>HG995319.1:3965500-5284000 GCA_905333045.1 Lysandra bellargus | reverse complement strand
AACTTCACCGAACGTATTGTGTTCGAAAGAATCAACTTACTAATATTTACTTCAAGTGACTTTTTCTTTTGCGTATATTATATTATTTTATACGATAGAACTAACTTTAGCTTTGTAGTTCTCGAAAAATAAAACAAAAAAGAATATAGTCAGTGGCGGATTTGCCAATAGGCTGAGTAGGCTGGAGCCTAGGGCGGCAGATTTAGAGGGGCGGCAAATTTTGCCAATTTTTTTATCTTACAGAAAAATAAAATACGCGTTGAAAAAACGAAACGAATACGACTTTAGTAAGCTTTTTGCTCCCGGACTTTTTTTTTGCCTAAATATAAAACTTATTTGATCTCATTGTCACCATTAAACGGATTAATAACATGTTATTTAATAGAAATTGTTCGTATTGTTTTTAAACTGTAAGTGCAATAAATACTTTCATACTTAATACTAAAAATGCGAAAGTGTGTCTGTCTGTCTGTCTGTTACCTCTTCACGACCAAACCGTTAAACCGATTTTGCTGAAATTTGGCATAGAGATACTTTGAGTCATCCCGAAAAAATTTACGGTTCCAGCGCGATAAACAAATTTTGGCGCAACGGAGTTGCGGGCGTCATCTAGTAAAGAACACAGCTTACACAAAATAATATGATAATATATGAATATGATTAGTATATGCTACTGTTTTTTAGGTCAACAGTTCAACAGTATACTCGTCACTACATAGTAGGTTGCAAAAAATATAATCAAGTAACTTACAGAACTATCACCTAGTTCACAATCATACTAACAACGGGAAAAAGCCGATGTAATGAGGACGATAGAACACAAATCATAAAGTTACAATTTCATCATAAATGTAATTATGTAATACTAGCTGTGCCCCGCGGTGTCACCCGAAAGATTATGAAAAGTGCCAATAATAGAGTCAAAACGGGACGGGATTTGTTCTATAATGGTTTATGGTAGTGATGATGATGATGAATGTAATTTGCATAGCTTTTCGCTCTTAAAATAACATCGAAACTTCCAAACTTGTATCTATAAAGAGTCAGGAGTAACTTGCGAACCATGGTATACCTTGGTGCAAAATCTTACTTGTTAAAGTACTTAGAATACTGCTCACGAAACCGAAGTCACCACATGATTCCACATAAATTTTGAGGAGTTCCCTCCATTAATTATGGATCCCTTCATCAGGTCACCACTTTTATGAATATGGTACCAAATTGGGATGATAACCTATACATATACAAAAAGAAAAATTTCATTAAAATCTGTTCAGTAGTTTTGGCGTGAAAGAGTAACAAACATCCAAACTTTCACGTATGGAATTTCAAAGGTCAGTAGTCCGAGTAGGGGCGGCAAAAATTAAAAGGCCTACTGGCGGCAAATTTGTAAATCCGCCACTGAATATAGTCAATTGCTATTTTCTCTTCAAAACAAAATAATAATAATATTACTAATGTTCAAAACAAAATGCAAATATAATCTGTAGTCCAAGCAGCTAAAATCATTAAAATCCAAGTAGTGAATCAAGACACAAATGTCAACATTAGTGTCTAGTTTCGTCATTTTGATTATAATAGGCACAAAATTCCATACTAACATTGGTTATACCTACTCATAGACTTATAATATACTGATGGTTATACTAACCTTAGTTATTCGTTATTTTAATTTGCTCATGATTTGAACATGGCAAAATTATTATTGAATATAATAAGAAGGGTCCACTGCATAATGATGAATGGGTTTTTAAATTTACACCTGTGACGTTGAGCGTTCTAGCCTTGTAGCCAAAATATTAAAGACATATTTATCACGGAACTGCAAGCGACATTGCTTAGTTTCGAAATTTTATGAGTAAATATAATATTATTTCAAGTGACCTAATGGCATTATGATTTTAGTTTTTTTGGACATTCATCATTATTGCAGTGGATATCACAGACACATGGCAAAATCAAACACTGTAATATTCCACGTACCATCGAGGAAATTGATTCCTAGGCAGTTGACGAACCTACGTCATGTGGTCGACTTATGTCAATTCAATGTTAGCAGCTGTGATCGGTCGGATGGATTTGACATAACACGACCAAATTACTTAGGTCCGCCATCTGCCTAGAAATCAACTTCTCTGATAGTACCTACTTTGGCACATGACTCATCCGGCGGACCATCACTCAGCAGTGTTTAGCCCATCGATATCCCAGCTTCACGGACATCTGTTACCGATGATATATTGTGATGCGATGACCTACGGCCGGCGATCGCCTCCTATGTCTCCCAGTTCGTCCCCTACGTCTCCCGCAGCGACGCATGTCTCTCCCAGTACTACGATTCTAGTATTTCAATGCAACAATGATGCGGATTAATCGTCCCGTCTTCAATCAAACTACGATTTTCGATTCTCTCGATCGATACGATTCTCTCACATTTTGTCGCAATTAAAAACTTTTCCCGCGACTCAAGTATTTCTGTACTTTTGGGCGTCATCTAGTCTAAAATAAAGATGAGGTTAGTGTTTAATCTTATAGAATTTTAAACGATTGCTTAGCAAACATTTTCTAAAGTGCATTACCAATGCTTTCGCATTAGCCATCGAAAAGCAATTACTGGATATTTTAGATATTGCTTGCGTTTTCAGTTACGTAAACAGCATAACGGGTGCGATTAAGTATTTAGGGTACATGTTTCTTTTCATACAAACACTTGAACATAATTGCATTTAAAATACACAAATTATTGAATTTTACTCACAAAGACTAATTATATATTAATCAAGGCGAGCGAACAACCTGTACATTTTGTGGTACACTTTACAGAAAAACTATCACGTCTATTGATTTGTGCTTTAACATAATATTTTTTATTTATATGTAGATGCGTTATCATCAGTCAGTCAAGGTGTGACGCACGTCGTCCCTAACAAAGCTCTGCTTTTAGCTAGTTTTACCTATATATTCAACATCATCGTTATTGGCTTACTGCCGTTCACTACTGAGTATCCGTTACGCCGACCATCCAATCTCATGCAACCTTAATCCATTCGCTGCCAACTTCTTCAAATACTTGGACACCACCACCGTCTGAGCTTTTGCCTAAATGTGTCTTTAACACCTGTCTTATCTGCACAGTTTACAAACTATAATGGGAATACGTACTATAGTGTCACCAATGTCTGTATTGGCGACACTGTGCTAACTATGCTAACATGTTCTGCCGCCTATAGTTCCTGCAGGTTCCCTATAATAGATAGACAATAGTTTAATTATTCAAACACATGATTATATTTTAAACATCTATTTAGAATTTAATTTTGTTTCATAGATCTCAAAAGGTCGCAAATATGAATAATTAAAGAGTAATAATAAATCTTTGAATATTCAAAATGTAAATTATAGCCTTACACAGCTGCCTCGACAGAAAAGTATTTTTTAATGAAAACTCCCCATAAATTACACATTTCAAGAAAAAGTATAATTGAAACAAAACGAAACGCAAAACGAGTTTTAAGATCGGAGGCTTTTTAACTAAATTTGAAAATAAAAAGTTGTAAAAGAAATTATCCCGAAGAATTCGTTGAAAGTTTCCGTTGGCGCAACGTAAAATATCATTTCTGTTTGTTTTTTTAAAAACATAAATTTTAACTTCACCGAACGTATTGTGTTCGAATGAATCAACTTATATTTATTTACTTGAAATAACTTTTTTCTTTTCATATAACCTTTTTAACTCCCAACTCTTTCTCTCAAGTATATATTCTGTACCAAATTTTGGCTAAGTCGGTTTAACGATTTAGCGATTTAACAAGACGCGTGAAGTAGTAATAAACAGAGATACATTTCGCAAGTAACTTACACTTGTTAATAAAAATTACACAGCAAATAACTACACAAGTATCAAAACTGACTTCCTCTGATGACACCTTTAATATTATTTTCCTAATTATTGGTTCCTGTATTTTTAAGCTAGCTTCCGGTTTTGTTCAATTTTGTAATAATAACTATAAAGTCATTTAATAAAATCATAAAATATAATTTAAAATAATGTCATACTTATAATAATAATAATCAAAATATATTTACAATATTTGATACCTCAAAATGTAAGTAACTGTTGATAATAATAGAATGCATAAAAAGGTGGTAACGGTAAACGGTCACTCTGCTTGTAGAAGCTGACCAATAAAGGTGATATTTCTAAAAATATATTTTTAAGTTCTACTGCTGCTACTGCTGCTGCTGATCTGACTCCTGTTTCACAAGGTCTGCTTGTTTTATCAGGCAAATTTAAAAAGTCACGTGACAAACAAAAACAATGGTTAGAATAGTTATACACTACCTAAATAGTAAATTATTAGCAAGATATGCATGGACTCTCGTAAATCCTTGCATCCAATCAAAAATTTTGACGACCTCCGTGGCGCAGTGGTGAGCGCGTTGGTAGCTCAAGCCGGAGGTCGCGGGTTCGAGTCCCGCCGACGGAACAAAAAGTTTATAAAGTTCCTGGGTCATGGATTTTATTAAAGGGTATCATTTAAGCTATCACCAATTTAATTAGTTTTGTGTTTCTTAAATAATAGGGTTTGTCCTCAAAATAGTAGATCTGTCACCAAAATGTAGTCACCAAACAATGCAAAATCAGTTCCACAATAAATCACCTAAAATCCTGAGATATAAGGTCTAGTACCAAATAAATGATTTTGTATGTATTATAATAGGTGTGTCCTAATAAGTATTTAAGCAAACCAATTTAAAGAGATCACCAATAAATCATATTATGTTACTAGAAAATTGCATTAAGTTCAAATAAAAAATTAGGGTTGTCATCATCGTTTCAACCAAAAGATTCTGCTACTTAACTAGACTCCCAAGGTTCTAAATTTCCACTGGTAGTATAAATTATATTTAAATAAAATTTTTAGCAGAGTAGTAAATAAAACAATTAAAGTCAAAATAATCAATATTTATTGTTTAAAATAATTACCACTGAACAATCAGCGCTGGTTTAAAATAGCTGGCTTATGGCTAGCAGAATAGTAGATAAAACACTTAATTAAAGTTAAAATATTTGGTCACTTTTTAAAGCGCGCCAATTTGTCTCCGCCCCTTTGATCACTTTTTCATTAAAATTATAAATTGATGTATTAAATTGGTAACGAATACTATTAATTTAATATCTGAACGAAATAAAATGTTACTACTGTATTGGTTACAAAATATCAAATAAAAAGGAGTCGCAGTCAGGGATCGATAATCGATTTATTTGGTGACAGATCTACCATTCTGAGCACAGAGCTATTATTTAAGTAACAAAACTGTTATTATAAGAACGAAGTTTATATTTATGTAATGCAATATAATTTTATTGGTTATCGATCTCTTATTTTACACATATATTAACATTAATTTGATAATTCATACCTGGGAACAATTTTTGTTTATCTGAGAACGAAAATATTTCGTGGCGATAGATCTATTTATTAGGTGATACAACTTGATGACAAATATAAATGTTGATGATAGAAAATATAGTTCCCTTTATTAAATATATGTATCATATAATAAAAATCTTAAATATATGTATAGTATAAAAGTATTAAATATATTTCCGTTGTCTGGTACCTGTAACACAAGTCCTTCACAGCACGTCAGTCTGGCCCCATGGTAAGTACACCATGGGGCCAGACTGACGTGGTGTGAAGCGTCCATAGATATTATTATTATCCAATCACAAGCATTGTAAGTATTTACATTGAAACCTGTATAATGGTTGCTACAACCCGGTAAATGGTTATGTTACATCGTGCCCCACACAGCCCAGTTTATGACCCCATTTGCATGGGTTACGTAACCAGGGTCGCAAGATCGCAATCTGTTGCCGAGAGGTTCTTAACTAGAAATCACTTCGCAATCCAGCTTTTTAGTTTCAGAATGGAAATATTTTGAGCTGTGAATACTAACATGTAAGATGTAATTCACATCAGTTCCTTTCGATTCATTTTAACGGACTTCCAAAAAGTAGGAGGTTATGATTCAAATGCTTAAAAAAGTAACATGTGCAGTAGTTAATAAAGTTTAATTTTGTAATGGTTCTGGGCTGGACTGAATTGTCTTAGGATCCTGACACCTGGCACCTCTTAATGCATCAAACAGTAGCTCGAAAGCATGCCATAAATTATTTTAAATACATTCACTCGAAAATACAACCGTCTGTCTACATTCACTCGAAAATACAAGTCTTTCTAGGGCAGTCGGATAAAAGTTCCAGATTATTTCTACCGTAGACTCCAAACTTATTTCTGTAATGACAGGCGTAACGGATTTATTACGGTCCCAAAATATAATATGCACTGCCCGACTCAACAGTTATTAATAAAATGGTCCTTTAAACGAGGATTTTCTGTCAGTAACCGCTTTTTTGGCCAAGTATTGAAAATTTTGTTAAAATATTTGGTGTTTGGTGTGGTCATCACAGTAAAGTCAAGGTGATACATATACATTAGACTGATTGTCTGTCTGTGTGGCTTGGCATCGTAACATTCAAATGGGTTGATTAGTTTTTTAAATATTATAATCCATGTTACCTTTTCACGCTCTAACCGCTAAACTAACTTTGTTGTAAGGTATGGAGATACATTGAGTCCCGGGAAAGGACATAGGACATACTTTTTAACCCGGAAAAATGTACAGCGATACACTAATTTTGACGCAACGAAATTGCGAACGTCATCTAATAATCGCCGCCGCCGTCGGTCGGGTTGCGGCAATGATCGAAAAGTCACCTTTAGTGCGAATATATTTTATAATCGTTGTTTGATAGCCCTGTGATTACTTGACCCTTTGATATCGACAGTCCTTAAGAGGGCAACTAACCCAAAAAATCAAACAATGTCCATCTCTTCACACTCACGCCCATCTTTCATATGCCAGGTGAAAAAGGACGATGCGGATTCATCGCCAAATTAGTTTTTTCTCAATAACTCGATAAATATACAACATTTTCAAAATCCGCTAGGTCAGTTTCTCAATGATAGAATTTTATACAATGTGTTAAAATATTAACTTAGTCCAATGCACGGTTATGGCAATAAATGAAAAATTCGTGATGCATCTTTGTGATTTTTTTCTATTGAGAAAATTTTAAGATATCGTATTTTTGCTCAGATTAAATTCTAGGAAATATAATGTAGTAACAAATTTTAGAAAATTAAACAATTCGGGGCTCATTTTCAAGTATAGAAATGAATTATAAAATCGAAAATTTCGGGTAAGTCGCCCCCTTAAGATAAATTCGTTAGTGTTGTGTGTTACAATGCCACATATTCAAAATTAATGTGAGTACACAATAAAATATGTTTTTGAAGTGAAAACTTCTTTAGCGGCGTTGAGCACTTTTGTGGGATGGGTAAAAACTGTGAAACTCGCGTCAGATTCTCGTGCTGATCGAAAAACCTTGGAAAAACCGTAAGACGGTTGGAGAATAGTGTTTTGTGTCGAACTCGAACTCGAACTCGAATCGATTGCAAGGGTTTCGATTAATTAAAAAAATCGATTTTTTAATAATCGATTTTCATAAGAAATGGGTTAAAAAAATGCACAACGTTAATAATCAAGTTCTCACTTCTGCCGGCACTCCCGGAGTGCAACCCGTCTTTTTTCTAATATTAACAAATAATATTATGTATTTTATAACAAATAAACAGACATTTGTACAGATAAAAATGAGTTTTAGTTTTGTTCACCTCGCTAAAACTCGAGAATGGCTGAACCGATTTCTATAATTGTAGTGTTAAAAATATTTCTGGAAGTCCAGGGAAGGTTTATATAAGGAGGTAAATAATACGAAGTTCACCGGATTTTCTAGTAACAAATAAATAAAGTAAGAACAATAAAATCGGCTTAGCGATTTAAAAAAAATACAGGGAGTCAAGTTGCACTGTAAACTAACCCTAAACTTGTCATACCTACTAAAGTTAACCTAGTATAATTAGTTTAAAAAAAACCTAAAAAAACGCGCTCTTTTCAACTTTTAACAAATTATTGCATTAATAATAATTGTCGTTGGCTTTTAATACATAACTAGCGACCTGCCCCGGCATCGCACGGGTATAAAATTTATAGCCATTGAAAAAATGATTAAAATCGAAAGCCTAGTATGATCCTTTACGTGGTCTCCTCTCATCTGTGCCAAATAACATAAAAAATGCTCCGGTAGTTCGCGAGATAAGCCCATTCAAATGATTTCCCCCGTTTTTTCCACATTTTCCTATTAGTCTTAGCTTGATAAAATATAGCTTATAGCCTTCTTCAATAAATGGGCTATCTAACACTGAAATATTTTTTTAAATCTGACCAGTAGTTCCTGAGATTAGCGCGTTCAAGTTAGCCCTTTCACATAATTTTTCCCGTTTTTTTCACATTTTCCTCTATTTCTTCGCTCCTATTAGTCTTAGCGTGATAAAATATAGCCTATAGCCTTCCTCGATGAATGGGCTATCTAACACTGAAAGGATCATTAAAATTCGTTGCGTAGTTTTAAAGATTAAAGGGAACAAAGGGACATGAGGGAAAAAAGCGACTATGTTTTGTAATATGTATAGATATGCAGAATTTCAAACTAGACTACTTGGGATAGGTTAAAATAATGCTCAAATATTTCGTTATATTTAACTAAAATATATATATTTTTTTAATGAAATAATGGGGCAAACGAGCAAACGGGTCACCTGATGGAAAGCAACTTCCGTCGCCCATGGACACTCGCAGCATCATAAGAGCTGCAGGTGCGTTGCCGGCCTTTTAAGATGGAATAAGGAAGGGAATAGGGTTGGGGATTGGGCCTCCGGTAAACTCACTCACTCGGCGAAGCACAGCGCAAGCGCTGTTTCACGTTGGTTTTCTGTGAGAACGTGGTATTTCTCCGCTCGAGCCGGCCCATTCGTGCCGAAGCATGGCTCTCCCACGTACAAACACACGCTCGCTTTTTAACACGCTCTTATGCCCGTGTTAATAAAAGCGTGTTAAAAATATAATTATTTCGAAGCTTAACTAAAGTTCTGTTGAAGGTAAGCTAATAAAATATTTAAATGGCTAACAAAGTAACTGAAGATTTAACTTTTTATTTTAAAATAGCTTAAACTACCCGAGACATTAACACAAGAATGTTTGCTTTTAGAGACTGCTTAAATTGATAAAACTTTGTCTCATATTTTGTAAATTAACGGAAGCTCTGTCTCTTTATTAAAATATTAAATTGTTATAAAAATATATACCTAGTCTAACCAACATTCATGATTTATTATTATTTAAACTTTAACTTTTTATTGTAGCAATAATAAAATTCTTCTTCAGATAGATATATTATTTTTAAATGTATTCTGTTGTTACCTATTTTTTTTTATTTAACTACGTACAAACTAGTTCAAGTACCGGAAACCTGTTATTCTTCCGGTAGTTACGTCAGTTCCTCTGAAACACCTGCTCGATTTTGTAACGAAAAAATCTCATACTTGTGTAATTTTTTTCATACCTAAAAAACTCGACCAAATTATGTGCCTTTCAATTTGTTATGCGGTTAGTACGTCACATTCAAATTGGTCGCACTATAGCCGCATACTAAGCTTTGTTTACAGATCAAAATTATTAAGATGGATTATTATAACTACATAAGTAGTATTTAAAACAAGGTTTCCCGCTATCGAGATTTATCCTTAGAACTACGCAGCGGTTTTTGATAGGATTTTTACAGAAAGATGGGTTTGTACTTAAACACATTTGCATGCATAATATAGTATAAAGTATGTAACAAAACAACGTCTGCCGGGTCAGTTACTACTGACCCGGCAGACTGGAGTAGTAACTCCATAAAGCATTCAGTAGATCTGCATTGTGATTTAGCATTCTTTTGTAGTGCACGAGACGCGGTATCTAATTTGTCGCGGAGTAGTTCTGTTTCTGTTCTGTTTTGTTATTGGTTTGTTACAGTCGGGCCTTTGAATGAAAAGTAAGTTATTGAAAACTTACTACAATGTATTTTACTACTGTATTTTCAAACTTACTTATTTTAAATATCATATAATAATATAGTGTTATTATCTTTAAAACTTTTATAATAAAGTACACGTAATATAGCAAAAATCACACATTTTGTCAATTTTTGTCAATTTGTAGTGGCTACAAAAAATGTCTTTGCCGGCACCTCCTTCGAATAATATACAGACAGAAAAAGAGTAAAAGTAAAGTCTCATAAAAGTAAAAGTATTATGTGTATATATATATATATATATATATATATATATATATATATATATATATATATATATATATATATACACCTTTTAAAAAAGTAAACTTAAAATAGATCGAGTAAACAGAATATCACGGAAATAATTATCATAAATTTTTATAGTTAACATATTTATATGAAATATGTTAACTATAAATTTATATAATAACATAAACTAATTAAATATCAAACAGTCCCCTGATCACGCTACAGTTCACAAAACGAGCAGCTAAAAATAGCTGTAGTACAAGCAAAATCGACGATAAATCACACATCGTGACGTCAGACAGGGCTTCACTTAATAAGGTCGAAGAAAGTATTGGTGCGATCAAAATAAAACAATTACTTACAATATTGACTTGAATATAATTATAGGTTTCGCCTCGGCCAACAATTACACGTGATCTGAGACATTTCATATTGTCCTGCCCTAGGTGCGTATTGTACTATTTCCAATGACCAGTAAAATAACACGGAAATATGATAATAATTGATGACTCAGGTCAAAGTCTTAGTAATACTAAAAACTAGATGTCCCGTGCGACTTCGCCCACGTAAATTAGGAATTTTACGGAAACCGTACATTTTCCCACAAAAAATAGCTTATGTCCCTCCCTTCACGCGGTGCACTTCACTTGCTCCAGTAGTTCGTGAGACAAAATCCTTTCTAATATTTTTCCCCATTTTTCCAAATTTTCCTAGTCTGTTTCTTTAGTCATAACACCTCTATTTTGAAAGTCGGTTAAAATTGTAGCCTATGTGTTATTCAGCTGATGTATAAGCTATGTTATTGTAAAGTTTCATTAAAATCCATTCAGTAGTTTTTGCGTGAAAGAGTAACAAACATCCATCCAAACTTTCGCCTTTATAATATTAGTAGGATTAAGTATCTTATTTATTGCACTATCCCGCAATCTACAGCTTCTATTTATAAGTTGTGGTTAATTTCGCGGGATTCTTACAAAAAAATGACTTACTGCTGAATTTGTATTGGCCGCACTCAAAGATATTTAAATTGCTTAAATTTTATTTTATGAAGTTTTTGAAATAAACTCCATACAATTCCTGTCAAACTATTCATAAAATTAAAGTTAGGTAATCATAAAAAGCGAATGCAGATAAAGTATATTCTTAAATAAAGTACGTCCCAACTCCATACAAAATGTATCCGAGCAATTGAAGTAACGTTTTTCGCAATAAAGATCTCCAAAGGTACGTGCGTAGAATACGTAGCGGTGCTACGAAACATCTACGAGACGTCTACGTCAGAGCGTGACGTAGCACTACGTAGGCTGCGTAGGCCCAACTCTACGCGCATAGCCACATTAGGATGGAAGAGGAAAAGTTAAAACGCATAATATTATGATGCGTATACTTTACCTGTAAAAGTATTTATATGTCACAAACTGTAGAATTACGTTCATAAATACTCTGATAATTCTAAACAAACTTAGACTAACTAGTCTAAATCTAAATATCTAAATATAATTATATGTTATAACTCAAAGGTGACTGACTGACATAGTGATATGTCAACGCACAGCCCGAACCACTGGACGGATCGGGCTGAAATTTGGCATGCAGGTAGATGATATGACGTAGGGTATCCGTTGAGAAAGGATTTTGATTAATTCTATCCCCAAGGGGATAAAATAGGGGATGAAAGTTGTTATCAAACTTTGTCAATTTTAAACCGATCGGGCTGAGATATAAAGAAATAAAGCTACTATGACGTAGGCATCCCCTAAGAAAGGATTTTTATAAATTCTACCCCTAAAGAAATAAAATAGGGGATGAAAGTTTGTATAAATATTCTAACGGTGCATCCACATTTGTATCATTTGCGCGATCAGATCTCCTATCAGATCTCCGTCGCGATCATCGCGCCGTATCAAGTATGCGTATCATAGTGTGGACGCCTATTAGATCATTCTGCCGATCATGCGTGTATTTGATACGACACGTATCAGATACGCAGTTAATAGCGATCGGGGCGTATCATGATACGCGTATCATTTTGACACGCTTCGATGATACGCGACGGAGATCTGATCGGAGATCTGATCGCGCAAATGATACAAATGTGGACGCACCCTTAGATTTTTGACTGATTGAACTAAAATTAAAGATTGGAGCTACTATGATAAATGTGTTTGCTTTTAATAGGATTTTGATAAATTATTAACAATAGTATAATAAAGTTTATACATAATATTGTAATATGGGCATTTAAGTCAAGGGTATTTTCGCTACAGAACTATGCAGCAGCAGTGCCAGCACCGTATACCACAACCTCAGACCAATAAAAAAAGAAAGACGGAGTATTTACAAATAATAGCGTGAAGTCGCTGTCGATCAATGTGTGCGTCATGCCTAGCATAAATACGCTAGGCGTGCGCTTGTGTGCAAAAAAATAATGTTGCCAACTCAGGGTTTCAGATTGTCAAACTCCCATCCTGTTGCAGTCTTATTAAACTACAAAAGTTGCTATCAAACTAGATTGTTAATCATCATTCATTAGTAATTGCTGAAAAAAGTAAATACTTAAATATCTATATCTAATAAATTATGTGTTTCAACTAAGAACAGACAGACAGACAGACATACATACAGACAAAAATTGTAAAGAATGTTGTTTGGTGTATGCAGTATGTATCGTATACATTAATATGCAAATAGTAAAAAAATCTTTCAATACTACAAACAGACACTCCAATTTTATTTATATTAATAGATTTTAAATGAATAACGAATTTTAGGTTAAAAATAAACATTTGTCAGGATAATACAGCACGTAATAATATTTTTCCCCTATTATGGGGAAAAATATCTTGCGACCAGCATGCAGCACTGGTGAGGTTCTGTGTTCCGAGACTCCTGAGACAATTTTTAAAACTAATAAATTAAATTCGTTATTTCGGTGGTAATACATAAATATTCAACTAATTACTTGTGAAACGTAATCCCACAAGGTTTCTTTTGAGCACAAGAATTGTGTTTGCACCATTTAACGATGCAGGATGGCATATTTTGATATTTCTTGACACAGATGAAAACGACATGCGCCGTCACTAGTTGAAACCGGAATAGCGGGCGGCCGGCTTCCTATGGCCGTATCGGCTTCCTATTGCCTGCCTCACCGCGTAGCATGGATGGCTCTATCTATCTTTTTTTATTGGTCTGAGACCACAACATATAATATTATTTGTTAATATATTAATAATATTAAAAACCGGCCAAGTATAAGTAGTAATAGGACTCGCACACGAAGAGTTCCGTACCACTATAGAGCAAAAATAGACTAAAGAAAGAATATTGACATTATTATTTTAAGAACGTGAAATACGAGTTAATAATTTCATCACACACGGTACGTGTGTAAGTTTCTTTGAAATAAGAAAGTTTTATAGAATGTCAAAATAACAACGTCTCAGGTGGACGACTTTCGTCCGAGAATGCGCCATCTAGTGAAAATATGTTGTATCTCTCGTGTTAGACTAGGTGCCTCCAATTTATGCAACTTTTAGTTTGCTGAAGTGCAATCCTGCCATCTGACGGCGAGTAGTGAAACTACTTGTTTCAGTGTAGGTGAGTGCAGAGGTTTGTTTCAGCAGCTGGAAACGGCTCACTTCTGATTCGTCTGAAGGCCGATGGGTGCCGTTATGTATTATAATTTCAAGCTCTTTAAGCGAGATGGCGCCAGTGTAACAAAATGAGCCATTTAATAGTTTCATTTTACAAAAATGATCTTGTTTAAGATAAGGATGCAATTTAGCAAACTATTTTTAGTGCCTTTTGCTTCGTTCTGCGCTAAAAAAGTTCTTTTGATTCTACAATTTGAAATACATTTATAAGCTCCAGGCTCCTCCTAATTTAATAAAGGTCTCTCAAAAGCTGATATTTTATAATAATTAAAATAAAAATATAATTTTATAATATCCATTCTCTATCCGTAGGTATTTATGCAACGAATGATAATTACATAAATATCTACGGATAGCGAATGAAAATAATAGATATAAAAGACGATGAACGTATTATTAATTTTGTTTTATAAATAAGTACATTTTACATTATAGAGAAGCTTGAACACACCTCAAGTAATTTGCTCCGCCGTCATAAGCACCCTTCACAAGTTAAGCCTGCACTGCTACAGTAATCCTATAAAATTAACTTTTAGGTTGAAACACTAAGTACAAGCAAAAAATCTAAGTCTTTTTAATTTTTTATAATCTATTCACCGTATTATAATAAGAAATTCGAAAAGTTTACCCATTAGAAAGAGACAGGCTTAACTTTGAAATTTCAGTTAGGTACCTAATATCTACTTTTTCACACCCCGGTAAAAACTAAGTGATATTCCTCCTAAGTCCTAAATTACTGATTCTAATATAATGCATGAGTAGTCAAACTTATTTTATAATCATCTCAAAAACAAATATCGTTATTGAAATTATTTAATTTTAAATTATTAAAAGAAGATACCTAGGAGAATTTCAAAGGAAATGTACTGTGCTATTATTGAGGGAGAAGCCAATAGAAATCCGTGTTATATGAGCCTTCACAATCTGCCCCAGTATCCAACTGACCTAATTTAAAATTACCGTCGATAAAAGCGGGATTTATCCTTTAATCATAATATAGATTATTAATATGAATCGGTCCGTCCATGTATCAAAGTGTTAAAATAGCTCCATTTATCTAGAGTCCATACTAATATTATACATTTTATGCGAAAGTGTGTCTTTCTGCTGTATACCTTTTTACGCCTAAACCGCTATTCCGATTTTGCTAAAATTTGGTATGAAGATACATTGGGATCCGGAAAATACATAGAATACTTTTTATCTGGCAAAAATTTATGATCTTGCACGATAAACGAGTTTTGGCGCAACGGAGTTGCGGGCGTCATCAAGTAAGGTATAATATTATGATAAGCAAACACTTATATTTAAGGTGATTAAGGGGAAGACAGCTGCCAATTCGAAATCTTTGTGCAGTTTTCTAGACGTATGTATTTCATTGATTGGCACAAAAAAAATATGTGATTTTTGATTATATTTGGAAAAGCTTGTCGAATTTAAATAATAAAATAATGTACTCCTACTGGGCGAAAAAAAAAAACAAAGTCACATCTTTCAGGAACTTTAAACACTTTCTCTTCTTTCTAACTAAAGTAATAATACAATCTATGCTTTAAAAATTTGTTTATTTGATACCTTTTACAGAAATTCAAAGATTGCTGTTTTCGGTTCTGACATCTAGATTTCCCATAATATTTATTTTTTCCTCTAACAAACGAAAATGGTATCCACGCTACCGAGTGAACACTTCACATCTCTGTCTCTCTGGCATGAAAATCGACACAGGTGCGAGAGTGATGCGAGATCAAGGTCATTGGCAGTTGTCAGCGTCTTAACATAAGCTGTGCGTGAAATATGGCATAGAAAAAGTTTGTATGATTCTTTCACTCATTTTACGCTATTTATCGTAATAGCTTTAACTCTTATATTTTTATTTTAGTGACAAGCAAAAGAACTCCTAAACAGTTCAGAAAGTTATTTATCAATCGGAGTATTTTAGTACATTCCAAGAGGAAAAATGTAATTTCTCAGAAGTTTTTATAAAGCTTAAATTATGAATGGAAATACCAAATGAATCACAATACAAATAATTCGGACAAACTTGCAAACACTACTTACACACCTTTTCTTGTCAAAATATATACGGTAGATCCATACTAATATTATAAATGTTAAAGAGTGTCTGTCTGTCTGTTACCTCTTCACGGCCAAACCACTGAACCGATTTTGCTGAAAATTGAACTTTGAGTCTAAGAAAAGGATACAGGATACTTTTTCTTCCGGAAAAATGTACGGCTCCCTTGCGATAATCGTTTTTTGGAGAAACGGAACTACGGGCGTCATCTAGAACATCTATACATATTATAAAACAAAGTCGATTTTTTCCCTCATGTCCCTTTGTTCCCTTTAATCTTTAAAACTACGCAACGGATTTTGATGATTCTTTCAGTGTTAGATAGTACATTTGTCGAGGATGGTTATAGGCTATATTTTATCACGCTAAGACTAATAGGAGCGAAGAAATAGAGGAGAATGTGGAAAAAACAGGGGAAATTATTTGAAAGGGCTTATCTCGCGAACTACTGGAGCAATTTTTATGTAATTTGACACAGATATAAAGTAAACCACGTGAAGGATCATAGGCTATCGATTTTAATCATTTTTTCAGTGGCTATATAAATATATATAGCCACTGAAAAAATGATTAAAATCGGGTATAAACTTATACCCGTGCGACGCCGGGGCGGGTCGCTAGTATTTTATAAGCCCTCATATTCGGTGAGGCCTATTGACTCCGCAAGGCAACCTGGGCAGTTAGGGGAGGGCGCCTTTTTTAGGACTTACAGTAGTGTGGGCGCTGAAGAAATTTCTTCCAGTGCACTGGTTGTGCTAAAGCCAGCACTGAACCTGGGGCCAGATTTACGAAGCGAGTCACCTCGGGCGAGGCCCGCCGCGCGCGGCAAATGGGCGAGGCATGCTCGCCGAGGGCGAGGCGGCGGAGGGCGAGCACACAGCGAGGTTTCCTCGCTCGATCAGCCCAAACCACATGACGTTGCTCACAAAGACACGATGGCACCGTACGTACACACAGCCGTGGCAGCCGTTATGCTTTTATTTTACTATACACAACTATAATTATAGGAGAATCTCGTCTGTATGATCCTAACAAAGCCTCTATTTTTTTAGATCCATAACAGGAATATTCATTTTGCGGCTGGTTTTTCTCCAAGAATCTTCCCTCATCCCCCTATTAGTGTAATTGAGATCAAATAAGAAAGAAGCCATACATTTGCGGCGTATAAACTTATTAGCTGTCGACACTGATCGTTCATTTTTGACCGCGGCACAAACCAAAACATGTGACGTCCACACTGCGCGAGGCAAACGACCGAGGCACCTTTGAGCATTTCAAAAAATCGACACCAGTCGGCTCGGCCGCGCGCCATCGAATCTGAGTCGAACGGAAATCTCCCCGGGGCCAGATTTGCAAGCGTCAAATGTCATTTCGATCACAGGATTTGCGCCACGCTGTCTCACGCGAGACCGACGGCAACCGCACATTTTTCCGGGACAAAGTATTTAAAAAGTATTATATTATGTCCTTTCCCGGGACTCAAACTATCTTCACATCAAATTTCATTGAAATCTGTTCAGCGATTGAATCATGAAGAGGTAACAGATCGACACAGCATTTATAGTACTAGAATCGATTAAAACGGTGTTAGATTTAATCGACCATTATGACAGGTGTAAACGCCTGGATTACAGTCAATGGATTAACCACTTGCATGAAATCGTAAAAGCGTTACCGACCGCCTAGCGCAGTTATCTCCATAATTAAAATTGACACCCATCCATTGAATTTAGCTTATCTAGATCTACTTATCAGCTATTCGTTTAAATTATAGTTCAATAATTGATTATTGTTAATATTTTTATGAAATGAGCAAGAAAACGAGCAAATCGATCACCTGACAGTCACAGACAAATCTAACATGTATTACACTATTATTATTAGTAGTACCAAAATAAAAATATTATGGGTCTACCAGAATCTGATGGCAAATTTTGACGGCAGATTTTCAAAAAATATCCTTGATCATTGGATAGATTTATATAATACTAGCTGTCCCGGCAAACGTTCCTTTGCCATAATATAAAGTATTTCGCCCATAATTTCGCCCATATTATTTTATTGAAGTGACTAAATATTAAATAAGTATGTCGCCATGGCAACGTCGATCGCTATCCCGTCGCACAAATGGTCGCCGTCAGTCTCAGGTTGTAATAATTTACTATTATTTATTCAACAAATGCACTTATCAATATATATACCCAGTAGCCGATTCTCAGACCTACTGAATATGCATATAAAATTTGGTAAAAATCAGTAAAGCCGTTTCGGAGGAGTTCGCTGACTAACATTGTGAAACGAGAATTCTATATATAAGAGATTTGCATGTTTCATACACAGAATCAGCCGCTACAACGAAAAAAAGGTTCAAAATGTTTTATTCCAATTACCCCGGTATTGCTAGAGTCAATTTATTTTCTCACTTTTTGCCATCAGATTCTGGTAGACCTATAGTTCCACGTTAACATTCATGACAAGCTTCTGAGTTCTAGCTTAGTTCAAGCTTAAAATACACCATTAAAACCCTCACACTATTCCCAAGATACAGCTTATTTTTAGAAGCCAACTAACGCCCACTTTTAATGTGTATGTTTGAGCGTAGTTATAATATTTGTGCTTGTATATTCAACCCAAAACTACCTACGCATTAAATTATAATAATAATATCTATGGACGCTTCACACCACGTCAGTCTGGCCCCGTAAGTACCTGAAGGACTTGTGTTACAGGTACCAGACAACGGAAATATATTTAATACTTTTATACTATACATATATTTAAGATTTTTATTATAATGTGATACACATATTTAATACACATCAGTGACCTAGGAACTTCATAAACTTTTTTGTTCCGTCGGCGGGACTCGACCCCGCGACCTCCGGTTTGAGCTACCGACGCGCTCACCACTGCGACACGGAGGTCGTCAATTATAATAAAACTGGATGACGCCCGCAACTCCGTTTTGCCTAAATTCGCGCGGGAACTGTAAATTTTTCCGGATAAAAAGTCCTACGACCTGGACGAAACTGGAAAGGACATCTGATACTTTTTATCCCGGAAAAATGTACGTTTCCCGTGCGATAAACGAATTTTGCGACTTGGAATTGCAGGCGACAACTATATGTGATGGAATTCCGAGATAAAGTTATCGTTACTGCCCGGGACTCAAAATATATCTATCCACCTGGGCAAAATACTGTTGTTTATTGGTTAAGATGTAACATACAGACACTTCAACAATATCTGTAATAAGTTCCCAGTCCCGAAAAAAACAGCCTAAGGGTGCGTCCACATTTGTATCATTTGCGCGATCAGATCCCCGATCAGATCTCCGTCGCGTATCATCGAAGCGTGTCAAAATGATACGCGTATCATGAAACGCCCCGATCGCTATTAACCGCGTATCTGATACATGTCGTATCAAATACACGCATGATCGGCAGAATGATCTAACAGGAGTCCACAATATGATACGCATACTTGATACGGCGCGATGATCGCGATGGAGATCTGATCGGAGATCTGATTGCGCAAATGATACAAATGTGGACGCACCGTAATAGGCGTCCACACTATGATACGCGTACTTGATCCGGCGCGATGATTGCGACGGAGATCTGATCGGAGATCTGATCGCGCAAGTGATAAAAATGTGGACGCACCGTATGGCTTCGTCCACATTTGTATATTTGTCCACACTATGATACGCATACTTGATACGGCGCGATGATCGCGACGGAGATCTGATCGGAGATCTGATCGGAGATCTGATCGCGCAAATAATACAAATGTGGACGCACCATCACTATGATACGCATACTTGATACGGCGCGATGATCGCGATGGAGATCTGATCGGAGATCTGATCGCGCAAATGATACAAATATGAACGAGCCTCTAGATGTCCTTTCCCGCCTCAAGTATGTATATTATTCTAATAATTATTATCTTATATCGACCGGTGTAAAGAGATAACAGTAAACAGACAGACACACTTGCATTTTAATGTGGATAGATATTATATTATAACTAGCTGTCCCGGCAAACGTTGCTTCGCCATAATATAAAGTACCTAATTCGCCCATATTATTTTTTGAAGTGACTAAATATAAGTATGTTACCATAGCAACGTCGATCGCTATCCCGTCGCACAAACAATGGTCGCCGTCAGTCTCAGGTTGTAATAATTTACTATTATTTATTCAACAAATGCACTTATCAATATATAAAGTACCGAGTAGCCGATTCTCAGATCTACTGAATATGCATATAAAATTTGGTAAAAATCAGTAAAGCCGTTTCGGAGGAGTTCGTGGACTAACATTGTGACACGAGAATTTTATATATAAGATAAGATAAGATATAACTGGGTGGTCACCCCAACTCCGTTGCGCCAAAATTCATTTATCGCGCGGGAACCGTAAATTTTTCCAAGATAAAAATTAAAAACTATCCTATGTCCTATTCTCGGGACTCAAAATATTATATCCATGTCTAGCAAAATCGTTTTAGCGGTTTGATCGTGAAGAGGCAACAGACAGACAGACAGACGGACAGACAGACATACTTTCGCATTTATAATATTAGTATGGATATTAGAGATACGTAACATAGCGTCCCGGTGCTCGATACAGCGGCGCGGCGGGTATGCGGCAGTGCGGCAGACTCGCTCCGTCGCTGCGCCCGCATTTGTAGGTCATACGCTAACGAATTGCCAAATTTTAGCTCTACATAGTAGGCCCGTTCACCGCCAGCTGTATATTCTGCCCTTTACTAAAAAGGCTATCGCCATTAGCGGGCCCTAGACGATCAATTTTATGGTGCAATATTTTTTGACATTTATTATTTGACAATAAGATTGAGGGGCGCGTTCAATATTAACCCTAGATGGTCAATAATATTGCACAGTTTTTGATGTTGCGCTATAAAATTGATCATCTAGGGGCCCGCTAATTGCGATAGCTTTTCGGTAAAGGGCAAAATATACAGCTGGCAGGAAACTTCTTATGGCACCTTAGATTTTGAAGATAGTTATGAGTAAAGACATTATACATTTTATGCAATAGATGGTTCACGCAGTTAACTTTTTAGACCAAACTGACATTTTGTCGCCAAAAAACTTTTCTAAAGGACATAATAATATGATTATTGTTATGTCATTACACGAAACTCAAAGAACCAAACATTACCATAATCGGTTATCGCCTTTATACAAGCGCTGTAAAAGTAACAGAAACACACTTTTGCATATCTAAAGTATGGACTAACCTCCTGATATAACTTTATTTAAAAATTATTTATTACATTCAAATATGTTAAATTAAAATTAAATCGCTGAGGTGCTAAATAGTAGAAGATCCGAACTTAGATCGACCTTCGCCGAACTGATAATACAATGAAAGATATTTATAACAAATTTAGTATATTAGAAAATAGATCAAGAATAGGTTGCCTAAAATAATTATATACAGACAATTTTTAATTAAAAAAAATGATTAACAAAAAACACCCTGTGTTATTCCATCAATTTATAGTTTAGTATTTAGACAACCTATTCTTGATTTATTTTCTAATAAGTATACTAAATTTGTTATAAAATATATTCTATTATCGGCTAGGTGAAGGTCGATGTAAGTTCGGAACTCTGACCAAAATTAACATAGAACGAAGCTTTTAGTTTATTAATAATTATAGGTCCGAAAACTAAATGATAAATATATTCACCTCATGTTGATGTTACGGCTACGGAACCCTAAAAAGATAATCTATATAATATACTTAGGCACTATACATATACTATATATATTATAAACGCGAAAGTGAGTCTGTATGTCTGTCTATATCTCTGTTAGTTACCTCTTCACGCTTCAACCGCTGAAATGATTTTGCTAAAATTTGGTATAGAGATAGTTTGAGTCCCGGGAAAGGACATAGGATACTTTTTATCCCGGAAAATGTCAGGTATCCGCGCGAAACGAACTTTAGCACAACGGAGTTGCAGGCGTCATCTAGTATACATTTATTGTATCGTAAGCAAAATTGCCTGAATGTCGCTGACTTTGCTAAAGTCAGGGCGATTTAATGTAGTTACGTAAGATGTAATTAGGTTACCGACGGGCCCCGGCGAAAGGCAGAAAGGCCTCTCTGGGAATCGCTTTACGAGTGGATGAATAAATTATTATTATGGCCTGTTTCACCACTTTCTGATAAGTGCTGGATAGGCTATCCATCACGTAACTTGACAGATAGAGTATGGAAAATCTGTCAAAAAAGTTGTGAATAGCCTATCCGGCACTTTATTTTAAGTGTCGAACGTAAATTTTAAGTGAAGACACTATGTTATAAGTGACGAATAGGCTATCTACTAATTAACTTGACAGATCAAGTATGGAGAATCTGTCAAAAATGTTGTGAATAGCCTATTCGGCACTTTATCGCTTCCCGATAAGGTGCCCGATAGGCTTATTTGACAGATTCTCCATACTCCATCTGTCAAATTAAGTGGTGGATAACCTTATCAGGGGCCTGTTTCACCGCTTCCTGATAAGGCTATGTATGTAGTGCCCGATAGGCTTATTTGACAGATTCTCCATACTCTATGTGTCAAGTTAAGTGGTGGATAGCCTTATCAGAAAGCGGTGAAACAGGCCCTTAATATTATAAATATTTTTATCCTTAAGATAATATTATGTAAAGAAATAAGTCTGACACTCATATAACACTCTTACCTACTAAATTATTAATGTACTTAATAAAATCATAAATATTTTTATCTTTAAAAAAATATTATGTACTTAAATAAGCAAGTCTGTTATGCTCTAAGTACTGTACTCTAAGAGCCAATCCACGTGGCCAAGGTTTTCACACGGCGCGCTGCGTCGCGTCGTGACAGCAGCGCGCTACGCACACAATATGACGGACAGCAGCCCCCGATACGAGGCGGGCCCCTCCCGTTTACGTCAAGACTACTTCGTAATAACGCTGCGATGACGCAGCGCCCGTGTGGCCGGCTATGCGTCAAACGGCAGCGTTGGGACGACGCAGCGCGCCGTGTGAACACCTTGGTTAATTGTATGTAAAACAACGTACCGGCAGCGCTGCGTAGATGCAACGCTGACGCAATGGTTGGTGTGGACTGGCTTTTAGCAGTACCAGTAAATTCTGTTAACTTATTCTTTTATTTCTCCTTCTGTATTTTCTTTGAAACATTAATTTGTATATTTACCTTTCGTAAATGTTGAATTCAATTCCGATTCTTAAACCTATCGATTAGCAAACAAAATTTCATTTATATCGATTAACCTATTTCGTAAGACTTTGACAACAAATTTTATATAATAGGAAGTCGGTTAAAAAGATAAAACCGACTTCTAGTGGAGGCAGTGAAGGTTTTCACCTCCGATTTCGTTGAACCTCCATCGATTTTCATGAAAATTGATAAGTAGGTGGAGGATACTCTAAGAAACAAAAGTGACGTAGTGCCAACTTGCGCTTTTGCCCTGGGGGTGGATGCCAACCCTTCTCGGGGGGGTGAATTTTTTTAAATAAAAATAGCCCCAGGAATCAATAGACACATAAATTCTAAGTAAAATTTGTTATATAAAGTTTTTTGAATAAATTAATACTTTCGGAGTTATTAAAGATCAAAGATCATGTTTTTGCGTGAGAAAAATACTTCTCTTAAAGCGGTTTTTCATAATTAACTAAGAATCTATAGGTTTTTACGAAAAATGTGTAATTACCAAAATTAAAGCCAATAATAAGCATTGCAAAAAGTTAAAATCATCAAAATTGAACAAGTTATGATAAAAATAAAATGGCAATTTCAAATTTTTTTGGAAAAATCGAATAATAAAACGTTGACCATTTCTACAATAATTCAAATTTATGGTTATCCCTAAAGGCTTTTCTTTATTTTAGCATAAGTAATGACCTCAAAAATTTTCTTGGTTTAGAATGCTTAGTTTTCTCATTCTGTTTTTCAAAACAGAATGATTTAGTAAAATCGAAATTATTCAAATTTTCATAAATATCATTTTGTTTTGAACATAACTTCAAAAATATTGAACCTGCGTAAAAAATTATAAAGAACGAAATTGGTGTCCATTTTTTAAGAAATCTTTTGATTTTCTTTTGATTTTTATAGGATGAAAAATAACGAAGATTTTAAGCCGTTAAAAGCCTAACTTTTACTGCAAGAACCGTGAAATCGGGACCTTTTGACCCAAACTCTTTTTTAAACTAAGGGCTTTAAAAAGTATTGTTTAAGTCGATCGTAAAGCTCTTTAAATTACCTTTAAAATGGTCCATAAATAAACCCGATAACTTAAAAATTAACAGAGCTATTGTGATAAAACAAAATTATTATTTTTTTGAAAACAATTTTGAATTTGGGATGCAAATATTGTAGAAAACCTGTCAATAGGTACTAGGTACCAGTAGTAGGTGTCAGTAGGTACTATTACTAACATTATAAATGCTAAAGTGTTTTTGTCTATCTGTTACCTCTTAACACCCAAACGGTTCAACCGATTTTTCTGAAATTTAGTACGCAAATACTTTGAGTCTTGCGAATGGATATGGACATAGGATGCTTTTAATCCCGAAAAATGTACGGTTCCAGCGCGATTGCAGGCGTCATATAGTCCTTACTAAATATACGTTAATCTTTTAAAGTCTTTCAATATTCAGAAAGTAAACAAAACGGTAAATGTCGGCTCGATAAGAGAGGGGGCTTTTTATAATGATGTGCGTCTATTAAATATTTCAGTCTAGCAGATTCAGCCTTTGCGTCAATTTTTTGCACAGAGGGTAGTTTGAAATCGTTGTTTGAATATTTTGGACTAAATAATATCAATATTTGATATATATTAATAAAATTTATCTTAACTATGAAAAAATATTGGAACTGAATAAACATTTTGAAGTAGGTACACGAACGAATGCAACGTTTGCAAATCTTAAAAATTTACTACAGAAATTCGGAGTCAGTGGCCGCTACTTTAAAAGCGATTAACTTCGATTTTCGATTGTAATTCTCGCCCTAATTAGAATTTTGGCCCGAATTAGAAGACATGAACTTGAACATGAGGTTTCAATAGGACGGCGCCACAAGCCATACATCTGACATCACACGTTACAATCGATTTATTGAAGAGCAAGTTTGATGAGCGTGTTATCTCAAAATATGGACCAGTCGATTAACCGCCTCTTTCGTGCGATTTAATGCCTCTAGATTTTTTCTTAGGGGCTGCGTCAAGTCCTTGGATAAGCCAACGACGTTGGAGAACTCAGAGCCAAAATTAATCGCGAAATAGCCGAAATGTGTGGCAAAAAATACAGAAAACGGGCGTGAAACAGCGCTTGCGCTGTGTTTTGCCGAGTGAGTGAGTTTACCGGAGGCCCAATCCCCTACCCCCTTCCCTTCCCTACCCTCCCCTATTCCCTTCCCTTCCTATCCCTACCCTCCCCTATTACCCTATTCCCTCTTAAAAGGCCGGCAACGCACCTGCAGCTCTTCTGATGCTGCGAGTATCCATGGGCGACGGAAGTTGCTTTCCATCAGGTGACCCGTTTGCTCGTTTGCCCCCTTATTACATATTATAACATCGAGTTGCATAAAAAAATCGATAAGTACTAAAATTATTTTCGATTCGTTAACAATTCGATAGTAAATTTTTTGAAATATCTCAAATGGTTTTAATTTTATTTTGAAAAAAAAGTTGTCAAGTCCTTATTGGAAAACCCCTTATAAGAGATCGATGCTACGATAAAATAAAATATTAAATAACAAAGTATATAATGCGATATCAAATAATGCCCTACCACTATTATTATAATAGCATGTAATATCGATAGTTGGACAAACACGTTACTTTAAGGGTCAATTCAGACCGCAACGCGACGCGTAGATGCATTTCTAAATTTGTATGGATTTGACAGATTTACAAAACGCCTCACGCAATTAAAATCTGTCAAATCCATACAAATTTTTAAATGCATCTACGCGTCGCGGTGTGGTCTGAATTGACCCTAACGCAACGACCGACGTGGCGGTGCCGAAATGACCTCGAAGAACATTTTCAAGGCCCGTACGTGCAGCGGAATATTTTAATTTCTAACTTAATAAATACTGTGACTACACTGTAGGAGATAGTTTAGATAGTGTCTTTTTTTTGGACATTGTTCATTTGATACTTACGTACTTAATTTTATTTTATTTCCGTGACTTAATACTTTGAAATGTATGATAGTTATTAAAATTTTTGCAGATTATTATTTATTTCTAATTTTTATGAGGTTTTTGTTGACGTGTGTTCGCCACCATAATTTAACAATCTGAATTCTAATTTAATTAGAGACTGGTCAAACCAATAATTGTATAGGACATAATTATAGCCAATCAAATCGATGATTGATCTATTACGGATATACCAAGGTAACAATTAAATGTCACATTATTATTGGTATGTGATAAAATAATTGAGACCACGCATCACTATAAGATCGCTCAGCAAAAATGCAAAGGGAAAGCAAAAAATTATTAGATACCAAATAATAATAATCTGCGACAAAAGGTGCTGAAACATTTGAACCACCACAACGTGTCATGAGAGCGTTTTATGAGAACCCTAAACCTAATTATTACTGATCAATTATCAGTTTTGTCACCAATAAATTGTACTGTCTTGCTCAGAAGCAACGTGTACATGAAACGCGAAAGCAATAACTGACACTAAACTTTTAGCTCCGTGCACTAACCCAACGAATGTCTGAACAAAAAAAAATGCAAATATATTTTACGATATTTTTTTATATTTCACTTCAAGTTGCTAACCGTACAATATTATAAATTAATTATCGTATATTTACAAACAAGACAGTATTCAATTACATTAAAGTACTAGTCATGTTCATATTCTCATGGTGTCATTTAAAGGTCTATCATTTAATATTTACTTACCAACAAGGCCAATGTTGCTGCATCGAAGACAATGTCGATTCTATTGATTGACGTCATACATATATATATTATGTTATTCAATAAATAATTACCAGCTGGCTTAAAGGGCATATTAACTAAATATTGTTTTTCCTCCAATATAGGTATTCTTGTATACTGAAAATTTTTATTATAGAAGGTGATGTAGCAGCCTATCACGTTACGATGTACAAACTACATACATTATCTAGAGGCTTATAGGGAACGGAACAGAACCTTTATTTAATTACCTTAGATACTATAATATGATCAAGGCTAAAAATTGCATTCAAATTTAAATACATTTTCATATTTTATATGAAGTTAAATGCCACGATTCGCCATTTTTACTTAAATATTACTATTAAATATTATAAATATTATTATGGTGCTCCCTCACTAGGAGCATTCGTTCGCAGCGCACCTTGTAATGATAGAATGTGTAATATCTTGATACAACTTGTAAAATGAAAAGTGGAGTGCAGCAGTTGCAGTTGTAAAATGAAAAATGAAAAGCGCTCCAGTTTACATCGAAAAGTCGAATCTATAATATTACATCACACGCGAATGCTCGTCAGTCGGGAGGTAGTATTGTAGATAATGTAATACTCAAAGTCGGATCTATGTAGGTATTACATTACACGTGAATGCAAATAGACTGAGGGTAAAAGAAACCCCCTGTATGACGCGAAGGCTATTCTGTCCTTCAAAGTTTTCACTGCTTTGCGGCAAACATAAATACGATGCAAGTACAATTAAATTAATTACAAATAATAATATAATTATACAAAAGACAATAAGTGAGGCTAATTTCTTGTCTTTATTTTACTGCATTTTCCATTACTTAGGCCCTTGGTCCACCGTCGCCGTCACCGACAAAAATTCAAATGAAATAATATGCCACTTAATGACGCGACGCGGTCCCCTGGTGCGCCGTGGAAAGGCAAGAGGCGCCGTGAGTCGATCTTCAATCATTATCCAACACCACAAATCAAGACGTGAGTGGAAGAATAAGGTAAGTAACATGAAAAAACTTCCCGTTTTTTTGCTTAAATGGAGGCTTTAGGGCCGAAAAAAATATTTGAAATAGAAAAACTATGGATTATATGTGTAGCCAGATATATTAGCTAGGTTATGAAGTTGATAACTTACAAGTTTTAATAAAATAATTAGGGAAAAAAATGAGTTGTTGTTACGAAATGTTACTTGTTCGATTCTTCCACTCACGTCTTTAAATATTATAAAATAAAATTATAATATTAATTGTGTAAAGTCGGTAGATATTTAAATATTAGTTTAATACTATTTACCCGTTTACTTAACTATAATCATTAGAGGTCTTTATATAAGTATATTTTTGTAATAGCTAGGTAGAGTAGGGCGCCGTGACAAAATAAATTGTGACTACAGGCCGCAGGCTGAAAAAGATTGGGAACCTTCCATTTTCTACCGACGTTGGTGTAGCGAACCCATGCCGCCACTGCTTAGTGCGTAGTGGCGTACCTATAGCAGAATGAAACCTTAATGGCGTAGGCTAGGTCACAAAAAAAAGGCTAGGTCACAAAGTGGCATTTTATTTGATTTTTTTCGGTGACGTCCCGGTGACGACGGCGGTGGACATGATGGGCAGGGTTTCCACTTTCCGCCTTGTATATATTTTCCATCACATTGTCATTCTCCAAAGGTCGACCTAACATATTATTAATATAGTTATTATTTAGTAATCCTCGACCCTTCTCTTTTCATGCACCAGTTACAGTAGTTAATGGACGTCTCATATTGTCTTGAATTTTACGAGACTGTAAATGTAGAGTAAATGTTTATTGTTATATTATTATCTATGAAATACAATCATCTGTTATTAATTTGGTGGAATAATATTAAAGTAAACAAGATATAAATTACCATCAAATAATTTTCAGTACCGTCTACGACATTCCTAAAGTGGTAGAGTGGTGTACTACACGATTACAGTCGGACAACATGTCAAATGGACGTAACGATCGAAGGTTGGTAATGCAAATTATTCACCGTAATATAATGATAATGTATTATTAAATTACAAGGTAACCCGGCAAATGTTGTTTTGCCATATTTTTATTTGCCATAGTTTTGCCTTCTTAGATATTTTATGGACAAAAAATTTCTGTGTCGTTTGTCGGGAAATTATCTCCAATCTCCATAATATTAATCAAGAAATCGATTCAGTGATGAACCGAAACCCTACCACGGTGTGGGCTTATAATAAATCGGACCTATGTACAGACCGACATTTTCATATTATCTGTACTATCAATACGTATTAAAAACGCTTCGACAGTAAAGAAACATAAAATATAGAGCACTCGTAGGTATTATGCGTACATAATTAAAGACGTGAGTGGAAGAATAAGGCAAGTAACATGAAAAAACTTCCCGTTTTTTTTGCTTAAATGGAGGCATTACGGGCCGAAAAAAATATTTGAAATAGAAAACTATGAATTATATGTGTAGCCAGATATATTAGCTAACTTATGAAGCAGATAAGTTACAAGTTTTATTAAAATAATTAGGGAAAAAATAAGGTATTGTTCGTATGTTACGAAATGTTACTTGTTCGATTCTTCCACTCACGTCTTCAATTCCTTTCAAAGTCGGTTATGATATTGAACCTCTTCCAGACATTCTACGTCATAATGATGTTGGCGAGTGACGTCAGACGTTTAAATGTGTGCGTGAGTGAGGGGAACCAACACAAATAAAAATATTGTATTCATGTTGGGGAAAGTAAATCGTTTAATACTAGCTTTTAAATAAAAAATATGTAGAGGATAGTAAATTGCTTAATACTAGCCTTTGATGCAAAGTTATTGGCGTATCCCACGGGAATAATATGTTTTGTTAATAACAGATAAAGTCCAGAGGTATTTTTTTAACCACAACTTTTCGTTGTTCTTTGTGTACGACATTTTTTTTTTCTTAAGTAAAAACATATTTTTCTTACTAAACATGTTACTATTTACATTTTTATGAGTACGGCAGTTTTCTGCGTAAACCTTTGTTGAAGCACCAACAGATACAAAAATTCATGTATATTTTTAATTAGCAGATTTTACACCTCATAATATTATTATTTTCATACAAAGTTTTTGTTGTTTTCTTTAAAATATCAAGCTAATATTACGCTATAAACTCTACAAACCGTCCGTGGAGAATAATGTGACGTGAAGAGATTGACATTTCTAAAACATTTATCATTCCACCTTGTTCCCATTTGTAAGCGTTTATATGTCACTTATCCCGGACACATTTACGAGGTAAAAGCGATAGTTTGTAGCGGAATAAAGGGCTTTTACGTGCCTAAATAAATAAAAAGTTTTATCGGCATTTTTAGGTGATTGCCAAAAATATGAAGAATACAACTATTTATATGCTACAATCGACTGGTAAAGCTTTTAAAAACTATGTAAATGCTACAGGAGAATAATTTGTCAAATATTGCGATTCTAATAACGATTGGATTAGATAATATCATTGTTACGTAATAAGTTTTTGTTTATTATAATTTACTAGCTGTCCCGGCAAACATTGTTTTGCCATATACAGTATTTATTTCGCCCATATTATTTTATTAAGTGAAGTTAAGATTTATGAAAATTGGTCGAGCCGTTTCAGAGGAGTAGTAACACGAGATTTTACTAAAATACATTCATCCTGAAAATAAGAGATAGTAAAGAGGCAATGTCATTTATTGAGCCTATATCCTTACATAATATACCCGAAATTGTAATTAACTGTCCGAAATCCGGGACAGACCCAGTTTTTCCCGGGATATAGGCCACGCCCCCACCCTAGCGATGACGTCACGCCGCATCGCCGCAGTACGTACAACTTCGCGCAAACTTTGTATTCTTTGATACCTGTACGAAATGCTGCAAGTTTTAGCTTTGAACAAGAATACGTAGGTTTTTTTTAAAAAATTAATGCTAGAGTTGAGTACTCCGAGGGTTAGACAGAAGAATAATGTAGTACGTAGTAGTATCAGTCGATTTTGCTGTCTGTTTGTCACCAAAGTACTTGGAATATTCATTCGCTAATTTCGACAGCAAAACTTTTTGTCAGAATGTATGAGATAACACATTTCACACAAGTTGCCTATTGCTAAATCCTTTAATGTTTAAATTGTTAAATCTCATTCATTTTTATAATATACTTAACTTCGTTAATGAAACCTGCGTATTACATTCAACTAAGTACCGTGGTATCAAGAAAACCGTGATAGCCAAACATTAAAAACTTATATTTTGTATTTCAAATTTGAATTTGCAATGACATTAATTATTGTTATTATATAGATAAATTATTTAAAATTATATCAATTGGACACCTAAAATTTTGTCCCCCAACCTTTGGCTAGGCTCACTATAAGTTACGTCACTTAAGCACTCAATATATACGTTGTTCTAATGTTGCTCCCATAAAGTTACACAACACGGCATGTTAGCCAAGTTTCGGAGTTAATAGGCCCTAGACATACGTACACTTGATAGGTCGACGACGCATTTGGAGCTTCACTTAATAGCTAGGCGTTAAAATTCCTTGTTAGCGTAAACTGCTTTAGTTTCTTAGCTGGGTTCAGGATACTGCTTAGGGTCAATTCAGACCGCAATGCGATGCGTAGACGCATTTCTAAATTTGTACAAAATTGGCAGATTTCAATGCGTGAGACGTCTTGCAAATCTGTCAAATCCATACCAATTAAGAAATACATCTACGCGTTGCGTTGCGATCTAAAATTTTCGTTTTGCATTGGAAATTACTTTAAACACTACACTGGAAAATAGATATAGAACGTAAAATCATAATATGATCCTTCGTGATTTATCGCAGCAAATTGATACAAAAATGCATATAAGATTTAGATTACCTAAGAAGTTTTCATAAAAAGCTCACAATAAATAATGGGGAAGGACAAAGCTAATTCGTATTTAAAAATGCATTGTTTTAGCTTTATTTTATTACAAGATGATGCCTGCAACTCCATTGCGCCAAAATTGGATTATCGCGCGGGTGCCGTACATACTTCGGGATAAAAAGTATCATATCCTTTGCCGAGACTCAAAGTATCTCCATACTTAATTTAAGTGAAATCGGTCTAGCAGTTTGGGTGTGAAGAGGTAACAGACTTACAAAATGAGAGACAGTCCAACAGACAGACAGACAGACACACTTTCGCATTTATAATATTAGTATGAACGCGGTAAACATCTTTCGTCCAAAATAAATATATGAAAACGACTAGTCTTTCAGTTCAGACCATAGCCATACGCGTTGTAAATCAAAATCCCATTGTATCCGTCTATCGCGTCCGGAAATGACGTCATTACATCACCTCCGTCAAGAATACGACTTCCGCTGCCTCCCCACGAGCCTGCGTATTATCAGGAAACTCAATTTTATGATAATGAATCGGTTTTTTTTACCGTATTTAAATTTTTCTGCTTTTTTGCCTAAGCTTTATTACGTAGTAGAGAACGCAGTAAAATACAATATGGTATGTATAGCAAGGAAAAATTGCTATTAAGTATTAACCCATCAAGCCCCGTACTAGCACCGGTGATCGCGATAACAATAGAATACAATAACATTTCCGAGAATCTCCGATCGAAGGATGTGAAAGTGTGTGTGAATATATTTAATAAATAATATTAATTAATTTTATAGTTTGGTTATTCAGTATTCATAGTATATTTAAAAAAAAACATAAATATAAAAGGGCTATAAAATACTAATAAACTAGTCTTACAGCCCTACCGTACTCGGAAAAATCAAGACCGCTAAATCAAAATTAGCACAAGCGGAGTAGAAGCGAAAAAATTAAAATGTTGCACATTCAACCTTTTCCTCGTGCTCTCTAGGGATTCACGCAATGTTGCAGCTTTAAAATACGCAATGCAGCAACATTTCCGACATTTTTATTGCATAACAAAAGGGAATTATGAGTTCAATAAAAAATTATTCCACAAGGTGTTGAAGCGAAGATGATAAGCTCGTACAGAACGCGGCAACTGTCCAAGTTAAAAGAAATAAAAGATGCATTCAACTCAAAGGGTGAATGGGACCGTTTAATGTCTTTTCTGTTAGCTTCACCAAAGGTTTCTAAATGGCACCGATTTAAAAATTGAGAGAAATATTTTCTTTGAATGCCAACATTCACTTTAACATATTTTCACGCCTCTTGGTCTTACATTGGCATTAAAAGATAAGCGATTTTATTATTTTTGAAGTATTTTTGTATTAAATAAAAATATATATTAAAATAACATAATTACTATTAGGCTGGCCGGATACATATTTTTTCCGTATTCGATTTCCTAATATGGAATTCCGTGAGAAAAGGTTTGTTTTTCGTAACTCGTGAACGCGCTGGCTTACAATCAAAACGTACGCGTGGAATTCGTTCCGTTTGGAAATAACCAACCAAGTGCGAGTCGGGCTCGCGCACGAAAGTTTCCGTACGGGTAAAGAGCGAAAGTAGAGAAAAATTGAATTTTTTTTTGTGTGGGATTATTTATTTTATTTTGAATTTATTTTAAAATATTAAAATACACTTATAATTAAGGATTTTGTGAAAATAACAAGTGTCTGCATGTCGCCATTATGAATTAGGAGCCAAAAATGCAAAAAAAACACGTTTTTTGTATGGGAGCCCCCTTAAATATTAACATTATCTTGTTTTTAGTGTATGTTGTTATAGCGGCACCAGAAATACATGATCTTTGAAAATTCTAGTAATTCTAGTGTAGTCTAAAAAGTAATCTAATTCTTGAAGAAGTCTAGCTATAGCGGTTTTTGAGATACAGCCTGGAGACAGACAGACAGACAGGCGGACAGACATCGAAGCCTCAGTAATTGGGTACGGAACCCTAAAAACGAACGTGAAGGTCATGTAATTTCTATTGGTTCAATTAATTAGGAATTCCGAATACGCAAAACGAATTCAGAAATCGAATACGGAAAATGAGTGTACTGTCATACTGTGTAATGTGTATGCGGCAAACCTTAAGGAGTACGGAATTAACTCTACGTCATGCCTACGAGGTTCTACGAATTCCGTAGCGCTCTGTAGCACTTAATACATAATATTATGTTCATATAACGCTTAAAAACTTTGCACTATAACTATTTCTATTATAGTATCGTCATCTATTTTTGAAATTAAGTTCTTTAAATTTAATTCGATAATATTAAAATAAATTAAATATATTTAATAATTCATCCTACAAAATTATTTATTGTTATTTAAAAAAATGTGTTTGCACTACAAATAACTTGAGTAGAGATCAACTACGATAACTTGGCGCGCCCCTCCAAATGACTGTTTCAATGTGTGTAGTCATATCCTTATGAAAGAGTTTGTATATAGTAAGTATTCAACCAATCACAGTACACGTAATATTTCAGTAAATGTCACTTATTACCAAGATTTGTTGGTCAACTAATCATAACTAGCCGACCGCGCAAGACAACGCACTTCAAACGTTTTGACAACGCACTTCAAAGGTTTTGAATTTTGGAGGGGCGCGCCATGATATCGTAGTTGATCAGCTCTACGAATGAAGAATAATAATAAACACTTGTAGTGTGTCAATTGTACAAAAGAAAAAGAAACCATGTAAAAGATATGTCAGTTATATATATTATAAATTGGTTTAACACCAACAACAACTCCCGCGAACCTTGAAAGTATTTCCGAATAATTCAATTATTCGGAAATACTTTCAATATTATGACAACGTCCATCGCTATCCCGTCGCACAAACAATGGTCGCCGACAGTCTCGAGTTGTAATAATTTACTATTATTTATTCAACAAATGCACTTATATCAATATAAAAAGTAGATGTTGTCCGATTCTCAACCCTAGCCGATATGCTCGCTAAGATTCACGAAAATCGGTAAATCGTTTCAGAAGAGTTCAATTACGCACACCGTGACACGAGTATTTTGTATATTAGATTATAGAAATTAGATTTTGAATTTGGAAAATTAGTATTTCGAAACTAACGTTTTGGATTTTAAAAATTACCATTTCAAAGTTCTAAAATAACTATTCGAATTAATAATTAATTATTCGAGTGTGCAATTGGCTTGGTACCTGGTCGAAATTTGGGGAAAGCTTCCCGCTCGCCCGCCATGGATCGATATAACACGTGATGGCGGAAGCGAGATGGGAGATATGCCCAATATCTTCCGTCTCCCTCCCACCAACATGTATCGGGAGCCCGTTGTTTCCTTTTACAAGAGCCTTCCCGTGTTAAGATATATCGGTCAAGTCAAAGAATTGGCTGTGTACATAAATTTTCTTTATATTTTGCCCTTATAGATCCGTCTTGGTGGGTGACTGAATTTATTGCTACTTTATTCACCATATTTATTTGTTATTGTGCTTAAATAATTTTAGTCTTGCAATATTAAGTAAAAAAATATATCTAACTCATTATTTAATATTGTTACTATGAATCTGATCGTACATTTTTTCAGCACCGTACGGGCCGTACGTGTCGAACCCACCGCGTACAAGATACGGTGCGGTGCGGACGAATATGCGAGGCTTACAATCATTTCATACAACGAATTCTAAAATGCGGCGCGCGTGGCTCGTGTTTGCTAATAAATGTGTGATCACCTTAACCTATTGAGTATGCAGTTGATAACTATTATTTAGGTGGCATCAGTAACGATGTGCTAGTGGTATCACTTTCGAATCCTTATGTCAAATTCTTAGGGCGATAAGATTTGGCTATGCCACGTCATAATAATTAATAGTTTATATTATTCGTAGGTGATAAATGCTATAATATTTTACCATACGATAAATAATCACTCACTTTACATTCGTACGACACCCACTCGCTTTATTTTATGCACTACTAGCGACCCGCCCCGGCGTCGCACGGGTTTAAATTTATAGCCACTGAAAAAATGATTAAAATCAATAGCCTATGCCTTCACGTGGTCTACTTCTTATCTGTGCCAAATAACATAAAAATTGCTTCAGTAGTTCGCGAGAAAAGCCCTTTCAAATAATTTCCCCCGTTTTTTCTACATTCTCCTATTAGTGTTAGCGTAATAAAATATAGCCTTCCTCAATAAATGGTCTATCTAACCCTGAAATAATTTTTCAAATCGGACCAGTAGTTCCTGAGATTAGCGCGTTCAAGTTAGCCCTTTCAAATAGTTTTCCCCGTTTTTTCCACATTTTCCTCTGTTTCTTCGCTCCTATTAGTTTTAGCGTGATAAAATATAGCCTATAGCCTTCGTCGACAAATGGGCTATCTAACACTGAAAGAATCATCAAAATCCGTTGCGTAGTTTTAAAGATTAAAGGGAACAAAAGGACATGAGAAAAAAAAGCGACTTTGTTTTATAATATTACTAGCGACCCGCCCCGGCGTCGCACGGGTATAAAATATTATATAGCCACTGAAAAACTGATTAAAATCGATAGCCTATGGCGATCCTTCATGTGGTCTACTTCTTATTTGTGCCAAATAACATAAAAATTGCTCCAGTAGAAGGCGAGATAAACCCTTTCAAATAATTTCCCCCGTTTTTTCCACATTCTCCTATTAGTCTTAGCGTAATAAAATATGGCCTATAGCCTTCCTCAATAAATGGGCTATCTAACACTGAAAGAATTTTTCAAATCAGACCAGTAGTTCCTGAGATTAGCGCATTCAAGTTAGCCCTTTCGAATAATTTTCCCTATTTTCCCACATTTTCCTCCATTTATTCACTTTTATTAATCTTAGCGTGATAAAATATAGCCTATAACCTTCCTCGATAAATAGGCTATCTAACACTGAAAGAATCATCAAAATCCGTGGCGTAGTTTTAAAGATTAAAGGGAACAAAGGGACATGAGGGAAAAAAAGCGACTTTGTTTTATAATAAGTATAGATGTATATGTATGTATAGATAATTAGAAATAATTTTATCACTTTAAGGTCAAGTATCTTACCTAACACAGGGACACATGGGCTATTTATAATGATACTAAAAAAATAGTTATACGTGTTGTACAAGTATGACCATAAAATCTCAGATTAGTAGGTAGTAGGTGCCATGTCATCGTACTAATTAAATTAACAAAACGTTGATAAACAACCATAATGCATTAGGCAATGAGTGATTGCATCTTATGAACGGAGATGCCAAATCGTTCATCGTAATAGAAGTTTATCAAATATCAAAATATCCATTGATATGACTTCAGACGTTCAGTACAGAATGATAAGTATGTTGAATGTACTGTACGTTGATTGAAAATTATGTTTCATAACAATTGTTTTACAGTAATAATAATATACGGATTTGAAGCACTTATACACACGTTTACCGCATACGATTTCCGTATTCGGAAATCCGAATGCATAGAATCAGTAGAAAATACATTAACACGTTCACGTTTATTCCAAACATTCAATTCAACAAGAATTCCGCATGTACGTTTCAAGTGCAATCCGGCGGGCGGCGCGTTTGCGCGTGAAAAAACAAGACGATGATTTTTATTGTGCAATATTCACGTATTGTGCAATATTATTGACCGTCTAGGTTTGATATTGAACGCACCCGCCTTTCAATCTTATTATCGAAATATCGAATAAATGTTTCAATACTATTGTTCAATGATATTGCACAATAAAATTGATCGTCTAGAGGCCCACTAACATTGGCACTCACAATAAGGTTCCCGGGACATGTCGAGACTTGATTACAGAACCCTAAAACGGAACCCTAAAGAGCTGATTTTTTATATATTGATAGGTTATAGTCAGAGTACCCTAGAACATTTTTTTAGTACTATCAAGCTAAACTTTTCGTGAGTAGCTTCATTTTCATAAAACGAACAATAATTTCCTCTGCGAAACTTCTCGAAAGTTGTAGCTTATAGAGATAGAAAGGATTTAATATATTGTGATTTTATGGTTCTAAAATATGGATTGTTCTATTAACCTACTGGTTAGGAGCTAAAATTTTCTAACTTGGGTAGTGGATGGCTAATAGCTATGTTGGAAGATATTTTAAGTCAATTTTTCCGCTTTGGGCAAATGCCCGGCTGTTAGCCCCTTTAGTCAATTTCCCCGGATTAATCGAACAACTTCAACTACATCAAAATCGCTACGCTAAATGCCACGGACAAAAAAACACACTCATAGACTTATCAAACTTGTAACGCCTCCCTATTTTCGTGGAGGTTAAAAACTGGCTCACTTATATTATTACATTCTCTAAGAACATAAAACTCCGTAACATTAAGATATTATGGCACACGCGAAAATAAACAGTAGTAAAATTAATTACTAAATAATTGCTAATAACTTGTACATGGTTCGATTTTATGTTCGCTCCAGATGTTAGAACTGCTCACCCACATAAGATTCTGCACGCGTAAATATGATTAGCTTTGCCTCGTACATGTACGCGGAAAATTGTGTCTTCATCTTCCTATATTATATAATAATAGCTTATATTAGTTATATTATGCAATAAAACTTAATTTGTAATATATTTTGCTTGTCATTTCATTGACCTCATTACACGCGTATTTCGCTTAACACGAATTTGATTGGAACGCATCCTTCGCGTAAAGCGAGGTCATTTAGCGCGAATTTTAAAAACCGCGTTATAATGAAATCGAGCAAAGTGAGGTCGCATAAATCGAGGTATTCCTGTATAGCGTTTGGTTCAGTTGCAGGAGCGTAGCTATCGTCGTATTCCGTATCAATTATACGGGGCCTCGAACGTGCCTGAGCAAGACCTAATAAAAACTTTTACATATTTTATTTCACAAAATATGACAAAAGTAAAAAATGGAAGACTTTTTATTGGTCCCGCCAAGGCACGCTACGCTTCTATTCAGAAGTTAACAAACGATATTCGCAAGTACACCTTTATATCGACTCCGCCAAGCCTGCACAATGTACACTGCTTAGCTGTAAAAAGATATATAGATAAATAAAATAATTTTCTATAAAACTGAATAATTACCTCAAATCTGCAACTTCTAATTACTATAAAACAACCATAAATTCGGAAATATAAAGTAATAATATTATTTTGGTTCCATATGTAATTATTATCATTGTGATTCATGAAAACTACAAAAACGGATTTTTTTTATAATATTATAAATTTTAGAAAAATTACTATTATTTACATAAAATTATTAAATTATTAGATATATTCATAAAAGGCTATTTTATTGGAAAAGTAAAATTATTTTTATGGCGTTAAATATTAAATTTACCCACATTTTATTTTATGATGTAAAAGGATTAGAGCGATTGCATTATCGCCGGTGCAACAGTTTCACATACTTAAAGTTTCTTTAACTAATGCCACATTTTAAAAATTCTCGTTAAGATCCGTCTGTAGCGGAATGGCCCATTACTTATATTTGTAAAATAAAATTAATATTTATGTGGCGATAAATTCCATTTAGTGATATTGTAATGATCTACATAACATTTAGCTTACTGTACCTACTCACTAGATCCGCGCAGCCGCACTGAGCTGCTATAGCAGGTGTGTCTGTAAACGTTTTTCTCGATTTGTCACTTCAATACGGTCCTTAAACTAACGTTTATAGTTCACTGGAGCTCCGAGCTTCGCTAACGAGCTCGTACTGTTTGAACTATTTCTTCGATAGCACTTCTCACATCAATTAATATAATAGAGAGAAATTGTGAAAATTAATAAAATGGCTCAATTATAAAGATAATAATTTTATGTACACAAAAACACTTATTTAATCAATAAAAATAAAACAAAACAAAGAATATCGCTATCGCTGTAGCACGAAAGAATTAAATTTTAGAGCCAAAAAACTAGAGTAAAAAAATTAGAACGTCCTATGCATTTCCATTCTAATGTAAATAATAGCAGCGTCATGTGCATAGCGCAGTGTGATTATGACACGCGTATGAGACACACGCCAGAGCGTACACCTGATACACATCGATAGCTCGAAGGTTGTTAACGTTATCAGATCAACTATTTGGCTCGCAGGCTGCATTTGCGAGTTTTCTTTCTTGGGGTTGACTCGGCTTGGCACTGTGCATCGCATCCGCGCTGCAGCGCCACTCGCGCCCATGCCTCCGGCCGCGCCGCCTCTCGACATGTGAACATCCAGCCAGCCAGCGATGTAATAATTTTATCTTATAATATTATATACTATTTTATTTTTTATTTTTATTTGCTACCGTCCAGCTTATCTCACCCCATGATCATTTCGTAGCCGTAGACTCTACATTTACGCCCATAAAACGTCATCCTAGTGTCATTTCGATGCGCCGTCATCACCATGGGAAAGTAAAAAAACCCGAAAAAATAAGGGCAAGAAAAGCGAACGTTTCGCTGGGAGGGTCATGAATTCGGAGGGTTGCGTGCACGTGCGGCGTGCGGCGGGCGCGGCGGGCGGGGGCCGTGGTGCAGTGGTTGGCGCGCGGTGTCGATCCGCGGCGCGCTCGCCGGGGTGTGGGCGGGCGGGCAGGGCGGGGGCCGCGGCGGGGGCGGGCGGGCGCGAGACGCACGCGCGCCCGCCTCAGTCCGACACCGCCGCGCCACAGTATTCCACGCGCCCGTCGGGACCCTGCGATCGTCACGCGGCTCCGGGTGAGATGATTCGCCGCATCCGATAGAGCGGTGTCGCTCGCGCTTACGTAAGGTCCCCGGTTGGACGCGATAAGTACATATCGAAATATATCAAACGGTTAAGTCGGGTCGTCGCATCAGAGCCGGGAGAAGACGCACAGGTGGCGAAAGTTTTGGTTGCGCGAGTCGCAGGCGTGCCGCAGTGAGCGCGATGCGCCCGCCGCGCCGAGCGCTGTAGGTCCATTATGCGAGGCGCGATCGAGCGGCAGGGCAGCTCGCGGCCGTAGCGGCGGCGGCGACGGCAGAGCGGCGCGGCATGGCGCGAGAGTAGAGTGGCGGCGGCCGCGAGCGCCACCGACGGGCTGGGGGGCGCCGCGGGCCAGCCGGCCGCACCGCGACACCGCCGCGTGGCGACCGCGACCCGATGACACATTGACGTTGAGCAGCCACCATTGCTCGCATAGAGTTGGTCGAGAAATGGGGGCTGACGCCTGTCCTCAGGCCGAGGCAGGAATGCCCCCGGGCTCAGGAGCAAAGCGAGGACCAAAGGTAGGTGGAGGTCGCGTCGTAAATTTTTATGTCCCGAACGAAACGGTGACGACCGGCCCGGTTGCGGTTGCGGTCAGGAAGTTCCGCTTGCGTCATAATAATACTCGTAGTTCGTATCACACTCTCCCCGAAGTGCGTCCACTGCACGCGCGTCGCCCAGGGCCCCGGGGTTCATGGAATACTTCGATATGTGTTGGTGAGTGAGCCACCGAGGCCGCTACTAACACCGACTAACAACACCTGTCCCGGTGAGTGTCACCAGCGAGTCGCGTATTATCACCAATTAAAACTCAATTACGCCATTCTCCGCAAATGCGGTGAATACTGCGTCAAGTATCTTGCGCTATTCTCCACACACATGAATATTTAATTAAAACTGAAGTACATTTAGTAAGGGCAGTTTAACAAGCCGGACGGGGACATCATTCATTGCTGACGTAGTGAGTACTCGATTCCTTTATCGCCATGTTACGCACAAAATTTTAACTGAAAAATGGGTAAAAATTTAAACTGCGCAAAAGATAAAAGGGCTCTCATCCCGGCTTAGGTTATCTACGTCATCAAAATTATTAAATCACCGGCAACCGCGACACGGTCGGGAGTCGCGACGTGTATTTGACATTGTTGAGTTTATGCAACATCTCAGATTTAGCCAAATTCCTTAATCCCATCATAAACAGCGAGAAGTGTAGGTGTGGCTTACATGTATGAATTCCATCTCCCGGAGCTCCTAATTGCTATCGTTACGGCAAACGCAGATTTTAATCTCGTATTTACAACATGAATCATTAAAGCTATTTCTGTCACAATAGATGCCAGATACGAGTTTTATTAGAGCGTTAAACAATCACAGTGTCACGAGTCGATCATTCGTTTAATGAAAAAATCCAGGGTTTCAGCTCTGGCGTTTCCGAGAACGATTCATATATTTTTGGCATTTACTTGCTTCCTGCAGTTGCGTAAGAAAAGTGTTTCTTTTGTGACAAATGTCGTATTCTCGTCGTATTTGTAACGCTCGCTCATAATTTGTGACAATAACACAGCGCTGAAACGCTGGTGCATTCGAGATATAATTTGATTTAGGAAATTACCAAAATACTGCATTGTGTACTTTACTTGTAACAAGCTTTAAATCTTCAGCGCGTTACATCCTGAATATCATTTTTTGCACAAAATATGCAAGATACTGACAATTTTTTACACATAGATAAGTTAGCTAAATTTTTTATATACGTAGCAGATGGCTTATGTTTATTTGTAATTATTTTGATTTTAAAAATGTTCTTGTGAGTCGTATGCGCTCGTTATATTCAAAAATTCCAGTTATTCCACTAAAGCCTACAGAAATTACGCAATCATTTTGATTATCAAATGTGTATTTTTTCCTTAAAACGGAATTAGAACTTAGAACTTAGAACTAGGTTTAGCCATTTAACGTAAAAAGGAATCTAGGAAAGTTGGACATCCATCATGGAATTATTGGTTACGTATGTTGACCTATTTGGCGTAAGCGCAAACATAATTACATCAGCACTGTCAAGGATTTTATATTTGGGGACACGATTACAATGTTCTTGAACAAACACAACCGAATAGTAAATTTAGACTCATTCATCGGTTTGAAAAACATACAGAGAAAGACAAAGAAGTTTGGGAACCTCTGATTTATATAATACTAGAGGAGTATTTTTCCTGGATAAAAAGTATCCTATGTCTAAATTTGCAATTTCATTAGGCAATTTTCATCAATTTCAGCAAAATCTGTTCAGTGGTTTGGGCGTGAAGAGGTAACAGACAGACACACTTTCACATTGTAATATTAAGTATAGATAGTAGGGATAGGGATATTATGTTAACCTAACCAACTTGCAAAGTGCTTATAAACGGCTAGAATCTAGATGATGTCAGCGAAATTTCAACGAAATTCGTTTATTATCCGTACATTTTTTCAGGAAAAAAGTCTTATTTCATTATCTGTTTCTTAAAGTAATTCTTTACCAAATTTTATTAAAATTGGTTCAGCGGTTTAGGCGTGAAGAGGTTAAATTATAATACATTAGTATATCACGATTTAGTTTATAGTAGGTTCGTGGTTATTAAAATATCATGATCAGAAGTCAGAACCTACCTAGTAAGTTAATATTTAATGATTAAGTAAATAAAGTGGTATTTTAAAAAGATAAAACCAACTTCAAAATTGTAAGTAATTGAGAATTAAAATTTCCTATCTCAAGAACTACTGAACAGATTTCGTTGAAACCTGCAGCATTCCGTAATTTAAACAATACCTAGTACAGCAAAAAAATTATAACTTAAATCGAACATGCAGTTCCGTAGTTACATGCAGTTTCGTAGTTACACACACAAACAAAAATAAGGGTTCCGATTTTTGCCATTTGCCAAAACTGAAAATATTACATGCATAGTTTATACGGATCAAATTGATAACCTCCTTTTTTGAAGTCGATTAAAATAGCCTACAGATGAAACAACTTCAGTTTTTATGCATTCAGGTAATAAATATTTTTCAGGTTCTCTCTATATTTTATCTTCTGGCCTCTGCTAAGCTCTTTGAAGCTCTATATTCTTTTGTATTTGCAGTTGGCTTTCATTTTAGCCTTTGGTTCGTCGTGCATGTTGTTTGATAACTTTTTTGTAGCAAGCTGAAAAGCGATAGTTGCATCAAAACATGAAGTTGGCTTTTAGTTAACAAATTATTTTAATTATTATAGTTTTTATTCTAAGTGCATATTTATTTACTATGGCTAATAAATAACAAATAAACATGCTATTTTTAAGGCTTACGTTAGATATACTGACTATATCTGGGCATTACCAGTTAAATTCCAAATAAAAAAATCTAAGCAACCTATCTAGCAAAGCAATACAATTATAAAAAACTCTTAATACCTTTAAGGATGTTTATATTTTGTAGCAAAAAGAAAGTATGTAACTGAAACACCAGTGTTATTTACAAATTAAATTTTGTTTATTTCGGTGTATTTGTAAAGTAAATACTTCGATCATTCTCTTCGAAGATCAGGAAATTATAACAATTATAGGTGACGACAAAAATCTTTATAAACATTTTTAATAAAACATTTAAAAATATCATGTCCGATTTACATTATTCCAATTCTGTGATCCAATCCAAATAAATATTGGAATAATAAATATAAACAGGCTCTGGAATTCAATGAAATGTAATTTTCCAAAAAAAGCGTTGGATTGGTATAAAGTATAATGTAAACTTACCTAAATAATTGTTTTATAATGAAACAAAACATTCTGTTGAATATAATATAATCCATACTAATATTATAAATTCGAAAGTGTGTCTATCTGTCTTTCCGTCTGTCCGTCTGTTACCTATTCACGCTCAAACCGTTGAACCGATTTTGCTGAAATTTGACATTGAGATACTTTAAGTCCCGATAAAGAACATAGGATAGTTTTTATTCCGGAAAAATGTATGGTTCCCGTGCGATAAACGAATTTTGGCACAACGGAGTTGCGGGCGTCATCTAGTTATTAATATCTATAAATAATATTATATAATTATTATAATATCTCAATCAAAATGATTCCTATTTCTGCTGCCAAAACTTGTAAATGGAAGATCGATTTTACTTCGGGGTTTTATTGAGATTTTATAGACGATAAAATATACAAAGTCGTTTCATATGCGGCTAGACATTGCCCGCGATTTCCGAAAGACAAAAGGAAAACTTGTAGGAACCGCACATTTTGACGCGATTAAACATAAGTTAACCTATATTATGTCACACTAGATGACGCCCGCAACTCCGTTGCGACAAACTTTCTTTCTCATGCGGAAATTGTACATTATTTAGGATACTCCTATATCCTTTCCTTATAATTAATGAAATTCTATTCCATTACATTATAATTAATGAAAAAAGTGTGTATATTTTTGAGTGCCATCGTGCACTCATCCCAAACTATCTCGAAAATACTAAAAGTTTATTCTGCGAGAACTGTACATTTTCCGGGACAAAAAGTATCCCTTGTCCTTTCCCAAAACTGAAAGTATCTCCATACCAAACACCATAATATTATATTAAATACTTTAGGCGAAAATCATAAAACTCTATTGTGCGGGAACCGTACATTTTCCGGGACAAAATATATCCTATATTCTTTTCCGGGACTCAAAGTAACTCTCCACCAATTTTGCGCCAAATCGGTTCATTCGTTCTTGAGTTATAAGTAGTGTACTAACACCACTTTCTTAAATTATATATTATGTTACGCTCAAAGACCGAAAACGCTCAGTGAGCGAAAAAATGGCTCACGACGCGTTGTGGTCATAGTGAAACGGCCACAACGCGAAATTCGCGTCGTGGCCGTTTCACCTAATGAAACCGGCCACGACACGTTCTGGTAATCGAGAAAAGCCATGACGCGTTGAGCATTAAAAAAAATCAAAACCGACTTCCAAGGTAAAAACAATAAAAACATCTTTATATGAACCAAAAAGTATTAAGTAAATGTTCCTATCTAAAAGTGCCTTTTTTCGAATTCAGCTAAGCCTCATCTATTTCTGTTCTCAATCTTCATCATTTTGAAGTCGGTACCAGATAGCTTAATCTTCAGTTCTCTGACAGAATATTTGAAACTTTTGGAACTGGCACCGACTTCAAAATGATGAATATTGAGAACAGAAATAGATAAGGTTTAGCCGAATTCGGAAAAAGGCACTTTTAGATAGGAAAATTTATTTAATACTTTTTGGTTCATATAAGGATGTTATTAAGTATTGTTTTTTACCTTGGAAGTCGGTTTTAATTTTTTGTTAAAAATAATAATAATTTCACTCTTTTTAGTTACCTAGTAAAAAATCTCAAACTTTTATCTATAAGGAATCTGGAGTTCTCATAGCACATATGGTACATCTTACACCAATTTTTATTATTAATTATTTACTTTGAAAGAACATTATAATTTTCAATATAATTTTCAAAATCACTCGACAAACACAAGTTTCGATCTTAAAGACGATGAAAAGTACCAAAAATAGGGTCATAATTTGATGATGGTCCTGACCACACCATATATCATCAATGATCAGGTAGATGATGATGATGAATGTAACTTACATAATAGGATATGCTTTCAGTTCTTAAAATAATGCCGAAACTCCCAAACTTGTATCTACAAGGAATCCGGAGTTCTATTAGCACCTTCGGAACCATGGTATATCTTGGTGCAAAATCTTACTTTTTGGTAGCATAATAATATATGCTTAAGATACTTCTAATTAAACCGAAATCACCATACGTTTCCATATAAATTTTGAAGAGTTCCCTCGATTACTCATGGATTCCATCATCAGATCATCACCATCATCTTCGTAATAATTGCACCATATTCGGATTATACCCTATACAACAACAAAAGAATTTTCGAAAACGGTCCACAAACAGCGGAATAATGATCAAAGATGTGTCTCGATATAAAAAACTGTGAAAAACACTAATAATACTAATAATAGAGTCATAATGCGATATTGCAATATGTAAGGGTAGAGATGATGATAATGATTAATCTAATGTACTATTAGCATATGCCTTCAATACTTAAACCAACGTCGAGGCCGGAAATCTGTTCACCACCTTCGAACCGTGGTATATCTTGGTGCAAATTTCTTCATTCATCTTGTGTATTGCGCACACACTTGGGCACTACAAAATTACTCCTCCAGAGTGCTTTTGTGTATTGCGCACACACTTGGGCACTATAAAATTACTCCTACGTAACTGGCCTGGTTTCATTGAAACCAGAGTGCTCTTTTGTATTGCGCACACACTTGGGCACTATAAAATAACTCCTGCGTAACTGGCCTGGTTTCATTGAAACCAGAGTGCTCTTGTGTATTTCGCACACACTTGGGCACTACAAAATTAGTAATTACTCCTCCGTAAGTGAACTGGTATCAGAACGCGTCGTGGTCGTTTTCATTAGGGCCACGACGCGAATTTCGCGTTGTGGCCGTTTCACTATGACCACAACGCGTTTTGAGCCATTTTTACGCTCACTGAGCGTTTTCGGTCTTTGAGCGTAACATCTGTACATAATATTAAAAAACAAAGTCGCTTTTTTCGCTCATGTCCCTTTGTTCCCTCTAATCTTTAAAGCTACGCAACGGATTTTGATGATTATTTAAGTGTTAGATAGCCCATTTATCGAGGAAGGCTATAGGCTATATTTTATCACGCTAAGACTAATAGGAGAATGTGGAAAAAACGGGGGAAATTATTTGAAAGGACTTATCTCACGAACTACTGGAGCAATTTTTATATTATTTGGCCACGTGAAGGATCATAGGCTATCGATTTTAATCATTTTTTCAGTGGCTATTTTATACCTCTGCGACGCCGGGGCGGGTCGCTAGTATAATTTGGGGCCTTTGTTTGGCCTAGGAGGTTAAAACCTCTGACATAGAGAGGGGCCTGCGTTAAGTAGGCGTTGCGCTGTCGGAATTGCGGAGTAATGTTCCGTGGGGCCCGTGCATCCGTCAGCAGCAAGAGAAGGAACATCGCAGAGTTTTAGTGGGTAGGGCCGCGGCACCTACCATCTTCGCCGCGGCGAGCCCCACATATCCCCAGCGGGAGTCCCCACCCCCCTGCGTCGAATGCATCACGGCATTTCTCTGCGTAAAATAAAGTATAATATATATAAAAAAGTATAATATATAGATTGTTATTATTTCCTGAAAGCCACCTTTATATTAACCCATCAAGCCCCATATAGACAACAGTGAACGCGATAACAGTAGAATAACAATAGATTTCCAAGTATCTGCGATCGAAGGATTAATTTATTAGCTAAATATTATTAAGGACCTAATCGCAATTCATTGACTATTACAAAATATTAATTACTGCTTACTTACGTCATAAGTGTAACGTAAAAATAGAGTAATTTATTAAAATCAACTTTGTCGAATACTTTTATAATCAACTCAATTATTATTATTTTATTTGAATAGGTACCACATTTTACTATTATATAATATTTTCAGTTTAAAACCAAATTATACACCTATACACAGATAAATAATAACCAGAGAGACAACTTCCCTACATGGCTTATTAAAACAGAATGCTAAAGGTACGAAAGATAAACAAGAATGCATTTTATCCTGCGAATAATGAAAACTATTTCATCACAATTATAAATTAATGTCTATTGTTTGTCCGCGTGTGATTTTGTATGTTTTTTTGCCGCACAAATCAAAGATTAGGTGATCAGTTGCCTTGTAAGTCGTTTGTGATTCCTGGACTTAAAAAATAAAATAAAAATAAAAGCGTTCTGAGTTTTAAAATGCGCGGGAGGGATAATGCGGAATACATCCAAGCGTTCAATAGAATGAGGAAGAAGAAACAAGTAAATAGTTGCTGTCTCATATTGTGAGTAAAAACACTTTTTAAAGATAGTGCTTAAACATTTTGCATTTCAACACAAAACACATAAAAAGCAGGGCAATAAATTCTGCGATTATATAAGGGTACACGACTACATGAAGTTGCAGCAGACGACATGTCGTCGTGACACTACTGGTTTCTATGTATTTCTAATAAGTATGAGTAAGGGGTATTTAATAGAAATACATAGAAATCAGTAGTGCCGCGACGACAAGCCGTTGCTTCATGTCGTCCGCTGAGTATAATATAACGATTAATCAAAGATTATTTATTTTAAAGTAGTCGTCCGCTTTAGAGTATAATATTACGATTAATCAAAGATTATTTATTTTAAAATAATCTAGATTAAAGAATTGTCTTATAGTATCTATCGAGGCCCAAAAAGTTCAAATTTTAACATGTAGATTCAAAATTAAAAAATGGTAGGTATAAACGAAAAATTATATTTAAATTATAAACAAAGAGTGGAAAATTGGAACAGCAACCCCTAAAATCGGCGATAATAATTATCTAGGCGTATTGAAACCAGCAAGGTGCATTGCTTGCCTACTTCGAGATAAGTTATCAGCGATCCCACGATCCCGCGAGATGTCACGCGTTATTTTTGTCATTCCCGTGTTTGCGTTCTTTATATCTGGGTCATATATATCTGCTTTATTTGCTGAACAATTGTACCCGGGAGTTCGTAAATTATCCACTGGGGCTCTTTCTGTAATTATCTCGGATATGTTTCATAAATAGATTTCACGCTTTTTGTTAATTATTTGAGCATTAAATATAATTATCTGGTAAGTAATTGGTAATTACTAATTACCATTATCAAACCGAGGCAAAATCTAGAAAAAAAGCGAAGCTTTCTAGCTTGGAAGCGAAATTTTAGTCATAACTCATAAGTAATAATATTTAGAAAAATTTCAAACACACCTGTGTATACTGTATAAATTTGTATGGTGAATTAATATATTTGTTTATAATGCTGTAAATCAGTGTCACATTAAGCTTTTTTAATGCTAAAATAACACTTTAACTAGCTGCGTAACACACAACCTTCTACATAATAAAAATATCAAAGGATAGTGCAAGCGTGTTATGTTGCAAAATATGCATTTTAATTATATTTAATAGGAGCGGGGAAATGAAAAAGTAGCACAGGAAATACAAGTAGGTAGGAAAGACGGAAACGTAACTATTCTACGCGGTTAACTATTCTGTGTCGCAGAACGAATGACGTCACAATAATATTATTATGTTCACTTTATTCTCTTAAGACTTTACTGATAATAATATACTGTGCATATTTAGCTGTACAATGTTTTGTCTTTGTCTATCGCATTGGAAATGCACTTAATAGACAAGGATAAGAAATTGTACCATGTACAATGTACATACAGTATTAGTCTAACTATTCCGATTAGTAAAGAAATTACTTTGTAAAGCGCACCATGCTTCAGTGTTTGTTGGAAAACAGTACCAAACACCAAACATGTTTGAACACTGCGAACCGTTTAACGAATATTCATTAGAGTAGAAAAACCGACAGTGTCAAACACCGGTGAATACAGACCAAAACAAACAACATGGTTGAGAGTGCGTTCCTGTGGCTATATCGTAACGTTTTCCTTCGGTTAGGATTACGATATAGATTTTCAAACGTAATGGGTGGACCCAAAAATTTAATATAAATAAAGGCTTAAAAAGCGTAAAAATTGTTCTTCCAATTTTGAGATTGACCTCGACAGATTAAGTTGAATTCTTCGTACATTAATAGCATAGTTTCAATTCGTTTACAAGAACGTGTCTACTACAAACTACTAAACTGATATTTTAGGTGAAAATTTGGAGTCATGAGATAGAAAATAAGATACTTTATACCACAGCAAAATGCACCATTCCCCGCTGAAATAATTTCTGCTCTAATGAAGTTGATCATCATGTTAGTATATTTATTACAATACTAGCTGTTGCCCGCGACTTCGTCCGCGTGGACTTGCTTATAGCGCGCGGTGTCAACAAAATTGGTGTCTTTAAAAGCTTTTTAAAACCCTGGTACCCCTTAAATCAAAATACCCAAAAACAGTGTGTGTGCACATAATATTTCATTTTTGGAGTTTACTCCCTAATAGTTGCGTGTGTACGGTAAATTATACGGCGATTGCTGAACCAAAGATTTCCTTTGGTAGGATTGGTCCTTATGGCCCAAGGATGGATTTAAGATGTGGAGCCACCGCGATTTTTGATGTAATTTTTTATTTTATTTTAGCAGCTTCTGCTCTGGAGGAAAATAGTCTCAATCTCTATAGAGGCCTTAATTATGGTAATATTCCAAGTTCGGTACCATATTCGGATGACTTAAGAATGCTTAATTCATTTTAGGACTCATATTTTCACGATAAAGATGTTAAACAAAGTAAAAAGAAGAAGAAGCATTATTTAAACCCACTAATCTTAGTATGAGTCAGTAATTACTCGTCCGATTTGAAAAATTCTTTTAGTGTTAGATAGCCCATTTATCAAGAAATGCTATAGGCTATATTTTATTACGTTAAGACTAATATAAGCGAAGAAATAGAGGAAAATGTGGAAAAAACGGGGGAAATTATTTGAAAGGGCTTATTTCACGAACTACTGGAGTCATTTTTCTGTTATTTAGCACAGATAAAAAGTAGAAACGTGAAGGATAATAGGCTATTTATTGTGGACTAATTTGTCTGTGAAATATCTAATTTACGCGGGCGAAGCAGCGCGGAACGTAGTAATATTATAAAGCTGAAGAGTTTGTTTGAACGCACTAATCTCAGGAGCTACTCATCCGATTTGAAAATATCTTTCAGTGTTTGATAGCCTAATTATCGAGGAAGGCTATAGCCTATATTTTATCACGCCAAATACTAATAGGAGCAAAGATACAGAGGAAAATATGAAAATAAAGCTGAAGAGTTTATTGGTTAGTTTCTTTATTTGAACGCACTAATCTCAAGAACTACTGGCCCGATTTGAAAAAATATTTCAGTGTTTGATAGTCTATTTATCGAGGAAGGCTATAAGCTATATTCTATCACGCCAAGACCAATAAGAGCAAAGATACAGAGGAAAATGTAAAAAAAAAAACGGGGAAAATTATTTGAAAGGGCTAATATCTCACAGACTACTGGAGCAATTTTTATGTTATTTGACACGAATATATAGTAGACTACGTGAGATATGGGTTATTAATTTGTGAAAAATATACGGTTTCCGTGAAATTTCAGATTTACGCGGACGAAGCCGCGCGGAACGTCTAGTATTAATAATATCTTTATTGCTCCATTTATCACCATGTCTTTGGCATGCAGAATAATGCGGCTATCAGCCTCCTTATATTAATTAAGCCCTGTCAACAGCGTTTTCGTTGGTTGAAAATCATATATTCTGAATTTTTTATTTAATTTTATTTTTACTATCTTTTATCTAAATATCATTCCAAAATTTTTATCTAAATATCATTCCAAAATTAGCATTTAAACATTCGATTCTATCGAAAATGATACCAAACTCGACTATATACCTAAATCCCACGCAATTATTGACCTCATACCTTGTTAAAGTTAAAAAACCTCCCCTCCCCCACCTGCATGAGATATTCAGGTGGCTCCACATCGTAAACCCATCTTAGGGATATAAAGATCAATCCTACCAAAGGAAATCTTTGGTTCAGCAAAAGCCGTATTCCTCGTTTTTTTGTCTTGTACGCACACGACTATAAGAATCGATTTTCATATATAAGGCGCCCGGTATGAGAAAAATCCGAGGGGTAAAACCTACTAACAAGTAACGAAAATGTGTCACGTTTTTGGACGACGGAAACTTTCTAATTTGGCTGTGAGTGTATAAGACCATAAAAGTAATATCGGAATATAACATTATATAAAATAATATAATTATATAATAATATAATATAATTATATTATAATAATAATAATATAATTATATTATAATATTATATAAAATAATATAATATTATAATTATATAATAATATAATCATTTCAAATTCAGGAAGGGGGTAGCCGAGGTGTTGCCTTTGATGTTAGAAGAAGCCCCGTTCCTCTAGGCCTATTGGGAGCGGAGTTATCGCTACTTTAGTAAGACGTTTGACAGTTGCCGAGCTGTCAATGTCAAAGTTTGAATGCTTGTAACTCGGCAACTATTTGTCCTGGATATGGGTTTCTTCGGCTTGATCTTCCTGGATTTTTCTCCTCTATTTGATTCTGGCCTTAGAATTGAGAAAAAAAATGATGTCTCTGATTTAGGGGTAGCCGAGGTGTTGCCTTTGATGTTAGAAGAAACCCCGTTCCTCTAGGCCTATTGGAAGCTGAGCTATAGCCGCTTTTGTTCGACGTTTGACAGTTGCCGAGCTGTCAATGTCAAAGTTTGAATACTGGTAACTCGGCAACTATTTGTCCTGGATATGATATGATATGAAGAAACCTTCGGCTTGATCTTCCTGGATTTTTGTCCTTTATTCGATTCTAGCCTTAGAATTGAGAAAAAAATATTTTGAAATAACTATGGCAAAAAGGGGTGTAGATAATATTGCCGGAACATCTGATTTCATATTATATTAATCTTTTTTCAGTTGAATAAACTCTTTTTGCGTATGGTTAGATACTCGTACTTAAGGAGTAAACTCCAGTCGTGCGTCGGAGCTGACACACTTTTTTTTTTAATTAAACTTTATTTATACCAAATTTAAAGCTTATTTAGCCCCCCATTACACAACTTTATCTTTATTCTTTACCCATAAACTATTTATCATTGGTAGGTTTGAGGTTACGTCACTGCATAGATAAAGTACTGAGTAGTAATTTATTTAACCTTGTAAACTTGTATTAGCAATCGAAAGAATCGAAAACTTAGCTCAACATGGTACCACCTCTTATAGAAAGACTTATGAGCAAGCGATAGCGCGATGTAGGCGACTCTTAGTGCCATCTGCTATGAATTTTTGGAACTAACTTATTTTTAACAAATTTACGCATTTTCACCTCCTTACAACCCCTTTTTTATTTAAAAAGTAGCCTATGTCCTTCCTCAGGCTTTATACTATCTGTGTACAAAATTTCATTACAATCGGTTCAGTTGTTTTGGCGTGAAAGCGAGACAGACAGACAGACAGACAGAGATACTTTCGCATTTATAATATTAGTATAGAAGTATAGATTCACGTTTTGTGAGATTATACCATTATCAATTTTTAAGAAAACAAACTAAATTGCAATTATAACAATGCATTTCTCACGAAGTACGTTTTGTTATTTTGAGAATTAAATTTGTAAAGTAATTGGAACCATGTAACTTAATTATTTCGAAGAACCCCCCATTATGTTTCATTTGCAACATCGTCCGATCGATGAAATTGATTCTAGGCAGTTGACGGTCCTACATTAATTGGTCAAATTGTGTCAACTGATTGGCTTTACTGATTTTTACCACATTTTATATGCATATTCAGTGGGTCTGAGAATCGGCTACTGGGTACTTTATATATTGATAAGTGCATTTGTTGAATAAATAATAGTAAATTACTACAACCTGAGACTGACGCCGACCATTGTTTGTGCGACGAGATAGCGATCGACGTTGCCATGGCGACATACTTATTTAGTCACTTCAATAAAATAATATGGGCGAAATACTTTTAACTTTAAGTTATGGCAAAGCAACGTTTGCCGGGACAGCTAGTAATATTATAATATCATTGAACTAAAGTTTTGCACAAACCTACGCGACCAAAGCGACTGCGAAGCGGTAGCGTCTACCGCGCGGCGGACGCTGCCCATGTAATCTTATGGCGCTGTACACACCTGCACGACCGCGACGCGGGATGTTCGCGTCGGCAAGCGGAACGTGCGCGTCAAGTTGTTAGACGCGTGTTTTGAAGTGTACTTAACTAGACTTATTTTTTAAAACCTTTTTTTATATTATTTTCTACAACTCTTTAGTTTATGATTTTTTGATTTGTATACGTTTTGATAGATTGTGTCATGATATTAACGTTTGACGGTTCGCACCGTAGTCGCGCAGGTGTACACGGTCAGTTTCGCGTTGCAGACGCTCCCGTATCGCGTACCGCGTCTCCTGTCACTGACGCTTAGGTTTGTTTTAAGCTTTAATGCGACGTCATCTGTCGGCTGCGTTTGACAAAACGTGACCATAATACGTAGACCGTCTGCCATCTGCCTATGAATCAACTTCTCTAATAGTGCACTTGTGCATAGTACGGGAACCGTACAGTTTTTCCGTGATATAACAGTTCAATCATTTCCCAGGACAGTATATTCAGACATTTCCGTCTTGGTTCAAATGTTTCCAAACGTAAAGAATTAAAAACTTCTACATTATGGTAATCAGCATGGACAGTAAAGAAAACTTTTGAGCTATTGGTGCTCTATCATTTCCAAAAAAACAAAGTTTAAAAGTTTGTCTGCTATCCAGCGCTTAAAATATCTTAGTTTTCTAAAAAGTAGAAATTCCTTTTTTCAATGATTTGAATTTGGTTAAAAAGTAAGAGCTATTTTTAACCAATTTAGATATTGTAATAAAATTATCCGTCATAAATTCGTAATGCCTTATACCGTCTTGGTTATAACCCGGCGAAAAGAACTATCAAAATGGTTTTACTTTTTTTACAAGAATTATTCTTTAAGTTATAAGCATAACATAGTCTAAATAACGTTCCAAAACTGAAGACGGCAAGTGTTACATAAACATAAACGATGCCGTATTCTACTGCAGTCTAGTACTGGCCTTCACGCGTCAAATTTACGAGACGTATGCTTGTTTCCGCTGGAACTCACTCGGACAGTAATATGGTGCCTCGTTTACATTAAATATTGGTCGAGAAAAAAACATTAACAACAAAGTTTAGAAACGACGAAATAGAAAAGTGACGGAGGAAACGTATAAATAAATCTATTTCTAGAGGAAAAACATAACATTTTTACATCTTTCACGTTTGAACATCATAAGTCCATATTATTTAATAATATTTTTAATGAGTTGTACCTAAGTCTATATGTCTGACTATCACCTCTTTACACAAGCATAACCGATTCAGATAGGGTACAGATTATTATCTACTAGATGACGCCCGCAACTCCGTTGCGCCAAAACTCGTTTATCGCGCGGGAACCGTACAATTTTCCGGGATAAAAAGTATCCTATGTCCTTCCCCGGGACTCAAAGTATCTTCATGCCAAATTTCAGCAAAATCGGTTGACCGGGTTGAGCGTGAAGAGGTAACAGACACACAGACAGACAGACAGACACACTTTCGCATTTATAATATTAGTATGTAGCCCAGTTTAATTAGACACAAAAAAATCGTAGCCTCGGAATAATTCGCATAGAGCTGAAAATTGGTAGATGCGTTAAATACACCATTATAAATAAAACCTCAAAAGTCCCCGGCGATCCTCCTTGTGCTAAAAAATTTATTCAAGGTCAAAGGTATGAAAATGAGGTTTTTCCCGTTTTCTTCCAAACTCTTCATTTTATCACAAAAATAGATAGGACAAGAGTGTAGATCATAGAATTCTCTACAAAAAATATTCAGACAATTTTTTCAGACTTACCATTTCTTATAAATGGCGGGCTTAAAGTTTGGGAAAATCATGTCTTTAGCTTTATAATATTAGCTAAGCCCGCCACATATAAGGAGTGGACGTAAGTCGTATGAAAAAAGTTTCTGAATATTTTTTGTAGAGAATTCTATGATCTACACTCTTGTCCTTTCTATATTTGTGATAAAATGTACAGTTTGGAAAAAAACGGGAAAACCTCATTTTCATACCTTTGACCTTGAATAAAATTTTTAGCACAAGAAGGATCGCCGAGGAGTTTTGATATTTTATTTATAATGGCGTATTAAACATCTCTACCAATTTTCAGCTCTATGCGAATTATTTCGAGGTCGAATGTTTAATTTTCCTGGAGTAGTGAATAACTAGATAGCCCGTGAACTTTGTACCACCTAACTCAGAAATTTTCTACCGTATAAACCTCAAAACAGGTATAAACTATAAACGTTCTAGTCCGGTTCCGTAGAACAACATTTTTTTTATTATTATAAAGCTAATTTTTTGTGAGTAGCTTCATTTTGATAAGACGAACAACAATTTTATATAATTTAAGAGTAACATTGACCTACAAATAGAACAATCCATATTTTAGGACCATCAAACTCACTCACAACTCCCACAAAAATTTCAAGACTAAAATTTTAGCGAGACCAACAAAATTTATAATTAACTAGACGTTTCGCGCGGCTTCTCTCGTTTTTCGCTCTCTTTAGTGTAATAAAATATAGCTTATAGCCTTCCTCGATAAATGGGCTATCTAACACTGAAAGAATTTTTCAAATCGGACCAGTAGTTTCCGAGACTAGCGCGTTCAAATAAGCCCTTTCAAATAATTTCCCCCGTTTTTTCCACGTTTTCCTCTATTTCTTCGCTCCTATTAGTCTTAGCGTGATAAAATATAGCCTATAGCCTTCCTCGATAAATTGACTATCTAACACTGAAATAATTTTTCAAATCGGACCAGTAGCTCCTGAGATTAGCGCGTTCAAACAAAGAAACTAACAAACTCTTCCGCTTTATAATATTATAGGTATAGATTTTTATTTAGAGGTATATAGAAGATATTTAATATTATATAGAGTCCTTAGGAGTTTATCGCGGAAAATTTATGTTTTCCCATGCGTTTAAATTGGAATATGTTTCTTTAGTTAATAAAAAAGTATCCCTTAACTGTCATGACCACGGCTCATGCACCATTGGTCATATTCAGCCGATTCCATTATCGCCGGTGCAACAGTATCACACACTTAAAGCTTCCTACAGGCAAAATGAAGCATATTTATTAATAAAATATGCCTTGAAGAGATACATTTTAACTACTTTAACAATGATTTATAAATGAAAATCTTCATCAAATGTATGAAAGGCCACAAAACAGGCCGAAGTGCCATCGCCGGTGCAACCAATTTGACCCTCCATTAAGAACTGTGATGAGTTCATATGTAATTACTAATAATTAGTGGTTATTGCTAAACTTTTACAAAATAATTTGCCTATATTTCAAAATAGCTTAACACAGTAATAAGTACTAGAAATTAATAACCATTTCTACGATCGCGGGTGCAACAACAAAATTCTGAAATCTCTAGGTGAATTAAATCGTAATCCTCTAACAAATTTTAAAATTTTCGATATGGAATACATAATTATACTACTTAGTAAGTTTGTAATAAAACTGCACCAAATTGTAGTTTTTTTTAATTTTCAGTTGTTTATTGGCCTGACAAAATTAATCGTCTAAATCACTAAAAACGATTGAATAGTGTAATTTTTACAGAAGATTTCGACGTATTGCTATATAACTATACTACAACTAAACATTAATTTGAAATATATGCAATTTTAATTTAAAAATATGGGAAAAAACATCGCCTCCTTAGATGATATTGCTTAAAAACGCCATTTTTTACCGATAAAAGTTGTTTTGTTAGTAAATAGACATCTTCTTACGTATATTCCAATTGAAAAATGTAACTAATGTCATATTTTAAAAATTCTCGTTAAGATCCGTCTGCAGCGGAATGGCCCATTTGCACTGTAACTCACACCGAACTTGACAAACGGAATTTACTTTCACTGAGCCAGCAAAAGTCAATATACGAACGGTGTAAGCACCATAATAACACGGTTAAGGTCAGCCAGATTTTTGGCAAGACCAGAACCGCTGATTGTGTTACCTTGAAACATCTAAGCTATTTCCCGCTGCGACCTCAGCTGGTCAGGTCACACCAAAACGCGATTTGGCGTTTTTAAAACAGCGTTTCTTAATTCATTACACACTAAGAACTTTATTGTAAGTTGCACGCCCAGGCAAATTATTGCGTTGCGTCGTCGCAGATTTTACGCAATGTGACGCAGCAATAGCGTGGTCTCTTTTCAAAACAGACATGCTGTGCTGTTTAGCTACAAATTCGAACTTTTACAATGAGAAACATATTTTCTTCTCGTATAAACTAATACGGGAATGTTTGTTCTCGCAACAATTAGAATGAATTTGGTTTTTTCTTTTTTCCATTACAATGCTATATTCAATCTCTCAGTTTGTTTTAGAATTCGATCCAATCACATTCCTCTCAATAATTTTATTTTCTTGATTGACAAAATTTCAGCCCAAATTGTGTGCTGTGTGATCATTATGAAAATTTTATCATGTTCTTTTGGAGTGTGATAGGAACAAATCCCTCAGAAACGAATTTATTGTGGACACCTAATGTAACAAACAATGATATTATATTAAAAAAAACTCTATAGAAAATCATTGGTAACAAATTAGATTTTTTTTATGTATATATAAAAAAAATCTAATTAATGTATAACAAAAATTATTAACTATTAATAGGTTAATAATTTTTGTTATACATTCCCTGTATTTAAAAGAATTAGATAATAATATTATGTACTATGTCGCCTAAATTTAATTTGTTAAATTTTTGTTAAAGCCGGCTTAATCTGCCGCCGAGACGAGCCAAGCGATTAAGCGAATCTTAATGATGTATGACCTTTAAACAATAAATATTGAAAAAAAATGCTACATTATCATAACAGCAATAATTTCTATTCATTTTTAACCAATAAAATTGAATAAGCTAGGGTAGAGTACATTTGGAATCGCATATGCCGCGCTGCGTCACCTCAATATAAGCTGACCCTAAATTTCAGACGACAAGATGTTATGTAACACATATGATATATGGAGGTATACATTCGTTCTACTTTCTGTAAAGGTCAGAGTGTACTTCTATGTCAACTAGTTTTCGCTTTGGGCGCTTGATGAACTGGCTTATTGTAACACCTTAGCCGTGTCTTATTTTGCAATTTTGAAATGAGACTGCATCGTTATTTGTATCCCTACAAATATTGTAATAAGTCCCAAAGTGTATCGGTCTGAACCGATTTTGCTGAAATCCATACTTAATATTATAAATGCGAAAGTGTCCTGTCCGTCCGTCTGTCTGTCTGTCTGTCTGTCTGTTACCTCTTCACGCTCAAACCGCTGAACCGATTTCGCTGAAATTTGGCATGGAGATACTTTGAGTCCCGGGAAAGGACATAGGATACTTTTTATCCCGAAAAAATGTACGGTTTCCGCACGATAAACGAACCTGACCACAGGCTGATCCCACTGGATTCGTGCAAACATACTGTAATGTCTTACTAAAAGTTAGCCCGGTCAGATCGGCCTGCGTCAGACCTAAATGATTTAATCAAACCCCAGTACCTTCATTATATTTGAGCATTAAGGCATTATCTACAGTACTACTAGGGATAGAAACTATCATGTGTCCTTTCCCAGGATTCATTTAAACAGTTAAACAGGGTGTAACAAAACAAAGTGATGCCTAATACATACAAAGTCATCATTTAAACAGTTAAACAGGGTGTAACAAAACAAAGTGATGCCTAATACATACAAAGTCATCATTTAAACAGTTAAACAGGGTGTAACAAAACAAAGTGATGCCTAATACATACAAAGTCATCATTTAAACAGTTAAACAGGGTGTAACAAAACAAAGTGATGCCTAATACATACAAAGTCATCATTTAAACAGTTAAACAGGGTGTAACAAAACAAAGTGATGCCTAATACATACAAAGTCATCATTTAAACAGTTAAACAGGGTGTAACAAAACAAAGTGATGCCTAATACATACAAAGTCATCATTTAAACAGTTAAACAGGGTGTAACAAAACAAAGTGATGCCTAATACATACAAAGTCATCATTTAAACAGTTAAACAGGGTGTAACAAAACAAAGTGATGCCTAATACATACAAAGTCATCATTTAAACAGTTAAACAGGGTGTAACAAAACAAAGTGATACCTAATACATACAAAGTCATCATTTAAACAGTTAAACAGGGTGTAACAAAACAAAGTGATGCCTAATACATACAAAGTCATCATTTAAACAGTTAAACAGGGTGTAACAAAACAAAGTGATGCCTAATACATACAAAGTCATCATTTAAACAGTTAAACAGGGTGTAACAAAACAAAGTGATGCCTAATACATACAAAGTCATCATTTAAACAGTTAAACAGGGTGTAACAAAACAAAGTGATGCCTAATACATACAAAGTCATCATTTAAACAGTTAAACAGGGTGTAACAAAACAAAGTGATGCCTAATACATACAAAGTCATCATTTAAACAGTTAAACAGGGTGTAACAAAACAAAGTGATACCTAATACTTTAGGGTTTGTAGGAGTCCCCTGTATAGAGTTTACTGTGAAATTAGCAGCGCTGAAAGAGTAACTATTTTTTTACTTATTTTTATATCTATGCTTTATAGCATAGATACAAACAGACGTCAAAAGTTATGTTAAATAACACGGTATGCTTATTATTTAACTTTTTTTTAATATTTTGCTTCTGACGTCGCGATGAAAAAAAATTAAGTAGTGAAATTTCAAAAAACCGTTGTCCCCTGTACACATATTATTAAAAATCACTGATATTAATAATAGTTCTTTTCATCTAATTATTATTAGTAAACAGTATATTCATGATTCACGATCGAATATCTCAATATGGTCCTAAGGAAAATGATTCTCCGCTATTATGTCGGGTTATGCCAAATCAATAATTGTATTTATGAATATAAAGTTCATGAATGCAAGAACGTGAGAAGTGACTCAATTTTTAATCCAGACTGGCGCAAGTGGGCCTTAGGCAGACCGCATACACAATTTCACACGTTTTCCATATTCGATTTCCTAATGTGGAATTACGATTTGGAATTCCGTGAGACTAGCGAAAACGTTCGTTTTTTAGGGTTCCCAAAGGGTAAAAACGGGACCCTATTACTAAGACTTCATTGTCTGTCCGTCTGTCTGTCTCCAAGCTGTAACTCGAGAACGGTAATAGCTAGAGAGTTGAAAATTTCATAAATTGTGTATATCTGTTGCCGCTATAACAACAAATACTAAAAACAAAATAAAATATTTTTTTAGGGAAGCTCCCATACAACAAACGTGATTTTTTTGCCTTTTTTGCTCTAAACCAATAATGGCAACAGGTAGGTACTTAACTTTTTTACAAAATCCTAAGTTACATTATGTGTACTTTAGTATTTAATAATAATATTAAAATAAAACAAAAAATAAGGGGGGCTCCCATACAAAAAACACAATGTTTGGCCTAATTTTGCTCAGATAATGGTATGGAACCCTTCGTGCGTGAGTCCAACTCGCACTTGTCCGATTTTTTCACGTGAACGCGCCTGCTTGCATTTGAAACGTACTAATATTATAAATGCGAAGGTTATCTGTCTATCTGTCCGTCTGTCAGTCAGTCTTTCTGTTTCCTCTTCACGCCCTAACCGCTGAACCGATTTTGTCGGGTATGAAGATATCAAAGTGGACAGGACATAATATCGTACATTTTTCCGGGATGTAAGTATCATATATAATTATGATACTTACATCCCGGAAAAATGTACGATTCCCGCGCTATACACGAGTTTTGGCGCAAGGAACTTGCGTCTGTCATCTATTTATTATTACTAGCTATTTGACCGAGCTTTGCTCACGTATAATATACATACAAGAATTGCTCCTTTAAAGTTTAAAGATATAAGATAAGAAATTTAAAACATTAAATTAAATCATGTTTCACGTTATTTTGATTAAAATAACTCTATGGCATTCATTGCATAAATGAAGGTCGCAATAATTAAGTCTCTTTCTCTCTTTTCTCGGTATCTAATCAGTGTTCATTTCTTTGAGCTATATTCATAGCAATTTTCTAGCAATTCAAATGCAAATTAAATATACGAGTAATGTTTTCTTGTTTTTGTAGGTATCTTTTAAACATATATTTTGTCCGTGACTTTGTGTGTGTTAAGAGCCCGGGTTACCCTCGAAATTCTCATACATACGTAATACCAAAATCATTTTGTCATACGAAAGTATTTAACATGTTTCAGTTATTTTTCAGCTTAAAATAGTAATTATCTAGGTTCCTGAACAAAAATTAACTTCAAAATATTTAAACACTAAAAAAAAATTTTTTGTGTATAATTTTTTTTTACTAAATTTACTACTAAATGTTTAAACACTAAAAAATAGAGTAAAACACTAAAAAATATATAAATAAATAGTAAATTTACTACAAAATATTTAAATACTAAAAAATATTTTTTAGAGTTGAAATATTTTGTAGTAAATTTAATAATTATGTATATATTTTTAGTGTTTTACTCTATTTTTTAGTGTTTAAATATTTAGTAGTAAATTTAGTAAAAAAAAATTATACACAAAAAATTTTTTTTTAGTGTTTAAATATTTTGAAGTTAATTTTTGTTCAGGAACCCAGGTAATTACTATTTTAGGCTGAAAAATAACTCAAACATGTTAAATACTTTCGTATGACAAAATGATTTTGGTATTACGTATGTATGAGAATTTCGAGGGTAACCCGGGCTCTTAATTATAAGAGTCCGTCTAGTTTTTAGGGTTATTTTTATTTGTAGGTCCATCCACAATTAAATAGCAGCACGACGATGCGATGAATTTTGAAATGAGCCATTAAAAACTGAACTTTATCTACTACATAAAAAGATACACGTTGAATTGACAGATTTGCCGAAAGCAATGTTCGACTCCAGTTCTATTTTTAAATTACTCAAATAATAAAAAATTCCCGATGTTAAGTCTAAAAAAAATATTATTGAACATAATATAATAATATCATCAAAAAACTTATTCGAGTACATTTGTAGACATTCGATTATTCTTCTTCACCTTTACCTCACAAATTTTAAATGGTTCGACCGATTTTCCTCTAATATGTCGCCTTTAACAGCCAAAAAAAATTTTAATCGCTTCATCCGTTCAGGAGTTATGCCACATACGAACACACCCACTTGCATCAAGTTTGACGGAGGGTTTGTTTGCTTTTTTTTTTAAGGGTTGAAATGCATTGACGCGTCACGTTGCAACGTGAGGCAACCCTAACCCTAATCGATGGAGCGTGCGCCCTACGATCAAGTTCCTGGGGAACTTCCTATAAAATCTAGGCACAACCCGCTCTTCCGGTAGATCCTAGACGCACCGTGCGGCAGCCTCCCGCGTTTCCCTTTTTTATTTTCCCTTTTCGTAATGTACTCTCTTTATTTGTACGATAAAAAAAGTGATTTATTAATTTTTGCAATTTTATTTAAATAATAAAATTTAGGTGAACAAGATGCCAAACGTACAGTAAGTATGACTTAAATATTTTTTGTTGGTATCCAATGTAAAATATTTTATTTTTTATATGGAATAGTATTTTATTATCGTTATCCATTTTAAATTTTCGAGACTTTTAAGTTTTAATTTCCTATTTTTATAATATTTGTGATGTTGTTTATGACAAGTGATCAATGAAAATACGTTATACCCTTTTTTCAAATCGGAATAATATAAAAAAGTTTCTTTCCAACTATTATACCTCCGGTGAATATCAGTTCAATAAATAAATATTTTTAAACCTGTTGCGTTAATTCTGTCACATGTGTGCGTACTATCAGGGAAGTTGATTCCTATGCAGATGGCGAACCTATGTCATGTAGTCGGCTTATGTCAATTCAATGTTAGCTGTGATCGGTCGGCTGGGTTTGACGTAACGCGACCAAATTACTTAGGTCCGCCATCTGCATAGGAATCAACTTCTCTGATAGTACATTCCACAATCCACAAATTGCAGTGTACAATGGAAAAGATGAAATTTTAGTTTTCATTGAATCGGTTCCGAGAGTTTCGCCTGATTTTAGTAAAATTTTTAGGGTTCCGTATTTATACAACTGGACCGCAAGGACTCAGGATTTATGTGTTGAAAGGAGGCATATCTACACTTATTATAAAACAAAGTCCCTTTTTTTCCCTCATGTCCCTTTGTTCCCTTTAATCTTTAAAACTACGCAACGGATTTTGATGATTCTTTCAGTGTTAGATAGCCTATTTATTGAGGAAGGCTATAGGCTATATTTTATCACGCTAAGACTAATAGGAGCGAAGAAATAGAGGACAATGTGGAAAAAACGGGGAAATTTATTTGAAAGAGCTGACTCGAACGCGCGCGCTAATCTCAGGAACTATAATAACTGGTCCGATTTGAAAAATTCTTTCAGTGTTAGATAGCCCATTTATTGAGAAAGGCTATAGGCTATATTTTATCACGCTAAGACTAATAGGAGACTGTGGGAAAAAAAGGGGGAAATTATTTGAAAGGGATTTTTTTCTCGCGAACTACTGGAGCAATTTTTATGTTATTTGGCACAGATAAGAAGTAGACCACGTGAAGGATGGCTATCGATTTTAATCATTTTTTCAGTGGCTATATATTTTATACTCTTGCGACGCCGGGGCGGGTCGCTAGTTTTTAAATAAATTAAATTTACAACCAATAAAATAAGCCACCAAAAAATTGTAGAACGGAAATAGAGAGTTTGCTTACGCTAGACTTGTGTCTATATCAACGCATGTTCAATGTACTAAGATGTGGATGAAGATTGATGGTTTGTTTGGCTGTTGTCCATCAAAAAGCAATTTCGTTGATAGGTACGGTCGCCGATAGATCCGGTATACCGCTTTCCGTTACAAAATAAGATCAAAACCATTTTTGATATACTAGCAATATTAGAGTTATTAATATGATTTGATTAGAGAACATCGTGATCAATAGGGTATGTTACTGCAATATTCGCTAGCTAGAAGCGCTAGCTAGAACAATTCTTATGCTAGAACACTAGCATAAGAAATACACAATCAAAAAACAAAAACTTAATCCTCCATAAAAAGCTCAAGGGGACTTTTAACTCTATTTGGGTCAGCTTTTCTTATTACATGCCATAGTGAAAGTAATAATAATAATTTACGAAATTGTAAATTATTATTGTGATTATTAAAATATAATAGGAATGTTTTATTTGGTTTTTCGATATTTTAATGCAATCTTATCCGAAAGCTTTATAAATACTTTGTTAAAATACTATATTCTTGTTTGGCTTATTGTAATAGACCTGGATCCCAAAAGGATAAGACATAACTTACTTTCTGATGGATGAAACCATAGGTTCTTGGTAGTGCCTCGTGAACTTAGAATACCTGCGAATTTGTGTAGCTCTAAGTGTGACCCCTGGTCAGGTACCAGGTACCAAAGTGGACAAAAAATGAGTCTTACTTTACTTATTTTCTGATGGCTAATATTTATATATATTTGTAGATTATTGTTCGGAACAAGTATCATGTAGTGTAAGACACTTTTCAATGACCAAAACTATTATCAGACGTTTTGAAAATAGCTTTGTTGCTATTTTTTTTTCAAATGTGTTAATTTTTATTTTTTAAATTAATATAACACCTTAGAAAACAATATGATATTGCAAGAATTTATTTTCTACTAGCTGTTGCCCGCGACTTTGTCCGTGTCAGCATACTGCATGGTATAATAACAAAGATGGATAATTTTCCCCTCTTTCCTTACCCAAAGGGTAAAAACGGGACCGGATATCAAAGACATTTCAGTCTGTCCGTTTGTCTGTCTATCCATATCCAGACTGTACCTCCCCTTTGTAACATGTAGTGAATATTATTAAAGTATGGATACAATTGAGTATTTTTTGGTCATATACCTAGTCAAGTGCCTACCTGTTAGACCCAGATCCCAGAGCGATAACACATATTATGACATATCACAATATGGAGGAAACCTTAGGTTCTTAGTAGTTCCTTGTGTACCTAAGTACACAAGGAACTACTAAGAACCTAAGGTTTCCTTTCCTAATGCCTTCGAATTTGTGAAGCTCTAAAAGAAAGTCTATAAAAGCTGTTATACCACACTTCAGCTGATTATTCTAAATTGACATTACAAAGTATAATCTTTAAACTAAGTGACAGTTGGAGGTCTCCTAGAAGACGTCTGAACTTCTGAAGCTACCTTTATGATTTGAATACTGTTTAACTTTGTAAGCTTTCGAAAACCAGATTTTTAAACAGTATATGGAACATAAACTTATATTTACAAAGATTTATAAGGTGACTTTTATTTTTTAACGACTTTGATTTTCTTTTTTCTTTTTGATTCATGTGATTAAGAATCTTACACTTCTTGTCGGGGGTCCAACACATTAAATCTCGGTTTAATTTAAAAGTATCCCATTTCTGCATAATATATTAATGGACAATCGGATGTGCAAGAATTTTGTGTCATGATCACTTATGGTTCCCGTATTTTGAAAGGCGAACAAATTCTGTTGGTTGGCGTGAGGTACGTGACTAATCGTAGGCTTACCTGACCAAATTCGTTTTGTGTATTTCTACGTGAGTGCACAACTTTGGTCAGATCGGTATGCGATCGGTTTAACTTGAATCGTTAGGTATCCGGTGTCCCCGTATACAAAGGGCTCTATACATAGCATATCGACATTAATACCGCCGGCAAAATCTCCCCAACAATTGATTCGTGCAATCAGTGCAGCTTATGCTAATTCTATGGCAACAATACGAGCATAATATCGATCGCTTTACAATTTACATGAATTTAAATTCGTATTATCCTTTAAGCGACGTTAGTATATTTGCAATAACTCTGTAAAGATCGATTAGTCTTCGATCGCACGCGCACCATCAGCGCTGATAGCCCAAGATGTGTAAAATTCTTAATAGCATTTTTAACGCGTGACGCGTTGCGTTCAGCGCTGATATTTCATACATGTCGGTATCGGCGCCGACAGTCAGCGAGCAGTCAACACATTTTGATTATCAAATAGTATAAAGCCTTTATCATATTTTGGTTATAGAGGCTCTCGGCTGAACATGTTGGAACAATAATAATTAGAGATCATAAATAGAAAAATCAAATAGTATGTTCTAATACAATAGTTACTCGCCTTGGCTTAAGCGTTTCTGTACTTCCAGAATAAACCAGCAAAATTAATAAACATTTTTAACTACAGAACGCTTTTCTTAGTATTTTCTAAGATAAAATCATACTCGTACCTGAAACGGCGCCCGATAGCTCTCAACTTTGATGGCCATTCATGCTCTTGGAGATAATTAAAAGGTATCTCTATCCCTTTTGTTCTTTTAAAATTAGATAGAGATATGTGTATTGATCTCGACTTGAGCCTCTAAGCTTAACATCAGCATAATATCAGCGACTCGAGTGCCCCTTTATCGACAGACACAGACATTTATAAAATAATTAAAGCTCTATAAGCTTTTGATGCCCTGACATTGTATTTTCAAGTTTGGAATAGGTGTGCTTCATTTATTTAAAAGTGTTCTGAAAAACTTGTTTTTAAGGCTATTAATATTTTATTATTTTACCACATTATATAGTGCACTTTGACATAAGGTTCGATTCCATGAGATTTTAACGATATTATGCACTATGCATAAACTTTAAAAGCATATGTGGTTTGTGGTAATACATTGCCAATTTTGCATTACCACCATAACATTTTTATTCTATTGAAGGGCACTACAAACATACCACCAAGCTATCACCAATTTTTGAATAGTAATTAAGATTTTTAAAAGTAAAATATTGTAAATGCAAAAGTATTTTTGTCTGCCTGCTTGTCTGTTGTCTTCTGTCTGTTACATCTTTACTGTTAAATCGCTGGATCGATTTAGATGAAATTTGGTATGGAGGTACTTTAAGGATCCGCAAAAGACATTAAATAGTTTATATTGCGACAAAATGTGCGATTTCCACTCAAAAAACTAATTTCTGTGCAACGGAGAGCACGGACAATACCTAGTATTATAATATATGTATAATGTTTAAACTATAAGTGATATTATTTTTATTAAGAGATAAGTTAAGAACACTTGCTATTTCATCGCAGGACAACAAACGTCGTAAATATAAGTTAGCTCAAATGAGTTTTGAAACACGTCCCACCTCTCAATCGCGTCAAGTATCAAAATAATTGCATTGTGCTAGCCGCAACTGTAATTTATTACACGAGAAACTATCAAGATAGTTTTTGTATTGTCTACGTCGAAGTTTTAATTTTGTTTCTAGCAAAAGCTCTGTAGAATAAAATATTCTTTTTCAGCGTAGCTTGCTCTAGAGTAAAAGGATTTAAAGATTTTATAATAATAAATAATTCTAGAAAGACTGGAATTTTAAACCTACTTAGATTCTGGAAATACCAATTGCCATCAAATTACCCTTTACTACAATGGGAAATTTGATCGCAATTCTAGAATCTAGAAGGTCAAGAACAAATGTCCCCTTGTTATCATGGATCATTGGATCGCAATAGGCATTTCTAGAATCTTGTTCGATTCATTTGTAAATTGCATAGTTACAAACACAAATTACACAGTACAGATATCACACAGTCAAGACAAATTTTGTTTTTCTTCAGTTATTTGAAATCACGTACACGTGTGTAAGTGCTTTGTATTATGTAAATTTATATTATGTATATACCTTAAAGGCATGATCTAGACCTATTTACCTGTTGAACTTGACTTTATCCAGCGTTTGTGCATTAGACACAGTTTTAATTGCTATAACTTTCCTTCTGTAAAGTTATAATTAAGAGCAAAGTTACTCAATCACTGCAAAGGTGAGTAGAGTGTTGACGCTAGGGAGAAAAGTAATAGTTATTCCTCACTTCTGTTATGATTATCTCTTTGCTTTATCGGGCTTTGCATATTTTAATATTCAGATATAAATATTTAAGAATTTTGACTTTAATTTGTGGGCTTCGAGTATTTTATAACCTCGAAATTAGGGACCAAAAATGTGTGGTGTTTGACATAAAGAATCTCACTTATAATAATATCATCTACAGTATCATATTATTTGTCATCCAACCAACCATCTGTATTTTCACGCCGTTGGTATCTCAACATCTAAAATGTGTAGAGCTGTAGAGTCCATATTAATATGGGCATATGGTTTGATCACGTATAAAATAGTTGTGTTCACGTTATATATATTTATTTCTTTTTTCAGGTCGCTGCCGAAGCTGTGCAGTCAAGAAGAAGAACAGGGGCGTCCGCCTCAAGGCGGCGTGGTCACGTTTGAGCCGATACAGCATGACCACGACTTCTGCGAGAGAGTCGTGATCAATGTAAGTAAACTCTTTTGTGATAGACGTGATCAAATTAACACACTCTCGGTCTACGGGTACTCACGACTAGCCCATCGAGGGATCCGTATCTAGTTTACATTGACTTGAAATTTTGACTAAAACTTATCCTATACCTTGTCTGTTCTTGTCTGAAACTGTTACTGGTACAGAACAATTTACCTTATATAATTGGTAAAGGGATCTTATTGATTTTCTTGACAATAATTCTCCCTTTTCAGAGCAAAAACTGTACTGAATTTTTAAAGCACAGAATTTTTCCAAATAATTGTTTTTTTACCTATAAGATGTCATACGAAAATTGTGGCTACCTTCCTCATTATAAAAATCTCGCGTTTCGTAGACAGTACATACAAAATGACGTAAAACAGTAAACAAACTAAGGATAATGATATATGTATAAGTTTTTACTATAGTCCACGCGGAACTAGTTGGCCGCGCCGCCGGTATATTCTCACATACCGGCGGCGCGGCCAACTAGTTCCGCGCGGACTATAATTTAGTTCATAACTCGTAAATGTTCACATAACATAGCTAAAACATAATGTATAAGTTTCTAACAAGCAGCCTCTCAAGGATACGCATAACTTGAGAAAAGCAAATTAATTTAATAAAGGAAAACTACAACATAGTCACGGTCAAAGAAAGTACCTTAATATGGGTTCACATGATTAACTAATGCTTACAGATGTATTAGCTTTAGATGTGTTTCATCGAGGTAATACGTGGTAGAGTCTATGATATTATATACGTTTATTGTAACCTTTAACACTAGGCTGGTAATAAATATTATATGTAAGTTGGTATACTTACCGGCAGGTGTCATCTAGTACCTATTGATAATATTATGTATGTAGTGTACTCACTACATACATAATATTTTCAATAAGTACTAGATGACACCTGCCGTTACGCCAAAATTCGTTTATCGCGCGGGAACCGTACATTTTTCCGGGATTTTTATAGATTATTGAGCAAACGAAAAAATAGATTTTCTTCTTTAAAAGAGTATAGTTAAAGTTGAATTGTACGCTAAGTATTTTCATTCAACGCACGAACTTTTCAATACGTCAAATCAAACATTGTACTAACTTTGAAGGCAGTAAAACTTTTTATTCAGTAATATTTTATTCTTAGGATTTACATGTATTCAACCTACATGCTACAGCTGCCATGGGCGCCGGCAGAAATAATTTCCAAGGGGTGCAGATTTAGGTTTTCTTTCTTTTATTTTCTTTTTACTTTTTACGAACAACAATGGCTGTCTATTTATGTCAACAGAATACATTTTGTGCCGAAACATTACGAACTATGTATCTTTGTACGGCATGGTAATAAGGTTACAGACGGCTTTTTATTTCAATAATTCTTGTTGATCCCGAGATTCCCAAGGGGTGCAAGTGCACCACCTGGCACCCACCTGCCGGCGCCCATGACAGCTGCTGGTAAGTTGTTTAGTGTAAATGGTTAGTTATCCACTTCGGCCGTTCATGTCTTCTATTACTAATAGAAAATTGGTTGTTTTTGGGTATGTACTTACAAAAACCATGATAGCTGTTTTTTAGGGTTCCGTACCCAAAGGTTAAAAACGGGACCCTATTACTAAGACTTCGTATTCTGTCAGTCCGTCCGTCCGTCTGTCTGTCTGTCTCCAGACTATAACTCAAGAACGGTAATAGATAGAGAGTTAAAATTTTCACAGATTATGTATTTCTGCTGTCGCTATATAGTCCATCGAATAAAGCAATTCTAGAGTGCGTGAGCGGGATCGTGAGATTTTTTTCGGAAACGTGTACAGAGTAACTAGTTCATAAACATACTAAAAGTCCTGGACACTAGGGGTACTGGCAGAGTGGGGGGAGGGGGGGAAAGGGCTCATTTTTCTCAAAATTGGTGCGTTCTAGAGAAAAACTTTCAAGGAGTAGATAAAAGACCATAAAATTATCTACAAATAATATATCGAATGTTTTATAAAATTTCTTACCATTTTCGAGTTAAACCTTTTCGAAAAGTAGAGGTAAAATAGGGAAAATGCCCATTTTTGTGTTTTTCAGTCATATCTCAAAATTGGTGCATTCTAGAGAAAAACTTTCAAGGAATAGTTAAAAGACCATTAAATTATCTACAAATTGCATCTAAAACATTTTAAAAATATCCTACCGTTTTTGAGTTACACCGTTTTGAAAATGAGTTTTTTTTTTTTAACTTATTGGCCGCTACTTTATATCTTATTAGCTGACCCAGCAGACGTCATCCTGCCGAGTAAATACGCCCTAAACACCCTAATCCTACCATACATACCTCTACCCAACCTACTCACCTACAAAAAAAATCCTATGTTCTTCTTTTTCTAAGCTACCTCCAACAATTTCCAGCCAAATCGGGTTAGCCGTTATTGAGTTATTTTTATAATAACAATACTTTCTTTTAAATAAAGAAGATAAAACAATGTTATCAAAAAAGCGACCATGACCTTTTACAACCGCTGCTCCACTCAAAGTGAGGTTGAAGAGGCTGGGATGGTTTGCTTTTTAAAATGGTATGGGGCTCCAACTAAAGCAACCTCCCTCAACCATTACCGCTTCCAGTGTTTTATGAGGTCAGTGGCAAAATTAAAGCCAGACATTAGCTCACTCCCACCAACTGAAAGTGCAGCTAAACAACATTCCCGGCGCACGTAGTAGGTGCGCCTTGTGCAGTGCAAGTGCAGCAGTGGTTCGGAAACGAGCTGCCTCCAGAAATGTGGGGATGTAAATCTACACAAAACACATTTGAACCCATAAAAACTGAAGACGCACCAGCCTCCGAGACACTACTATAAACAATATTTTGCCGCTGCACAAAAGACTGTAGCGGTGACAAATCATGTGAGACACCGAATTCATAAAAAACCCGATGATAAGATGTTAAGTCAGATGTAGATTAAAGTGTTAAAGTCCAGGTGTAGGGTAGGGTAGGGATAGGGCAGGAATAGAATAGGGATAGGGTAGGTGTATTTACTGGTCAGGATGACGTATGCCGGGCCAGCTAATAAGTTATAGACCAGCAGCTAATGAGTTAAAAAAACTCATTTTCGAAAAGGTGTAATTCGAAAACGGTAGGACATTTTAAAAATGTTTTAAGTGCAATTTGTAGATAATTTAATGGTCTTTCAACAATTTTTAAAAGTTTTTCTCTAGAATGCACCAATTTTGAGATATGACTGAAAAACACAAAAATGGGCATTTTCCCCATTTTACCCCTACTTTTCGAAAAGGTGTAACTCGAAAGCGGTAAGAAATTTTATAAAACATTCGAGGTATTATTTGTAGATAATTTTATGGTCTTTTATCTACTATTTGAAAGTTTTTCTCTAGAACGCACCAATTTTGAGATATAAGCGAAAAACACAAAAATGGGCCCTTTCCCCCCTCCCCCCACTCCGCCAGTACCCCTAGTGTCCAGGACTTGTAGTATGTTTATGAACTAGTTACTTTGTACACGTTTCCGAAAATAATCTCACGATTCCGCTCACGCACTCTAGACCCCCCTTTGAGCGATTCATTCAATGGACTAATAACAACAAATACTAAAAACAAAATAAATTAAATATTTAAATAATTAAAATATATTTCCCATACAAAAAACATGATTTTTCAAACATTTTTTGCTCGGTATCAATGATGACAGCAGATAGGCACCTGAAATGTTCACAACATACTCAGCTGTATTTATAGTTTAATAAAGTTTATTAATTAATAATAAATTTTAAACAAAATAAATAATTAAAGGGGAGCCCCCTTTAATTATTTATTTTATTATACAAAAAACACAATTTTTTACTATTTTTGCTCTATAATGGTACGGAACCCTTCGTGCACGAGTCCAACTCGCACTTGGCCGATTTTTTAAACTATTGCTTCTATCAACGGTGCGACAGCGTTGCCAGACTTCGGCACGGTGTTTGTGTGCGTGCGACTAGACGTATGCACTATGCGTCCTTTTATTGCATAATGCATACGTTGATAAAAAATGCTGTACAATAGCTTTACCGCGGCAGTCCTCGAGTGCCACACGTATTTTTTTCGTTGTAATTTCCGACCACAGGCGAAACTGTAGCGATAGGTAATTAATTACTTACACTTACCTAGCGTTATAACTAGCTTATCGTTGGGCCATATTATAGTAATTATTATAAGTGAATAGGGTATGCGCCAACCTTAGGGAAGAGCTACGTAATAAAGGATATTTACAGACCTACGTCGTAGGTCTAAACATGGGCGTAGGATTTCAGCTGGGGGGGGGGGGGGGCGCAGCATGGTCTGGACCCCCCCCTCCCTGCTGCCGCTAGTGGTTGCGTTTGCTGTTGTTATCTTCTATAGTAAAAACAAGTAATATATTTAACATCATAACTATTGTGTATACATAATGTTATTGTAGTATTTCCTTCTATAAGAGTATTGAAGAATATTGCTTTTCCAATAAGCTTCGTATAATTGTACCTACAAAGATTTATTTCGTTTCGACGATCATAGGAAACTACAGCTTATATCACAATAACAACTCAACAAGAAGATTATTTTCTTATAAACAATTTTCCTCAAACAGAATAAAATTTTCATAAGAACATCCTAGAAGAATACTTTGATATTGCTTCGTCGTCTAAGCGGATTTTAAAAGTTAATGCTTATTAGTTGATAAAAAATGAGAGCTTAAAATGTGGATAATTTTTAGTCTCTCTATTTCTTTATCGGATGGAATCGTGAGAAGTAGGAATTTGTACATAACTACACGACGTAATTGCGACATTCGTTAATAAGTTTAGCCTATTCATCGTATCTTTTTTTGAAAATTCTCAATTTTTACGGCTATACGTAACACTTGTTGAAATTATGACAACAATACCTTTGACTTTATAATCTCTTTAAGATTACAGTATAATTAAAAATTTTTGTACCAAAGTACCACAAGTACCTACCTAGTTGTTTAGCCATTTTCTATGTGAATCTATATCTAGACCCATACTAATATTATAAATGCAAAAGTGTGTCTGTCTGTTACCTCTTTACGCCCAAATTACTGAACCAATTTTGCTGAAATTTGGTACGGAGATAATTTGAGTCCCGGGATAAGACATAAGATACTAATTGTATCCCGTAAAAATGTACGCGCGATTAACGAATTTAGGCGCAACGGCCACATCTATAGGTCATCAGATTCTGATGTCAAAAAGTGAGAAAATAAATTGACTCTAGCAATACCGGGGTAATAGGAATAAAACATTTTCATCCTTTTTTATTCCTTTAGCGGCTTATTTTGTGTGTGAAACATGAAAATATAAAAATTTATCCAATTATCAAGGATATTTTTTTTAAATCTGCTGTCAAAACTTGCCATCAGATTCTGGTAGACCTAATAGTTATTCATATTAATGTAGCGCGTCGTGTAAAATAGCCTTTGTTTAAGAAGTCGTCATTATTGTAATTTTATAATTAATTGCTTCTATTTTCATCTCAGTTTATTTTTGTCTCCTCTTCACATAAAAACTGTGAATATTCTCAACATTTGTTTGATAAATGACAACGATTTAATGTAATTTTTTTCACTGTGAATTTTCTCAGGCCTATAATTTTCACAACATAGTTTAATTAGTATCAGGTTTCTTTTTTCTCAGAAATACCATAATTATGTATAATAACGATAATTTTTGTCACAGATTAAAAACAATCACAATAATTATTGTTGTTTTGTCCTTGCAAAATGCAAATTTTCCGGGTGACACAAACTGGGAAAATGTATTCAAAATCGGAATATATACTCGTAGCAAATTGGACTAGATGCAATTGAGACCTAGGTATTCGATACGACACTTGGTTCAATTAAAGTACCTAATGAACCGGGTTTCAGCCCTCTTGGGTATTGTGACGTAACAATTTCAGGTTGGGTAACATTGTCGACGTTGCGCTACAGGATTTGTAACAACTTAAGATAGCCCAGTAGGGTTAGTTCAGCCTTGTATGGGAATCTGAAATTAATTATGGTCAGAAATTTTTTTGTACCTGTGTTTAGGGGGGGTCATGAATAGCTTAAAATCAAAAACTCGACCAACCCCGACGTGTGCGTTAGCCGCTGTAGGGGGCGAAGCTCCAGGGGTGATGCTGGTGGTCTCCGCCAGAAATAAAAGGACTACTTCGATGAAAATAGACTGTATTAATAGGTATAGCCGTATTCGAGGTATAGCCGCGGTGTGTGCGTCGCGTAGGCCGGTGGTCCGATGGAGTGAAAGGGCGCGGCTCCGACGCGCTCCTCGCTGGCCGCGGGTGTCGCAGGGAGGCGCGCGGGGGCTACCGGTTTGTCCGCCAGGCGCCAGCGCCGCGCGGCCCGATGAGACGCAGGAACAGCCGCCATATTGGTTTGAAGATCAAATCTTTGTTTAGACATATCTCCTTTATTTTTTATTTCTTACGAAAATGATAAGAACTAAATTTGTTGTAAATTTAATTTTCTACATTTTGATTTCTTATAATTTTCATTGTAAAATCAATATTTACGGAGATAGATGTAAAAAACAAGTCAAAGTATAATTTCGCTTGTATGTCAATTATTATCGAATTTAGCGAAAATAATTGTAGAAACAAAGTTGTAGGTGATAGATGATTAAATTTCCTACACATTTGATCCTTATGAATTTTTTTAGAAATCAATATTTAAGCTCCTACACCTATGGTAAATGTACCTATGTATGTATCGACTAAATTTTTAACCCATTTTTTATGAAAATCGATTTTTAAAAAATCGTTTTTTTTAATTAATCGAAACCCTTACAATCAATTCGAGTTCGAGTTCAAGTTCGAGTTCGAGTTCGACACAAAACACTACTCTCCAACCGTCTTACGGTTTTTCCAAGGTTTTTCGATCAGCACGAGAATCTGACGCGAGTTTCACAGTTTTTACCCATTCCACAAAAGTGCTCAACGCCGCTAAAGAAGTTTTCACTTCAAATATTTTTTTTTTTATAATTAAAAATAATTTATCCTAGATTATTTTAGGCAACCTATTCTTGATCTATTTTCTTATACTAGAGATCGCCTAGTTATGAGCGCTAGTTTGAACGCTATTAGTTCGCAATGATGTAGTCGTATATCCATTGTATATCATTTGTATATTTTACTGAAGTAAACAAAGTAGACACCATGGTAACCGTTGTCGGTGTTACAGTTAATTTATGTAATAATAGCTAATAAAATATGTAACAGTGTTTGAGATTTAATAAAAAAAATCTATCCATTGTCAATTTAATCACAGACTTCAATCATAAACCAAAGTATAATTCGTGTGTATAGGCTTGTCATTCAAAAAGATGGGAGTGTGCACATTGTAGTGGGTAATATTGGATCCTTTTCCATATAAACTATCACTGTGCGAAATTTCATGCTGCTACGTTTCCGTATTTTTCGTAAAAAGGGGTCCAAATTTTTTCGATCGCGTATTAATAATTATATGATATGATGATACTACATTTGTAATAAATATTTTTCATTCTGTTATCAGCTCGGTGAAGGTCGATCTAAGTTCGGATCTTAGACCAATAGAACGACACTACTTCTAAGATCAATATCAGACTGGTCCAAGACATTGAGATGTGTCCAAGACGGTCTTATTTTAAAAATGTCAAATTCCTGTCGAATACCAAGTTTTTATACAAAACACTGGCACGTACTTAATTTTACAGAGCACATAATATTTTGTGTGAGCAATGCTTGGTTTTATGTATGTGAAAATATGGCCTTCAGACCTGAATTTGGCAATCTTAAACATACGTTTTCCCAATGTTTAAGACAAACAAAAACATATTACAATATTATGTTTGTCTTTATCAAGATTGTCGGTTCTTTACAAAAATATTATTAATCGAACAGAAAACAAAACTATATCCGTAGCACCCTCTACGGCGTAGCAGCTACGAAACAAACATTTTTATGCATTTTCAAATTATGAATGCGTAGAACCCAAATAATTACATAACAAGCATTATTTCTCGTGTGCTTATAATAATAATCATTACAACAAATAATATTATGTGATTTTGTAAAATGCTTATAAAAAGTAAATTCTTGTAAAATACAAATTTTCATAATATTAATTTATCATTGTTCTTTTAAATCGACTTCAGGAAATAATTGCTAAAAATACAAACTAAAATAAAATATACAAACATATACAAACTTAGAATATAAAATTATAAAAAGAAAAACTTCCCCATGTCGTCCCCATCTGGCAGAGTGCCCAGCAGCATTGCCACGTTGGATTGCAATTGCTATCCGCTGTGCCAGGTAGCTCCCGGCTCTGGGGTCTCGGGTGGCTTCAATAAGCCTCTTAGATATTTCTTTAAAAAGCTTATGTGCCCCCGGACCCCATGCACCTAGGGTTTCTACCCCAAACGGTTCAAATGTGAGATCTCCGCTGAGGTTCTCATATTTGCGCCGCTTGAGGTTCTCTGCTTGGTTGGCGGCTGCGCCCGCACAGCTCGAGGTGCCCTGAACATGGTACGAGGCGAGTGTGTCGACACAAGTAGCGTCCCAAACAAGGGCCCGTCCCATATTCCAGGGGACCAGGGTCATTCCATCGGGTCTCTTGCCATCGTCGCGCGCCAAACCGGAGGGCTCCAGTATCGCTGGCACGCCGGCAGTGACAAGAGCCCGACGAATGAGGTCATTCAGGTTGTGATGCCGCGTAAAGCGTCCAGCGCTTCGCGAGCAGCACAACCCGTGGTGACCGTAGCTGTCTACGTGCGCGCCGCAAACACACTGATGGGGGACGACATGGGGAGCACCAAGACGCAGAGCAGTGGCTAGGCGGAATGTATTTCGGTCCAGCAATGTTCCTATGTTTTTAGATGGTAGTGCCCGCAGCCAAGCTCCCGACTCCCACCTCTCCACAGCTAAAAGTCGAGCCCGTTCTGCGACGCTGGTAGACGTATTGAAAAGTTTATTACGCACCAGTTCGCAGACGGGCCCGTCCCAGAGCCTTTGCGAAGACGTGTTTTCAGGGACCCTACTGCCGGCACTAGCAATTCTTTTAAATAGTATGCTTTCTTGCATATAATATGTAATTAACGGTCACATAATATATTTAGACATACATGTTTTGCCCGCGGTGTTTGCGTAGAATTCTATCTGGCTTGTGTCCGTTTTACGAAATCTTTGATTTATTACAATGTTATTCAGAACAACTCAAAATAGATATAATGTCCATGTTTTTATTATTCTAAGATATTAATTTAGTAGCATAAAATCAAGACATTTCTTAAAGCTTCCTGATACTTGTCATACTTTATTACCGCCAGTTCCGAAGAGTCGGGTTACTAACGGGACCCAGTTAGTTTAACTTGAGTTACTTCGCTATGTAATTCTATATGACGCCTCGTGCATGCAAAGATATAACTTTTCAAAGGTCGTGTTTTGAAATGCTTCACTTTCTTGTTATAATGTATTCTATAAAATACTAGTGTATTAAATATTAATATTCCCTCTTATTAAATATGATAATATTTATATTTGGAAGTAGGTACTAGGTACATTTAACAATTATATTATTATTATTATTGTTGCCTTTTAAGCAATCTAACGGTTTTAAAATCAGCTTTTTCACATTAAACCTTTTACAGAAATAAAGGTGTTCACCGGTGTAGACAAGTAGGGTAGGCTTAAACAACAGAAAAGCGGATAGATCCTGTCAGCCCTCACGACAGTTCCGACATTCGTGACCCACAAACTGAAAATGTGCCTTTATTTCACGCTTGAGTTAGCTACTTTACTGTTATTTCATTGAGAACAATATAAGCTCAGCCTTTTCTATCAGTTATTTTCGCTTAATTTGTAGCGACCAAAGTGGCAAAATATGTCTCCTGTTGTTGTAAACAAATATAATATGATCATGATTTTACGCTTCCAATACTTTGGTGCGTGTGACTCTCCATTTGCGCGTCGTCCAGGGTTTGATTCCCTGGTTGGAAAAATGTTATTTCAAGTTTCATTAAAAGAATGCAGGCTCATCACCAGCCCCCCTAGCATACGCCAACGAGATATCTCGTGGATATCTCACTCTCGAGCGTAGTGATATTGTCGATATCGATATTATCTCTTTTTCGCTAACATGCGTACGTCGAGACTCGAGAGATAAATTTCTCGTCCGTATATAGTTCGTTAGTATATATAGACAAAAATAGCACATATAAAAAAACTAAATTATCTCTAATTTTGACGACAGACGTACGAGAAAAAATGTATGTCATGTTAGGGTCAATAGAGATGAAGAGATAAACCAGTTAACATCGAGAAAACGTGTAGAGTGAGATATCTCGTTGGCGTATTCTAGGCAGGCTGATTGTCTAACAAGTAGGATGATCCATGTCTATTGTGTAAGTTGAAATGAAATATCGCTACTAATCAGATGATGTGAAGTAAATAATATATTTCCTGTATCAAAGTAACTAATTTGACACCGCGAATATGGAATTGAATAATATTTTCAGTAAACAAATTGAACTGCAGCAAAACAAATTAGGTCACGCTTCGTTTCGCTTCGCAAATGTTTTGACATTCTAAATGAAGCAAACTTAATTAAATCGAGCTTAACCAAAGGGTTTCTGAATCAAAATACTGGGCTTTTTCCATTTTAAGCTATAAAGGCATTCATTGATTTATTTTCATTGAAGAAAAGTTTGGACTACGATTATTTTTTAAAATATTTTCTTTGATGTTGAAACGGAGATTTTTATAATTAAAGATATTGGTGGAAATCAAATTTTACATAAACACTATATAGTACACATACCATATATATTAGACCTTACATGGTACCATATTTTTATGTTTAACATCCATTGATCATCCGTAACCGAGATGTTCGTTACTTCTAAGGGTTGGACCTCATCTGGCAGCACGGAATTCCCTTTTTCCGTCGTCCTTTCTCTTTCTGTGGCTTAGAGCTGCCATTTGCTAGACCGAGACAGAAAGCATAATGCGATAGCACGCGGCGGATTCCTCGAGGCGATCGGCATCACGGACAAAATGCAATGGTCGGCAGGGAGACTCCGGAACGCTGAAGTGCGCGATAGCATGCTAACGCATTCTTTCACCTTCGCATCCGATCGCCTTTTTTGTCTGCGGAATGCGACAGCGCGCGTTCGCATGCGGCAGCATACTGCAGCACGTGGTAGCACAGGCGGAACAAATGCGATTCCGTGCTGCCAGATGAGGTCCAACCCTTAACCGACTTTCAGGCCGGCCGCATTCATACGTTTTCCGTAAACGATCTTCGAATTTGTTTTGCGATTCGAAAAAGCAAATGCATGGGATCAGTAGAAAATACATTACAATACGTGCTGTGTACGTTTGTATTTCTCCAGTTCGTTTCAAGTGCAAGCCAGCGCGTTCGTGCGTGAAAAAAACGATTGTTCGTGCTAGTCTTATGAAACTCCGAATACAGAAAACGAATTCGGAAATCGATTATGGAAAACGTGCGTTTGCGGCCAGCCTTAATTGACTCCAATAATTTCATAGTAATAATATACACTTTTCATGCACTTTTTCCGCTTTTATTAATTTATTTTATTACAATTATGTTTCACACGACCGATTTCGATAAAATCATCAGGTGTGATCCAATAATTTCCTTCCTCTGGTCACCAAACAGACTTATCCACACACAGTACTTTAGGTATGTTCCCCAAGTTATTTAACTATTCTCAGCACTTTCCCAAAGCATCGCAGTCTTGATTTGTGGTGTCAAATGTCTTCGTACCCAGTTATTGGAATTAGAAGATCGACCCAACTATGCAGATATTTCAATCTATGCAGGAACTGGACGCCTGGGAAATTGATTTGATTCACACGTCTTAAATGGCTTTATAGATCTTAGGTAATTGTTCAATTAACCCAATCTTTTTATAGAAGAATGACATGTTTGATTGCATTAAACGGGCTTCAAAAGTACTGGACAGATTTTCAGAAAAAACTGCAGTGCTTTACTGTTTTTGTACACGTTTGGATAAAGACATCAAACAACTTTTCGATTTGCACGATTATCGGGTAAATATATTAGTATTTTAGAAGCCTGTAAAAGTGTCGTCCTAATATAAAATATCCGTTATAAATTTTACTGTGTATAACTTTTATTATAACTTGTACTATCAGTTATAACTTTTACTATGACTATAGTCTACTTAGGGTTGGACCCACAGATTATAGAAGTAAGAGATATGTTATGTGGGCGTGGCACACGTCGCCAAATTTAGCCCCTCGGGTACTAGTTGTCAGTCACATGTAAATCGCTCCACGGCTTACACGTTGTACTTCGTTGTAAATTGTGAACAAAATGCCGACTTGCGCAACAATTACGTGCAGAAATCGCACCGAAACTTTTAATAAAAAAGAAATTGCAGGTCACCTATCACAGCCAACTGTAATTTATACGACTTTTTAATTTAAAAATCAATTATTCTTCACGAAAAATATTCGCCGCTACACCGCCATTTTCAGGCCGTTTGATGTTCCGTGAACTATCAAACTAAGGCACTAGTGATGTGGTGTGATGCAGAATTTGGTATCGATATTTTTATCGTCATTTTTTATGCGGTTGCATTATTATCTGCACAAATATTATAAATCTGAAGAGTTTGTTTGAACGCGCTAATCTCAGGAACTACTAGTACGATTTGAAATTTTGAAATATTCTTTCAGAATTAGATAGCTTGTTTTTATAAAGTAATAAAAGTTAATAAATCTTTTTTCGTCATTTCAGTATTTCAAATACTGAACTGAAAGTAACAGAAACAAATACTGTATTTATTTCCATTACTTTTGAAGTTTACCTTAAATTGGCGGACGACTACCGAAGATTAAATTGATCCTACTTTTTAAGCCAAAGGCTTCCCGCTTAAAACAAAGATGTGTGTGCATTAAGGCGACGCCTTGATAATTTGGCTGTAGCAATGTCGATTTTTCTCAGAAATGTAAAGCTAAGAAATTAAACTTCATTGTCAGTATTCATCATGTCTTTGTCTTTGAATTACCCATAGCATAATACGATTGGTCAACTTTTATAACACAGAATAATCAATCAAAAAGACCTCTGTAAAAAAAGGGATTCATATTTTGCCAACAGAGGAGAGTGATTTAAGCTTCCAAAACTTTGTAGTTTGTACATAAATTGGTTCAAGCATACACTTTAATTTGCCCATAGCTTATATGAAATGTATTTATGGCTTTTAAATTACGCGACAAAAACCATTTTGTCGCTACGCCTTTTCCATTTTTTGCTGTTCCACTGCTTGTTCTCTATGAGAGGCCGGGCCGGCCTCGCATAGAAAACAAGCAATCTAAAGACTAAAACACATCCAACACGGTTTTTTACTTTAACGTGGCGTCACCTTAAGATGTTTCTCTTGGTTTTGTGTTGCATATATTCTATGAATGTATGAAAAAAATCGGCCAAGTACAAGTTGGTCTCGCGCACGAAGGGTTCCGTATCATAATAGAGCAAAAAGAGGCGAAGAATGTGTTTTTTGTATGGATCCTTAATTATTTAGTTTATTTTAATTTCATTATTAAATGTTAAAGTATAAATACAACAGAGTATTTTGTGAACATTTCAAGTGCCCAGGTACCAGACCTGTTGCCGTTATTGATATCGAGCAAAAATAGCAAAAAATTACGTTTGTTGTATGGGAGCCCCCCTTATATATTTAATTTATTTTGTTTAAATATCTGTTATTACAGCGGTAACAGACATACCGTACACAATCTGTGAAAATTTCGGAAGTGTAGCGGTTATTGAGATACAATAATAATAATAATAATTTATTTCGGACACTATACGTCCATAAGTATTAGTTATTTAGTTAGTAACAATTTTTCTTAGACTAAGTTAGTAGTGTTAGTAATAGTGTTAGTAATTATGTTAGTTACAATTTATCTTAAAAATTATGTTAGTTATTTTCACAATAAGTTGCACCTAGCTAGAGGCGCATGCAAACTTATCCAGTGCTGAGGCAGTGGGGAGTCCCACCTGCATGCCAACCTATTACATATACAGCCTGCTGCCTTTTTTTTCCGGAGGGGGAAATGCATTACGCATACCACCCAGGCGCAGGGGGTGACCCGAGCGGTGATGTGGGACTCCCGTAGCTAATGAGACCACGGTATACCCACTAAACCCCCCCCCCCCATCTTCCGCCACGCCGCCTTTTGACGGGGCCACGGAAACGATACACACATCCGCGACCCCGCCAGCGGCCCGAAGACTCCACGATGGGCGCACAACACGTGCGCCCTCCTCCTCGGCCCCCACCAGGGCTGTAGCAGACGCCCCCCGAGTCTGCTACTTGGAGGCCATATGGCAGATCAGGTATGTGGCTCTGCCACCGACCACACCTCGGCCGCAGAGGATAGGGCAAGCGGCGCACCGTAATACGTACTTGCCTCTTTCTCTGCGACCCCACCAATGCCGTTCAAACGGAACGGCCCCGCCAGCTCGCAGGGAGGTAGGGAGAGCGGCAACCTACCACAATGCCTCTCCCCCCGCGATCCGTCCTCGGCCGCAGAGGATAGGGCAAGCGGCGCACCGTAATACCTACTTGCCTCTTCCTCTGCGGCCCCACCTCGGTGCGCATCCGCAGCGGACTCCTCCAGTCCGCTGGGAGCGCCTCGGGTTGCCTCTTTGCTTCACCGCGGTTGTCCAAGCCGCGATTACTAGAGCCCCACCGCCACGACAAGGCGTGCAACCATCGGGGGGTACAGCCTGCTGCCTGGGCTTATACCACGAAACCGTTTTGAGACTCAAACAATCGATCGAGAAAGCCGCATCCTACTCTAACAAAATATGTGAAATGACGTTGTTAGAGAAGGACGTGGCATTCTCGTCCGATTGTTTGAGTCTCAAAGCGGTTTCGTAGTAGGCCTACTTGAGACAGACAATAAGACATCGAAGTCTTAGAAATAGGGTCCCTTTTTTACCTTTTGAGTACGGAATCTTAAAAAATTATATAATAGGTAGGTATGCGTGTTTATCTAAAGACTTCGATATAAAATAACTCAAAGGCCGAAAGGGATTGAAATCATCCATGATTCCGAAAAACTTTTACTATGGGACCAACTCAATTCGGCAAAATAATCAGCTGTTTGGCAAAAAAAATAACTTAAAGACCGAAAGGGGTTGAAATCATCCACGATTACGAAAAACTTTTACTATGGGACCACCTCAATTCGGCAAAATAATCAGCTGCTTGGCAAAAGCGTAACTAGGCAATTATTTCCTAGTTACGATTCCCATAGTAAAAGTTTTTCGTAATTTATTTTGCCGAATTGAGTTGTTTCCATAGTAAAAGTTTTTCGTAATCATGGATTATTTCAACCTCTTTCGGCCTTTAAGTTATTTTTGTTAGTCTCTGTAATATTATTTATCACTTTCATTATTTTAATAGCATTTAAATACCTACCAAAATACATCGATATCGTCGTAATAATATGGTAATAATTATTAATTGACACCGAAGATAGACCGGACATCACTAGACCGTGTACCGTTGACACTATGCTGACAATGTATCGTCATTGAAGTTGGCGACATAGGTTTCCATATAAACGGCGCTACATAACACTTCTCCTTATTTTCCTGTTCTGAGGTTGGACCTCCTCTGGCAGCACGGAATCGTCTTTTTCCGTCGCCCTTTCTCTTTTTGTCGCTTAGAACTGCCATTTGCTAGACCGAGACAGAAAGCATAATGCGATAGCCTCGAGGATTCCGCCGCGTGCTATCGCATTATGCTTTCTGTCTCAGTCTAGCAAATGGCAGTTCTAAGCGACAGAAAGAGAAAGGGCGACGGAAAAAGGCGACTCCGTGCTGCCAGATGAGGTCCAACCCTAATCCTTCTAATATTATAATTGCAAAAGTTTGTTACTTTTTCACGCCCAAACCGCTGAACCGATTCTGCTGAAATTTAGTATAGCAATACTTTGAGTCCCGGGAAAGAACATAGGATACTTTTATACCGGAAAAATGTACGGTTCCGGGGCGATAAACGAATTTTGGCGCAACGGAGTTGCGGGCGTCATCTAGTATACATAATATTATATGCCGGTACAGTAATTAACCTGCAATACACCGTGAAATAGGACGGGCGTGAACATAACTGGATCCGTCACTTCCGCCATTGCCGATAATTTTACGACCAGATATTATTGAAGTGTTTCTATTCTGAAGTATTCTAAATGCGTCCATCGTAGACCTTCAGCTTATTTTTGTGAGTACCCTTTTGGGAAAGTAAGTAAGAGTAGAAGTATGCATTTTCATGCACACACGTGGGAAGTTTCTCACAAAATCTAGGCGCTTATTATTATTATCCTTGAAACCCCACGACTATTATAATTATAAAAATAATATTTCGTAATTTTATTTAACCGAGACTGAAAAGGATCTGCTATACTTTACTGTAAGTAATTATTATATTTTTTGTCTCAAAAGCTTGATTTAAAATCAGTTAGCATATTTATAGATGGGACTTTAGGTTAATTGGTTTAGTTTTAAACCATCATTTTGCGTAAACTCTTGACTCATGTTTATTCAAATATATGATTTATATTACTTGGTACATATATGATTTATTCAGCCACAATTTGAATACAATAAGTAATTTCATAGGGCCATCATACAACAATTATAAAATCCATTATACATAAAAGCATGCAATGCATGTAATTTCAGAAAATTAAAATCATTATGAATATTAAAATTAATGACTTTATGAACGTATTAACATCTACCTAAATTATTGTAATTGAATGTTACTTTTGATAATCCAAAAATGTTTACCTTTTTTAGGTTGGTCGGAATTCAAAAAGGGTTCTAAAAAATGGCTAAAGAATGCAATGTAATAACGCGAGTAATTAATTAATTGGTATAAATAAATAATTATTATTAGAGCGAAAACCATTGCAAAATTGTCATAAAAGACCGTATGGCTACTTAGCTTCACTTATGGTGGTGGGTAGCAAAGCATCACAAAATACTTTTTGTCAGTTTTTGAAAACACGAGTCGACCAGGCCGCGCTTTATTGTGAGTGTCAAGTCTGCCTTCTAGGGCTTTGGCCCACACACACACACACACAAACCCTCGTCACAGTTTACTAAATAGTAAATAGTTACTACCCCTCGTTAGAGAAAAACTCATTGTGTTCAAAAACGAGTTACAACTTTTTGTATGCCGCTGTCGAAATATGGAACTGATATGCAGTTTACCTATTGTATATGTCGCAGTCATCTGGTTCAATCTGCGATTCGATTGAATGACTAGCGCATTCATTGAATGACACCATTCAATTGAATCACTCGGCCGAACGTCGATTGAATGATCGTCCCTCAACGTTCAACTAGTTAGCGATTTGTAACATAGCTCTTTGAAGATAGCGGACATGAAATCAGTCATGCAATTGAACGTATTTCACTTTTTTCCCACTGCGGCGCTACTAGTCACTAAAACAAATATGGCGCCAAATAGATTGCACAGCTGATAGCACTGTGTTGATATTTTGTCGATTAAATTTGCTTTGAAGTGATTCACTTGTAATAAAATAATATGACAGCGTGGATTCACCTATTACTACCCCGTCAACGGCTACTTGAAATTATAGCATCCCATTTAACGACTCACTATAATGACTTTTGGTCAAAACGTTAAATGTCACAGCCAACGTCTTGACGAGTTGTCCTTTAGTCATTCAATTGAATGGTGTCATTCAATAGAATCGCTAGTCATTCAATCGAATCGCAGATTAAACAAGATGACTGCGACATATAGATTTCAAACACTTTCATCAACATTCACGATTGGATGCATCGCTATTTCTTGGCGATTCGCCAAATGTCAATAGTTATTTATTTTGTTTTGTTTCAAAGTGCACTTCACATAAAATATAGACAATTTAAAGTTTGATTAGTATACGTTTGTAATTTTTTAATTTAAAACTGATAAGCCATAAGCTTGCTTAGTTGCTCAACATTAAAATGTACAATCAGAGAAATAATTACTTTATATATAATATAGAAACTACATTATATAATGTCGGCTGGCCTTGACATAACCCGGCAAAATTACGTAGATCTGTAGAGAGTAAAGATAGAGTCAAATAAAGCCCGCTTTTGATCGCCCGTTTTTGAAAAAAAACTTTTCACACCTCCGGGCGGAAAACGTCAACTTTGTTCAAACTGCGCTTACCAATGTTGCCGTTTTCCGGCACCGTCGATGAGAAAAATATACGCTTCAACTCCCATAAGACCCAAGTGGGCCGCGAGAACAAAAGATTTCCAAGAATCCGCGATCGAAGGATTAATGTACTATTTATTTATTAACGGGTGACGGAGATATTTCTGTCGACAGTGCCTACGCGCCCTAACTGCGGACTCGCACTACTTCCGATCCTAAGAAAGGAAATACGAATATAGAATCCATATCCATACTAATATTATAAATGCGAGAGTGTGTCTGTCTGACTGTCCATCTGTCTGTCTGTCTGTTACCTTTTCACGCCTAAGCCGCTGAACCAATTTTTTTGAAACTTGGTATGAAGATACTTTGAGTCCCGGGAAAGGACATAGGATACTTTTTATCCCGGAAAGAGGTACGGTTCTGGCGCGATAAACGAATTTTGGCGCAACGCAGTTGCGGGCTTCATCTAGTGGAATATATATTCTGGTGCTGCTGTTTACACTCTAGAATCTAGATAGCAGCACCAGCACAAACAGTAAACTAAAAGTTTTGTTCAACGTTTAACAACGTTTCTGTCGATATCCTGATATGACGTGTGCAACATGTTGGATTTTAGTCGGGTTATTAATTACTGTATGTGCTAGTTACACCTTCTGCACCGCTCTTTGCGTAATATTTCCTCTGTTTTTATTGTTCTGTGTATATCCTATTCGCTGCCTTAGGGTTCTCACACATAACTGCAAATTCGCATCGCATCGCAAATATCTGCGACAAAATTCATAATAAAAATGACATTACGATGCGATGCGAATTCGCAATACGTCTACCCCGTATTTTCACGGGTTCGATTCGAATTGGGATCGGACATAGTGCGAAAGTCTTAATTAACAATACTTTCTAAATTATATCACAAAAAAAATAGGTCACATTCACATACGCCAGCTGAGGCCAAGTGGAGTGTGGTTGAAAAGACCTGAATATAGATGGCTGGAAATATCTGTTTATAAATAGTTGAACTTGCGTTACACTGTGTTGCAGGGGATTTCGGTTTCTCGTATGTTTCGGTTTTATTTAATCGTAGATTTTGTTTATTTTTTATAAAATTAGGAGGCAAATAAGCAAACGAATCAAATGATGGATAGCAACGGCCGTCGCCCATGGGCCATGCACATTCGCAATATCTGAAGAGTTGGTTTATGCATCGTACACGGTACACCATTACTTTGTAGTTTGTAGAGAAAACTAAAGTTAACCTAATATTTTTGCTGACGTCACCACTGAAGGAAAAATTTTAAGAGCTAAAATTTTTTAATGCTAATTATTTTGTGCATAATATATTCCGTAGTTTTTATCGATAAAAACATTCGTAGTTCAAATCTTTATTATTAGAGGAATATAGTATTGTTATGTTGAAAAATTGTATCTCATCTATATAAATAAAGACGAATCTCAATTTTGTTAGTCTCGCTAAAACTCGAGGACAGCTAAACCGATTTGGCTAATTTTAGTCTTGAAACATTCGTGGAAGTCCATGCAAGGCTTATAATATTAGGATAGAAGTGATAGAAAGTTCACCGGGTTATCTGGTTATTATATATATAATTATTTAGAATATTAACGCGTTTGGCAATTTTAACATCATAGATATTGTTACGTGCTAGGGTTCGAGGATTCGGAGAGAAAGACCTGGTGACTCACTTGAAGACTTTATTCACAAACACTAGCTCACACAAATCACTGAGTCCAAACACTAAGCACTAGATCCAAATCACTGAGCACTATCACTGTCACTCACTATTGATCACTTGTTCTCACTTCGAAGTCTCCTTGATGATCGCTTGTATCAAACTGAGTTCGCTTGTTTACCTGCGGCTATTTATATGGCCCGAGACGCTTTCTGAAACATACCATTCTGGACTGTACCTAATTCACGTATACAAATAAACACGTAAACAAGTGTGGGAACTTTCTAGCAGACTCGAGCATGTGCCACCTAGCGCCATCTAGTTTCGAGTAGTGGATTTATGTGTAGTGTGTCCCCTAGATAAGTTTTGCTGGTCCGACGCTAGATGGCTCTGTGTGTCCGTAACAATATTATGACGAAGTCCGTCGGGCCCGCTTCTTCTCGATACAAGTCTTTGACCATCCCACGTTAGCCTGTTTATGAATAACACAAAAGTCAATACACTCAGCGAAGACATAAAATTTTATTGGCATGAATAACAAGGGCAAATAATATATAAAACGTATCGCGAAATGTTACTTTTAACGTAAAATTTTAATTGAAATAATATATTTAAAATTAACGTACATAATAAAAGGAAAGAGACAAATTCCACTCAACTATGATATGTGTGGTTTGGCGGTTAGCACTAATTAGCAGCTGCGGATATTAATTTGACAGCTAAATATTCGTACCTAATTTTATCGGCAATAACGAAGTTGGTAATAACTAGACATCGGATTATATGCACGATCAAAGTGCCGAAATATGCATGCAAATATGCACGAAAAATAGCCAAAATATGCACAAAATATGCACAATCAAAAGTCACTTATTATTTAAATTCATTGTTTTTTGAAGAGTTTTCCGATGGTGCCATCAATAAATGCGCAAAAATTCATCATTCCATCAAATCCAGGATTATTCGTTTCTTATGTACAGTACCAATAATTATTTTTACCAACATTAATTGGAAGTTCATTACCTACTTTTTTCTAATATTGCCAATTACAAAGAAACATGTTTATACAAATACATTTAGCCTAGTACCTATCGGCTGAATTTACTTATCGGGTGAATTGCGAAAATCTCGGAAGTTAATAAGGATGGGGCCACCGGCCACATATTATTTGAACTATTTTGATTTTTGATCTATCGTACCTCTATTTCGTGACATCGGTGTAAATTATGATAGTAGTTTGGAGACTACGCGGGTATAAAACGACTGAAATATGCACTATGCACGAAAATTTGTCAAAATATGCACTAACGCCTAAAAAGTGCCAAATTATATGCATTTGCATATGCAAGTATGCAAATGCATATAATCCGATGTCTAGTAATAACTAAAAACCGATAACATTACGATTATTTAGGTCTCAAAATATATCGCTTACCTTACATTCGATAATATAATTTTTCATACAAATAACAAATATTTTTTTGACAACGTCGCGATTGCGCATTTCTTAATGATAATCTCCAGGATGTAACAAAACCAAATTTAAGGGTGTGTGTCCCATACAGTTCACTGTGAAAGTAGCAGCGCTGAAACGCGCTTTTAACTTATATGTTTCTATGCCCCGACTGAATTGAATCAATTGACACAATTTTTCCCATACCAATTCCAATGCTTTCAAAAAGTTATCTCTTTTAGCGCTGCTACTTACTCCTTTCTAGTACATACTTTATATTTGCTTTATATATAAGGTAAAAATATCCTGAAGTATTACCACTCTGTTTTGTCACAAGCTGTATAATATAACCGACAGCATTTTGCCTTGCCACCTTGCGCCTCGTTGCTCCTCGCTGGTCAAGACGTGTTTCACGATATCATTTAATCATACTATACGTTATATACTATATCATAGGTTGGAAGAAAGAAACGAAAGAAAGTCTGGAAGAAACCGCTTAAAGCAGTAAGACCGCCTTTTTGCACAATTTTGTAATTTTTTATACTTATGTTGTTGCTGTTATTTCTTTTGTTTTTTGTCTCTCTTATGTGCTTTTATGTGTTTTCTTTTGTGTGTGCAAATAAAGAATTTATTATTATTATTATTATTATACGGGGACAAAGAGTCAAAAAAAGTTTCTCGGAATCTGTGTACACTTCCACCTCGTAACGCACGGGGTACACGGAACCTTCACACACATCAATCGTCGCGGTAATCATAGTCGGTCGTCGAAATAAAAGTGAAAACGTAAATATTTCCGTAACGTGTTATTGAAAAGTGTAAAAATCGATTGTAAAAACAGAGAGATCACGGTCGCGTGACGTTGCTCTCACAATGTGTTTACAGTTACAACTTACACCTAAATCAATGAGTACTTACATAGTACATACACTATAATAGCACAATATAAACAATATTCAGTAGATCATTCCATTCTACACCTCAGAAGAGCGTACACACAGCGTGATTTCAGATAATTTGAATCAGCAATTTTAGTTCCGCCGCGTGCGTTCGTAACTTGCCTATGTGTGCGTGAGTTTGACTTCAAGGACGCGGCGGAGTGAGTCTACTGTTTGTTTGTATTGTGATAAGAGTTTGATATACAATTTTAAAATACGGCCATCGATATCTACGTCAGACAATAAAAAATTGAAGCCAGCGGCCATTTGCGGTGGTTTTACAACATGTATGTCGGCAATTAATCGGAAAATCTCTTTAAAATGGGTCGTGGAATTTCGACACTCGCGTAGAAGTAGATAATGGGTATAAATTATAATATTATGTTAGGTACCAGGTACCTGAGCTTTTTTTCCAATTTCATTACTGTTAAATAAAGTTTTGGCATCATACTAATACTAATCGCAGTACAGACAATCATAATTATTGTCTGTCTGTTATCCACGTTAAACAAATAATTTTGATGAAATGTACGGAGATACTACAAGACTTACTAATAAAAAGCATAGGCCAATCAAAAATATATCCAAGCCTAAAAAATTACGCTAATTTATGTACTAATACAAATGTAAATAGTACTTAAATAGCCATTCAGTCTATTTACTCATTATAAAGCTAAGTACCATCAATGTGGTCCACTCATAATTTTTGGCATTTCAACCATCATAGTCGCAGAAATTGTGCTGTTTGCAGTTGACATGTCAAAAGTACAATACTTACACACCGCAGTTATTGAACCGCTTCGGTTCGTATTAACTCTGAATCTAGTCTCATACATCGACGCGTAGCACGCACCTCGCGCCCTTGGTGAGCACACAATAAAATGTATTTTTGGCCCGGGCCATTGCCAACCGCAACGGAAAGAAATACCGCGGGCCGTGCTAGTCGTAAATAATATTAATGCGTCGGCAACTTGCATTTGCGTCGCTTGTAAACAATCACTTAGCCATACGCATAAAATTCGCTAGATTTTATTGCGCTCCCATTCAACTATAGTTTTATGGTATATCTATGTCTTTATTTCGTGATTCAGTTCAAGTTTTAACGTCTTTCATTGTGTTTTGGAGGTGTATCGTCTTTAATTTTTAATCGCGACGAAAACTTTCTCTCTGTCTGTGTAGTGTATGTGTCTAACCGTGGCATCGTACCTAGTATCCTAATTCCACCCACTAGTTTTTTTCTTCATTGAATAACAATTATTGTAAAGTCCTTTATTGACCGACTTCCAAAAAGGAGGAGGTTATATGTTCGGCTGTGGATATATATATTTTTTGGTCCTACTGTACCATCGTAATTCGTAATGAATTAAGAGGTATATGTTAGTCACTAACATATTGCAAAACGTGTATCCTGCCATTCGGTGTTTAATATTTTGATCCTAGAGCTAAGGGCCTGTCCACATGTCCACGTCACGACGTCGTCAACGTGGAACGGTGCGGTAACGTGGCACGTTACGTTGTCGCGACCTGTAAATTTACGTTAACGTAACGTGAAAATGCACTTCACGACGACGCAACGTTGCACGTCGCCGTGCCTTGTAAAATTCTAAATATTGTGCATTAAGTATTAACTGAGCAAGCGCAACGGATTGAGCCATGTCGGCTGACGTGACGAGCAGTTTTACGGTGACGTTGCCGTACCCTACACTTTTTCTATTTGAATAACCCCTGTCGACGGAGAGCTGGCAACCAAATCGGTCATGTAGCTTCAGCTGTATTAAAACTCCGTTAGCTACTTCCCTGAACAAACCTTTCTGATAATCTGCGTGCTGGCAAGCCGTGGGCGGTGGGTGTGAGAGTAGTGGGATGGGGGAAAAAATGTATTAAAATAGCTGTATTAAAACTCCGTTAGCTACTTCCCTGAACAACCATTTCTGATAATCTGAAGCACTGCTGGCAGGTCGTGGGCGGTGAGTGTGGGAGTGGTGGGGCGGGGAAAAAAATGTAGGTTCAGAAACTTATTTTTTTTTCATATTACCTCAGCAAGTTATGAGTGAAATAAGTAATGTCCAAATGTACCGTGTGTATAGTGTACTGAGTTAGCTTTAAAACCAAAAATTGTGCTAGTTTAATGTATTTTTAATATTTTAATTTTAATGCGTGCACATATTTGTTACGTTACGATGTAGATCTTACATTTAAATGTATATTATATTTGTCTTTAGTTGGGATTGTAATGTGTTCTGTGCATTTAAGTAAATAAATAAAATAAAAAAATAAAATATAGGGAATATTATTTCCCTACATTTAATTAACGCTGGCAACCCCTTCCCACCACCCGATCGATTTAATTTTTTTTGGGTGCACTGGAAGTACAGAACAACTGTTTGAAAAAAAAAATTAAAGTTTCTGAACGTACATTTTTTTCTTTTATCCCGGCCTGCCAGTACGCAAATTATCAGAAAGGGTTGTTCAGGGAAGTAGCTAACGGAGTTTTAATACAGCTGAAGCTACATGACTGATTTGGTCGTCAGCTCTTAGTCGACTAGTTAATACACAATAGGTAGAATTTTACAAGGCACGGCGACGTGCATCGTTGCGTCGTCGTGACGTGCATTTTCACGATACGTTGATGTAAATTTGCACGACGCGACAACGTAACGTGCCACGTTACGCACCGTTCCACGTTGACGACGTCGTGACGTGGAGATGTGGACAGGCCGTAATACAAGGTTCTAAAGATCAAGTATTGTGGATGTAATACAGTATTTTCTTACAATATAATGATTACCCTGTAATGCCCTCTTATACCAGGGACTGCGCTGCAAAGCCCTTCCCAAGGTAAAGTCCTTGGCCTATATTTCCCCGGCTTATATTTTATGTAACCTATCATATCTCACAAAGTAACTTCATATACTTTTGTTTGAAGTTTAATGCAGATTGAAAATACGCAATTTAGTTTAAATATCATACCAAAATTTTCTTTATTTTTAACATTTTAATATTTTTGTATTCTCACAAAGTCTCTCTAATCTTCAGTCGCTAGGTACCTCAGTTGATCAAAAATTTAAAAAGTTGTATGTACGTTAATCAGTTGCAAAATTTTCGATAAGTGATATTATTATGCATTTGTTAATCATTAATCAACGCTACGAAAGCTCTATAATATTCCATTAGTCTCGGTTAATTCGATAACAAAACGATAACACAAGTTTACAGAACAGCCATTAGTTAATCAAACATTTAATTGAACGAGGTCTAGTTGAAATCGCCGAAAAGGTTACGGACATCTATTCTGTCTACTCTGTCTGTTCCGAGCGAGAACTCTATCCAACTTTTCTAATTTTACACGTTAATTTGTAAACAAGGGAAAGTCCAATTGATTTGTTTAATTATTTCTATAATTGTTATTAAACATCGATTTAGAAAACATAGTTTATCTCGCATCAGCACATGAATAACAAAGGAAATCTACATTTTGTGACAAACTATTTCATATTGTTTTACAGACTGAGACGTCATTAGCTTCAATTAATAAAAAGAATGGAGAGGGAAGAGGCATGCCCCCCCCCCCTGACTCTCTTGGCGACGTCCTTGAATCTATCCATAACAAAGCTTAAGTTACTCGTTTCAGCGAATAAGGCGTGGAGGGAGAACAAACATTATTAATTGATAATATTATTAGTATATTATAAAACCCTGGGGGAGGCATTTGTCCAGCAGTGGCACGGCACAGGCTCTTAAAAAAAATATTATTAGTCCTGGGTATAAAATTAGTAATAAATATGAATTATTTCTGGTTATATAAGATTTTTCTATATATAAATCTAGGCACATTTGTGTACTAATAATTAGTTAACGCCACAACAACTTCTGAATAACAGTAATTATTCCTGGAGAATATGAAACCTCAGAACGTTCCAGATTGCTCTTATAATTGCTCTTATAGAGCAATTATAAGAGCAATCTGTCTCTATCTAGCCATAACGCTGTTGTCAGGCGATAATTGCCTACAATTTTAGTGCAAAACCACCTTTATGATGCACCTATCAATCCTGCATGTTTCATTGATGTTTCACAGCCTACTTCGCCCGGCCCACATAAACAAGGCATCAACACCGTTATTTGAAAGATCAGACGTTTTTAACGGTCTGTAATTTGTTATGAGCACTCTAAATACTTCTTACAACTAAATTTGTAGTATTCGGATAATGAATATAGTACGCTAGTCGATGAACATTATAGATAAGAAAGTATTTTATTTTATTTAACACTTTTTACACAATTAACAATGGCGGACTATAGTGTCATAGGCATTCTCTACCAGTTAACCATAGGGTTACATTAAAGAAGTTCCATGACTCCTAGCTTTTGAAAATAATATGATTATTATTTTCAAAAGTATAAGTATAGTAACTGATGTTACTTTGGTGGTACAACATAAATCTGACGAAATTATTATAATCATTTATTATTGAGTACAAAAAGATACGTTTGTCATCTAGATGCCGACGAGTCCAGAGAGATATTCGGTTGCCAAATATTGATTTAATTGTAGTAAAAGTACAATTGTTATACAATTCAAAACTACGGAATACCGAAACTCTAGTGCCAATTTGGCAAGAGTCAAGTTTATGGGGATGAGAAGATTTTCAATTAAACACACACACACACACACACACACATACACACACACACACACACACACACACACACACTATGCACCAACACCCTCACAAACACTCAAAATACTAACATGAAAGCTGGACTTCACTATAAAATAATATAAATGTCGCAATAATTAGTGTTCTACTGAATTGCAAGATGGTCTGGAGTCTCTGATGTCCTGATTTACAGGCAACGCCTAGTTTAGGCACCAGTCTCCCACAAAACCTATGTTTTATGTATAATCTTTAATAATGTGTAATTTTGTGGTGAGAAAATAAATATTTATTATTATTAATAATAATCATCACTTTCATAATAAGCTTAGCCCTTCCACTGGGCTTAGAACTTAGAAATCGAAGTGACTAACGTCCTGTCCCTAAACGTGTACATATGTGGACACATATGAACACGTTTAGGGACGGGACGTTCCCTCAGGATTTAGGACTTGTAAGATAATACTTGATTTTACTATATTGTGTGTAAAAGCGAACATTCAGTTTTATTATTATTTATTTGTTTTCGAAATGTGATTTTATTTCACGGAATATGTTTTAAGTGTTGTTGTTAAGCTAAATAGGTTTAAGTTCAATAAAAATCAGTTCCTGTAACTATATTTTCCTTTCGGGTTTGCGAGCTTTACCACTTATTCGTTACATGAGACCTTATAGTAACATTACTTCTGACTTCTGAGTTATAATAGCGTAGGCGTGAAGCCCATTATTATTTAGGCCATCGACTTAATAAATTGTTTTGCGTACCTACTTGAAATGTTTCAACAAGTCTAATGATTCAAATTTTCCATGAGACGAGTCTAACTTGTCGTCTTGATTCATGGTTGATTCAGACCGCAGCGTGACATGCATTTCTAAAATATTATGGATTCGACAGATTCGCAAAACGTTTCATGCAATTGAAAGTCAAATCCATACAAATTTGAAATTTATTACGCACCGCGCCTCGCCTCGTCGCGTTGCGGTCTGAATTTACCCTTAAGGCCGTCCCTCGAGCAAACGACCTTGACCATACAATTGCCGCGTTGCCGAGATCGTACCAAAACCCTATTTTTTTACTTATCTTAGTTCAAAATTGACTTAAAAAAATTTAAAACGGGGAATATGTAGTTTATGACATTGTCAATCTATTGGCGTGTGTTTTAAATAAAAGTAATTTGTTATCTAAGGAGATGCTGAATGTATGCTTGAATTTTAAAAAATTGGCTTTACTTTGGAAGCTGATATAATGAGTATAATAAACAAAAATAGAAAATTTAAAACGTGGAAAGGAATGTTGAGATACTGAAGATTATTGCTGTATTTTTATTAAAATTTTTAGTTTAAGTTTATAAGCCTCTAAATACGGTAAATTACGGAATCTCCGTAGGGAATGCCCGTAAGGGGCCGGGTGCCATCGAAATTCTCATACATACGTAATACCAAAATCTTTACTCATGAAAATATTTAACATGTTTAAGGTATTTTTCAGCTTAAAATAGTAATTACCTAGGTTCCTGCACAAAAAATTACTACAAAATATTTACACACTAAAAATATTTTTTAGTTAATCCAAGTATGTACTTACCTACTTTGATCGTGGTAATGCAGATTTTTTATTAAAATACTTAACCGATGTATTTTGTCAACAGGTAAGCGGTCTCAAATTTGAAACTCAACTAAGAACACTGAACCAATTCCCGGAAACACTACTGGGGGATCCCTCCAGAAGGATCAGATACTTCGATCCACTCAGGTTCGTTCAATTTTTATTATTATACTAGCTGTTACCCGCGACTTCGTCCGCGTTAGCATAGTAGATCACATCCCAAGTATTATTTATTGTACAAAAATATTCAATGTACAGAAATGACTTTCCTACGATTTTATTATATAAGAATAGATGTTCCGCGCGGCTTCGCTTGCGTAATTTAGGAATTTCACGCAACCGTACATTTTTCCGCAAAAATAGCCTATATCCCTTCACGTGGTCTATTCTTCATGTTTGACAAATAACATAAAAATTGGTCCAGTAGTTCTTTAGATAATAAGCAATAAGCAATTTCATATAATTTCCTCCGTTTTTTCAACATTTTCCTCTATTTCTTCGCTCCTATTAGTTTTAGCGTGATAAAATATAGCATATAGCCTTTCTCGATAAATAGGCTATCTAACACTGAAAGAATTTTTCAAATCAGACCAGTAGTTCGTGAGATTAGCGCGTTCGAATAAGCCCTTTCATATAATTTTCCCCGTTTTTTACACATTTTCCTCTATTTCTTCGTTCCTATTAGTCTTAGCGTGATAAATATAGCCTATATCCTTTTTTAATAAATGAGCTATCTAACACTGAAAGAATTTTTCAAATCGGACCAGTAGTTCCTGAGATTAGCGCGTTCAAATAAGCCCTTTCATATAATTTCCCCTGTTTTTTCCACATTTTCCTATATTGCTTCGCTTTTATTAGTTTTAGCGTGATAAAATATAGCCTATAGCCTTCCTCGATAAATGGGCTATCCAACAGTAAAAGAATTTTTCAAATCGGACCAGTAGTTCTTGAGATTAGCGCGTTCAAACAAACAAAAAAACAAATTCTTCCCAATTATAATATTAGTATAGATTATTAGTATTTGCACCTAAAGCTGGTATTAGAAGGTTCACTCGAGTGATTGTTCATTGTTTTTCCACTTATCATTCTTTCGGCACTTATCATTTCATTAATGGCTGGTTTACATGTATTAAGTAGATAAGTAGTATCTAAATTTTAACTTAATTTGAAGTGCCTGCCCGAAATGTGTCAAGTGACAAGCCCCGCCTGCCAACTTGTCAAAATTCTAATTTCCATGTTTAGTACTTAACTAAATTTTAACTTGCTACTTGCTACTAAATTTTGTGTTTACATTCAATAAATAACTTAAAATTAAGTTAAAATTTAGTTAACTACCTATCTACTTAATACGTGTAAACCAGCCCTTAATGATCAAACTCGCCGAGGGCTCACGAAGTGATAATATGCATGAAAGAGGAAAAATTTACAAAGAATTCGGCGGACGAAAACGTCTGACTTCGTTTTTTGAGTTCCGTAATCAACAAGGAATCTTTATAGTTTCGGTCTGTCCGTCTGTCTGTCCGCGGTTTGGCTCAGAGACTATAGGATCTACAAAGCTGTAATTTGGCATGAATGCACATATTAATGACACCGACAAAATGGTACACGAAATCTTAAAAAAATATTTTTTTATGGTACCATCAAGTGGGGATGATTTTTTTTTCGCGTCCACCCCATCGTGTGGGGTAGCGTTGGATAGGTTTTTTAAAAATATTATGAGTATTCATAGATTATTTTCCGATTTAGGGATCCGTTTGTGAAATATTAAGTTTTAAAGTGGAAAAATCGTTAGAGTCCAGTGTCCCCCCCTTCTACCAACTAAACGGTTGCTTCTGGAAATGTCAAAAAAATCCCGGGAGTAGGAAATATGCTGAATTTAAAAGGAAAACGATCACGTCTAAGAAGACTTCATAAGTTATTGAGTAATAATCGATTAACTAAAAAAACTTTTCCTTCAAATTCCTTTGAAAGAAACTGAGATGATGTTGTTAGTTATAGTGTAAAACACGTTATAAATGTACATTCATTGACCATGCAAAAATTAAAAAAACTAGCGGTAGGTACTACGGAACCCTATTTTGCGCGTGGCCCGACACGTACTTGCCCGGTTTTAGTTATACGAAAGTGAAAGTGTTGCAGTTATCATACAGTGACATTAGGATAATATTATTTAACCTAATTTGTCTATAGCCATGAACGTATAAGAAAGGGGTACCGTACCCAAAGGGTAAAAACGGGACCCTATTACTAAGACTTCGATGTCTGTTCATTTGTCTGTCTGTCTGTCTCCAGGCTATAACTCAATAACTGCTATAGCTAGACTTCTGAAATTTTCACAGATTGTGTATGTCTGTTGCCGCTTTAACAGCAAATACTAGAAACAAAATAAATTAAATAATTAATCCCATACAACAAACGTGATGTTTTTGCTATTTTTTGCTCAATATCAATAACGGAAACACTTAAGCACTTGAAATATTCACGAAAGACTCAGTAGTATTTGTACTTTAATAATTAATAATAAAATTTGAATAAATTAAAATAATTAATTAAACATACAAAAATACCATTTCCAGCATATTTTCAACCTATTTTTGCTTTCCTGGTACGGAACCCTTCGTGCGCGAGTTTAATTCGTACTTGGCCGATTTTTTATACGTTCATGTCTATAGCCGAAAAAATCTAGTATTTTAATCCGAATCAACAAGTATTTAATTACCCTATGGGTAATTCACCGAACAATTTGACTCTAGAATTTTGTACATTTTGTTTTAGAAACGAGTACTTTTTTGACCGAAACCGGCCGTCCTTCGACGCCATCCTGTATTACTACCAGAGCGGCGGGCGTCTCCGGCGCCCGGTCAACGTACCATTGGACGTATTCTCCGAGGAGATCAAATTCTACGAACTGGGGGAACAAGCTACCAACAAGTTCCGGTAATTCCAGACCATTCCATTTGTCACTTTTTATGCCTGGAATATCTGTCAATCAATAGGCTCCTCGCTGAAACCTTGGGGAATCAGTCCAAACAAGCAATACTCCAAATGTCTACCTGGTAAAGTGAATAACGGTATCCTTAAAATAATAGACATGTGGTTGGTGCTGTTCAATGAAAACTAGTACTTATTTATGTTGTAAAAATTACTTGTTATGAGTTCATGCGGTCGTTGACTCACGCAACAATAATATAATTAATTGAAACGAACGCTTTACCCAGGTGTTTGCTTAAATTGAAAGTCTATTTTACTTTTCATTTTCCTCAAATAAAAATAAACCATTATCTGTTAAATTAACTGACCTTCAATATACAAGTACGCTGGACCGATGATACTCACTTTTTTTGTGCCTATTTGAAGCGGAATCAGCTCCCCCATTATCAGGGATAGGAACTAAATTTGACGTAACCATTGGTAACCATGTATGTATTTTAATTCTCTATGGCTTAATCGTTTGAATTGTTTTCGTGTTTTTAAAGTGTTTTAAAAGGTTTTACGCGATTTAGTAATATATAAAAAGTGGTGGTAGTTCATAGTTAAACTATGAAAGAGTGTATGTTATGTAAAACGCGGTACAAAAAGGGATGTGGGGTTACATTTCACAAGTAAGTGATTTTAACAGCTAATTTCTACGATATTAAAATTTTATTGATAATATAGGCACTTTAAAATGTGGCACTAATCTTATTATACCGTATTCACCACATATTTACCTTTGTTTTACCGATTTTTGATAAACAATAAAATTCAATAGTGCTGGAGTTTTCTGTCGATAAAACTTATCGATATCTATAATAATTGTATTGAAATCCCCGATACCCGATTTCTATTATCAAATACATATTATGCTCTTGAAATAATTGACAGGTTTCCGTCTGACGAAGGAAGACTGGAATTATGGTTGAAAAAAATTGGAAAGCCTGGTTGGCGTCCGAAAATTGCTACTACCGCTTGCCGTTACTATTTGAAGTGTACAAACGTTCTCTGTGAAAATACAAGGCGCAAAAACTACCATTTGATCGTGATTATGTTTGGAAAATTTATTTCAGCGTCTACTCTTTTATGACAGACTGTAACTGTGTAACGGTAACTAATAAAATATAATGTTAAAGTATCGCACATATATTTTTATTATTTATAAATACCTTACCTACTCCACCCCAATAAAAAAATGTATTCAAACCTATCAAACGTTCCATATTTATTTATGGATCGCATTATCCAATCAGTTAATTTCCCTCGTACTTCTGCAATCAGCGCCAAAATGGCGAAAATCAAATGAGATAAAGTAAATCGATAAAAAAATGGCTTGCTAGATCCATAAATAAATAGGGATCTTTTATATTATTACTAGACGTTCCGCGCGGCTTCTCCCACGTAAATATCTGATTTCACAGACAAATTGGTCCACAAAAAATAGGCCTATATTATAATCCTTCACATTATACATTCCCCCTTTTTCCACATTTTTCTCTATTACTTAGCTCCTATTAGTCTCAGCGTGATAAAATGGGCTATCTAACACTGAAACCATTGTTCAAATTGGACCAGCAATTTTGGACTGAGATTAGAGCGTTCAATCAAACAAACTCTTCCGCTATATAATATTATATGATGAGATTAGTTAGGGTCTAATCACACAGAACACTTATTCAGATTTGTTTAGCTTTCATACGATACAGTAGTGTTAAAGTGCATCGGATACACTTTAGCACTACTTTGACAATATTAGAAATGAAATTAGAAAATACAACACAACAAAGTTTTTGTTAGAAGCTTATCTTCAGTTTTGTTTTTAGTTTTTCGTAGTGCTAACTGGTAAAAATAAATGGATTATAGATAGGTACCGCTACTTCACGTTATTTACGTATGAAATCGTTGTTAATTTATTAGGCCTATCTAAATTACGGAGAGGAAGTCTGTAATCTTTAATACAAATATGTAGCGTTTGTATTGTTCAATTTAATATTTTTGTCCTAATGGTCGACATTATCTCAATCTGGAAACATTTCATCGATAATAGAAAAGACAGTTGTACATCACTAGTATTAGCTCCAAATACTCCCACTACTGCTATCAGCGCCAATATGGCGACATGATGGCAACTTTCAAACGTCAATTTTACGTCAAATTTAGTTCCTATCCCTGATAATGGGGGAGCTGATTCCGCTTCAAATATGCACAAAAAATAGCTGTCATTTCAAAGGGTATCATTAGTCCAGCGTACTTATATAATGGAGGTCAGTGGTTAAAATATATACCCTTAAAAAAACATTCTGAATTCGTAACTGAAATGTATTAGTTGTTATCTTATTTTCAGTGAGGATGAGGGCTTCATAAAGGAGGAAGAGAAACCCCTGCCCTCCAACGAGCGCCAGCGCAAAATCTGGCTACTCTTCGAATACCCTGAGAGCTCCCAGGCCGCCCGCGTTGTGGCCATCATCTCCGTCTTTGTCATCCTTCTCTCCATCGTCATCTTCTGCCTGGAGACCCTTCCCGAATTCAAACACTACAAAGTCTTCAACACCACCACCAACGGCACCAAGATCGAAGAAGACGAAGTCCCAGACATCACCGATCCATTCTTCCTCATAGAGACCCTCTGCATCATCTGGTTTACGTTCGAATTGATAGTCCGGTTCTTGGCCTGTCCTAATAAGTTCAATTTCTTTAGGGACGTGATGAATATAATAGACATCATTGCTATTATACCATACTTCATCACGCTGGCCACCGTCGTTGCGGAAGAGGAAGATACGCTCAACCTTCCAAGAGCTCCTGTCTCCCCTCAAGATAAGTCAACGAATCAAGCCATGAGTCTCGCCATACTTCGGGTGATACGTTTGGTGCGCGTATTCAGAATCTTCAAGCTGTCGCGGCACTCGAAGGGTCTACAGATTCTTGGCCGAACGCTAAAGGCATCAATGCGAGAGCTGGGGCTTTTAATATTTTTCCTCTTCATTGGTGAGTATAATTTTATTGTATATCTTTTAAATAATAAAAGCCAAAACGTTGCAAACTATCTACTTTGTGCATTTTATAGAAATAAAATGGTATACACAAAAACTATAATCAAAACTCCAGGACCTTTTTAATTTATTGATATTTAGCTTTAATGACTGTGTACTCAAGAATAACACTAGAGCCTAATGGTCAATAACACAAGAAAGGTAACTTATGACAGAAGATTTCGGGCAAAAGGGATGAACAACAAACAAGAAAGAAGAGACCCGAACCCGTAGGGTGCGAATGGTACAATTGGTTATGTGTTCGCAGGGGTGGTCGTGTTCTCAAGTGCTGTATATTTTGCCGATAAAGATTGTCCCGATACAAACTTTTCCTCAATCCCCGATGCGTTTTGGTGGGCCGTAATAACGATGACCACCGTCGGTTACGGAGATATGAGGTAACTGTCGTTGCTCGCTCCACCCCACGCCCACCCGCAATCGCGTCCTTCGCAATGTGTATCCCACTGTATGCGCATTCATTATATGTGCTTAAAGGTGTGGTGCTGTTTTCATCTGCGGTGTACTTCGCGGAAGCTGGAAGTGAGAACAGCTTCTTCAAATCCATACCTGATGCGTTTTGGTGGGCGGTCGTGACCATGACGACCGTAGGATACGGAGACATGACGTATGATACAGCGACTTCACCCTAAATTTCATCTAAGCATTCTCGTCATATCATTTTTTTATCCTACATTACATTGGCATCTAACGATTGTGATTTTCTTTCACCACCATCATGTAACTACGTATGCTTATATTTGAGTTTAATCGTCGGTTCGCTTAGAACTAAACCGATCACTTTTCCTATTTATCACTTCTTATTCAAAACATGCACGATACGTTCGTTTTTATCTATATTATTTTTACAGACTATTTTTTGGTACAATTTCCTTCCTGAACTCTTTCAATTTTACATGGAAGCATAGTGGCTGCGTTCTTCGCCATTTTATTTTAATTTACCGCGTTTCTGACCGTGACATCTACAGATTTGTCGTCCGTGTGACAATCGCCCTCTCCAAACCGTAATCACAATATTATAATATTATAGTGAAGTACTTCAACTGTTGTGTAAAGTTAATTTTGTCACTCAGTTTGAAATTTGAATTGAAGGCACTATAATTTAAATGTTCTCTGTGCAGATCCTACTGTTGAATGTTGTTCCTTTATGACGCTTAAGCTAAAGTATTGGTGTATTCGTACGCAACTATTGTTGTCGTGATTGTAATCGAATTGTGGAAATGCTTATCGAAAATGGTGACATTTATAGTTTCGCACTTTCTGACACCATCACCAAAATCTACCCATTATTTTCAAACTTAACTTCGAATTATTTTGCTTTACCACATGAATATTTATTGATTAGCACTTATTATTATCATCTCTGATTTCTAAAATCATGAATCAAAATTTGTTTTTCGGATAGATCTGGTAAATTAAACATAATAAATTATTATGCTGCTATGTAAAATTGACGTTCAGACTTTTCCACTGCTTTTTGCTACATTTTCTCGATTGGCTTCCACACCATTTTCGATAGAAGAAATAAGTGTTAGATGTATTTTAGTAAATTGCATGTCTGCAACTATCGTGATTCCAATATTCATGAATTAGTCAATGTTAGAAAAGTGTTTGTTTTTATCAAGTATAAAATTCACAATTAATTTAAGTTTATGATTATTATTTATTACCATGTCCAAAAATAGCTTAAGACTCTATGGCGGTAAATGTATTAATAGACCCTGATACATGCAAGCGAATTCTTAATCTGTTAATACGTTTAAGACTGGAGTTTTGGTTATTTTGGACAGTGCTGGCGATAACTTTGCTGTGCGTTTAGCCACCTACTTGCTGGCGAGTATGAAAGGTGACGAATGAAATTGATATCAAATTTTAAATGCGATTTATTCATAATATTATAATTGAAACCCTGTTGTAAGCAACAAAGTTGTAGTTATCCATTAGACGTCATTTTTGTTTTACTAGTATTTGTATTGGCATGATCATCGTTCACATTTATGTGTGTCTCAGCGGGGTGTGTAATGTTCGTTTTTGTACCAGGCCTGTCGGCGTGTGGGGTAAGATCGTGGGCTCACTTTGTGCGATCGCCGGTGTGCTCACTATTGCCCTGCCCGTACCAGTCATCGTGTCCAACTTCAACTACTTCTACCACCGAGAGACGGATCAGGAGGAGATGCAGTCTCAGAACTTCAATCACGTGACCAGCTGTCCTTACCTGCCGGGCACAATGGGAGAACCATACTTGAGTAAGTTTACAAACTTGTGCAAAGTTATAACAAAGTTACTACTAAGTGTAGGTTACACGGACCAATTTCTCCAAAGTATGGAAACTGAATTGTTAACTACTTGTTCGAAAAGTATGTGTGAAGCCTCAGCCTCGAAAACAGCGGGCAGCGGGGCGGGGGCGGTGGCGGTGGCGACGGCGCGGGAAGCCGTCTACTGTGCGTCTACTACGCCGCCGCCGCCACCGCCCCTCTGCCCGCTGATTTCGAGGCTGAGGCCTCGTCACACACGTCCTATTATTGTGACACACAATCTCATGGGACGTTTTATCAAAACGTATTTCGTGCTGTTTAATATTATGTTCATTTTTATATTCTTGTACATTTTGAGCCACCTATTTGTTGTTTTCGTTTACTTGTTACTTATTTTCAAAAGAATTATTTTTACATTATTAATTTATTTTCTATTTATTTCTCCCCTTGCAGGTTGTAAAGATGATGATAGAGACGAAACTTGCGGTGATCATTGACTGTTAAAAGTGAATCTCTAGTGGTGTGCGTGTGTTTGTTTTGTACAGATTAATTTTATCGATAGAGACGACCATTGTGATACTACCATCTAAGGCGTATAGTGCAGTGTTATGTAAATATTAGTTTAAGTGATGTAAATACGACAATAGGAAATTGTTGTTGCTACTTGAAGTCTGCGATGTTATTTTATTACAAATAATAGAATATTAATCGCATTCAATTGTTCACACTTTTCTGTTTTATTTTCTATCCGTTTTGATTTTCTTATATTTTTTTTTTAATTCGCACTAAAATATCTGTATCGTCAAATCACTTTATAAGCAACTGGTATGTTACATCTTCAAATTATTGCAAAAATAAATTTTAAATTTTGGAATGCAAAGGTTCTTAATAAATAGTGTCTACATTTTAATATTAATAACACTGATCACAGTTGACAATTTTAAACGATGTAGTTTTACTAAAGTTACTCCTGCCAGTACAAAAGATTCGCTTCAAAATTTGAAAGCTTCAAACAAAGGCAGTCTATTGTTCCGATGTCCCTTCCTCTTAGGTGATTATGAAGAAAGGATTTCTTTGTCAACGGCACTGAAACAGGGTTCTTTAGCATTTTACAATACAAGCACAAAAGAATACACCGCACTTTTTAATATGCAGAATACCACGATTATTTTTACGTAAGTTATATTTCGTTTTTTAGTTATTGCGCTTGTTTTACATTATCATTTCTATTTTCTCTTGTTTTCTTTTCATTTGTTTCTGAAAATTGGGCAACATCACAAAATACAGTGGCAATTTCAAATTCTTGAAAAAATAATTTAAAATTGGTCTTGGGTAAACTAAGTATAATTATTATGCAAGTGCAACGAACTTTCGCTCGAGGCACTATATTCAATTATTCAACTCCTTATTGCATTTCCATAAAGTAGGAACTAATTTATCTTAATCTTTTACCGGCACGACAGGATGTCTGTTGGACAAAAGAAAATAAGCCTTAGATAAAGTAGTCACGGCATTACCGAGTAAAGCCTTTTCATCATTTTCCTTAAGGTTTTCAATTTGACTAAGTAACTTTACATTAATTATCGAATACAAACTTAAAGTACATCCATAGAGTAACGCGTTGCCTATTTCCTCTTTCGCCTTACAACGATCGATTAAGCCAATTATTATTTCAACAGTTTCAGGACCGATAAAGAAATCATCTGTGAGTGATGACTCGTCATCTGATATGATGGAGTTGGATGATTCCGCTCTGTTGTCCGACCCTCAGCTTGAGAGCAATCTAAAGCGTCTACGGGAAGAAGAAAGGCTCCTGTTGGAGCAGCAGGCTGCTTTAGAGGCTGCGGGCAACGTGGACGATATAGCCGCCCTTGAAACTCAAGACTTGCTTCGACTCAATCACGTAAGTTTCTTTTAAGACAACGAACGCAAGCGAATGTTTATGATTGCAGTGTCTTATTATTGTGTAAACTGTGTATCCATTGGTATTCATCAAACTAATATATATGTCCACCAAAGTCTCCTAAATTCGTTCCAGGGTTCAAACGGTTTGGTTATTTTTTTCTTAGGTTTAAATTTAGCTGGCAACCGGATATAAGTTAGCCACGGTTAGGGCTCCATTCCACCGCGGCGTACGAAGAGACTACGCACGTGCGTCAAGCTTCGCTTTGTGTGAAAATATATGTGACTGTGTCCACTGCAACCCACGGACACGCTACGCACGAATTGACTCAAGTCAAAAAAAACAAATCCGTGCACGTCCACGCGTGCGCGTGGCCGTGCACAGCGTGCACCGAATGGAGCCTTTACATAAAGACGAGTTACCTCTAGCAGTAGCTGATTGGCGACTTAAAATATGTGACAGTGGCAACTGTCGAAGGGAATATTTGTGCACTTGTTTTTATGACGAATAGACGAGTCCACAGGTATTCCGGGCGTATTGACATCTCTTGCCAATTCTGGACCTAACCTTTCACTCACAGCTTAAACAGCTCGAGGTGCAGAAGCAGCAGGCGATAATCCAGAAGCGCCAGGCCAGAGCCAGCCAGGAGGAGTCCCGGCCCCGCGCCACCTGCAACGTCCGCGTCAACCAGCTCCACGCAGCGGTAGGCGCCGACGCCATAGAGACTGATGTCTGACCAACGGGTAAGGAGGTCACAATTTTGATGACGATGGTTACCTCTAATTTCATCACTATATCAGTGACGAGACTAGAGAAATATTAGGTCATACCATTATGGAGAATGCGAAACCTCCACTTGTATGTTGGAAGGAGAAAAAGCAACAGTTGACATCGTTAACATCAACACAAAGTTACAAATGATAGATGTAGTTTTTAGTAAGGAAATGAAGTATTTATTGACCATAATGAACACTAATTTTAATAATTAGCTTCTATTATTTCTCATATTATTTTTGTTACATGTAATATTAATGAGATATTATAAGTATACTACACTATATCGAAAGAGCAATTTTTAATTTCACACTTTTATTACTAAAAAATTAAGTAGAGAATTTAATATCTAGTACAAACTAAAAAGACAGTAAAATAAAACAACCGTAAGTAAACCTATATGGAGACCATAACAATTATTCTAAATTTGATTCTAACAAAGTATCAGTCGCTACAAAACCAGAAAATGCTGAAAATTTTTTAAAACAAAAGCTGCAATTTACGCTCCGCCAATAAAATGGTTGACGTGTTAATTTTGGTAGTTGGTCGGATGATAGGCTTAGCGCACACTGTCGGTGAATGGAGAGTGACCGAGATCGATAGACGCACCGCGCCCGTGACGTCACGCCCAATCAACGCGGCCAGCGGCGTAGCGGAATTTATTTTACAACTAGAAGGGTATCTTCTAGGCAGAAGGGCAACTCCTTTGCGCCTAAATTCGTTTATCACGCGGAAACCGTACATTTTTGCGGGATGAAAAGTATCCGATATTTTATGCTTTCGCGTCTTTAAAATATCAGCATATCCAATTTCAGAAATGGGTTCAGCGGTTTAAGGACAAATTGTTAGTGATACAAAGTATCTGCATACCAAGAGACAGCACACTCGCATTTTTATTTACAACGTGCAAACTGCAAAAGTGAGGCTTTGTACAATTTATCGCGTCCGCAGCGCAATGCGCTTGTTATGTCATCTGTCTGATGCAGTCGTGTTCGCCTCAAATAAGCTTTCCACTTCCCCAATTAATCAAGTCAAACGTTCATGTTTAACTTGAATAATTTTTCTTAAAATAAGTGTACTTAATTTATGAGCAACGTTCAAACTTCACCTTAACCTATTTTAAATTATTGTTAGTTTAATCGTTAAGAGCATTCGAAAGTAGAGAATAAAAAATCATTGTACACGTAGCCTAACAATTAGCATTTCATTCATATTTAACGATAGCCGCCGTTATCGTTATCAATTTACGCCGAAATAGTTCATAATCATTAAAAATGGTAATTTTTAACAAATTGATCGTGCAATCTCCAAAAAGGACTGGCTTTTTAAGGGATTTCAAAGTTTAGATAAAATATTAACTCTTATTTTTTTAAACACATGAATAATCTATTTCATGTATTCAAATCAAAAATTTAAGATGTATATTATGTGTATCAAGGGTATCAAGCTCAATCAAGTCTACAAGTACTAACGTTTGACGTCCAAATACCGTATCATATCAATTAGGAAGTAATTTATACGCGGACTTTTAGGGATCGTAACCCTAAATCGTTTGACGTAAATGATTTCCTCTCGATAACATCACCTCATCCTTTACGCTACACTTCACATAATATTACAACGATATAAGCATCAAATATACTTGTACAAAAATTTTACAAATGCCTGTGTTATAAGTAGTACAAAATCATAATGATGACAAAAATTAGTGCTCCAATAAAATCATATATCAGTTAATACGAAAAACATTTTATGTTTCTAGCTCCCTAGGCTGAAGATGAGGCAAACTTTGCCAATTTTAGCGTATCATTTTCATCAAATCATTTTATTTTTTATTTTATGAGATCAATTAATTCAAACCACATTTCCTTTGTTTAGTCACTGTAGACATACATCAAACTCCGGGAAGTTTCTGAGCCGTAAGTTAAAGAGATATAAGCATGTTATCCTTCAAGCGAGCTTTCTATCGAAATGTTCGAATAAAATAACGTCGCTTTTAAGAGCAATTGTTTTCGATGCACCGGTTTTAGCGACCGTATTTCGATTGAATGCTTGCTTAACTGAGACCCGCTGTCATTACATGTGTACGGCTCTCTACGAAATATCAAACGTTTGCTATCATATTTTACCGATAATATGTATTGCAAAAGTATTCTAGACAAGTTTCCATCGTCAATCAACGATGCAACTTGCTCAGAGCCCGAAATAACAGAAAACAATAATGACTTATTGTTTTCTTTTATGTGTCTTAAGCTTAGTTTCATTTTCGAAGACCACTCGTTATCAGTGAAAACGTCTAGCCATATTACTCGAATACTAACGATTTAAATACATATTATCATCTTTTAGACGTTTTCATGACTTTATTTGAATATTACTAATCTCCGATGAATTGGCGAGGATTTGGATGATGCAAATTTCGTCGGGGGTTGTTTTTTTTTTTTAATCAATTTTCTTTTCGTATTCCATATTCAGCTTCTCCTGTCCCCGAACATCCGATATGTCTCAATGAATGTCTGTGAGTCGTTAATGAGTAGTTTATTTGTTTTATGTCAAAATATGTTGTTTGAGAACATAAAAGTGTTTGTACACCTGTGTGTATGATTGTCAAACGTATTTCCAACGCTCCTTGTGCAAGGGTTTCAAAATTTGCATGTGACTCTCGATTTTTGTTCGAGGCAAACGATATATTGGTTGGCGAGTTCCACCGAACTGTTACGTCTACATTTGTAAATAGCTCGCTACGCTTATGTTATTTATCGACGGCTTTTTCAAATTTTGTAATATGCATTAGAATCGTCACTCAAAATTTTACGTGCGAGAAAAGAAACTTCTTAAATTCGGTCGGACTCTGTTATGTGTACTCGACGCAGATCGGGAGTATGACAATTGGCAAACAGAAAGAACCTTCTATGTGCAATTCTGTCTGAAACGACAGCATGGCTTAACTATCCCTTCCCGATAACTGATGTTGTAATCACTGTTTGTGTATTTGTATAACTGTTTATCTAAACTCTTCTTAAGTCTCTCCTTTGAAACGAATTAAATTTTTGCCATCCGAAGTAGCGTTTGAAGAAAATTTGGTATTTTCTTGGAAAACGATTGGGAGATCTTTCTGCTTAAAGAGCTGCATTCTCGTAAGGTTATCAATCGATTGGCTTCAGTGACAATGCTACTGACAGTTGCGTGTGTGTGTACGTCTTGCCGCTGAACTAACTGCAGTAAATTGTCAACCATTGCGAGGATCGGCCCCCAGTAGCTCTACCATGAGTTTAAAGCTATGGTATTTATCGATACTCGATACCGACTACGTAAATATAGTATGGGGATTTTAATTCCGTAAGCTAGAGACGCTGTAAAATTTGCCATACTAAAAAATAAAAATTTACGTAGTCGGTATCGAGTATCGATAAAAACTATAGCTTTAAACTCATGGTAGAGCTACTGATCTTGCGATTGTGATGTTATTTCATGTGTATAATGTGTCGGTTGTGGAATTTCAGGTAAGGCGGGGGGGGATGTGCAATGCGTGTGGCGCGGCCGACTGCCCGCGCGCTCGCCGCCCGCCTGCCACGTCTGAAGCGCCCGGACTCGAACCGACACCCAGAACAGAACTTTACTATGAAACCGCCCTGTGAACGTTCAGTAGGTGCTTCTATTCCAAAGCTAGTTAGTAATTAGGTATCAATTTTCAACGACCTAAACTCTTTTACTAAGCTTGTACTGTGAGCGCGATCGCCTCGGCCCTTGTAAATATACAGACAGCTTTACTACCGCTTCGTACACTTTACACATTTTGACACGTAATTAGAATCGTTCTTCTGAAAATATGTTAACAAAATAGGCCTATAGATACTGTACTTCGGGGAATGTTCTCGAAATTCACGGACGCTACACACACGGACTTACACTACCGGAGATGCGACACCGACCCGCCAGGCGCTGACAAGTCGACCGATCCTCCCGAACGAGACGAGCGGGAGCCGTCGCCCGGGCAACGGGAACTCCGACCGGGATCAACCGGTGCCACGAGCGGCGATAGAGCGGAATAGCTCCAGATGGAACGCGATAGGACCTAGCGTAGTTTAGTCAGTCAGCTCAGTAGGTTTACGGAACATTCAGAATTGATGAAATTCGGTGATTCCCCGGTTCCGACGAGTCTAGGACGAAGCGCGCCTCGCGCGGTCAAGTTTTAGGTATAAGTTATTTATGTTGTATGTCGTGGATATTCAGTGTTATACAGTGTACTCGGCCGTGCCCGCCCCGCCGGTGTTATCGTTGTACTAGCCTCGGATATCTCTATTCTCTACACTATACTATATTTGTATATTCCATTTATTTAAGATAAGTTGGTGCGAATGAACGGTGATGGAACATTCCTTAGTTGGTTAAGTTACCGGAGTATATTATATATTATTACATTAAGTATTTTTTAATATCGCAGAAATTTGTGTATTAGGTTGTAAAGTTAGACATATCCGTTGGAGATTATTTAATCAATTGTTTATAGCTTTAATTGATTAGTTGTAGTTAAATAATTTATGATAATTCTATACTTATTTTAAAGTCAATTTGAAGTGTTTTGTGTTGAAAATATTTATTTAAAAATTAACTTAAGTATATATTTACAAAATATAAAACAAAAAAAATATGTGTAATAAAAATGATAAAAATATTTTTTAGAAACCAGACCAAAATAACTTTTGTGATAATACGAAATTATTTTTGCTTTGAGCACATTTAGCTTCGATGAACATTACTTTCATCATTTTCCATTTAGAACGTTAGATGCATTCCAAGTTTTAATAAACTTATTATTTCTTTACATTTGGACAGAAAATGTTAAGTTTTTCAGAGCATTTTATTAAGTTAAGGGTTGATATCAGCAGACGTAGAATGTGATATTTTTAAGTATTGTTTATAATATCTCAGTCTCACTTTTCCAAAACTTTGTTTCTTCGGTGTTTAGTAATAATATATTTGTCTATAATCGATATCTTAAAGTAGTATAGTTTTCATCATATCACAACACATTTCATAGCATAGCATAGATAAGAACGTCGCTCTTTAATATATAGGTTAGAATAGACATAGTTAGGATCCTATGCGAGCCAACTTAGAGATTGTAAAATGGACTTATAATATACAAAAAAATATAAATTCGGATAAGCTGTTCGCTTTACACTAATCAGTGTAGTCTCATGTTTCCTATTTACTCGGACCCCCTTATTAATCAAAATATTTTCTCTGCGCTTACATAATTCGTCTGGTTGTCTTTATCCGACACGTTGCAAAATCACTTTATAGATAAAGACAGAAACATGGAAAACCGTAGGACTAAAAGATTATTTTTCATAATTAAGGGGGAAGGTATAAGCAATAGACAAGTAAGAACTGTAAACTGTTAATTTTATTTGTTCATCTGTTGATATATACTTAACAAGATGCTGCCAGATTACTGTCTCGATATTTCTATGTTTATATGATAGAAAAATGAATTCAGATTGAAAGCTTTTGCACTTTCCGATCTTTAGTTAGGTATATATTCAAATATTCTGAAAAATTCCAAATTTTATAGTGTTTTGGATGGTAAATTGCCTAGTCAAAGCGATAGCTTTACACATAGTATACCTTACACCGTATAGTCGTGAAATCGAAAGTTCAGCAGTTTGAAACACTGTAAATGTTACAATTCCCCGACGGTACTCGTAGAAAATTAACCACAGATTACTAAAATAGTTTCTAATTTAAATCAAAAACGAAAAAATTTAGACGTTCAAATTGCTAAACTTTCTTTTTTAACTTTCCTCTTCTTCTACCCTCAAATCTGCTTTCAATTTCGTATTTTAATTCAATTAAGTACTTCGTATTTAATCACAAATAATATAATCATTAATTTATTCGCAGTATAGACTATAATATAGAGGAAATTAGATGTTTTATTGAATGTTATGTATTAAATGCTCAAAATAGTCATGCATATCTCGAAGCAATGTAGATATTTAACAGTGTAATAATGAGTGTCTATGATATAGTTATTTTAGTATGCTTCCTATGAGTACTTTCTATTTTTAATATCTTATATCGAGGCACAAAAATATTTTTTTTTTATATTTCGAGAACAGTTTTGAGACGAGCTTTGCAAAAAAAATTATAAAATTACGTTATTTTTAATTTGTCAAGAAAAATGATCAAGAAGCTCGTTTCAAAAATTTAAGTTCTGTTTTTAGTCGGCCGGCCGTCTAAATGTTTTAAAACAAAGGTATTGTATGATAAATTTTGTTAATAGATATTTATATAGAGCTACATATGTCACCTTCGTAGATAAAATAATTTTGTTGACAAAAATTGGTTTACTTAATGAGATAAATCATACAATAATATTGTTTTTAACACGTAGACGGTTGCAATTAGAACACAGAAGTCTAGAACTTATAAAGTCGTGTACACACACAGAAATACAGGTCGCTTTGACACAGGAGCTAAAAGCTTAATCTGCGCAAGGTTTTTGTGAGAGTCCGGTTGAAGACTAATTGATCGCCCAGATGATCAGAAATCGATACACAGTAGTTTTGAGAAACTGGTGCACTGATATATGCGAAAACCCGGTGCAGTTTATTTAAGAAACCGGCGCATAGTTTTTGTATCAAATTGGTGCAGTTTATCTAAGAAGCCGATGATTTATTCGTCTGAGAAACTAGGGTACTTATAGTTTATTTCAGAAATCAGCGCATATTATATCCTAGGAATCAGTACCCAACCGAATATCTGAAGGCCTGTGTATACACTATACCTACAGGCTACAGGTAACAGCTTTTAAAATTAAATTTATACGCATCTGCTCAATACCTGTCATACATAACTGTCTACATTTTTCTGAGAAACTTGTGCACAATTGCACAAAACATAACGATTCCGCACAACGCGTAAACTGTGTGTATACTCGGCTTAAGATTTTCACACTTGGTATCCGAGGCTCTTGCAAGTAATCCTTAGATGTGTCAATGTTGTTTAAAAATGTTTAACGTAGATACATGTTGTATTTCATTATTATAAAATATACAGCAACGGGTCCGTGCAACGTCATGCAAGGATTGATAATTTTCAAACTTATTTCATAGAACTATTCAGAGAAATCGAAATTATCGCCTCGATTAAACCCGGTAACTTAAGTTATCAGCATTGGATTTACGCACGATGTATTTATTTGGAAACACGATGTAAATTGTAAATTACACTTTACCAATAGTTAAGTTACACGGTTTCGAGGGCGTGGATTTTTTCACTATTCGTTTATAATTTACTCTAAATTTTATATGAAGCGAAGGAAAAACAAGGTTAGCGGTAAATACTCGTGATGGCCAAAATTGTAGTAACGCCGAGATTCCTATAGGCGTTTTATGATTTTCGCTCAGTATTATTAGTGTATATGTCATGGGAGATGGAGTCATGGGCCCAGTGCGAAAATTTAATATTTAGCATGTCGTTCGTTTTGTTCAGAACGTCTGGTGTTCTTTAGGTATTATTTCGTTCCTAAATGTAAACCGATATTAACACTCTCGCAGCGATCGGTGAGAATCGATTATCCTTCACTACTATAGATATCATGGCGTATAGAGAAGATACGGGACGTTCTATCGAAAGATTCCACAAAGCGATTTTCGAATAGTTTTTATTTTACTATAATTAAACTTACAAAGTAGCTAGAACCACATATATTTCGCTATGGGAATCACGTTTTTTCTATTTACTTGGAGAATATCATGTAGTTAGGGAAGAGTTGGCAAAATTCAAATTTATCGTAAAGTCTGAAGATGTCCGTTTAGTCAGGAGACCGAGCATCATTCGAGTCGGAAATGTTATCGGTAATTATTATTATGAAACCTTCTTTATTTCGTATTTATAGTTAGGATACCGCAAACCTAATGCAGCGTGGTTTGTTTGAATTTATTTTGGATATATGTTTGCTTGTGTGTATGTAAGTGTATAAGAGAACGATTACATGAATTCTGAAACTCTTAGGGCGTGCCCGTATTATTTTGCAATTAGACTTTGAGTAGCTTTTGTTGGCCGATACGCAGAGGGTAGCCGTACAACGCTCGTATGTAACTCGAAGCATGTACTCAATATTGCAATGTATCCTAGAGAGTATACTTTTAATTTCGATTGTCCCTCTCCGTCCAGTTCGAAGCGTGTTCATATTATAACACAGGTAAAGTTTTGGTGACGTTTCTATAAATATATCGTTGTATCATTTGTTCCGATAATTTCATATGGCAATGCATTTAAACTCATATAAAACATGCTTTGTAAGAACATTATAAATATCTGCTCGAATACATAGTAGAGTAACGCTGATCGACAGGAGCTTGTCAATTCATTCTAACACCATCTTAAAAACCGCACTCATTAAAATATTTTCGAGTGAATTATATATTCATATAAACTTATCACTTAACCTTAAATAAGATTATAATAATGTTAAGAGCTTTTCGAGTTGTATACTTACAAATGGTGAGATCTTATGAAATAATCAGATTTTTTCGTGATAATTTATATTAATATCCATCCAGTATTATTAGATTTATAGGTGTAATGGTCGAAGCCAACTTCTAGCTTCTATAGTGTGTTACAGTAACATAGGTTCTACAATAATTGGTTAATTTTAAGTACAAAAGTCACTAGGTCCCACCGAATGTTGCTCCTTTCTCCATTTTATGCAATACTCATTGAGGCTATATTTTTTTAAATAATTTTAAAATATCACTATTAATGTCTACTATAGAAGTTTATTCTTTAAATGAAATGTACGTCAGATAACAATACCATCTAAACTTACTAAAATACTATATTAAGATCATCAAAGAATTACTGAGAAGCAACGTAAAAGAGTTTTAGAATTCATTTAAACGTGCAATTTTGTTTGTGAAATATCTAATGAATCCTATGATATGTTCTATAAGAAGCACTAATTTATTTTAAGATAAATATGTTACATATTTTAATATTAATTTATATAAAACCATGTTTGCGTATTCGTTGTGTGGCATTGGTACGAAAATAATACGAAAAATCAATGTTATTATTATTATCGTTTACATTAAATATATAAATTAACCATACAAGTGCCAATAATTTGATTATTGTGAAATTGACACTTTGAATACTTGACTTGTGGTTATCGACGATGTGCCATAGTATATTAAATAACTTTTTTTTGTTAAGTAACTTATAAAAGTGCTTAAATTTTTAAATTCTATCTACCAGATAGAATATTGTTTCTAATTTGTATTATGATAGGATAAGCTAACACCGAACACAGTATCTTACTGTTCTAAAAGTTTTTGTTTTAATATTTCAGTAAATTTAATTTAAACATATTAATGCTTTACTGCTATAATTAATAATAATCGACATATAATACACTTAACAGCACTCCTAAAATAAAATAGCTGCCCAATTTAACTATTAGACGATAGTTCACATACTATTGAACTGTTAAAACAGAACTTTTCACATGTATAGCTTCATTGTTAATAAAAATTGCCAACGGACGAATTATTAAATTTACCAAGAGTAAAATTAAGAGAAAAAAATATGCTACGAAGATATATTTACATATCCATAATTTCGTAAGTTAGTGTAATTGAAATTGTATCAAAACTGTCAGGACAACTCGGCTGGGATAGATTTGTTTACGCGGTACGCTTTTGTCGTGCGAAGTAGCATTGCCATACTTACGAAATACGCATTCATTATCGAAGGTAATGTTTATATATCCCACACATTATCATATAAAGTCCGTCTTGACTTGATCCATGATGATTAACTTGATTACCACAATGATTGTGTAGCAGTTCAGTTTATTGTTCGACGCTGAACATAGGCAGTTATAGACAAATAGGATATATTGTAGAAATGCCGTCTAATATACAGTCAATACATCCTAGAAAACCGACAATACTTAAACATCCAAATTGATATTATATAATAATATTTATCGTAACTAAATATATTTACGAAGATTTGTATAATAATTACGTACTCTTATAAACAATTTAGCGCGGGCGGAGGCATGTGACTTCGAAAGGGCGGAGAACATTATTATACAATTAATACAGGGTGCAATTAAACATTCCTGCCAAATTTTGATATATTGATCCTTGCTAAAAATAAAAATACACGTATTTTTTCTTTTATAGTAACTCAGTACTAAAATGTTGAGAAATAGCTTCCGAAAGTTATCCTAAAAAACACTACAATTAATGGACACGATGCGTCGGCCACGCGTGACATTCCGCGCACCCACTCTCATTCCCCCGCGCCGCGAGTGGCCATTCTGCAACAACTTTAAATGGGATAAAATATGTCATTAAAAAAAATAACACCCAATTTTTTTTTTTTTTTTTGTTAAATGGACTCTCCTAATGATACCTAAGCCCTAGAAAAAATTTGGCAGGAAGGTTTAATTGCACCCTATATAACCATGAATTGTAAGAGTTACCAAAATATTTGTTCAGGTATACTTAATAAAAAATAAAGAACTATGTATGTAACAACCTTAAAATGATAAAATAAGAGAAAATATTACACGGCTAAAATGTTTGGCCACTAAAACTGTGGACTGCCTAAATGAGTGGGATAATAAAAACACAACCTCGATATCAAACTCGGACGAAAGTTTAATTAAACTGCAATTTGTTAACTATAAATAGAAATATGTCGCTTTCTGTGGAGACTTTATGATGATCGAAATGAGCCGGTGTTAGACGCATTTTTCTGTTCAACTTTACAATAAATTAAAAAGGAGGCTTTCATTTTGCTATGCATACAAATTATGGTAAAACAACCAATTATTATTATTGGCATTCCCAGAATATTCTACAAAAATCTAATACACCAATAATATGATAGTTTCTCTTCTGTTATAATTACATACATATTAAGATATCGGCGGATTTACCTGCAGATTTCTGTATGAAATTAATGTTCTCTGTGTCTGTCCGTGGTTTTCGTGGCTCCTACTTTTCACAATCAAACGTTACGTTGACTTGTTTATAGGGGAAATGTTAACCACTGCTGATTCGGGCCTTAGGCACATTTATTTCATAGCGAAATAAATAGCAAAATATATATTTTGCGTTAAACATATTTCAGTCATATGGACCTGGTAATTATTATTATAAAAATGTCAAGGTATATTTTCACGGGAAAATGCGTTATTTTCAAATTATTGACATCAGCAACATTTCGATTGCACTGCAAGATATGGGCGACCGAACTTAAATCCAACTGTAACTATGTTAATTAATGATACTACATATTTATTTTAACTATATACCTTAAAATATGCATTATTTTTGTAATATTTACACTATTTGGAGAGATCACGTGCACTGCTAAGATTAACTATTATTCTTTTCTAATTTCAAAATGTGGCGGACGAATCAACGAGTGTAGATCGCGCTATCGAAGTTTTTTCAGCTAGGAGCTATGTATATAAGCAGTCGTTAAGATGAGTACAGTGGGCTCCCACATTGGTAATGTTGGAGACCACAAACGGAGGATTCTCCGACCGATTTTCGGTCAGGTCTAAGCTCACTATACTTATCTAAGGGAAAGTCAACGTGTAAAGCGCCTAACTGAAATAACGTTTCTTTGCGCTGATTGGTCTGCTGTAAAGCAACTTTTTAATATAAGGGTCTGTTCACACAGATTAACATTAAGGTTAAAATTATTATTAAAAATCTAAAATGTTCAAAACGCTGGATTTCTCTTAATTAAAACTAAAAAAAATGCCACTCATAGTGAACATACCCTTACTGTGAATATTGTTAATTACTTTAAGATAAGGATTTTTGGGAACATTTATGATACCTGTGGTCTGCAGTGGCCGCTTCAGCAATTCATATTATGAAACATATTTTAAAATTTGAATCGTAAAAAATAGATAACAGTCACATTTACATATTATTAGATTCCAACATGAATTTTATGAAGATAATATAAAATCAAAAAAAAATTGACAAACTCATTAAATTAAAGTTTAGTCATCAAAACATGTCTTTGCGGGCAAAAAATATGGAATTTCATAATTTGAATTGAACGGCTATTTTAGATGATGCTTTTAAAGTTTGTTTGGATCTCATATCTAAGTCAATTATCCTGGTTGGACCAGTCGGTCGTCCATATTATTCCTGATTGGTGTGTGAATGAAGCTTATAGGTACTAACATTTTGTATTTAATTTACGACAGTGCTAAGCTGTTTATTTGTCTCAGTTGTAAATGGAAAATTGTATAAATGATTCAATGAATGACGATTCGTGTTTTATTTTCGTTGTGGACGTATGGTATTTGTGTAGTATTAATTATTTCTGATAAGTTACTACTACTGGTTTACGACAATGTCTACCGCGACAAAAAATGCTAATAAAGTCCCTGAATCTGGCCGGCCCCTAGACGATCAATAATTGTATTGTTCAATATCACGCTTAAATTTTTTTGGACGGTTTCTTTGACAATTAGATTGAAGGCGCACGAAGTTCAATATCAACCCTAAGACGGTCAATAATATTACTTGCGTAATATTATTACATGATTTTGCGCAATAAAATTGCTCGTCTAGGGGGCCGCTGAGACGTAGGGGATACTAGGGACACCAGATCCCTGTGGGACACACGGTACACTCAATTTACGAAAATTCTACCAAAGCAATGCTTATTAATGCTAGCAACACTTTTAGTCTATGGTACAAGCAAACTTTTAAGGTGAATGCACATTTGGCCGCACCGCACGCACCGCAGTCGACGCATTCGGAAATCTTCATATAAAGAATGTAGAAGTTGCGAAGACTGCGGCGAGGGTAGGTATGCGAGCTTGCCTATAACTTCATATAAAGAATTCCGAATGCGGCGACTGCGGTGCGTGCGGTGCGGCCAAATCTGCGTTCACCTTTCACAGTCGGATGTGTCAACTATTTCACGTTTCAAAGTGACAGGTCTTTTAAGATTCTATGGCGGCGCAAACTCATTTTGATGAGTTTTTTTATTACAAAAAAGTATATATAATTGCAAAATAAACAGTTTAATAATTATGTAAGATATTTGCCTAGCTAAGCATTTTGATTGAAAAATAACGTTAATCTAAAGTATAAATTCGCTTGCGAAATTATTTCTAACCTGACACTTTAAAGGCACTGACCTCCATTATACAAGTACGCTGGACTGATGATACCCTTTGAAATGACAGCTATTTTTTGTGCCTATTTGAAGCGGAATCAGCTCCCCCAATATTCGGGAAGAGTACTAAATTTGACGTGAAAATTGGCGCTGATAGCAGTAGTGGGAGTACTTGGAACTAGTTTCTACCATGGAGGTATACTATTATCTGTGGTTTCTACAACCAATGGCGATTGAGCGACCATTTGCAAGTTACGTCAGATTTAGTTCTCTTCCCGAATATTGGGGGAGCTGATTCCGCTTCAAATAGGCACAAAATATATCTGGGTATCATCAGTCCAGCGTACTTGTATAATAGAGGTCAGTGTTTAAAGGAGACTTGGTACATTTTTTTACGGGAGACTTGATCCTATTTTTTGTATGTATTTCTTACTATGGGAGACATTATCCGCTACTGTTACAGAAGTTAAAAATTTTATTCATCTTTTACTGATTATTCCTTTAGTTTCTTAAGTTGACTTAATTGTTTTTAGGGTACCGTACCCAAATGGTGAAAACGGGACCCTATTCATGAGACATCGATGTCTGTCTGTCCGTCTGTCTGTCTCCAGGCTGTATCTCAAGAACCGCTATAGCTAGAGTTCTGAAATTTTCACAGATTGTGTATATCTGTTGCCGCTATAACAACAAATACTAAAAACAAAATAAAATTAAAGGGGGCTCCCATACAACAAACGTAATTTTTTTGGCCTTTTTAGCTCGATATCAATAGTGGCAACAGGTAGGCACTTGATATTTTCACAAAAGCTTTAATTACATGTCTACTTCAATATTTAAGAATAAAATTAAAATCAAATAAAAAATTCAGAGGGGCTCCCATACAAAAACACAATTTTTGGTCTACGTTTGCTCTATAACAGTACGGGACCCTTCGTGAGCGAGTCCGACTCGCACTTGGCCGATTTTTTATTTAAAATTCTTGGAGAGAAAATAAAACTAACACTTGATAAATAGCCATTTAGTCCTGTCTAATGGCCCATGTGTCCCTGACAATGGAATAGGTGATCCTCTCCTATTTATGAATCTAAACCATGCCTCCCTTACTATCGGAGACTTGATCCGCCCTGGATCAAGTCATCCAACTAGGAGGATCATTCCTTCCTTATATACGAGACACTTAGTGTAAACCTGTTTTACCAGTTTTTAGGGTTCCATACCCAAAGGGTAAAAACGGGACCCTATTCATGAGACTTCGATGTCTGTCCGTCTGTCTGTCCGTCTATCTGTCTGTCTCAAGGCTGTATCTCAAGAACCGCTATAGCTAGAGTTCTGAAATTTTCACAGATTGTGTATTTTCGATGCCGCTATAACAACAAATACTAAAATAAAAATAAAATTAATATTTATCCCATATAACAAACGTGATTTTTTTTGGCCTTTTTTGCTCGTAATCAATAATGATAACAGGTAGGTACTTGAAATATTTCACGAAGGCCTTAAATATAATTTTAATATAATAATTAATAATAATATTTAAATAAAATAAAAAAATTAACGGGGGGCTCCCATACAAAAAACACAATTTTTGACCTATTTTCGCTCTACAACGGTACGGAACCCTTCGTGCGCGAGTCCAACTCGCACTTGGCCGATTTTTTTTTCAATAACTTTGACAAATATAGTTTCATCCTAATTAGTAATTACCAATACACGGATAGTACTTGGTTAAATTATGCATCGTTTTATATTTCTTAAGAAATATATACGTGAGATCATAAAATCAAAGTGGGGGATCAACTGTCCCCAGTTTTCCCTAAGTATTGGAATACTTGAGTAATCTACGCGGTATCGGAAATTATTTAAAATTGTAACTCTAATTTCACTTGCGCAATATTATCTCTCTAGTTCTTGATTTTTAACCGACTTCCAAAAAACGAGAAGGTTATATGTTCGGCTGAGGATTTTTTTTTTTTTTGTATGTTCAACGATTACTCCGCCGTTTGTGAACCGATTTTAACCTTTAGCGTTCATAGTATAATAACGCATCGCATCGCATATCTGCCAGGGCTGTCAAGCAAGCGCGCGGCGGCGCGGGCGCGGGCCGGGTACTATGCACAGAATACAAATTACTCACGGAAGTACTATGTGCGCTGCGTGTGCTTGTCGCACATGTCGAACGAGTGCCAGCCTATTGAAACTAGTTCGGTGACCGGCTACTTAGCACGTCACACGTGTTCACTTCGATTTTTTTTAATGATTGTTTAAAATTATCTGCAGGCTGCAGCTGATATTATAATATTTTGTAAGTGTGACTGTAATAAGATACGTAGAATAATATACACGTGTATTATTCTACGTATAGTACGCGTTTGCTTACTAGGTAACTAAAAAGAGTGAAATTATTATTTTTAACAAAAAATTAAAACCGACTTCCAAGGTAAAACAATAATAACATCCTTAAAATATGAACTAAAAAGTATTAAATAATTATTCCTATCTAATAGTGCCTTTTTAGGAATTCGGCTAAAACTCAACTATTTCTGTACTCAATCTTCATCATTCTGAAGTCGGTACCAGATGAATCTTCTGTTCTCTGACAGAATATTTTTGAAACTTTTGGAACTGGCACCGACTTCAAAATTATGAAGATTGAGTACAGAAATAGTTGAGTTTTAGCCGAATTCGTAAAAAGGCACTATTAGATAGGAATAATTATTTAATACTTTTTAGTTCATATTATAAGGATGTTATTATTGTTTTACCTTGGAAGTCGGTTTTAATTTTTTGTTAAAAATAATAATTGTCAAAAGAATTTTGCTTTTATGATTCTCGTAAGTTAAGTAGCTTTGGAATTTCCTCTCGTTATATTGTAACAATACAAAAAGATCTACGGTCTTACCACAAAAAACTAAACATCTGTTGAACAGTTGTTTTGTGACCATTTTGTACTGAATTTTTCTCTAATCTGTTCTGTTCAATGGGTGTTTCAATCTTTTGTGGTAAGATCTCTAAATTCTAAAAGATTATTTACTTATAATTTTATAAGTATTCTTGTTTTTACAGTTTTTTTCTTGGTGGTATTTAAATCTGCTACCGTTTTCCATGTTCTAGCGTTTCTAGCAGAAAGCTGAGGTCAATGCGCCACACTGGAAAATTATAGAAATGAATGGTTTAATGGTTTATTTACACTACAAAATAACACGATTGACATATTTTTACTGTGCAAATAATAATATACTTAATGATATTAATTAATACAACACAAAAAAATATAACTACTTATTTTAGATTTTTAACGTAATTATACACAAAACAACTATTTTCATAACTTAGTAGATTTTATAACATTAGGGAAATTGATAATTTTTTCATAATTTATTTCATCTTACGTCTTCATACGCCTCCAGAGATCTAATTCTAGAAATCGCGAACTTGAATCAAACTCTTATTCAATTACGTTCATAATAATACATAATATTATATAGTAATACTTACGATTGAAATTGGGATGACTTCCATTTTAAAGCACTGTTTACATCTTCTGTTTTTCGGATTTCCACTGAGCCTGCAAACTAAAAACTTTTATTTTCACTTATTACACAATATCAAAAAGGACATTAGAATTCTATACTTACATTTAGGTAGCCATCTTTTTTCCTCTTCTAAGATATTGCATATCAATAGGTAACGTGGACAAAAAAACTATAATAATTTTATATTTTTATTTTTAAAATAATTCAGACACTGATAAATACAACATATTTCGATAGATATATTACTTTTACACTATCATTCAAGCGCACCTAACAATATAATATTACCTATGTTTTATTTAAAATTATATAAGTATTCAAAATATTAATATTCATTTATCTATTTGACATATTTTGTGTTATTGATATGAAGACTATGAATTTTCAAAATATATTTTTACATGATTTTTCTTTTACAATATTATTAATGTCACAAAAATTCTAAGGCTATCTACTGAGGCAAACATAATTGTTTCTTACTGTATGCAAAAAATACTTTGTTTATTTACACGATTACATTATTGGATTATTGCTATTTAATGATCTTTTATTGCTTCTATAATATTATAATAATTTTCGATAAATACTAATTTTATGGAACACAAAGTTTTCTTCTATGATGCGAATGTGAATTACATGTACTTACTCAATTATTAAAAAGAGAAAACAGTTATTACAGATAGAAAATATTAATAACAAAATAGTTGTATAAAAAACCAAATAATATATTTCAAGATTAAAAAAAAAAAGATTCTGAACATGATTGTACAATGTACATACTAATATAGTAAATTCTTGTTGGTGTTTTCACAAAAATAAAAGGAAAATTCGGCTAAAAATTAAGTACCAAATTTTATTGCATAATTATAATGAGAATCGAGTACAGAGTATTCTCCTTAAGTATTGAACATGTCTCACCAGTCATGTTGTATATCGTCGGACATTTTTGAAAATTTTGCACATTATATTCATAATTATTGTAGTAAACATGCGCTTACAATATGTCATAATTGTGTAAAATACATGCGTATGCACATACAAAATGAGAGAAATAGAAAGAAAAGTGTGCCTTATTATCATACAGTCAAGCATCTACTACGATACGGTTAAAAAAAGGCAAAATAACAGGCATACAAAAAAAGTTAAGAGTAGTCAGAAAACAAACCTAAGGTTCTGCTAAGGTCCAATTTCATCAACGACTGTCAAAGTTAATAATCGAATTAGTATCACGTTACCTCTTTCATTTTTTATATGAATGAAAGACATGACATTTTAACAAGCTGTTAACACTAGCATACGTTGGTGAAATTGGTCCTAAATAAATGAACATTTTAGTTTTAAATTTACAATAAAGGGTGAATCTTCAATTAAATCCTGTAGGATTTTAGAACAGTACAAATATTTTTATCCTCTAGCTCAATTTTTTTCTCTTATAATGCCCGATTCTTTTGATGATTTTAGGTATAAAACGCCCAATCATGATTGACGCCCAAACCAATTTGACCCTCCAATAAGAACTGTGATGAGTTCATATGTAATACTGGTTAAGGCGAAACTTTTACAAAATAACTTGCCTATGTTTTAAAATACCATAAAACAAAGAAACTATGTAACTAGATAAAAGTAATTATAGTAATAAGTACTAGAAATTATTAACCATTTCTACGATCGCGGGCGCAACATCAAATTTCTCAAATCTCTTAAAGGTGAATTAAATCGTAATTCGCTAACAAATTTAAAAATTTTCGATATGGAATATATAATTATACTAGTAAATTTGTAATAAAACTGCACCAAATTGTAGTTTTTTTTTTAATTTTCAGTTGTTTATTGGCCTGACAAAATTAATCGTCTAAATCACTAAAAACGGATTAGTGTAATTTTTACAGCAGATTTCGACTTACTGCTGTATAGGTAACTATACTACAACTAAACATTAATTTGAAATATATACAATTTTAATTTAAGAATATGGGAAAAAACATCGCGTCCCTTTAGATGATGTTGCTTAAAAACGCTAAAAATTATTCAAATTCCATTTTTTACCGATAAAAGTTGTTTTGTTAGTAAATACACATCTTCTTACGTATATTTCAATTGAAAAATGTAACTAATGCCACATTTTAAAAATTCTCGTTAAGATTCATCTGTAGCGGAATGGCCCAGTTTAAGAAACCATAATGTAGTGTTATTATTGAAATTCTAATAATAGGAGTCATAAATACGAAACTTAAACTTAGAAAATCTTGTTTGGCAGTATTTTCGAACAAAAATTTAAAGCGCCGATAATAGGATGAGGGAAACGATACGCTAGTTTGCCAATAAGCATTTATACAATAACATGGCTACCACGATAAAATTCCGTGTAGCTCAAAAAAAAAATATTGAAGATTCACCCAACAAACAACAAAGAGATATCACAAGTTAGCTTTAACGGACTTGAGCTCGAAGGTAGCTGCTAGGGCGAGGTGGTCGGAGCCGTATTTGTCGTTGGGCAGCTGCCCTAGCACTGCACATTCCTGCTCCGTGGGTAACCGTAGCCGTTCGACTAGCCTCAGACTGCTGCAACGACTGGAAATGGTAAGTGGATGTAGATATGACGTCTTTGTCACAGGTTACACGGTCAAATGTTCATCAATTTGATTGATGGAATATTGATGGTTATGAAAATTTCATATCTATACTTATTATAAAACAAAGTCGCTTTTTTCCCTCATGTCCTTTTGTTCCCTTTAATCTTTAAAACTACGCAACGGATTTTGATGATTCTTTCAGTGTTAGATAGCGTATTTATCGAGGAAGGTTAAAGGCTATATTTTATCACACTAAGACTAATGTGAGCGAAGAAATAGAGGAAAATGTGGAAAAAACGGGGAAAATTATTTGAAATGGCTAACTTGAACGCGCTAATCTCAGGAACTACTGGTCCGATTTGAAAAATTATTTCAGTGTTAGCCCATTTATTGAGGAAGGCTATAGGCTATATTTTATCACGACAAGACTAATAGGAGAATGTGGAAAAAATGGGGGAAAATATTTGAAAGGGCTTATCTCGCGAACTACTGGAGCAATTTTTATGTTATTTGGCACAGATAAGAAGTAGAGCACATGAAGGATCATAGGCTATCGATTTTAATCATTTTTTCAGTGGCTATATATTTTATACCCGTGCGACGCCGGGGCCGGGTCGCTAGTTAAAAATACGATCAATCCATCAATCCGTGGGTTAGACGATCAAATTTTCGTCAATCTTTACCGGATTGATAAAAATTTGACCGTCTAACCTGCGTCTACAGGGTGTAACAAAAACTAGTGATAATACTTTAGGATGTGTACGTGTTCCCTGTAGAGAGTTCACTGTGAAAGTAGCAGCGCTGAAAGACCAAAAAATTTTTTCACTTTTGTATGGGGAAACTCGTGACGCTCGGGCCCTTGCCCATACAAAAGTTAAAAAAAATTTTGGTCTTTCAGCGCTGCTACTTTCACAATGAACTCTGTACAGGGAACACGTACACACCCTAAAGTATTATCACTTGTTTTTGTTACACCCTGTATAAATGTGTTTAAAGATGTAGATATGACGTTTTGTCAGCCACTGATTGTAAGCAAGCTGAATAGAATAATTTTAATAAAATATAATAGTGTTTTAAAAAGATAAAACCGACTTCAAAATAATAAAAATTCCCTTTCTCAAACTACTGAAACGATTTTGATGAAACTTGCAGTATTCCCTAAGTTGAACAATATCTAGAACAACAATAAAGAATCACTCAAATCGGACTTGTAGTCCGGAGACAGGCGAACACAAAAAGAAAGAACATACATACTATCAGAGAAGTCGATTCCTAGACAGATTGGGGACCTATGTAGTTTGGTCGCGTTACGTCAAACCCAGCCGGCAGCGGGGCTAAAATGGTCACATTTTTTAAAAATGAATCATATTGTGATAATATGATTCTCCAAAGCGACCAATTTAGCCCCGCGAAATACAATAAAGTATAAACATTGAATTGATCCGACCAAGTGACGTTGGTCTGTCAACTGCCTAGGAATCAATTTCCTCGATGGTATGTACATACACTTTTGTTTGGCAAAGTTCAGACGCTGGTATTTACTAACATATGTACGTACGAAAACTGGGCAGTTCTGGAAATATTAAATACATAGATACGGGTCAAATTGATAACATCCTTTTTTTGAAGTCGGTTAAAACGTGCAGTCGGTTAGGGTCTACACAGACGGACCGCATTTCAACTGCAATCCAACCGCAAATTGCAGTTCAAGTACAGTTTGAATGCAGTTGACACGACTGCAATACGACTGCAATAGAACTGCAAACCAAAACAGTACACACGACTGCACGCCAACTGCAACTGAACCATAGTAAAAGGAGGGGAAGTAGGGTAGCTCCGGCCCAATCCGCGATTTAATTTCCTACTGTCTTAGGGTTGTCAATTTTGGGCGGCGGCGGCGCGGCGCGGCGGCGGCGTTGTGGTGTGGGAGCGGCAAGCGGCTGTCCGCGCTTCGTTCGCAACCGCATGAACAGCGGCAACGTCGCGGTCTTCCGACTTTTAATAATAATAAGTGACTCTTGACTGTCCATATTTCGGCCAATTTTCGTGCATATTTGCATGCATATTTCGGCACTTGGATCGTGCATATAATCCGATGTCTAAATAAAATTATAAATATACCCTTTAAAACAACATCAAAAACTAACGCCTGTCTCTTATAGGTACCTACTATAAACAAATCTGTTGTTATGATTCGAACTTTGCTTTATGTGTATAATTAATATCTGATTTACAATTAACACACAGCAATATTTATTACTCCTGCTATTATGATCGGACATTTTTGATTCATTTGGCGCGGCGTGGCGCGACGCGGGCGTGCAGCGTAAAGTGTTAGCCCCGACTGGTATGGTCCGAAAACGGTCCGAGATTTTAATAAGTGTGCGTGCGGCGATGCATTGATACTATGGCGCACACATACAAGCCGCGCGCGGTGCCTTTGTATGAAGATAACTTACTTCCCCTCCTTATACTATGACTGAACTGCAATCCGACTGCGCGTTTGGTTTGCAGTTCTATTGCAGTCGTATTACAGTCGTGTCAACTGCATTCAATTGCACTTGAACTACAATTTGTGGTTGGATTGCAGTTGAAATGCGGTCCGTCTGTGTAGACCCTTAGGTGGCAATAACATGTATCGCTCACTTTCGGCGGATGACAGCCTGTTAGATAAAAAGGCAGTTTTTAAGGGCACCAGCATCACTGGATTCCGTAATTAATAGCAAATGATACTGTACTATAGTCAGGACAACTTAAGGTGGCACCAGCGGTCATTGACATTTCTAGTCTAGGAGCTATGTGAAAAATACTCGCACTGTATTCTGTTACTTTAAGAATAAAATTTAATTTTTGGAAAGAAACAGACTATTATAGTTTTATCGGAAAACGTCTTGGTAACTCTTCGTATGATAATCTCCATTTTTTATGAGTTTGAAGTGATATAATTCACACTTGGTCCAGTCAAATTAGGCTTAAATTAGATAGGAACCTCGGAATTCGAGATACCCAGCTGTAAGTCTGTAAATATTTGTATATTGGCACCCTAAATGTTGTCTCAAAACCTACATATGGTAGGGTGTGCGCAACTATTAAATTTCAAGGTCAAAAGGTCACAAAAATCGGCTATTAAATAAGACCTTTTTTTATATTTATAGGATATTTACATGAGAAGTATTGGTCAGATTAGTGTGAAAGCCCGAGAAAATCTAAAATGGCTGCCATTTTACAACCGTGAGAAAGAGAAAAAATTTGGGAGCCAATTTATTGAGGAAATATGCCATACATCACGACATTAAAGGATGGGACACTGGTATCGCGACACATTGATTATGACGAGTTTTCTACCAGAGGCACCAGTTAACCTGAAGTGATACTTTGACCGCGCGCTCTCCGCCCTCTTTATCGGAAACGGTTCACCGTATAAAAAAATTTTTTGAACAGAAGCTGTAGAGAATTTTGTATTCTACATCATGGTTCTAATACAAATAGCAAAAAACTCATAGGAAATGAAATATTTACAAAAAAAGTGCAAAAACCGATTTTTGTGACCTTTTGACCTTGAAATTTTATAGTTGCGCACACCCTACCATATGTAGGTTTTGAGACAACATTTAGGGTGCCAATATACAAATATTTACAGACTTACAGCTGGGTATCTCGAATTCCGAGGCGAACTTACTATACTAATTGGACTAACTCTGTTCACATCGTGTATGCAAAATACGATATCGGACTTAGACTAGAAACATCTGTCACTTCATTGTCAATCGCGGTTTGTATAGAAAACGACGAGATATGACAAATTTTTTGACAGGGAGTCAATGATCGCTACAGACAGAATTCCGCGATTTGAGAATAGAATACAATAACGCTAGTGGAACTGTATCAAGGCAACTCAGCATGTAATGAAATTTATAAATGGTTTTAGGGGCCTATCAGACAGAGAGCGGTCACGCGTTCAAGCGTTCGAGCGGTCAGTCACACAGGAGCAATTACTGTGACGCAATCAGAACGCCCTCCGTGTAAGTATCTCTATATAACGTAATACAACACAAAGAACGCAAAACTGACCGCTTGAACGCTTGACCGCGTGACCGCTCTCTGTCTGATAGGTCCTTTAGATATTTTTCCTACTGGGGGCAGACTCGTATTGTAACGTAGTAAACTTCTTATAAATAATAAACTGTACTATTAGCGCCATCTATTGACATAATTGAATGAAGTTTTCTTTAATTTCTAACGTTTTATTTTTATTTATTTTATTTATTTTTTAACGTTAATTAAGTCTATCAAAAGAAAGAGATTGTATATTCGACTGTATATTTATTTTCTTTGATTTGATTATTGATGACATTGTGCATTAATTATTAAGACTAAGGGCCTGTTTCACCGCTTCCTGATAAGGTGCCCGCTAGGCTTATTTGACAGATTCTCCATACTCCATGTGTCAAGTTAAGTGGTGGATAGCCTTATAAGGAAGTGGTGAAACAGGCCCTAAAGATCGCCCAATGGTCGAAATTCGCCCTTAAATTTAATTATCTTCTTCTTTTGGCTCCCCGTTTAACTATTTCAGATTTAATAAAAAAAAAAAACATTTTTAATTTGACAACAGACTTCAACCATAAACAAAAGAGTATAATTTCGTATGTATAGGTTTGCCCTTCAAAATATCGTAGTGTGCACATTGTAGTGTGTAATGTTTTATTTGTTAAAAAAATTTATGTTTACTATTAAATAAATATTGGCTCGATGCACTCCTTCACCATATAAACTATTAAGCTGTGCAAAATTTCATTCACCTACGTTCCCGCATTTTTCGTCAAAAGGGATCCAAAGATTTTCGCTGGCGTGTTAATATATATTATAATTAAACTAATTTAGAAGCTCAACTAGCACAGCTTTTCACCATACAACTTACCTAAAATAAATATAATCAACAGTAATCCAATAGTCCTGGAAAGTCGTAGCCTCTAAACTGCCGTCGCACTTGACGGTGTCATACACTGACTTGAGTCTGAGCGAGTGTCCCAGGCCACCCGTGTTGAACAGTTCACTGTGATTCTGCGAGTTTGTATCGTGGGAGCTCTCGCCCGTTTCGTAATCTGTATTTTGTAACTGGAAAGGAGAATTTAATTGTTTAGTTATAACTAGATGACGCACGCAACTCCCTTGCGCTAAAATTCGTTTATCGCGAAGGGAACCGTACATTTTTTCGGCATAAAAAATATCCTATGTTCCGTGATTTAAAGTATCCCCGTACAAAATTTCAGTAAATTCGGCTCAGCGGTTTGGGCGTGAAGAGGTGACAGACACACTTTCGCATTTATAATATCGACTACCATTAAGGCGCTTATATTATTTTAGACGAGGATTTTGCTGGTAGGATAAAATGAAGGGGGTGTATACCGAGTAAATTTATAATAATATAAAGGCATGAAGGCAAAATCTGAAAGCAAAGGGCATACCGGAGGAAGATTTAAAAAATTTGGTCGGAGTTTTATCACACCTAAAAAAGTCATTAGATTGTTGACAAAGAAGACTGGTCACGGACCATACAAAATTTACCCATGGCCGACATGAAAGAAACGTATCCCATTGTTTTCGTTACATTATGGGTATCCAAGATATGTAATTTTTATATTCAATATCAGTAGCTAACATGTTATTTTATTGCTTTCTTTTTTCTTTAGGCGCAGTATGAAAAGTGTAAATATTAAGCAATTTTATTCAATATCATTGGCTAACATGTAAATGCACTCATTAGATGTAAAATGCAATCACGACATGTTTTTCCAAAAACGTAGTATTATAGTCAGGGAGCCCCAGAACATTTTTTTTTTAATAACTAACAAGCTAATTTTTTGTGAATAGCTTCATTTTGATAAGGCAAACAACATTTGTATCTACGAAAAATCTTGAAAGTAATAATAATATAAATAATATAGCTATTAACCTATCAATATACAAAAAATTTGCTGGTTAGGGTTCCGTTTTAGGGTTTTGTAATCAACAAAACTTGGTTGACTACGGTACCCTAAAACGGAACCCCAACCAGCTGGTTTTTTGTATACTGGTAGGTTAATATTTATATAATTTAAGAGTAACATTGTCCTACAAATAGAACAATCTACATTTTAGGACCATCAAATAAAAGTATGAAATCCTTTCTATCTCTGTCAGCTACCACTTTCAAGATTTTTTCGCAAATACAAAATATGTTGTTTGTCATACCAAAATGAAGCAACTCACAAAAAATTTGCTTGTTAGTAATCAAAAAAATATTGTTCTAGGGCTCCCTGACTATTACACTTATATAATGTACTTACAATCCCACCATTGATGGAAGATATTCTATTAATGAATATTACCGTACATGTTATCAATTATCATGGAAAGCGAACATTAGGAAGTTATGCACACGTGATAAGTGTTATTATTATAGCCTAAGGTGGGCTAGATATCTCGTTTTGACGTTCATTGGCTAAAAAAAAACTCATGTAGATATCTATAGGTTTATCTCGCCCTCGGTGTTATAATTATCACGTGTGATCTATACATATTATTATAAAACAAAGTCGCTTTTTTGCCTCATGTCCCTTTGTTCCCTTTAATTAAGTATTATCTTATGGTCCAGTAAATGCGCCGATCACCCAAAGTACAGCGTTAACTCGTCATCTTAGTCCCTAAAAATTTTTTTTATCTATTTATATACATATTTAAAACTACAAAGTAAACTTATATTACTTAATGTGTAATCTATTGTAATTTGTATTTATCATAATATTATTGTATTGATCCCACACTTACCATGTCGTTGAAGCCGCAACATTGCTTAACTTGTTACGTGCACGGTAAAACAACAAATAATTATTTACAGGCTATATTTTATTACGCTAACATTAATAGGAGAATGTGAAAAAAACGGGGGAAATTATTTGAAAGGGCTTATCTCGCGAACTACTGAAGCAATTTTTATGTTATTTGGCACAAATAAGAAGTAGACCAGGTGAAGGATCATAGGCTATCGATTTTCATATTTTTTTCAGTGGCTATATATTTTATACCCGTGCAACGCCGGGGCGGGTCGCTACTCGCTAGTTAAATATAACATGCTGCTGAGAGTGATGAGACAGGACGTTTCTAATTGTTTGAAACATACAGTTAGTAGAAGGTAGTGAAATAAAACTTTTTTTTTAATTGTACCTACCTAGGTAAACAAAATAATATATTTTATTATGGTTATGTGTTTTTCTTTAGGCACGGTATAAAAATAATATATTTCTAAGTGTTAGGCACAGATATTGAATATAATTACATGCAAATAACGATTCTTATTCTTCGTATTAACACTTTTCATACTGCGCCTGAAGAAAAAAAGAAAGCAATAAAATAACATGTAAGCCACTGATTTTGAATATAAGAATTACATATCTTGGATACCCATAATATAACGAAAAAAATGGGATATGTCTCTTTTGTGTCGGGCCTGGGTCACAAATGACCCATCGCCTTTATTTCCCTTACCGGAATAAAATCCACTGATTTTCGAAAAACACATACCTATAAGAACAATTTATAGAGAGAAATGTCATATGAATAACTCGAGCAAAAACTTACGACAGGCTGTTACCACTTCACACTGCCGCTAACCTTTAAATTTAGATATGATGATCACACGTACCACAACCACACGACAACCACAACCACACCACGTGGTCGGGCGTATATTTCGTATTGTAAATGAACTGGACCATTCACACGTACCACATTTTGCAGTCGTTGTCGACCACTTGTGTGATACCGACCCACTGACCTCCAATAGACAAGTACGCTGGACAGATGATACCCAGCTGTTTTTGTGCCTATTTGAAGCGGAATCAGCACCCCCAAAATCGGGGGAAGAGAACTAAATCTGACGTAACTTGCAAATCGCCGCTCAATCGCTATTGGTCGTAGAAACCAAAGAGAATATAATCACTACTGTGGTAGAAACTAGTATTAGTTCCAAGTACTCCCACTACTGCTATCAGCGCCAATATGGCGACTTTTAACGTCATGTTTACGTCAGATTTAGTTCTCTTCCCCCGATTTTGGGGGCGCTGATTCCGCTTTAAATAGGCACAAAAAACAGCTGTCATTTCAAAGGGTATCATAGGTCCAGCGTACTTGTATAATGGAGGTCAGTGTACCGACCACATCGCCATTCTACAACGTTGCGTCGATGCAACGACAGTGCGCGTACACCGCCCGCGACTACAAAAAGCTGCAGCGACATCATTCACAGAAGAGCGTATAAATAAGTCGTTTTTGTTTAAGAATATAATAGATGTAAGTGCAATATTGGGAGTTTTGGAATACTTAGTTATAATACAAAAGATCATTTCACGTAGTACGCAGCTTCATAGACATGCAAATTTTCAGTTGTAGAGATCAATTTTCTTCTTAAAAAACGCCTTTCTCATAATATGCCCTGCTGACTTAATGCTCGCGATATATAATACGGTCGAATTGAGGAGCCTCCTCCTTTTTGAAAGTCGGTTAAAAATGTAATTACCTTCGTCATACTAAAGTCGGTGGGTACGCCTTTCTGTCTATTCAAGTATACAGCTAAATGTTGACAGTTGTCTGTCACCCCAATCTTCTTGAAGTCAGAATAGTCGTTTTCTCGGTAGGGTTTCGCACTGAAATGGTAAGATTAGTAATTACACTGGAAACTGGTGGAATAAATGTTATAAATAATTAATATTGCCCCCCTTACTATGAATAAGCTACACAACCTTTAGTCCTTGTCTGTCAAGGGATTTTTTCAACGTATCATACAAGGACAAACACTGCGTAGCCACTACGAATAATAAAAACTAAGGAAGAGTAACGTAACTGTGTCAAAATATTTTTCCGCGAGATACAAAATGAAACCCGAATACATGCAAGAATTTTGTGTAATAATGATTAAGAGGTGACAATTAGGGCCAACCCACACCACATCAACAACAAAATGTCGTCGAGCTGTGGTTACGTGTGAATGGTGTAGCTGCAGCATTTTGTAGTTGCGCTGTGGTACCGACAAAATGACGACGGCCAGTGGTTGCGATGTGGTTGCGACGCGGTTGCGATGTGGTTGCGACGTGGTTGCGTCGTGTGCAAGTCGAACTATTGAGGATATAGGAAACACGTCTTGCCCAAAGTCATGGATTTCGAAGAGGACACTTTATTGTTGCTATCCTTGCTATATGTATTATTGATAAGAAGAAGACGACGGCGATGTCAGCGTAATCGTCGAAATAGAATTTACATTTGGGTACATCCTTTATTGGTAAACAAAAGTCAAAGCCAATTTCGTACTGATTATCTTATACTGAGAACTAGGGTTGTTGAGGAACTGATTATGAGGAAGAGGAGGAGGAAGAGGAATTGTCACGCGCAAATTTAGAGGATGCGGATGAGGAAGAGGATATTTTTTGAGGAAGAGGATGGAGGAACCCAAAATATTGCGGAACTTCCTCATTATGAGGAAGCGGAAGAGGAATCCTCAGCAACCCTACTGAGAAGGTTCAAGATAAAGTTTTTCAAAAAAATTAGAATGAGCACAAACACATTTGACTACTTGTTAAAGGAACTGAATAGTGATTTACAAAAAAAAGCGAGATTTTCGCAAATAAAAATGTTGTTCGTTTTATCAAAATGAAGCTACTCACAAAAAATTAGCTTGATGGTAATCAAATAAAAATTGTTCTATGGCTCCCGGACTATATTATTTCCACGCCTCGTTTAAATTTCTAAATTTAAACGAAGCGTGGAAAATTTTCTTTCTTTCTCGTTAAAGTTTCGCCCCCCTGAAGAAATGAATGAAATGCATCGACGCAACGTTGTGGTTGCGATGTGGTTGCGACGTGGTTGCGACGTGGTTGCGACGTGGTTGCGACGTGGTTGCGACGTGGTTGCGACGTGGTTGCGATGTGGTCGGTATTTTACAAGTGGTCGACAACGACTGCAAAATGTGGTACGTGTGAACGGTCCAGTTCATTTACAATACGAAATATACGCCCGACCACGTCGTGTGTTTGTCGTGTGGTTGCGGTTGTCGTGTGGTTATGGTACTTGTGGGTTGGCCCTAAATGTCAACGGCTTTATTTCATAACTTTGAGCTACGAATAATAATTTATTATTCGTAGCTCAAAGTATAATAATTTATTATTCGTAGCTCAAAGTATAATAATTTATTATTCGTAGACTTTGAGCTACGAATAGTTTGAGTGTTAGTGTTTCGTAGCTCTATTGTCATATTTTATTGAGCGAAAAGGAACCAAATTAAAAACGGTTGAAGTATGGGAGTTAAGTTTCCTTAGTTTTTTATTATTCGTAGCGTAGCCATTATATTTTTTAAGGACAGCGTAATTATTAAATGTTTGCTTTCACCCTATTTATCAATAAACATACCTTACATATCCTCGGTTCAGCAGCTGTATGACAGCGCTGTCTGGAGTTGAGTTTAGATCTCCCGTCAATATCGTTGGGAGGTATATTGATCTACAAAAAGAATAAAAGGATAATAATTAATGACAAACTGTTGATCTACCAATAGAATAAGAGGACATGACAAAACTGTGGTTTGATGGTTGTATCATAGATAAAATAATGTCTCTTTTATTTTGAAAATTAATGCAGCTCAAAATGAAAACGAGCTTAATCTAGTCATACTAGATGTCGTGCGCAACTCCGTTGCACAAAAAATCGTTTATCGAGCGGGAACCATACATTTCTCCGAGATAAAAATTATCCTATGTCCTTTCCCGGGTCCCGGGTATAACATATCCATACCAAAATTTCAGCAAAATCAGTTCAGCGGTTTGGGCGTGAACAGACAGACAGGCACACTATGATTATTCCATATGAATTTATAAAATTAATATTATGTAAGTATTATAAACTTACTGTCGTCCATTATTGCTATAAACGAATCCGTATATTTCGGCCAACACTGTACTTGCAGCTGTGCTAATCTGACGTCTGTCTTCTTCAGACAGACATACTTTCGCATTTATAATAATAGTATGGATTATAAACTTACTCCCTCCCATTATTGCTATAAGCGAATCTGTCTATTTCGGCCAACAGTACTTGTAGCTGAGCTAATCTGACGTCTGTCCTCTTCGGGTTATACAGTAGATGGGTGGTTGCTACCACGAATGGTGTGGTCGGAGAGGTCTTTGGGGCCAATTTGACCATCAGGCCAATGTTGTCACGATTAAGTATAGGTAATTCCGGCTGATAGAATTCCACCTGTGAAATAAGAAGGTAAATCAGATATTTGCACAAACACAAGGAATATGATATTCCCTTTAATAAAAAATTACATAATGAGTAAGTCTAGCTTTACCATTACGGAAGGGAAAAACTTTCCATAACATTGAACAAATATTTTAAAATGTTAATTAAATAATTTTCTATAGGTTTTTCTATATTTAATAAAATTATACATAAAATGTTACTTAATTAGATTTCATGAATACGGAATGTCGGCACCGCGGTTCAATAAACTTATGATGGTAATATTAATTTAACATCGCATAATTGCATTACTTAGCATATATATTATATTAATTTTTAAGCAGTATAATTAAAAAAAAAACTTGAGAGGTGTCAAGGGAAACCCGAATGGGACGAAGTTATTTCTTATATTAAAAAAACCTGTATACATATACACTTATACAGTTCTACACTCAAAAAAATTATTTCAAAAAAATCTATTGACGCCCAGGAATACTAACAACGCCCTCTGTACTAATAAAAAAGTGTTGAGGTCAAATATCGTTCTGTCTAGCCCAGCTATCTCCAACCCGCGGCCCGCGGGACGCATGCGGCACGCCGGGACTTTATCTGTGGGCTGTGGCCCGCGTGCTGCTAAACCATTTTGAAATTCACGCCCACCGGCAATGTAAAGTCGTCGTGAGAGTCGTGAATTTTTTCCACTTTTAAATCGTTAATTTTGAATTTAAACGTTATTTTTTCACCCTCAATGTTTTTGTTGCGGCCCGCGATTCCAAAACCTAAACATGTTTGTGGCCCGTATAAAAAAAGTTGGGGGCCACTGGTCTAGCCTCCTTTCGCAACGCCGAACGCGCCATAAGGAACTTCGTTTCAACTAACCAAATAACCAAATAATGTCAGATAATTTTATTTATTATATTTTATGGGATGGATAATATAAAGCAAACAAAACTAATCATAATTCATACATAAAACTCTCGGACCCTTCATTTAGCTTTAATACAGGGTGTAACAAAACAAAGTGATAATACTTTAGGACGCGCGTACGGGTCCCCTGTATAGAGTACGCTATGAAAATAGCAGCGCTAGAAGAGTTGTATCTGGAAACTCATAACGCTGACGCGCTTGCACATACAAATCACAGAAAAACAAATTGCTCTATCAGCTCTGCTACTTTTGCAACTTATATGAGGGACACATACATACCCTATAGTATTATCACTTAGTTTTGTTACACCTTGTATAAGAATATCAGTCGCTTTTGCGTTGATGCGGCGGCATTGTCTGATTGAGCATAATATCTTATTTCAGCTATTATATTGAATATTTTAACAGAATAATTCATCAAAATCATTAATCAATAACATTCTTATGGCATCCAAAATATTATACTTTCTTACTCGTTGTAGTCAGGTATAATTACAATTAATTTTAGTTGAAACCTATATTATTAATTTTAGTGGAAGCAAAAAAATTGCGTTGTAAGTAGGAAATGCAATCTTGGACCAAGATTGACTATTCAAGATCTTGGCGTCTTTTTTCTGAACCAAGATTGGTCAGTTCGAGATCTTGTTGAGATTCGGGTCGAGATCTTGGTCGCGAATCAAGATTTTCGGGATTTTCGAGATTGAGCAGAATAATTGAAAAAAATGCGTTTTTTGCTGCAAATTGATAGTAACCAGTATTTTAATATTATGTAATATATTATGTAATGTTTCAAAGAATTTGTTTTTGTGAAAATTGGATATTGTTATATAAACTAAACATAACAAACTCAGTTTTTACAAATTCAAGTTTTTTTAAACATAAAAGTCCGACAAATTAAGGCGCAGCGCAGACGACAGACTATCTGTGACGCACTTTTTAGTCCGTGGAAATAGAACCTATGCAATTACATATAATATTATGCAGTAACGCACACGACGCGCAGCGCAGACGTGTGCGTTACTGCATATAATTTGGCAATTGCTAAAAAGTGCGTCACGGATAGTCTTGTCGTCTGCGCTGCACCTTATCCTATCCTATACACGCAATATACACACATACAAACGCTAACACACACACATACGCACCTGTGAAGTTTATTTGTTTTAACTAGAGATGGCGGTAGATCAAACCACAGGATATTAGATCAACATGGGCGCCGGCCTGCGCCGGCAGAAATTAATTCCAAGTGGTGCAGACATTCTTTTTTTTTCTTTTTTTTTAGTTTTTACGAATAACAGTGACTATCTATATACGTCAACAGAATACATTAACTATTTAGTGCCGAAACATTACGATCTGTCTTTGTACGGCATAGTAATAGGGTTACAGACGGCTTTTTATTTCAATAATTCCTGTTGATCCCGAGATTCCCAAGGGGTGCAAGTGCACCCCCTGGCACCCCCCTGCCGGCGCTCATGTAGGTAGATGAAAGGTTTGATTCGTGAACCGTCAAACTCTTTTAAGTCGCTTATCTGTCTACTATAATTATATACCCTAATCTGTGGTTCGCGCTTTGACGCGCAGGTATGAATAATCTGAAAATCCCGAAATCTTGTTACAATCTTGGACTATTTTGTCAAGATCGCGAACAGGATTTCGAAATTCAGGATTGATGGCTTTCAAGATTGAATCTTGGAAAATCACTCAAGATCTTGGTGGAATCTTGTTCTTGGAAGATCAAGATTGCATTCCCTAGTTGAAAATACACTGAAAGTAAAAGTAAATACAATGAAAAAATCGCAATGCAACAATACAACAAAATTTAAATATATTACAGTAATTAAAATGTTATTACATACACTTTTTGTATTAAATAAATAAATAAAGTGTATGTAAATGTAATTGAATGTTCTAAAAACAAAATATTATTATCATACGTGGGAGAGCCATGTTCGGCACGAATGGGCCGGCTCGACCGGAGAAATACCACCATGTTCTCACAGAAAACCAGCGTGAAACAGCGCTTGCGCTGTGTTTCGCCGAGTGAGTTTACTGGAGGCCCAATCCCCTACCCTATTCCCTTCCCTACCCTCCCCTATTCCCTTCCCTTCCCATCCCTACCTTCCCCTATTACCCCATTCCCTCTTAAAAGGCCGGCAACGCACCTGCAGCTCTTCTGATGCTGCGAGTGTCCATGGGCGACGGAAGTTGCTTTCCATCAGGTGACCCGTTTGCTCGTTTGCCCCCTTATTTCATAAAAAAAAATATTGTGTAAGAAAAAAAATTGAGTAAGTATATACATACATAAAGCATCTTCAAGTTAATTAATATTTAATAATGAGATAAAGTTGTATCTTAATATACAATTTTATAAATAAAACATCTTATTTTATTTAAAAAAATATAAGGTCTTCAAGTGACAATTACTGATCTTTGTGTTGTTGTAAAAGTATTAGGTATTAATTACTATTAATTTATGTATCGCTCTGATCCATACTAATATTATAAATGCGAAAGTGTGTGTGTCTGTCTGTATGTCTGTTCGTCTGTCCGTCTGTCTGTCTGTTACCTGTTCACGCCCAAACAGCTGAACCGATTTTGCTGAAATTTAGCATGGAGATACCCTGAGTCCCGGGAAAGGACATAGGATACTTTTTATCCGGAAAAAATGTACGGTTCCTGCGCGATAAACTAATTTTGGCGCAACAGAGTTGCACCATCTAGTTATAATATAAATTATATAAAGGTGTATTTGCTCGTAATGACGTTACACCTCCATGATAATATGGGTACCAACTATCACATGAAAGGGTTTGCTGTCAGGAATACGAAAAATATATAATTACTAGCTGTTCCGGCAAAAGTTGTTTTGCCATATAAAGTATTTCGCCCATATTATTTTACACCATGGCAACACTATCCCGTCGCACAAACAATAGTCACCGTCAGTCTCGAGTTGTAATAATTTACTGTTATTTATTCAACAAATGCACTTATCAATATAAAAAGTAGATGTTGTCCGATTCTCAACCCTAGCCGATATGCTCGCTAAGATTCACGAAAATCGGTCGAGCCGTTTCAGAGGAGTTCAATAACGCACACCGTGACATGAGAATTTTATATATTAGATAATAACTACTATCGTGACTATTTATAATAAATAGTCACGTGACTCAAATCTAACATGGCAGACATCCTAATTCCTAGATGACGGATCGGCTTAGTGCGTGCTAAAAGCGTGTTTTTTAGTTTTTTAAACCATTTATTTATAATTATTATAGAATTTTATAACATTAATACTGTCCATAGTACTTATGTGCAATATTAATTTTCAGAGTCGTCATCACAAAAATAGCTTTTTTCTCAAGTAGAAGCATTATTAGTCATAAGTAATGACCAACTGCAAACTTAACACAAATACACTATAACGATAAAGGCCCACCTTGTTGTCATAATCATTAAGTAAAAATGTTTTAATTATTCATAAGACGTTAATCATCATTAATACAGTAATAAAATAAATTCCAAGAATCCTGTACAATCATATTATAATTTAATTATTATTCATAATTTCTATACATGTGTTTGCTAATAATAATCAAGATGCTCAGAAAAAAAATACTAACAACAATGATTATGTAGCGCAGGTGGTATTTATTCTCTTATTATTCAATAATAAATCTCATCTTAATGAGGTTTTGATCTTATGATATCTAAGTATTGGAATTTTTTATAAACACAAGAAATAAATTATAGAGAGTCTATGATATCGAATAGAAATAAGTCAAAATTGTTGCCTGTGTTATATTGGTGTTGAATAGATAAACTCTTATCAATAGCCCCCACAAACTGTAATGTAGAAAGCAAAAATAAATCCAAGTTACAAATTTCAGTCATTAAAAACATAATATTAAAGAACTTATGTGGTTAAAAATTCGCAAAATCGCTCCAGTTTTAAGAATGCCTTTTTACACTCGCACAACATTTGTGTGTGGAAAAGCTGTGACAAAATATACACACTCTCAAACCACACACGTGCAAAACATTTAAATTACGAGGTTGTCTTCTGATTTATATTCTATTCTTCGCTAAGTTTTCACTATAGAATTGGGTCACGAATGTTCGCAAGGTCGAATATTTGAGGTATTGTTAAGATTATACTTACACTGATTTGATCTTGCATATGGAATAAGGACTGTTTAAAATATATCGCGCACCCATCTTGCCTGTGTCCCGTTTTCTGTTTGAAAATACCGAAATAGCCCGACTCCTCGAATTTGCTGTAGAAAGATTTTAAATGCGATACTTGTACTTCTTGTAGGCAAAATATCTGGAAATAAAGATTAACATGTATACCCGAGGAAACTGATTCCTAGGTAGTTGACAAACCTACGTCGTTTGGTCGGATCATGTCAATTCAATGTTAGCTGTGATCGGTCGGACTCGACCAAATTACTTAGATCCGCCATTTGCCTAGGAACCAACTGCTCTGATAGTACTATAATATAGGCAGAGGGCGGACCTATTCACCTATGAAATTTGGTCGTTTTACGTCAAACCAAAGTTTCTTATGTCAATGCATTAAGTTGACATATTTCGACCAAATGACGTAGTAGGTCTGCCAACTGCCTATGGTTTAATTTTTTCGATGGTAAATTATCATTACAGTACTATTTTCATGATTATTATGTAATTTACTAAGTACCATTATACGTCACGTTGAGTTTCGGTATTTAGCTTTACTATTTTTATGTGTCTGAAGACAGGTCTATAAAGCCCTGACGTCACTGCGACCATTGAGGATCTATTGTGACTCTTTCACATTAAACTGCCATAACAAACCCAAATCTGCTCATAATTTAAATGATGTGGTTGGGGTTGGTTCTACAAATCACTGTGATACCTATTCGTATTCGTAATAGTATTTGTAGCGCGGAGCGCCAAAGGTACCATCGAAAAAATTAATTCATAGGCAGATGGCAGATATCTACGTCATTACTCATTTGGTCGGGTTATATTGTCAATTCGACGTCAGTATATCATAACTCGACCAAATTACATTGGTCTGCCTATTGCCTATGAATCAACTTCTCTGATAGTACCTGTTTCTACTCTGTACTAAGAGCTGCACAGTCAAGAAGAAAACTTTATATGTATACTTACATCAGGTGCTAGCTGTAAAATTTCATCGTATAACTTAGCTGCCCGTACTTCCCATTTCAGATTCCTCGGGCTGCATTCGGTGTAGAGGTAGGGGTGGCATTCTAGTAGGTACTGGGCCAGTACATTATATGATACTAATTTAAATCTATGTGCATCACCTGGAACATAAGGACAGCATATTTATTATGTTGGCGTGATTAAGTCGCATTCGGAAGTCTCACAGAACAGCCACTCAGGCAGAAATAATGTAGGTGGTCAATTGTCATAACTCATAAGCTATATTTTATTCAGAATCAAATTCATACAAAATATTTTTTAAGCGCCGCGCCGGGTCTCCAGTGATTCCTACCACCGGTTCGCGAACTAAGCCGGCGCAAGAACCGCCGCTAAAAACTCGCAAGAAGAACCGGCATAAGAAACTCGTAGATATTATCATAGGTAAATATCGCAGTCTGTTGGTTATTTGAAGTTTTTATTGCGAGGTGGTGACTAATAATTTTCAGAAAGTCTACATGGCCTGCCACCGGTTCAGGAACTAACCCGGCGAGAAGAACCGGCGATTAAAATGAACGCCGAATAAAATACATATTACAGTGAGAGTATTCAAATGTGAAAATGTGTCTATCTGCTAAAGGTGGCTTTCGGATCTCTGCCGCGAGCGACCGCGACCGGTAAAAATTCAAATAAAATGCTACTTTATACGACATAGAATATAAGTAACTATCATTTTCTACTGACATTTGCGTGGCGACCCACGCTGCCACCGGCGGCGGCGTAATTCAAGCTAGTAGGTAGAGTAAAATTAAACCTATCGCCTATGTCAAAAAGTGGCATTTCGTTTGAATTTCGTCGGTCGCGGTCGCTCGCGGCAAAGATCCGAAAGCCACCTTAACTCTTCTACTTTACTGAAATTTCATGTGGAGTACTCAGTTAGGGATTGCAATCCGAATACTTCGAAATCCGAAAAATCCGGATAATCCGGATTTTTTGGGCCTTTGAAAAATCCGGATTTTTATTTTTCAAAATCCGGATTTTCGGTTTTTTCGAATAGTAGATAAAATTATGAAAAATAAGCTTTTACGTAATATAAAATTAATTTAAATGTATCGTGTAATATCCGACATACAAATTCACATTCGATTAAAGGCGCTATCACAACTTTGCGTGGTCTACACGTAACAAAGTCAGAATTTCGTATGTCTAATATTGCATTGTGTAGTTATTTGGTGGTTGTAATTACATTTCTTTACATTTTATCATTTTATTTAAAAGAAATAATGACATATTTTAATTTCTTAAACCTAGCTATCATTTGCTATCTTATTAATTGTTTTGTTTTCTGAATACTTATATGAGAATATAAATGCAATGATGATAAATATTTTTACAATTATTTTAGAACATTTTAGTATTGAATACAGTTTTTTCTATAAAATATGTAACGAATGCCGATTTGTGATTTTGTCTTATTAAATAAAGGCATTAGTAAGTTTATAATATAACTAAAAGTTGATTTAAAGTTTAATATTCTGTGCAATGGCCGAAATATAAATATACTATCCAACTGCTGTGCAAAGTGATAAGTTGGCTAGTAAGAAAAGAAAATAGGCTCCTTACCAGAAGCCTAAGTAGACATTGTAAACTCAACAAGCACCTTTACAGAATAATAGGTGTTAATAGCATTACGACCTGCAGATTCTGAGATACACCTATTCACCTTCTAATTGATTATACTGCTCTACTACAGAGCAAAAACTCTCCTAATTTATTAAAGAGGAAATTTGTGGCACCAATCCTAATCACATAGTTGAATTTATGAGCAGCACTAGGTTGGGGACGGTACTCTAATACGAAGGAGTCACAATAGATCCTCAAAGATCATCTTAACGTGAGGATTACAGTGATCTGCAGGAAAAAATACCTGCAGAGCATAGCGCTATCTTTTCTTAGGTCTAGACTCCTAGATACCCACTCAGTCGATATCACAATGCCACTTTAGCTTGGCCGTCTTGATTCCTACGTCTGTGATTCTAGTTTGGGGGCACATTATGTTTTTTTTGATTTGTTGAGATTGGAGCTTGTTGAGATATTGCTCTCTGGCACACTCTAAGTTGGAACTTTTGTAAATCGTAAATTGGTCAATCAGTTTCCGCATCGTTGGTTATGACGAGCGAAATACATAGCGAGCCTGCACTTCAGTGAGCGTCACCATTCTTCATGCACCAGTTTTTCTGCCTTTCTGTTGTCATAAGAAGCTAATTGGTCCAAGTACAGCTACTCGTTGACATAGTGAATTCCTTGCTCGTCTACTTCAACCCTACGTCTCGTACTGTTGATAATATTGTTCTTGTCTTTGACCAATTTTTTGTAAGTTCCACCTCTAGGCTTACAGATCTTGGAGCATAATTTGATGATGTGCGGCTGACGGCTGTAGGTGTAAAAATGACGAAGGAATTGATAAAGCGGATATTGCTTAGAATTGTCTTGTTAACAAAAATTTCATATTTTTAAATAATTTTAAACATGTAGTTGAAAAAATCTGGGTATTTTTAAGTTCTTGATAAAATTTAAAGTTTTTTTTTTTATTAAAGAAGGCAGGTCGCTATAGCCCTGACGTCACTGCGACCCATGAGGATCTAATGTGACTCCTTCGCACTAGAGAATCATCCCCAACCCAATACTGCTCATAAGTTGAACGATATGATTGGGGTTGGTGCCACGAATTTCCTCTGTGGATGAGTATTCGTGGCAACCAAGGTGCCTGTTTCTGCTTTGTAGTAGAGCAGGACAGTCGAAGAGAAGTCTATAAATTTTATCCTCCTCCTCACAGAATCTGCAAGTCGTTATGCTACAAATACCCATTCTGTTTAGGTGTTTGTTGAGCTTGCGTTGCTCAGTTAAGCTGAGGCGTAACCTACGCGTCAGTGACGGAGCGTCAAGTTGCGTCAAGTTGTCAAATGTGTGTTTTGTATACGAAAAACACATTTGACAACTTGACGCAACTTGACGCTCCGTCACTGACGCTTAGGTTTGTTCTAAGCTTTAGGCTTTCTTAATTGGTTCTTAATGAATGAAATGGTAAGGATTCTTAATTGGTTGCTACCCAAGGTGAGCACTAATTCTGATAATTTCCTAAAATTGAAAGTACCAGATACTGTTATTTTAATCTCTTGCTTTTTTACACCGATCTTAGCGTTTTTTTTTTTTAAGAAAAATGTTAATTTTTAAGACGTTTTATTTTGCACTTTTAAAAATTAATGTTAAACAAATAAATAATAAGAAAATAACTCACATTTAAATCTGTTTATCAAAAATATTTAAAAAATTACAAAAAATCCGGATTATCCGGATAATCCGGATTTGAGGATGAAAAAATCCGTAAATCCGGATTTTTCTAAAAATCCGTTTTTTGCAATCCCTATACTCAGTACTCTCTCATGAGGAAAGGAAAAATAAATTTATTTTTATACTTAGATACTAGAAAATTATGCAGAATTTTTCTTTTTTGTTTTGTAAAATTCTACTTATCCAAGTAGCGGAAAAAATCTAATTTTAATATATATATAGATATATATTATTAATCAAGGGGGCAAACGAGCAAACGGGTCACCTGATGGTAAGCAACTACCGCCTCCCATGGACACTCGTAACATCAGAAGAGCTGCAGGTGCGTCGCCGGCCTTTTAAGAATCCGGAAATACTGCTGGTGACAGTTCGTTCCAGAGTTTTACAGTGCGCGGCAGAAAGTTACGCGAAAAACGCGCTGTGGAAGACTGCCACTCATCAAGGTGATGAGGATGGTATGTTTTTCGCGTGGGACGATGGCGAAAAGTTGCAGGTGGTATGATTCCGAACAATTCCTCAGAGCACTCCCTGTGATACAACCTATAGAGGATGCAGATTGAAGCTACATCTCGGCGTAATTCCAAGGGGTCCAAGCTGTTTGAAACACTATGGCAGTCAACAATTCGAGCGGCCCTTCGTTGGATACGATCCAGATTCCAGAGGGAGCAGTTGGTATTTTGGCGCCCCTGTCCAGAAATGAGAACAATATTCCATATGAGGCCGAACCTGCGCCTTGTAGAGTTGTAGGCGTTGGTCCGGACTTAAGTACTGTCTCGCTCTGTTAAGAACACCAAGATTCTTCGAGGCTAATTTGGTCTTACCCTCTAGATGATATCGGAACTGGACTTCACTCGATATGTTGACGCCAAGTATCTCAATGCTAGGGGAGATGGTTAAAGATGTGCCCTCGAAACGAGGACATACGACCATATATTTTCTTTTCCAGTAGCAGGTATTCTAGATCGTAAAATAAATGTGTACCTACTCTTAGTTGTGTGTGTTTAACTAGAAATTATTATCATTATTAATTATTGATATTATACCTTGTCAGGTGTGGACTTTTCCACTGCCATAATATTATATATGTAATAAAAAAGATAAATTACCATGTATTTTATAATTACATACTAAATTCATAATGTTTTATAGTTAATTACAGCGAATTGAAAACTATGTCAATCGTCTAATAACTCAAATGTAGTATGTCCCTGACCAGCTAGTAATCTATTTCGTAATATTATCAGCGTCTAGTGTCTACTCTGTCACATTTTGTTGTACATATCTATTTTTGTAGTATTATACTTCATGTTATTATTACTGATATAAAGGGGCATCGACCCACCATGATATATCCACCGGTGCATCACCTGTGTAGGCAGGAACAGTGGTAGCCAAACTTTCTTGCTTCACGAAACCCCTTTGAAAAGGGGTTTCGTGAAGCAATGTTTTTGATGATGATCAAGATGCAATTTTTGAATACCCGAGGGACAAGCTTTAGTTCAAGGTAGTTGGGACAACTCCCGACTACCTTCAACTAAAGCGATCCGCAACGAATTTAAACAGAAGAAAACCAGAAGTACTTCAATTAATAATAATAATTAACCTACTTGTTAATAAGACATTTCACTGTTAGCGCTTCGCTTTTCCCTTAGGGCCAACCCACACGTATCACAACCACACCACATCGCAACGACAAAATGTCGTCGAGTTGTGGTTACGTGTGAATGGTGTCGCTGCAGCTTTTTGTAGTTGCGTTGTGATACCGACAAAATGTCGACGTGGTTGCGTTGTCGTTAGTAGTTGCGATGTGGTTACGTACGAAAGTCAATGAAACGGAGGAGGGAAGAGCGCGGGCGGTGTGCGCGCACTGTCGTTGCATCGACGCAACGTTATGGTTGCGATGTGGTCGGTATCATACAAGCGGTCGACAACGACTGCAAAATGTGGTAACTGGGTACGTGTGAACAGTCCACTTCATTTACAATACGAAATACATGTCCAACCACGTGGTGTGGTTGTGGTGTAGTAGTGGTTGTCGTGTGGTTGTGGCACGTATGGGTTGGCCCTTAATTATTGCTGCGGCCGGCTACGGATTTATGTCATTTTCCAATGAAAAACAATTCAAAAAATCATAGGTTTCATAATCGCCCTTAAAATAAGTGATAATATTATAAACTTTCTTTATGTTTAAATTAAAATTTTAATGGTATATTCAGTAGTACTATAATTAAGACTTCTAACGCGCTGATTAAGATTATAATTAAATCATGTAACTACCATATTATATTTAAATATATCTACATAAATGCCAAAGAATAAACATAATAAGATAAAATATTTTAGATAATTATTTTTTAACGAAAAATTTAAACCGACTTTCAAGGTGAAAACAATATCAAATATTTTATAAAATACATCTATATCTATACTTATTATAAAACAAAGTCGCTTTTTTCCCTCATGTCCCTTTGTTACCTTTAATCTTTAAAACTACGCAACGGATTTTGATGATTATTTCAGTGTTAGATAGCTCATTTATCGAGGAAGGCTATAGGTTATATTTTATCACGCTAAGACTAATAGGAGCGACGAAATAGAGGAAAATGTGGAAAAAACGGGGAAAAATATATGAAAGGGACTTGGACGCGCGAATCTCAGGAACTACTGGTCCGATTTGAAAAATTCTTTCAGTGTTAAATATTCCATTTATTGAGGAAGGCTATAGGCTATATTTTATCACGCTAAGACCAATAGGAGAATATGGAAAAACGGGGGAAAATATTTGAAAGGGCTTAATTCGCGAACTACTGGAGCAATTTTTATGTTATTTGGCACAGATAAGAAGTTGACCACGTGAAAGCTCATAGGCTATCGATTTTAATCATTTTTTCAGTGGCTGTATATTTTATACCCGTGCGACGCCGGGGCGGGTCGCTAGTTCTTAATAAAAATATGATCTAAAAAGTATGAAATAATTCTTAAGGATTGCACAAACCTACGCGACCAAAGCGACTGCGAAGCGGTAGCGTCTACCGCGCGGCGGACGCTGCCCATGTAATCTTATGGCGCTGTGCACACCTGCACGACCGCGACGCGGGATGTTCGCGTCGGCAAGCGAAACGTGGGCGTCAAGTTGTCAGACGCGTGATTTGTAGTGTACTTAACTAGACTTCTTTTTTAAAACCTATTTTATATTATTTTCTACAACTCTTTAGTTTATGATTTTTTGATTTGTATACGTTTTGATAGATTGTGTCATGATATTAACGTTTGACGGTTCGCACCGTAGTCGCGCAGGTGTGCACGGCTAGTTTCGCGTTGCAGACGCTCCCGTATCGCGTACCGCGTCCCCTGTCACTGACGCTTAGGTTTGTTTTAAGCTTAATTCTTCATTAGTGCCTTTTTCGAATTCCGACTTAACATCAACCAATTCTGTTGGTACTCAAGTTTCATTCGTTTGAAGTCTGTACCAGCCCAGAACTGAGATAGAACTTAGCCGGTACCAACTTCAAAAGAATGAAAATTGAGTACAGAAATTTGTTTTTTACTATACTTAATAATAAATATTACAAAATTTGCAGCAAGTAAATAATTTTAATGTAGATAAAAATTTGAATTTTATTACATTAGGTATACGTTTTATGAGTATTTATGTGAGAAAGAATTTGAATTGTATGATTAAAGACATCACAATTTGGTATATAGTAATATTAGGTACTTATAAATTATTTAGTCAATCATGAATAATGTCTCTATCCACTTGCTGCAAAAACCTATATTGTCAATTGGCTGTCCCATAATATACTCGTAGTTAATATGGTAAGTATAATATCACCCTTAGTCTGTCCAATCACATCCACGTAAATATATTTTGTCACATCGCTTAACCGATTCAGTGCGATTTTTTGTAATTTTACGCGCCTGGCTGCGAACAAATATTTCGTATCTCCTCTGAGGCGCCTAGCGCCAGGAACTTTGATATCTCCTTTCGGACGCCACCCGCCATGAATTGTAATTAACCGACTTCCAAAAAACGAGGAGGTTATATGTTCGGCTGTGGATATTTTTTTTTGTATGTTCAACGATTACTCCGCCGTTTGTGAACCGATTTTCGAAATTTTTGTTGTGTTGTATTAGGTTTCACTCCAATTTGGTACCATGTTCACAAAAGTGGTGACCTGATGATGGGATCCATGAGTAATCGAGGGAACTCCTCGAAATTTATATGGAAACATATGGTGATTTTGGTTTTATGAGAAGCATCCTAAGCATATGCTACCAAAACGCAAGATTTTGCACCGAGGTATACTATGGTTCCGAAGCTACTAAGAGAACTCCGGATTCCTTATAGATACAAGTTTGGGAGTTTAGGCGCTGTTTTAAGAACTGAAAGCATATGCTACTATGCAAATTACATTCATCATCATCATCATTACCACGTCAGGGTCACCAATGTCACCAAATTCAACCTTATCTCCAGAGCATAAGGCACACATTTGACATTACTCCTGAGAAGTTAAAGTTGCTTCGATAATGTAACATTCTGTTCCTCTTCGCCGAGATATTCTGGAAAACAACCTAATTTCAACCTTTTGCATTGCGTTTAGCGTTCATAGTATAATAACGCATCGCATCGCATATCTGCCAGGGCTGTCAAACAAGCGCGCGGCGGCGTGGGCGCGGGCCGGGTACTATACACAGAATACAAATTACTCACGGAGGTACTATGTGCGCTGCGTGTGCTTGTCGCACATGTCGAACGAGTGCCAGCCTATTGAAACTAGTCCGGTGACCGGCTACTTAGCACGTCACACGTGTTCACTTCGATTTTTTTTAATGATTGTTTAAAATTATCTGCAGGCTGCAGCTGATATTATAATATTTTGTAAGTGTGACTGTAATAAGATACGTAGAATAATATACACGTGTATTATTCTACGTATAGTACGCGTTTGCTTACTAGGTAACTAAAAAGAGTGAAATTATTATTTTTAACAAAAAATTAAAACCGACTTCCAAGGTAAAACAATAATAACATCCTTATAATATGAACTAAAAAATATTAAAAAATTATTCCTATCTAATAGTGCCTTTTTACGAATTCGGCTAAAACTCAACTAGCCAGGTGCCAGTTCCAAAAGTTTCAAATATTCAGTCAGAGAACAGAAGATTCATCTGGTACCGACTTCAAAATGATGAAGATTGAGTACAGAAATAGTTGAGTTTTAGCCGAATTCGTAAAAAGGCACTATTAGATAGGAATAATTATTTAACACTTTTTAGTTCATATTATAAGGATGTTATTATTGTTTTACCTTGGAAGTCGGTTTTAATTTTTTGTTAAAAATAATAATTTATCGCTGTTTCGTCTGTTTCCAATTGTACAAACAAAGATGGAAGGTAAGTGACTTATTTTTATCAGGTGTTGTAAGTATTTGGCTATATTGATAAATTTATTTTCGTTTTATTGTAGAATGGGATATTATTATGCTAGTCATGTATTTTTTTTTTTTATATTTAATGCCAAAAAAATTATCTTTTTATAGCATTTTACAAACAAATAAACATTGTATAAGTTGTAGTTTTTGAATGAAATATCTGAATTCTACAAATCAATCAGAAAGGAAATGATGTTTTCCCACCTCCGGGCGGAAAGCGTCAACTTTCTTCCCGCTGCGCTTACCGATGTTGCCGTTTTCCGCCTCCGTCGATGAGAAAAATAGTATACGTACCACGGGCAGTAAATAAGAAAGACATTTCTTATTTTCCTGCCCTAAGTGCGTAATGTACTGCTGCCACGTGCTGGGTAGTAGCGGCTGCTTCACAGTGAAGAAGCCGCTCCCCAGCACGAGAAGAGGAGCTCCCTCCGATAGGGCTCGGCCGAAAGAACCTGGAGCCAACGGTGCGGGGATTAGTCAGCTCCCGCCCGCCATGGAGCGGCGGTTGATCGAGAGATCACCGCCCGCACGAAGAGCCCCGAGAAGAAAGCTCCAGGAGCTCTCGGCGAAAAAAGTCGGCGGCAGTACACCAGCCGCCACAACGGAGATGTGCCGGACGCGGCAAACGCCGTGAGGACGCGGAGTTTGCTAACAGAGATCCCATATCCCACGGCTGGAAGGAGGGCATGGGGGGGGGTTTTAGTCGGTAAACCTCCGGCGCACCAAGCTGGAGGGAGTCCGACATACCCCCGTCGTCCACCCCCGTGTGCGGCAGGGGATACGTAACGTATTTCCCCCCAACAAAAACAAAAAAAAGGTGCATAATGTACTAATTCTACGAATAATAAAAACTAAGGAAGAGTAACTGTGTCAAAAAATTTGTTCCGCGAGCTACAAAAAGAGACCCGAATACATGCATGCATACTTTAGCCGCATAACGCAAAAAAATGAGTTCAAATCACTAAGTTCAAATAAATGTTGAATTTCACAAAGAAAAAAATATTATACATAGCTTAATAAAGTAAATTAAACAATAAAACAGATTTTATCCACAAGCTTTTGTTGATTTCTATAATATTCAATATTATAATTATTACAGTATACTTTTATTTTATTTTATAGTGTAGCTGTCTATGCTCCGCTACTCGATATTATACGAATTTTATTTTTTTTATCAACACCATGCAATGACAAGACAGTATGTGTGGAGTGTTTGTGTGTGTATGAATGTTAGTAATAAACTTTAGAATTAATGCTTTTTTCATACCCGTGCGAAGCAGGGGCGGGCTGCTAGTTAATTATAAGAATAAATTATGTTTATGTGCTGGTGTTGGCGTTATATATTTATAAAATAATTCGGTGGCCATATTTGATATTAATCACCAGTTGAAAATGTTAAAGACTCCTGAAGTGTAAGTTTTTATGCAATATCCTAAAACTATCACTGTACACGTAAAATACGTGACAAATAAAGCCACTTTCATTGAGGGGAAACCTCTGAAAACTGTAATTTCATCACAGTTTTACAGGTAAACATTTTATCTCTCCTCGGGCGTCACACGCCATACAGAAAAGATACCCATGGTGCCTCTGCGGCGACATCCGCACGGAATCGCTTCTGGTCTCTCATATTTTATAAGAAGAAAAGTACTGGGCTAAAACTAGTCTTTAATGACACAACTACAACATAACATTAATAATGTTATATTCAGTGCTATGCACTATAGCTTTTCTTTCTCTTATTTCAAGGTGAATCAATAATTTTGGAGCAACTTTCAGTTATATTGTGCATACTTATTGCTAAATATTTATTTTGTAATAAAATATCTTACCATTTTGTGTGTCATTTGTGACATTAACTGGTTCCCAAACTCGAAAGTTAGAAGGAATTTCCTGAGGTGGGTTGTTCTCATCATAGCGTCGCCTCCATTCACTAGAGATATTCTCATCTTCTGAGCTAGAAATTCATAATAATGAGTATCTCTTACACGACTTTCGAACAAGATATCTATTATCTATGCTAATATTATAAATTCGAAAGTGTGTCTATCTGTCATTTACCTCTTCACGCTTAAACCACTGAACCGATTTTGCTGAAATTTGGCACTTTGTGTCCTGGAAGGGTTACTTTATATCCGGGAAATTCGGCGCGAATATAAACGAATTTTAGCCCAACGAAGTTGCGAGCGTCATCTAGTCTTGTATATCTTCTTATCTTATATATAAAATTCTCGTGTCACAATGTTAGTCCAATTGCATTTTGTCCGTGATGCCGATCGCCTCGATTATGCTTTCTGATCGTGCTATCGTATTATGCTTTCTGTCTCGGTCTAGCAAATTTCAGTTCTAAGCGACAGAAAGAGAAAGAGCGACGGAAAAAGGCAATTTCGTGCTGCCAGATGTGGTCCAACCCTTAGTTTGTGCGACGGGATAGCAATCGATGTTGCCATGATGACATACTTATTTAGTAACTTCAATAAAATATATTATGGCAAATTATATTATGGCAAAGCTACTTTTGCTGGGACAGCTAGTATTTCTACATATTTTTGGTTTCTAGGCCATTGCAGTTCCAATGCCAAGGATGAGACTTATTTAGATAGTTTTGATTGTTGCTAGGAAATGTGGACATTTTATATTATTACTTATTTTTAATTTTCAGCAAAGCTTGGTCTCCCAGACAACATTGTTAAGTAACTAATTTCATTTCATTTAAATATAACACTTTAATAAAGAGGAAAATATGAAATTTAGAAGTCTAATGACTTTGACCATTTTGATAATAATAATAATCAACCACAAAACAGTTATTTTTCATTCTGTATAAAATTGTATGAAATACTCCATCTATCAATCCATACTAATATTATAAATGCAAAAGTGTGTCTGTCTGTCCGTCTGTCTGTCTGTCTGTTACCTCTTCACGCTCAAACCGCTGAACCAATTTTGCTGAAATTTGGCATGGAGATACTTCGGAAAAGGACATAGGATAGTTTTTACCCCGGAAAAATGTACAGTTCCTGCGCGATAAACTAATTTTGGTGCAACGGAGTTGCGGGCGTCATCTAGTTTACTATATTTACTTGAACTTCAAATTGTAGAGAAAAGAACAATGAGTTCAAATATTATAAAAGATAACAACTATAAAATTATGTTAATTTTATTATGTAATTGAGAAAATACAAAAACACTTTGAGGAACTTTAATTTGTTTCCCAAAAGAAATACTTTCCTTTTAATTTAATATTTGCTTTTTTTCTACTAAATTGTATCTAGATAAATTTAATCCTTCTATAGTGGATTCTTGGACATCTATTGTTATTCTATTGTTGTCGCAATCACCGTTGAGCTTATGGGGCTTGATAGGTTAAAAAGGCAATTATTATTATGATAATAAAAACGAAAATATTGCATCAACATTTCATATAAGAGCTGAAAATGTGCAATAAAAATACTTACACTTCAAATCTGCCACCATAACTAACATGATGCACAGTCGGCACAGGTTCACTCATTTGTTTAGATGTTCTTGTATCATTTAAAAAATATATATATGTTTTTTTGTTTCGGAACCTCTTTTTTATATTCGCTAGCAGTTGACACTGCACTGCGGTGTGAATAAAATGACTGACTGTTTGCTGATTGTACCAAGCAATGCATGTCTTGCCACTACAACTCCTGTATGAAGACTGCTGTGTTTTGCTAATCCCATATGTTAATCTCCAATATCTGCAAAAACTATTGTTCAATTTCAGCATAGCTTTGTTCATATCATATAAACATTTTAAATTTATTGTATTTTATCATTTAAGCTAGTTTATTCTTTTAGTATTCACATGGGATTTGCTCTGTTAGACCTGTAAAGAACAAAAGGTTTTTATAGCCATGTTATGAGAAGTTTAATGTCAATTGTTTATGTAGAAAAGCCAAATCTCATCAGAATATACGTAGTATGAGTCGTAAACATGATTTTAAAGTATAAAAAGCAGTAGACAAAGAAATAAACTTACTTATTCAGAAAGTTTTAAACTATAATTTACATTTCATACATATTACCAAAACTGGTATGTATGTCTTGTATATTTCTATAGAAGTTTTGATATGATATATACTCATGATTGCATCTATAGGTAAGTTTACATTATAGATATGATTTTTCTGTATGTATGGACATGAGTTTGTATACCTAATGAGCATTACAGTGAGTGAGTTACACTATAATAACTTTTAAAATGGAGTTGTTGTAATGATATTATATAACGCAGGTTGGCCTCCCAAGTCCCAACCTTGTAAACACTTGCTTATATTATGCGAAAGCAGACATAAAACGTAAATATGTTATTGACTATGACACAAACATACACTAGCTATTTGACCGAGCTTTGCTCGGTATTCGATAAAACACGAATAAAATGAAATTTTCTAAAAATGATTCTTAGCTAGATCGATTTATCGCCCCCGATACCCCCGATATCTATTATATACTAAATTTCATGAATATCGTTGGAGCCGATTCCGAGATTCCAATTATATAGTTATATTTAGACAAGAGTCAAGAATTGCTCGTTTATAGATATAAGATTATACAAAACAAACGGACTTACATGCATTTATAAAAAGCCATAGCATAATGATTTTAAAGAGAGCAAATACCATGAGGGACACCTAAAAATCTACAAATACATTTTTGTCTGACCCACCGACCTCTTGTATCAATAAACATTCAAGGATCTTTTATCATAAACCAGTCATAAACCATGTCAAAGATTTTTATCTAGAAGAGAATTGAAAATTGACGACACAGATTACTGGTATATATTTGTAGATTGACGAAAAGCAAAGTTGAGTTGATTTGTCGTAATGACTGTGGTAATGACTCAGTGTTGTCACATCTACCAACTTTGTGGTTGATCTACCTATTTCACCTCTCTTCCACCTATCTACCAACTTCGGTATCAAATCTACCTATTTTTCAACATATCATTGTTCCATACAAATAATGAACGTTACAGGCTACTCGGATAGCATTTTGGTACATTGAGTCGTCTTGGTACAACACTTCCTTCAGCAATAATTATCATTTAAAAAAACGGTCCGCTACTACACGAGCTGCAGCTGTTCTGAGTGAGTGAGTGAGCTCACTTTCGAAACGATCCCGAAGTCTTTTGGTCCAAACATGTTATAACAATAAAAAAGGAGACCAGTCCCCAATGTTTCCCCTGCTTTGTGGATTTGTGAGACAAGTACATGCACTTCCACATAGCAGTGCAAATGTTGATAGACTGTTCTCCTCTGTCAACAATTTAAAGACATGTCATATCAGAGAAACTCACTCAGCAATCAGCACTGACACATTGGTGATTAGAAGGTTTGCTTCACAGGAAGAGGATCATTTCAAAGAACGAAGAGCTGAGTGCTGAACATTTAAAATCTATATTCTATATTATTTATAATAATAAATTATAAAGCGAAAGAGTTTATTCGTTTGTTTGCTTGTTTGAACGCGCTAATATCAGGAACCACTGGTCCGATTTGAAAAAATCTTTCAGTGTTAGATAGCCCATTAATTGAGGAAGGCTATATTTTATGATGCTAATACTAATAGGAGCGAAGAAATAGAGGAAAGAGTGGAAAAAACGGGGGACATTATTTGAAAGGGCTTATTTGAACGCGCTTATCTCAGGAACTACTGGTCCGATTTGAAAAATTCTCTCAATGTTAGATAGCCCATTTATCGAGGAAGGCTATAGGATATATTTAATTTTTATCACTATAAAACTAATAGTAGCGAAGAAATAGCGGAAAATGTGGGAAAACGGAGGAAATTATTTAAAATTGCTTATTATATTGTCTTAAGAAACTACTGGAGCAATTTTTATTTGTGCCATACACATGAAGAATAGACCACGTGAAAGGATATAGGTTTCTTTTATTGCGGAAAAATGTATGGTTGCCGTGTCATTCCCAAATTATGCGGGCGATGCCGCGCGGAACATCTAGTTATTCAATAAAAATATGTATAAACACTATTAATAAAACTCTCTCTATGGATTTATTATTTAGCATTTTTCATTCTAAAAAATTTGCTGATATGAGGGTGGTAGATCTACCAACTTTTGGTTCTAACATCAACCTAATTCTACCAATTTTTGGCATGACGTCTACTGATTTTCGAAAATTCGGTGTGACAACACTGTAATGACTAATGGGGGATTTTCTTAACTTTTTAATTTGATTGTCAGTTTCTATTTTAGTAATTAGACTAGCGTATGGGTAGACAACTATCGGTAATACCAGGGAATACCATCAATAATTGCTACAAAACTGGGCAAAAGAATGTAAAATTTGATACATTTCAGTTTGAAAAAGACGCCGTAATATTCCAATGACTAGGATAACAAAGTTATTACAACGATGTTTTAATTAAAACTTAAGGAAGAAATAGCCCTCTTTACCGATATTCAGGCTAAATGTCACAGGAATTATACATTTTGGTTTTGACGACGTATTACCTGCACTTGTACAAGTTAACGGGTATTTCATGGCTAATATTTTACCAATAATGAACATCAAAGACCAAAATAACACAATTTGGGAAAAAATAATAAAAACCACGCCAACAATAAAAAGTAGAAGAAGTTTGAAAGTGACATGCCCATGACATCACAGATTAAGGATAGAGTAGATCGATTCTCAGCCCGCCAGCACGTGGCCATTTTATGCTTGTGTGCATTGCCGTAGTGTGCGTGTAGGGATGGGCGTATATCATGCTTGAATATGGGTAAAAATTCAAAATAAAATTAGACTATGGACCAAGAGTAGACCATTTATATGTTGATTTCTTACTAAGCGACATAAAAAGGAGGTTATAAATGCGACCCGATTGTTCAAGATAGTATATAGGTAGGTATTATGCTCATTAAATAATAAGTCGCTTTCTTATTTTATTTATATAAGTATTTTTATAAATCACACAAATACCTAGTTAAAATATACATATAAGTACTCCATAAGTCACGACTCACGATTCACGAAGGCTTACCTGGAGTGTAATATCAATAAAAACAACATTTTTTTAAATATTAAAACGCAACAGATTAACAAAATATATAATTTATAATACTCACCTATTAACAATAAAAATGTATTACAACAATTTTTATTTAATAACAATTATTATTAACAAAGAAATATTTATAGTATTAATCTCAGTCCTACTCATTTAAGTAATTTCAAAAACGCTTAGGTGCATTATTTTATTTTACCTATTAAAATATTATGTGTATTAAAAGTTATATATAAAAATAAGTTATATAGAAATGAAATGAAAAATATTTAAACATAGGTTTTATTGAATATTATGTTCTTGGTTGCAGTTTTTGAAGTAAATAATTATAATATTAACCTCCATAAAGGTGCTCAATCGTCATCATCATCACATTGACCTCTTCTTTAGGAGCATTTCTTTATCCAAAAAAAAATATTTTGTTTAGTTATCATTATCAATACTCTAACTCAACCACGGGCGTAGCCCAAGTTTTAAAATAAAAGGAATAAAAGTACATAAAATAACAAATTCATATGAAAAATAATAAAGATGTAAAAAACAGATATGTAAAATATGAAATTAGCAATTTTTAAATATGGTTCACGGGGAAGGTTGTCTGCTTTATAATTATTAGACTCTGTCTGATGACTGCATTTGCGTATCATGCTACAAAAAATTACAATATATTGAGATATGAATGCAGTCATGTTCTTTAGATTATTTAAAACGGTGTGGCAGCTACTGCAACTTAGAACAATGTATTAGTATAGTATAGTACCTATAAACATGTAAATCAAATAATAAATATTTCATAATATTTCATCATATATAAAATGAATAGGTACCTAATAAATAATATTACATCAGATTTAGACTACGTCGCCAATGCAGATTTTGGGCGGAATAATTTTTCATTATTGTCCGCAGTAACACTCGTAATCTGTGGTCGTCGCCTATATAAGGTGAGGCCGTAAAATATTGTCAGTCAGTCGTAATAAAAGTGAGTGAATTAATAGCAGGGGGTGTGCACTTCTGTGTCGGTGAAAGCTCACCCAACATAGATAATTTTACACTAGTTGCGCTGGTTCGAATGTTTGCCACTATTGAAAAGAATCCATTATGGTAGTTTTATTTTTTCAATTTCATCATGTTTTCTTAGAAAATATTTGAATTGATTGATATTTCTGCAAATTGTTTTAGACAATTTAATTGGCAAAACATCAAAGCTGTTTAAGTTATCACGAACTAAATGCTATTTCATTCTTTGAACAAAATTAGAAATAAAATATTTGTATTTTCATAGACATCTGTACTGGCAACATAAATATTTACTTCGTTAGCTATGGTTAGTTTATTTTCAAGTGAAATTGTGAGGTTATATTCTTGAATATTTTCTCATATTTTGTTCATTAGCAGCAAATTTACGCTAAGTTGACTATAATTATGTCCTCCGTAAAACCCTGTGTGTGTTTTTATGCCAGATAGAAGCTGAAACACTTTAAATTGAAAAATAGACTTCTGCCATGTTTGTTGTTGTGTGTTTATGTGTTTTGTTTATATTGAAAAATTGACTTCGAAACTATTTTTATTGTGCGTTAAACAATCATATTGAGAAATTGATTCTAATCCTAATGTGATAGTGTTATTGAATTTCACGCAATTATGATTCATGTGGCTTACCGGAAGTCAATGAAAGTTTCCTTGGGAATAAATAAAAATTTTGAAAAATTGTATAAATCTGTTTTATTTCTATTTGTTTTTATGTGATAACTGAAAGAGTGGATCTGTCAGAATATATCATATATTTTGATAGTTCGATTCTTTCGAATTAATGAATAAAGAGTACCACCACCCCACCCAGCTAAAAAATTCAAATTTCCCGCCATAGAGGAATAGTAGAATTTTAAATTTCCCGCCAGTTGACGTCATTGCCACTTCAACGCCCTCTGCCCCTACTTCGCAGGTACTAAAGGATTTGAGGGGTACACTTTTTTCTATGAAGTTCCGCTTCTTCTCCTTGTGAGTATAGTATTCGTTGATTAATAGCTTGTAACAGTCGCGCATGAAGTACTAGTTACCTACCGATATTAATTGTTTTTTGAAATTGCGGAGTTAATATTCTTGTACTTGCGGTAGTGAATTATATAGTAACTAACTATTGTAAAGTAACTTCAAATCGTTTAGACAATTAGTGTGATTGAATGTACAAAAACATAAAGTGTAAATAGGTGAATAAACTAAGTGGTTCCGTATCCTACATTTCATTTATGGACCTATAACGTAAGTACTGAACACGGTACTGTACAACGGCATCCATAACTTTAAAAAATATGGGTTGATCCAAAATCTATGCTTAACTGCGAGTATACGAATATTGGGTACTTAAATTCATATTATAAAAATACTAGCTGTCCCGGCAAACGTTGCTTTGCCATAATATAAAGTATTTCGCCCATATTATTATATTGAAGTGACTAAATAAGTATGTCGCCATGGCAACGTCGACTGCTATCCCGTCGGCAGTGGTCTCGAACCTACCGATTTTTCGGTATTTCTACCGATATGGGCTCTGTTCTACGAAATACCGAAACATAACGATTTTTCAACGATTTTTACAGTATACATGGAATTTTTTTTAAGTTGGCAACTCTTTTATATATAATGGGGAAGCCCTCAATAGCATGGACCAATGGATGAGGCTTCCCGCTCGACTCGGGAATTTACCTGTCTAGTCACTAGTGTATATAAACAGAAGTTCGGTTTTTTTTTTTTTCAATTTTAACTTTGACTTTGAAGAGAGAGTACTTAACGACTAACGTAAAGTAAAGAGTGCCTACAAAATCAGTTTAGTTAAAATATTTTCGTCTATCATCTTAAGTTAAAATATCCGATGTCGTCTAACGAGGAGCCAAGCACAAGTGCTAGTGTAAAAAGAAAAAAATATCTACAATATTATAGAAAAGAATGGGAAGAAGAATTTCCAGGTTGGCTGCAAGGTAAGAGTGGGTTGCACGAACTAACTTTGACTTTAACTTTAACTTTAACCGGAAAAATTGACAGATGTCGTATGAGCATATGGGGTGTTTGGACGCCATATTTAACTTTAACTTTAACCACGCCTCTGGTGCAACCCAACCTTAGAGTGGGTTGCACCAGAGGCGTGGTTAAAGTTAAAGTTAAGGTTAAAGCTACGGTTAAAGTTAAATATGGCGTCCTTTAGCTTTAACTTTAACCTTAACATTAACCGGAAAAATTGACAGATGTCGTATGAGCATATGGGGTGTTTGGACGCCATATTTAACTTTAACCAGAGATTTGATATTTTGCACTGTGTAATCTCTGGTTAAAGTTAAAGTTACAGTTAAAGTCAAAGTTAGTTGGTGCAACCCACTCTAAGAGTTGTAATAAAGATAATATCAACATCACATCAGGAAGACAGGAAAAGACGCTATAAAGAAACATATTTCTTCACAAGCACACTCAGTATCAAAAAATAATTCCAAACGTAATCACGCTAAGGTGTATTTTTGAAGTTTACTCCATAAGAATCGATTTTCATCTATAAGGCGCCCGGTATGAGAAAAATCCGAGGGGTAAAACCTACTAACAAGTAACGAAAATGTGTCACGCTTTAGGACGACGGAAACTTTCTAATTTGGCTGTGAGTGTATTAAGACCATAAAGGTAATATACCTATCGGAATATAATATTATATAAAATAATATAATTATATAATAATATAATATAATTAAATAATAATAATATAATTACATAATAATATAATTATTTCAAATTCAGGGAGGGGGTAGCCGAGGTGTTGCCTTTGATGTTAGAAGAAACCCCGTTCCTCTAGGCCTATTGGGAGCGGAGTTATGGCTACTTTAGTAAGACGTTTGACAGTTGCCGAGCTGTCAATGTCAAAGTTTGAATGCTTGTAACTCAGCAACTATTTGTCCTGGATACGGGTTTCTTCGGCTTGATCTTCCTGGATTTTTCTCCTCTATTTGATTCTGGCCTTAGAATTGAGAAAAAAAAATGATGTCCCTGATTTAGTTCAAATTCAGGGAGGGAGTAGCCGAGGTGTTGCTTTTGATGTTAGAAGAAACCCCGTTCCTCTAGGCCTATTGGAAGTTGAGTTATGGTCGCTTTTGTTCGACGTTTGACAGTTGCCGAGCTGTCAATGTCAAAGTTTGAATGCTTGTAACTCGGCAACTATTTGTCCTGGATATGAGTATCTTCGACTTGATCTTCCTGGATTTTTCTCTATTCGATTCTGGCCTTAGAATTGAGAAAAAAATATTTTGAAATAACTATGGCAGAAAGGGATGTAGATAATATTGCCGGAACATCTGATTTCATATTATATTAATCATTTTTCAGTTGAATATAAACTCTTTTTGCGTATGGTTAGATACTCGTACTTAAGGAGTAAACTCCAGTCGTGCGTCGGAGCTGACACACTTTTTTTCTTTGTATTTTCACAGAGAACGCTTATTACATTTTAAATATTGTTACCTTGCACAATGCACATTTTTATCTCGAAATAATAAAATTCTCATATTTTTTATTTCATAAAAAAAAATTCCCACCTGTCATCACTTTGTTGACAGACATTATTATCATTGTTATATTATATTTTAGTCTGTAAGTTTTTTTAAATAAATAAACGAATTTGATTGAATTGTATTTTTTTGTCAAATACCGATTTTGGATACAAATATAAATACCTATTTTAGCTGGCAATTCTACCGATCTCGCTCTATGACGTTCGTGACCACTGCCCGTCGGCCGTCGCACAAACAATGGTCGCCGTCAGTCTCAGGTTGTAATAATTTACTATTATTTATTCAACAAATGCACTTATCAATATATAAAGTATCCAGTAGCCGATTCTCAGACCTACTGAATATGCATATAAAATTTGGTAAAAATCAGTAAAGCCAGTTCGGAGGAGTTCGTGGACTAACATTGTGACACGAGAATTTTATAAGAGATAAAAATATGAAGTTTATCTAACCTTAGTATGCCTCGAAAACACTGAAAACAGTCGACAACAGTCTCCTTAACGGGGGTCTTCTGAAGGTGGGAGTGATAAAGGAGGATTTTCCTCACTTATACCATCCCTCCTCACTCCATCTCACCACCAGAATTCTCGGTTATATCTTATAATCTAAACTTTAAAATAATATTATCTTCATTATAGGTCTCTCCGTCACCACCATATTGATGAGCATTCCAATAACCTAAAAAATATTTGGTTTAGTGTCATTAAAATATGTACTTAATTATCTATATCATTATATAAAAGGCTGAATGACATGAAAATGGAATCACGCCACGGCCTAAGCCAGTGATCGTAAATACTTGAAATTTGGAGGGAGTGTTCTTCGTATAACGTAGGCGTGTGATAAGAAGGGATTTTTAGAAATTCCTCTCCTAAGGGTGAGAAAAGGAGGGATGAAGTTAGTATGGGACAACTCGATTCCTTAGTCCAATCTGCTCGAAAATTCCCATCATTATTATTTGATGTATTTTATGAAGGATGTAATTCATAGTTTGTTGAAATTTATCCTTAAAAGTCGTTAAAAAGCATGAACAGTTTACAGCGCTTTACAGCGTTTAGCAGCGACTTGCAGCGACGCAGGGAGTTAGAGTCGCCAATCACTGCTTTTTGCCGCAATAGACATAATCTGTGTACTCTATTTTTGCCATGTAAGCTATGGATGGTTTACACGTATTAAGTAGATAAGTAGTCAACTAAATTTTAACTTATGACTTTATAATTACTTCACTAAATTTGAACATGCTAATGCATCTTTTGCTTATGAAATAAAGCCACTATTCACGATAAAGCGATCTCATTCTATTTGTAAATTATCTAGATTTACAATCGAAAAGCGGACTGTGACTGTGCTGCGGCAGCCGCCGGCGACCGTCACAAAACACGCTTTGCAAATTGCCGAGAGTAAAATATGATGTACCTAGCCTCAGAATCCCGAAAATTTCAAAGGTGAGTAGCTCCAATACTGGGGGGTTTCTCAGTGTGGATTTGGTACAGGGGGTGTTACCCCTCCTCTCCCCTCCCCCCCACCCCCACTCCCCATCAATTTTGGGGTATGTTTTCGAACCTTCACCGTTTTTTTTAGTTATTATTTGTTTTAGTGTATATATTATCTATAGGTATCTATCTATCTATATCTATACATATATGATATAACATAATATTTTAATAAAATTGTAGAGGTGAAATTTTTGTACATCTATAATATACATCTTCTATCTATTCATATTATAAAACAAAGTAGCTTTTTTCCCTCATGTCCCTTTGTTCCCTTTAATCTTTAAAACTACGCAACGGATTTTGATGATTTTTTCAGTGTTAGATAGCCCATTTATTGAGGAAGGCTATAGGCTATATTTTATCACGCTAAGACTAATAGGAGGATGTGGAAAAAACGGGGGAAATTATTTGAAAGGGCTTATCTCGCGAACTACTGGAGTAATTTTTATGTTATTTGGCACAAAATATAAGAAGTATACCCCGTGAAGGATCATAGGCTGTCGATTTTAATCATTTATTCAGTGGCTATATATTTTATACCCGTGCGACGCCGGGGCGGGTCGCTAGTTAATACTATAAAATATTAAAATATGTATGTACATATTATATTATATACGGGGCAATATGCTTTATGTAACTTTTCCATGCTTAACCCATCAAGCCCCAAGCGGAACCCAGGTGCCGCATAATAACTGAATATACATTGTGTCTGGAATTCGATGTTCTAGGTATTAAATTTATTTTATTAAATGATTATGAGTTTAGCCTTATTAAATTTTTATATTTTACTTGTTAAAAAAGAGTAATGCCAGGATAAAATTTCAAAAAGTAGATCTAAGTAGCGAATTGAGTACTTACAGGGGGGAGTATTTGCCTTTATTTGCTTGTCTGCGTATTCGTCAATAATGTTGGCAAATACAACAAATACCCAATAGCAAATACAAATTATAGCCATGTGAAGTGCCTGCTTGAAACATATTTTGACAGAAAAGTGATAAATAAAATTACCCCTTTAAATAAGTTACTCTATGTAAATTACTGAGTTACTAACGAAAGCACTACGAAACGGAGGAGTGAGTAACGGAAAGTGTCACTTTTGTATTCACTATGCACTACTACCAAATCTTAGTTGTTAACTTTTAGGGCAGAGGCATGCATTTTGCCTTATATTTTTTTATCGATAGTTCCTAACTACCATTAAATATGTATTCACTAAAGCAAAATGACAGTTCATAGTTACAAAATTGGTTACAAACTCAATGAAGTGACTAACCCATTTTTAGCAACTGCTAAAGAGTAGTTGTTTTCGTGCGTTGTATTAGGTTATAAAGATGTAATTGTATATGCAGAAGAAATGCGTAGAAAAAAGTGTTGGCGCATCCAAAGGCGCAGGTTGCGGGATAAATGTAACCCGATGGATTTGCCGGAGTCGGGATTTATTGCTCACTTTCGGCTCAACAAAGCTGGCTACCAATTAGTAAGTACTAAATAATGTCATAGATGAAAAAAAAATTTCATATCTTCATTTTCAAAAGATCTAAACATGACATTTTTCAGAATTTTGATTTTTTAGTTTGTTTGTTTACGGATATCTATCAACTCAGTGACAAAATAAAAAAACAAAAAAATATCATGTTTAGAATGTTGACAGGGAAATACATGATAAATGTTTTTTTCTTTTTTTTACTGATTATTTACAGAGTTATGAGCCCCAGAATGATCAAAATAAAAAATCAAAAAAATAATCGATATCATCTTTAAAGAACCTAAAATTGAACATATTTACAAATTTTTATAAATTTTCAACAATAGGAAATTGCTTGAGAGCTTCCCAAAAATTTGTTTTGTTTAAATTTTTTTTCGTACGTTGTAAAAAAAAATATTTATTATCATGTTTAGATAATTTGAGAACACACAATTATCACTTTAGTTAACTCTAAAAACTTACGTAGGCTCGCAGATATCCCTATCCAAATATTTTTTTTGTCTGCTGTCTGCTAAGTTCAGGCTCATTCTTTTTCAAATTGAAATGTTTGATACATTTCAATTTGAAAAAGAATGAGCCTGAACTTTTGACTGTGTTGAGCATGCTACATTAATCAGGAAATTGCACCACTATGGCATTAGGGACTCAGCACTCAACCTTTTGACATCTTACCTCAAAAATAGAACTCAAAGGGTTGACATTAATAGTAAAAGGTCCAATGGGATCAAAATAGAATTAGGCGTCCCACAGGGATCCATTTTAGGTCCATTCCTTTTTCTCATCTACATAAACGACTTACCTTATCTTGTTAAGGATATAGTAAAGATATATAATGAGATAGTACTTTTTGCTGATGACACTTCACTTATTTTTAAAGTGAAGCGACAACAGTCAAATTATGACGAGGTAAATAGTGCTCTCTCAAAAATAGTACATTGGTTTAACGTTAATAACTTACTTCTAAATTCTAAGAAAACTAAATGTTTAAAATTTACTTTGCCCAATGTTAGGCAAGTTAAAACCAATATACTATTAAATGATGAGAAGATGGATTTGGTGGACACCACTGTGTTCTTAGGCATTACACTAGATAGTAAACTACAGTGGGGTCCTCATATTGCTAATCTTGCAGATAGGCTCAGTTCTGCAGCATACGCAGTCAGAAAAATACGGGAAATTGCTGACGAAGACACAGCAAGACTAGTTTATTTCAGTTATTTTCATAGTAGAATGTCGTATGGCATCCTCTTATGGGGAAACGCTGCCGACATTAATACGATTTTTGTGCTGCAGAAGCGAGCTATACGTTCAATTTATAAAATGTCAGCTTTTGAATCTCTGAGAGAAAAGTTTAAAGAAATTGGTATTCTAACTGTTGCTTCTCAATACATTTTGGATAATGTTTTATATGTTAAAAAGAATATTAGTAAATTTACAACCAAAAGTGACAGTCACGGAAGAAACACTAGAAATAAGTATAAACTAGAAATACCGGTGATCAGACTTAGTAAAGTTAGTAAATCTTTTAAAGGTCAATGTATACGCCTTTACAATAAAATCCCAGAAAACGTTCAAAATCTTTCCATTAATAAATTTAAAAAAGTAGCCAAAGAACGTTTGTGTGCCAAAGCCTATTATAAGGTCAATGATTTCATAAACGACGGCACATCTTGGGAGTAGGATGGCTGCTTGCGAAAACGGGAAGCCGGCCGACCATAGTGTCGGTAGTAGCATCTGCGGCAAGCCTACGCCGAAGAAGAAAAGGAGCTCTAAAAAGAGTCAAGAGTCCCAAATGCCCGTCACACCAACCGTGGCGGGCACTGGAACCGGTGCGGCCCCGATGGAAGCCTAATAACGGCGACCCATCGCTTCCTGCAGGGCAATCTGAACCACTGCGCCCGGGCGCAGGACATCCTGGCTCAGAGCATGGCGCAGTGGTCAATTGACCTAGCCTTTCTGTCGGAGCCGTACCGCATACCCTCCAGAAGTGACTGGATTGGAGACGCAGACGGAACGGTCGCTCTTGTCTTTGGACCACGAATGTCTCCCCCACCTCCCGGGAGAACAACGAGAGGAAAAGGCTTCGTCGTCACCAGTCTGGGGGCCCTCACGATGGTGGGGGTCTATTTCTCCCCCAATAGACCTTTGGCCGACTTTGAAGCCTTCCTCCTGAGACTGACATATTTCATCAGCGGGGCGTCTGGTCCTACGATTTTGGCCGGGGACTTCAATGCGAAATCCACGCTCTGGGGTTCCCCGGCGACAAACGCGCGAGGCCGCGTCATGGAGGGATGGATGACATCCACTGGTCTTGTGCGGGCAAATCGTGGCAATGCTAATACATGTGTGCGCAGAAACGGGGGGTCCATTATTGACCTAACACTCGTAAGTTCGGACTACGCCCGCCGCATCAACAACTGGCGGGTAGAGGAGGAGACGGAGACGCTCTCGGACCATAAATTCATCCGCTTCGACGTTTGTGCACGCGCGTCGGAGCTGGGCCGCACAACATCATCTGGCGGTGGCCCCAGATGGGCCTTGAAGCGTCTAGACCGTGATCTCCTCGAGGAGGCAGCCATAGTAGCATCCTGGGCGCCGCTCCCTTCAAACGACCCCGAGGAGTGCGCTGATTGGCTCAACGAGGCGATGCGCAACGTGTGCGATGCCGCGATGCCAAGAGTGGGCCCGTTCAAACCGCGACGCCAGACCTACTGGTGGCGCCCCGAGCTATTCCATCTCCAGAAGGAATGTACAGCCGCAAGACGCCGATACAAGCGCTACCGAAGACGGCGCAGAAGAGTCCAACAGGAAGAGGACACCCTCTATGAGGCGTATAAAGCAGCCTGCACCGTTCTTCGGGAAGCCATACAAAAGGCGAAAAAGGACGCCTGGAATGAATGGCTGCAAACGATAGAGGATGATCCGTGGGGTAAACTATATAAATGGGTGCGCAAGAAATTGCGCCCGGCTGCCCCACCGCTGACCCAAAGTCTCCAACCGGACCTCCGCAACAGGGTCATCTCGGCCCTCTTTCCATCCGGGGCCGAGTCGAGTCCACCCATGATGGCCCATCGGGAGGAGACTTCTGACGATGACGAAGAGATCCCGCCTGTCACCTCCGCGGAATTAGCGGCGGCGGTTCACAGAATGGGCCTAAAGAACACTGCCCCCGGCCTTGACGGCATCCCGGGACGCGCATGGATCCTCGCCATGAAGGAGATGGAGTCGCACGTACTCACCGCTTTGACCAACTGTTTGGTCCAGGGTAGAGTACCGCGGCGCTGGAAGACGGGGAAACTTGTGTTACTGCGGAAGGCCGGAAGGGCTGAAGATCAGCCGTCGGCGTACCGCCCTATCGTGCTCTTAGATGAGATAGCCAAGGTGCTGGAGAGAATCTTGGCGGCGCGCCTCAAACAACATCTGGAGGGCGTTGGGCCAAACCTCAGCGAGAACCAGTATGGGTTCCGCTCGGGGAAATCCACAATAGTAGCGGTAGCGCGACTGCGCGATGTGGTAGAGGAAGAGGTGTCTCGGGGCGGCGTTGTGTTGGCTGTGTCACTTGACATTTCCAACGCCTTCAACTCCCTGCCCTGGGCAACCATCAAAGAGGGATTAAGACGGCACGGCGTTCCGAGGTACATACGCAAAGTCATCGGCGACTATCTCTCGGAACGCTCAGTGCAATACCCAACCCAGGACGGCTGGGAAGAAGAAGACGTAGACTGTGGCGTTCCACAGGGGTCTGCCGTAGGACCAACTCTGTGGAATGTTGGATATAATCCGGTGCTCTCTGGAGCTAACTTACCCGGAGTTGAAGAGGTGTGCTACGCTGACGACACCTGCACCCTCAGCCGTGGCAAAACATACCGCGAGGCTGCCATCCGTGCAACAGCCGGAGTCGCCCAGACCGTCCGCAAGATCCGCGCTCTGGGACTGAAAGTGGCACTGGAGAAGTCCGAAGCCATATGCTTTCACGGGCCAAGGAATTCTCCACCCCGCGACTCGGCGATAGTAGTTGGTGGGACCCAGATAAAAGTTTCATCCTCAATGACGTATCTGGGTCTCGTCCTGGACAGTAGATGGTCGTTCAAGGCATACTTCGACAAGCTACAAACGAAGGTGACGAAGTCGGCCGGAGCCCTGGCCTCGTTGCTCCCGAACCTCGGGGGCCCGAGCCTTGGCTGCCGACGATTATACATGGGGGTCGTGCGCTCCATGGTCATGTATGGGGCGCCGATCTGGGCGGATCGTTTGCAGCAGGAAAATCAGCTCGCATTGGGCAGGCTGCAAAGGGTGATGGCTACCCGAGCCGTTCGAGGCTACCGCACAATTTCTAAGGATGCGGCGTGCCTGCTCGCGGGAGCCATCCCCTGGGACTTGGACGCGCGTGCCCTCGCCGACGTTTTCTGGCGTTGCGCAGCGTTCCGCGCGGCGAGCGGCAACCCCCCACCGGACGCCGTACGTCGGTGGAGGAACGACGCAAGAGCGAGGGCCATAGAACAGTGGAAGCAGCAGCTAGAAAATCCACGAGTTAGCGTGGATCTAATCCTAGCTATCCGCCCTGTTCTGAAACAATGGATTGACAGAGAAGCCGGAGCACTCTCGTTCCGCCTCACACAGGTGCTGACCGGGCACGGGTGCTTCGGTCGGTACCTGTGCGAGATTGCTAGAAGAGAAGAGACTACACGCTGTCATCATTGTGGCGCGGACAGGGACACGGCCGAGCACACCGTGACGGCCTGTCCCTCCTGGATAAGACAACGTGCGGCCCTTGAGGCCGCCATTGAACATGACTTAACACTGCCAGCATTGATCCGCTCAATGCTGCGCGGTGACACGGACTGGAAAGCGGTAGAAGACTTCGCGGAAGAGGTCATCTCCGCTAAAGAGGAGGCTGAGCGCACAAGAGAGAGGGAGGCGCTTGACCCCAGAAGACGGCCAAGGCGAAGACGTCGTGCCAATAATGGCGATAACGACGTCCCGCCATAACCGGGGTGCTTAGGGTGACGGTATGGGGATGCCGTCGTCCATTGCACTGAGTCCCCGAGTGGGTCGTGATGCGTAGGGTGCTCGTGCGCATCGCGACAAAAGGCAGTGGAATGGCCTAAACAAGCCCCTACAGGGGCCTCTGTTCAGCCTGGGGGGCCCCCACAAAGAGGAGTCTGCAACACACGTCTGTACAGTTCCCACGTCACCGTTGAAAGTGGTGGAGAGGAGCACCGCAGAGTTTTAGTGGGTAGGGCCGCGGCACTCACCATCTTCGCCGCGGCGAGCCCCACATATCCGCAGTGGGAGTCCCCATCCCCTGCGTCGAATGCGTCACAGCATTTCTCTGCGAAAAAAAAAAAAAAAAAAGGATGGCTGCTTGCAAGGCTACTTCTACATTATTTTATGACTTACAATTATGTATGTATGTTGACATTGTATAATTTTAAGTTACAGCATTGTAAACTTTATTTTAAAAGATTAATTTTTTTCTCACTTTTTTTGGTAAATAAAGTGGGCCCCCTGCGAGTTTCTTACGCCGGTTCTTCTCGCCGGGTTAGTTCCCGAACCGGTGGTAGGCATCATGTAGACTTTCAGAAAATATTTGCAAAAATTTATTCTGAATAAAAAAATTTGAGTTTGAGTTTGAGTTTGAGTATGGGCTTTGTTCCCTTTGCCTGTCCTGAATGGGACGAATGAAACCAAAAAAAATATCTATGGTCTACTTTGTCAAATGTCATTTCACAATTCATTCATTTGTCAAAATAAATTCTACAAAAGTTGGTGTACACTGTACAGGCAATAGGCATTAAAAAGACTAATTAATTAAAATAGAAAAATGATGCTCTGAATAATATACATATTCTACTAGGTAGTTCATTGTGCAATACCACCGGTAATTTTTTCTGTCATTAAAGTTTGTTATTGAATAACGAAATGTTTACTTATTATTATCAAATGAATCTACATTTTATAAGAAAATCTAACCAGACATAAATTGTGGACGACAAAGGAGTGCAACGTTATTGATTTCTGTATTTTTTTTTTATTGATTGGCTCTACTAATGGCTCCCTAATATCTGTATACCTACTGTATACACCAAAGATGTTCAACATAGAAACCTATATATCTCCCATACTCTTGAGCTATGTGGATAAATATGTCCGGGACTTCAAACCTGCCGATGCTCAGGTATGAATCAATATATTTATTACACTATCTGTAACTTTTGATACTTACTGTCCAAAACTTAAAATTTTTTATTGAGACCACTTTCATGTAACATGTAACTTTAGGATAACAGAAAATCTAAAGCAATGTAAAAATTGTCCCCAATACAAAACTTAACTTTTTACCAGGGAATTAAATTTGCAAGAATTTATATAATGTAAAGAATAAATGACTTATAATGTGTATTATAATCCTTCAGGCCCCGCGCGAGCACCGGTGATCGCAACAACAATAGAATACAATAGCAATTCCTGGAAATTCCGACTGAAGTACTAATCTATATCAATCAACTTTTCAGCTTCCTAGATAAAATTGATGTATCAACCTAAATGCTTAAAACCCCCATAAGGACCCCCGTAAGTGACAACAATAGAATAACAATAGATTTCCAAGAATCCGCGATCAAAGGATTAATACCTAAATCAGAATCTGATGTCGCGCAATCTGCATCAATAAGCTTATAACATTTTCTCCAGACTAATGACTTCTTATTTGGCCCTTTTTAGGTGTCCCTTTGGGCAGGTGGTGTTACACTCCACAATCTTGTACTCAAAGCGGATGTCCTACAGCAAGAAGTGTCTCTACCTTTCACACTCGTGTCAGGACGGATACATGAGCTCCTTATACAAGTACCATGGACAAAGATTATGTCAGAACCAATCATCGTCACCATAAATACCATAGGTAAATAAACATAATACTTCATGGTTATTATAAGTTCAAAATTACTTTTTTTTTTATCTTAATTTTTTATAGAGAGGTGCAATAAGATCATGGCACTCTCATAAAGAGCCATTCTTAAATTCTACACAATATAATTAATTTGTATCTCTTATTTTTAAGCCAAACAAAACTAATTTATACAAAGCAATTGCTTCCTTAGATAAATGAGCAGACAGAAATGGAAAGAATACACTTACATTGTAAACATTTATATCTAAGTTATAAAATATATCTTGTCAAGCTACTTCGTTTCGGACACATTCCATCAGTATATGCTGGACGTCCTCAACCTTATTACACTCTAAACAATTAGGTGAAGCCACTTTGCGCATTAAAAATGCAAATTTATTTAATGGAATGTGTCCAGATCGCAACCTTAAAGCTATAAGACAATATACGTCATATTGTCTGTTCAAAGATCCTTCAAACCAGGGAATTTTAAGCAGCGACGATTGGATAATTTTATACCATATGCCTTTTGTAAGGGATGTTGTTTCAAAATATTCCTTCCAAGTTTTATATGAAAGCTGTTTTACAATAGAAATGTAATTAGTGTAGTGGGGAAAATTTTCACAAATGAGCCCATCATTTATAGCTTTAGCTAAAATGTCTACCTTCTCATTCCCTACAAGACCTATGTGCGAGGGAATCCATTGAAACAATATTATTTTGTTTTGTTCTTTGTATCTCATCAACAAATCTAAAATTTGGTAGGCAATCGCTGTACCTCGAAAATTCGAGGTGCAGCGAGCCAAGTGCTGCAGTGCACTTCGGGAGTCACTAAACATAACAAACTTTTCAAAATTGATTGACTCTATATAGCACAGGGCTTTGTGAATACCAACTAACTCGGCCTCCATAATACAATGTGATTTATGTAGTTTCAATTTGAATGAGGTGTCAGCATGAGCATTAAAAATTGCAGCACCTACTCCCAAAGAGTCTTTTGTTTCAAATGGGCATTAATGTCTTTTTTAGGCTGATTAATATTGCTTATATTTGTAATAATATTTGAAGAAATGTCCATACTAGTAATCCAAGAACTAACTTTTTATTATCTGACTTAGAGCACTAAAGTAAAGAATTTATTTAAGATAAAAACCTCCTCTTTCTTTTTAAAATAAAAAAAGAACCAGTTTAATGTGCTAGATTTTTCACAAAAAGCCATTAATTAAAAATACACAATTTTTTTTCTTAAACTTTGGTTTTTCTATGTTTAATTCCACGAAATTTATAATATATTGCCTGTGTAAGCATAGTCCACAAGTTTAGCTATCAAATGAGACCTTTTTTATCTTCAAAGGATATTTACATGAGAAGTACTGGTCAGATAAGTGTGAAAGCCCGAGAAAAACTAAAATGACTGCCATTTTACAACTGTGACAGAGAGAAAAAATTTGAGAGCCAATTTGTCGATAAAATATGCCATAGATTTTACATTAAAGGATCGGACACATCATATAATATTATTTCACAAAATTGGTATGACAGCATAATATAATATCATTTATATTCCTCAGAATTAAGTCACATGAATGTTTTCAGAATGTGTTTTGAGCCTTGATCCACCACCAGATGAGAATCCAGCACAAGAAACATCCAGGTAAAAGCATCATTCAGATACATTGCTCTTGGGTAATTTACGTCGAATTTGGTTTATTTTTAGTAACTATCATTTTACATAATAACAATATCTTTATATGCTAGATGCAAAATAAGCTTAACCTGTTTCACCGCTTCCTGATAAGGCTATCCGCCACTTTACTTGACACATAGAGTATGGAGAATCTGTCAAATAAGCCCTTAGTCTATGTATTCAAATTAATAACAAAATGCAGATCTGAAAGTTTGCAAATGTGACTTGTGATTGCTATACCCTATACACTATACAGTGCATTGCCATTTCTGATAATATTTTATTTTCTAAGATCTTATTGTCTTATATCAGAAATGTACATACATAGATTTATAAGTATTTATAAATAGATTTCAATTAAAGAAAATGCATGTCCAAAATATGGGCAGTGTAAAATATACTTCAAGTAAATATTATAAATGCTGTGTGCATTTTCTGTGTTTGAGCTGGACTCTAGACCATATTAAAAATACATGTTTTGTAGAAAGTAAGCTTTGCTGTGATTAAGTAGATGCTGTGTTATAATTACTCATTATTGCCAGATAAGACTAAGACTAGAGGAAAAAAGTGTTGCTGGCGTTATAATGCTAACTCAAGTGTTGTTTTCTGAAAGGCCTTAATTGGCATTTACGATGCTCTAGAGTCTAGTATTTCAAAATTACAGTATGCATACAGACTAAATGTATGTATGTGTTTTAAACATATACTGATAAACCAAATACACTATGCAGTTGAATTTTTATATGCAAAGTAATATAACAACTATACCTACTCGCTATGCAAAGGATATTGATTTCACTGCTTAATTTATCACATTATAATGTGATAAATTTCATGCGACAGAGTGCAGCGCATAACGAAAAGTTACATATATGGCTATAACAATATAACTATACTGTACTCAGTACTCGCGAAACTTGGCGGTAGCGGTGATTGACTCCCTGTCAAAAACTTGTACTTTTCTATATAAACCGCGATTGACAATAAAGTGTCAGATGTTGTCAATCGCGGCTTTGTATAGAAAATGACAAGTTTTTGATAGGGAGTCAATGACCTGTACCGTCATGTTTCGCCGAGTATAGTATAGATGTTGGTTACCTATAATATCTTTACTATTCATTGCTTGCTGCAAAATTATTTCTTCTACATAGTTTATTATTGTTGTCTGAAAACATTTTTACTGCAGTTAAAGCGAATGTCTCATATTTTAATGTTTAATACTGATACATAATTATATTATTATAATATTTGAGCATGTTGTTATTGTATCAATTGTTACTTAAATTTCTTTATTCTATTTTGCATGTTTCTAAGATTCAGTTAAGATGGAAACAATACGAGACGAGATGCTAGCAACTGTGCATAATAGCAATTAACATATTATATACTTACACGAGCTTTTGCCGGCGGCTTCGCTTGTGTTAAGAAGTATTATTATATACAAACTTTCATCCCCTATTTTAATCCTTTGGGGTTGGAATTTATTAAAATCCTTTCTTAGCGGATGCCTACGTCATAACATCTACCTGCATGCAAAATTTCAGCCCGATCCGTTCAGTGGTTTGGGCTGTGCGTTAATAGATCACCATGTCAGTCAGTCACCTTTGAGTTTTATATATTTTTAACCGACTTCCAAAAAACGAGGGGGTTATATGTTCGGCTGTGGATTTTTTTGTATGTTCAACGATTACTCCGCCGTTTGTAAACCGATTTTCAAAATTTTTGTTTTGTTGTATTAGGTTTCACTCCAATTTGGTACCATGTTCACAGAAGTGGTGATCTGATGATAGGATCCATGAGTAGAGATCAACTACGATAACATGGCGCGCCCCTCCAAAATTCAAAACGTTTGAAGTACGTTGTCAAAACGTCTTGCGCGGTCGGCTAGTTATGATTAGTTGACCAACAAATCTTGGAAATAACTAATAAGTGACATCAACAGAGTACTGTGATTGGTTGAATACTTACTACATACAAACTCTTTCATAAGGATGTGACTATACACATTGAAACAGTCATTTAAAGGGGCGCGCCATGTTATCGTAGTTGATCTCTAATCGAGGGAACTCCTCGAAATTTATATGGAAACATATTATGGTGAATTTGGTTTTATGAGAAGTATCTTAAGCATATGCTACCAAAACACAAGATTTTGCACCAAGGTATACTATGGTTCCGAAGATACTAAAAGAACTCCGGATTCCTTATAGATACAAGTTTGGGGGTTTAGGCGCTGTTTTAAGAACTGAAAGCATACGCTACTATGCAAATTACATTCATCATCATCATCATTACCACGTCAGGTTCATCAATGTCACATGGTTGTTATATGAATAATTATAACCACAACACCATAATTATAATATCATCACGATATGTCCTTATCATTGGTACTATTCATAGCGATTTTAATATAAATATAATGTTGTTTAAAAAAAAATCAAGCTCGAAGCAACTTATGTACTTACCACAAAACTGAACATAACAATATCAACCTTAAGTCCGTAATGCACACGTTTTAAAAACAACAAAAGTATTAAATATTATATTATGTATTTGCTCTGAAAGACGATTTTTTTTCACTTTTGTATGGGCAAGGCCCCGAGCGTCACGAGTTTCCCCATACAAAGGGAAAAAAAAAATTTGGTCTTTCAGCGCTGCTACTTTCACAGTGAACTCTCTACAAGGAACACATACACACCCTAAGTATTATCACTTATTTTTGTTACACACTGTATTTTATCATTGAAAAATGAAGGGTTTAAACTTGAAGTTTACGTCACTTCATAGATAAATCATAAAGTACTGAGTAGTCATGAGCATGTCATGAGTCATATAAGAACGTGTATACTGTATAACAATCGAAAGAATCGAAAAACGTGAATTAAGATGGTACCACCTCTTATAGAAACACGCAAGAGCAAGCAATAGCGCGATCTAGACGACCTGTTAGCGCCATCTGTTATGAATTTTTGGAACTAAATTAATTTGACTAAATGTACGCATAAACACCCCCTTACAACCCCTTTTAGATTTGATATTTCGCACTGTAGTTATAGTTAAAGTTACAATTACAGTTAAAGTAAGTTGGTGCAACCGACCTTTAACAAAATATACGATACGTAGATTATACGCGACGTATACGTAGATACTAGGTAACTAAAAAGAGTGAAATTATTATTTTTAACAAAAAATTAAAACCGACTTCCATGGAAAAAACAATAATAACATCCTTTTAATATGAACTAAAAAATATTAAATAATTTTTCCTATCTAATAGTGCCTTTTCCGAATTCGGCTAAACCTCAACTATTTCTGTACTCAATCTTCATCATTTTGAAGTCGGTGCCAGTTCCAAAAGTTTTAAATATTCTGTCAGAAAACTGAAGATTCAGCTATCTGGTACCGACTTCAAAATGATGAAGATTAAGTACAGAAATACTTGAGGTGTAGCCGAATTCGGAAAAGGCACTATTAGATAGGAAAAATTATTTAATAATTTTTAGTTTCAAAAAATTGTTTTATTTCTGAATAAATTTAAAATAAATATTTTCAGAATGTCCTACATGATGCCTACCACCGGTTCGGGAACTAACCCGGCGAGAAAAACCGGCGTAAGTTCATATTAAAAGGATGTTATTATTGTTTTTTTCCATGGAAGTCGGCTTTAATTTTTTTGTTAAAAATAATAATAACTATACACGCCCGCATCTCCGTTGCGAAAAAAATCGTTTATCGCGCGGGAACCGTACATTTTCCGGGATAAAAAGTATCATTTGTCCTTTCCCGGGACTCAAAGTATCTCCATACCAAATTTTAGCAAAATTGGTTCAGTGGTTTGGGCGTGAAGAAGTAACAGACATACAGACACATTTCACATTTACAATATTAGTATGGTTGTTAAGTAGAATCACTTCGCTTGACATAAATTCATCAATCGTAATTATTCTTTATCGCTATGACATGGCCGAGGCGAGTTTCGTTTCGTCTCATTTATCACCTAAATATCAAAGAATAACATGCTTGTGTATTCGGTTTCTTTATTGAGAAAACAAAAGGGCCAACCCACACGTACCACAACCACACCACGTCGCAACGACAAAATGCCGTCAAGCAGTGGTTACGTGTGAATGGTGTCGCTGCAGCTTTTTGTAGTTGCGTTGTGGTACCGACAAAATGTCGACGTGATTGCGTTGTCGTCAGTAGTTGCGATGTGGTTATGTACGAAAGTCAATGAAACGGAGGGGGGAAGAGTGCGGGCGGTGTGCGCGCACTGTCGTTGCATCGATGCAACGTTGTGGTTGCGATGTGGCCGACCGGCCACTAGTTCGCTTGTGGTTGCGATGTGGTCGGTATCACACAAGTGGTCGACAACGATTGCAAAATGTGGTAACGTGTGAATAGTCCAGTTCATTTACAATACGAAATATACGCCCGACCACGTAGTGTGGTTGTGGTTGTCGTGTGGTTGTGGTACGTGTGGGTTGGTCCTAAGACTGCAATCCCATTATTTGGTTGATCCTTGTACGGTCAACAGTTTGTCGACAGTACATCACGTTTCGCACTGTCAGCGTATACGCCGCCACGCGGTATTATAATTTACTTAAATTATTATCCAGTTCGCGTCAAGCCGCCAATCGGTTCGCGTGCTCTCTTTACCTTTTTACCATTAAACCATTTTAGCATAAGTTAAGGATTCAATAAACCTATTGAACCTAACTTGTCTTTTACTCTGTACGGGACCAAACCACCGTACAGTCCTTTTCTCCAATAAATTTTAGGGTTAATACACATTTTTGACTTCCAGACCTCAAGAAGTAGAAGCGCCGCCTGGTTATATGCAAGCGCTCATTCGCCGGATAGTGAGCAACATAGCGGTACGAGTCAACTCGCTCATTGTGAAATATGTGCATGATGATATTGTACTGTCTCTAAATGTGAAGAAACTGACTGTTGACAGCGTTGGGACTAACTGGGAGCCGATTTTTGCTGGTAGGTGACGTGTATTGATAACGTGTTTTTGGTAAAGATCTTCTTTAGGGGTAGTAATATTATGGTTCATATTTATGTGCAAGGGCGTCGCCAAGGGGGCAGGGAGGGGCAGCTGCCCCCCCTAGATATTCTAAAAAAGTTGCCAAATATAATGCAACTAAAGTCCTAAGTCTTTGAGTTGATTTGCTTGAATTGTTACAATAGAGGGTTCTCTTAATAATTTTATCCTTTCCCGTTACTGTTAATTTTTTTTTGTGATAAATCGTAAAATCGTAATCGTAAATTTGTGTTCTAGCCTTCTAAGTATTAGGGCCGCGCCACACCGGAATGGCAACGGCGCTGCGATTTTTCAAGCGAAACTATTACAATAAGGGAGATCGCAGACTTTTTGTGTGATCGAGTCTGCCGTCTGTGATCTCCCTTACGTAGATAAAGTTTAAAATAATATGACACTGAAAGTGCTCGCCGCGCCGCTGCCATTCCGGTGTGGCGCGGCCCTTATAGTTTCTCTACGGAATTTTTAGATTGGCCGATCTTAAAATACAAAGAAATAGCTCTGACATTAAAATCTTCTTCCAGATATTGATCCACAGTTTCCGGCAATAAGACGGCTAGTGCGTCTAGATGATCTAACACTATGTTTGGACAAGACTGATTCTGATGGGAAAATTAGATTCTACCAAGAACCTCTCCTGTATAGGTGCCAATTAGATTTAAGGTAAGATCCATACTAATATTATAAATGCGAAAGTGTGTCTGTCTGTCCGTTTGTCTGTCTGTCTGTGCTGAAATTTGGCACAGAGATACTTTAAGTCCCGGGAAAGGACATAGGATAGTTTTTATCCCGAAAAAATGTACGGTTCTCGCATGATTAACGAATTTTGGCGTAACGGTGTTGCAGGCGTCATTTAGTTCCTTATAATTCTGATGCTATTGGATAAGTAAACTAATATTATGCCGTATAGTTCATATTTTTTTTAAATTAAATAAGGGCGCAAACGAGCCAACGGGTCACCTCATGGTAAGCATCTACCGTCTAGGTGCGTTGCCGGCCTTTTAAGAGGGAATACGCTCTTTTCTTGAAGGTTTGCAGGTCGTATAGGTTGAATCATTGTAATGTGTACGAGACTTCGGATTTGCAGCCAGCAGCAAGCAGCATTAGTCATGAATTAATGATTCATGACTATATTAGAAATATAAAAGTAAAGAAATAGTGATAATATTAGTGATATTAAGGGATGACAGTTTTTTCTTACCTTTCACCTTGTCCTTTTTTCGTAGGAAGAAACTCCTTTTTGTGGGCAATTATTTTATTCATTAGCGTTGGTCGCCGGTTAGACGGTCAAATTTTCATGAATCAGATCCATCAACCCTGTAAAGATTGACGAAAATTTGATCGTCTAACCCATGGATTGATGGATTGATCGTATTTTTAATATGAACTTTTTGTAACTATCAATATTCCGTCAATCAGGATCAGATTGATGAAAATTTGACCGTGTAACATGTGATTGTCGTAACTTTTTCAGAGTACTAACAAAACTAGTGTCAGCTAGCAAACGCAGAGCGACCAGTCTCAGTATACAGTTGAAGTCAAGTAAACTGGCTTGGGGGGTGACCAATGAGCAACTAGTGCTTTTACTGAGGTTACTGAGAGAAATACCTCCCGAAATATCAACACAGTTGCCTGTTAGGCAGAATACGACGCAGACGCTTCCAACAAGTAAGTAATGTTCTTGATAGATATTAAAATAAAAGGCTTAACATATTGCACTAACTCTAATGCAATAAAAACACTAACGTGTATCCTAAGCAATAAAGTACAGTGCAAACACGATCCAGGGCCCTAAATCACAATTTAACAACTCGACTTTGATTCAGAAACTTCATCGCGCGACCAATAAACTCTTAAGAGGCCGGGGTACCCTCGAAATTCTCATGCATACGTAATACCAAAATCATTTTGTCATACGAAAATATTTAACATGTTTGAGTTATTTTTCAGCTTAAAATAGTAATTACCTAGGTTACTGCACAAAAATTTACTTCAAAATATTTAAACACAAAAAAAATTAGTGCATAATTTTTTTTAGTAAATTTACTACTCAATATTTAAACACAAAAAATAGAGCAAAACACAAAAAAAAAAAATATATAAATAAATAGTAAATTTACTACAAAATATTTAAATACTAAAAATATTTTTTAGAGTTTAAATATTTTGTAGTAAATTTTTGTGCAGGAACCTAGGTAATTAATATTTTAAGCTGAACAATAACTCAAACATGTTAAATATTTTCGTATGAGAAAATGATTTTCGTATTATTTATGTATGAGAATTTCGATGGCACCTGGCCCCTTAACTATAACTCGCCGCTAACTGCCAAGCATCGAACAATGACCGAATCAAGTTTTCGAATCCGAGTCGATCGGCAATCGTGAATCGCCCTACAGGATGTTCTGTGCTTAAACAAAGAAAAAGTAACGAATGTTGTCAATAAACTTTCCTTTCATAACGTTTTTAGGGTTCCGTACCCAAAGGGTAAAAACGAGACCTATTAATGAGACTTCGATGTCTGTCCGTCTGTCTCCAGGCTGTAACTCAAGATCGGTTTTGAAGATTATGTATTTTTGCTGCCGCTTGCGCTATAACAACAAATAATAAAAACAAAATAAACATTTGTTTCCCATACAACAAACGTTATTTTTCAAACATATTTTGCTCGGTATCAATGATGACAATAGGTAGGCACTTGAAATGTACACAAAATACTCAGCTGTATTTATACTTTAATAATTAATATTAAAATTTAAATAAAACAAATAAATAAAGGGAGCTCCCATACAAAAATTCATTGTTTTACAATTTTTGCTCTATAATGTTACGGAACCCTTCGTGCGAGAGTCCAACTCGCACTTGACCCATTCATTTTAATTATTGTCACCAGATGCATCAACAAGCACCTCCGAGCCGCCGGCGGAGTCATGGTCGGAGTGGGCGTGGTCGTGGGTACCGGCATGGGACGCGCCCGTCGACGACACGCCCGCCACCCCCGCGCCTGTGCCCGTCGCCTTCACCGCCTACTTCGAGCAGATATCGCTCGTGCTCAAGGTGAGCGAGACAGACGTATATATAGAGAGAGACAGAGCTAGTCGCGGTTGGAGTGGGCGTGGCGTTATAGAGGCTTACAAGTAGACATCGGATTATATGCACGATCAAAGTGCCGAAATATGCACAAAATATGCACAATCATAAGTTACTTATTATTAAAATGTATTATTTTTTGAAGAGCTTTCCGGTGGTGCCGTTAATAAAAGCGTCAATTTTATAATTTCATCAAATCCAGGATTTTTAATTTTTATACAGCACCAATAATAATTTTCTACCAACTTTTTCCGCAATCTTTTGCAATCTTAATGCTCTTGAAAGTTTAAGAAATCGGTAACTATTTTATTCAAATTTTTCACTAATGCTGCCAACTACAAATAAAAATTTTGTTTCTAGAAAGATATTGTATCTCACTGTATACCTATCGGGTGTATTGCATTCTTTTAATGGGGATGGAGCCACATATTTGAAGTGTTTTGATCTATCCTACCTCTGTTTTGTGGCCTCGGTGTGTGTCATGATAGCTAGTTTGGAGACTACGAGGGCATAAAACTACCGAAAAATGCACTATCGCCTAAAAGTTATCATTATATGCTTTTGCATATTATGCAAGTATGCAAATGCATATAATCCGATGTCTACTTTTAGGCAATATTTCTAAAACTAAATATTCTGTAGTGTATAAATTAAAACACTTTTTCATTAAACGTGAAAGTATTAGGTATTCCTTATTTATAAAAATATTTACACAATGCAAAATCTATGTAGTGTTTGTCCTTGTCTTTCAAGTGATTTTTCTGTTGTAACAGACAAGGACAAAACATCGTATAGCAAAGGCTATAGCAGTGTTTTTAAACCTGTGAGTCGCGACCCCCTGGGTCATATCTATTCTGGGTCTGGTACATACATGGTAAAAAAGCAAAGCGTGGGGGTCGCGAAATATTTTTTCATACCAAGGGGGTCGCATCATGAAAAAGGTTGAAAAAAGACTGAGCTATACAATGTTTCTGTTGCATGGTTAAAAAATGTATTACTATGTAAACATTATGGAGGAAAGGATAAGGAAATCATATTTTTAATGTGAAAAACCTATAAAACAAGGACAAAATTATAACAGTTTCATTATTTTAGGTGATGGAAAATGAGGGCACAAGTAGGAAACGAGCGAGAGGAATTCTCGAGCTGTTGGCTTCTGATGCTGTTGTGAAGACATACACGTGTTTCCCCTCGACTCTGCGCGTCAAGATTGGTACTCGCTATCTCACTCTGTCGTCGTACGGAAAATGCGTGTGTGGACACTCAAATTATAATACTGTAAGTTATATTTTGTATACTTTCACTTACATCGAGCAAGTCATAAAAGAGGTGTCAGCCAAGCCATATTTGTCCGAAAAGCAATATTATAATCATGAATTCAATTCCTTTTTAAATTTTGATATAAATAAGACATCTTCATATTGTCTTGATTTTGTATACTTGTTTTTTTTCAAAAGGTGAGCGATTACTTTCGCTGATGGGCATACAAGCAGAGTAAAGTGTATTACAATGTAGAACATTCCTCCTGTTTTAAGTATCTATTTAAAGAATAATTAACGCATAGCCAATGCTTACCGCCGCACTCAGAGACGTTAATTAAGACTTAATCCTCATTTAACATGAAATGTCCCTCTCAGAGATGACAATTAAAAATCGCTAATTGCAGAGTTTGATATTCAAGTTTGAGGTTATCCTTGAAAATTTTTCAGTTTTAATTTTTTAAAAGATAAAATTAAGATGAAAATAAAATTATTTTCAGGTTTTTTATTTGAAGTGTTAATAAATAATAATAATAATATTAGATAATGCCACAGTAAACATAGAACTTCATAACTGTGATAGTACTAAAGCATTTTTGAGCAATACATGCCTAGTTACTTAGTACAGCTATTTTTACCAATTCTTGCAAATAAATAAAAGTATTTCACATGAAAAGTACCTATAGTCACTTCCATACAAGCAAAATATACCTACAAAGAAGTATGAACATCGTCACCAAATTGTGTTAATTATTGAAATTAAAGTATGTTTACTATATACTTAGTTACAATTATGAAAAATTCCTAATAGCAAATGGTTTTCTTATATTAAAATGGTCGGTTTTCTTATATTAAAATTGTAAAACTTAGAAACTTCAAATGTTGATATAAGAGATAAAACATGTTTTTTTTATAAAACAACTTTTATGTTTGTTACATATCTGTAGTGGGTAGGTATGGTGAAAGGTAGGAAAGAATGAAATTATTTTAGTAGTACATATATTTATTATGCTGCATCAGTTAATTTGATTTCTTGTTCCTTTCTTCTATTTTCTGCCTAGCACTGCAAACTTTGTAAATTTTTGATCCTTCTTGTCTTCTTGTATTGTTAACTAAAATAAAAATACCTGTGTTAAAAATTGAAACTGGTACAAAACATTATAAGTACTTTATAGATTATTATATACTTATAGTATATACTGACCAATGACACTCTTTTATGAAATACCTCAATTTACTTGCTATAACCTAAACAAGAACATGGCTAATCTTAATATATATAAATCTCGTGTCACAATGTTTGTCCTCAATGGACTCCTAAACCACTTAACCGATTATAATAAAATTCGCACACCATGTGCAGTTCGATCCAACTTGAGAGATAGGATAGTTTAAATCTCAAATTATAGTCGCAATTTTAATTTATTGCTAATTATTTGTCTATAAAGAGCGACCATTGTTTATGCGACGCGGGTCACGGGATAGCGATGGACGTTGCCATGGTGACATACTTATATTTTAGTCACTAATTCAATAAAATAATACGGGCGATATACTTAATATAATATGGCAAAGAAACGTTTGCCGGGATAGCTAGTTACATTATAAATCCTTATAATAATTAGCCATGTTCTTGTTTAGGATAACCATGGAAATGATATCATAACAAAGCCGTTATGATATCATTTCCACGGTTATCCTATAGCGGAGCAAGCGGTCTCACGCTTGTGAAATATATCATAGAATCAACATTTTTCGTTTCCTTTACTTTCTTTCGTTATTACGAAAGAAAATAAAGGTACTTATTAGTAAGTCAGAGTAGCTTTAAAGTTTAAAGCTACTCTGACTTACTTTAAAGTTTAAACCTCAGTATAACAACACAATTTTTGTGCTATTTTAATTACAATTCAGCTGTAAAAAAGTTTCTTTTTCAAAACTTTCATCCTTACCCACTCTGTAATAGCTTCCATATTATACCTATACCTATAGGTATAATTGTGTACAAAAACATGTATAATATAATATCCTTCCCCATTGTTTGTGTTAAAATTCATGATAAAGTTTTAGTACTTCTTAGTTCTTACTATAACAAAGTACTTACTTGGAATTCACATAGTAAATAAAATTATTGGGAATTATATGTAGGGTGTGTACCAATAGGCAACAAGACATATTTTTATGCAAGGAAATGGCCGCTATGGAGCGGCGAACGAACACGGAACAAACTCCGTCATAGTACGAACTACGAATGATTTATATGGGACAGAAATTAATCAGTCAATTAATTTTGTCTCTGAGAGGTATCTGTAATGAAAGCATTAAATTTCAATTTGCTAAATGATGTTTAGCGCTATTTTTTTAATGACCGACTCTGACGGCCGCAGTCACGGCCAAATGCCAATAAAAAAAATAGTTTTGGAAAGAGCCGTGTTCGTTTCATTTTTCAACTACGCTTTTTTCGCAGTTTGGCAGCTGACTGTCAAGTACTGTCAACTTCATTATAATTGAGTGTCATGTTCTAAAATATTAACAACAGATTTTGTGCGGTGCGGCTGTTAGTCTTGCTATGGCTATGCGTTAAGACTTTTGTTAATTTGACAATTAACAGCTACCTATTTGTTGAGTATATTATGTACTTCTATATTGTAAAGTCTTCTAAATTTTTAGAATTAACGCTACGACTTCGTAATTTTATTTGACAGAATCGTGATGAGTCAACGATATATCTCAGTAAGATGCAGTCTGATGACAGCTCTTGGGACTGGCGCGATGAGGAGGCGAATGACCGAGTGGAGACCGGAGTTGTGGCTGACGAGAACGACCAGATGACTGATGATCAGGTAATAATAATAATAGTTGGGGAGGGGAAGATCGGATTTCGGGAGTAGCTCGAGCGTGTCAGATTAAGCTTTCATAGGCTTCCGACGTATGTCTAGTTATCACGGTCAGGCCTGTCCCACTTGCACGTGTAGGTATTGAACTGTAAGTACCTCTTTAGAGGGGCAGATCACTAGGGACTCACAAGCGAGCGGTGATGCACGCGCAAGATTTTTTCGTCGCATATAATATATCTACGTACTGATTTAACCGCTGTGACAGAATCGTTATTAATCTGATAAATATGAACAATTGAAAAAAGGTCAAAGAAATATTTCAATAAGGTAATTTAAGACTTTAAAATACAAAAAAAGATAAAAAAAAATACACAAACATAGCAAATGAACCAATTTGTTACAAACAAACCGCATACTACATAGAAATAAACACAAGTTACCATGTTTAAGTTGTAAAAAATTCCTGACCAGATATAATCGAATATAAATCTATTATAAAATATAGGTTGGGTTACTAAAATTTGATTATTACTATAAAAAAGTTTGCTATTAGTAGCTATAGTAATTAAAAGAAGATTATTTTATTTTCTAAAAGGTGACAATCTTGATTTGGTCCGAAAGGGTACCTCTTACGCGATAGAAATAGAGCGGAAATGTAGGTGAATATAATTGTAGGTGAATATAATTTGAACTTTATAGTATCGTAGCATGAGTCGTTATTTCTTTAAACGGGGTACGCCAGTGGGAATTCTGTTAGTACTACTAATAAATATTCTGTGTCATGGTATAGAAAGCAGATTTCTCACGTGGTGCGTAAAAAAATTTTTTTTTAATGTTGAAATGTCGTCGGTTCTGTCAGATTAAGATAGGGGATGTTTAGTATACCCCAAAGAAGCTTCCTTGTAAAGAACTGACGATTCAAAGGTTAGGTAAGCCTGTAGGGATATTTTAAAATATAAAAAAAAAATAAAGCTTCATATTTTCTTAACTGAACTTCGCAGATATTTTATTTTGTTCTAAACTAAATGATTTAGTCCTTATTGTCTAAAATATATTTATAATTTACCTAAATAAACAATTTTCCGAATATATTTTCTTTTTCAAAACTTTAAAATGGCTGTAGTTTCTGAACACACCGTTAAAATAAAAAAAAGCTCTTATTTTTTTATCAGCTTTACTTAATGTACAAAACCTACTAGGTCTCCATGACGTTCGAGTGACTACAAAAATAGCACCCTCCCCTCCTCTACTATTTTGTTTTATTAAGTACAAATTCCGACTGTAAATAAGGAATGAAAATTAAAGTTAGTCCAATTTGATTACTGCATAAATTGAGTATACTTTTACCCCTATTTTCATTTCATGTAAATAGTATTGACTGTATCTTTTCCAGACCATTGAATCAATATCCACACAGTCAGAGGAGGAGAACGAACCGAAAACGGATGAAAATGCGGAGTTTTGGGCAAGGATGGCACCTATCTTGTTTCTGGAGTACAGTCACGATAGAGAGCCGTCTAATAACCAGATCAATCCGTATGACAATCCACCAAAAGATTATGAATACAGGTATGTAACGCGACCAAACTACGGTCCTACAATATCTGCCTAGGAATCAACTTCTCCGATAATACTTTGCTTATTTATTATTGTTATGAAAAGTATCTTGATAAAAAATATATCGAGAAAGGATTTGTTTTGATGCGAGAAATATACTATCATAGCGTTAATCAGGTAAATCGACCTTGCTTATTATTATTAAATAACTGTTAGTAATCAAAGAAAAGTAAAGTGAAGTAAAGTAACCGTTTGTGACTTTATAACTTTGCGCGAGGAGATAGGGAATGCTTTTTCTAATTAATTTCATAATAATATGTCGGCTTGGCTTTGTTGGGACATTGGAAAAGTAACATTTCAGATATAGACACCGGACGTTGAATAGATTATCTTTAATATTAGTACCCTCTTGGCTTGGGTACGTCTACAAAGATTATTTCGTGAAATACTTTTATTAACTAACCTAACCTAACCGCCGCACAAACATTAATTACTTATCTGCTACGAATAATAAAAACTAAGGAAACGTAACTCCTATATTTAAATCGTTTTGAATTTGGTTATCAAGGTTCTTTTCGCACAATAAAATAATATGGCAATAGCTACGAAACACTACATTCAAATTGACAAAATAAAGTCGTTGACTATAATTGTCACTTCTATAACTACACAAAATTCTTGCATGTATTCATGCCTCTTTTTGCATAAACTATGCATGTATTCGGGTCACATTTTGTAGAATCCGAACAAATTTGACACAGTTACTTTTCCTTAGATTCTATTATTCGTAGCTTAACTGTAATTAAATGAAGATTTTGACATATTTAAGCCCCATACATTATCTGCCAAACTCTTCATTAAATTTAATCATCATTAAATGTCTCTGAGTGTGAGACATCGAGTAACGATTTATTAAATTTTAGTGACTGGGTCGAAAACAACTATTTGAAGATAATCATAAAACCAATGCTGATACAAATGTCAACTGGCTTGATACATCGCGCCATGGTTTTCTGGAAAGCTCTACAAGAAGTACCACTGATAGTCTTGCCAGGTAAATAATTATTGTTTTAATAATAATTGCTATATGTTGCCCGCAACTCCATTGCGCAGTAACCGTACATTTTCAGGGACAAAAGTATCCTATGTCCTTACCCGGGACCCAAAGTATTTTCTTACCAAATTTCAGCAAAAGAGTTTTCGAGTTTCAGCGAAAGAGTCGGGGCGTGAAGAGGTAACAGACAAACAGACAGACAGACACACTTTCGCATTCATAATATTCGTATGGATTAGTGATGTAACGGATTTTCGCATTCGCATTCGCATTCGCGAATATCCGCTTATTTTTCAATATTCGCATTCGCATTCGCAAAAATTATGCGAATATTTAGCGAATGTTTTTAATAATCAAAAATGAAATTATTATATTATGCATGCATATTAAATAATAATACAATAAATTAGATATTTAGATATTTTATTAAATCATACTTCTACATTCTAAATTAAAGCTTCATTTATGAAAAAAGAACTTCAGAGATCTTTTCAAATCTAACATTAATCAGCCTTGTTACAACTATGTAAGGTTTGCATTCATTTAGTAGTAAGTATTTATTACTTTACTATCATTTTTAGGGTTCCGTACCCAAAGGGTAAAAACGGGACCCTATTCATGAGACTTCGATGTCTGTCCGTCTGTCTGTCCGTCTGTCTGTCCGTCTGTCTGTCCGTTTGTCTGTCTCCAGGCTGTATCTCAGGAACCGCTATAGCTAGCGAAATTTTCACAGATTGTGTATTTCCGGTGCCGCTATAACAATAAATACTAAAATAAAAATAAAAATAATATTTATCCCCATATCTCCCATACAACAAACGTGATTTTTTTTGCCTTTTCTGCTCGTAATCAATAATGATAAGAGGTAGGCACTTGAAACTTTCACGAAGGCCTTAAATATAATTGTACTTTAATAATTAATAATAATATTTAAATAAAATAAAAAATTAAGGGGGGCTCCCATACAAAAGCACAATTTTTGGCCTATTTTTGCTCTATAACGGTACTTAACCCTTCGTGCGCGAGTCCGACTCGCACTTGGCCGATTATTAAATAAAGTTTTCAATTTTTATTAACAAAAAGTTTACAATTTTTATTAAAAACTAAACAATTACTTGAAACAAAATCATTAAACTTTAAATATCTAATGTATTAAGTATTTATAACCTTTGGCATTAAATGTATATTTTTTCTAGCCACTTTATAATGTATCTGAGGAATTAAATATATTTATAATGAATGACGGTGATTTCTCATATCATTAGTGGTCCTGCCTTTGCGCGAGTACATTATATCACACAACTTGCAAATAACATTTTCAGCATCACATATTCTTAAATAAGTCCAAATTTCGCTGATGTGTGCTTTACTCCATAGAATTATTATAACCTTGTTTAAACCTAGTATTGACATCGTTGCTTTACTCATGTTTTTATGCCATTTTGTCCATTAAATATCAGTTAAATTTGAAAAATAACATAAAACTAACCTCAAAACAAAACTTTTAGAATGAACTTTCTGTGACTAAATTCATTCAATTAACCAATATCGGCTCGGCTATGTTCAATTTAAACATGCCCGACACGAAACGTCAAACCTGTCAAACATTTTACGCGCTTTTTTTTGAAATTTTAAAATATTCGCATTTGCATTCGCATTCGCGAATGTTGAAGATAAATATTCGCAATCGCATTCGCGAATGTGAAAAATCCAACATTCGTTACATCACTAGTATGGATATTATTGTTTGCCCTACTTATACAGGATGCAATTAAACCTTCCTGCCAATTTTTTTCCAGGGCTTAGGTATTATTAGGAGAGTCCATTTAACAAAAAAAAAAAAATGGGTGTTATTTTTTTTCAATGACATATTTTATCCCATTTAAAATCGTTGCAGAATGGTAACTCGCTGCGCGGGGGAATGAGCGGGGGTGACGCGGGGGGAGGCGCGCGGCCGACAAATCGTGTCCATTAATTGTAGTGTTTTTTAGGATAACTTTCGGAAGCTATTTCTCAACATTTTAGTACTGAGTGATTATAAAAGAAAAAATATGTGTAAGTATTTTTATTTTTAACAAGGATCAACATATCAAAATTTATAAGGAAGGTTTAATTGCACCCTGTATAAATACTAGATTTCAAAGTTTGTTAGCAACAATATGCTAGTGGCGGTTAGAAGACGCGATGCGCAAACCGACACAGCATTTTTAAGAATCAAATTCAACATTATTCCTTAGATAGGAAGATAATAATTTCATTGTTTAAAATTTTAAGCTCGATACCACTACCAGGTATACCTGGTAGTGGTATCGAGCTACTATACTGCACGACTATAGTCGTGCAGCGCGGCTCTTGTAATGAAAAGCGTATCAGCAAGCGTTACATCATAAAGGTCAATTATAATTGGCCATCTTAGAAATGCAGCGCTACATTGCGTCGTATCGCTTATGTGAGACCCTTTTATTTTGTTCCCCTATATCCTTTGGGGAATTACAAACTATCCATACTAATATTATAAATGCGAAAGTCTGTCTGTCTGTCTGTCTGCCTGTCTGCCTGTCTGCCTGTCTGCCTGTCTGCCTGTGTGCCTGTCTGCCTGTCTACCTGTCTGTCTGTCTGTCTGTCTGTCTGTCTGTCTGTTACCTTTTCACGCTCAAACGGCTGAACCGATTTTGCTGAAATTTGACATGGAGATACTTTGAGTCCCGGGGAAGGACATAGGATAGTTTTTATCTCGAAAAAATGTGGTTCCCGCGCGATAAACGAATTTTGGCGCAACGGAGTTGCGGGCGTCATCTAGTTATCTATATTCTAGATCCACCAATGCGAACACTAACAGTGGAAGAATGCGACGCGCTATCCGACAACTTGCCACTGCGACGTATAGACATAGACATAAACGGTCTTAGTATGCGGGTATATCCGTGGGACCATTCTCTAACGGAACGAGCGTCTAGGGCCCCTGTGGCTTTGGATGTGGAGTTTCCGAAGGCTTCGATTCTGATGTCATCGCCTTTGTATCCACATAGGTAAGTTTTATGAGTTTGTACTATCAGAGAAGTTGATTGATAGGCAGATGGCCGACCTGCGTAATTTGGTCGCGTTGTATCATACCCAGCCGACAGATCACAGCTACGGGCTACCATTGAACTGGCATTACTCATCCAAATGACCTAGGTTCAACTGCCTGTGAATCAATTTCTTCGATGGCACCAAGCTTATGATGAACAAATACAGTACGAACTTGTAAAGGGGCATTATTATTGGCCCTCTTCACGTTTAACGATCCTGTAAAGAGGCATATTCGTTTTTTAAGCCCGTTATTATCGACGCTTGTTGAGCAAGCTATAGAGTTATATAGCATACTTTGTTATCATGATATCGCCATGGACGTATAATAAAAGGCGGACGGAGTCCCGCTATACACAGCACTGTGTCATCAGAGTCGGCCAGGCTGACTGCATGTATGTACACGGTCCGCACGCACGCATTCTTACGCTAGTCCGGTTATTTGACAGGCGTAAGAATCTGTGCGTGGCCGACTCTGAAGACACAGTGCTGTGTATAATAAGACTCCGTCCGCCTTTTTTTACGTCCATGGATATCGCATGTTTTTCGCCCGGCTACTTCTGCAAAAGTGATCTAACTAAACTGATCTCAAAAATTATCAAATAGTGTTCTTATACTATAAGGCCGCGTTTCTACAGAAGCGGAGAGGAGCTTAGCGGTGCCCGAATTGACCAATCGCGCTATTCCAGCGGAATGACAGCGAAGCGGAGCGAAGATTTCGAGCATGGTGATTGGTCAATTCGGCACCGCTAAGCTCCACTCCGCTCCGCTCCGCGTCAGTGGAATCGCGGCCTTAAGCACCTTTTTACTGCCTCCTACCTAGTTAAAACCTTTGAAGATAAAAACCCAATCAAGTAAGAATGTTTAATTAAATACACATTTTCAGAGTATGCTCAGCCGCGTGTCAAATGCCAGCGGAATCGGGCCCCCTATGGCGGGCCGCCATGTTGAATATTACCGCCAACGTGACGTCATTACAAGTTGGCATAGCGACAATATGCGACGATAGCATTCGACCCTGTGCCAGAGCTGACTTCAGAGTAGCTGCCCATAGCCTCATGTGCAAGAATTACTTTACTAATCCTGAAGTTGTTACGGGAAGTTATACTATAAGGATACGTAAGTTATTTTGTGATTTTTGTTAATATTATAATGGCCTGAGTCAGAGAGAAAAAAAAATAGTTTAATTTAATGAAGTGTCTGACAGAAAAATATGTCCCTGAGTGTGGCAGTTTTGCTTTTGATGACATTTTTTTTATATTGAGATACTTTGAGTCCTGTGAAAAGACTTTAAAAAGTTTTTAGAAGAATGTTTAAAGTACAGTACCCGGCGATAAATATTGCACATCGCCCTTTGGAAAGTGACAGTCGGCTAATTTCGGTTTTGTAGAGCGTTATCTCTTACGCACGAAATACAAAAAGTCCGGTATATATTAGGAGCTGTTAAAACAATTATGGTTTGCTTCTTTTGACAATTTTATTATTCTTTGTATAAAATACACCAAATTTTCTATAAGTTATGGCTTTAGGTTCGGGTAAAATAAAATAAAAAAGGGTGTTCAAATTATGTTTACGTATTTAAAATTCTTTTGGAAAATTACAGCTGTAGCAAATTTAGGGGTGTTAACAACTCTAGATATATATTTTGAACTGGACGCGACTGCGCTCTATTGAGTTTGAAGAACGACTGACATAATGTCAAATAGGTGTGTGCTACAAAGATAACGCTCTACAAAACCGAAATTAGCCGAATGTCTCTTTCCAAAGGTCGATGTGCAATATTTATTGCCGGGTATTGTACTACATATTGTACAGTCTCATCGTAAAAAACAATATATTCCCTGCAACTTCTACAAAGTTGGTATCTAGTTGATGTTTGGGCTTATTATCAAACAATTTAATGACCCCTGAAGAAAACAAAGTAATAAAATTTACTTGTCCGTATGTGTGTCTCCATGATAGTATTGCACTACCGATTTTGATTTAAAGTTTCTATTTATTTACCAGGTGAAGTTAACGTATGCGGCTCGGCACCAAGACTACTAACTGCAATTGAAGTTCCAATGTCTTTGCTGAAAGACTCAGTATCGAATTACCTAAGATACAGTACATTGTCCAAAGATGTTCTGAATGATGAGGGTAAGAGAAACAGAAAATGTAATAATAATTTACTAAATCAGTTTTTGTGTCATACTAATGCTGTCTCATTTTGAAAACAGAAAAAAATACAGATTGAAAATAATAATATGGACGCTTTTATCATCAATAATTAAACTTTCAAAGTTACTTTGGTTTTCAAATTTTATTTTTCAAGGCTCAATTTGATCTGGGTCGCTATTATAATATAGTATACCTTTTCGTAGTTTGTATTTTATTAAAGAGAAAGCATGATATTGTGTCCAAGTATAGCACATAGTGTATAGCACACTGGCACTGGTGGTTGTTAAAGCTTAGTGTTTTAGCATGTTAAAAGTTTTAGCCGAAGATGAGCTAAAACTTTGATTCGTTAATGTTGTGAAACTACAAATTAAAATCGTTTCAGATTCTGTTGCGGTGGATGTGACTCTAGAAGATTTGTCGCTTCGAGGCTTTCTGACGACCAACACAAACACGCACATTATAAACATGCATTCAGCTAGAGCTACGACATTCTATAATCAAAGTAAGTGTTAATAAATTGGTTAAATCTATAATATAGTACAGCCGAGCGATCTTTGGGTCAATTTAGACCGCAACGCGACACGTAGATATACTTCTTTTGTATGAAATATTTTATTTCTAAGTAGGTTAACAAAGTTTTAAAACGTCGCGTCTACATGAGGCCTACCACCGGTTCGGGAACTAACCCGGCGAGAAGAACCGGCGTAAGAAACTCGCACGGCGACACCATTTACCAAAAAGGTGGAAAATAACAATAATAGCATAAGCTAAATTACACTAAGTATGTAAAAATATGGTACCATTAATCCTTCACGCCCCGCGCGAGCACCGGTGATCGCGACAACAATAGAATACAATAGCAATTCCTGGAAATTCCGACTGAAGTATTAATTATAGAAGCGGCCTATGGTTTGTCGGCTTATTTTTCCCAAGGTGTGCTATCATTGAGAAAATCAGTTAACTTATAATAAGCCTTAGCACACAAACGTTCTTTAACAACTTTTTAAATTTATTAATTGAAAGATTTTGGACGTTTTCTGGGATTTTATTGTATAGGCGTATGCATTGACCTTTGAAAGATTTGTTTACTTTGCTCAGCCTGGTTATTGGTATATCTAGCTTGTGCTTATACCTAGTGTTCCTGCAGTGAATGTCACTTTTCATTTTAAAATTATTTACATTTTTTCTCACGTATATAATTCATAGAACCTATTTCTGCTTATTTTAATTCCTTTAGTAGCCCATTTAATAATAATATGGATTTGACAGACTTCAATTGCGTGAGACGTCATGCAAGTCTGTCAATTCAATACAAATTTAGAAATGCACCTACGCGTCGCGTTGCGGTCTGAATTGACCCTTAAGTTGTGTGTCGCCTGTACTTAATTTTTTGCGCCTTTTTTTACTATTAACAAAATTTTCAATAAAATTGTTATCATATTTTATTCCGTAATCTGAAATATTATTTATTTGACAGATTTATCTTCAACAAATCAGACGTGGTTATTCTCAGCGCCAGAAGTACAGTCAATGTCGTAAGTTTTTTTTTTTACGATTAGCATTATAAACTAAAAAGCTTCATCATAACATTATCTGAAAACCCAAAGAAAGGTCGTAAGAAACTTGCATCTTGACTTTAAATAAATATCACTGATGGTTACCTTCGTCCATCGCTACTACTTTTTCCCGCACTTATATTTTTCTATCGCTCTCGTACACGGATAAAAGAGAAAAAGCAAAAGAAGATGATTTGACCGAACGAGGTGGTGTGAGAATACCACCTCATATAGTATAACGCCTCTATGGTCCAGTGGTTTAGAGCGTGGCTCTTGACTCGGACGTGCGTTCGATTCCCACGTTGGAAATATGTTATTTCTATGTTTGGTTAGAACAATGGAGGCTGATCATCTGATTGTCTGACAAGTAAGAAGATAATCCATGCGTCGGAGGGCCATGTAAAAAGTCGGTCAGCCAGGTCGTGCCAGGCGTGTCGGTTTTCCGACCTACTGGGTTATGAGAGTAAAGAAATAGAGAGTGCTTTTGTGTACTGTGCACACATTTGGGCACTATAAAATTACTTCTGCGTAGAGATCAACTACGATAACATGGCGCGTCCCTCCAAAATTCAAAACATTTGAAGTACGTTGTCTTGCGCGGGTTGACCAACAAATCTTGGTAATAAGTGACATTAACTGAAATATTACGTGTACTGTGAATTGTGATTGGTTGAATACTTACTACATACAAACTCTTTCATAAGGATGTGACTACACACATTGAAACAGTCATTTGGAGGGGCGCGCCATGTTATCGAAGTTAACCTCTAACTGGCCGGCCTCCGACACCGAAACCAATTGTCATCATTTCAGACTCGTTGAATATTATGTCTTGGCGATCTTAGAAAGTACAGTGCGACGCAGGCTTGTACACTGTTTGATCCACCACAAGATCGACGTTCTATAATGTGCTTACGATCTTACGTATTTTCTTTCACTTGCAGACCGTTTCTACGAATAGCCTGTCAATGGTGTAACGAGCCTGATGATAATTGCCTGGAGTATTTGGGAGTATGGTTGGATCCGATGGCCTTCAGTGTGGATCCTCTCATATTAGCCTGGTTGTCTTACCGACCGAAACTTAAAGCGGGCTCTGGTATGTATTATTAATTGAAAATTAATTTAATAAACATTAGTTAAAAGATTTATCAGAGAATAATACTATTAGTATAGGTGTCTATCTTAATTTGAAAAATTATGCTATTTGCTTTTGTAACTTTTTACTAAATAAAGTTTCATTTTATTTTATTTCGTATTAAAATTCGTCTATTGACTTATTGCTTCTTGCCTTATTCGGGAACGAATATATTGCTGTTTTGTTAGTACAGGTAATCGATAGGAGCGCGACAGCTAGATGCGGCAGCGAAAAAGTCTAAAAGATAAATTCTAGCTGCTCCGCAATCGAGCCAATGAAATGTATTTTCTTATTAAACATACTCATTTATACTTTCAGAGCCATATCAAGTTACGAATCAAAAGAACATATCGGGATCACAGTATTTAGCGAAAAAGAGGACTACACCACCTGTAAGTGAGCATAATATTTAAAAATATAATATGTATTGACAGTTTTCTTTTATAAAAAAGTTGCATATCATGTGGATTTGCTTACGCACACTTGGTTAATTTTTATGGCTTTTGGAAATGACTGAAATCTATATTATGTCAAAACTCATAACTTAACTGACTACAAAAATGGAGGAGGTTTTATGTTCAGCTGTAGATATTTTATTTGTAAATAACCGCCAATCAGCGTGCTTGAGCCAATCCACTTGAATCTAAAAACGCCCAAATTAAATATCTCTATTAATACAGTCTTCAAGCGGTCGCGGCGGTAGTCGACCTGGCTCAGGAGCGGAATTCATACACAGATCTCGTAGCGTTGACTCTGGTAGTGAACCCAGCGAGAGAAAGGAGACTAAAACACAGCAGACAACTGTACGTATCTTGTGTGATATATACCTTAGTATTCTTTCAAACCTCACAGCAGCTCTGGATTTATGTATATGCCTATGGGCGGCAGCGTCCTAGGGAAGGGGCGGCGGCGTCCTAGGATGGCGGCAGTGTAGGCAGGGCGGCAAAATTCAAGTGGCCTATACTCATAAAAAATGTAAATCCGGCCGTGCCTCACAGGGCTTTTTTATAATTAGATTTTTTTTTAGGACATTAAAGAATGTCCTTTCTAGGTTGAGGTTGTGCGCGACATGTGATGTGTCAGGCTAGTCGGATAGAAGCTCCTAACTTCCTACTAAAACCTCATGCATAATTCTATCAGTAGCTATGAATGACCCTTTCATAGTGTCTCGGATCTGTCTAACACAGGACATCCCCAAAGACCGGCCAGTCTTTCGGGATCGAATTTCCACCAAAATCAGGGAACGCCCTAACATTCTTGCAAACCTATAAGAACTTGATCTTGCTTTGGCTAAAGATCTGTGGCTAATTAAGTTGAAACGCTAATAAAATTTGATTGATTGCTAGATGAAATCAAATATGTCCAAAATAATGTCTCTTATTACTGATTTCTTTTCAGCAAAAGAAAACCGATTTTCTATGGAGTGCAGACGATTTACTCAAACTTCATTCTCGTCTCAACCACTTGTTGCTAGCAGTTGAGACTGGTCCCATATGGTTCTACATCTCTGATACACCTGCCTCAGCTGTCAATAGTGTGACAGTCAAGGACGCGATGGAACAACACGCTTTGGACAGTAATAAAGCGATAGTTTTCAAGTAAGTAGCTTAGAGCTGGGCGAATGAGAGTTAAGCTAAATTGACAACCCTGAATAAGATTAAATTGGAAAATAAAAATGTACGGGATTCGACATCACTGACATAGCGATTTTGTCACATTAGCGACGCCTGAGTGTAACGTAAAACCCATACATATATTTTACCTTTCGAACCCAATGTCATAATCTGTGATTGCGACTTAGTTTCCTTTTTGTTTAGGCCTTATAATATTACTTATATTATAAGGTTTGTATAAACGTACTAATACATACATGTTTCTTTCAGCCTAAACAGTTTCAATCTGCATTCGAATTATCAAAACAACTTTTTATGGCAATGTATAAAACACGATGGACCAACCTATAAAACAAATGATCCGGAGCAGCCTAGTAAGAATGATTTATTCTTAAAATTATATTTTCTTTGTGGTCAACGGCTTACGATGAAACTCGAACTATTTTTAAAACAGACGTGTTATTATCTTATTTTAACTTTTCAGTTGAAGATTCGTTTCCATGGAGGATAAGATTTGAAGAAATGAGATGCTATACATACGAAGTTCAAATTTGCGATGATATTTATGATAACAGTGGAAATATGCAAACTATATCCAAATCAGTATCTATGGTCATACCAAAGATTGTGTTAGAACAAGTCACTACGACCGTAACATTGTCAGTTGTTACAAAATCGTTAACTACGAAACAAGAAAAGGACCATAAGAAAACAGACAAGGATGTGAGTGAAATAATACATGTGATTTCAACATCGTCATTATGTATCGTCGTCATCGTCATCGTAGTTGTCACGACTTCAAAATATATGAACGTACCGTGCGTATACATACGCTATATATGCGTCCACGTCTGCAAAAGCGCGCGTGCATAATTTTAAAAGAAAGTTAAAGTTCCTGTTGCAGTCTGTATTAGCAGGAAGCTAATGGTTTTAAAACTCTACATTACGCTTATTTTAATCATAAATCTTCGATCACATAATCATTAATCATATTTGGTCACACACACACACAAATAAACCAATGGTCTAAATTACAAAGCTTGTCATAAAATTTCTCTAAATTTTTTATATTTAATAAGAAGTTTTATAATTTTCCTAAAGGTTAGAACCGTGTAAATATAACTTCACTAATAATTATTATTATTTCACTATGTAGAATATCCACTAATTGCTTATTAAATACACACATTGAGAAAAGGGATATGAAGATTTTGGCCGACCTACTGTCCGCAATTGTGTTTTTTCGCGTTCACGAATATTTTTTTTCAAAAATGGATAGCTAACAATTAACATCAATACAAACAAAAAATAATCTCGGACAAAACCACGTAAAGTGTCACATTTCGATGATATTATGAGCTGCCAAAGTTTTACCAAGTAAGCCCGGCCGCACATTATCAGAAATTTCTGATTAGACACATTTGAACTGCCATCACTCCCGATCAGAGGAGTACCCTGGTGTTTCGTCCCAAGGTTTATGGGCCCAGTGGGCCCAATGACCAGGTATGAATTTTTGACACTTTTCATCTGGCGATTGGTCCCAACTAATTATTTTTTATGACTTTTGGGCTTATGTTCGTAGGGAGAGCAAAAAGTTGCAGATTTGAATAAAAAACAAAATAATTACTTTGTATGAAAACATTTATTACACACTGAATGAATATATGATATTTAAAGAAAAATAATTCAATGGACATGTATAATAAATTAAAATTTCTTATGACATAAATAATCTAATTAAGTATATTATTATTGTAATTCAGTTTAACATTTACATATTTATAATTATTATTTTTATATAAAGCTTATATATTTCTTTAATTGGCAAATTGTATATAAATTTCTTTGTAAGATAACGACTAATCAAAGCGCACGGAGTACGCGGCCAAGTTCCAGCAGGCCGCGCGCATGTCGTGCACTATTTACACGAACCGTTTCGACGCACTATTGACCCCCCTGTAGCTCAGTGTGTATTGCGAGTGCAAAGATAAAATTATACCTACGTAATTATATACTAGTACTAAAGCAGTATACCCAATTTCATGGATAAAGGTTTGGTAGATCCTGAAATATGGCCCTGTAAAAATACCTAATTTTGGCACTGACTCACTGAACGGTAATCAAAACCTCTAGGCCACTTCCAATTGTCCTAGCCTTATGAAATTTGGCACACAGGTCGTGTGTTATACGTAGATTACCAAAAAATTCAGAAAATTAAGAAATTCAAGAAATCGGTCAAGCAATCGGTACATCTACGAAATTAAGACTTAAGGGGCCACTTCCAACTGTCCTAGCGTTATAAAATTTGGCACACAGGTCGTGTGTTATAATTATGTAGATTACCAAAAATTTGGAAATTTTAGAAATCGGTCAAGCGTGAGTCGGTTCATTTCTGAACTCTAGAGTCCACCTTCAACTGTCCTAGCGTTATGAAATTTGGCACACAGGTCGTGTGTTATATGCAGATTAACGAAAAATTAAGAAATTGAAGAAATCGGTCAAGCGTGAGTCGGCTCATCTACGAACTTTAGATAAAAATTCCAGTTATACAATCAGAAACTATGAGGATGGGAGGACGAGGGGGAGGGGGAGTTACAAAATATTGTCATGTATAATATACACTGTATAGCTTATTAAATAAATAAATAATATGTATGATTTATTGAAAAAAAGTATTGAAATCCCACCAAAAACATATCTGTTAAAATGGGGCCAAGTTCCTATCAGCAAATTTTTGGCCTAAAAAAAGAGTCGAAATCCAATCCAATGCCAAGTTTAGATGCACTTCATCGATCGTTATCATCTTCATCAACAGCTTGATCTATAATACTTTTAAATTTGAACTTGGCAGGTTAATTGAATTATATAAATATTATCTAATTATACAATTATTAATCAAGTGCAACGTATAGCACGAAAACCTGCCAAGTTAAAATTTAGAAGTATTATGGATCAAGCTGTTGATGAAGATGATTACGATCGATGAAGTGCATCTAAACTTGGCATTGGATTGGATTTCGACTCTTTTTTAAGCCAAAAATTTGCTGATAGGAACTTGGCCCTATTTTAACAGGTATATTTTTGGTGGGATCCCTACTTTAACAGGTATATTTTTGGGTTATCCCTCCCCAACTATAAACCTTTTCTATTAGCGTAGGAGCATTTATAACACTTGTAACAGTTCCTGACAAAGTGTAACAATTGACAACATTTGTTAGTAAATGTTTTTATGTTAGAAAGTGTCTACAAACATTTTCTAACTGCGGTGTTCCCACCATTAGCTAAGCATTTTTGAAAAAATATTCGCGAACGCGGAAAAACAATGGCGGACAGTACGTCGGCCAGCCTCCATAGAAAAATCTACATAAGTACCCCTTTAGTTACCTTTTTATCTAGCTCTTCATCTTCACATCACATACTAATAAAAGTTAAAATTAGTTTAATTATTATCATTCATAAGATTTTACAATAATTAGAAAACCCTTCTTTCAGAACATAAAAATTATATCAAGTGACCAAGTCGCCAAAACGTCATCCTTGAAAGAATTAATTCGTGAACCACTAAGGTATGCTAGAGTGGTGTACGCCATTGTAGTGTTGGCACAAATATAACTTAATAATCGGCTAAGTGCGAGTCAAATTCGCGCACGAAGGGTTCCGTACCGTCATAGAGCGAAAGTAGGGAAAAATTGTGTTTTTTGTACCACCGAGAAAATTGATTCCTATGCAGTTGATAGACCAACGTTATTTGGTCGAATATGTCAATTCAGTGTTAATTGTGATCTGTCAGCTGGGTTTGACGTAACACAACCAAACTACGTAGGTCCCCGACCTGCATAGGAATCAACTTCTCTGATAGTACATGGATTACGAGCCAAAAAGGCCAAAAAAATCACGTTGTATGGGAGTCTCCCATAAACATTAACTTTATTTTGTTTTAGTATTTGTTATTATAGTGGCACCAGAAATACACACTTTGTGAAAATTTGAGAAGTCTAGCTATAGCGGTTCTTGAGATACAGCCTGGAGACGGACAGACGGACATACATCGAAGTCTCATTAATAGGGTCCAGTTTTTATCCTTTGTGTACGGAACCCTAAAAAGTATACAAAAATCGCATGAAAACTTCATAAAAATTTTGAGTCCTAAATCTCGAAACTTTATGTTGATCTTTTGAGCGATTGATCTTCTAATAATAATAATAATAAGTGTTGCCTCAAGGATAAAAATGCACTATGACATATTGTGTTAAATTTTGATTGTATGTAAAAGCAATGTGACACATTGATGACAATGAATGTTTAACACATTACATTGCGATAACGTGCGATAAGTAGTGTTTTAGAAAAATATTAAGCTTTGTAGCTACTTCCATGATATCTATTTTATTATTCAATAATTCATACTGTTATTGTCTTATTACTTTCAGACGAAAGAAATCAAATCCTAAGGTATGTTAAGCTTATATAATAATACTTAGGCAACTAAGTATGTGATCGAAGATTTAATATCATCACATAATTACTATTTATTACATTATTATCATTTTGATTGACACAATATTATAGATATCTAAAGACTTATTTTTGTTACTGGATAAAGGACATAAGAATCAAATTATAATTTTATCTAATGTTATATTTTGATGACGTGAGTCGATGAAACAGATAAATAACATCAATTTATAACACACGGAAAATTACTAATTTTTTCTTTTATAATTTGAACAAACTTTGTAACTTACCTATATCATCGTCTGGCTAAACATATCTATTTTTTTAATTTCATTTTCCAGAGCCTCAAGCCTCCATTAATGCAAAATAGCAATTTTTCAACTGTTACTTACCTGCTCCATCCACTTATGTCTTCATTTATCTGTACTTAGATAGACGAAAACCCAGCATCGGTGTCAACGGCTGCCGTTGTATCTCTAGGTGTCAATTTACACGCTGACACACCGCCAATCATCGTCCGACTTGATCAAGAACAGGTATTTTTAGTTCAAATGAGATGATTGATTGTACTATCAGAGAAGTTGATTTATAGGCAGAAGGGCGAACTACGTAATTTATGTCAAACCCAGCCGAAATTAACGAATTTTGTTAATAAAATAAAGAAATCAAGGTAAAAAATATGTGTTCCCAAAATTTCAGCAAATAGCATTTGTATTTTTTTTTTGTTATGCGCCTTCAAAGTTGGATAATCAAGTCGATTTTTTTTTCAATTAAATTTCTTAATATTTGTATACCATTCGATAACTTATGCAATTAAAAGCAACTCTTGTTATAAAACCACTTTCATAAACGCAATATTTAATATACCTACCGAACAAAATTCTCTCCCGATCCATACAAACTACGAAAGAGTGACGTCAGTCCTTCGTAGCACTTTGTATGAAGCGTTTCGGGCAGGTCTATTTTATGAGATATTTGAAATTGTCATATCTTGGTGAATTTTTAAGCTATCAGACTCATTCTTTCAGCGATGTTTCTATTTTTTAAAGGTCTTTCAATTACCAATAAGAAAAAAATAGTCATCATGCCTATTCACAAGTAACATTGAATTTACATGATCCGACCAAATGACGTGAGTCTGTCTGCCTATGAATCAATTTATATAATGTGTCTGTTTCGTGGCAACAGCTTGTACACATATCAAAGATAATCACTACTATTATTATTCTGTAGGGGATTACAGGGAATTGTAGGGGAGAAAAAGATATAGGTGTTATCTATGAAAAACCGTGAATTTTTTTGCTATAAGCTGCGACTAAAGCTCGGTCTTCCATTTGTGATTATTATAGTACGAACAAGTAGGTTGACAAAAATATTGGTATCGCACTCTTTGCTTCCTTTCCGTTCCTTACTTTGTGAAAACAAATATATAATTAATAATCTCTATATATAACGAAGCAAGCTAGAAAAGCCAAGTGACATATATTTTTTTAACAGATACAAATCGTGGCGATAGCGTTACATTGTGCATCACACTTGATGGAAGTTCTGCAAAGAGAGCCTTTCATGGTGCCTAAGCAAATTACAACTACCGCTCCCAATACACAAACAAGGTAAAATACTTTATGCAGGGTGTAACAAAACTATGTGATAATACTTTATGGTGTGTCCAGGTACCCTATATAGTTTGCTGTGAAAACAACAGCGCTAAAAGAATAACTTTTTTAACTTTTGTATGGGAAAGTTCATGACGCTGAGGCACTCGCCCATACAAATCACAAAAAAATTTGCTCTTTCAGCGCTTCTACTTACACAGTGAGCTCTACATAATGGTGCTCCCACACCGCCGTTAGAAAATGCTTAGTAACGTTAGTAAACATTTGTTAGCAAACATTTAAGTAATCACAAATGTTAAAAATTGTTTAAAAAGTTTTCATGATACAAAATGTTAAGTAAACGTAAGTTAACAAATTATAACAAAACAAATTACTTATAATAAAATAAAACATGTGTTACCTTTGTTTGTAAACATTTTATAGGTGACGGCGGAGTATGCGGTGAGCCAATACCAGATTTAAATGTTATAAAATGTTAGTAAACATTAGTAAACATTTTATATGTGTGGGAGCACTTATAACATGTAACAGTTCCTTACAAAATGTAACAATTAACAACATTTGTTAGTAAATGTTGTGTGGGCAAAACGGCGGTGTGGGAGCACCATTAGGGACACATGCACACCCTAAGGCCTAAAGTATTATCACATTGTTTCGTTACATTTTTATATGGCTTTGGGCCTAAGACGAGGCTAGAAACTGTATTTGTACCGTCACACATTTCTAGGAGCTCCGGACCACCTTCCATGGTTTTGAGTATAGTTCAAAGTTCAATAGTTCGTTTGTAGTTAAATTTTAATATACCTATCTATGTTAGTAATTATGTTTCCTTTTTAGGCCCACGTCGGAGTTAGAAAGGCGAAGTCAGTCAGAGGATACGATCAGTGAAAATCGGTCAGAACCAGTTATGACTGTATTCGAACCGCATACAAGTAGTAAGTGAATATTTTTTTAAGTTAAGGGCTAGTCATACCAAAGCGGTAAGCGATATTTTAATATAGCTGTTTAAAATTGAATTTGTATCTACCCTAAACATAATTAGTTTATAACGCAAGGACTAAAATATTCCCTGCTAAAAATTACAACAAAATATCTTCTATGATATAATTGGTTGTAAAAACACCTTACATTATTTCAGATTCAAAACTAAAGTCATTTTTGTGGTTCCAATGGGTGATGAGTCGAGCGACCCTAGTGGTATCATCGCCGAGAGTCAAACTGGCTTTAGACATAGACGACATAATTTCATCACTCGACTTACAAGAACATTACAACCAGTTCAAAACTAAAATATCTTCAGCATCCATTAGACAGTATGTGTGGTGAGTATTCTGCCAACAACAATATACAGGGCCCGTACCACGAAACGGTTTTGAGACTCAAACGATCGTACGAGAATGTTGCGTCCTACTCTAACAAACGTGAAATGACGTTGTTAGAGCAGGACGCGGCATTCTCGTCCGATTGTTTGAGTCTCAAAACGGTTTCGTAGTAGGCCTACAGTTAACATTTGGACAACGATACAAACGATAACTGCAGTGTATCTGCAGTTATTAGTAGGGGAGGGGAAGGTGCTAATTTTGTAGTCACTCGAGTGTCATGGAGACCTAGTAGGTTTTAACATTAGGCAATACTGATAAAAAATAATAATTGAGCGTTTTTTATTTTAGCGGTGGGTTCAGAAACTGCAGCCATTTTAAAGTTTTGAAAAAGAAAATATATTCGGAAAATTGCTTATTTCGGTCAGTTATTATTATATTTTAGACAACAAGGACTAAATCATTTAGTTTAGTGCAAAATAAAATATCTGCGAAGCTTAGTTAGGAAAATATGAAGGTTTATTTTTTTACTATTACTGATACTTCATTGTCTGTCCGTCCGTCTGTCTATCTGTCTGTCTCCAGGCTGTATCTCAAGAACCGCTATAGCTAAACTTCTGAAATTTTCGCATATTGTGTATTTTTCCTGCCGCTATAACAACAAATACTAAAAATAAAATAAATATTTAAAGGGGGCTAAAAAAACTGGAGTTGCTTGAACTTAAGCTGATCGCACATTTGTCATCACTGTACGCGCCGTACGCGTCGAACGCACCGCTTAGTGCGAGTGAATATGCGAGGTTGCACATAATTTCATACAACGAATCCTGAAACACACTTCAGGATTCGTTGTATGAAATTATGTGTGATAAAATCTCCGGCGCGCGCGTGTTGGTATATGTGCGATCACCTTTATGTTTATGAGAAGTGGAGTAAGTCACAGGTTACACGGTCAAATTTTCATCAATCTGATTCATCAATCTGATTGACGGAATATTGATGGTTATAAAAAGTTCATATTAAAAATACGATCAATCCATCAATTCGTGGCGTACACGATCAAATTTTCGTCAATCCGTACCGAATGGAACCGATGGATCAGATTGATGAAAATTTGACCGTGTAACCGGCGACTTAAGTTTTTTCGTTTATTTCAGCAACGACAATGAGAATTGGATACCGGATCTAATGGGTGGCAGGGTGCTAGAGATGCGGGAACCTACTGATGCCAAAGAAGAGAGTCACTTTCTAGCAGTTACTGTTACGCAGGCTCAGTATGTTATCTTGTAATATGTAGGGCCTATTTCACCACTTCCTCATAAGTGCCGGATAGCTATCCACAACTTATCTGACAGATACTCCATACCTCATAGCCTATCCGGCACTTATCAGGAAGTGGTGAAACAGGCCATTAGTAATGTAATGATTACTTAGTTACAAATTGTAGGTAAATCGCAAGATGATGATTGTAGTTGAGAGTAGATTGTAGAAGATTGTAGTGAAAATCGGCTATCAAACAAGAAAACTGTATCAACATTTACTGTCTTGCTCCTAAATTAGTTAAGCAAGAGACGAAGACACGGACACTTATGCATTATATGAGTGGTTTTTCCAAATAATAATTATGATTTTATATATTTTTAGGATATCAAACCTACCAGCCAGTTGGAAAGATGAACTTCAGCAGAAATCTGTGGACAAGAATTCAGTATGTATTCCTTTTTGCTGCACTGTAGCTTACATTACACCTTAAAACAAATATATACATTTTAAAGTTACTGCTCAATATAACCACTTCTCAAGATGGCTTTCTTTCGTTGCCGTAATATTTTTTTTTTCCAGCCAACAACAATGTGGGAAGTATACGCTACCTTGGCGCCACTAGAAGCGGTGTTACAGCCGGCCACTATGAAACACGTCACTAAGTGCTTACAGAACTTGGCGCCCAATCCGGAGTGCATATTGCAAGAGGAAATTAAAAGGTATATTTTTTATGGCATAAGGAGGCAAACGAGCAAACGGGTCACCTGATAGAAAGCAACTACCGTCGCCCATGGACACTCGCAACATCAGAAGAGCTGCAGGTGCGTTGCCGGCCTTTTAAAGAGGTAATACGCTCTCTTCTTGAAGGTTTGCAGGTCGTATAGGTCCGGAAATACTGCTGATGACAGTTCGTTCCAGAGTTTTACAGTGCGCGGCAGAAAGTTACGCGCACGTTTTTTATTGATTGATTTAATTTTTAAGCTATTGCATAGCTTTTATTGCGGACATTCAGCGCGGCGACCGAATAAAGAAATTTCGTAACGAAAAAAAACCTAACACTCCCACTCTGACCGGCACAGCGGTGCAGAAATGCCAGTAGGTGCTCGTTGCCGTGCATCTTTTAACGTCGTTTCAGTTTGGCAGACTTTGGCACGGTGTTTGTGTGTGTGCGACTAGACTTATGCGTGTAGACTAACTATTGCTATGCAATAGCTTTACCGCAGCAGTCCCCGAGTGCCACACGTATTGTTTTTGTTAAATGTCACTAGTTAACTACCTAATAGCTCTCATGGTAGGTACACCGTATGAAGTATGCTTATGGATCACAAAGAAATTCATTCTATTGGCCTATCGCAAATATTATAATCTCCTTCATTCGGGCACGAATTTTTGCACAGTGCTTGGAAAGTCCAAGCATGCAGGTGTACAATTCAAAAAAAGTCAATGCAAAGGTCTACATTCTAAATGACCTGCATGTGTTCTAAATGCAAAAATTACTACGCACTGTCTATGGACACATGCTATGTTTTGTTTTTACATGAATATTAATATAGCTCGTTTTGTTTGCTACAAGCTCGGGCACTCAACTGTCACTGTACGACAGTTTTCTGCAAGGCCACGATAACTTGGCATCCATGATAACATGTATTTTGATTATACAGGATGTAACAAAACAAAATGATAAAACTTTAGGGTGTGTATGTGTCCCTTATAATAATGGATGCTGTTAAACGTTCGTGTTCCATCCCACATCGGACTAGTTTTGAGTAATCGGCGTTTTAAGTTTTTTTGGAATAATCTTTATTTTCTGCTTATTTTAAGCAAAAAAAATATTATTGTGCGGTATCTTTTTTTTGTTGAAATGCGTATATTATGATTATGAAAAAAACATTTTAATTTTACATTCAGTTTTATGAGAAAACGTATAAAAATTGTTAATGCAATATTGCTATAGGGCTTATAACATAGCATTAATGTCCTTTGTGATATTTCACATAAATGCAATATTCTGATTATTTCAACTATCTATCTATCTATCACTATTTGTTATAACAAAATGTTATAAAATTACCTCGTCACTCCCAAACCGCTGAATCGATTCTTCTGAAATTTGGTATGGAGATACTTTGGGTCCCGGGAAAGGACATAGGGTCCTTTTTATTCCGAAAAAATGTACGGTTCCCAGGCATTAAACAAAAATGATTTCTGCTTACACCGCTACGTGGATTTCAATGATATTTGGTATACAGATACGTTATGTCTCGGAAAAGGACATAGGATACTTTACCGGGAAAAAGGTACGGTACCAGAGTAATAAACAAAAATGATATGCGCCTAAACCACTGAACCGATTTTGATGAAAATTGGTGTGCACATACTTTGACTCTCGTGAAAGGACATAAGATAATTATTGTCTTGAAAAATGTACGGTTACCGCGTTATTAAATTTCCTATCTTGCGCCTAAACCGCTAAACAGATTTTGATGAAACTTAGTATGGAGATACTTTGAGTTCCGGAAAAGGCTATAGGATCCTTTTTATCTCGGAAAAATGTACGGTTCCCAGGCGTTAAATAAAATGATTTCTGCTTATACCGCTAAAATGGATTTTGATGATATTTGGTATGCAGATACGTTATGTCTCGGGAAAGGACAGAGAGTTCCCGCTTCTTCTGCTCTTCCCGCAGAGTGCTCTTGTGTATTGCGCACACACTTGGTCACTATAAAATTTCTCCTTAACTGGCTTGTTTTTATTGAAACCAGAGTGCTCTTGTGTATTGCGCACACACTTGGGCACTATAAAATACTCCTTAACTGGCCTGTTTTCATTTAAACCAGAGTGCTCTTGTGTATTGCGCACACACTTGGGCACTATGATATTACTCCTGCGTGACTGGCCTGGTTTTATTGAAATCGGCCACCGCCATCGAAACCGGTGTGGGAGTATTTTTATATTTTATTATAATTACCAGTATTGGACATTGGGCATACTTATTGAAATACTCGTTAGTCTAATTAAATTATTAATCTTATTGCAAACTGAAATTAGAATATATTTTATACATATTATTATTAATCAACTAACGGGTAATTTGAAGATGCACAATAATTACTACATCAATCTGATTAATTTGTTATCTGATTAAAATTACTAATTACTTTTTGCCCAACTCTGCACGTGATAAACTATAGGTCTACCAGAATCTGACGGCAAAAAGTGAGAAAATAAATTGACTCTAGCAATACCGGGGTAATTGGAATAAAACATTTTGATCCTTTTTTCTTCTTATAGCGGCTGATTCTGTGTGTTAAACATACAAAATATATAAAAATGTATCCAATGATCAAGGATATTTTTTGAAAATCTGCTGTCAAAAATTGCCATCAGATTCTGGTAGACCTATAATTATTTCTACATTAACTAAATTTAATCAAAATCGGTTCAGCAGCTTAAACGCATATTAATAAAGTTTATTGCGTGAAAACCGAACATTTTCCATGATAAAATATATACTATGTCCTCTAAAACCTTACGTAATATCTACATGTACTCAATATCGATATCATAAGCCAAATTCATTTTTTTTCACTGCGCGGAAACCGTACATTTTCCGGGACAAAAAGTATCTAATGTCATTTTAATTGATTCAAAGTATTTGCATACAAAATTTTATCAAAATCGGTTCACCGGTTTAAGCGCAAATCATTTTAGAAACATAGTACATAAATGCTATATACAAAACCTTACTTAGAAGAATAAGCATTAACCATTTTTGTACTCTAGAATATGCTACAGTGGGTTTTCAAAAAAATGGATTTCACTGTCGTAAACTTTATGTTATAAAGGATGAAACTGCATTATTAACTCAAAACCCGATTTTATGTGGAATGGAACACCAATGCTAAACAGCAGCCATATAGAGTTCACTGTGTAAGTGACAGCGCTGAAGGAGCAAATTTTTTTTGTGATTTGTATGGGCAAGCGCCCCAGCGTCAGGAGTTTGCCCATACAAAAGTTGAAAAAAGTTGCTCTTTCAGCGCTGCTACTTTCACAGCGAACTCTACACATTGCACACACCCACAATGGCGGACCGCGGTCCGCATACGGAATGCCGACCCATTGTGTGCGGACCAAGCATGTTCCAAGATGAACTTCGTTAAAAATTAATTTCGGTCTCGACATACTGTTCGAAGATGAACTTCGTTAAAATTAATTTCGGAAACGACATGATGAACATTACCAACAAAAATTATCACTTTTCTCATTGATACAAATAAATTTGTAATTTCCTTAATAATTACATTTGTTTAAATTTTTTTAATCTGGGGACCGCGAACGTCATTTTATTTCTTAAAACGGACCCCGAGCGAAAGTAATTGGTGACCTCTGCTATAAAGTATTACCACTTACTTTTGTTACACGTTGATATTGATTACAGGGCGCCGATTCGTGATTGGCCGTTCTGTTACATCACTGCGGGCGGACTGAGGCTACTTGTAAAGGGAGACGAAGAGAAAACTTCTACCGATGATACTTTCATGTTCATGGTAATTTGGCTTCACCCTGTATAAGATATTATACAGTACCCGGCAATAAATATTGCACATCGACCTTTGGAAAGTGACAGTCGGCTAATTTCGGTTTTTAACCGACTTCCAAAAAACGAGGAGGTTATATGTTCGGCTGTGGATATTTTTTTTTTTTTTTTTTTTTTTTTTTTTGTATGTTCAACGATTACTCCGCCGTTTGTGAACCGATTTTCGAAATTTTTGTTTTGTTGTATTAGGTTTCACTCCAATTTGGTACCATGTTCACAAAAGTGGTGACCTGATGATGGGATCCATGAGTAATCGAGGGAACTCCTCGAAATTTATATGGAAACATATGGTGATTTTGGTTTTATGTGAAGCGTACTAAGAATATGCTACCAAAAAGTCAAATATTGGGTCAAGGTATACCATGGTTTCGAAGATGCTGAGAGAACTCCTGACTCCTTATAGATACACGTTTGGGAGTTTCGGCGTTGTTTTAAGAACAGAAGGCATATGCTACTATGCAATTTATATTCATCATCATAATCATCATCATCATCATCGTCATCATCATCATTACCACGTCGTGTTAAGGTCACCAATGTCTCATGGCACAGACTAGATAATAGTACAAGGCATAGGTATGGTTATACTAATAATAATAATTATGAACTTACTGTATAACAACACCTGTTTATTTAATACATGATGGCGGTCGGCGCCGTAGAGGCGACGGCGTCGCCGCCGCGCGGCGCATGGCGGCAGACGACAGATCGAATCCTTTACTAACTACTTTATATACAGATCGAATACTTTATTAACTACTTTATAAAATTTAAATAGACAAATAGAATTGAAATAAAGTTATTTTAAAAAGAGCATTTAAACAAAACAAAGTTATTAAGTCTTTTTAATTAGTTATACTTATTAATCAATAGATGGCGCACTAAGTATCGATTTGAATTCTTTATTACAAGAACAGCTGTCAATAATTATGATAATATTAAATATTATGAGTAGCTACGCTAAATTGTTAAATTACGTGCTACGCTTGTTAAATTACTTAGCACAATATGTTCACTTCACTGATAATATATTATTTTGTGAGTGTGAGTTGTGACTCTTAACAAATTGTAATAAGATACTTAGGTAAAATATACGCGAAGGTTTATCTACTAGTGTAACTAAAAAGAGTGAAATTATTATTATTTTTAACAAAAAATTAAAACCGACTTCCAAGGTAAAAACAATAATAACATTAATATGAACTAAAAAGTATTAAATAATTTCTACTATCTAATAGTGCCTTTTTCCGAATTCGGCTAAACCTCAACTATTTCTGTACTCAATCTTCATAATTTTGAAGTCGGTGCCAGTTCCAAAAGTTTCAAATATTCTGTCAGAGGACTGAAGTTTCAGCTATCTGGTACCGACTTCAAAATTATGAAGATTGAGTACAGAAATAGTTGAGGTTTAGCCGAATTCGGAAAAAGGCACTATTAGATAGTAGAAATTATTTAATACTTTTTAGTTCATATTAATGTTATTATTGTTTTTACCTTGGAAGTCGGTTTTAATTTTTTGTTAAAAATAATAATGTAGAGCGTTATCTCTTCGCACGAAATACAAAAAGTCCGGTATATATTAGGAGCTGTTAAAACAATTAAGGTTTGCTTCTTTTGACAATTTTATTATTCTTTGTATAAAATACACCAAATTTTCTATAAGTTATGGCTTTATATTCGGGTAAAATAAAATAAAAAAGGGTGTTCAAATTATGTTTACGTATTTAAAATTCTTTTGGAAAATTACAGCTGTAGCAAATTTAGGGGTGTTAACAACTCTAGATATATATTTTGAACTGGACGCGACTGCACTCTATTGAATTTGAACAACGACTGACATAATGTCAAATAGGTGTGTGCTACAAAGATAACGCTCTATGATACCGAAATTAGCCGAATGTCTCTTTCCAAAGGTCGATGTGCAATATTTATTGCCGGGTATTGTACATGATGTAACAAAACATCGTGATAATACTTGAGCATGAGACCCCTGTATAGACTTCACTGTGATAGTAGCAGCGCTGAAAGAGTAACAGATTAACTTTCGTATAGACAAACTCATGACGCTGGCGTGCTTGCCCATTCAAATCACAAAAAAAAACTTTTAGCGCTACTACTTTCACAATGCATATAAAGGACACACACACACTAAAGTATTATCACTATGTTTTGTTACACCCTGTATAAATTATGAAATGATAATATTATAATATGTAATATTTAAGTTTTAAATACGGAATCCACAACTTTTTAAAATAAATGATAATTAGAAAAGTTTACTAAAGAAGTTTAGTACTAAAGAAGTTACATTATTAATATTAATGTCATATCTAGAGCCAGTATTGTTTTTGGCGCTGGTATCAATATAAGTAAGTCTAAGTCATATGGGTACGTAATCAAAAAAATTTTTACAGGTTGGAAAAGTGAGCGTGAACCCACATCCAGAAAATCCGATTTGCAGGTACTTTTAAAGTATTTCTTACAAAAGACCTAAAAATACAGTTTTACGTAAAAAAAATTAATAATAGTTATAAGTAGTACGGGAGCCCTAGAACAAATTTTTTGTGATGCTATTTTTTTCTGAGTAGCTTTATTTTGTTAAGACAAACAACTTTTTTATCTGCGAAAAATCTTGAAAGTGGTAGCTAACAGAGATAGAAAGGATTTCATACTTTGATTTGATGGTCCTAAAATATGGAATGTTCTATTTGTAGGACAATATTACTCTTAAATTATATAACTATTAGATAATGCCCGCAACTCCGTTGCGCCAAAATTCGATTATCGCGCGGGGACCGTGCATTTTTCCTATGTCATTTCCTAAGACTCAAAGTATCTCTATACCAAATTTCAGCCAAATCGGTTCAGCGGTCCGGGCGTGAAGAGGTAACAGACAGACAGACAGACAGACAGACATACGCTTTCGCATTTATAATATTAGTATGGAAGTATGGATTAACCTACAAATATATTTACAAAAAATCAGCTGGTTAGGGTTCCGTTTTAGGGTTCTGTAATAAAAAAAAACATGGTTGACTGCGGTAGGTACCCTAAAACGGAACGGAACGAGATATCATGATTCGAATCACCACTAACATTGAATTGACATGATTCGACAAAATGACGTAAATCCGTCAACTGCCTATGAATCAATTTCTTCGATGGTATTAGTACTAATGTTTATACAGGCGTAACGTGTCAGCGGGCGCAGACAATACGTGGTCTTCAGCCATCCCTCCGTCTGACGGACGGCAGTACGAGATATTGATCAAGAACCTCGCAGTTCGGACCGCTAGATTTAGCCAGCTTGCCGATTATGAGGTGAGAAAATATGTTAATCTTCTGGTTATTAAGGGAATGACGCTTAGGGCCAACCCACACGTACCACAACCACAGCACATCGCAACGACAAAATGTCGAGCAGTGCTTACGTGTGAATGGTGTCGCTGCAGCTTTTTTTTTTATTAAATAAGGGGGCGAACGAGCAAACGGGTCACCTGATGGTAAGCAACTACCGTCGCCCATGGACACTCGCAACATCAGAAGAGCTGCAGGTGCGTTTCCGGCCTTTTAAGAGGGAATACGCTCTTTTCTTGAAGGTTTGCAGGTCGTATAGGTCCGGAAAAACTGCTGGTGACAGTTCATTCCAGAGTTTTACAGTGCGCGGCAGAAAGTTACGCGAAAAACGCACTGTGGAAGACTGCCACTCATCAAGGTGATGAGGATGGTATGTTTTTCGCGTGGTACGATGGCGAAAAGTTGCAGGTGGTATGATTCCGAACAATTCCTCAGAGCACTCCCCGTGATACAACCGATAGAGAATGCAGAGTGAAGCTACATCTCGGCGTGATTCCAAGGGGTCCAAGCTGTTTGAAACACTATGGCAGTCAACAATTCGAGCGGCCCTTCGTTGGATACGATCCAGAGGGAGCAGTTGGTATTTTGGCGCCCCTGCCCAGAGATGAGAACAATATTCCATATGAGGCCGAACCTGCGCCTTGTAGAGTTGTAGGCGTTGGTCCGGACTGAAGTACTGTCTCGCTCTGTTAAGAACACCAAGCTTCTTTGAGGCTAATTTGGCCTTACCCTCTAGATGATATCGGAACTGGACTTCGCTCGATATGTTGACGCCAAGTATCTCAATGCTAGAGGAGATGGTTAAAGATGTGCCCTCGAAACGAGGACATACGACCATTGCTGACTTTTTAGTGGTGAACGCGCAGACCTGTGTCTTGGCGGGGTTGAATTGGACCAAGTTACGTCTACCCCATTCAGAGACCTTCTCCAATGAATTCTCCACCTTAGACACAAGTTCGTTTCGACTCTCAGTGACATTTTGCCGAGAAATATTGGGGGAGCCGGTATATACAGCATCACCTGTACTTGTCATCCGCATAGCAATGAATGCCGCTGGTCTGCAACATGTCATTGATATGCAGTAAGAATAGAGTAGGCGATAGCACACAGCCCTGAGGGACACCAGCATCAACAGACTGAGTTTCCGAGCATTCGCCGTCAACTACGACCTTTATGCTTCTGTCTGCTAAGAAACCAGTGACCCATTTACATAATTTCAAAGCAGCGCTTTATGCCAAACCCGATCAAAGGCCTTCGCAATGTCCAAACTAACAGCCAATGCCTCTCCCTTCGACTCAATTGCCTGAGCCCAACGATGAGTCAGGTACGCCAAGAGATCACCAGCCGAGCGACCCTTACGGAACCCGTATTGTTTGTCGCTTAGTAATCCCTGGCCGTCCAAGTATCGAAGAAGCTGGCTATTGATAATGGATTCCATTATCTTCGAGAAGAGAGAGGTTATAGCGATTGGTATGTAGTTGGAAGGATTTGAGCGATCACCTTTTTTGGGGATCGGGTGCACCAAGGCTGTCTTCCAGGAAGCCGGGACGATGCCAGTGGAATAGGAGAGCCGAAAAAGACGCGTCAAGACCGGAACCAACTCTGGAGCACACTTTTTTAACACAATAGGCGGGATTCCGTCAGGCCCACTCGACTTTTGGATATCAAGGGAACGGAGGGCTTTTCGCACTGAGCGCTGATGAAACCGAATATCCGACATGATGCTCGTGCATCGCGGTATGGTCGGCGGTTTTTGCCCCCCGTCATCCAGGGTCGAGTTTGACGCAAAGAGCTTGCCCAGAAGATCGGCTTTGTCTTTTGCGTCTTGGGCCAACGACCCATTTCCTACGTGTAGGGATGGTAGGGTTGGCTTGCAGAAATTTCTTTCAATAGCTTTGGCCAGAGACCAGAATGCACGGGTTCCCGAGGGGAGGCGCTCAAGTCTCTTGCCAATTCTATTGCCGTGCTGTTGCTTTGCCCGAGTAATCTCTTTCTTGAGGGACCTAGAGGCAAGGTTGTACTCCTTTTTATATGTGCTGGAATTTAAATCCCGAGCAGACACCACGTTGGCCCAGGATTGGTAAGCCTCCTGCTTCCGGCGAGAAGCTTTTTTGGGGGATGAACCAAACCAGGGACGAAATTTGCCGCCAGTTGGCACCACAGAGGACGGAATGAAAAGTTCCATCCCCCGCATCACCACATCGGCAACAGAGTTGGCAGTATTGTCGGGATCATCCGGCGAGAAGCACACGTGCCCCCAAGGATAGGATGCAAAAAACGACCGCATCCCATCCCAGTCTGCCGACTTGTAGTGTCACATACGACGGTATTTAACAGCACGCTGTCTTAACACCGTCGTAAGTGGCACAGAACTCCTGACAAGGTAATGATCCGATGAACCAAGTGGTGCGGTTACGGATATTTGGTAGCCGTCAGGATTTGAAGTCAGCAGGAGGTCCAGCAAGGAAGGATTCTGACCATCCACATCTGGGATTCGCGTAGGCGTAGTAACCAGTTGTGTCAAGTCGTTCGCAAGGGCAAAGTTGCAGACAGATCTCCCCGCATGATCAGTTTTACTGGAATTGAGCCAGTCGGCGTGGTGGGCATTAAAGTTGTAGTTGCATTCTGGTACCGACAAAATGCCGACGTGGTTGCGTTGTCGCCAGTGGCTGTAATGTGGTTACGTACGAAAATCAATGAAACGGAGGGGAAAAGAGCGCGAGCGGTGTGCGCGAACTGTCATTGCGTTGACGCAACGTTGTGGTCCAGTTCATTTACAATACGAAATATACGCTCGACCACGTAGTGCGGTTGTGGTTGTCATGTGGTTGTGGTTTGTGTGGGTAAAACATAACTTAATAAATAGCCAACTAGCCATAATATTATATCATTTAGTACGGGCGCGACCTAGTTAATTTTAACTTCGAGCTTTGAAACTTAAGAGACCGACAGTAGTTACTGGGCAGTAGTGGTAGAGCTTTTTAGCCTTATAATGTTGCGTGGGCTGATAATTTCATATCTCATTCGCAGATGACCATTAAACATGCCACAGCAGCAGTTACAATTGGACATACCATTTGTCTAAAAGCTGCAGACTTATGACCTTATGTTAAATATATTTAATTGTTGTTTTTAGGCCTTCGAAGCTGAAATATCGAAGAGTACTAGCGGAGAAAACCCAGCACTGAAATGGAGCCAAAGTGTGGCTCAACCAGTCATAACACCAGTGCTTCATTCGTAAGTTCCCGTGAATCAATGTTCAATAAGCTGTACAAGCTTTATTATTGTATATTGTTACGATGGCAAAGCTCGACCAAATATTATGACGTAGAATTGGACATTGACTGAATTCTCTCTATTCGGCGCCCCGACTTCAGTATCTACTACACGGTCAGCGTAAATTTGCACCATTTTAAGCTATTACATAGCTTTTATCGCGGGCTTTGAGCGTGGTGAACGAATCAAGAAATTTCGTAACGAAAAAACCAACACACCCCACTCCGACCGCTGTGCCGGTCGGTGCGGCGTTGCCTGACTTCGGCACGGCGTGTGCGTGCGACTACACGAATTATAATTGCATTTGTTGACGAAAATACTACGCAATAGTTTTACCGCGGTAGTGCCCGACTTCGGCACGGTGTGTGCATGCGACTACACGAATTATAATTGCATTTGTTGACAAAAATACTACGCAATAGTTTTACCGCGGCAGTGCCCGAGTGCCACACGTTTTTTTTCTTTTTGTTTCAGCCTGGACGTGAGTTGTGTCATAGCCCCGGCGGTGTACGCCAATGACGTCATACAGTTCGGCCCCGCCTTCGAACTGAATCTCGTATCGGACTGTGCGATAGAACTGAGCATAGATAGGCTGGAACTAGCCAGATATGTCTCAGCTTGCTTCCAACAGGCGTTGAGACGGTGAGTCATAAAGTTAAACGCGTTAAAACAAAATAGCAACCGTAAATTTTGTTGTATGGATACCAAACAGATGGGCTTCTAGTATATTGTATAGTCGCATTATTTTATTTATTTATTTTATTTATTTATTTTATTTTTATTTCTTCAGAAAACTTACAGCTATCATTATAAATTAACTTAACCAAATAGTCACTATAAGCCATTTAAAAGTTATACAGGCCATGAATAATGCGAATGTCGTTTTTTTATTTTGACTCGCTTCTGTCGCGAAAAGATTAAAATGTATATAAATAGTGGTGGTGGCACTATGTTACGAGTCATGAATAGTGAGTTTATTATATTAAATATTTATCGTAATAATATCGAAAACACATTTTGTCGTAGGAGTTCTTTGGTTGGGCATAGTGATGAAGATAAATGTGGTTACGCTTCACTCCTGCAGTGCTATGAAACATCGGAGGAGCACGCCGAAAATGATGAAACTTTTACCGAAGGTATGATTTTAATAATCTGATCAAAACTTGAAGTACTCTCAGTTGTTGTCATACTCAGAAATCAGCTCAGTTTTAATCTAAGCTTAATATGTTATACGCAATATTTCTTATCATTTATTATATGCTTATTGTATTACATATACACTAGTACTTTAAGTTTACGCACGGAGAAATTGCTTTGTCCTTTTATTTTTTTCAAAAAAGGAGTAATGTTGAAACAATATACGAATTCATACATTGTTACATTCTACTATTTTTTTGTAAATAGCTTTAAGTCTATTGTTATAATATTATTATTTTTATGAAAACAGTAATTACTCATCTTTTTAGTAAAAGATGGCCCCGGTGCAAGTTTCTTACGCCGGTTCTTCTCGCTGGGCTAGTTCTCGAACCGGTGGTAGGCTCCATAGTCTCGACGTTCAGAAAATATTTTGTAAAAAAAATACTCTATACTATAGTAGTTTTTAATGCCCAAATCTTATTTCTAGAAGGTATAAAGAGTGTGGAAGAAGAGAGGAGTCTACCTCACACCGGCGCTGACTCCGGCGTAGAGACCGTCGCGTCGAGTTCCACTTGTGGTACAGAAGCGGTGCCGCACAAAAAAATTGTTGCCATACCTAAGAAAGATACTACGTAAGTATATTTTACGTGGTACACGTGGTAGACATATTCTTACCCGTAACTCAAAGGACCAACCCACACGTACCACAACCACACGACAACTACAACCACACCATGTGGTCGGGCGTATATTTCGTATTGTAAATGAACTGGACTATTGATACGGACTACATTTTGCAGTCGCTATCGACCAGTAGTGTGATAGCGACCGCCCGCTTTCTCCCCCCCCCCCTCCCCTCTCCGTTTCATTGACTTTCGTACGTAACCACATCGCAACTACTGACGGCAACGCAACCACGTCGACATTTTGTCGGTACCACAACGCAACTACAAAAAGCTGCAGCGACAACATTCACACGTAACCACTGCTTGACGGCATTTTGTCGTTGCGATGTGGTGTGGTTGTGGACTTGTGGTACGTGTGGGTTGGCCCAAAGTATCACCAAGCCCAACGAAATCGGTTCAGTGGTGGTGTGACGAGGAAAGAGAGAGACACTTCCAAGATACAGCTCGATTAATCTATTTTGTTGGCTTAACTATATGTTTTTAGATTATGCGTAATACTGCAAACATAGTCAATATCAATTTTCTATTATCTAGTATTCATTAAGCAACAAGTTTAGACTCAGTAGGCCTACTATGTAACCGTTTTGAGACTCAAACAATCGAATGGGAATGCCAGCTCTAACAACGATATTGCTCGTTTGTTAGAGTAGGGCGCGGCATTCTCGTACGATTCCATGAGTCTCAAAACGGTTCCGTGGTACGGCCCCAGTTTCCGTTTGCTAAAAAAATCTTGAAACATTGCAGCGACAATGTGTCTGACTATATGGAGATGCTGGTCACTATGGGTGCTATAGAACTATCTCTGTATGTGATCGACAATGGCTCGCCGGAAGTAAAGGCTCTGCGGCCACCGCCCGAGGTCTATGAAGCGATGTCCGAACCTGTTTTAAGAGTAAGTGGGAGACGGAGTATATCTACTAGACAGATTTTTTTGTGTCCAAAACTCTATCATATTTGCATATATTAAAAACTAAGGAAGATGTAAACAATTAGATCAATATTTAAGCCTTCGCCCAATTGCGATGTGTGCGAGAAGCTCATGTTTTGCTGGAGTGTGCCCGGACTGCAGAGCTAAGATCAAGGCTCTTAGGCGACCTTGGTTGCCTGCACAATGGACGGATCAACAGCGTACTTTCGGAGCCGTTGTCCCTAGAGGCAATAAAATTATATAGTTATTTGGATTTGTCCCTTGTGTGCACACTGTGTTCACCTATGGGCTATGAGGCTGACATTAAGAGTCCGTATACGAAATTTTGCCGATTTTGCTGAAATTGCAAAGGTTCGCTACAGAAATATTATTTGGTTTTTTCCCCTTATTAGACTTAAAAAATATATATATTAATTATTAGATTTAAAATATATTTAAGCGCGGAAAGCCGACTCGAACTTGCGGCGAGTAATATAATGTGAGACTTAGGTTGTTTTGAATCGTGTTTTTTTGGCACAATTTGTTTTTTTTTTTTTTTTTTTTCTCGAATTGGATAGAATTTTATCTATAGATTATTTCTGTCGTTTTCTTTTTATGAATTACAGCTCCAAGTTGCCGAAATTAACAGCAATTCTTTGCCCATTTTCTCTAAAATTTTGCCGAGTTACATATTTTTTTGCTCAACTATTTTATATTAAAGTGGTAAAAAGTAATTCCAACATTTTATAGACGACTTTCTCAAAAGTACATTGTATTTTTTCACATCGTTAAGACGTCAATACAATCCATAAACAGGTGATATTCTAAACCTTTTGCAGCAAAAGTCACAAAACTGTCGCGGGTTTGAGTTGGATTATTTAAAAATACTTGAAAAAATAAAAATCTAGCTCAACATTAGATTATAATTGAAATGTTGTGCATTAAAACTTATAGAAATACTGTATTTTAACTGTTAAATGATAAATCACGTCTGTAAAATCAGCGAAATCGGCAAATTTCGTATACGGATCTTTAACACTGAGTGTTAAAAGCCTCTGTAAAATAAAAAGATAAAAAAAAGAAATCAATATGATAAATTGGCTCATGACGTCCAGGCGTATACACTTCATTCATTCTGTAATAAATGTTTGGTAGTAGAGATCAACTACGATAACTTGGCGCGCCCCTCCAAATGACTGTTTCAATATGTAGTTTCAGTGTGTAGTCATATCCTTATGAAAGAGTTTGTATGTAGTAAGTATTCAACCAATCACAGTACACGTAATATTTCAGTTAATGACACTTATTACCAAGATTTGTTGGTCAACTAATCATAACTAGCCTACCGCGCAAGACAACGCACTACAAATGTTTTGACAACACACTTCAAAGGTTTTGAATTTTGGAGGGGCGCGCCATGTTATCGCAGTTGATTCGTGTAAAGCTTTATTCAACAATTAAAATTGAGCTACATATTTGAAACTATATCTGATAGATTTCAGTCGCGAAATCAGCGGGCAGCGCAGTGGGAGCGGCAGCGGTGCGGAATTTTATACAGGCCTTGAATGCCGCTTGCCACGCGTCATACTAGACGGCTTATCCATATAAACTTAAACATTGGAACGCGCTGCTCCCGCGCCTCCGCCGCTCCTGCCCAGATGCCCGCTGATTTCGAGACTGAAGCCTTAAATATATCTCCCATAACTAATAATACGTATATTTATTTTATACAGGTGGCGCCTACCGTGGTCGAGAGCTTATCCAAGAGCAATATTGAGATGGAGGAATCGTCATCGTCTTCGGGAACTGCTAGCGAAAGTTCCACAAGTAAAGACGTTATGGACAATGACAAGATGGAGTCGCCGGTCAGTTTCTTAGCCCTGCTACACACGTGACGATAAAACTGCACAGTTAGATACCAGATGTCATAATATAAACGTAATGCCGCGGTAGTTACAAATTAGGGCCAATCCACACGTACGGCGTACCACAACCACACCACGTGGTCGGACGTATATTTCGTATTGTAAATGAACTGGACTGATCACACATACCACATTTTGCAGTCGCTGTCGACCACTTGTGTGATACCGACCACATCGCAACCACAAGCGAACTAGCCTTTGACTTTTGTACGTTTACTACATCGCAACTACTGACGACAACGCAACCACGTCAACATTTTGTCGGTACCACAACTCAACTACAAAAAGCTGCAGCGACATTATTCACACGTAACCACTGTTTGACGGCATTTTGTCGTTGCGACGTGGTGTGGTTGTGGTACGTGTGGGTTGCCCCTTACAAGTAGAACAAACTCATTTTGATGATTTATCTGAATTACAATACGGGTGGTATAGATACTAATCTGAAGCTCATTTATCAAAGTATTATCTAATTATCTATTTCAGAACATCATACAATACGCAAGAAAGACTGAAGGCAACCTGGCGTTGATACACATCACATTACAGCAACCAAACTTATACTTCTGGCAGAGAAAACACCAAAGAACCTTACAGGTATAGTAAAACCATATTTTTAAAGTCTATTAGCAACCAATAGTGTATGAAAGTCTGTCTGTCTATGTAAATGTGAAATGTGTCTGTATGTCTGTTATTTCTTCACGCCCAAACCACTGAACAAATTTTTCTAAAATTTGGTATGGATATACTTTGAGTCCCGGGAAAGGACAAATAATACTTTTTATCCCGGAAAATGTACGATTCCCGCGCGATAAACGAGTTTTGGCGCAACGGAGTTGCGGGCGTCATCTAGTATGTAATATTTCCAGAACTGCTCAATTTTCGTATAACATGTTAGTCTATTGAACGTTTGAACAAATATGCCAAATTGTAAAAGTGTATGACGTATGTATGTATAATAATGTAATATCTATGGACGCTTCACACCACGTCAGACTGGCCCCGTTCTAAGTACCTCAAGGACTTGTGTTACGGGTACCAGATAACGGAAATATATTTAATGGTTTGATACTGTACATATATTTAAGATTTTTATTGTATGATACACATATTTAATATACATCCATGACCCAGGAACTTTATAAACTTTTTGTTCCGTCGGCGGGACTCGAACCCGCGACCTCCGGCTTGAGCTCATCGCGCTCACCACTGCGCCACGGAGGTCGTCAAGTATATTGTATGTATGTAATTGTATGTATGTAAGTTTTCATGTTTGTGTTCGCATATCTCCGGAACTACAAGTCCGATTTAAGTAATTCTTTTTTTGTTGTTCAACTTAAGGAATGCTGCAAGTTTCATCAAAGTCGGTTTAGTAGTTTTTGAGATAGGGAATTTTAATTCTCAATTACGTACAAGTTTGAAGTCGGTTTTATGTTTTTAAAATACTATTATTATTGTTATATCTAGCTATCGTTATTCAACGCCTGGATAGGTCTGGGCGCGGGGCAGCAAGAGGGAGATTGGAATATACCCCTTATCACCACGGCAAAAGGCTCACCAGATCCCGTCACTGATATTCCACCGGCACTCGTCATGCTGAAGATCGAACAGTCGCCACGTAAGTTTTGAATAAAAAAAGGAGTAATATTCCTTGAACATGCATTTTGCCGCTCATAAAAGCAGATTATGTTCTTTTTGTAGTCTCGTTCGTAATCCTGCTCTTGTTAACTAAATTTCCTCAAAATGGGCCCAGTAGTTATGGCACAGTCATATTCAATGCATTCAAATTTTTCTTTACGATACTCTCTGCAAATTAGACTAGTTTACCAAAATGTACCCTACAAAATATTTGCTATAATCCTTCCTCATATAAAATGGACAACATATGGGATTTGCTGGTTATGTAAATATTTTTATTTCAGGACCATTCCTAGGTAAACAAAATTCCCGTGGTAGAGTGCAGTTGGACATAGATAGGCCAGTGCTCATACAAGTATCGACTGATCGCTTGAAGCGCTTGCAAGGAATAAAGGCATTGGTAAGGCAATTTTCGATTTTTTCATTTGACAATAAGGTTCCAAGTTTTTGATTGGTTTTAGATGTTTGCTTTGTTTATTTTAGATAGATGGTGAACACCATTGCCACGAATTTTCCGAAGAAGTTCATAATAATGCACCTGTTTTAGACACAATTAGACATAGTTGCGGTAAGTAGAGACTCCTATGTTTTGTTTTATAAAAATGTCGCTGTTCATTTTACTGACATTGCTTCCCGTAATGGACTTAAAACTATTACATTACTAGTTGCCGCCCGTGACTCTGTTGTTCCGAAATTCGTTTATCGCGCAGGAACCGTACATTTTTTCCAGGATAAAAAGTATCCTTCCCGGGATTCCTTTCCCGGGACTCAAAATCGGTAAGCGTGAAAAGGTAACAGACAGACAGTCAGAAAGAAAGACACACTTTCGAATTTATAATATTAGTAAGGATAATCAGTATTATAAATAGTGAGGGAGCTAATTTTTTGTGAGTAGCTACATTTTGATAAGACGAACAACATTTTTATTTTCGAAAAGTCTCGAAAGTGGCAGCTAATCTGTTAGCTGCCACTTCCGTTTTAGGGTTCTGTAATCAACGAAACTTGGTTGACTACTGTACCCTAAAACGGATCCCTAACCAGCAGATTTTTTGTATATTTGTAGGTTAATAGTTATATTATGTATTATTTAAGAGTAACCTTGTCCTACAAATAAAACAATCCATATTTTAGGACCATCAAGTCAAAGTATGAAATCCTTTCTATCTCTGTTAGCTACCACATTCGAGATTTTTCGAAAATAAAAATGTTGTTCGTCTTATCAAAATGTAGCTACTTACTCACAAAAAATTAGCTTGTTAGTAATCACAAAAAAAATTGTTCTAGGGCTTCCGTACTAAAACTATGATATTTGATATTAAAATTACATAGAAAATCAAAAGATTCAATATGATTTTTCCAATTTATAACCTCCTCCTTTTTGGAAGTCGGTTTAAAAAGGCTTCTTTTCAACAGCAAACCATTCCATTGAAAGCATAACCGTCCAGACCAGCCAAATAAGCGTCTGCGGCAGAGAAGGTGCAATGGGTTGGGACTCTGCGAAACTGCAGTTGGCCGTAGGTTCGAGGCCTGAGCGAGTCATAAGCCGAGTACTGGTTTCGTCCCTCATAGTGTCAGCTGGGTCTATAAAAGATAGAAGACACGTTGTGTTGCAGCCTCTTATGATTGGGTGAGTGATTTGGTCATAAGTTGTTGAGATATTTACAGGGTACCGTACCATACGCATATGTGCAATGTGCATAATGTACACGGGCGCCATCCTCTAGGGGCGCCAAATCTCCATCTTTAGGGGCGCCAAATCGCCATCTTTAGGGGTGCCAAAATCAAGAACCCTAAAATTTTGCCTAAAGGGGCGCCAAAATCCTTTTTTTGCACACAGGCGCCAGTAGCCCTTACGGAGGCTCGATATTTAATTGTAAAAACTAGAGATCGGAACTTTAATCTTAAACGAAACTTGTAGAAAACAATGCTTTCTTACTAAGCATGATTCTTTAAAATGATCTGACACGGCTAAAAGAAGCTTAGGCTGTAAAAAGCAAACCCAGTGTAAAATTATTATATTTTTGCTGTAAAGCCCTGTTGTTTCTTTCCATTTTGTAATCTTTTTTAAGCTATTGTATAGCTTTTATCGCGGACCGAATCAAGAAATTTCTTAACGAAAAAACCTAACTTTGTGGCGTTGGCAGACTTTGGCACGGTGTTTGTGTGCGTACGACTAAACGTATACGAATTATAAATATTGCATAAGTTGATAAAAATACTATACAATAGTTTTACCGTGGCAGTTCCCGAGTGCCACACGTATTTTTTAATCGTGTCTTCATTATTCCTCTTCTTTCATAAAATATACGGAAAACAAAGCATAATTATACGATTTACTTTGACACAATTGGCGTCAGTGTATTTCTAAGTTTTTATTTCACAGGGGCTCACTGCAAGCGACGTGGGACTCTTGGCGTCGCACAGAGTCTAATTTTGCCGTGCACGAACCAACAGTCAGTGCGGGTTTGGATCTAGATAGGATAGTGTTGAACCTACGACCTATGGACCTAGACGTGTTGGCGCGACTAACAAATATTATGAATGATGTGAGAAAAGATAAAATGGTGAGTATTTTTTATAAGCGCTGATTTGCGATGGTTAATTAATCAACAGGCTGTAATTTATAATCACATTAATAATAATTATCACTGGATTAGACTTCCTTCATTGTGAATATATCCTTCGCCTAGTCGACTTTGTCATAGTATTAATTTTAGTTTAACTTATTATTTATATTTCAGGAAAGCAGTACGCCAAAAAGTCCAAGCAGTAATGAATCCACACCGGAATTCTTTAGAAGATTTTACAGGAGTGACAACACAGATTCATCCGGTGATCAATTCTATAAAGATGACTTGAGGTAAGAAGTAACAATCCCCCCCCCTCTCCTCGCAACATTTTTGACCAATCCTCAGTGCTCACTCTTGTCATGTAACTACTCGCACAAACAATCACAAACTAACAAACTAATTCGTGTTCAAATTAAGCAGTAGCGCACTTGTACATTGTGTGCCACTGACTCGTTTTATGTTCTGCAATCGGAAAAACACTTACGCCCGCCCGTATCGTCAAAGTTATGACATTTTGTTAAGGCGCTATTTCGAAAGTAATTTTACCGCAAGGGCAATTTTATACTTAATTTGTATGACTATAAAGTCGTGAATACGCTGCGGCCAGAAGCTATCGGCTCGCTCGGAAAACATGCGAAAAAACGTAATTATAATCATTTAAAAAATAACTAGGAGCATTTAAGCAAAATGCTTCTATACGATTTTGAGTTGCAAAGTTGTCTATCAATTAGACTAATTTCCTACAATACATCTATTTTCGTTTAAAAATGATCTTCAAATTTCGCATTTTTAAGAGGTCTTTTCGAAAATTAAATGTATCGAGGCAAAATACGTTAATCGTGTTTCTAGTTCTTCTCAAACCTAGATAAGGCTATGAAGATATGTATATCTCATTACCAGATCTGTAACATTTCTGAGGGTCCTATATATTACGTCAAAAAGAACAGTTTTTTCAATATAGCGCCTTAAACAAATGACATAATTTTTGAGGCTTAAAATTGAGTCGAGTGGAGGAAATCTCAAAGATACATACGTAAATCTTATCTGCTCGTTTACTACTTTTAACAGGAGTGGCGCTTTCAAGCTAGTGTCCGGACAGCAGCTGCCGATGGCGTATCAGGCGACGCTGCACGAGAGCATGGTGGCGTGGCGCTACCCGCACCCGCGAGCTATCACACGCGTTATCGCGTTCCCCATACCCGGACACGTGAGTTGTGTTCAACATGGCGGCGCCACAAGCTGGTGTCCGGACAGCAGCTGCCGATTGCGTATCAGGCGACGCTGCACGTCGAGGGCACGGTGGCGTGGCGCTACCCGCACCCGCGAGCTATCACACGTGTCATCGCGTTCCCCATACCCGGACACGTGAGTTGTGTTCAACATGGCGGCGCCACAAGCTGGTATCCGGACAGCAGCTGCCGATGGCGTATCAGGCGACACTGCACGAGAGCATGGTGGCGTGGCGCGACCCGCACCCGCGAGCTATCACACGCGTCATCGCGTTCCCCATACCCGGACACGTGAGTTGTGTTCAACATGGCGGCGCCACAAGCTGGTGTCCGGACAGCAGCTGCCGATGGCGTATCAGGTGACGCTGCACGAGAGCATGGTGGCGTGGCGCTACCCGCACCCGCGAGCTATCACACGCGTCATCGCGTTCCCCATATACGGACACGTGAGGTTGACATGGTGGTATGACAAGCTGGTTGGCGTAGAAAGTGGCATTAGCGGATAATTAAAATGGCTAGGTATAATATGTGACAGCCAGTTCAAGAGCAAAAGTATATCCTAAGATTGGCTAGACCATTTAATAAGATAACTATTATGATAAAGTGTCTACTTACTACTTAGTGCCTATCAAGCGACTTACATTTACATCATGTTAGTCATTACAGTTCTGACTTAGCATAAAATATTTTTGTCTAGCAACACCAGACTCTAATTGAAAAAATACGATCAATCCGTGGCGTACACGATCAACTTTTCGTCAATCCGTACCGGATTGATGGATCAGATTGATGAAAATTTACACGGTCAAACCTGTGACTATATTTTTTTTTTCCATAGGATGAAGAAATAGAGTGCACGTTGGAGCTTTACTGTCCACTGCTGTCTCGATGGGAGTCGCACACGCATTTCAAACTGCCCGTTAGTGAAGCAAGGGAGATAAAGATCAATGTCACACCTAGTAAGTGAATGTCAATGTGTGCAAATACGTCTTTTTGTGTAAAAAAATCTGTACAAATTTACACCTACTCATGTGTTTTAGAAGTCAGCTGTGGTATTTTACCCGACCGCCGGGAGGGTTATCTAGGTTTTACTTCACCACTCTTTTGTTATATACTTATTACTAGATAATAATATTATATGATAGTAACGTATTTTTTTGATATTCTAGATCCAGTATTCGCTGCAACATGGCGAGTGCGAGCTTGCAGCAACTGCCAGGAAACCTTACAACCGTTTGAATTTGATTTCAAAAAGTTCATACCAAAATCTGACCCATTGGTGAGTTGTGATAAATATTTTTTTCAAAATCAAAATGTATCTTTATTTCAACAGAACAATGATGAGGCTTAATAATGTAACAAAGTTATAAGTAATAAATGATTTCACTCCCGTAACTCGATCTAGTATGATGAAGCTTAACCAGAGTTTATGTTATACTCTTCTCTCCCATCATAAGCCTTCTGAACTCCCTACCTAAACTTTTTGAATGCTAGTATTACTTCCCATCGAGTTTATCCTTCCAACAACGTTGTCATCGTTATATTTATTCCAGTCTCCAGACCTACCTACAATAAGCGACTACGGGCACACATCTTGCGAGGTGACTGCAGAACAGTTGTCAGGAGTGCTACGTATTGACTCGTACTTTGCGACGCGATTGTTGCCCAGCGCGCATGTAGCTGTACGCTTCGCGGAGTTCGAAGTGAACGCGTATAACAACTTACCGAAACTTTCCAGGTTAGTAGACATTTCGGTTAATGGTAAATGATAGAGAAAAATAGTGAGTGGGAGAAGTAATTGAACGGAAATGAACTAGATCTAAAGTAGTAGAAATGATGTTTGTGACATAATTGATACGATTTAAGAGTTAGCAAGAGAAAGAAAGATCAATCACGATAACATGGCGCGCCCCTCCAAATGACTCTTTCAATGTGTGTAGTCACATCCTTATGAAAGAGTTTGTATGTAGTAAGTATTCAACCAATCACAGTACACGTAATATTTCAGTTAATGTCACATATTACCAAGATTTGTTGGTCAACTAATCAAAACTAGCCTACCGCGCAAGACAACGCACTTCAAACGTTGTGACAACGCATTTCAAACGTTTTGAATTTTGGAGGGGCGCGCCATGTTATCGTAGTTGATCTCTACATTGTGCTGTAAGAACTATATAGCTATATAGTTCAGGTCAATAGACAATAAATGAGGGAGAGAGAATTTTATAAAAAATACATCCACCACATTAACGTGGTATCTTAACGCCTTTACTAAAAAGAAAATGTTGCACAAATAATAAACTTTCGACCTAATTATTTCAATATATTAAACAGGAATGAAACGTTGTATATCGTATCCATTAAAAAATATTCTGGTAAGGGAGCTAGTAAATGAGAAAAACATTATCACAAAGTTTGTTATTACAGGGAAGCGAAGACAATAGAAGGCTACCACATGACACGACCACTTATGCGCAATCACCGCGTACTCAGTGTGGCTATGCGCGATATGGCTGCGCATGCGCTGTTGGGACGCACCTCCAGATTGGTGTTCAATAGTAAAATACTGTGAGTATACATATAAGCAGTCAGTTAAGTGCAAATCATAATATATCAGGCTGAGATTAAATATGTAAATCGTGATTACTATACAATAGCTACAACAAAGGTATAATAATTTCAGTTTTTGATTTATATTGTGTTTTTACATAATTCAAAAACGCTATTTAGTTTGGTGTTTCGTAGCATAGTCTACTTTTAAGTATATTAACATCGAAGCACTTGCTTCGATGTTAATATACTTAAAAGGGCACTTGCCTACTATTTGCAGCTGCGGCCTAAATTTTGGAAGGTTTGTCGGTCACAAATAGTACTAATTACAATATAAGTATTGTGACATAGATGTCGAAATAAAATAATGAAGATGAACTGATCTAATATCAAAATTGTAGGAGTGACGTAGTAGACATGGCGACGGGTACAATGGAACCTTTCGTCGAACAGTTCAGGCTTCAAGCTACAATCGTCCTAACGCATGACCCTCAAGTGCGTGTTCGCGCCGGTGATACTAAAGTGTACGTGCACGTACCGAGAGTGAGTACGCTACTCTCGCTTGCTGAGGATTGGAGCGAAGGAGTGAGAAAGGTATGTAATCTCTGTATTGGGGTTGAAATCATTTGCATGAACTAGCGATAAGCCACCTCATGACACGCATTAGCATGTGCGCGCTGGTGATACTAAAGTGCACGTACCGAGAGTACGTACGCTACGCTCTCTCGCTGATAACATCGTGATGTTTATTCGTGACGTCAAGATACGCGATAAAAAAGACGCTTCATAACTCAATACTGTTTCACATGTTTATTCATCATATTTTTCAGTTTCCGACGTCGCGTCGATGTCGAAACATCTAAATTCTAATTATACCGTTAATCACCTTTTAATATAAAAATCACAATTTATCCAAACAGTACCAACAGATGACGTCACAAGTTAGCCCGCCATTAGAAGACGTAGACAAGATGGCGTCAGTGGAGACGCTAGAAGGCCGCATAGCGCTCTGGATACACAACACTTGCTCAGTTCCGCTGCGTATCGGTCAACACGATACAGATGAGGTTGTGCCATTGGGATCGGGAACTACTCTCGCTTACAGGTAATCGTTTAAAAAATAGCATCAAAATCAGGCAAGCCAAAAAAGCAACTTTACTTACTCTGTCGCTTAGATCACTTTCTCTATGGTCTTTTCCGTACGAATAATGCGTACTAATATTATAAATGCGTGTGTTTTATATGTATCAAAAAAGTGTGTCTGTCTGTCTGTTGCCTCTTGACGCCCAAACCGCTGAACTGATTAGCTGAAATTTGGCATGGAGATACTTTGAGTACTGGGAAAGGACATAGGATACTTTTTGTTCCGAAAAAATGTACGGTCCCCGCGGGATAAACGAGTTTTGGCGCAACGGAGTTGCGGGCATCATCTAGTCACTTATAAGTAGGACCAGGATTTATATGTAAATACCATTGACATAAGAAACTGTATGGAAGAAATGACCACGAAAGACAAGCGCCTGCCTTCAAAATTTATAAAAAAAACTTAATATCGATATCGATATTTTTTTATTATTCAGTGACATCTCTAGTAAAATCCGCCATTTTTAACCGACTTCCAAAAAACGAGGAGGTTATAATATGTTCGGCTGTGGATATATATATATATATATATATATATATATTTATTAATTTTTTTTGTATGTTCAACGATTACTCCACCGCTTGTGAACCGATTTTCGAAATTTTTGTTTTGTTGTATTAGGTTTCACTCCAATTTGGTACCATGTTCACAAAAGTGGTGACCTGATGATGGGATCCATGAGTAATCGAGGGAACTCATCGAAATTTATATGAAAACATATGGTGATTTTGGTTTTATAAGAAGGATCCTAAGCATATGCTACCAAAACGCAAGATTTTGCACCAAGATATACTATGGTTCCGAAGATACTAAGAGAACTCCGGATTCCTTATAGATACAAGTTTGGGGGTTTAGGCGTTGTTTTAAGAACTGAAAGCATATGCCACTATACAAATTACATTCATCATCATCGTCATCATTACCACATCAGGGTCACCAATGTCACCAAAATTGAACGCAACAAAATATTCAACCTTATCTCCAGAGCGTAAGGCACACATTTGACATTACTTCTGAGAAGTAAGTAGCTTCGATAATACAAGTAACATGCTAGTGCACTGTCACACTTGCCAATCCCGGCCACGGGCGGCCGTAGACTTCTCAAGCGATATTATGTATTACAATAATAAAGATAAAGTTTAAAATCATATGACACTAAAAGCCTCGCCGCTGCTGAAATTCCGGTTTGGCGCGGCCCTAGCACGTGACCACTTCGATTTTTTTAAAATGTATTGTTTAAAATTATCTGCAGCTGATATTATATTTTGTAAGTGTGACTGTCAACAAATTGTAATAAGATATGTAGAATAATATACAGGTGTATTAGGGCCGATTCACACCGGAATGGCGGAGGCGAGGCGAGCAGTTTCAGTATCATATGATTTTAAACTTTATGTTCATTGTTGTTAATAATACATAGTATCGCTTGAGAAATCTACGGCCGCCCGTGGACGCTCGTGGCCTCTTGCGGCCGCCGGCGGCGTCGATTTCTCAAGCGATAAGTATGTATTACAATAATGAAGATAAAGTTTAAAATCATATGACACTGAAACTGCTCGCCTCGCCTCTGCCATTCCGGTGTGAATTGGCCCTAATATACGTATAGTACTTACGCGATGATTTTACTAGGTAACTAAAAAGAGTGAAATTATTATTTTTAACAAAAAATTAAAACCGACTTCCAAGGTAAAAACAATAATTGTAGAGGCGAAAGCCCTACGACGATTGTAGAAAGGATATAATAAAGGAAGATGGACAAAAATGGGTACCTGCTGATGCGGAGATGCTGGTGGCTGCGTAGGTGGGCTGAGAAGTGCTGATGTCCGTGGTCACACGACACTGTCACCTTGGTCTATTAGTTTATTTCACTGTATTCACTGAGCTGATCGCGACACGGGATAAGGCACGGGGAAATGAGATTTTCGTATGTTCAACGAGCGCGCTCCGTTCACGGTTCAAGGCGGAAAGTCTTATATGTCACTCGCGAGTCTAGCGTATGACGTCGACAGCACAGAGCATTAACAAAAAATTAAAACCGACTTCCAAGGTAAAAACAATAATAACATCCTTATAATATGAACTAAAAAGTATTAAATAATTTTTCCTATCTCATGGTGCCTTTTTCCGAATTCGGCTAAAACTCAACTATTTCTGTACTCAATCTTCATAATTTTGAAGTCGGTACCAGATATAGCTGAATCCAGATGCCAGAATATTTGAAACATTTGTAACTGGCACCGACTTCAAAATTATGAAGATTGAGTACAGAAATAGTTGAGTTTTAGCCGAATTCGGAAAAAGGCACCATGAGATAGGAAAAATTATTTAATACTTTTTAGTTCATATTATAAGGATGTTATTATTGTTTTTACCTTGGAAGTCGGTTTTAATTTTTTGTTAAAAATAATAATTTCACTCTTTTTAGTTACCTAGTAAAATCATCGCGTACTATACGTAGATTAGGGCCGATTCACACCGAATGGCAGAGGCGAGGCGAGCAGTTTCAGTGTCATATGATTTTAAACTTTATTGTAATACATAGTATCGCTTGAGAAATTGACGCCGCCGGCGGCCGCAAGAGTCCACGAGCATCCACGGGCGGCCGTAGATTTCTCAAGCGATACTATCTATTACAACAATGAAGATAAAGTTTAAAATCATATGACACTGAAACTGTTCGCCTCGCCTGCGCCATTCCGGTGTGAATCGGCCCTAATACACCTGTATACTATTCTACGTATCTTATTACAATTTGTTAACAGTCACACTTACAAAATATAATATCAGCTGCAGATAATTTTGAACAATACATTAAAAAAAATCGAAGTGGACACGTGCGAGCCGCGCCAAACCGGAATTTTAGCAGCGCGGCAGCGGCGAGGCTTTCATTGTCATATGATTTTAAACTTTATCTTTATTATTGTAATACATAGTATCGCTTGAGAAGTCTACGGCCGCCCGTAGCCGTGATTGGTAAGTGTGACAGCTGTGCACTCTAGCATGTTACTTGTATTATCGAAGCAACTTACTTCTCAGAAGTAATGTCAAATGTGCGCCTTACGCTCTGGAGATAAGGTTGAATATTTTGTTATGTTCAATTTTGGTGACATTGGTGACCCTGACATGAAAATGATGATGATGATGATGAATATAATTTGTATAGTAGCATATGCTTTCAGTTCTTAATATAGCGCCTAAACCCCCAAACTTGTATCTAAAAGGAATCCGGAGTTCTCTTAGTATCTTCGGAACCATAGTATACCTTGGTGCAGAATCTTGTGTTTTGGTAGCATATGCTTAGGATGCTTCTCATAAAATCAAAATCACCATATGTTTCCATATAAATTTCGAGGAGTTCCCTCGATTACTCGTGGATCCCATCATCAGATCACCACTTTTGTGAACATGGTACCAAATTGGAGTGAAACCTAATACAACAAAATAAAAATTTCGAAAATCGGTTCACAAACGGCGGAGTAATCGTTGAACATACAAAAAAAAAAAAAAAAAAAAAAAAAAAAATATCCACAGCCGAACATATAACCTCCTCGTTTTTTGGAAGTCGGTTAAAAACTCATGCGCTGCGGTGTTGCCAACGTCGCGCTAGAATTTGGCGCGATCAATAATAATAATTAATATCCTTATAATATGAACTAAAAAGTATTAAATAATTATTCCTATCTCATGGTGCCTTTTTTCGAATTCGGCTAAAACTCAACTATTTTTGTACTCAATCTTCATAATTTTAAAGTCGGTGCCAGTTACAAATGTTTCAAATGTTCTGGCATCTGGATTCAGCTATATCTGGTACTAACTTCAAAATTATGAAGATTGAGTACAGAAATAGTTGAGTTTTAGCCGAATTCGGAAAAAGGCACCATGAGATAGGAAAAATTATTTAATACTTTTTAGTTCATATTATAAGGATATTAATTATTATTATTGTTTTTACCTTGGAAGTCGGTTTTAATTTTTTGTTAAAAATAATAATTACTTTACAAATTTCGAAGGCAGGCGCGTGTCTTTCGTGGTTATTTCTTCCATATAGTTTCTTATGTCAATGGTATTTACATATAAATCCGGGCCCTACTTATAAGACATTAAAAATCGGCCAAGTACGAGTTGTACTCGCGTACGAAGGGTTGCGTACCACTACAGAGCAAAAATAGGATAATAATTGTATTTTTTGTATGGGAGCCCCCCTTAATTATTTAATTTATTTAAATTTTAGTATCAATTATTAAAGTACAAATACAATCGAGTATTTTGTAAACATTTCAATTGCCTGGTGTTGCCGTTATTGATTAAGAGCAAAAAAATGCAAAAAAATCATTTGTTGTATGGGAGCCCCCTTAAATATTTAATTTATTTTGTTTTTAGTATTTGTTGTTATAGCGGCAACAGATATACACAATCTGTGAAAATGTCAGAAGTCTAGCTATAGCGGTTCTTGATTTACAGCCTGGTGACAGACAGATGGACAGACATCGAAGTCTTAGTAATAAGGTCCCGTTTTTACCCTTTGGGCGTGGAACCCTAAAAATTAACTGCATACAATGTATAGCGAATATAATATAATCTACAAAGCTTGCTATTTCAAAAGGTTTTGATTTTTTAGGTGGCGCTCTCCGTTACAGCCAAGGAAGATGCGATTCTCTCTTATAGGACCAGCGGCTGAGTTCGTGTGGTCTACGAGTAAGTATTTATATCACTATTATTAATTGCGAACGGATCTTTCGGGTACATCTTATCTTATCCTTTCTCGAGACTCAAAATACATACACACGAAATTGCATCCAAATCGGTTTAGTGTAAATGGAAGACGATTACTAACTTTCGTATGCAGTTTAATTTTTTTGTTTCAAGTATTTTTATCTTTGGTCATCATATTTGTATATTGTCCTTCAGGTATTCTCTTCACGGCCGGTTCCTGCCGCGTGAAGCTAGAAGAGTCTGACAAATCTCCGGGCGTGTATCTATACGTGACAGTCAAAGAGTCTGGCGGGAGGCGGGACATGTATTTGTCGGGGAGATTGTTGCTGGCCAACATGTTGCGACACGATCTGCAGTATAAAGTAAGTATAATTGGCTTCTGTAGTCTTCCTGCTAAGTTAGTCAAGCAATTGTTAATCGTTGTTTGAATTTGTTTGCCCTAAAATTGTAATTACATTCGATGTTAACATGATGATCAGTTCCTCCCATGATGATCAGCTCCTCCCTCCCTCCGCGGCCTCCGTACGGTTAACATCGTCTGACGTGCGCTCCGGGAATAAAAATTATTTTCAGTGGTTTAAAATCGATAAATTCGTGCTGAGTGTGTGTAAATAGCTAGGTAACGGTGTAATCTACGTGTACTGTAAGTTTTTTAAACACATTTGCCCGTATTTTATTGGATTTAACTCGGTAAGTAATTTCTTTGTTCACTTTTATCAGTAGGGAATTGTAGGTAGGTAAAATATTGTGTGTGTCGGTACCGCTCGCGCGGCGCCGGCCGGCCTTGCGATCAGCTGACTGTGACTTTCAGTTTAACTTTTTAACCGACTTCCAAAAAACGAGGAGGTTATATGTTCGGCTGTGGATATTTTTTTTTTTTTTTTTTTTTTTTTTTTATTTTTGTATGTTCAACGATTACTCCGCCGTTTGTGAACCGATTTTCGAAATTTTTGTTTTGTTGTATTAGGTTTCACTCCAATTTGGTACCATGTTCACAAAAGTGGTGACCTGATGATGGGATCCAGGAGTAATCGAGGGAACTCCTCGAAATTTATATGGAAACATATGGTGATTTTGGTTTTATGTGAAGTGTACTAAGAATATGCTACCAAAAAGTCAAATATTGGGTCAAGGTATACCATGGTTTCGAAGATGCTGAGAGAACTCCTGACTCTTTATAGATACACGTTTGGGAGTTTCGGCGTTGTTTTAAGAACAGAAAGCATATGCTACCATGCAATTCAAATTCATCATCATCATCATCGTCATCATCATCATTACCACGTCGTGTTAAGGTCACCAATGTCTCATGGCACAAAATAGATAATAGTACAAGGCATAGGTATGGATACAATAATAATAATTATGTACATAACAACACCAATTATTATAGGCTGTTTAATATACACGGCGGTCGGCGCCGCAGAGGCAACGGCGTCGCCGCGCGGCGCGCGGCGGCGCGCGGCGACGCGTACGCAAACATCGTATTCAAGTTCTAACTGGAATGTCAGGGCATGCGGCATGCCGCCAGAGTAGACAGAATGATAGAGTATGCCGACTTAGAACTGATGTAATTTTTTTAAGTTTGACGTATTATGACAAAAGTCGTCGCTAGGGTCGTAACCTACAAATTTAGTTGTTTATATTTTGGCACATGCAAAGAAAACTGTCAGAATTCAATTTCAAAATCTTATTTTTAAAATTAAATTATACCAGCCAGCGCGCCAGCCTTTAACTTATCCTGGCGAAACACGAAAGAAACGACAGATATTAATACTCGTCAGTCTCATAGCAGTCGAAGTACTTGTAGTTATGTCTATTGTGATGCCGCGCTGCGAGCATTTGCACGTGTTCACTTAGATCTTTTTAAATGTATTGTTTAAATTTATCTATCTACCTGATATTTGGGCCTTGCCGTATGACTCATATCAGTCTTAACAAATTGTAATAAGATACGTAGAATATACGCAGTACCACCGACGACCACTTATAAATTCGCGGACTATGACGGAGGTCAACTTAAGGTGAACGCAGATTTGGCCGCACCGCACGCACCGCAGTCGCCGCATTCGGAATTCTTTATATGAAGTTATAGGCAAGCTCGCATACCTACCTACCCGCGCCGCAGTCTTCGCAACTTCATAATAATATGAAGAATTGCGAATGCGGCGACTGCGGTGCGTGCGGTGCGGCCAAATCTGCGTTCACCTTTAATAACAATTATACGAGATCAATTACCACTCAATATTATGATTTATGTTGTCAATTCAATGCTCACTGCTCACACCAAGCTCACTGTTGAGTTGTCAGACGTCAGTTGCTTACAAACTTTCAACAACACAACGAAAATCTGTTACAAGTTACAACTACCTATATAAAACTTCTACGTACAAGCGATAGCGCGACACAGGAGCGCCTCAGTGACATCTAGTGAAGACAATATGAAACTATTTTTTATACAATTTGAATTGGCACTAACAGTTTACCTACTAGGTAACTAAAAAGAGTGAAATTATTATTTTTAACAAAAAATTAAAACCGACTTCCAAGGTAAAAACAATATTAATAGCATCCTTATAATATGAACTAAAAAGTATTAAATAATTTTTCCTATCTAATATGTAGTGCCTTTTCCCGAATTCGGCTAAACTTCAACTATTTCTGTACTCAATCTTCATAATTTTGAAGTCGGTGCCAGTTCCAAAAGTTTCAAATTTTCTGTCAAAGAAATAAAGATTCAGCTATATCTGGTACCGACTTCAAAATGATGAAGATTGAGTACAGAAATAGTTGAAGTTTAGCCGAATTCGGGAAAAGGCACTACATATTAGATAGGAAAAATTATTTAATACTTTTTAGTTCATATTATAAGGATGCTATTAATATTGTTTTTACCTTGGAAGTCGGTTTTAATTTTTTGTTAATATTATATTAGGTATCTAATTTCAATTACGTATAGTGTTATTTGCGGCACCTGATTTTATAATTAAGTCACAATGTCGAGTCATAATAATATACCGCCGGATAAAGATACAAACCCGTTTACTAGAAGCGACAAAACTCCTCGTTCTCCAACATTCTCGTCCGGTAAACGTTTGTTGTCGGAATTATCTCCTTCCTCCTTGTCACCTGTGGAGAAGCGTCACCAACCCACTAGGGAAGAGTCGCAGCTGTCCCCCGTAACCTCGTTATTAGATACAAGCCGCGCATCCGACGATGCTTGCAATTATTACGAGCTTGTCCGCGAAGCCAGCTCATACTTAGCAAAGATTAATGAGTTCGCAAACGATACCGTATCTCGTCGCAATAATTTTGCCAATAAGTCAGAAATTATGAGTATGACACAAAAAATAACTACAATCGTCTCACTCCTCGCTATTAAGAACTCGTCCTTGGAAACCAAGGTAGCCAATATGGAACGCGAATTGCTGGCCGCTAAAACTAATCCTGTCGCACATCCAGTCTCCGCCGCGCCTTCTGCCTCATACTCGGACGCGCTTAAACTTAAACTAGCGAAGTCAGTGCCGCCAGTCGAGACTACGGTTGCAAAATTACGTAATTTTACCGAAAACGCTGGTAAAATACGCGTATTTTACGGTAATTTTTATATATTACGGTAAAATTACCGGCTACGTATGTATGCTGGAAAGTATAGCGGGGGGTGAGACGAGCGTGTCGTTGCAAGTTGCAACTTGGCATAGATGTGAAAAGAAAAGACATATAAATTCAAAATTTAGTTTTTAATATATTTTAATACTTAACTACGACATTAAATCAATCAATTTACGGTTATGGGTCTAAACACACTAGGCTGAATTACGCCGGCGTAAATTCCGCCGCGTTTAAATTGCATACCAAATACGGGCGACACACTATTACGTCGTATTTTGTATGCGTTTGACATTTGCTGCGGAAATTACGCCGGCGTAATTCAGCCTAGTGTGTTTAGACACTATGAATTGAATAGTGATGATCGGTCGCCGCAGTGTGTGACTGGCTCCATCTATTGCACGGATTTGGAAGTCGGAACTTTCATAAATTGCAGCCGCGCGCACTGACATAGTATGTACTACGTACTAGACTCGACAACGCAACGCAGTGCTCGGTCACATTCAACGTAATCTAAATAGCAGCAGTGCACTTAGTCGCCCGCGAGCTCTTCTGCGCGCCAGACGTACAACAATTAAAAACGAAACCAAAAACAGTCACAAAAATGCCTAGTTGTGAGTTAAGATACTGCAAAAATTATTCCAGTAACACTTCCAAATGCAATGAAATAACATTTCATCGGTGTTAGCATTCTTATTTAATTATTTTCAATTAAAATACGAACATTCAATTACTAGGCGAAGACGCGCGCCATTTTGCATTATCATAGAGTAGTAGAGTCAGAGGGGAATGTAGGCAGAATACAGATCTATGATAAGACGACGATGAATTAAGTACTTACTCACGTAGACGAGTTTGTATTTTGGTAATATTTAAAATATTACGTACATTATACATGCGTACATTATAATAATTTTATTATGGTACATAATATTTGAAAATATTTAAGTAATTTAAATAAGGTAGTTAGCTATAGTGGACTATGGATCCATACTTAACTATAAATTTTATAAAAAAGTGAATTTTTATTTTTATTTTATCCACTTACTCAAATAGATTCTGCATTCATTCGAGTGTAGGCACAAAACTGTGTCACTTCTGCGGTACTGATCTATAGCAATCACCGCACCGCCTCCCACCCCGCTCATGCCTCGAGTGTGACATGTTTTTTGTTTGCAATAGCTGCTCTAGTACGTAGTACTTACTACCTCAGTGGCCGCGCGGTCACAAATCACAGTAGTTTTGTTAGTTATTACTAACTAAAAAGGCAAAATACGATTTAGCTCTTGTTAAATCAAATTTTACCCAATTTTACCGTAATTTACGTAATTTATTTATATTTTACGTAAAATATGGTAAAATACCGAAGTTTACGAAAGTAATATTACCGCTTTACATCCCTAGTCGAGACGCGAAAACCATTACCTTGCGTTATTGCATATCCGACACAGGAAAAATCGGCGGAATTAAAATCGTCATCGGAGACTAAACAAGCTCTGATGAAAGTTATCAACCCGGCCGACGGTTTCCAATTTCACGGCGTCAAAAAAACCGCCAATTCGGGTGTAATACTGCGACTAACTAGCGAGTCGCAAGTCAATAAACTAAAATCGATGGAAGCGCTCAAATCGGCCGGTCTGCGACTCGAGTCTCCTAAAGGACGTAATCCGCGTATTCTAGTAAAAGATGTACCGCAACATATGACGGACGATAATTTCTTACTCGCACTATACAACCAAAATATAAACGGCGAAATTAATATGTCACAAGAACAATTTTTGCGCACAACAAAAATAGTAAGGCGTCGTATCTTAAATAAAGATTATAACAATAGGAAATGGATAGGCATTGAATTAGACCCTGTAGTGCGTAAACACCTGATCGATTCAAAAGAAAAACTGTTCATCGATTGGGCGATGTGCCGCTTCGTGGACGACATTGAGCTCGTCCGCTGCGGCAACTGCCAACAGTACGGGCACGTCGCTAAATTCTGTCGCGATCCTAATCCGTGCTGCTATCACTGTGCCGGAAACCATAGTTCGTTATCGTGCCCCAATAAAGATAAAGGCAATTTTAAATCGGTTTGTGGTAGTTGCCAACGTTACAAAAAACCCTCCGACCACTCCACGGGCTCCCCAGACTGTCCAACATATAAAAGCAAAATGGAGCAACTTATTTTAACTACTAGGTATGGATAGTTTAAGCATAGGACAGTTAAACCTCCATAATAACAAGCACGCGACTTTAGAATTAGAAAAGTTAGTTTCTGATTACAATTTAGACTTAGTACTTGTTCAAGAACAATATCAACTCGCGTCGTTGCGGTCGAAAATGATACAAATTAATAACTTAGCTCGCGCGGGTATATACACACCTCAGTCTAGATTTTCAGTCACGGCCTTAACTAACCTTTCGACGTCGCACTGTGCAGTAGCCGAGGTATCGTGTCCTCAGTTTAGACTATACGTTGTAAGCTGCTACTTTCAGTACGCGGATCCGGTAGGACCCCATTTACATCAACTTCGCCGCGTATTACAATCTCTCGCGGGTAATAAAATTATTATTGGCGCCGACGTTAATGCATCCTCGCCCTTATGGCACGGCCAGCTAAGGTACACAGATCGCGACCGACGTTGCGCCGTTGAAGACTTTATTGCGGAGTTTAACCTCCAAATTCACAACACCCCCGATGCACCACCTACCTATAGTAGCCCAACGGGCGAATCGTCAATTGACGTCACGCTATCTAGCGCGTACGTCCAGATTAGGCATTGGCGTGTCCTTCCCGATGCGTCATGTAGTGATCACCGCTTACTGGCGTACGAGTTTTCTCGTGCGGTCCCGAGTGATTCCGTAATTAATTCTAACGACTATAAATACAATATTAAAAGTGGTGATTGGAAATTATTCCGTTCCCTTATGACCGCTCATGCCGGAGATTTCACTCGCCCGGAACTGAACGCCAACGAGTGCGCCGAAATTATGACAAACACCTTTATTTACTGTGCCGATGTTGCCTTGGGTCGTAGGCCCCTGAAAAAAGATCAAAATTGTAAATGGTGGAACAACAATCTTTTAAACCTTCGGCGAGAGTTTAGAAAAGCTAGACGTAAAATTAATAACCTTCGTAAATCGGGAATCGACCGTTCGGATGACACTTATATATTAAGTTTAATTAACCTTCGTATTTCAAGGTCACGATACCGCGCCGCCGTTACTCTAGCGAAAAATAATATGTTAAAAAATGCCGCGAATAGACTGGATAAGGAGGGCCCCTGGTCCTCTTTGTACCACGAACTTAAACCCAATAATAGCTCTGCGTCTAATTTTATTTCAAACATTAAAATAAACAACACTTATACTTGTAGCCTAGAGGATACGGTTAAATCATATCTGAACATCTTGATTCCAGACGACGAGCCCACTTTAGACGACGAATACCATCGCGCCATTAGAAGTACAATTTTGGACCCCATCAATACACCGCCTTCCGACTTGCCTTCATCCGATGAGTTTATTAAAATAGTAAATCTTTTGCCTATTAAAAAATCTGCAGGCGAGGATAAAATTTCAAACCTAATGATAAAACAAGCCTGTATAGCGGCGAACTCTTCAATTTTACTCGTTTATAATAAATGTATCGCGGAAGGTATTTTTCCAAAGGTCTGGCGTATCGGTAGTATAAAATTGATTCCCAAAGCCGGTAATAAACCTTCAGACGATCCAAAATCCTACCGTCCGATCACGCTTTTACCGTGTTTAGGTAAACTGTTAGAACGCCTTATCGTACCGCGCCTGCTTCCCGGTGGCCCTAAATTTCATAGTCAGCAGTATGGTTTCACCGCCGGGAAATCGACTATAGATGCGGCCCTAGAAGTCAGAAAAATAGTTAATCTATCAGAAACAAAATACGTTGTTGCCATCTCATTAGATATATCGGGTGCTTTTGATAATGCGTGGTGGCCCATGCTGCTATTAAAATTAAAAAATAGAGGGTGCTACTCAAACATTTACTACTTGATACGTTCTTATTTTTATAACAGTTTAACTAAGCTTCAACTTGGTCACTGCATTCACGCTAAACCCTGACGTGCAGCTGTCCACAGGGTTCCGTACTCTCGCCTAAATTGTGGAACGTAGGCTTCGACGATCTGCTATGCCTCCCCCTCCCACCGCTTTGCATACTAGTTGGCTATGCCGATGATGGTTTTCTCATTATTCAGGCTAACTCACGTTCCGAAATTGAAACAAAAGCAAACCAAAGTTTAAACTTAATTTCGGACTGGGGCCACCGCAACCGCTTAAATTTTGCCGCGCATAAAACCTACCAAATACTTTTGAAGGGATCCCTCTTGTCGACACCCAGCATTAAACTTAATAATGTTAACGTTAAACGCAAGCAGTCGCTCTGTTATCTCGGGCTTTACTTAGAAAATAAATTTTCGTTTTTAGATCATATAATTCAGACCGGTGAAAAAGCTAAACGTAACTTTTATTCATTTACCAAAATTTCCACTTCAACATGGGGTCTCTCATTTAAAACTCTCCAACTAATTTACTCAGCGACATTCCTAGGTACTTTATGCTACGGGGCTCCCGTGTGGGCCGACCGAGCAACTATTGGTGCGGCTCGTCGCAAATTATTACAAAGCCAACGTCTTGCTCTCATTTTCCTGTGTAAAGCTTACAGAACCACAAGTACCGAAGCTTTACCCGTACTAGCCGGAGTTTTACCCGTAGACCTTGAAATACAGCGTCGTGCGACTATGTACTACCACAACAAAAACATTACTAGCCCGGACTTTTTAAACGCTCGCGATAAACCAAAAATAGCTAGATTGTTTGAACCCTTAGATGATTCAGTACGTTACCTAATGTCCGAATGGCAAACTCGTTGGGATAACTCCACAAAAGGTCGCCACCTTTATAACTTTTTTCCAGATATACGTCAATGGCTATCCAAACACTGGATGGATATTGATCATTGCGTATCTCAATTCCTGACCGGTCATGGTAATTTTAAAGCCAAACTCTATGGATTTAAACTAGTAGAATCACCCATGTGCGAGTGCTCGACCGAAGGCAACATATTCGAACAAACCGCCCATCATGTTCTCTGGGAGTGTAACCTCTGGCAAAACGAAAGATCTATAATGCTTAACAACATACTTTGCAAATCTGGAGTCCCATATTACGATGATCTCGTGGACAACGCAAGGAACTTCCGTGCCTTTAAGCGTTTTTGTCATAATTATTACTGGAAACAGTGTAACACAACAAATCCCAACATTAACTTAGATCTAGCTTAGTAGTCATAATTAATATTAATTATTCCCGTGGTGCTATCCCTTTAGTTCTTTGACTTTCGGTCATTGCAACTTTGTGCTGTCTCCCGCTATTTATGGGGAGGGAAACTGTACACTTCCTACTCCTCCTATCTTCTTCTGATTAAATTCGTTGCGGGTCCCAAGACAGCTTTAGCATGTCCCTCGGGCTCCCTGAGATCATATCAAAGGGTTTTCGTGGTTGGATACCGCTGTCGATCCTGGCGACACAGGAGATACAGTGGTGGGAATGTGTGGTGGGCCAAAGCCCGTTAAAAAAAATGATGATCAGTTTGTTTCTTGACTCGCAGTTCGTGGATTTCGCTCCCGCGTTTGGTTTAGACTTTAGGCGAATGTAAGGATATTATTTTCAAGTTTATTTCTAATGTAAGTTTACTTAGCAGCTTGATCACCTGCTTTTCTGACAAAAATGATCTTTATCAAAGCATTATTAAATTTTAACAAAAAAAAAAAAATGTCAAAATTCGGCTTTGAAAAACTTTCGCGTGTCCCAAAGTCATCCATTCGGGTACAGCCAGGGAATTTCATCCATCATCTCAATCACAATTTTATTTTATAATTGATTGGCAAATACATGAGGAAACTTATTTTTGTAACTTAGCAAGTGGTGGAGTATGCGCGCCCTTTTAAAGTTTCTTTATAATTTCAATAGTATTTTCGTATTACGGGAAATTACACTTTCATTTGCTTTCGTAGTTGGGTAATAACACAGAAATAAGATCTAGATAGAGGTCTGTGGGTAATAAGCAATCATGTTTTAATTAGGTGCGAGCGAGGTCAGCCGATCGTACGGCGTGGCCAACAATCAGCTCGGGAGATCTGCCCGCTGAGAGTATCGGCAGGAGCGTTTTGTGCACAGAAAACTGTGAAGCAGTGCTCAAGTAAGTAAATGATATTTGATAATATAAAAAACAGAAAACTAGCTCTTACAAATATGTAGTGCGATTCTATTTTAAAGTTGCATATTAATTTATAATAATTACTTAGTCTGGCCATAAATACTGTTACTAGTTAAAATAAACAAAATATTACATTTGAATTTGGATTCTGTAATTTTTATATGATTGTTTAATGTGTTTTCTCGTTTTGGCGCCAATGTATTTTACAATATTTTGCGATACTGAAATGGAGTGGGGTGATCACAAGAACCAAATCGCTGTGATTGCATCACACAAAATAGGTATGGAGTCCAATGTCATTTTTAAAACTCTCCATATGCTTGGTATTAGTAAAATGTTTATGTACCGGGCCATTAATAGGTACAATGAGACCTCCTCTGCTTGTGACAGAAAAAGATCTGGCCGTCCACGCAGTGTTCGTACGAAAAAGGTGATTAAAGCAGTAAGGGAAAGAATTTGAAAAAAATCGATTCGAAAGTAAAAGATTTTATCTCACGAGGTAAATATTGCACCTAGAACCATGTCGCGTATTTTTAATGATGACTTTGGACTTTCAGCCTACAAGAGACGTACTAGTTATTTCCTAACTGATAATTTAAAAAAGAAAGGGTGGTAAAATTAAAACAACCACTGAAGCGGTACGCAAAGGGAGGTCACAAAAAATGTTACCTAACCTAACCTAACCTAACCTAACCTAGTTTACGGATGAGATTTTTTTTACACTTAAGCAACATTTTAACAAATAAAATGGTTTTATTTGTGCTTGAAATAAAACCATTTTATTTGTTAAAATGTTCAATAATTGGTCCTTCCAACAAGGCTCGGCGCCGGGTCATAAAGCTCAGTCGGTTTGGTCTTGGTTGGAAACGAACGTTTCGGACTTCATCAGAGCTGAAGACTAGTCGTCGTTTAGTCCCGATCTTAATCCACTAGATTATGATTTTTGGTCAGTTTTAGAGAGTATGGCTTGCTGTAAATGCCGTGATAATTTGGAGTCTCTATGACAATCCATACGACTGGCAGTGAAGAATTTTCCCATGGAAAGAGTCCGTGTTTCTAATGATAACTGGCCACAATGTTTAAAAGACGTTATTGTAGCCAATGAAGGCAAATTTGAATAAGCTTTTAATATTTTAAATTGTTTTATATATATATATATATATATATATATATGTATTAAACTAATACACTGTAAAAGTAATAAAATTTATTTGCAACAGAAAAAAAATGTTTTTCTTTGTAACAGTATTTATGGCAAGACTAGGTATATCATTTGGTTACCTTTACAAAGTAATTTGTAAAGGTCTGTGAGCCGCCGAATGTGAGCAGGCTCACTGTGAGCCCCAGTGTGAACGTGAAAATATACCGCGCCTACGCCTAGCGTAATAGCGTATTGTCGGTTAGGTGTGAACGAAAAAGTGAATATGTATGGAAACACAAAAAAAAATGCGTAACGTTCGCTCACAATCGGCGGCTCACAGTCGGTTTACTGTGAACACGGCCTTAATATTTTACTTTTTTTATTTTTAGGCTGAAATTTTCTTACCTGGATTCATGTTGGTCAGGCGATATACCGGTCAAGGAATGTCGTAAAGAAAATGTGCCGTGGCTTGTAAAAGGTAAGACACAATGTTTAATATAAAAGGCCTGTAAAACTGAAATATTTTAAGACATCTCACAGCAGGGGAGCTTTAAAAAAGAATTTATACATTTAACTAGATGGCGCCCTCAACTCCGTTGCGTCAAAATTCGTTTATCGCACGGAAACCGTACATTTTTTCGGGATAAAAAGGATCCTTTCTCCTTTTCTGGAACTCAAAGTATCTCTATGCCAAATTTCAGCATAATCGGTTGAACAGTTTGATCGTGAAGATTCGCATTTATAATATTATAGTATATAGTATAGTTTATAGTGAGTATAAATTATATATTATACTATATATAGTATAGAAATATTATTATGGATTAAGTAATTAAAAACAAATTATTTAATTACCAATTTTTTTCTCTATATTTTGAATAAAATGTATTTTCAGTGCCAAATGTGTGTGAGTTGGCGTATACGTCAGTGTGGTGTCGAGTCGTACGCGCTCGTAGTGACGGACGCATCGTTGCTTGCATATGGCCTTTTTACGTGCTTCGCTCGTATTTGCCTCTCGATGCTGAGGTAACTTTATCATATTAATGTACTATACTAAACTCTAAATTAACTAGTAACTTTTTTGTAGTCCATATCTCATTCGTGTTGGGGGTTTTTTACTTACTGATAATAAAATAACAATTGCCCGTAATCGTTAGTCGTAACTAAGATAAGGAACATAATTCTAAATTTTCATATTCTGAAGTGTCCTATCCATTCGTTATAATTATTATCTTCTTTTGCCTTTCTTAGCCTAATTCCTCGTCTTTCTGACGACACATTTAGTATTCAGATTAATATATTATCATATGATAATCTGAATACTGAATGTGTGTATCATATCATAGTACACAAGTTAATATGGTTATAGGTAACAATAACAACGGAGTCGGGTATATCACAAGAGCTGCCAGTTGGCCAGTCGCGAGTACCGGCGACGTCGCAGACGGTGGCGGGGCGAGGCGCAATCATACACCTCGACACGCCTGGCACTACGTCCGCACATCACGTGCTCACCTTGCAGTATAAGTAAGTACAACAACTACAAACAGAGATAGAACTGTACAGCTTGATCACAGGAGATAGTTAGATGAGTCACGACTCACGAGAGCTGGCAACGTCGCAGACGATGGCGGGGCGGGGTGCCATCATACACTTCGACACGCCCGGCACTACGCCCGCACATTACGTGCTCACGTTACTGCATAAGTAAGTACAACAACGACAAACAGAGATATAACTGCACAGCTTGATCACAGGAGGTAGACGAGTCGCGAGAGCTGGCAACGTCGCAGACGGTGGTGGGGTGGGGGGGGGGGCGTCATTATACATCTCGATGCTCACGTTGCAATATAAGTAAGTATTACTACCAACAGGGTCAGAACTTCACAGTTCAGTCGCAATCTATGAATAATAAAAACTAAGGAAACGTAACTCCCATACTTCAACCGTTTTGAATTTGGTTCCTTTTCGCACAGAAAAATATGGCAATAGCAACGAAACACTAACACTCAAATTTAGGAAATAAAGCCGTTGACATTAATTGTCACTTCTATATATTTATACAAAATTGTGTACCGAATACATACATAAAGTATGCATGTATTCGGGTCACATTTTGTAGACTCGTGGACAATTTTTTTACTCTTCATTACTTTTTATTATTCGTAGGTCGCAATTCACAAAAGACATAAAAGCTGACAACTAGATCAGTCGCGCAAGCTAAGATTGCTGACGGATGCGGCAGTTTGTGTAAACTTTCTCTGTCTCTCTTAAATACACATTATAAAACAAAGTCGCTTTTTTTCCCTCATGTCCCATTGTTCCCTTTAATCTTTAAAACTACGCAACGGGTTTTGATGATTCTTTCAGTGTTAGATAGCCCATTTATCGAGGAAGGCTATAGGCTATATTTTATCACGCTAATAGGAGCGAAGAATTAGAGGAAAATGTGGAGAAAACGGGGAAAATTATTTGAAAGGGCTAACTTGAACGCACTAATCTCAGGAACTACTGGTCCGATTTGAAAAATTATTTCAGTGTTAGATAGCCCATTTATTGAGGAAGGCTATAGGCTATATTTTATCACGCTTAGACTAATAGGAGAATGTGGAAAAACGGGGGAACTTATTTGAAAGAGCTTATGTCGCGAACTACTGGAGCAATTTTTATGTTATTTGGCACAGATAAGAAGCAGACCACGTGAAGGATCGTAGGCTATCGATTTTAATAATTTTTTCAGTGGCTATATATTTTATACCCGTGCGATGCCGGGACGATTCGGTGCGCTAGTTACTAATAAAATTAAAAATAGATAAGCTCTATCATTACTTATATTTATTTCTACTTTATATCTATTTTATTTTTCTCAACAGGGACTTCGATTCGCCGATAACACCTGAAGCGATACAACTGCACTACGGCGTCACGGATACCTCGGTTTTCGACAAACCTACGCCAACATCGTGCATAGAAAACATCGTACAAGCTTTACACGACTGGTAAATATTTAAAAAATATTTTGTTTAGTAAATCAGCGAGAGATGTACGAAATGTATTTTTATTTCCTTCTAAATAAGGCGTACTTTTCAGAAGATAGGCTGACTCTAAATATTGTAATCTGATGTAAAAAAATAACTGCTTTAACTTTCTTCTAAAAAATTAACGGCTACTATAACTCCTTCGCTCTTGAGCCCGACACGAACTTGCCTGACTTTAGCTCAAAAAGTAGTTACTGCTTTATCTTTACAAAATAATGTTTTACAGGTTAGCTAAGTCCAGCGAGCGAGCTCACTCTATGTGGCCGTATTCGACGGTGACGAGACATTGGCCGCACGAGTGGGAATCCGCATTGCTGCAGCCGCGGTGTGATGTAGCTGTAAGTTGATTTTTTAGAATGTTATATATATATATATATATATATATATATATATATATATATATATATATATATATATATATACTTGTGTACTATAAAGAAGTACCGTTTTGCTAATAGTTCTGGTAATCTTCGTAACTCTATAGAAATCAGACATAATAGTCTACCATTATAAAGGATGTTACAAAACTAAGTGATAATACTTAAGGGTGTGTACGTGTTCCTTCTAGAGATAGAATTTTTTTTTCACTTTTGTGTAAGGAACTCGTGACGCTCAGGCCCTTGCCTATACAAAAGTGAAAAAAAGGTCTTTTAGCGCTGCTACTTTCACAGTAAACTCTCTACAAGGAACATGTACATACCCTAAAGTATTATCACTTAGTTTTGTTACGCCCGCAACTCTGATGCGCCAAAACTCGTTTATCGCGCGGTCACCGTACATTTTTCAGGCATAAAAAGTACTCCATGTCCTTTCCCGCGACTCAAAGTAGCTCCATACCAAATTTCAGCAAAATTGGTTCAGCGGTTTGGGCGTGAAGTGGTAACAGATAGACAGGCGGACAGACAGACAGACACACGGTGTTTTATAATATTAAGTATGGATTTACTATTACATACATTGTGTATAAAGTGGTATATCGAGTTAAACAAATATTTTTGATCCATCTGGGTGTTTTGTGTCTGTCTGTGTGTTTGTATGTGCCACAGTAGCTCCCTAGCGAATGAACCGATTTTGATGTTGTTTTACTCAAAAGCTGACGTGGCGGATGAACACTTAGGCTTAGGCCAAACCTACGCGACCACGCGACTGCGAAGCGGGAGCGTCAATACAAAACACACATTTGACAACTGGTTTGTTCAAACCTTTAATTCGGCCTCGGTTATGGCTGTGTATACAGCGATGCTTCAAAAAAGCGACACATATCGCAACATAATACATTCTTCATAATTGACGTATGAGATAATATTATGTGGGTCGCTTTTTAGCAATTCACGGCGTTAATATTTGAACTTCAACTTTAAACGTTAAAATAGTAAACTGTTTTTTTTTTTTCAACCAGGTCCGCTACGTACCAATACGTATAGGTGGGGGCTGTTCGCTCGAAGTGCAACTATGCCCGCTCGTGTTGCTCGCGAACGCGTCACCCATAACGTTGACGTTGCGGGCGCATGACGCCGCGCCGCTGTGTAAACTAGAACCGGGCGTTGCTGTATCGCTACCGAGTTCTGTGTTGCAGGTAATTTGATTTAATTCATACCAAGCTCGCTATAGACAGCTTTAAAACTGCACATTAAGGGAGATCGCAGACGGCAGACTTTTTGTGTGATCGAGTCTGCGGCGCACATACATTCTGCATGGCCGCGCCCTGCAAAATGTATGTGCGCCGCAGACTCGATCACACAAAAAGTGTGCCGTCTGCGATCTCCCTAATGGAGGACAAACCTAACATAATATAAAATTACTACATCGTCATACTAGACCGTAGAAACAGCGTACGTATTCGTACAAGCGTTTTTTCGATGGATAATATTATATGTTTTCCGAACTGTACTGTTTCATCGTTGTTGTTTGAAGCACGCAATATATGGCATTAAATTTCGCGACAAAGAATTTGTAAACCTTGTACTTCCTCCAGCAAAAGATTTCTTTATCGAAGCTTTCATGAACATAATTCACAAGTGTTTATTTTTGTACTTTTATGCTATTGACATTTCAAGTTTACTATACCTTACTTACACTTATCCTTACTCCAGAAACCATACTTCATGTCAGTAGAGGTGGGTCGCGAGACATTCGTGAGTGGGCAGCTACAGATGTATCAAGAGGATCCAGGGCGATACGGCGCTCCGCCCCCCGGACACGTTGCGCTCGATCGCCCCGCCCACTTCGCCGTGCATTGCGGACAGAAGGTGCGTATATAGTGCGTCCACGGTTATTTTGGCTGTGAATGCCAACTAAATAAAATATTTTTGTGGCTATAACAATAAATTTATTTTACATGTGACATAAATTTGTACGTAGGTATCTGAGTGGCAAGTGTCATAATATCTTTGAAATAAAAATGTGATACAACTACTACAAGCATTTCTTATGATTTAAATTAAATTCTAATTTAAAACTTTTGTAGGTGGCATTACTAACGATGTATTACGAGATAAAGGAAGAAATAAACGTGCTCGGTATTACGTCCTCATACGTTCTGATCAATAGACTAGACACTGATATATTGGTAAGTGATACATTTATTTATATCAATTAGTTTATTGTTATAAATCGGTGTTGATTAATACAAACGTAACATTAAAGATAGGCGCACCGTACGCTAGTAGTGTAGGTTCAATGCGTGCTCGCAAGTATACAGTACGACGATCTTATATTTTGAATTAAAAACAATTTATTTTAGATTGCAGCAATAGCAGTGCCAGAAGAAATTGAAGGAAGCTCGTTATTGCAACCAAAGCGGTATAAGGTTATTGCACCTTCGATGCCAGACAGGTATTTAAAATACGTATTTTTTTTTTCTTTTCTTTTGCTGTAAATAAAACAGATTGAAAATGGAGAGTAACATTACCTAAAGCCTAAAACCTACGAATAACAAAACTAAGGAAACGTAACTCCCATACTTCAACCGTTTTACATTTGGCTCCTTTTCGAACACTAAAATATGATAATTCAGATTCTCGCCAAGGTCGTTTCCCAGGTAACGTATCATAATATTGCGCGCTGGACGATAGCCTGCGCGGTTATTGTCACTGTCACAGTTATGAAACAAAGCCGTGGACAATAATTGTCAAAAGCGGATGGCATTATGCAGTATACACCAAACATATTTACTATTACGAAGAAAGGAGTATATAATTATTATTTTAAAATCAAACATTTTCCTCTGATCCGTAAGTCATCGATAATAATAATATATGATAAATAATAATATTTGAACAAACCTTGTACGACTCGGACGAATTTAAAACTATCCAGAGCACCTAGATAAGACGTTTTCAGATTACAAAAATCTATGTGCTAAATTGTTACAGAATTGAAATACCTACCTAAAAAACTGACGGTGCAAATAGGCAATGCAGATTTTCGTAATCTCTTTAATTTTCGGTCATTACTCATACAAAATATATCATGACTATTAAAGTGTATGCTACATAAACGTGTCATCTGGCTCGGCATCCAATTCAGTTCGTTTCTTACTAAACGAATTAGTACGAACGGCATTATAAAAATAAGATACTCCATACTGATGTCAGTCAGACCCTCGTACATGATTAAACTGTTACATCTTGCATAGCACTATCCATGGCGACTTTGTAAAAATTTTGTAATTATATTATTTTTTGATTATTGCATTTTTACAATAACATGTAAACTTAATAAGACAAACACAGAGACCAGCTTAATTTTACGCAAATACTCTGGCATCCAACTTAAATACACCATCTTTTTGGGCATGTTTTTGGGTCGGAAAAAATACAAGAAATTTACCTAAGCATAATTTAAAAAAAAATCACTTACTGATGAAACTTGAAAGGTTATTCCTGTATTAAAAGTCGTATCTGTATGACTTCTACGCCATTTCACAGGGCATTTAGGCATTTTAACAACGAAAATGTTGTAAAAAGCTACTATACGTAAAAAGTAAGTAAACAAATAATTGTGAAATTAGTTTGACAATAATTATCATGTCAACCTGGTCGAATGTCACTCGTGTATATATACACGAAAAATGTGTACCGAACACATGCATAAAGTATCCATGTATTCGGGTCACATTTAGTAGCCTTTTGGTGCACTTTTTTGACTGAGTTACTCTTCCTTAGTTTTGTTATTCGTAGCCTAAAACATATTGTAAGTACGATTGACGAACTTATGAAACTTTAAAAGAATTATCTCATATTTATAAGTTAATGCGAATCAATCATTAATATGTTTCACCACTTCCTGATAAGTGTCGAATAGGCTATCCACCACTTAACAGACAGATGAAGTATGGAGAATCTGTCAAAAATGCTGTGAATAGCCTATTCGGCACTTTATCAGAAAGTGATGAAACAGGCCCTAAGTAAATCTTGATAGCTTCACACTGAAATAGAGAGGACTATTACAACTAAAGAGGATAGCCCTGAAAGATAAATCCTATTCGTCTTACTTTCAGCGTACACGGTACACCTTTAGGTCGGTTTTGGGTGCACGGACGCTGGCGAGGGGGCCACGCGCATGAATTGCGTCCGTATCTGTGTGTGGGACTCTGCGAGAGTGAACCTGCACCTGTCAGACTCGGTCTGCCGCCGTTCCGAAGGGCGCTAGCCGTAATTAATGGTGATAGGAAATCGGTAAGTGTTTATAACTTGCGGTATTCCTTGCGAAAAAAAACTTTAATCTCAGAACAGTTTACTCACTGATTTTCAGAGATTTATCTTCTGCTCTTTTTTTGGTCTGTTCTCACATTTCAGAATTGATAATATTGTCACTAATATTGATAATACGCCGGTTCTCTTACTTTCCAGTTATTTATTATGGATTTGTCATTATAATATTATTCAGTTTCTCTGTATTGAATGCTTGTCATTTTCACAGATACCGCTGACAATAACTCAGGTTTATCACGAGGGACGTTGGATCATAACAATAGCTAAGGACGACTCCCCGCAATACTTCATACACAACTTCACCAAGTACTCTGTTCACGTAGCTCAACCTCTGGATACAGATGAACCGGGCAAAGTCAAGGTAATGCGACTTCCATTTATTGTCCCCGTCAAAAGCAGCCCGGTTATATTTTTCGAGTGTACTTTACTCATTTTTCCTTTGTAATGTTACTTATTATATCCCGTGAAGCCGTGTTAACACAAGCCCTGTCCAGGCTTTTTAATACTGTTATTTGATAACTGTATATATTTTTTGTATCAATACATATATAAATAAATGTCAGTCTTTGTAAATAAATGATCAAATTATTAGCAAAAAATTACGTACTTAATCATAAAATATTTCGAAAAGTGAAATTAATAATATCATCGAAAAAATACAACTTGCTGTCGAAAATGAAGGCTCCTATCACAAATCAATAATCACCAATCTTATTATCATATTCATCTACATATTCACCGCCTACGAAATAGAATAAAATATAGAAAAGATGTTACAAACACAAACTAAGTTTATTTCTATCGTTTTTGCTTTCCTTTTGCGTTAATTTTATATTTACGTTTCAAACCACTAATTATTATAAACAGACAGTCGAAGACTGCGCAGGCGCACGCTGGTGGTGTACGCTGGATGCGTGCTCGTACGCGTACTACACGACGCCATCTTGGAACGCCCGGTACCCGCCCATTCCGAATGTGCCGATACCGAGTATACCGTTCCTAACTGTCGCAAGGGCTATGGGTAAGTTAAAGGCCCGCTCTAGGCCAAAATGCTTTACATGATAGTCTGTAATATCAATATTAATGAAAAACTGAATGTTAAATTAAGATTCTTCAGCAAACTTCAGGACTAACACTAGAGACTATGTTACTCAAAAACACGATAGCATACAATTTGTATGTTATCGTGTTATTCGTTGGAAAGATGTTATTTCTAAAGGACAAGATCCAACGTCCATACAATTTTGGGCTAATTTTAAAAGTGCCGGACAACGCAAATAAACTTGTCTGACGAGTAAGGGCCGGGACACAAAAACACGGCACGGCGCCGTACGGCACCGTACGGTGCCGCGTCGTGAGAATTCACGGCGCGCGTCGTAAAAAACCACGGCACGGCGCCGTACGGCATCGTACGACGTCGTGGCGTAGAAACTCACGAAATTCAAGATGAGTTTTCTACGACGCGACGTCGTACGACGCCGTACGGCGTCGTGCAGTAGTTTTTTACGACGCGCGCCGTGAATTCTCACGGCGCGACGCCGTACGGCGCCGTATTTTTGTGTCCCGGCCCTTAGATGATCCATGCGTCGGATGGGCATGTAAAAAGTCGGTCCTGCGCCTGATGTCTCGCCAGTCGTGTCGGTCTTTCGTCTCACTGGGTTGTGACAGTAAAGGAATAGAGAGCTCTCTTGTGTTTGTGTACTGCGTACACACTTGGGCACTATAGAATTATTCCTGTGTAACTGGCCTGGTTTAAAAAAAAAAAACTGGCCACCGTCACCGAAACCGTTCTGGGAGTTATCATTTATACGTGCTGGGAAAGTCAATAGTTAATTCGTTTGCTTCAACATATTACCCTATTTTGATTTAATGTTTAGTATACTCACATTATTAAACCTCATAATAAACTACAGTGACGTATATTCCACAGGAGATTCATACCCAGTATGGTGTCAACCGGTTGCGATGGCAGATGGCGAGCAACTTCTCCAGTTGCCCAACGCGGCTACTATCAAAGTTTGCGTGCGAACTAGTCCGCATTCAACGACTTTTGAACTGCAAGATGTCGATACGGTAATGATTATTTTTCGTCAGTTTTGTAAATCATTTTATTACGAAGTTCATCGAATATTATAAACATTATTTTGAAAGCTTTGATTTAATAAGCCATGTTTCTTTACAATGGGTTATTTATTTATTTGGTAACTGAAACCTTTGTCTTATTTGACGGACAGTCTTTAAAAACAATTTACTTTGCCCTATGCCAATGTCTCATAAATTATTGTATTCTTACCTGGGGCGGTTGTGCTTTATCTACTCTTATTTCGCTAGAACAAGCTCAAAGAGGAGTTTTAAAAGTCGCTCTTAAGAAACCCATGAAATACTCGACACAAAATCTCTATGAGGAAACTGAGGTCTTAAGCGTCAGAAAACTTAACTATGTTAGAGTCGTTGAAACTGTACATAGATCAGTCACAACGTCTAAAAATACTTACGAAGAAATGCTGAGTAGAAGAGTTTACCGTATCCCAAATCCTAACGTTAGCACCTCCTTCGCTTATAGGTTCGGATTTTTCTTATACCCCCATATTTATAATCTTATATGGGGCGTTCCACGCCAAGCGGACAGGAAAAAATAGTCGATGTCTCCGATTTTGATAATATTTGGATATGTTATACCTACACGTGTTATTAATACGTGTGCCAAATATTTTTGTAATATAATGGCTAGATTAAAAATGATGGGACTTTGAAACATGACTTTTCTATTCGACACTCCGTGCTTCAAAGTAGATTATAGATTTAAAATATATATATTATAATAATTAAACCACTGAATTTGTTACTTCATTTAATGAGCTCTTTAAGTGCATTTTTGAAAACAAAAAAAAAAGTTTTTTTCTTTGAAAAAAATGCAAATAAATTTTTTTCTCTTGATTTTCTCAAAGAGGGACCCTTTTGATTTTTCTTATATTTTTTGTGTAAATAGCTAATATTCTATAGAACATTCCTGCACAACTTCTATAATGGGCCGGGAAGTGGATTAGGAGCTAGACCGAAAATACTTCCGAAGGGTGGCGTCCAGCGCCATACTGTACTATGGGCAGAAATCGCTAAGTAGTGGAAATTGCCAAAATACTTCGATTTTGATGTGGAGAAATGAACCCTTAGATAAGTTTTTTTAAAGAGTAACATAATTTAAAAAAAAAAAAGAAAAAAATATTTTTTTGAGAAAAAAAAATTTTTTTTCACGAATTTTTTTTTTTCTTGTAAGTAAACATTTTTTGTCTATTTCTCTTTCAAAAATCTATTAAATGTTACTCTTCACTATATCGAAATTGATGTTATTTGGCAATTTCCACTATGTATCGATCTCTGCCCATAGTATTGTATGGTGCTGGACGCCACCCTTCGGAAGTATTTTCAGTCTAGCTCCTAATCCACTTCCCGGCCCATTATAGACGTTGTGCAGGAATATTCTATAGAATATTAGCTATTTACATAAAAAATATAAAAAAAATCAAAAGGGTCCCTCTTTGAGAAAATCAAGAAAAAAAAATTAATTTACATTTTTTCCAAAGAAAAAAACATTTTTTTTTATTTTCAAAAATACACTTAGAGAGCTCGTTAAATGAAGTAACAAGTTCAGTGGTTTAATTATTTTAATGTATATATTTTTTAATCTATAATCGGCTTTGAAGCACCGAGTGTCGAATAGAAAAGTCACGTTTCAAAGTCCCATCATTTTTAATCCAGCCATTATATAACAAAAATATTTGGCACACGTATTAATAACACGTGTAGGTATAACATATCCAAATATTATCAAAATCGGAGAGATCGACTATTTTTTCCTGTCCGCTTGGCGTGGAACGCCCCATATATAAAATTCTCGTGTCACAATGTTAGTCCAGGAACTGCTCCGAAACGGCTTTACTCATTTTTACCAAATTTTATATGAATATTCAGTAGGTCTGAGAATCGGCTACTGGGTACTTTATAATTTATGTATTGATAAGTGCATTTGTTGAATAAATAATAGTAAATTATTACAACCTGATACTGACGGCGACCATTGTTTGTGCGACGGGATAGCGATCGACGTTGCCATGGCGACATACTTATTTAGTCACATCAATAAAATTATATGGGTGAAATACTTTATATATTATTATGGCAAAGCAACGTTTGCCGGGACAGCTAGCAAACTTATAAACCAATTTAATCTAAAAATGCACACACCATATAAAGCCAAAAAAATCTGTCAAGGTCTCTTTTAACTTGCTCATATGATGAAAGTGAAAATATGTATAGATAGGGTCATTTATACGCACAAACACACACACACAATAATAAAATAGTATATTTATAAAAATAAAAATATTCTAAGTTTATTTTGTTCTGTACTTATAGAAAGGAAAAGAAGATTAGTTTTTGTTCTGTTTGTCATTTTTTAAAAACTGTAGTCATCATTTCATTTTCTCATTGTTATTTACTTGTTGTAAGTTGTAAGCCGCAACCAGACTTTTTCACATTGTAATCCAAGAAATTCCTCTATAAGACAGGCTGCGTCTAGTTTGGAGGATTGAAATGCTCACCTGTACTCAATTTATGGTAATAAAGATATTTGATTTGATTTTCAGTATGACATATCGGCGAGTGACATTCGACGTCGTCTAACGGGACCTTTTGTAACGGTATGTTTTATATAATATAATATTCTTATATATAAATCTCGTGTCACAATGTTTGTCCTCAATGGACTCCTAAACCACTTAACCGATTTTAATGTTTTTTGTTTTTTAATGTGTGCTTTTTTCCAACTTGAGAGATAGGATAGCTTAGATCTTTAATTATAGTCGCAATTTTATTTTATTGCAAATTATTTGTCTATAAAGAGCGACCATTGTTTATGCGACGCGGGTCACGGGATAGCGATGGACGTTGCCATGGTGACATACTTATATTTTAGTCACTAATTCAATAAAATAAAACGGGCGATATACTTAATATAATATGGCAAAGAAACGTTTGCCGGGACAGCTATAGTCGGGACATTTTAATAGGCCACATTTGACAGTTCACCAAAATTGTACCTGGTAACCTTGTAGCGACGTACATAAAAAATAAATATTTTCGTTTTGTTATATCTGCACAATTGATTAACTTTTTTCAATTACGATTACATATTGATTGTAAATATGACCGATACGAATTATTTAACGATTTGCTTTTACTGATAAACAATTTTAAACGTAATAAACAAATTCTGATCTTAATAATTGCACGTCGTTACAATGTTACGTCAGCTGACCTTTTTTCTTTTTAAACTCTAGGGAAGTTACCCTAAAAATCGAAAGCGAATAAATAGTATCGATGCATTGATTACTTGTAACGAAATATCCCCATAAATTAATAACCACGTTGTGAGAAGTAACACATATTTATGTGAAATGAGTAATGATAATACTACATTAAACAGTTTTTTATAATTTAAGGGAATAAATGCAATTTTTTTTTTGTAAATTATGTACTTGTCTTATTTTGCTCCTTGAATTTGCAAAAGAAAAAGCAATAAAGGGACAGGAGTTTGTTTCAAAGGTATAAAATTCAAATATTTTATTTCAAGTCTGTATCGACTTATTCGTTTTGGTCGATGTTTTTACGCAGCTCCCTCACTATGGAGATTAATCTGACAGATGTCAAATGTGGCCTATTAAAATGCCCCGACTGTAGTATTCTTATAAGTTTTTATTACATGTGTGCGTTACGATTGCTCCGCCAAGTTATCTAAACAGAAAAAAACTTCGCCAAAAAAATTGACGAAATTTGTCGAAATCGAAGGGAACAAACCAAAAATTTGTCAATGTATAAACAAAGAAGTTACAAGGGTTTTAAGTTGGCCGCGCGAACGTTATGTGGAGGATTGCGCGGCCATCAAGGTCTCAGGAATTACGTGGGTCAGAGATCTAATTTCTTTTGTCTTATGAAGACTGAATTTGTCAGAATTTGTCGAAAAACTTATTATGAACCGTAATTCAATATTTTAAGAAATATTTACCTTAGAAGTTATGGCCGCGCAATCCTTCACTTGTAATTTTTTAATGTTGATTATTTCTTTTTAACTTAAGACTTAGTACAAAAAGCTGTTACAGGAAGCAAGGCCTAATTTGTCGAAACTAGTGAAGGCAATAAATACTACAAAAGCTTAGTTAAACAGACAAATCAGTCCGAAACAAAAAATATATGGCCGCGCGGTCGAAACGTTACTTTAAACGCTGATATCTCGTTATCTGTAATTAGTAGGATTTCGGTCTGAATATCCATTTATTTGACATATTAACCTAATAAGAATTACATATTGTTTTACCCTTACAACAATTTTCAACGCGTGTTATCTCGAAAAATATGTTCTCTCATACAGTGTTTGAGTAGGGTAACCATAATTTCGATTTGATTTGGGACTACCTCTAAAGTCTAAATGGAGACTTGCAAATATATTGAACAAAATTTAACTCAATTTGCAAAAGTATTAGTATTAAATAAAATACAACGTGTATATTTCAATAATTAGATATTATATTATATTAATTCATCACAGGTTTAAAATTGACAAAACTGTACACATGTTACAAAAAATCAACCAAACAAAATAAAATTATTTAAAAACGACTACAAAACAATTTTAAAGAAAACTAAAAAATCAGTAATTATTCAACAAAATCAACAAATCAAATAACACAAATAATAACTTTGGTTACACATCTACAAAATATCCATGGGTACAAAATGTATACTTACAGGTGAATGTTTCTACTTTGTAAATAATAAAGAAAATAGTCAGTCGTTATTATGACGGTGGCAAAGCCGTTAGCTAGCGATATAACTAATAACCATATTATTACTTCGCGCTCAATGTATATTTGGGCGTCGCGTAGTCACTTTAAAGTTTATATACTTTATTTTATGTCACATTATTGTAAGTAACAGTTTTTATACTATTGATTTTTCAATTATTTTATATTGATGGTTGCCTGGTAGAAACCGCTTACAGCGGTAAGGCCGCCAATTTGCACATTTTTATAAATTGTAAATTTTATTGTAATTATATTATCATTGTTTTGTTCTCTTTTGTTGTGTTCTTCATTTTGTATGTTTATGTGCAAATAAAGGATTTATAAATAAATAAATAAATTGTCTCGTATAGCAATTTAATGAATCATGCGGTATAACTACATAACATTAATTAAAATATATACTCAATAATATTACGACACTTTACACTGTGTATAGTATACCCAATAAAGGTATGAAATGACTTATAAAAAAGTAGCACCACCTCCTCTACTAATAGAAAATGGATGTAAACAGGGCCTTTTGTACTATCATTTGATTTACTTATTAGATCTGGATCCCAGAAGAATAACTTACTCTCTGGTGGATGAAACCAGGTTCTTAGTAGTGCCTCATGCACTAATAATACCTGCATGTTTGTGGAGCTCTACGTGTGACACCTGGGCAGGTACCAGGTAAGAAAGTTGACTTAGTCTTACTTATTTTGTGATGGCTAATCTTCTTATACTTATATAAAATTTTCGTGTCACAATGTTAGTTACCGTACTCCTCCGAAATGGCTTTACTGATTTTTACCAAATTTTTATGCATATTCAGTAGGTCTCAGAATCGGCTACTGGCTACTTTTATATTGATAAGTACATTTTTTTAATAAATAATAGTAAATTATTACAACTCGAGACTGACGGCGACCATTGTTTGTGCGACGGGATAGCGATGGACATTGCCATGGTGCCGTACTTATTTAGTCACTTCAATAAAATAAAATGGGCGAAATACTTTATATGGCAAAACAACGTTTGCCGGGACATCTATGTATTTTACTTGACATAACATGACATGATACGACACGACACGACACGTTTTCGTCTAGTAGAGCAAAAGGTATTCCCAAATCCAATCAAAATTATGGTTACCCTGCTCGAACATTATATGAGAGAACATATTTTTCGAGATTACACGCGTTGAAAATTGTTCTGAGGGTAAAACGATATGTAATTCTAATCAGGTTAATATGTCGAATAAATGGGTATTCAGACCGAAATTCTAGTAATTACAGATAACGAGATATCAGCGTTTAAAGTAACGTTTCTGCTTAACTAAGCTTTTGTAGTACTTATTGCCTTCACTAGTTTCGACAAATTAGGCCTTGCTTCCTGTAACAGCTTTTTGTACTAAGTCTTAAGTTAAAAAGAAATAATCAACATTAAAAAATTACAAGTGAAGGATTGCGCGGCCATAACTTCTAAGGTGAATATTTCTTAAAATATTGAATTATAGTTCATAATAAGTTTTTCGACAAATTTTGACAAATTCGGTCTTCATAAGACAAAAGGAATTAGATCTCTGACCCACGTAATTCCTGAGACCTTGATGGCCGCGCAATCCTCCACATAACGTTCGCGCGGCCAACTTAAAACCCTTGTAACTTCTTTGTTCATACATTGACAAATTCTTTGTTCGTAAATTGGTTTGTTCCCTTCGATTTCGACAAATTTCGACAATTTTTTTGGCGAAGTTTTGTTCTGTTTAGATAACTTGGCGGAGCAATCGTAACGCACACTATTACATTGGTACAGTAGAGGGCACCAGTATAACTGAATCCCTGGATCTTAACTGTATCACTGTATCATTGTTAACATGACCGATCCAGTCCAGCGTCCAGTATTTGGTGTCCATTACCGTACTAATGTAAATACTAAATAGATAAAAAATTGTATTGTTTGATCGTTAATATCTTATTAGTTTAGTTATTATAATCTGTATTTTGTTTTCAGATTCATGATAAGAGGCCTTCTTTCTCTGACAACAGACGTAAGTAAAGCTCGATATTATTTAAATAATGAGTACACTTAAAATGCTTGCTCATCTTATCTTTAAAAATAATATAAGTAACATTATAATATTATTAAAAAACCTACAATCTATATGCTATATTGTTTCAGGCACAGATAGTTCTACAAAATTACGGCAACGAACAGAAACAAGTTATGAGAACACAGTAGAAATAGACCCACAAACGGTAATCTTTTAATTTCTATTTATAAATTCTTACGTCACCGAGTTTTTTTTTAAATCCATTATAAGGTTATTTTTGTATTATCAATTTACAGGCACAAACACAGAGAAATGAGTACAACGAAGCGCTTGCTATAAATGATATGGATGATTCCTCTCTGATGAAACTTTCGGGTATGGTTCGGGAGGATATTAAAGGTAAGATAATTTAATGTATTTTAATTAAATTATCTCTATAAATAACTATTTAATTTGTCTAAATTAACTATTTCTTGACACATTTTCTTAATTTTAAAATGGTCAGTTTAAGTTTCTATAAAATGAATTTGATTTTAGCGGATATTTTGATGAAGAATCAAAATGAAATTGCAATCACTCATAATATTAAGTCCTCTGAGGAACCAAGTATTGTGTCTGAAGGTCTAATTATTACTAATTTTAAAGTTATTACAATGAATGTATCAAACTACTGTAGATGCAGCAAAATATGCATTATACTTCAAAAAAGTCAAATATTATTACAGTTTTTGAGTTGTGTATGTTTCACATTATATCAAGTATGTAAACTATTAATTGTCATATCATGTTTTCAAACTCAGTAGTGTCCCAATTAATTAATACAGTTACAAGTTTATGGTACTTCAAATGGCTATTGGTATTTGCTATTGCCTATTTGTTGCATTTGGCAAAAACCGACAAAGGTTATACGTGTATTTGGCATTGATCATAATATATTTTGTCAAATAGGCAAATAAGGCCAATACTTTGTCAAACATACCGTCTACACATGGTGATTGTTTGGCGAATACATCAAATATGCAAATACAAATAGCCATATGAAGTGCCACCATAAAACTTATGTTTCAAGACATGTTCTAATTTAAATTGTTTCAGACATATCAAACATAAGTCAGATATGGCCTGAGAGTGAGCGAGCACGGTGCGTTTTCGGCAGTATTGTGTTGCTAGTGGCCGCTGCTCAAGACTCTCCACCATTGTTGGCATTACACCTGCAGAGAGCAGCCGTGGTTGTGAAGTGTGATGGACGGGTGAGTGGATTAACCATAGACATAAAGTCATAAATAAATGCTTGATTGTGTGAAGCGTTGCTGTAGTTGGAACATTCAACGTTAAGCAATATACCGCATATTGTGCTCTAGTGCCGCAATAATTGCGAAATACTCTCTTTGATTTTAGCGAAATAGATTATTATTTATTTTTATATGTTATGGTGATCCAAAATACTTATATTATTGTATTGTACTATACTTTATTTATTTTTATTTTATTGAGATAACTACAAACTTAAAAGTAACTTATTAAAAATACATAGAATAGTTGAACTAACTACACTTTACAGAAAATTCGAACCACCCTCTCGATATCTGAAGTTCAGATGGACAACGCTCAATACGAGACTGAACAGTATGATTTCGCAGTAGTTGCTCATACTCGCTCGTCGCAATTCGTCGATACTTGGCCAGCGTACTGGGGCATGTTTCACGAGTTGTCCTCACATCATGAAGATGCACGGTTCCTGGTTAATACTTGTCACGATAGATGGCGTGTCTGTGATGAGTTTTATACAGGTGAGATTTATGAAGGAGGCTAAAGAATTTTGAAAATTTTAAAATGAAACATTATTACAATGTATTATACCCAATATTGATCGATTTTGATTTTTTAATTGATGCAATTGTTTGTTTGTTGATGCAAATGTACTATGTACATTTTACATGATTTTACCATCAAAGACTTATAGAACAATACTACTTGAAGTCATTAGATATATCTAATACTTCAAGTTTTAACACATAATTATCACTAAGTTATCCGCAGCAGACTAATATGATCACCGGATTTAAACTTTAATTAATCCAAGATATCCCTTTCAATAAAAATAGATCCATTTTCATTTTCAATGAAATAAAAATGAACAAGTTAGACTTACTTGTTAGTAAAGGCTTATAAATTGAATCTGTCTCTTATCCCCTACTTTATTTTTTTTAGAACTAACCGAAGTCGATATCCGTGTTGGTCCACTAGCTCTCTACATAGAGGATTCATACGTGAGCGCTGCAGTCGACCTTTTCCGTCTCGCTATACCCGTGACGTCACTGAGCGCCGAACAGACCATATTAGCGGAGACAAGATCTCTACAATATCCACTAAGGTTGAGGAAATTACGCATACATCCGTTGGATCTGACGCTTACGCTGCATACTGCGGTAAGTGGGTGTAACCGGCAAAAAAATTCATTATTAAGCTGGTGGAAAAGTCGAAGATATGTCCAGATCATGCTTAAAGCCGAAATTACACGACGCTTCACAAGAGGTCTTTATTTTCTTATTTAGGTTTCAAAAGTTTTGTAACAGAGTAGAGTTGTTGATTTTGAAGATAGCCAATTAAACTAGTAAATTAATAACCTCCTACTTAAGAATCTCAGAAATCGTATTTTTTACTCTCTTTCGTACTTCTCACATTATAATATTCGATATTGTTTTAATATCGAATACTTTAAATATTAATAACATATTTTATTATAATATCTTCCAGGTACGTATGTATATAGCTCTCGACCAGAGCCCGCTGCGTCTCAGTGCGTTCACATTGACGGACATGATGACGTCACCGGAGAGACTCACGCACGCACTCACCGTACACTACTTGTCGGCCGCCATCTTGGGAGCCGGTGAGTTGACAGAACGTTTCAAACGTCAAGTAATAAGTCTTTTTCAGAACCATTCGGTTCGGTCGGGAAACTAATGATTATAATAACAACTTGTAAGTAAAGCAGCTGATTACGGTAGGATAATAAAGCGAAGCTATAGTGGCAGAACGTGACTACGAGAATCAAACATGCTTAGGCTCTATAGGGCATTAATCTGCAATATGTTACAATAAGTGCTTATTAACATTGGTACAGCAGCGTAGTCAAAATATTAATGAATATGTCCGATTGTCTACCTGCAGCACAAGTTTATGTAGAGCTATTAGACCTCTACATAAATTAAGTATCTGGAAACCGGCGCTAATTATCTGGTGCCAAATCAGTATTTTGTTAATTATCCTAAAATTCGAACACTTTACCTACCCCTTCCCGAGCCGAGCGATCTTATCCTGGCTTATAAAATATGTGGTATTCTTTATTTAGGTTGGGTGGTGGGTGGTCTCGAGTTACTGGGCGCACCGGGTGCTCTAGCGGCGCGAGTGGGCGGGGCTAGTGGTGGCGTACGGGGAGTTGCGTCAGCGGCCGCGGCGGCGCTGCTCAAGTCGCTGAGTGCGTGCGCGGGCTCGCTCGCACGCAACCTCGACTTGCTGGCTGGTGATGAGGAGCATGCGAGACGAGCTGCTGCTGCTAGGTTAGTGTTATAATATAATTTGGAGTACGACTTAAAGTGAATGTTTGTACTTGATTTACTATTTTATTTACTTTTATGTGACTGACTACTAACTGAAACTGTTTTTAAGTTCTGAGGCTTAAATAAGTAAATATCTACAGTCAAAATCTTTATAATAAATTCAAGTAAGCGTTAGATTTCTAAAATATTAAAAATATGCATGTTATTATAATGTCAACTTGATATTTATAATGTCTTTACAGGAGACGACCACCGCCAAGTCTTATGGCTGGACTTGTGACGGGAGTAACAAACTTCGCTATCAACATTCTTGGTATGTCACAAAGAATGTTGCATTCATTTGTTAAATACCGAAACAACCGACTGTTTTTATTCTGACCGTCACATTCTATTAAAACATCCGGATGCAATATAATATGAATTTTAGCTTGAGAGGTATTATCTCAAACGAAAACTGAACTGTAATTTTAGGATAGAGACTAACGGTCGTATGGATAAAAACTTAGCGAGGGTTTATAACAGGTTTTAACATAGTAAAAACGTAGTTAAAACCCTCGCTAAGTTTTTATTCATACGGCCGTCACCAAATCTTTCCTTCTCCTTACCAGAAGCCTAACTGGGCACTGCAAGCTCAACAAACCCCTAAACAGAATGGGTATTTGTAGCATGACTTGCAGATTCTGTGAGGAGGAGGATGAAACATCTATTCACCTTCTCTTCGACTGTCCTGTTCTACTACAGAGCAGGAATGGGCACCTTGGTCGCCACGAATACTCATCCACAGAGGAAATTCGTGGCACCAACCCCAACCATATCGTTCAATTTATGAGCAGTATTGGGTTGGGCATGATTCTCTAGTGCGAAGGAGTCACAATAGATCCTCATGGGTCGCAGTGACGTCAGGGCTATAGCGACCTGCCTTCTTTAAAAAAAAAAAAAAAAGTCACCAAATAGACATGCGTACACCTATGTAGCCATGCACTCGATGTTCAATTTAACGATATTCGATCCAGGTGCGGTGGGTGGTCTCGCACACCACCCACTAGTGGGCGTGGCGGTGGGCGAGTCGGCGGGCGCGGCGGGACTGCGGCGCGGTTTACTCGGCGCGCTCGCTAAACCGCTAAGCGCCACGGCTGATCTTGTGGCGTACGCTGGCCAGGGATTATTGGCGCAGACCGGCTGGGACCCTGTGCCGCAGGTATTGGGAGCAGTATAAAAACAAAAGTCAAAAATTTTTGGGGCCCCCTAGCTGAATTTAGGATTTGACTATACACACACGTTTGCCCTGTTAGGTACAGCTTTTTTGCATTTAGCATTGAGGGCTGATAATACGCTTATGTTTGTGAGATTTATTTCTAATCTCAGTCATTGGGCGTGGCAGTTACTGCATGATCGTCAGTCAAATATTATAAATGCGGAAGTGTGTCCGTCTGTTTATTTCCTCTTCACGCCTAAACGGATGAACCGATTTAGAGGAAAAATTAGATATAAAAATATTTTGAGAAGCGGGAAAGGACTTTTGTTGTGGAAAAATGTTACGTTTCCGCGTCCATTGTGTAGTTATAAATATTTTACAACTAAATCCTTTACGTACATTAATATATAATTATAGAAAAGTTGGATAATCTTATTCAACTTCCAGCCCCGCTTCGCACGCATTACAGCGTGCGTGGACGACAGGTGGCGTCGCGACTGCGTGCGCTGGGCGTTCCGTTTGGCGGAGCTGGCCGTCATTGCCGGCTTCGAAGCGCAACTTAACGATACGCTGTTGCAGCTGTTGGTCACGCATAAGGTAAGGTTCTATATTTATTAATTGTTATGAAATATCACTTAGAGATTCCTGACGTCAAATAAGCATGACGACTATTTTTTTTTTCTTGTTGATAAGTAAAGGACCATTCAAAAATAGAACCATCGGTGAAAAAACGACTCTGATAGCTTTAAAACTCTCCAAGATATGAAAATTCAAAACTCACATAAGATAAACCTTCCCAAAACGCTCCACACAAAATGACAGCTAACTATGACGTCACGCCGAGCTAGTTTGTACGCATCGCGGGAAGATTTTGTTCGATAGCTATGTTAAATATTGCGTTTATGAAAGTGGATTCATAAGAAAAAATTTTACAAATTGCATAACTTATCGAATAGTATACAATAATTAAGAAATTTTATTTGATAATCGGCCAAGAACGATATAGACTCGCGCACGAAAGGTTCCATAGGGCAAAATTAGATCATACATTGTGTTTTTTGTATGGGAGCCCGTAATTTTTATTAAAAGCTTTTATTTAACTTGCTCTGTATGTATGTAAGTATGTATGTTCGGGTGAAATCTTGGAACTCAATTTTGAAGCAGATATATATTTAACCGATTGAGCTGAAATTTTGCATACACCTTTAGTTTGGATGACAATACACGATATGGTATGTGGCATCACTTTAAGTCCAGACTACTATGGCCGACAATCCAAGATGGCGAAATAGGTATTTTCTATGCAGTCCTACAATATGGATATTAAATGAAAGGACTTTTGGAGAGTAACTCGAAAACGAATGTAATGTCATTCTTCATCCAATATGGCGGCTCATCCAAGATAAGGGAAGAGTTATTTTTAATGCACTACTGCACCATGGGTATCAAATGAAAGAGTTTATTGAGAGTAACATGAAAACGAATGTAATGTCATTCTACATCCAATATGGCGCAAGATACGGGAATACTTATTTTTAATGCACTTCTGAAATATGGGTAACAAATGAAAGGGATCATTGAGAGTAACTCGGAAACGAATGTAATGTCATTCTACATAGGTACAATATTGACTCCTCCTGACTGACCAAAATAGAGGAATATAGTTATTTTAAAAGCAATTCGGCAATATGGGTGTCAAATAAAAGGCTATTGAGAGTGAATTAAAAAGTAGTAGAGTCAAGACGTGTCGTGACGTGGCGTGACGTGACGTGTTGTGTCATGTCGTGACGTGACGTGTCGAGTCGTGTCGTGACTCGTGACGTGTCGTGACGTGTTGTGGCGTGTCGTGTCGTGTCGTGTCGTGTCGTGTCGTGACGCGACGTGTCGTGTCGTGTCGTATCGTGTCATGTCATGTTATGTCAAATCAAATCCAGCCGGGTTTACAAAATGCCCGGTTGGATCCGGTCACTTTTGTTAAGTAAAATTGAACTTTTTAGTCAAGCAGAAATAAACGGGATATTATAACAAGTAACATGCAATTTTTTGAACATAGGTCACACGGTTTTTTCATTGATCCAAATCAAGTCAAGATCAATCAAGATTTCTTAAGTAACAAAGTTACTTAGATTTTAACAAATTCTTGAAACAAAACAAACTATGTATAGTCAAACAGGACTAATAAAATCTACCCTGAGGTATCTAAAAAACAAAAAATAAATTATAATCAAAAAACTTTTTGAAAAAAAGCTTTTATTTAAACATTCTAAAAAGAAGAAAATAAATAAATTAAAAATTTATTAAAATAAAAAATATATTTTTTAAATTTACTTTACATACTCCTAGTTAAATTGGTACTAGTTTATTCACAAATCGCGCGATAAGCTTTTATTATCATACAAATTGTATAATATTATATTGAGGTTAAACCTTAATAGTTAACATTGGAGATATTTATTTTCTTCTTTTTAGAATGTTTAAATAAAAGCTTTTTTTTTTCAAAAAGTTTTTTGATTATAATTTATTTATTTTGTTTTAATATTATTATTAAATATTAAATTACACATTATAACTAAGGATTTTGTGAAAAATTCGAGTACCAACTTTTTGCCATTATTGATATACTTAGAGCAAAAAAGGCCAAAAAATCACGTTTCTTGCATTGGAGGATTAAAATATATAAATTTTATTTTGTTTCCAGTAAGTATTTGTTGCTATAGCGGCAACAGATAATATACGTAATCTTGTGAGTGAAAATTTCGAATCTCTAGCTATTACCGTTATTGAGTTACAGCTTGGAGACAGACAGACGTACAGACAGACAACGAAGTTTTAGTAATAGGGTCCCGTTTAACCCGTTACCCGTCCCGGGTACGGAACCCTAATAAAATAATGCGACTTGACTATCCAACTTTGACGGCTCATAAAAAAAAACGTAAGTTATGTAGCTGAAATTTTGGGAGTACTAATTTTTTATCGTTATGTCCTTATTTCATTAAGAAAATCAGCTAATCTTTGGCCTTGTCGTCATCCCTATTCCAATAAATTTGCTGGCGAAATTCAAGGGAAACTTGGCTAAATAACATTTAAGTATAGACAATTATGTACTTGAAAAATAAAATATCGTTCAAGTACTCCTTTAAATTTTCTAGTTATTTCTTCAGTTTATTCATAGTGTGAATACAGAATGTGCCAATCAAACTTTGGGTGTTTATTTAAAAATGTCTGTAAAATAAAAGTTTATTATTTTATTCACAGTTCTTGGTAATAGTCGAGCCTGAGACTGAGCGTGTGGTAGAAATGTTGGACATGAGGTCATGCAGCTTAGGACCATACGACGGTGATGTTATACAGGTCAGTCAGTTTATGACCAAAGTCAGAATTTTATTTGATGAGTGGTCAGTCAAATTTTACTATCGATGTTGTCTATTATCTCTTTTACTATGCAGAAGATGCAACCAGTTTTTTTTATAATGAGTGTCAATTTTAAATGTTCTAACTCCTTTTTTGGTATGCAACATATTTTATTTATTGCAACCTTGCAACTTTTATAATCAGTGTTAATAAAGTTTTAATGTTTTTGGTCATTATATTTTTACAATACTTAATTATTTTTTTGGGCATTTAAGTAAACTGTTAGATTTTAAATTTATTTGAATATTATTATTCCATAAATTACGATTTATAATATTAGTCATTTGAATTACTTTTTTAATGTGTTTATATTATATCCTAAGATCCCACTGTAAAATCCTGCATGAATTGTTTTTTTTCGATCAAATATATTTTAAAATAATCTTTAAAACGTATGGAATGAATTAATGTTGGGTTGCCTTGTTAAAAGTAGCCGCAAGTACCTCTAATTGAGCAAAATGAAAGCCCGTAATACAAACTTGCGTGTATTCAATAGAAAAGTAAGAACTAATAACACTACGCATAAAAATAAAAACGCCTGTTAAATAAAAATAGCAATCTTGCGGGTTCTCGACGTCCTCAAATCCTGCCAGGCATAATAATTGTAGGCCTGAACATTTGTCTTATACAAAAGTGATGGCAACCCCAGTTTGTGGCTATCGTGCAACTGGCAACCATGGATATTTAAAAAAAATCGATGCTTCAATTTTGATGAACAACTATGTCTGTTTACGGGCTGGCAACCCTAGGTTGCGGCCGACTTAGAGCTGGCAACCATTTATATCTTATTTTGTTACGTCATTTTCTTTCAAATGATGTAAAATTTATTGAAAAAAAAATGTACATGCAAATTAATGCATTTATCTCATGAACATTAAACTTAATTAGAGGTACTTGCGGCTGCTTTTGACAAGGCAACCCAACATTAATCTATTCTATACGCTCTAAAGATTATTTTAAAATATATTTGATCGAAAAAAAAAACGATTCATGCAGAATTTTACGGTTGGATCCAATATTATTACCTATCATTCAACAGATATTTTAACATGACCGACATGTATTCTTTGTAAAAGTACTAAAATAGAATAAAAAAGTGGCTAATATTATAAATGGGATTTTAGTTATTATTTTATATTTGGCAATGATTATTTTGTGCTTAATGATGTAATATTACGCAGCTAAACGTCACACGACGCCGTCGCTCCAAGGTATCGGAGTCACAAAACGATTTGGACGAAGAAAATGATTATGAGGTATTTTATGTAGACCTAATAAAGGTACTTAAATGTACCCAAATATAATTTAATCTTTTTTTATTCATATATTATTATTATTCTTTAATGAACTTATAACCAGTGATAAGGTTGTAAGGTTTCGCCTTTAGGCACAATTTAATTCCTTCAAGGACCGGATTTCTATTCATTTGAATGTATTTAGAGTCCTTAATGTTTAACTTTTATTGCTTTATCCATAACATAGTTATTGTAATCTATGCATATATAATATTTATACCCACTGATAGGATGTCTTATATCTTCTCTTTTCTTTCTTATTTTTTTTTAACTCTACCTTGTGGTTATAGATCGACACAATAAATGATAACATAATTATATGATATTATAATATTATGTATTATATCAAAAAATATCATCAAAATCCGCTCAGTAGTTCTTGTCGAAAACAATAATTATTAACTAGTTTAACTTACTCTCTTCTTAAAATTTAATTAATGCTAAGCATTTTTGTCATCAGGTAAACGCAGCGGCGATGGCTCGCGTGGCCCGCTACACTGGCGCCGAAGGTTCCAATGTCACCGAAGCGAGGGTACTACCATTGGTACCAGCTAGAGGACAATCCCATGCCCTACACGCGGTACTATCGGCTGCGATACACAGCAACAGCGCGTCACACTTCTCGCTCATATAAGTCAGTAACAATCGTCACACTTGTCGCTCATAATATAAGTGTTAAAGTCACACTTTTTAGTTCTTGAACATATAATTCAGTGGATTGTTTAGGGATCAGGGCCTGATCTAAGGGGGGTGAGCCGGGCATATGCCCAGAGCGGCAAAATGAGGGGCGGCAAAATTGACCTAATCGTATCTTCCAAACTAGCTATTAGTCCACAGTCCACCGACCACCACCCAACCAAGCTTTATTTTACATTTCAATCTACTTCAGGTTGTATAGGAAATATTCATGTATGTTACTTAAATATCCCCCCCCCCCTCCCCCCACCCTTTACTCCCAAAAAATATTATGGTTTTCTGTATGTAAAGGGCGGCGAAAATGATCTTTACTGTGTGTATTGTACTGAACCCTGTTAACGATGGAGGTCTGGCACTGGAATCAAAATAGGTCACTGAAACGAGAGTATTAGCGCTGATAATGGCTAATGGCGCGTCACAATTCTTGCTAATATAAGGGTCGATCCACAATTACTGTGCCGCATAACGCATCGTATGGTAGCGCAATTCTGGCGAATTCGTATGTTTAGGCCAAAGTGTTCACGGAAAGTTGACAGTAAAATCATGCTCATGATTTTCTGCAACAATTATTTTTCCCGACGGAAATAGGAATTAGATTAAATTGTGGTCATATTATTATGTATGTTTCAGACTCAGTGTTGGGCATTAAGGGGCCGGGTTACCCTCGAAATTCTCATACATAAGTAATACCAAAATAATTTTGTCATACGAAAATATTTAACATGTTTGAGTTTTTTTTCAGCTTAAAATAGTAATTACCTTGGTTCCTGAACAAAAATTAACTTCAAAATATTTAAACACTAAAAAAACTTTTTGTGTATAATTTTTTTTTACTAAATTTACTACTAAATATTTAAACAAAAAAAAATAGAGTAAAACACTAAAAAATATATAAATAAATAGTAAATTTACTACAAAATATTTAAATACTAAAAAATATTTTTTAGAGTTGAAATATTTTGTAGTAAATGTAATATTTATTTATATATTTTTAGTGTTTTACTCTATTTTTTAGTGTTTACGAATTTAGTAGTAAATTTAGTAAAAAAAAATATACACAAAAAAATTTATTTTAGTGTTTAAATATTTTGAAGTTAATTTTTGTACAGGAACCTAGGTAATTACTATTTTAAGCTGAAAAATAACTCAAACATGTTAAATATTTTCGTATGAGAAAATGATTTTGGTATTACGTATGTATGAGAATTTCGAGGGTAACCCGGGCTCTTAATCAATTAATTTGTCAATTATCTTGTTAATTGACTAAAAAAATAATTGCAATTGAATTAGTTACAATTAAATTAATCGCAATAGAAATTTTAATTGCACCTTGCAATTAAATTAATTTGATTAACGTGTGTTAATTGCAAATAATTGCAAAATAATTGCAACTAACTTTTTTAATTGTTTCATAAAACAATTAAAACTAACAATTAACTTAATGTATTAAAATGAAATTAGTAAAGATTTAGGAAAATTTAGCTATGATGACTTGAGACGAATAAAAAAATTAGTACCTATTTAAAAAAAACTGACTTCAACATTGTACGTAATTCCCTTATCTCAGAAACTACTCAACCGATTTTGATGAAACTTGTAGTGTTCCCTAAGTTAAACAATACATAGTACAACAAAAAAGAATTACTGAAATTGGACTTCCGAAGATATGCGAACACAAACACCAAAACATACATAATATATACATACATACATACATGTAACATACACTTTTGAAATTTGGCACATTTGTTCAGACACTGAAATAGACTAACATATACTTACAAAAAAGACGGGTTGCACTCCGGGAGTGCCGGCAGAAGTGAAAACTTGATTATTAACGTTGTGCATTTTTTTAACCCGTTTTTTATGAAAATCGATTAAATTTTTAACCCATTTTTTATTTCGATTTAAAAAAAATCAAGTTGTTTCGATCAAGTTTCGATCAAATTTCAAATCGAGTTCGAGTTCGACACAAAACACTACTCTCCAACCGTCTTACGGTTTTTCCAATGTTTTTCGATCAGCACGAGAATCTGACGCGAATTTCACAGTTTTATCCATCCCACAAAAGTGCTCAACGCCGCTAAAGAAATTTTCACTTCAAAAACTGGACAGTTCTAGAAATATTACATACATAAGCGTCGAATTGATAACCTCTTTTTTTTGAAGTCGGTTCAAATACAGACAGACAGACAGACATTCAAATTTATAATATTATTACTTATAATGGAATACCGGCTTTATATTATGCAGCAGTATTTTATAATTGTAATTTTTAATTAAAATAACAAAATAATTGACGATTAATTAATTAATACAGTTAACAAATTAATAATTGTTGTAATTTTTCACAATTACAATTGATTAATTGTTAGTTGCAATTTTTCACAATTACAAGTGATTAATTGTTAGTTGTAATATTTCACAATTACAATTGATTAATTCTTAATCTTTAATTGTTCTTGCAATTAAAATTTGCCCAACACTGTTTCAGTAAATTATGTTGAGCGAGCGGGAATTCGTTCTGTCCTTGTCAAATAGCTGCATCTGAATATTTTTAAGGACATAAAGAGTCAAGAAGAAAAAATATTTTAAGATTGTTTTAATCGACCACAATAATAATTATTGCATTCCTTTATGATATTTTCCTGATTAGTTTCTACTACCGTAGATTTTTCCTGAATAAAAATATTCTCATTGGCACTTAAAGGTGGCTTTCCGATCCTCGCTGCACGCGACCGTAACCGACAAAAATTCTAATAATAAGTACTGCTTTATGACATAGACTATAAGTTTTATTGTACTACAAATCAATGGCGTTTTAAGTCGCTAGACCAGTGTTGGTAGACAATTAAGCCTTGGTCTTATAGAGGATATTAATTTCAACTCTCTGACTGTTGTCATTATTGATATCCAGCAAAAAAGGTCAAAAAATCGCGTTTGTTGTATGGGAGCCCCCCTTAAATATTAAAATTATTTTATTTTCAGTATTTGTTGTTATAGTGGCAATAGATATACACAACCTGTGAAAATTTCGGTTGCGGTTCTTGAGATACAGCCTGCTGACAGACAGACGGACAGACAACGAAGTCCTAGTAATAGGGTCCCGTTTTTACCCTTTGAGTACGGAACCCTAAAAAGGTGATCGCTCAAATTCTTCCAACTACAGACCAATCGCTATAACCTCTCTCTTCTCGAAGATAATGGAATCCATTATCAATAGCCAGCTTCTTCGATACTTGGACAGCCAGGGATTACTGAGCAACAAACAATACGGCTTCCGTAAGGGTCGCTCGGCTGGTGATCTCTTGGCGTACCTGACTCATCGTTGGGCTCAGGCAATTGAGTCGAAGGGAGAGGCATTGGCTGTTAGTTTGCACATTGCGAAGGCATTTGATCAGGTTTGGCATAAAGCGCCGCTATCAAAGCTTCCATCATACGGGCTGCCCATGAAATTATGTAAGTGGGTCACTAGTCTCTTAGCAGACAGAAACATAAAGGTCGTAGTTGACGGTGAATGCTCGGGAACTCAGTCTGTTGATGCTGGTGTCCCTCAGGGCTGTGTGCTATCGCCTACTCTATTCATACTGCATAATGCATATCAATGACATGTTACAGACCAACGGCATTCATTGCTATGCGGATTATAGTACAGGTGATGCTGTATATACCGGCTCTCCCAATATTTCTCGGTAAAATGTCACTGAGAGTCGAAACGAATTTGTGTCTAAGGTGGAGAATTCATTGTAGAAGGTCTCTGAATGGGGTAGACGTAACATGGTCCAATTCAACCCCGCCAAGACACAAATCTGCGCGTTCACCACTAAAAAGTCAAAAATGGTCGTATATCCTCGTTTCGAGGGCACATCTTTAACCATCTCCCCTAGCATTGAGATACTTGGCGTTAACATATCGAGCGAAGTCCAGTTCCAATATCATCTAGAGCAGTGGTCCCCAACCTTCTTTTCATGCGGGCCACAAACATGTTATGGTCATGTATTGCCGGTGGGCATGAATTTCAAAATTAGCCACAAATAAAGTCCCGGTGGGCCGCATGCGGCCCGCGGGCCGCGTGTTGGGGATAGCGGATCTAGAGGGTAAGGCCAAATTAGCCTCGAAGAAGCTTGGTGTTCTTAACTGAGCGAGGCAGTACTTCAGTCCGGACCAACGCCTACAACTCTACAAGACGCAGGTTCGGCCTCATATGGAATATTGTACTCAACTCTGGGCAGGGGCGCCAAAATACCAACTGCTCCCTCTGGATCGTATCCAACGAAGGGCCGCTCGAATTTTTGACTGCCATAGTGTTTCAAACAGCTTGGACCCCTTGGAATTACGCCGAGATGTAGCTTCACTCTGCATCCTCTATCGGTTGTATCACAGGGAGTGCTCTGAGGAATTGTTCGGAATCATACCACCTGCAACTTTTCGCCATCGTCCCACGCGAAAAACATACCATCCTCATCACCTTGATGAGTGGCAGTCTTCCACAGTGCGTTTTTCGCGTACTGTAAAACTGTGGAACGAACTGTCACCAGCAGTATTTCCGGACCTATACGACGTGCAAACCTTCAAGAAAAGAACGTATTCCCTCTTAAAAGGCCGGCAACGCACCTGCAGCTCTCCTGATGTTGTGAGTGTCCATGGGCGACGGTCTATGCTTACCATCAGGTGACCCGTTTGCTCGTTTGCCCCCTTATTTAATTAAAAAAAAGAGTGAAATTATTATTTTTAACAAAAAATTAAAACCGACTTCCAAGTGGACCAAGTACCAGTCCCAAAAATTTAAAATATTTGGTCATAGAAGTCACAATTCTTAGCTGGTACCGACATCAAAATAATGAAGATTGTTTACAGAAATAGTTGAGGTTTAGGAGAATTTTGAAAAAGGCACTATTAAAGAGTAAGAATTATTTAATACTTTTTAGTTCATTGAAGAATAAGTAATGTTATTATTTCCACTTGGAAGTCGGTTTAAATTTTTTGTTAAAAATAATAATTGTCAGTGGCGAACGCGATGTTCTGCGAAGATCGGATAGTCACATTTAGCGCCCGCTTTCATTTAGTACGCTAGTTTACCACAAAATTACATTATGCATAGGTATCGAAATTGTAATATCGTATCTATTTGGCTACTCAAGCTTTTCACTTGGATAAGTAAAATACCTTTGGTTATTCAAAAGACAGTAAATAGTTTGTTTGAAATATATTTGGCTACAAAATTAAGTCATCCTAGAGAATTGAGTATTTTCAATGTGAAGTTAGCTGCATGATGTATGCATTGTTTGGTTCCTAAAATGAGAGAATTGAGCTAACTTCACACCTGTGTTCAAAATATTTGTATATCTCTTATGTAAGTTTTTTGATATTACTCTTAACTTCTGTACGAGGTATTGTTTACCTACCTGTAAATATTATTCGTTTTATGATGAAGTTTTTTCTTTGTTCAATAAGAACGGATAATCATTTTAATAGAGCTTAATTAAGACATAATATTCTAATGAGGACTTTTAATTCGTAAAAAATCATGAAACAACTATTATTATTTTGAGTAGAAACGACGTAAGCGAAGCCTCAGGGCAGGACATAAACTACTTTTTTTTTTCGGAAAAACGTACTGTTTCAGGTATTGTATAATTGTATCTGACATTTTTTAAACCACAAAGCCACCAGATGGCGTTTTTTCCTTTCTGCAATAGTTTTTTCATGGCTTTGGTATACAGAAGCCAAGTTTGCCTATAGTCCAATCAAAGTACGAAATAAATATACATGAACGAACACGGTTTGGGGATTTTAAGGATCGATAGGGGGGTGTATTCTGAGCATAAATTCCAATTTGAGGGGTTCTACTGAGGTCAGCTCAAGGTCATTTCGATAGAAACGCGTTTAATTCGATATCTCGAGAATGTTAGTGTTAGGCAAAAAATTGTAGAGACCTTTTCTCTTCCAAATTAAATTTACTAACTTTTTTATCTGAAACTTTTTTTTTAACATTAATATTTTTCAACTTATTACTCCCGCAAGGCAAAAATTTTACTTTTTTCTATTTTTCGTCGTTATCTCCCCAACCATTCATCAAATCGGCAAAATTTCGTATTCCGTATATTAATTAGATATCTCGAGAATGATCAGTGTTAGGCAAAAAATTGTAGAGACCTTTTCTCTTCCAAATTAAATTTACTAACTTTTTTATCTGAAACTTTTTTTTTAACATTAATATTTTTCAACTTATTACTCCCGCAAGGCAAAAATTTTACTTTTTTCTATTTTTCGTCGTTATCTCCCCAACCATTCAATTTTATTAAATTTTACCGATCATCAAAGTGTAGATATTTTAATTATGAACAATTTTTTTCTTGAACTTTTTTCTGTAATGCTAATACCTTCGGAGTTATACATTACTTTAACGAGCGAAATCCGCGCCATTGTCGCAATATAAAAAGGTCAATCGATTAAACTATTTGAAAATTGTACTTCATTCAAATATTAAATATTGCAATCATTCAAACATCATTCAAATATTGTAGGTACTTCTTTAAATGTGAATGAGGATTACAAAAAGAAGTGAATGAATAATTATAACTGTTTCACACTTTTATTGATAAAAAAAATTGGTTATAAAATTCTTCAAGCTAAGCACCCGAGGAAGTGATTCCTCAATATTTTAATATTGAGCCTTTAGGCCCTGACGGTATCGGGGCATACGTCGACCTCGTCCATTGCGTCAAAAAAATCATCGTCGACAACATTGGCGATATTCGAACAATAGTTCTCTTGGCAATTAGTGCAAATCACTGAGCAAAAGAGGCCGGCCTTTCCGCACCCGCACGCTTTGCCGTAGTTGGTTTTGCATTTGCAAGAAATCGATCTCAGTAAATTATTATCCGGAGCTGGTTTCAATGACATTGTTATCGGCTCCAATCCACGGGGGGTTCGACGCCAGCCCCACTCCTCGTGTTCCAGATAATTTTCCAGCCAGTATTGAACTTGGTAGAAACACCTCAACGAGTGAAAAAATCCCGCATCACAGGTAGGAGGAAGGGATTCTAATTTAACCCTCCCACTGCCGCCCATTTTTTTATATCCCTTATATCGGAGCTCGTTGAGATTCGTGCAATTCGTGTCACCTGCCTCGCGATACAAATTCAAAATGAAAAACTGCAACCACTAATCTCGTGCAAAAATAAAAGGTTTTTTTGCGGCATTCGGCCCATATATCGGTTTGAGGCAGTATGGGCTATATGTAGCTTATATTAGGTAAAGTTATATAAAACTCCGAAGGTATTGGCATTACAGAAAAAGTTAAAGAAAAAAAATGTTCATAATTAAAATATCTAGACTTTGATGATCGGTAAAATTTAATAAAATTGAATGGTTGGAGAGAAAACGACGAAAAATAGAAAAAATAAGTAAAATTTTTGCCTTGCGGGAGTAATAAGTTGAAAAATATTAATGTTAAAAAAAAAGTTTCAGATAAAAAAGTTAGTAAATTTAATTTGGAAGAGAAAAGGTCTCTACAATTTTTTGCCTAACACTGATCATTCTCGAGATATCTAATTAATATACGGAATACGAAATTTTGCCGATTTCGCTCATTTAACAGACGTGATTTAACAGTTAAAATACAGTATTTCTGTAAGTTTTAATGCACAACATGTAAGATCATTTCAATTATAATATAGTGTTGGAGCTAGATTTTTTTTAAGTATCTTTAAATAATCCAACTCAAACCCGCGACAGTTTTGTGATTTTTGCTGTAAAAGGCTTAGAATATCACCTTTTTATGGATTGTATTGACGTCTTAACGGTATGAAAAAAATACAATGTACTGTTGAGAAAGTCGTCTATACAATGTTGGAATTACTTTTTACCACTTCAATATAAAAAACCCTTTAAAAACAGAAAACCTCTATCTGCCCGCTAACTTGGCGATCGTCCTTTTTCACCTGGCATATGAAAGACGGGCGTGAGTGTGAAGAGAGCAGTAGAAAAGAGAGGACGGGCTCTTAAACGCGTTTCCATCGAAATGACCTTGAGCTGACCTTAGCAGAACCCCTCAAATTGGAATTTATGCTCAGAATACACCCCCCTATCGATCCTTAAAATCCCCAAACTGTGTTCCTTCATGTTTATTTAACCCATTTTGAGCCGTAATTTTATTGGGCTACTAGAAAGTACTAAGAATGTAGATACTAAAGTGTTTTCTTTTTTTTTCATTTTTACGTAACTAAATTCTAATTTTGTCACGTTATAAATGTTATTATTTGTTGAAAATTACGTAGTTTTTATTTAATTAAATACTTAATAGTAAATATTTAAATTATTCAGACATGTTTTGTATTGTAAGAATTTTATGTATATTTTTATTATATGTATAGATATTAATGAGCTTTATCTTAGTTTTATTAGACGAATTGTAAATAATATTTGCACTGGTGATACGATTTAAGTTGGAAAAATGTCGCGCTCAGAAACATATTTTAAAATGATTACTTAAATTAATTTAAAAGTATTAACATTTTCTGTTAAACTCTTCGTTAAATTAAACTTAATATTATTTAGTACTGGCTTTTGCCCGCGGCTTCGCTCGCGTTAAGAAGTATTATTATTAATTAGGTATCAAAGTCTCAGCCCGATCGGTTTAAAATTGACAAAGTTTCATACAAACTTTCATCCCCTATTTTATCCCCTTGGGGGTAGAATTGATCAAAATCCTTTCTTAGCGAATGCCTACGCATAATATCTACCTGCATGCCAAATTTCAGCCCGATCCGTCTAGTCACTAGTGGTTTGGGCTGTGCGTTGAATGTTGATAGTCTATCACTATATCACCTTTGTATATTCTAAATATATAATTTATTTAGATAATTATTTCGTTAATATTTTTAACATGCATTATAGTAATCATATTTTATTCGTGTTACAAACTTTACCCAAAAATTTTATTGTCGGTGTTCGTATTGCAAAGGAATCAAAATCAAATAATTTTTATTCGGAGTTAATTTTTTATAAAACCTTTTCTGTACGTCGGAACTATGGCACCGACCACCGGTTCGAGAACTAACCCGGCGAGAAGAACCGGCGTAAGATACTTGCAATGTAAAGTTTAGGTTACAGGCTACAGCTCGACAAGGCTTTAAATAATTGTGGCGAATAGGAAGTAACGCTGCCATCATACAAAAACGTAATTTTTTACCAATTACAGCGCTCCCGCCCACGTTCGAGCTTTGTCGCACTATCTTAGTTAATTGTCAAAACCGAACCTAAATGGGCCCTTGTCATTATTTCAAGCCTTCTTTGTATGTTCTATGAGATTATAATTTTTTAAATTGACTCGTGTTTATTAGACAATGAATTCCGACTTAAGTCGCGTCACTACTGGCCAGAGTCAAACTCGATGTGTTAAATTTACGTCCGATATTTTTTATATTATTTACTATTAAAGGTTTCGGATAAGTTTTAGAGACAGTATTAAGTTTTAATCATCGCCGAATCATACCTACGGATACCGCATTTAATATAAAAATACCCGAGTGCAGCGGCTCTCAAACTTTTTTGGTGGCGGAATCCTTTTCAGAAGTGTCATTTTTGACGGGTCCCCCAAAAATAAGGTTCGTCATGTTGGTGTCTCATGACATTTCTAAAAACAATTTATGTATCGTTTGCGAAGCCCTACGAATAATAAAAACTAAGGAAGAGTAACTGTGCCAAAAAAATTGTTCCGATTCTACAAAATGTGACCCGAGTATATGCAACTTTATGCAAAAAGAGACCCGAATACATGCAAGAATTTTGTGTAATTCTAGAAGTGTCAATTATGGTCAACGGCTTTATTTTGTCAATTTGAATATTGTAGTGTTTCGTAGCGCTCTAGTGCATATTATTTTAGTGTGCGAAAAGAGCCTTGAGAACCAAATTCAAAACGATTGAAGTATGGGAGTTACGTTTCCGTAGTTTTTATTATTCGTAAGCGGAGCCCCCAAGATCATTGGAGCACCAGGGTTTCGCGACGCTCACTTTGAGAATGGCTGCCCTAGCGTATATTAGACGGTTTCACGACTTTCCTCGGAACGTTCTTCGTCAATTTTCGCATTTATAAAACAAAGACCACATGAGTGCAATGAAACACGATTCCCCATAAACTTACAATAATAATATGTGGACTCTATATCATGAATTTTAGAAATTTTATCAGATTTTCTGTGCTACTCGAGCAGAGTCAATGCAACATCCTTGATATGATAAGTCGATGAATAGTTAAGGCTTATAATGTAAGTATCTTGGTGTAATACATAATAATATATTGTATGTCAATCTATTTGGAATTAATGATATTGAACTGATAATAAATAAATGAGTATCATTTATTATTTTTTATTCACATAATATTATACTAGCCAACATAGTTATATTGAGACAACTTTTAGGGGGCGTTAATAAATTACACTAGGCGTTAGTAAATGAGTCTAGGGGGCGTCCACAAATTACGTGAGGTGTTTAGGGGGGGGGGGGGATCGAATCAAATCTCATTTAATCTCACGTTGGGGATAGGTGGGGTCTTGGCAAATCTCACGTAATTTTTTCTCAACAAAATAATACTATTTTGGTCCATTTCATCCACATTGTACGTTTGCTTAAGATTTAATCGTAAGCGTAAACTGCGTAATCGTTATACGATTAAGATCATTCACAAATTCGTTCGAAAGAAAATCTACTGTCAAACCAAACGTTTACGTAAGAAACCCACATTTTGAAATATCTATAATAATATATATATAAAATCTCACAAAATCTCACCAGAGGGAGAGGGGGGGTCAAAAAATTCAAAGAACACCTCACGTAATTTGTGGACGCCCCCCTAGGTAAATCGCATGAAATTTCACCAGATCGGATCACGTCCATTTTTCCAACAAAAAAAAGTCTCATAGTTCAAAAAATTTAGACTAATAACCGAAAAGATTTTGTAAGATCTTACATGGGGTCGAGACGAATCTAATGATAAAAAAACCGGCCAAGTGCGAGATGGACTCGCCCATGAAGGGTTCCGCAGCAGAAATAAGGTTCATTTCTATAAAATTAAAAGGTTTTTGATTTATTTTTATATTTTAGTTGATTTAATGAAAGTTAAATTAAGGTTTACCATTTATGACGTATAAAAAAACTACTTGTTAGATCTCGTTCAAACCAATTTTCGTTGGTAGTTTTTATAACAATGTACATCACATATTTTTTTTAGAATTATCATGCCCCTACTTTAGAAGTTAGAGGGGGGGGGGGGGTAACACATTTTATCACTTTGGAAGAGTCTCTCTCGCAAACTATTAAGATTAGAACATAATGATATTAGAAACCTCAATATGATTTTTGAAGACCTATCCATAGATACCCTACACGCAAAGGTTAGACGAAAAGTTCAGTTGTACCTATGGGGACCCCTAAAATTTTTAATATTTTTCCATTTTTATATCAAAATCTTAATGCGGTTCACAGAATACATCTACTTACCAAGTTTCAATAGTATAGCTCTTATAGTTTCGGAGAAAAATGGCTGTGACATACGGACGGACAGACAGACAGACATGAAGAATCTATAAGGGTTCCGTTTTTTGCCATTTTGCCTACGGAACCCTAATAAAATCGTCTAAAAGCCTTATGCAATTTATCGTTGACTAATTTCTCTTGTCTCTTGAATGAATAGGCCCAAAACCAAAATAATGACCAATAGCACGAAGCGTAGGGTCGAGGTAGACGAGCAATAAATGCAATATGTGGACGAGTACATCTACTTGGGCCAGTTAGTTTCTTTTGAAAATAGACTTGGGAAGGAAGTCGACCGCCGAATCGAAAACGCCTGGAAGAGCTACTGGTCCATGAAGACGCTGATGAAGGGGGATTTACCGATCTCCCTGAAGCGCAGACTGGTCGACATGTGCATTCTGCCCGTCCTAACCTACGCTGCACAAACTTGGTCATTGACCGATTCACAAAAGTCCCAACTCGGAGTTTGCCAAAGAGCAATGGAGCGCAGTATGTTAGGAGTAAAACTTCAGGACAAAATAAGGAACACCATAATGCGCTCTAAAACAGGTATCAAGGATGTAGTTGTCAAGGCTGCCAAGCCAAAGTTGGATTGGGCGGGTCACGTTGGCCGTATGTATTCCGACCGTTGGGCAAGGATATCAACAGAGTGGGCACCCGAAGACGGACACCGCCGCCGAGGCATAGAAAAAGATGGCGTGATGAGCCGGATGCATATTGCATACCAGCCAGGCTGGCCAGCGGAGGCGCAGGAGAGAGAAAGATGGAAGTCTTTGGGGGAGGCCTTCCGCCTTTGCCCAGCAGTGGTGTCCCACTGTTGGGACACTAAAACTGTCGTTTAGGTTTATAATAATAATAATTTCTCTTGTGGAAACCCCTAGGTATTTTGGACGTTATGGAAATGCCCATCTTGTACAATCACTCGTAATATTATGTACGACGTTGAAAACAAAACAATGAAACCTGCTGCCTTATTAGCATGTAACACTCTTTATTTTTATTCTTATCTATGACTTTAAATATAATTGGTAAATCCGAGAAGTACCTACCTATAGGTTTTTGTTTTATTAGTAACTTGTTAGTAAATACGTACCTAGATTCTAGTCATAACAAGTTGGAATCGAGCGACACTACTGGTTCTATGTATTTCTATGAAATACCCTGCGCAGCTAGTGACACGAAGCTAGCGACATTTTATTCATAGAAATACATAGAAACCAGTAGTGTCGCGACGACACGTCGCGTCGTCTGCTGCCGCTTCATGTAGCGGGCTTCAAATTTATACCTTTATTGTTATAAAATGTTGGCATATCATTATTGCAGCGTCAGAAAAATGTGAACCCACAGAAACACATACTTTACTGTACTTTTGCGGGATAAAAATATCCACAGCCGAACATAGAACCCCCTTTTCTGGAGTCGGTTAAAAAATAGACTGTCGTTGCAGTTCTCGACTGCGAGTGAAAGAGACGAGCAGCAATATTGACAAGTTTGTTTTTATCTTGCGACCAAACTATAACTAGTTTTAACAGCTGATGCATCTGTGTCAACAGGGCCGTCTCTAGCCCATGTGGCGCCCGTATGTAAATATTACCCTAGCGCCCCCTAGCAAGCGCGCGGTTAAAAAAAATCAGCCAAGTGCGATTCGGACTCGCGCACGAAGGGTTCCGTACGGTTATAAAGCAAAGATAGGCAAAAAATTATGTATCCTAAAAGTTAATACTTTTTTTTAAGACCAGACCACCTCAAGCCTGGTAAGTGGTAGGGGTCTGATCTGGTAGGGATCTGTTCTTGGCCTTCTTCTGTGGAACATCGGCTACCATTGCATCCTGCGAACGGCCCATCTCCGTGGGCTACGTTTGGTCTTCTATCCAGATGACACATACATGCTGGCCCGCGGAGACAATATGTTTGAGGAGACAATACGCCAGGAGAGAGTGGGTGAGTCGAAAACACGTAGGCTGCCATGTTTTTCTATGGGCCCGGAAGCACCGCCCCCGCGGAAGCATCACTGCGCATCGCAGATATGTGGAGGAGAGTGTACCGATCGGCGCTGAAATGCAGTGCTTGCGCTTGGTCCTTGATTCTGAAGCGCCCTTACCTTCGGTCATTACCTGGACCATACGGACAGGAGGAATCCATCGCCTAGGTGCCACTGCTGCCTGAGAAAGACGATTGAACGCTCTGCTTGGGCTGAGCAACGGGCTGAGTTTTGCGTCGTCCTGGGATTGGAGTTTGGACCTTACTACTTATTGGGAGGCAGTAGCTTATACCCTCTGCGAAACTGTTATGTTGCAAACGGAGGCTGCATAAAGAGAGCGGGAAGAAATATAATACGCAGTTCCCATGAGAAGGAGGCACAGAGGGCGTAGGCTGCACGGCGACCGGTGCGACCGCAAGGGCGGTGTTAAGAGTACAGCAAATGTACTCTTGACTTTGTGATCTTGTGGTTTAGCGGCGAAACCGTGCTTACGCGTGGGCGCATATAAATCCTTCCTGACGTGAGTCGCGCGGTTCTCATTTTTGCGCCCATATTGACGACAAAATAATATAATCTTCATTTATGTGTTTTAACCCTACAGCGCATTGTGACACACATATGGCACATACCGAAAACATTAAAATATTTCCTTAATGGAACCAAGTGACGTCATCTAATAAAGAGTAAAATAACCATGAATAATCGATAATTCATATTAAGTACCAAAAATTTTAATTAGATGTCTCTAGCTACGTGTTCATTTGCGTTTTTTACAAAACCAACAGAATTCGTTGAAACGTCGACAAGTGGTGCATAAAATTAACAAAAAAAGTGATAAATTTGAATAGTTTGGCTACAAATAAATTAATACAGGTAAGTTTATATTTCTATTTGTTATTTTATTTGTTATTTTTTAATTTTATAATGTGTCCCGCATTGCAACAGGATGACTACTTCGATGAAAAAAATATATAATTTAGATTCAAAACTTAATATTTTTTTGTATCTAGGTGAGCATATCCTAAATATATCTTGTTGTATGCTTCAGCAGTATTACTACTGTACAGTATTATTACTACTGCTACTTTTGTCTGGTTTTTACAAGGATGTTTAAAACTAGATGATGCCTGCAACTCCGTTTCGCCAAAACTCGTATATCGTGCGGGAACCGTACATTTTTCCGGGATGAATTGTCCTTTCCCGGTACTCAAAGTATCTGCATACCAAATTTCAGCAAAATTGGTTCAGTAGTTTGGGTGTGAAGAGATATCAAACAGACAGACAGACGGACAGACAGACCGACAGACATACACACTTTCGCATTAGTAGTGATGGTTTCAAGCAATGTTGCAAAAATCTTAATGTAAAAAATAATAATAATAATACAAAAAAAATAGTAATGGAGTATCTTACATTGCCATTTTACAAAATAATGAGCCACTATCGAACCTTCATTGTCCATTAAATGCAAATAATGTGTAATGTAAAATTTGTCCATTACATTACTGTAATAGACAAATTTTACATTATTCATTTAAAAGTATTGTAAGTATAGTAGAAGATTCGTCCTTGAAGTTTTGATGTCTCCGATTTAGTCCAGATTCGGGGAGGGGATAGCTGAGGTATTGCCTTTGAGGTTGGAAGAAACCCCGTTCCTCTAGGCCTATTGGGAGCGGAGTTATGGCTACTTTTGTAAGCCATTTGACAGTTGCCGAGCTGTCAATGTCAAAGTTTGAATGCTTGTAACTCGGCAACTATTTGTCCTGGATATGGGGTTCTTCGGCTTGTTCTTCCTGGATTTTTCTCCTCTATTCGATCCTGGCTTCAGAATTGAGACAAAATTTGATGTCTCCGATTTAGTTCAAATTCGAGGAAGGGGTAGCCGAGGTGTTGCCTTTGATGTTAGAAGAGACCCCGTTCCTCTAGGCCTATTGAGAGCGGAGTTAAGGCCGCTTTTGTTCGACGTTTGACAGTTACCGAGCTGTCAATATCAAACTTTGAGTGCTTATAACTCGGCAACTGTTTATCCTGGATATGGGGTTCTTCGGCTTGTTCTTCCTGGAGTTTTCCCCTCTATACGATCTTGTCGTAACGGTCGTGTGTGCGCAATACACACGACCACTCTGGTTTCAATGAAAACAGGCCAGTTACGCAGGAGTAATTTTTAGTGCCCAAGTGTGTGCGCAATACACAAGAGCACTTTGGTTTCAATAAAACCAGGCCAGTTAAGCAGAAGTAATTTTATAGTGCCCAAGTGTATGCGCAATTCACAAGAGCATTATTCTTTACTCTCGTAACCCAACGGAGCGGAAGACCGACATGACTGGTGAGAGATCAGGTGCACGACCGACTTTTTACACGGGCACACACTTGGGCACTATAAAACTTTTTACTACTTATTAATTTTGCTCTATAATGGTATGGAACCCTTCGTGCGCGAGTTCAACTCACACTTGTCCGATTTCTTTTTAAATGTACCTAAGTAAACAATTTTTTTTTTGGTTTTGTGTTTTTCTTTAGGCACGGTATAAAAATAATAATTTCTAAGTGTTAGCCACTGATATTGAATATAATTGCAAAAAACATGCAAATAACGATACTTATTCTTCGTATTAGCACTTTTCTTACTGGGCCTAAAGAGAAAAAAAGAAAGCAATAAAATAACGTCTTAGCCACTGATTTTGAATACAAATATTACATAGGAGGAACATGACTAGTGATTGGACAGTACTAGTCATTGGACAGAGCACAAAAACACTATTATATTTATTAAGGTTGCTTTAATAGCCACCGTACCTGCTTTTCTTTAAAATCAGGCGTTCTATTACTTTAAAAAAGGCAGTTTTTAAGGCAAACTTTATAAATATTGCGTTTTTGTGTTTTGTCCAATAACTGGAACTGTCCAATCAATAGTCGTTTTACCCTATCTTGGATACCCATAACATAACGAAAAAAATGGGATATGTCTCTTTTGTGTCGGGCCTGGGTCACAATGACCCGTGAGTCTTTGTAAAATATTTAAAAACTAAGCCTTTTTTAATATACAAACAGCAAACAAGTCGCATGATTCTACTTGCCTAGTAAAAAAAAATCGAGAGACCATTTAGTTTGGATCTGTATAAAAAAAACAATACTCATTAAATTGTTAGTAGGTAACTTTGTTGTGAAAATGTTTTGTTCTGAACAAATTGTTAGATTAGTACGATCTTCATAGGGTCGATAATAGGGCTATTTTTTAATACTTCTGCATTATTAACTCAATTTTGGCAATGGTGTGGATTGGACTCATTTTGCATAAATAGGGTCAATTGTATCTGACTTGCTGGGTGACAGAATGAAAAGAAAGCCAAAACTCAATGTACCACCTAAAGATGTCAGGATCAATGGTATTGAATTTCCTGTTTGGTCCTCTATAAGGAAGCGATGCAAGTTGTACCTGGTTGTAACGGCAAATCTTTCGTAATTTGCCAGAAATGTAATCAGGAGCTATGTCTCAATAAGGACAAGAACTGTTTCCCACGTTTTCACAATTAGTTTCGTGATTGTTAGTTTTATAGAAGTGTGTTGTTTTTCACCAAATGTTCCTATTTTTATAGGTACTAATAGCAATTTATGTTGGTTATAAGGTTCCATGTGAGGTATCCAAAGTTTAAATTTGTTAGATATTATTTTCGTATAAAAAGTTTGTTTATTATGAGTTTGTTTTATTTGGACCTATATCTATACATTACTATAGATTTGCATTTATTGCATGATGTACCAAATGTGGGTCATACGGAAAAACTCACATTACTATGTTTGTATTGCATTCCGATTTTTTAAAATGTTTTTCCAAGCAATAGTACCATATTTTCTACCTCATATATTTTTTTTGAAGCCGAAAAAAATATCATGCATTGTAGGGTTAAGATTCATTTCATGTTGAAAAATAAAGTTTAAGTATATTTATATTGCAAAAGCCGAGCCGCTCGTCTTTGCTAATACGGCAAATATAAGAAGAGCTCTAGATGCTTCACAAAATGTATGCAAACTGGAGTTCTTTTTACGTTGGTCATTAAAGCGCGGCGGCTCGGCCGGCCAACGCGGGCGCGCACCTATTTGCGAGCGGCGCTCGTCGCCCCTAGGACTGCGGCGCCCGTGTGCAACGCACACCCTGCACCTAAGGGAAAGACGCCCCTGTGTGTCAAACACACTAGGCCGAAGTTACGCGGCATAAATTCCCCATGATTACGTACGCAATGTCAAACGCATACAAAATACGGGACGGGACGCGACGGAATAGTGTGTCGTCGCCTCGTCGGTAATTTAAAATACATTGCGGGCGTAATCATGCGGAATGAACGCCGCGTAACTTCGGCATAGTGTGTTCAGACACTATCAAGTGTAATTTGCAGTGCGAGTGCCAAACTGCATCTGATAAATCTATCTTATCCGGTCGTCGAAATAGCAAATACCTACATAATATTTGCTATTGTATGAATCACTCGTGATTTGTGACTAATACGAATTGCTTAGATCTTTACAAATATTGCGAATGCGAAAATGTCTGTTTGTCTGTCTGTTACCTCTTCGCGCTTAATTGGCTGCACCGATTTTGGTTAGGGGTTAGTGTAAGAGACGGGAAACGACATAAGATTTTGTTGCGTTTAAATATAGTACTAGTTTCCGCGAACTTCGTGATAAAACAAATGTTTGTGCGACGGAGTTGCGGACGTCATTTATCTTGTCTAGTACAATAACAGGCGTCCTACCCTAGTTGATTCGTGGGCAGAAGGCAGACTTATATAATTTAGTCAGTTTATGTCAAGCCCAGTCGATAGACCGCGATTTTCGACTTGACAAAACCCAACCAATTAAGGCGCTATATTGAAAAAACCGGCCAAGTGCGAGTTGGACTCGCCACTGAAGGGTTCCGCAGCAGCAATAAGGCTTATTTCTATAAAATTAAAAGGTTTTTGATTTATTTTTATATTTAAGTTGATTTAATGAAAGTTAAATTAAGGTTTACCATTTATAACGTATAAAAAAAAAACTACTTGATAGATCTCGTTCAAACCAATTTTCGTTAGTAGTTTTTATAGTAATGTACATCATATATTTTTTTTAGAATTATCATGCACGTACTTTAGAAGTTAGAGGGGGGGGGGGGACACACATTTTACCACTTTGGAAGAATCTCATCTCTCTCGCAAACTATTTAGATTAGAAAAAAATTATATAAGAAACCTCAATATTATTTTTGAAGACCTATCCATAGATACCCTACACGCGTAGGTTAGACGAAATTTTTTTTTTTGTTTCAGTTATACCTTATGGGGACCCCTAAAATTTTTAATAATTATTGCAATTTTGTATAAAAATCTTAATGCGGTTCACAGACTACATCTATTTACCAAGTTTCAATTGGCTTTTATAGTTTCGGAGAAAAGTGGCTGTGACATACGGACGGACAGAGAGAGACAGACAGACAGACAGATATGACGAATCTATAAGGGTTCCGTTTTTTGCCATTTTGGCTACGGAACCCTAAAAACTGTCCTTTTTGACGTGTTAGGACCCTCAGAAATGTTACAAATCTGGTAATGCGATAATATACATATCTTCATAGCCTTATCTAGGTTTGAGAAGAACTAGAAACACGATTAATGTATTTTGCCTCGATACATTTAATTGTCGAAATGACCTCTTAAAATACGAAATTTGAAGATTATTTTTAAACGAGAATAGATGTATTGTAGGAAATTAGTCTAATTGATAAAAACCTTTGCAACTCAAAATCGTATAAAAGCATTTTGCTTAAATGCTCCTAGTTATTTTTTAAATGATTATAATTACGTTTTTTCGCATGTTTTCCGAGCGAGCCGATAGCTTCTGGCCGCAGCGTATTCACGACTTTATAGTCATACAAATTAAGTATAAAATTGTTCTTGCGGTAAAATTACTTTCGTTATAGCGCCTTAACGTCACCGCTATCGACCTATGAATCGGTTTCTCTGATGGTACAATACAATAATGTATTGTATTTTGTATGTACCTACGTCTACGTTACGTATTAACCATATTAACCCCACAACAATGGATATAAAAATGAATAATTTGGGAATGTCCACGTGTACGGTGTTTCATAGTATAAAATAATAGCACACAGCCACGTATGCCGTCAATTTTGAAGAATTTTTTTGCGTTTTTTGCTCGGCGGTTAATCGGCCAATTTTAAAGATATAATTAATTATATATATTTTTCACTTTTATAGGATCAAAATCAATGAATAACTATTAGTATTAAGATATTATGCATACTGATGTCCTTACGACAAAACAACGCTCGCCGAGTCAGCTAGTCATTTATACAGGGTGTAACAAAACTAAGTGATATCTAATAGTTACTTTAGGGTGTGTATGGGTCGCTGAAAGAGTAACCTTTTTTCAACTTTGTATGGAAAAATTCATGACTCGGGATCGCTTTCCCATACAAATCATAAAAGAAATTGCTCTTTTGGCGCTACTACTTTTACAATGAACTCTGTATAAAATACACATACAAAGTACCTATTATTATCACTTAGTTTTGTTACAACCTATAATATACTATAGGTAGGTACTTATTATATTATATCAAGTGTGTCGGTTCAGCTGGTTATATCAGGAGTGTAAATAATGCTTATTACTCGACGACGTCTCCTTGACACGAACGCTTGACGAACCCTTTTGATCTCCTATATCCGGTGACTTAGCATTGAAGACAATGTTAGGTCGATCTCACTGTGATTTTATTTCACCACCTGGAAAAGATCTAATAATAGGTATATAATCTATCTTGAGAACATTTTTCATTGATAGGAGATAAATTTTACATATTCAGTCATTTCCAGCAGTGAACGGCGATGAATTTTATGGATAAGAAGTAGGAACATTATCGATCATATCAAGTCGACCTGTCAACAGATCATATAAAACTTCGACTTGATGTAACAGGACCAAATAATGTAGGCTCGCCTCGCCTCACATGTATTATTCTTATAAGTACTCCAAACCGCGATATTTTCTCCTATTATCCCTTAACCTCCTTTAAAAACTTTATCCCCCTAAGGGCCAACCCACACGTACCACAACCACACGACAACCGCAACCACACGACAAACACGCGACGTGGTCGGGCGTATATTTCGTATTGTAAATGAACTGGACCATTCACACGTACCACATTTTGCAGTCGTTGTCGACCACTTGTAAAATACCGACCACATCGCAACCACGTCGCAACCACGACGCAACCACGTCGCAACCACGTTGCAACCACGTCGCAACCACATCGCAACCATAACGTTGCGTCGATGCAACGACACGTCGCCCGCTCTCTCCCCCCCCCCCTTCATTCATTTCTTCAGGGGGGCGAAACTTTAACGAAAAAGAAAGAAAAAATTCCAAATAACATTTTAATTTGCTAAAAATCTCGAAAGTGGTAGCTATCATCAGTCAAGGTTTTTTATAATTCATTAGAGCTGTAGCAAAAGTTGGTACTGAGTAACGGGTACGTAGGCGTACCGAGGGGGGGAAAATAAACGTCATTTTTCCTGGAAAGTGGGAATTCAAAACGTGCTATCTACTCTGCGTAAAATTAAACAAAATATCTTTTAAGGCCAGGCCAGTTCGAAAAGACTGATTTTTAAGCTTCTAGTCTGAAGAAATTATGTGGAATTCTCACAGGCGGTTATTACATTATCATTTATATTGGATCATTTATAGGATCATATATTATAGGATCCAATCAAAAATGATTATTTGATCAATTAATCATTTTTGATTGGATCCTATAATATATGATCATATAAGTGATCCAATATAAATGATAACGTAATACCCCCCTTACACCAAAATTGATGTATGCTCAAAAAGAAACAAAGTAAAAAAATAATACATAATATGTAATACATAATACATAAACACTAATACACAAGTGTACTGTATACTTATGTAATACATACATAATACATAAGCACTTTATTGTGATATATTATATCAAGGATAGCAACAATAAAGTGTCCTCTTCGAAATCCATGACTTTGGGCAAGACGTGTTTCCGCTATAAAAGCCGGAGTCGAACTACAATTATAGTTCGACTTGCACACGACGCAACCACGTCGCAACCACACCGCAACCACGTCGCAACCACATCGCAACCACTGGCCGTCGTCATTTTGTCGGAACAACAACGCAACCACAAAATGCTGCAGCAACACCATTCACATGTAACCACAGCTCGACGACATTTTGTGGTTGCGATGTCGTGTGGGTTGGCCCTAATTGTCTCCCCATTACTTGAGTCTTGACAAAATCCCTAAAAGTGGGATTCCCCGCATTCCGACATCACTCAAAATACTACTTTACAACTGTATTTTTTATTGAAGTTTATCCGAATATTTGAAGAAAATAATTCAAAATAAGTACCTACTTAGTTTACTATGAAACACAACTTGTGTTTCATAGTAAACTATGAGGCCGGGCTACCCTCTAAATTCTCATACTACCTATACGTAATACCAAAATCATTTTCTCATACGAAAATATTTAACATGTTTGAGTTATTTTTCAGCTTAAAATAGTAATTACCTAGGTTCCTGTACAAAAATTAACTTCAAAATATTTAACCTAGGCAATTGTGTGGCGGCCCGACGACACTACCAACGATACCGCAGACGGCGGAACAGGAGTGAGGAGGAGGAGGGAATCCTCTATGAGGGCTACCGCGTGGCGAGACGTGAACTGCGCGAGTCCATCAAAGACGCAAAGAAGCGGGCCTGGGATGAGTTCCTGGAAACACTAAATCAGGATCCGTGGGGCAAGCCATACAAATGGGTCAGGCAGAAGCTTCGCCCGGCTGCCCCACCACTCACCCAGATTATGTTACCAGAGCTTCGTAGCACCATCATCTCGGCCCTGTTTCCATCTAGGGCCGAGTGGTCGCCGCCAACCATGGCGCCTTACGCTGCGGAGACAGAGGTCGAAGAGGAAGTGCCGCCCGTGACCGCAGGGGAACTGGCAGCTGCGGTCGCCAAAATGGCCCAAAAGAACAGGGCCCCAGGCCTTGATGGCGTACCAGGACGAGTGTGGGTGCTTTCCATGAAGCACATGGAGGAGCGGGTACTCACCGTTTTCACCAGATGTCTGGTACAGGGTCGAGTACCCCGCCGGTGGAAAACCGGCAAACTCGTCCTGCTGAGGAAACACGGGCGGCCAGAGGACCAGCCGTCTGGATATCGGCCAATTGTGTTGATCGATGAGATCTGTAAGACTTTCGAGAGGGTCATAGTGGCGCGTCTTAACCGCCAGCTTAAGGACGTTGGCCCGAATCTGAGTAACTCTCAGTACGGCTTTAGATCTCGTCGATCGACCATTGATGCGGTGGCCCGACTCCGGCAAATCACGGAGGAGGAGGTTTCCCGGGGTGGGGTAGTGCTGGTTGTCTCGTTAGACATCAGCAATGCCTTCAACACTCTGCCGTGGGCAACAATTAACGAGGCGCTCAGGTACCACGGCGTGCCAAGGTACATGCGTAGGACGATTCGGAGCTACTTGTCGGAGCGCTCCGTCAAATACCCCACCGAGGACGGCGCCTGGGAGGAACAAGAGGTTGACTGCGGCGTCCCACAGGGCTCTTCCCTTGGGCCGTGCCTGTGGGACATCGGTTTCGATTATGTCCTCCGAGGCGCTGACCTCCCTGGCGCAGAGAAGATCGCATATGCGGACGACACCGCTGTCGTCTGTCGTGGCAAGACGATACGTGACGCGGTGAGACTCGCGACGGCGATGGTCGCGCAAACTGTCCGGCGCATCGAGTCACTGGGCCTGTCGGTGGCCCTCGATAAATCCGAGGCCCTGCTCTTCCATCGGCCGAGGAATGCGCCTCCGCCGGGTCTGGCGATTACGGTTGGCGGAAGCCGAATCGACGTGGCGTCCTCCATGACGTACCTCGGTTTAGTCCTTGACAGTCGGTGGTCCTTCAAGGAGCATTTCCGCCGGCTGTCTGAGAAGGCGACCAGGTCTGCTGGGGCTCTGGCCTCTCTGCTCCCGAACCTCGGGGGCCCGAGCCTGGAATGTCGGCGCCTGTACATGGGCGTAATACGCTCCATGTGTATGTACGGGGCGCCGATCTGGGCTGAAAACCTGTCGCGCGTCAATGGACGCGTCCTGGGGCGACTGCAGAGGGTAATGGCGACGCGGGCAGTGCGCGGATACCGCACCATATCGAAGGATGCGGCGTGCCTGCTCGCCGGCAGCATCCCGTGGGACATACATGCGAGAGCCCTCGCCGACGTCTATTGGCGTTGCGCAGAGGTCCGCGCGGGGGGTAGCAACCCCCTTCCGGACGCCGTGCGTCGGTGGAGGGCTCAAGCCAAGGAGAGGACACTGGAGTTGTGGGAGGAGCGCCTGCTGGAGCCACGAGTCAGTGTAGGCCTAGTGGAGGCCATTCGCCCGGTTCTGAAGGACTGGGTGAACCGCAAGCACGGCGCTCTCTCATTCCGCCTTACGCAGGTGCTGACCGGGCACAGCTGCTTCGGTCGGTACCTGTGTGAGATAGCCCGGAGAGAGGAGTCAGCGCGGTGCCACCACTGCACCGCGGACAGGGACACGGCCGATCACACCATCTTGGCCTTTCCCTCATGGACGAGACAAAGAGCGGCCTTAACGGCCGCCATCGGATCAGACCTTTCGCTGCCAGCTCTTGTGCAAGCCATGCTGAGCAGCGAGCACCATTGGAGAGACGTGGAGAGATTCGCCGAGGAGGTGATCTCCTCCAAAGAGGATGCCGAGCGAGTTAGAGAGAGGGAGGCGCTCGACCCTCGTCGGAGACGACGGCCGAGGCGTAGACGGAACGTCCAAAATGGCCGAAATGTCCCGCCTTAGCAGGGGTACTCGGGGTGGCGGTGTGGGGACGCCGCTGCCCATTGCACCGAGTCCCGAGACGGTCGTGATGCGCCCATGTTCCTGCGCATCGCGACACCACCGGAGGAGGATGGCCTAAACAAGCCCCCCGCCGTTGGGGCCTCTGTTCGGCCTAGGGGGCCAACACCCCACCAAGAAGAGGGGCCTGCGTAAGACCAAGCAGGCGCTGCGCTGACGGAACAACGGAGTAATGCTCGTCGGGACCCGTGTATCCACCAGCTCCAGGAGTCAGGAACATCGCAGTGTTTTAGTGGGTAGGGCCGCGGCACTCACCATCTTCGCCGCGGCGAGCCCCACATATCCGCAGCGGGGGTCCCCACCCCTGCGTTGAATGCGTCACGGCATTTCACTGCTTAAAAAAAAAAAAAAAAAGGCAATTACTATTTTAAGCTGAAAAATAACTCAAACATGGTAAATATTTTCGTATGAGAAAATTATTTTGGTATTACGTATGTATGAGAATTTCGAGGGTAGCCCGGCCCCTTAAGACGTCACATGAGGTAAATTGCACAAGTACCACTACCGACTGCTGACTGCCGGCTAATAAAGTTTTATGCTATTTATAGTTTACAAATAATAGGTATCAATTTAAAGCAAATACCAGCGCTGTTATAGTTCCGTTTATTCGTTTCATCACTCAATAGAAGTACAAGGCGAATTCTTCAATTGAGCAGTCTCCGCAGTGACTGCAATTTCACCGAGTAAAACCGGCCAAGTGCGTGTCGGGCAGCGTTGCCAGACATTCCGATTTTGGCGGGACGTCCCGATTTTTCATCAAAATTAAATGTCCCGCGCGGGACAGGCTCAGTCCCGCTTTTCAGGGAAAGCCTAAACGTATGTGCATCGTGCTGAGAAAGAAAGGAGCGTAATGAAGATAAGAGTGTGGGTGGTAGAGGAGTAGATTTTCTATGGCTACTTTAGTTATCTATTGTCACGTAAACGTTATTTTAACGCAAATAAAAAGATAAAAATTCAAAAAACTTTTAATTTTATAAGTACTTACCTTTTTTACTTTGTCCTGCTTTTGACTGAAAATCCCGCTTTTTTTACTCAGAAAGTTCCAAAGTCCCGACTTGGCACAAAAAAATCTGGCAATGCTGGTGTCGGGTGACGCCATAGACCATCAGACGAGCGCGGTGCATGCGCGGTGTGCGGGTGGCGGGTGCACCACCAGTATCGATAGTCTATCTATAATATATTATATTAAAGTATTTATATTATTTTTTTGTGTTTGTTCTTCTTTAATTACACACACAAATTATATTTTTATGTATAATCGTATATACTGCATTATATGCTTAGCAAAGCCCTACTTGAGAGGCTTTATTCGGAGTAATATCCATTTTGCCACAGATAAATTACGTCCAAAATTAAGGGTGCATTTTCACTAGTCGTTAACTCGTGCGGTATAACCATACAGTGAAAGTACGCCCTAAGTTAAATGAACAATTAATCAAAAATAAAAATGGAGACAAAACAGAAACAATAAAATTTGACCGATTTTTCCCACAGAACAAAAACGTTCAAAAAACCATAGACTTATAATATATACATGCAAAAAACTGAAATAGTCATAGACCTGGATCCCAAAAGGATAAGACATAACTTACTTTCTGATGGATGAAACCATAGGTTCTTGGTAGTGCCTCGTGTACTTAGAATACCTGCGAATTTGTGTAGCTCTAAGTAAGTATACTTCAGTGTTAGATAGCCGATCGAGGAAAGCTATAGGCTATATTATTTATATAGGCTTTATTTTTATAGGCCTATATATATATATATATATAAAGACTTATTTGACACAGATAAGAAGTAGACCACGTGAAGGATCATAGGCTATCGATTTTAATAATTTTGCCTGTGCGACACCGGGGCGGTTCGCTAGTAATATTATAAAACAAAGTCGCTTTTTTTCCCCTCATGTAAACTCATGTCCCTTTATTCCCTTTAATCCCTAAAACTACGCAACGGATTTTGATAATTCTTTCAGTGTTAGATAGCCGATTTATCGAGGATGGTTATAGGCTATATTTTATTAATATATTATATTATTACGATGGAGACATCGAAAGGGAGAAGAGAGCGATGGCGGTCCGCTGTAATATGTGGCGCGCACATTCGCAAGGTGTAGTACAGATGTTAAAATTACACTATTTAAAGCATTCTGTCAAACACTCTACACCTGCAATCTGTGGGTCAGCTATACGCAGCGGGCCATCAACGCTCCGAGTATAATATAATAATGCTTTCAGGGTGTTGGTGGGGCTCCCTCGCTGGTGTAGTGCATCAGCGACGTTTGCGCACGCTCGTACAGACGGGTTTCACGCCGCACTGCGACGTCGCACAGCATCGCTGATGTTCCGCACGCGGGGCAGCCCCAACAGCATCCTGAAAGTGCTCAGCGTCAAGCTGGACAGCCCCCTCCTGGGGCACTGGATCCATACACATGTGCATGTGTCCGGAGCGCCAGAAGGTGGCAAGTACTTAAACTAACTTATTTTTTTTTTAACTATTATTAACATAGTTTTTTTTTCTTTCTCAATATGGGTTAAAAAGCCTGAACGTGTTTTATTTTATTATTTTTTATTTATCACGTTAAGAGTAATAGGAGCGAAGAAATAGAGGAAAATGTGGAAAAAACGGGCAAAAATTATTAGAAAGGGCTAACTTGAACGCGCTAATCTCAGGAACTACTAGTCCGAATTGAAAAATTCTTTCAGTTTTAGATAGCCCATTTATTGAGGAAGACTATAGGCTATATTTTATCACGCTAAGACTAATAGGAGAATGTGGAAAAAACGGGGGATATTATTTGAAAGGGCTTATTTCGCGAACTACTGAAGCAATTTTTATGTTATTCGGCACAGATAAGAAGTAGACCACGTGAAGTATCATAGGCTATCGATTTTAATCATTTTTTCAGTGGCTATATATTTTTGACCCGTGCGATGCCGGGGCGGGTCGCTAGTTATAAATAATCAAGGTTTTTCTTTAATGTAATTCCAATAATAGTAAAAAAGTAAAAAGCCAGATAGTCGGTGCTTTTTGCCGACTAACTATTTGCCGACTACGAAAGTGGCCAAATAGTCGGCTTTACCGACTTTTTTTTTATAAAATAAGGGGGCAAACGAGCAAACGGGTCACCTGATGGAAAGCAACTACCGTCGCCCATAGACACTCGCAACATCAAAAGAGCTGCAGGTGCGTTGCCGGCCTTTTAAGAGGGAATACGCTTTCTTCTTGAAGGTTTGCATGTCGTATAGGTCCGGAAATACTGCTGGTGACAGTTCGTTAAAGAGTTTTACAGTGTGCAGCAGAAAGTTACTCGCGAAACGCACGGTGGAAGACTGCCACTCATCAAGGTGGTGAGGATGGAATATTTTTCGCGTGGGACGATGGCGAAAAGTTGCAGGTGGTATGATTCCGAACAATTCCTCAGAGCACTCCCCGTGACACAACCGATAGAGGATGCAGAGTGAAGCTACATCTCGGCGTAATTCCAAGGGGTCCAAGCTGTTTGAAACACTACGGCAGTCAACATTTCGAGCGGCCCTTCGTTGGATACGATCCAGAGGGAGCAGTTGGTATTTTGGCACCCCTGCCCAGAGATGAGAACAATGTTCCATATGAGGCCGAACCTGCGCCTTGTAGAGTTGTAGGCGTCGCATTGGTCCGGACTGTAGTACTGTCTCGTGTGCCGACTAGTCGGCGACTAGTCACTAGTCGGCACTCTGCACATCTCTAAATATTAGTATCAAGTATGGATATTGTGGGTGAGGACTAGCAGTAGCTCAACGTTTTAAGGTTGACTATAATCGAAATAATGAAACCGAGATAGACATCTAGTAAACTTTATCCTTATGGAACGTTAAACATATTTATTATAATAAATATTATAATATGTTCTTTTCCCGGACATTTTAAATTTCCATACGTATGTTACGTTTTATTGGTACGTCTACAGACAACAGCAGTTTGGATGTGAGATTACAAATATACACTTTCGAATTTATAATATTAATAAATTACCTACTCTTGCATTTTTAATTATTATGATTTTTGCCTATTGATGTTTTACATTGGCGCAGAATTATTTTTTGTTGTAGGACAATTATTTGAAAATATTATATTTTTTCTATTTCGTGAATTTCGGTAGGATCATGTAGGATGTATAGTCGGGACTCGGGCTGCAGGAGCGCAGGCTAGCCGGGTGACGTCACGCGCGCAAACTTTATAAGTGCGCGCGCGCCGCCCGTCGCATTCAGATCTGCGCGCCCGCCGCGCACCGCGTTACTCCCGCAGTGTACACGTGAAACAAGTGTTCTGTGCAAAATGCCGAAAAACATACTAGCCGAGATGGGGTCCCAGGTGGGCCTGACCCCCGCCCGACAGAATAAAAAGGTACGTCCGATTTTTTCACCCCCCGAAAATTCGAATTTCAAAAGTGAAAATCTCCCCCACGTGCTTTTACGCTGAGCTAGTATTTCCTTGCGAAATGTACATTTTTTTAATACATTATATGTAATGTAAGCTATGATATTTTGAGCTGGGCGATTCGAAAACACGCGCGGTGAGCGTTTGCCCCGTCTCATGGTCAGACATAAATAAACCATACGAATAACGGTGCCCAAATGCAATGTCAATATCGAGATCGTTTTATAATATCGCTGTCCCAATGTCCAATGACCCAAACTTTTGCGCTTTTCCGAAATAAATCCTGAAATCTGGTTTAACATGATCCATATATTTTAACGTGACATTTATTTTTTCGGTCAGAGCAGGACAAATACAGAATAAAATCTTGATGAATAATTATGTAAGTATTTCAAAGTGCCTATCTAACATTATTAGGTATTATTAACTTTACTATAATATTATAAAGCGGAAGTGTTTGTTTGTTTGTATGAACGCGTTAATCTCAGGAACTACTGGTCTGTTTTGAAAAATTCTGTCAGTTTTAGATAGCTCATTTATCGAGGTAGGCTTAGGTACCACCCCCCCTCCCCCCAAACGATCAAATTTGTTTGACAAACATGTTCGATGTAATTTACGTTTTCATCAAACAGCCGCGCAGACGATCAAACGTGCATCAACCAAGTTTGTCAAACAATAATTATCTAGAATCGGTTTGAGATCATGAGATCTTGTTTGACAAATACAGCGTTCAAACACGTTTGTCAAACGCTACGCAAATTCAAATTTTCTTCAAACAAGTCAAACACGTAGTTTGTTTGACAAACGCTTCAAAAAAGTTGTATTATCGGGAAGTTGATTCCTATGCAGATGGCGGACCTAAGTCATGTGGTCGACTTATGTCAATTCGATGTTAGCTGCAATCGGTCGGCTGGGTTTGATGTAACGCGACCAAATTACTTAGGTCCGCCATCTGCATAGAAATCAACTTCTCTGATAGTACAGTGTACCCTATCAAACTGTTTGACAAACACGTAAAATTTGACAAACAATTTGATCGTTTGCGGGCTACGTAAACTCACCCGAATGTGTCAAAACTATGGACAAACATATATTTTAATGTGTTACATTTAAAGATACGAAAGAAAGAAAGCAAAAGGTAGACAAAAAAATCACCTTTTCTTAATATCTTAATTAATAATTAATCCGTTTCGTAAGAGTTTGGATTTTTTCAGACTGTCCTAACTCCTACGTAATGAATGTATCCTAATTCCCTAATTCCTACTGAATTCTTGCACTAGTTAGGAATACGCGTCATTCTCGTTATTCACTCAATCCGTTCGTTCGGAGCGTAATCTTTTCTGGACCATATCCAACATTTTTATGTAAATAATACTTTCAAGATCAGCAAAAAAATTTGGTCCGAACTGTCTAAATTGTTGTCGTTATGTTTAAATGGATGATAAACAAAAGTAAAAATAAATGTTTGTTTCTAAAAAAAAAACTGTAAAGCATGACAAGATTGTTTAAGAAAACGTTAGAAAATTTTATGTTATAATAATAATAACAAATTTAAATGCAGTGCCATCTGAAAGCAAAAAACATAATATGAATATCTGACCCAAATCTGACCGTTGGTTAAAGATTACATCAGCTTAAATAAACATTTGTAATGGAAAAGTAGGTGATAAAAGAAATTCGAAAACCCCAAAGTAAAAAATATATTTATTACTGTATTTCAAATAGACGGTTTCAAACGTTTTACTTAAGTACTTACAATCACTAAACACTCATAAAAATAATTACATACAGTTTTTTTCTACAATCTTAAACATTTTTTGCTTTATTGATGTTTTTAATCCATTGCACCATTGATTCGACATTGACGAAGAATGCCCAAGTACGAGAGAAAATAAAAACATTAGTAGGGCGCAGGTCGGGGTCAAAGTAAATCGTTTTAATTATTGTTATTATATGGTGGATGATAATATGAATATTAACGAAATGAACAAGATTTGTAATCTGGGCGCACGGCAGCTTTTTAGCAATTTAACTGATAAATTTTCTTTTGTGGAATATATAATATTATATCACTAGTTTTTCTACAACTTGGCTACAGACAAAATTTTGTAACTTAATCCCATATTTAAAAGTAAAACTTTTCGGAATAAAATTATCATATTTACCTACTATAATCTAGAAAACCTACAATTCTACTATGCCAACATACTAATTAAGACCGACAGACAGACTATACAGATAGAAATTACAATTAATGGACACGATGCGTCGGCCGCGCGTGACATGCCCCCCCGCACGCGCCTCATCCCACGCACCCCCTCTTATTCCCCCGCGCCGCGAGTGACCATTCTGCAACGATTTTAAATGGGATAAAATATTATGTCAAAAATTGAAAAAAATAACACCCAATTTTTTTTGTTAAATGGACTCTCCTAATGATACCTAAGCCCTGGAAAAAAAAATGGCAGGAAGGTTTAATTGCACCCTGTATTAGGGGGGTGTCCTGGGGGTCCGGGCCCCCCATTACTATGGTGTATATGGTGATGAAATCGGTGTGGTACTTGTATTTTAAAAAATATTTTTGATTTCCTAAACACGTTTCCTATTTGCAGCTGCGGAAATCGGAATCCTTCATGGGCGATTACAACTCGCACTTGGCCGCTTTTTACGTTTACGTTATTTTTCTACCTCAGAAAAGAATCTCTTTGTTGGAACTTCATTTCATTTTGGAATAGATTCTGTGCCGAAATGTCAAAGACAAGTTTAACATGTACCCACATAGCGCCACAGGCGCCGGAACAAATGGCGCGGCGCGGCCTTGTCGTTCGAACACCTGTGTTGCCTCATTCATACCCACGGAAGTTTGAGGAATGTTGTCTATACTCGGTATGCCGTATGCGTCTTCTTGGTCTTTTGCTTGGTTGTTAAAAGAAAACTATTATTTTTGGTCTGAATCTCCATTGAGTGGGCTTGCACAGTGTTAAAGGAACTGTAATCGATTAATAACAGCGAAATTTTCTGAAAAATTGCCTGGAAGTAACCGCTTGAAGCAGTAAGGCCGCCAATTTGCGCAGATCTTTTTTAGGGTTCCGTAGTCAACAAGGAACCCTTATAGTTTCGGTCGGTCCGTCCATCTGTCTGTCTGTCCGTCTGTCTGTCTGTCCGTGGTTTTGCTCAGAGACTATAGGACATACAAAGCTCTAATTTGGCATGAATGCACATATTAATGATGCCGACAAAATGGTACAGGAAATCTTAATTTTTTTTATGGTACCTTCCCTACACATCAAGCGAGAATAAAAGTTTTTTTCGCGTCTACCCCATAGTGTGGGGTGTCGTTGGATAGGTCGAAAAACCGGCCAAGTGCGTGTCGGGCCACGCGCAATATAGAGTTCCGTAGTACCGCTAGTTTTTTTTTAAATATGAATGTACCATCGAGGAAATTGATTCCCAGGCAGATGGCGGACCTAAGTAATTTGGTCGCGTTATGTCAAACCCATCCGACCGATTGCTTGAATTGACATAAGCCGACCACATGACGTAGGTCCGTCAACTGCCTAGGAATCAACTTCTCTGATAGTACATTTATAACATGTTTAAAGCGTCACACAGACAGACGCGGCTTGCGGTGGCGGTGGTGGTGGCGGTCAGTTGGATGACTTGAGAGTTCTAGGAACGACACAGACACACGCGGCCACGCGGCCAAGCCATCCGACTGACCGCCACCGCCACCGCCACCGCAGGCCGCGTCTGTCTGGGAGACGCTTTACACTACTACTAACAACATCATCTTAGTTACTTTTAAAGTAGTTTTCTTTTTAAATTCAGCATATTTCCTACTCCCGTGAATATTTTCACAATTACAGAAGCAACCATTTACCTGGTAGAAGGGGGGACATTGGACTCTAACGATTTTTTCCACTTTAAAACTTAATATTTTACAAATGGATCCCTAAATCGGAAAATGATCTATAAATACTCATAATATTTAAAAAAAAACCTATCCAACGACACCACACACGATGGGGTGTGCGCGAAAAAAAAATTCAACCCCGCTTGATGTGTAGGGGAGGTACCATAAAAAAAGATTTTTTTAAGATTTTATGTACCATTTTGTCGGCATCATTAATATGTGTATTCATGCCAAATTATAGCTTGTAGGTCCTATAGTCTCTGAGCAAAACCGCGGACAGACAGACAGACGGACAGAGGGACGGACAGACCTAAAGCTCATATAATCACATAATTATTGACTACATGGGTGTAGTCATCACAATAATTACTCATATAACTACAAAATTCTCTCTCCTATATCTCTTTATTAGGGTATGTATTAAATAAATAGGTACTACGAACGTTTAGGTAATTGGTCAACTGGACTGTTGTACTCTAAATAAGTATTCGGATGACGTCAAGGATACAAAGGATGTTACCGCTACTTAGTACTTACGTTACTAATTAGTATCTACTAGTAGTAGTTAGTCTAGGTACATCAGAATGGAGTGCGGAGGCGTCGTTACCCGAACCTCCAAACTTCCGTCTAATCCGGGGCTCCGGGCAAAGATGGGTACCTGCCCTGCTTAGCTAGTCCAGGCGCCGAGGGGAACGCTTCAGTTTGCCGGAGCGTTCCATTACTTTGGTGAAAGTCCGGTCCCTTTTGAGGTAGACCGGCCAGTCGTGGAGGGAGTACTGCGTTAAACAGATCCAGGACATCCTTCCGTATACGGCTGAAGGCAAACCGCAGGTGGTTTTAATGGGTAAGAGTCCTACATACCCCCGGGATGCTTCAGCTTAACTGAGGCACACCCCCAACCCCGGGGACCCATGACGGGTTTCCACTGCGCATGAAATCAGAATGATTAATTGGTTATTGAAAACCTATGGTGCCGATTTGTTTACTAGTTGTCACCGCGTCCCTGTCTCGAGTGTTTACCTGTTGAGTGCTTGTTTTGAGCGTTGTCTGTTGTCTGTCATCTGGACGCGATAAAGCCACTCCAAGCTGGAGCTATGTAAACAACATTCACTTTTGCACTACCTAGTGTGAAGGCTGTTCAGTGTTCAGTGTTCACGTTGGCCTACGGTGGATGACCATTATTAGTACGCATTGTTAAGGTCAACAATCATGGGCAAGTAAAGACAATATAATTATAATAATATTATGCTCTCCACACGGTCGTAATCGCCTTTATATTTTGTTCGGTTTAAAATAGCTTAAGAGGCCGCATTCAAACATCGAAACTTTCAGCTTAAACCTAAATGCATTGCATTTAAATTCTTTCCGAAATTAGGTGTTAAGTAATCGATGAATTTAGCTACCGAATTTTTAATACGATTTTATAGCCAGCGGAATGCCGCGTTTTATTCTAGAAATTATCTGGCGAATTCAAAGTTTATGATCATGAATTGCGCAAGCCGCTGATTTGATGGAGCAATACGCTATATAAACGATACGTAATTATATGTTAAAGCCGATGTTAATGCAATAAAGTGATTTGCAATTAAAGCAAACCTGACTCGAGGCGGCTGAGAAAATTTTGATGTTTTTTGCAAGCCACCTCATTTTCGCATTTCGTCTACAGCCCCGGCAAAAACCAGTAAACAAAACGAGTTTGTATGCCGCATGCGGCTGCAATGTACTCGCCGAAATACCAACGAATAGACTCGACTTGACGAATCCATTCTTATTGTTTTTGTTTATTAAAAAACCGGTACCCCTATTCTACTTAGTGCTGCTTCGTTACTTCTTCGATCTAGTTTGTTTTTCATATTATGAAACGGTTTATTTAAAATTCTTTGAACAATCAAACGTGTTCTGATTGGTCAAAACTCCAAAAGTTAGTACCAAATTTACTTTCATTTTTAACCGACTTCAAAAAAAGGAGGTAATCAATTCGACGCGTATGTATGTAATATTTTCAGAACTGTCCAGTTTTTGTATATGTTAATTTATAATAGCTTCTGAACAAATGTGCCAAATTTCAAGTGTATGTATGTATGTATGTATGTATGTATGTATGTATGTATGTATGTATGTATGTATGTATGTATGTATGTTTTTATGTTTGTGCACGCATATCTCCGGAACTACAAGTCCGATTTAAGTGATTCTTTTTTTATTGTACTAGATATTGTTCAACTTAGGGAATAGTGCAAGTGTCATCAAAATCGGTTCAGTAATTTTGTAGATAGGAAGTTTTAAATCTCAATGACGTACAATTTTGAAGTCGATTTTATCTTTTTAAAATACAGTTTTATGTATTTCTTTTAGTAAATAGGATAGAAATTTGAAACAACGAGAATATAAAGTTAGATCTCAAAATACCGTACACATTTAAAATTCAACACTTCTATATTTGAAAGTGAAAAGTTATTTATTGCGGATTGAAACAACTCGCCTGCCAAGAACAGTAACAAATGTGATAGTCCATTGATGCAAAATGATATGACGCACGTGCTCTTAAAGTCATGAGGATTTTTCCACCATCAGATCAAATGTATGCCAACGCAGCTGCTAAAAATTACATTTAAAGAGCATTTAAAAGTAGTAGAAGAAAATTCTTCAAAGCTAAATTACAAATTATTACCATCAATTTGTAGGGTTCCGCACCCAAAGTGTAAAAACGGGACCCTATTAATTCTTATTTCGGGGTCTTCCCCGATGTCTGTCCGTCTGCCTGTCTATCTGTCTGTCTGTCTCCAAGCTGTATCTCAAGAACCACTATAGCTAGACTTCTGAAATTTTCACAGATTGTGTATATCTGTTGCTGCTATAACAACAAATACTAAAAACAAAATAAATTAAATACCTACTTAAGGGGGCTCCCACAAACAAACGTGATTTTTTTGCTATTTTTTGCTCGATATCAATAATGGCAACAGGTAGAGCACTGGAACTGTTCACAAAAACTAATTTTTACTTATAATTTAATAATAATTATTATTAATTATTAATAAAAAAGACTAAATAATTAAGGGCTATTTTTACTCTATAATGGTACGGAACCCTTCGTGCGCGAGTCCAACTCGCACTTGGTCGATTTTTACCAACAAGCGAGTTTTAGCCCTGCACTGTTAGAATAATTTTATATTTCATACTGGCCTATTTTGGGGACCGGTTTATTTAAATTTAGACCAAAAATTCGATCGACTTATTATATAATATAATTAGTTTGAAATGGGAACAAACATAATTATAATATTAACATTTTATGTGGTGTACCGTGTGAGGAATTTTCATTCATCTTTTAATGTATTCTTAAATGAATTTAGTCTTACAATTAAGAAAAATCACTCACCAGCACAAATCTAATGATACCTCACCAGCTTGAGTAAATCCCTTTTTCTGAAGTGGCCTAAAAGGATATAAACTTTGAAAGGGTCTAGAACCGTCTACAGTCGTCTAGACGCTTTTGTTTTGCGAGAAAATTGACATTTAGCAGAGGTGAAGAAACTCAATGTAAAAATATGCGATCATGCTAAAATGTTACAGTTTAAAAAATAGAAATAAATATACACAAATCGTACATGCAGAAATTAAATTGGCATCTGCTACCACCTTGCACATTTTTATCTCGATTAAATAAGGTTTTTATATTTTTATGTGGGCGAGGCCGCCAATTTTTGCTGTATTTGCAATTATTTTTCTCCGCCCTTTGTATTTTAAAAAGTATTGTGTTTATCTTATGCTCGAAAACTGATTCTAACGAAGAAAACAAAGCATGCATTAGAATTATTTGAGTTCCAATAATAGTCTAAAAATATATTTAAAATTAAATATAAAAAAGTAAGAAAATAGCTTCAAATATATACAATCCGCCGTGGAAGAGGTGCACTTTAACTGTCGCTGTAGCAGTAAGTATGACATATTTGAAGATAAATCGGATATGCTATGAATACTTATATAAATTGTTATTACCTATTAGGGATGATGACAAGGTCCAAGATTAGCGAATTTTGGTAATAAAATAAAGAAATCACTGTAAAAAATAAGTGTTCCCAAAATTTCAGCTTGATAGCATTTGTATTTTTTTTGTTATGCGCCTTCAAAGTTGGATAATCAAGTCGATTTTTTTTTCAATTAAATTTCTTAATATATGTATACCATTCGATAACTTATGCAATTAAAAGCAACTTTTGTTATAAAACCACTTTCATAAACGCAATATTTAATACCTACCGAACAAAATTCTCTCCCGATCCATACAAACTACGAAAGAGTGACGTCAGTCTTTCGTAGCACTTTGTATGGAGCGTTTCGGGCAGGTCTATTTTATGAGATATTAGAAATTGTCATATCTTGGTGAATTTTTAAGCTATCAGAGTCATTCTTTCAGCGATGTTTCTAATTTTTAAGGGTCTTTCAATTACCAATAAGAAAAAAAATTGTCATCATTCTTTATAAACTTTTTAAAATCAAATGAATCGTTAGAAACATCAATTCTACCCCACATTTTAAACGTCACCAATAATACCGATTTATTGTTATCGTTGGGTATTAGGAAGCGTCCGTGGCCTAATGGTATATCTTTGGTTAGCACTCGCAGAGGCTGCAGGTTCGATCCCGGGTGAAGGCGTGTACCAATGAGACATTTTCTAATCTCAAGTAGGTACACAATACGGAAGCTCGTACAGTGAAGGAAAACATCGTGAGGAAACCCGCACATGGTTGGTCCCAGACGTTATTGACTAGTTCTTTCCTCTGGACTAGGCCGACCATGTTGTGAGAATGCCGTATGTGCTTGGGCAGCCATACGGACATTTAAAAAATCTTGTCCCAGTATTTGAGTAGTGGTTACTTCGCTCTGAAAAATGCGAAAAATGGATGATTGATACAGTTATCAATCATCCACATTGGATGTAAAGACCTAGACCTAGACCTGGGACCATGTGCGGCTGTTAGGGAAGGTAAAATCGGGAGTGGCAACGCTGAGTTTTTAGGTATTCTATGGAAAATCTCGTAATATCCGCCATTTCTCGACAGTTCACATTTGAACCTCAGTCGGGCTGTGTACGGTGTGTACACAGTTTTTTCAAAGGAAGTTTTTTTGTGACACAAATGTAAGTATTACTGTTACACATAAAACTATCTATGCATCATGTGAGTAGTCAAAAGGGCCATGTTTGGGGCTATAATAAAAACCACATTGTGTATTATTTATAGAGATAAGTTTGATTTTCTCAACGCTATGATAGCGTAGAGCAGCGGTCGGCAACCTTTTGGCAGGCAAGGGCCACAAGGTGGCAAAACAAACTAAAGGCGGGCCGCAGGCATACTCGTAATAACCCTAGAAGCCCAATACCTACGCATAATGAGGGCTTCTCTAGACCACAATTCAAAAAAAAAGTTTCAACCTTTCTGATGTATGGCACTAGTAAAAAGTGTGCTGGCAAAATTTGTAAGAGAGAGTATTCTAAGGGGATTCAGATAATAAACAAAGTTTTTATTACATAATGACACAAACAGCTACCTACGTTTTTAAGTTGCGATAACGATGGCAATAATATTAGAAAACATTGTTTTTACTTTTTGATACTTATATAAGTTATAAGTTATAACTTATTCTCAAAACACCCACGGGCCGCAAGCGGCCTGCGGGCCGCGCGTTGCCGACCGCTGGCGTAGAGGAATAAATTCGCTACCATTTTGGTGCTCCAACGTCACAAGCAGCTTAGATATTCGTCAATTCATCAACGCGAATATTCTCTTCTTTTGCGTCTTCAGCAAAAATATTATCTACTCTTTTTTGACTGGCTATATAGTATGTATTATTTAGGAGTATAAATTTTATCCGACTTCAAATAATAGTATTTTAAAAAGACAATAATATAATTATACGTAATAATTATCCTCGAAACTATAAGTCAGGGGTCACCAATTAGTGTCGCTCGGGGTCCGTTTTAAGACATAAAATGACCTTCGCGGGCCACACATTTTAGAAAAAAAAAATCATTAGGTAAACAAGGTAATTACGGATATTACAAAGGTATTTATTTAGATACTAACGAGATGAGATAAGAATGAATCTCTCTGAAGTTTGGAGTGAAATATTGGTGCAAGCTATTGATTTTGACGTTAAATCCTGGAGATATTGAAGTCCTGAGATGAATGAAGATCATCTTTGAACATGCTTGGTCCGCACACAATGGGTAGGCGGTCCGGATGCGGACCGCGGTCCGCCATTTGGTGACCCTTGCTATAAGTCATTCTTGGGTCAAGCAAGTTTCATCAAATTCGATTCGGTAGTTTTTTAAAATGCTATTTACGTCGCATACTGCTCTTCCGTAAGAAAACTAATTGCTTAAACGCCTTGATTTTCTCTCTTTTTGCCCCTATACAAAAAATAACCTTACATCTTCAAGGGCTCAAAAAGTTCAGAGGTGTCAAGGTAGTAGCAGAAAAAGGAAAGAAATACCCTTGGATGGCGAAATTAAATAGTTTCTGTTCATTGTAGTGTTGTAGGTAAGTGTGTTCTTTTAATTATCGACTCGCTAATTATGTTAGTAATCATAGTAGTAAAATGTAAGCAACCGATCCTAAAAACAGATAACATTAACAATGTTTACTTAGGGCAAAGTATAGTATGTACCAGCAAAAATGTATTTTACTGTATATAAGGCATAACGTAACTTAATATATTATAGAAAAATTATATAAAAAGTTTCACCAAAAAACTTCTAAGTGTGGCTATTAATTTATCTACATGGTAATATGAAGCTAATTTTGAGTTTAAAAAAAAGCAAAAACAAAAAATATTTTAATATCTTTACCTAGTACCTACTCACTTAATTAAAACTAATAGGTATATATTTATCTCAGTTAAAAATATTATTTTTAATTAAATATTATTCGTATATTAACATTCAAGGTTTTATAATAAGTTGCAACCTACATAACAGTTGACTGAATAGCTAGGCACTTAACTATTATGGTCCGACTTAACTATGGTTACAAATCTAGAATATTGCATTCAAATACTGTAGAAACTTGCTTAGTTTTATAATTGGCTGCTGTTTAGCATTGGTGATCCATTCCACATAAAATCGGATTTTGAGTTAATAATGCAGTTTTATTCTTTATAACATAAGGTTTACGACAGTGAAATCCATTTTTTTGAAAACCCACTGTAGCATATTCTAGAGGACAAAAATGGTTAATGCTTATTCCTCTAAGTGAGGTTTTGTATATAGCATTTATATACTATGTTTCTAAAATGATTTGCGCTTAAACCGCTGAACCGATTTTGATAAAAATTTGTATGCAGATACTTTGAATCAATTTAAACCACATTAGATACTTTTTGTCCTAGAAAATGTACGGTTCCCGCGCAGTCAACAAAAATGAATTTGGCTTATGATATCGATATTGAGTAGGTACATACATGTAGATATTACCTACGTTAGGTTTTGGAGAAGGACATAGGATAATTTTTATCATGGAAAATGTTCGGTTTTCACGCAATAAACATTATTAATTTGCGTTTAAGCTGCAGAACCGATTTTGAATAAAAGTTAATGTAGAAATAATTAGTTTACATCACGTGCAGAGTTGGGCAAAAAGTAATTATATTATTTTAATCAGATCGATGAAGTAATTATGCATCTGATATTACCCGTAAGTTGATTAAAATAATATTATGTATAAAATGTATTCTAATTTTGGTTTGAAATAATTAGATTAATAATTTAATTAGACTAACGACTAACGAGTATTTCAATAATTATGTCTTATGTCAATAAAACTCCCACACTGGTTTCGGTGGCGGTGGCCGGTTGCAATAAAACCAGGTCATTTTTACGCAGGAGTAATTTTATAGTGCCCAAGTGTGCGCGCAATACACAAGAGCACTCTGGTTTTGAATAAAACCAGGCCAGTTAAGCAGGAGTATTTTATAGTGCCCAAGTGTGTGTGCAATACACAAGAGCGCTCTGGGTTCAAAGAAACCAGGCCAGTTATGCAGGAGTAATTTAATAGTGTCCTAGTGTGTGCGCAATACACAAGAGCACTCTGGTTTCAATGAAACCAGGCTAATTACGCAGGAGTAATTTTATAGTGCCCAAGTGTGTGCGCAATACACAAGAGCACTCTGGTTTTAATGAAGCCAGGCCAGTTACGCAGGAGTAATTTTATAGTGCCCAAGTGTGTGCGCAATACACAAGAGCACTCTGATTTTAATGAAAACATGCCATTTCAGTAGGAGTAATTTCATAGTGCCCAAATGTGTGCGCAATACTTAAGAGCACTCTGCGGGAAGCGCGGGAAGGGAAGAAGAAGCGGGAACTCTCTGTCCTTTCCCGAGACATAACGTGTCTGCATACCAAATATCATTAAAATCGTACCGTACCGTAACCGTACATTTTTCCGAGATAAAAAGGATCCTATGCCTTTTCCGGGACTCAAAGTATATCCATACCAAGTTTCATCAAAATCTGTTCAGTGGCTTAGGCGCAAAATAGGAAATTTTATAACGCAGTAACCGTACATTTTTCAGGACAATAATTATCTTATGTCCTTTCACGAGAGTCAAAGTATGTGCACACCAATTTTCATCAAAATCGGTTCAGTGGTTTAGGCGCAAATCATTTTTGTTTATCGTACGGGTACCGTACCTTTTTCCCGGATGTAAAGTATACTATGCACCGAGACATAACGTATCTGCATACCAAATATCATCGAAATCCACGTAGCGGTATAAGCAGAAATCATTTTTGTTTAATGCCTGGGAACCGTACATTTTTTCGGAATAAAAAGGACTCTATGTCCTTTCCCGGTACTCAAAGTATCAAATCAAATTACAGATAAAATTAAATTAAAAAAATTTAAAATGCATAAAACTTTAATTCTGTATCAAAATTATTAAAAAAATCGATGCTTCAATTTTGATGAAGAACTATGTCTGTTTACGGGCTGGCAACCCTAGGTTGCGGCCGACTTAGAGCTGGCAACCATTTATACCTTATTTTTTGTCGTCATTTTCTTTCAAATAGTGTAAAATTTATTGAAAAAAAATATACATGCAAATTTATGCATTTATCTCATGAACATTAAACTTAATTAGAGGTACTTGCGGCTACTTTTGACAAGGCAACCCAACATTAATCCATTCTATACGTTCTAAAGATTATTTTAAAATATATTCAATCGAAAAAAACGATTCATGCAGGATTTTACGGTGAGATCTTAGGATATTAAATTTGTATTGAAAGAACAAATCAGAATATTGCATTTATGTGAAATATCACAAAGGACATTAATGCTATGTAGTAAGCCCTATAGCAATATTGCATTAACAATTTTTATACGTTTTCTCTTAAAACTGAATGTAAAATTAAAATGTTTTTTCATAATCATAATCTACGCATTTCAACAAAAAAAAAAAAAACATACCGCACAAACACAATATCATTTTTTTGCTTAAAATAAGCAGAAAATAAAGATTATTCCAAAAAAACTTAAAACGCCGATTACTCAAAACTAGTCCGATGTGGGATGGAACACGAACGCTTAACAGCATCCAATTAGAAATTACAATTAGAGTATTCTAGCAAAATTAGAAAGTCCTTAAATTTTGTTCTATGGAAAAACAATGGTATCCCGTTTAAGTCTTTTTCACTTCGAAAAGTCTCTTAGTAAACATTTTTAAAAGCATTGTTTCTCAGTTTCTTAGAAAGATGATCCTTATAGTTTTGGGACAGGAGTCCTATCAGGGGAAAAATAACTTTAAACTGACTGTATATCCATACTTTTAATATAAAATGCGAAAAGTGTCAATCTGTCTGTTACCTATTCACGCCCAAGCCACCGAACCGATTTTGCTGTTTGGTATTTTTGCGCATCGGAGTTGCGGGCGTCATCTAGTTTGTAATAATTTTAAACTGTAGCCTAAAACTTTTACACCTATTTTGTCAGATGGCCAGCGACACAGTACGCGACAGAAATTGCGTGGAGACTGCGGAGACTAAACATTTTTCTGCAGTAAAAATTTGCTTTCACCTGCCTGTAATCTACACTCTCCTGTGAAAAACTTCATCAAAGTCTAAGATTTAGTAGTTTCAAACAAACATTTCCTAATTATAACACTGTATGTGTAATGGTATTCTCAAAAATTCTTCCCAATCATAATATTTTTTGTCGATATACAATTAAACTTTTCCTCTACAAGTAAACTAGAAAGAAGCCTAATATTTTAAATGCGAAAGTGTGTCTGTCTCTCTGTCCGTCTGTCTGTCTGTCTGTCTGTTACCTCTTCACGCCCAAACCGCTGAACCGATTTTTGCTGAAATTTGGTATGGAGATACCTTGAGTCCCGGGAAAGGACATAGGATACTTTTCATCCCGGAAAAATGTACGGTTCCCGCGCGATAAACTAATTTTGGCGCAACGGAGTTGCGGGCGTCATCTAGTCATATATAAGTATTCACTAGCTATATGACCGAGCTTGGCTCGGTATTCAAAAAATTAAAAAAAAACACATAATATGAAATTTAATGAAAATGATTCCTAGCTAGATCAATTTATCGCCCCCGAAACCCCCTATATACTAAATTTCATGAAAATCATTGGAGCCGATTCCGAGCAATTCGTGTATGTATATATATATACAACATACACGAATTGCTCGTTTAAAGATATAAGATATTGTGAAACGCGTATTATACAAGCCAATCGGCAATCAGCAATCAATCATAAATAATGGCGGTTACTGTTCCAATGAAGGTCGCGTTTAGGAAAATCAGTCTGAAGATAAGTCATGGACCGGAAAACGGAAATTCCTTTTCTGTAATATAAATTTATAGTGTGAATTTATATTGTGTTGAACACAAATATAAAAAATAATATTAAGTGACAAATGTGCTACTAATAAACATTGTCGTGTGAAATAATATTACCTTAAATAATTAGTTAATTAATATTTTTTTTATTTAGTTACATAAAAAAATTATGTTAATGCACTTGCCACTTCAAACGTTAACAACAAATGACATCTATGAATTGCTATAATAGGGATAGAAGTATAAAAGGGGAAGAGTTTTAAGCGTTAGTCATGCTTCGGCGCGATAGGCTTGATTCAATGGCCTCAATTAATGGCCTCACAAAAAACACTTTTATTTTTTTAATACTATTTTGTTTTGCTGTCTGTACAATAAAGCATTGAGAACCTTGATAATTGACCGCTAAAAGTAACGTCAGAAAAATCACTTCATGCTAATCACTCCGTCATTCGACTACTCACTTCATTTACCACAGTAAAACTATATTATAAAGTACCTAAGAGTGTAGAGATCAACTACGATAACATGGCGCGCCCCTCCAAATGACTGTTTCAATGTGTGTAGTCACATCCTTATGAAAGAGTTTGTATGTAGTAAGTATTCAACCAATCACAGTACACGTAATATTTCACTTAATGTCACTTATTACCAAGATTTGTTGGTCAACTAATTATAACGCCTACCGCGTAAGACAACGCACTTCAAACGTTTTGACAACGCACTTCAAACGTTTTGAATTTTGGAGGGGCGCGCCAGACCAGGGGTTCCCAATCTTTTTCAGCCTGCGGTGCAGTGCCACGTAAATTATTTTGTCACGGCGCCCTACTCTACCTATCTATTAGAAAAAGATACATAAATAAATATAGTTAGGTAAAGCAGGTAAATAGTAATAAACAAAATATTATATTTAATCATGTACTTGCTTTACATAATTAATATTATAATTTAATTTTATAAAATGTGTGGTTTCGTCTTTCGAACAATGATGGAGGATCGACTCACGGCGCCTCTCTTGCCTTTCCACGGCGCACCAGGGCGCCGCGGCGCACAGTTTGGAAACCCCTGCTCTCGACCATTATAATATGCTAGCTTATATTTTATGTAATAGAGCACACATCGCACTCAGAACTATAATTATTAATTTTACATTATTGTATTGTGTATTTGCTGAAATGTTCTACCTGTTTTAATTTTTACATTTCAGTACGTTTCACGCTTATAATACAATAATTCTCTTTCGCCATAGATCATGGTGTGTTCACGATATAGATCGTGTTTTACTTCAACAATGTTATCGATTTTATTTAATAACCATTTCAAGTAAAGTCTTATTTTGTTATTTTGTTTTGTTTTACCTATTAACAAAGCATGCAACTTCTAAAATAACGTGGAAAAACTCACGTTTTCACCGCATTTTAACTATTAGTATTATATTAGGGGCACCTATTAGTTCTTGATGTAAGAAGGTTTCTATTGTACCTACTTTCTAATTCTAATTCCTTTAGGAGTTGGTCACTTAAGAGTTAAGCGGTTATGATGTTTTTGTTGTAAGAGACATAGCAGTATTGTGACTCTAATTACGGTACTCAATGACGAATATTAATTACTTAACTGTAAAATTTATATGAAGAATTTTGTATAAGCCTAGGGTTGCCATCACCTAAACTGCCATCGCCGGTCAGGCACGACAAATTTCCCGGACATTTGGCCGAAATGTGGTTATTTCCCCGGACACGTCCTCTTAAACTGTTAATTTCCAACAAGAATTTGTAAAAAGTCTATTAACTCAAAGTCCGTGCAAGAAACCGTGTGTATGCTTAACGTGTTTTTATCTTTCGCTTATTGCTGCATGAGTCATGACTAAAAAATTAATTTCTCTCAACAAAAGTGTCCGGATTTTACCCGGACACTTTTCAAAAATCCTGCCGGACGCTCTCCGGACGCCCTTTAAACTAGGCCGCCTTTTAAGTATGGGGAAATCCGGACGGATTGCAACCCTATATAAGCCCCACAGCTACCTTCATTACCTGTCAAATTCTTCATCAAATTACAATTAAGTAATTAATAATATGCATCTTTGAGTGCGGCAGTTTAGGCTATGTCCACATCTGTATCATGATCGCGTATCAGATCTCCGTCGCGTAGCATCGAAGCGTATCATGATCGGTAGTGGACGCAAAATGATCGCGATCATCGCGAACATTTCTCAGATACAGATGTGGACAAAACCTTAAGAGCCTGTCCAGATGAGGCGTTTTACGCGCGTAGTCCATACGCGCGTTTTAATCACGAGCTTGTCCAGATGAGGCGTTTTGCGCGCGTTTTACGTGCGTAAAACGCTGGGAGGGATTCAACAGCCAGTTACAAACATGGACTCGGAAAGAGCAGTTGTGTTGTGGCTTTACTACACACAAATTTTTACTACCTAAACTTTTTTTCTTTCCTTCGGAATCACCTGCTTCGCAAAACTTTATTGGAATAATCTGAAGATTCCATATAGCCTCTCTTTTTTTTCAATTTCGTCAATAAAAGTTCCGTATCGAAGTTATCACGCTCGATAATTTTCATCAAATATTATGTCCACTCGCAACTGACTCGCGCGTAGTACTGGACACTGCAATGGCTTATGGCACCCAAGTATCTCGACTCGCGCGTCGCGCGCGCGTTTTACGGGCGAGCCGAGAGTCCCGCTCATTGCAAGCGCAACGCGCGTAGGCATCTGGACGCGATATATTATTTAGCTCTAATATCTCGGGTACGCGCGGTTTCGAGTCGCTCACTCGCGCGTAAAACGCCTCATCTGGACAGGCTCTTGAGCTTAAGGTGACGCCGCGTTAAAGTAAGAAACCGTGTTGGATATGTTTTAGATTGCTTGTTTTCTATGAGAGGCCGGGCCGGCCTCTCATAGAAAACAAGCAATGAAACAGCAACAAATAGAAAGGGCATAAGCAACAAAATGGTTTTTGTTGCGTAATTTAAAAACCATAAATACATTTCATATAAGCTATGCACATATTAAAGTGTATGCTTCAACCAATTTATGTACAAATTTTGGAACCTTAAATCACTCTCCTCTGTTGGAAAAATAGGAATCCCTTTTTTTACAGAGGTCTTTTCGATTGATAATTCTGTGTTATAAAAGTTGTCCAATCGTGTTATGCTATGGGCAATTCAAAGACAAAGACATGATGAATACTGACAATGAACTTTAGTTTCTTAGCTTTAGTCATTGCTGAGAAAAATCGGCATCGCTATAGCCAAATTATCAAGGCGTCGCCTTAAATTAAGTGCCTGTCCACAGTCCAGATGAGGCGTTTTACGCGCGAAATCCATACGCGCGTTTCAATTTCTATTGCATCCAGATACCGCGATTTACGCACGATTTTACGCTACAAACATGGACTCGAACTTATCACGCTCGTCTCCAATCAAATACGTCCATTCGCAACGGACTCGCGCGTAGTACTGGGCGCTGAAATGGCACTTGGGTGCCATTGCAGCGCAACAGTTATAGAAATGAGAAAGAATCGACATACTGACAGATTTTATCGACAAAATTGCTGATTTCCATTGTCTAACTGTCACTTTGTCTTGTCTAACTGTCACTTTGGCGTGTCTAACTGTCACTTTGTTTATTCTTCCGTAGAAAGGAACCGTTTTTATGGTGACCATGCTACGCATGCTGGACGGGATATATGTAGCTCTAGTATGAAGTATCTCGGGTACGCGCGTAAAACGTCTAATCTGAACAGGCTCTTAGGGTGCGGTTTATGGATACTAATAATTGGCCAAGTGCGAGTCGGACTCGCGCACGAAGGGCTCCGTACCGGTATAGAACGTACGTAGGCAAAAAAGTTTATTTTAATTTTATTACTTATTAATTGGTTAATAGAATCAGGCGTTACTTTGCGGAAATCCATAGCTTAAAATTTAGTTTGTTATTATTTTTAGCAATATTCCGCAAAAAAAAACTTAATTATTAATCATTAAAAAACAAATATAGTATATATAATTACTGATTATATATAATTACTTATTATATAATTACTTATTAATTATTAAAAAACAAATGTAGTTAAGCATTTTGTGAACATTTCAAGTGCCTAGCTGTTACCATTATTGATTACGAGCAAAAAAGGCCAAAAAATCACGTTTCTTGTATGGGAGCCCCCTTAAATATTAACTTTATTTTATTTTTAGTATTTATTGTTATAGCGGCAACAGATATACACAATCTGTGAAAATTTCAGAAGTCTAGCTATAGCGGTTCTTGAGTTACAGCCTGGAGACAGACAGACAGACGTATGGACAAACGGACAGACGGGGCAGACAACGAAGTCTTAGTAATAGGGTCCCGTTTTTACTCTTTGGGTACGAAACCCTAAAAACGAACATAAGGCTGCTAACAGTTTTTAACGAATGACTAATGCTAAACAAAGTGTACTTACTGCCTCCGAGGCAAATATTTGCGATCGTCAAATTTTGTCATCCGTAATACACATTTGACATACATTATCATATAAAGTTTATACGATAATGTATGTATATTTATACTATAAACAGCTAATAAAATACAGCCTTCATATAATATAAAACTGAAAGTACCGTTGTGATTATACATTCTCTAGAATCTTCCATTTTATAGATTGAAGCGATAAATTGCATGCGATGGCTGTTCATTGATGCTTTGCGAGTTGCGACCTTCTGTTGTCTCAACAACATGATAAGTATACCTATTACCTATCTTATACTTTTTTTTGTATCTTACGCTTTATTTATTTTAAACAAAACAGTCTTTATCGATACAGTTTCCAGGCAACGGCCGAATTTACACAAAATTTTAGTTATATCCTGCGAAACTCAAAATTCAAAATTGTGCGAATAGCGAATGTTACTGGCTTTGCGAATTGATACAATGTAATGATACAACAGTTGCACCTGTGCTAAATCTATACTAATATTATAAAGCGAAAGAGTTTGTTAGTTTCTTTGTTTGTTTAAACGCGCTAATCTCAGGAACTACTAGTCCGATTTGAAAAATTCTTTTAGTGTTAGATTACCTATGCTCTATTTTATCACGCTAAGACAGCGAAGAAATAGAGGAAAATGTGGAAAAAACGGGGGAAATGATTCGAAAGGGCTGATCTCACGAACTACTGGAGCATTTTTTCTGTTATTTGGCACAGATAAGAAGTAAACTACGTGAAGGATCATAGGCTATTTTTATGGACTAATTTGTCTGTGAAATATCTAATATATGCGGACGAAGCCGCGCGGAACGTCTAGTGTTAATTATACAGTTACTAGACGTTCCGCGCGGATTCGCCCGCGTATTAGATATTTTACGTCTGTGAAATGCTCCAGTAGTTCGTGAGATCAGCCCTTTCGAATAATTTGCCTCGTTTTTTCCACATTTTTCTCAATTTCTTCGCTCCTATTAGCGTTTTAAAATGTAGCTCAACACTGAAAGAATTTTTTGAATCGGACCAGTAGTTCCTGAGATTAGCGCGTTCAAACAAACAATCAAACAATCAAACTCTTCCGCTTTATAATATTAGTATAGGTATGCGCTTGTGCCACTTGCACTCAAATCTCATTTACAGTGTTTATAAAATTTTAAATACTAATACTTATCACAATTGCCAATCTGTCTGTTACCTCTTCGCTGATTGCTGAACCAATTGAAGATACTTAAAAACCAAAGAATTTCCTCACAACGACATTCGGTAGGTATAAACATGTAGGTACCTACTTGTAACTATAAGACGTAGACTGTTAATATCAACGAAATTGTTAAGTAATAAAGAAAATTTTATTACTTTGTATTTTATTTACATTTTTATTAATTTTATTTGATATTACTTACTGATATTATGTAGAAAGTGTTGGAGTTAGGGTCGATAGAGCTAGGCCGCGTCGATTCAGAAGCTTGGCTCTACATTAGATCTGATGTATTTTTCAAGGGCAAACCTTTTGTGGTCGTCGAGGATATTTTACATGAAATGTTTTTGGTGGGATTAGTATTTCTTGAAACTATTAAGCTCAATTGAATGTATATTTCATAATCATGATGTCACTTCCGACGTAGGCAATCACTGTTCTATGGAATTCAATTAAAATAGGTACATAAACAACTTGCATTCGATAATTTCGACAACGAAATTAAAATATTTCCCAAGATTGTATCAAATACCTACGTAATATTTATAAATTTGACGTATTACATCTCTAAGCGGTATGTCGCTTGATGTGCCTCAAAACTATTAAATGCAACTTGACTAAGTTCCCAGTTTTCACGTTTGATTATACTATCGAATATCTACTATAATATGTACTTGTAATCTGTGATCGAATAGCTGCATTTGATGCGTATCAATCTTTTAATAGCTTGATCGCAACAACTACGATACGTAGATTCCAACCTTAAGGCGCTATATTGAAAAAACTGTCCTTTTTGACGTAATACTATAGGACCCTCAGAAATGTTACAAATCTGGTAATGAGATATACATATCTTCATAGCCTTATCTAGGTTTGAGAAGAACTAGAAACACGATTAATGTATTTTGTCTCGATACATTTAATTTTCGAAATGACCTCTAAAAATACGAATTAGTTATTTTTTAAATGATTATAATTACGTTTTTTCGCATGTTTTCCGAGCGAGCCGATAGCTTCTGGCCGCAGCGTATTCACGACTTTATAGTTTATAGTTTATACAAATTAAGTATAAAATTGCCCTTGCGGTAAAATTACTTTCGATATAGCGCTTTAATATTTGATATAGCCAGGTCGCCAAACACGAAGAAATTCAGCCATTTGCCTATCTCTACTTGTCTCTTCTAGTGCGCTACCTTCTAGTCACTAGTGAAATCTAGTGTAGAGTCAAGTTAAGCTATAGCCCAATGACCGAATTTCTACGTGTTCTATGACCAGGCTGTAGTAATTTGGACTCATACAATACATATTATGATAATTTGTGCAATAATAAAATTACAAATTATTGTAATGATTTAATGGTTTGCAAGACCATGAAATATGAGAAATGTATAAAGTTACATTTTGCAGTATTCCTTACTACACAGTCGTCAGAAATGTTTTCGACTTTATTACAACCTAATAAGGGTCAAAAGTTGAAGGTCATCGACTGTGCCCAAGTTGTGTAAATTAGCGTAACTACTGCTAATTTCTAACACTTTGTGTAACTAGTAAGTATATACATAGTAACTACTTCACGTGTTTTACAAGGAGTTGATTGACGATTCTCATAACTCGAATGTCGTTTCGTAGGATGTATCTCGCATTATATAATAAGAGATTCGGGCTTCGTTCCAGTGCAGTGTCCACGCTATGCAGCACCAGCATAGTCACTAAACAAAAAGTTTTGTTCGACATTTGACAACGTTTCTGTCAGTATTCTGATATGACGTGTGCAACATGTCAGATTTTGGTAGGACGGTTTACTGTATTGTACTAGTAAAGTGGGTTTGATTTCAGGAATTTTATTTACAGGTTTGACACAATGATATTATATAAAAAAAAAAACTCAAAGCAGATATGTTACTACCGCGCGCGTTGTGAAGCCATAAATACGGGCCAATTGGCCCGTCTTTTATTTAGTCTGTCCCTTTTATGTAAATGGCATTTCGTATCTTTTGTTTCACTTATCTGTCAAATTTGACAATTGAATTTGAAAATTGTTCGGAAGCAATTTAAGCCGGAAAATAGTATGAACGTAACAGATCTGTATTTAGTAGACTATCATTGGTTTGACATTTATACCGAGACAATATCAAAACCTTATCGAAGTGTTATTTATTAACGTTTAAAATAGCAGAATATTGCAGCTACAGAACCTATTGGCATGTTAGTTTGTTACCTTGAAGAGTATAAAAAGTAAATCTCAACAATTTTAATTACAACGTTCAGCGCAGATACAATTGTAAATCCATGTAATTCTTACAATGCTTGTAAATATTATTATTGCAAACGTTTAAAAAATATATTGAGTCGATGAAAGTATTCTAAGAAAAATTAATGCTTGCGAAGTGGCATTTACGCTTATATACAATGTTTTCCTACACACACACACACATTGTGTTTTTTTTTTTTTTTATTTTTTTTTTTTTATTAGGGCAAAAAAACAATATCACAATAAAGTACTATTACAAACAGTCTTACTCTATATAATCAGTAATTGTGATATCCACATCATTTACCACATACTGAATATGTAAAATATTCTTAAGTCTAATTATAAGTATTATATTGTGTTGTACACATTTTCCTATTTTCCTGCAGGATTTTGTTAAAATTCCTGTTTGACTTTGATCCCATACGATGATGTTTTGACTATATATTTTATCATTAATTAAGTTTGACGCGGTAAACATTTATTTTATTGTTTGTCAAGTACCCTAGAAACCTGATTCATTTTGGTTTTGTTCCAAATATTATAATATTACTAGCTGTCCCCGGTCCCGGCAAACGTTGCTTTGCCATAATATAATATTTGCCATGTTATTTTACTGAAGTGACTAAATAAGTATGTCGCCATGGCAACGTCGATCGCTTCCCGTCGCACAAACAATGGTCGCCGTCAGTCTCAGGTTGTAATAATTTACTATATTTATTCAACAAATGCACTTATCAATATATAAAGTACCCAGTAGCCGATTCTCAGACCTACTAAATATGCATATAAAATTTGGTAAAAATCAGTAAAGCCGTTTCGGAGGAGTTCGCGGACTAACATTGTGACACGAGAATTTTATATATAAGAAGAAGATGTAGATAACGCTCAATATGCGGGTATATTTATAGGAAAATGCCCGGGCGTTTAAATGGTATTTTATACGGGCATTGTCCTATCCACATAGAGATCAACTACGATAACATGGCGCGCCCCTCCAAAATTCAAAACGTTTGAAGTGCGTTGTCAAAACGTTTGAGGTGCGTTGTCTTGCGCGGTAGGCTAGTTATGATTAGTCGACCAACAAATCTTGGTAATAAGTGACATTAACTGAAATATTACGTGTACTGTGATTGGTTGAATACTTACTACATACAAACTCTTTCATAAGGTTTAATATGTTTGAACACACATCACATGTGATGTGAGGACACACATTGAAACAGTCATTTGGAGGGGCGCGCCATGTTATCGTAGTTGATCTCTGCATAGAGCAAGATCTATGGGTCACATCCCTTCCAATAACAATACGTCAGTAAGGTCAGGCTATGACGTCACAAACTCACAACGTCAGTACAATTAATGTGCATTGTTAAGGAAAACAAAAACAGTTTTATTAAGAGGCGAGCCTCCATGCATGTGACCTCGCTCAGTTTCCTATATATTAATTATAGATTATTACTATGACGCCGAAAGTCTAGAGTTTGTGTCTAAACACACTAGGCCGCAATACGCGGCCGAAGTTCGACATGATTACGTCAGCAATGCGCTACGCGTGCAATATAACGACGACGTAATTTCGGCATGGTGTGTCATCAGTAATTTAAAATATATTACAGCCGTAATCATGCCGAACTTCGGCCGCGTTTTTTCGGTCTAGTGTTTTAGACACTTTAGGTTCAAGATCATAAAACTATAGCTGCGATGAATTTATAAGACAAGACGTTGGTTATAGCTTCGTTCCGTTGAAGTTCGTTTATCGCGCGAGAATCGTAAAATTTTCCGGATAGAAGTATTCAAAGTACCTGTTGATACTAAAATCAGTTCAGACTTCAGTGGTTCAAGCGAGATAAGGTGCAAGCAAAAATAATCTGAGACATCTTTCGGGGTTGTTTACACATATTATTTTGAGGTTTGAATTTTTCTGTCGTAGCATAATATGATTTTTGATATCTTCAGTTGTTTTTTAACCGACTTCCAAAAAGGGGGTTCTTTATTCGGCTGTACATCATGTTTTTATTTGAAATCCAAGTTGCAATTGCTATTAATGTTAAAATATATTATCTCGTTCTAACCTCGTCACTGAACTGGTAAAGTACGGACTACGGAACCAGTGTCAATCACTTCTACATTATAAATCAATAGCTAACAGTACTATAATCGATCAGACGTAGACAAGGAAATATATTAAGAATGCACACTCATAAATAATCATATTAATGCAACCGCGCTCATATTATATTGTATACAAAGACGTAAAATATATCCATACTAATATTATAAATGCGAAAGTATGTCTGTCTGTCTGTCTGTTACCTCTTCACGCCCAAACCGCTGAACCGATTTTGCTGAAATTTGGCAAGGAGATACTTTGAGTCCCAGGAAATTACATTTAGGATACGTTCCTGCGCGATAAACGAATTTGAGACAACAGTGAACTGTGCAGGGTGGTGAGATGAATGCAGGCCCAACCTTTGGGATGCTTGGGGCCATTTTGACTTCTGAAGTTTGACATCATGGTTTTTGCTGGATTTGATGCAGATTTCTTCTTATCCTAAGTTTATCCAGTCATCACCTTTTGTGTAAAAAGCCATCTTCGGTTTCCAATTTTTCATTTGGTGCTGTTTATGCGAGCCAAGGATAAGCCCAGACCGCATGATAACTAATTAATCAACACTCGAATACCGATGAGTTTTTAGGGTACCGTAGTTTATTGAGCTGGGTATCCGTCCGTCTTGGATTTACCGTCCAAACTCCAAACGGTACTACTATCATCATCATTTAGTGCCCTCTTCATATCGAAGTTCGGCGGTCAGCTGGTTGAATTTCTTCCGGTCCTGGGCTAATTTCTTTAATTGTGGGTAGCTGCATCTGGTCCATTCCTTTATGTCATCTATCCATTTTCTTCTTGGTCTACCAGGTGGTCTCTTTCCCGGAAATCTACCCTCTATGATCAACCGTATAAATTCATATTGAGATCCTCTTTGTAGGTGACCGAAAAAAGCAACCTTTCTTTGGATTAAGATATTCATTAGTTGGCGTTCACAATCTTCTCTTTTTAAAACTTCTTTATTCGATACAAATTGTGAGCAAGAGATTTTTAACATTTTACGTAGTGTCCACATTTCAAACGCCTGTATCCGTCGACAACTATCTTTATTTAAAACCCACCCTTCACAAGCGTACAAAAGGATGGACCAGACGTAACATTTAAGAACCCGATATCTTGTTGAGAATGCTAGTTTTGGATCACACAGTACTTTACTCATTTTAAAGAAAGCAATTTTCGCCTGTCCTATTCTACATCTAATTTTCTCTAAATTATTTAGATCTGAAGTGAATAATCTCCCTAGGTATTTAAAACTATTTACCACTGCAATAATTTAATCTTTACATTTTATTTGCGGGTGAGGTATAGGCGTCCTTGATATTGTAATTATTTTAGTTTTATTTATATTGATATTAAGTCCCATACTAACACCAGCAGCTTCAACATCATCCAGTAAACTTTGCAGTCCAGTTTCAGAGTCAGCCACAAGAACTGTGTCATCTGCGTATCTTATATTATTCACTTTGTGACCATGAATAACAACTCCAGCTTTATGGTATTTTAATAACTCAGTTAAGATGTAAAGAGTCTCCTCTGACTAAATGTTGAACAATAAGAGAGACAGAACACAACCTTGTCGAACCCCTCTTTTAATTCTTTTCCAGGCTGTCAATTTTCCTTCAATTTTAATAGCAGCTTCCTGGTTCCAGTACAGATTTCCAATTATTCTATGATCTTTTTCATCTATACCTATGCCTTTTAAGATTTCCATGAGCTTGGCATGCTGGACACGATCAAATGCCTTTTCATAATCTATGAAACACAGGTATAGGTTATGTTGGTGTTCTATAGCGCGTTCAGCCATGGTGTTTAAGGTGAAAATAGCTTTTCGTGTTCCATATCCAGATCTAAAACCGAACTGCTGTGCACATAAGTTTTCGGAGCACTTACGTTTGATGCGGTTGTGGATAACTTTGAGAAAAACTTTCATGGTATGACTCATCAAACTTATGGTTCGGTATTCCTCGCACCTAATTGCCTTTGCCTTTTTTGGCAATGTTATGTACTACTATACTACGTAGTCAAAGCGCTGAAATAAAAAGAACCTAAGTACTCGTATGAAATAAGAAACCTCCTCCTTATTGGAAGCCTTTAAAAAATATAGGCACCCTCTACACGTAAATCAAATACCCCGACACTGACAGTAAATAGTCCAGAAGTTAACTTCAAAAGAAAACTTAGATAGGACCTTTAAGTTAACGAAGCATAACTTGTAAAAATGATAAGGACATTTAGCCGAAACTTTTTCGTTTTCGCTTCGTTATAGAATCGCCGATCAAAATGTATGAAATTGACATAAGACAAATCGAACGTCAACGTCATATTAACGAACGCTTATGTCAATTCCATACATTTTCATCGGCGATTCTATAACGAAGCGAAAACGAAAACTTTTTCTCACACCCCCCTGGTGCCGGATAGGCTTATTTGACAGATTCTCCATACTCCATCTGTCAAGTTAAGTGGTGGATAGCCTTATCAGGAAGCGGTGAAACAGGCCCTAAGTATCTTAATCAACTTGGTCCACTGTGGAACCTCATTTTATGTGGCCCTGTCAGCATGTTTGGTTTTTAAGCCATTTGCTATTGCATAGATTTTATCGCGGGCTTTGAGCGCGGCGACCGGTTTTTTTTAATGAAATAAGGGGGCAAACGAGCAAACGGGTCGCCTGATGGAAAGCAACTTCCGTCGCCCATGGTCACTCGCAGCATCAGAAGAGCTGCAGGTGCGTTGCCGGCCTTTTAAGAGGGAATAGGGTAACAGGAGAGGGTAGAGATGGGAAGGGAAGGGAATAGGGGAGGGTAGGGAAGGGAATAGGGTAGGGGATTGGGCCTCCGGTAAACTCACTCACTCGGCGAAACACAGCGCAAGCGCTGTTTCACGCCGGTTTTTTGTGAGAACGTGGCATTTCTCCGGGCAGGCCGGCCCGTTCGTGCCGAAACATGGCTCTCCCACGTGTAAAATAATCAAGATATTCCGTAACGAAAAAACCTAACACGCCCCACTTCGACCGGCACAGCGGTGCGGCGTTGCCAGACCTCGGCACAATTTTGCGGATTATAATTGCATTAAGCATAAGTTGATAAAAAATCGGCTAAGTGCGAGTTGGACTCGCGTACGAAGGGTACCGTTATAGAGCAAAAATAGCCCAAAAAAATTGATTTTTGTATGGGAGCCCCCCTTAAATATAAATTTTATTTTGTTTTTAGTATTTGTTGTTACAGCGGCAACAAATATGCACATGCTGTGAAAATTTTAGAAGTCTAGCTATAGGCGTTCTTGAGATACAGCCTAAAGACAGACAGACGGACAGACAGTTATCGAAGTCTGTCTGTCATGTCTGTCAGACATCGAATTATTAATAGGGTCCCGTTTTTACCCTTTGGGTACGGAACCCTAATAATGCTATACAATAGCTTTACCGCGGCAGTCCCCGAGTGCCATACGTATTTTTAATGCTGTGTCTAGGTATACTAAACTTCCGAAGCGCTATGAAGCAGGAAAAGATGTGGGTTAAAAATCTGATCATACACTCGATACGTGACGGACAAGTATATTGTATTGAAGGATAACTGCTTCACTTTCCGCGTTACATGCGCTTGTTAACTCTTAACCAGGGCTTACCAATCTTTTTATGACACCATGGTTAACGAACCTTTTTTTCATGGCACCAGGATTAACTTCATGGCACCAGTATTTACCAACCTTTTTATGGCACCAGGTTAGCCAATCTTTTTAATATTACTAGAGCAGGGTTTCCCGATGCTTTTAAGATTTCCCATCTTTTTTTCATAATGTCCTTTTTTTCATGGCACCAAGGTATCTAATATACTACTAATATATTATATTCTGTGCTAATATAATAATTATTGGAACGAAGTTATCCGTTGTACGTTGCGAAAAAGGGCTTCACCGAAAAGGTTCTAACGACATGAGTCATGACTCATGACACAAAAGTGTCGTTACAACCGGTAGCGCGTGTTTCTCTCTCTGTTTCTCTCCCTTTTATTCTATTTTTTTTTTGAGTGTAAGTATACAGGTTTTATGTTTTCCCGACCACTTTAGGTTTCAACAGAGATTTTTTCATGGCCGCGGATTGCAACATAGTAATAATTTTAAGTTTTAAAAGTCCTAATAGTTTTTATTATAATATATAATATTTAATTTAACTGAACCTATGTACGTATATGTTCGTAGATAACATAGTACGCCGTGAATCAATTTGTTAGATGGTACATAATAGTATTTACCTACTACTTTTAAGAACAATGTATCTTTTGTTTTTAAACAATAAGGTCAATTACTCAGATATTTCATTTCCAATATGACTAAGCAGTACCTAAGCAGACCATAAAAGGTTTCGTAATAACACGCTTACGGTCCAAACTATGAGACTGATCATGAAATTTCATTTTCATTTGTGACGTCAATTTAAAGTTTTGTGACTTGTACAATATCAAAACATTTAGTGCGACCGCACATTGGAGACACGACTGTAGTTAGACAGTCTTGTTTCACATAGACAAGTCAGTCTTACGACACAATTAAAACAGTTGTGTCTGTCACGTGGCGCACACCAAGTCAAAACTGTCTTGACTACGATGACGCAACGTATACAATTGTATAATATTAAACAGTAGAGAACGCCCGGACTTAGAAGTTAGAAATTCTTAAATTTGACGTATATGACGAAAATCGCTAGGGTTGTTAACTTGTCACTACGAACTTAAGACCTAGTTTCATCAAGCAATGTTAAATAAATAATGCCTTGTTAAATCAGTTAATGGCCTGTTAGAGCTTTCGAGCGTTCCACCATGCCCTAATGTCACGTTAAATCACCTAACATGGTGTTAAATTTAATTCCTACTGTGGAGGTCCGTTAAATATATAACAGGATGTTATATAAGTCAATACAACAACTTTCAAAGACAATAATATGCAATATAAATAAAAGAATCTCTTTTGACTTTTGAGAGTTTCCGCTATGCTTCCGGCGCTACGTCCTTATTATTAATTATTTTTCATAGTTATGAATAATTACTTTATACTTTAAATACTTAAAAATATTTTTTAGTTGAAATAATTTGTAGTAAATTTAATATTTATTTATATATTTTTTAGTGTTTTACTCTATTTTTTAGTGTTTAAATATTTACTAGTAAATTTAGTAAAAAAAAATTATACTTACACAAAAATTTTTTTTTAGTGTTTAAGTATTTTGAAGTTAATTTTTGTACAGGAACCTAGGTAATTACTATTTTAAACTGAAAAATAACTCAAACATGTTAAATATTTTCGTATGAGAAAATGATTTTGGTATTACGTATGTATGAGAATTTCGAGGGTAACCCGGGCTCATAAGACAGTCGTGTCTCAGGTGTGCGGTAGCTCTTACATAATTTTATACATTTACAAAAACAGAAATAAAATCAATGTAGTCATTCCAAAAATAAAACCTTTCTTTCAAATAATATGCGGTTCAAACTAGAATACTGAGTCGAAAAAAAAACATAAGGAAAATGTCGATTTTTACGACATAGCGCACAAGGCTAGATTTTAATCTAAAAAATATAAAAATCCGGAGTAAAAGCATTGAAATAACCTATTGTTAGTAAATTTAGAACGCGGCTCATCTCGTGTGGGCGATTTGACCCGTCTAGACCGTCGCGCGTCGCATCCGACCGTCAATGTCTTAACTACTAATCTACATAAAATAATAATTTCACAAGGAAGTAGGGATGATCCCTCCCAAATGAGACAGCTTATTTACATCCTATTACTTATCTATACATATTATAAAACAAAGTTGCTTTTTTTCCCTCATGTCCCTTTGTTCCCTTTAATCTTTAAAACTACGCAATGGATTTTGATGATTCTTTCAGTGTTAGATAGCTCATTTATCAAGGAAGGCTATAGGTTATATTTTATCACGCTAAGACTAATAGGAGCGAAGAAATAGAGGAAAATGTGGAAAAAACCCGGAAAATTATTTGAAATGGCTAACTTGAACGCGCTAATCTCAGGAACTACTGGTCCGATTCGAAAAATTATTTTAGTGTTAGATAGCCCATTTATTGAGGAAGGTTATAGGCTATATTTTATCACGCTAAGACTAAAAGGAGAATGTGGGAAAAACGGGGGAAATTATTTGAAAGGGCTTATCTTGCGAACTACTGGAGCAATTTTTATGTTATTTGGCACATATAAGAAGTAGATCACATGATGGATCATAGGCTATCGATTTTAATCATTTTTTCAGTGGCTATATATTTTATACCCGTGCGACGCCGGGGCTGGTCGCTAGTAATATTATAAATACTATACTATAATATATAACTATACTACTAATAATAGTGTCTGCTCTGTTTGTTACCTCTTTCCGCACAAACTACTGAAGCTATTTTGCTGAAATTTAGTATGAAGGTACTTTGAGTCCCAAGAAAGGACATAGGATAATTTTAATCCTGGAAAAATCTACGGTTCCCGCATGACAGACGAATTTTGTCGAAATAAAATCTAAATGTCTGAAGGCTTATCATGAGTGACATATTTAGTCAACCACTTCAAAACCTTCTATTGAAAACTCAAAGCTAGATCTGATCCATGCTTAACTGAGAACTTAACTTATTTACGCCTAGCTGGCTCAGTAGCCTACTCTGTGTTTAAATTTCATCAAAATTGATTTAGTATTTTCAGCATTCTGTTATAAATATTTATTATATTTTGATGCTTGATCTCGTAGACTATACAATATACATATAGCTTATAGTTTATACAGTTATGTAAATATTCTGCAGAAAAACACACAGAACCAGATAAAACTCATATTTACCTTGTACCTAAACTATATTCAGTCCCTTAAGCAACGATATGAATATTTATCCGGTAATTCACCTTACGTGCAACATAGCTGGCTGCGGTGAAGGAAAACCACCTTGATAAAAATCTACTAAGGGCCATCATTGACTATGAAGTGTTTAACCTACTTCAGAAAAATATTAATTCAGTTGTTGCTTACTTACATAAGCTGTAGGTATATTTTAATTGAAATAGCCACTTAACCAGAATAGAGAGAAAGATGACATGACAACCCTTTTAGTTATGTAAACTTTTCAATGATGTTAAATTTTTTTCGGATTCCAAAATTCAAAAATTTCATCCAAGTTGTTTCGCGTCATACGCGTTAAGAAGTAATGGACAAACAGACATGTACACTAACAATATCAGCATGGAATATCAGTATTTTTGTGAAACCGTCGCGCGGCCGGCGGCATCCCGCAGACCGCTTGCGCTACAAGCGAAAACAGAAAACTTCACAGGTTTTTCAGGTGCCTGGGAGGTGTGCCAAAATGTTTTCGTTTTCGATTCGTTATAGAATCGCCGATGAAAATGTATGGAATTGACATATTATAAGCGTTCGTTAATATGACGTTGACGTTCGACTCGTCTTATGTCAATTCCATACATTTTCATCGGCGATTCTATAACGAAGCGAAAACGAAAAAGTTTCGGCTAAATGTCCTGGTTAAGCTGTTTAAAACTTTAGTTTTAAACAGCTTTCTTTTCTCAGGGCTGGGCTATAAAACGATTATTGTTATCGCAACCACTTGTTAAGTAGTTTTTATGCTTTGGTCACGGGAGTTCCCCTACAACCACATTTTAACAACCTCCTCGTGTTTCCTCGTGATTATGCGTAAATGCGCCCAATTATTTTCCGATTTATATCCCAACGTGATAAACATTTTTGAATAAAGAAAACATTAACATGTGGTAGCACACATAATGTGTGTTACAAAATGAGGATAATTTAAAAAAAAACCATTTAAACATTATGTAGGCATAAGATTTTAGTGCGTACTTGTCCGAAATACTTTATAATCTTTGCTCCATCATTTAAGTCCTTAAGGGATGAAAATTGAAAAATCATTTGTTTCTCTTTTAATAGACAGTATATAAAGTACCGTCTTTTCTTACGAATAACCAGTATCTAGTTTCTCATGGACCATTTAATCCTTACAATAGCTAGGACAATTTAATACTTCCTAATATTCTGCCACTCAGACACTCAGGTAGCGTCCACTTGCCTTACGGAAAATACTACACGGAAACTGAGACACGTCATAATGACGAGCATAAAGACCCCTTTACATAGTGATGATCTATGCAGGAGGAATACTAAGCCAGAGCAATATAGATATGATCTTGAATCCACCGTTCAAAAAATCACTGACGGTACCTATTTCAAGTTTCACTTTCAGAGTTTGTGTGTAGATGTTTGTTATTCTCATAAAAACAGTTTTTACTTCTTGTGGACACTGAAGAATCTAAATAATTACCTAATATAGAATTCGTTGACATCCTTTTCTCAACTTTAAATCTACATGATAGTAGTCAAAACTATAAATATTTTTAACAAATATCAGTAAGTATTTATTATTTTGTTAAAAATATTCCTAATTACCCAGTTCCGCTATTTCCACGCAGCTTTCGTTTAAAGTTTAACACGTGACTCCATGAGCGTCGGGAACTGCCGCGGTAAAGCTATTGCATAACGTTTTTTAGCAAGTTATGCAATAATTATAACTCGCATAAGTTTAGTCGCAGGCACACAAACACCGTGCCGATTTTGGCAACGCCGCACCGACCGAGAAAGCCCGCGATAAAGGCTATGTAATAGCTTAAAACCTATTTTGTTGCTTGATAGATATTTGTTGCTTAAAATTATCCAAAACAAAATTGACACCCCATTACTCCTTTCTAAAATTTCCCTAAAAGTACCATCAAGATCAGCTCGAATCCAGACTCCCCTGTATGTCCCATTTTGCAATACAAACTATCGAAGAAACTCCTTTATCATTAGATCTTCAAAAGCAATTAACAACTTGAATGATACTCCTGAACTTGATTTTGATTTGTTTATGACTTCACCTTGTGCTATGAAACAAAAGTTAACACAGCACTGGTTTGATGCGATTCTCTGATACTCTGCATAATTTTGCATAATTTTGCCTAATTTTGGCTTCTTTTTCTCTTGTATCAGCTAAATTATCATTTATTAATTCGCATAGTACTTATGTTTAGTATTAAGTTGCAAGTGTTTTGTTTCTTTGTTTTCTTCATATAGTTAGCTTTATGTGAAAACATATAAATGGTGTACCAACCTATTCAATAATTTTAACTTAGTATTGTATCACTGTTTGTTTTCCAAATAAAATAAAATAAAAATAGAAAACTGGATTTGAAAAAAAGTAAGAAAACGAAGTTGTATTAATGAATAATTAAAATATGTAGTAGATAATATATGTTGATATAAAGGAACCGCGCGAGATTCCACACGTAACCTTCAACATGGAGAAAATTAGGACAAACCTATAAATTATTCTAATTTTAAACTGCGATTCCGATTTTACTTTGTTTCCACGAATAGACTAGAATCATTTATAAATGACCTAATGTATTACAGCTGCATGCGGCGTATCTTGCTGAATTCTTTGAAAAATATTTCATATTGTAATTTGAAACACATACTTCTAAATCAACTCCTATATTGCGCTAAAAGTAAATATTTAATAGATATGTATAAGTGACTTTTGCATTTTATTCCTCGAGCTTTTAAAAGCTCATGACCACGTTTAATAAATATTATAATTTATAAACGAGAAAGTGTGTTAGGTTAAGAGCATTCCCTACGGAGATTCCGTAATTTACCGTATTTAGAGGCTTATAAACTCATAATTTGAACGCGTTTAGTTAAAATAAAAATACAGCAATAATCTTCAGTATCTCAACATTCCTTTCCACGTTTTAAATTTTCTTTTTTTGTTAATTATACTCATTATATCAGCTTCCAAAGTAAAGCCAATTTATTAAAATTCAAGCATTCATTCAGCATCTCCTTAATATTTACAAATTACTTTTATTTAAAACACACGCCAATAGATCGACAATATTATAAACTACATATTCCCCGTTTTAAGTCAATTTTGAACTAAGATAAGTAAAAAAATAGGGTTTTGGTGCGATCTCGGCGACGCGGCAAATGTATGGTCAAGGTCGTTTGCAAGGGGGACGGCCTTGTTCGGTCGGGAAATATACTTTGTATTCCAATTCCTAATAAAGGACATAAAACAATTTTAATCCTGGAAGTGTTTCTCGCAATTTTGCGGATTTTGCGCATACGGAGTTGCGAATCAACTTTTTAAATAAAAATGCCAATATAACTAAGCTGTTGTGGTTTAGTGGTATTGGGTCCGATATGAAAATTGTCTCCAGCCCCACCTCTGTGGACTGTGCTTGAGTAACTAGCTGCAATCACTCACACCTAGGGCTGTACATGAAACTGGGGACGAATATTGCAGAGAAAATATCCATACTAATATTATAAATGCGAAAGTGTGTCTGTCTGTCTGTCTGTTACCTCTTCACGCTCAAACCGCTGAACCGATTTAGCTGAAATTTGGTATGGGGATACTTTGAGTCCCGGGAAATATTTTGATGCTTGATCTCGTAGACTATACAATATACATATAGCTTATAGTTTATACAGTTATGTAAATATTCTGCAGAAAAACACACAGAACCAGATAAAACTCATATTTACCTTGTACCTAAACTATATTCAGTCCCTTAAGCAACGATATGAATATTTATCCGGTAATTCACCTTACGTGCAACATAGCTGGCTGCGGTGAAGGAAAACCACCTTGATAAAAATCTACTAAGGGCCATCATTGACTATGAAGTGTTTAACCTACTTCAGAAAAATATTAATTCAGTTGTTGCTTACTTACATAAGCTGTAGGTATATTTTAATTGAAATAGCCACTTAACCAGAATAGAGAGAAAGATGACATGACAACCCTTTTAGTTATGTAAACTTTTCAATGATGTTAAATTTTTTTCGGATTCCAAAATTCAAAAATTTCATCCAAGTTGTTTCGCGTCATACGCGTTAAGAAGTAATGGACAAACAGACATGTACACTAACAATATCAGCATGGAATATCAGTATTTTTGTGAAACCGTCGCGCGGCCGGCGGCATCCCGCAGACCGCTTGCGCTACAAGCGAAAACAGAAAACTTCACAGGTTTTTCAGGTGCCTGGGAGGTGTGCCAAAATGTTTTCGTTTTCGATTCGTTATAGAATCGCCGATGAAAATGTATGGAATTGACATATTATAAGCGTTCGTTAATATGACGTTGACGTTCGACTCGTCTTATGTCAATTCCATACATTTTCATCGGCGATTCTATAACGAAGCGAAAACGAAAAAGTTTCGGCTAAATGTCCTGGTTAAGCTGTTTAAAACTTTAGTTTTAAACAGCTTTCTTTTCTCAGGGCTGGGCTATAAAACGATTATTGTTATCGCAACCACTTGTTAAGTAGTTTTTATGCTTTGGTCACGGGAGTTCCCCTACAACCACATTTTAACAACCTCCTCGTGTTTCCTCGTGATTATGCGTAAATGCGCCCAATTATTTTCCGATTTATATCCCAACGTGATAAACATTTTTGAATAAAGAAAACATTAACATGTGGTAGCACACATAATGTGTGTTACAAAATGAGGATAATTTAAAAAAAAACCATTTAAACATTATGTAGGCATAAGATTTTAGTGCGTACTTGTCCGAAATACTTTATAATCTTTGCTCCATCATTTAAGTCCTTAAGGGATGAAAATTGAAAAATCATTTGTTTCTCTTTTAATAGACAGTATATAAAGTACCGTCTTTTCTTACGAATAACCAGTATCTAGTTTCTCATGGACCATTTAATCCTTACAATAGCTAGGACAATTTAATACTTCCTAATATTCTGCCACTCAGACACTCAGGTAGCGTCCACTTGCCTTACGGAAAATACTACACGGAAACTGAGACACGTCATAATGACGAGCATAAAGACCCCTTTACATAGTGATGATCTATGCAGGAGGAATACTAAGCCAGAGCAATATAGATATGATCTTGAATCCACCGTTCAAAAAATCACTGACGGTACCTATTTCAAGTTTCACTTTCAGAGTTTGTGTGTAGATGTTTGTTATTCTCATAAAAACAGTTTTTACTTCTTGTGGACACTGAAGAATCTAAATAATTACCTAATATAGAATTCGTTGACATCCTTTTCTCAACTTTAAATCTACATGATAGTAGTCAAAACTATAAATATTTTTAACAAATATCAGTAAGTATTTATTATTTTGTTAAAAATATTCCTAATTACCCAGTTCCGCTATTTCCACGCAGCTTTCGTTTAAAGTTTAACACGTGACTCCATGAGCGTCGGGAACTGCCGCGGTAAAGCTATTGCATAACGTTTTTTAGCAAGTTATGCAATAATTATAACTCGCATAAGTTTAGTCGCAGGCACACAAACACCGTGCCGATTTTGGCAACGCCGCACCGACCGAGAAAGCCCGCGATAAAGGCTATGTAATAGCTTAAAACCTATTTTGTTGCTTGATAGATATTTGTTGCTTAAAATTATCCAAAACAAAATTGACACCCCATTACTCCTTTCTAAAATTTCCCTAAAAGTACCATCAAGATCAGCTAGAATCCAGACTCCCCTGTATGTCCCATTTTGCAATACAAACTATCGAAGAAACTCCTTTATCATTAGATCTTCAAAAGCAATTAACAACTTGAATGATACTCCTGAACTTGATTTTGATTTGTTTATGACTTCACCTTGTGCTATGAAACAAAAGTTAACACAGCACTGGTTTGATGCGATTCTCTGATACTCTGCATAATTTTGCATAATTTTGCCTAATTTTGGCTTCTTTTTCTCTTGTATCAGCTAAATTATCATTTATTAATTCGCATAGTACTTATGTTTAGTATTAAGTTGCAAGTGTTTTGTTTCTTTGTTTTCTTCATATAGTTAGCTTTATGTGAAAACATATAAATGGTGTACCAACCTATTCAATAATTTTAACTTAGTATTGTATCACTGTTTGTTTTCCAAATAAAATAAAATAAAAATAGAAAACTGGATTTGAAAAAAAGTAAGAAAACGAAGTTGTATTAATGAATAATTAAAATATGTAGTAGATAATATATGTTGATATAAAGGAACCGCGCGAGATTCCACACGTAACCTTCAACATGGAGAAAATTAGGACAAACCTATAAATTATTCTAATTTTAAACTGCGATTCCGATTTTACTTTGTTTCCACGAATAGACTAGAATCATTTATAAATGACCTAATGTATTACAGCTGCATGCGGCGTATCTTGCTGAATTCTTTGAAAAATATTTCATATTGTAATTTGAAACACATACTTCTAAATCAACTCCTATATTGCGCTAAAAGTAAATATTTAATAGATATGTATAAGTGACTTTTGCATTTTATTCCTCGAGCTTTTAAAAGCTCATGACCACGTTTAATAAATATTATAATTTATAAACGAGAAAGTGTGTTAGGTTAAGAGCATTCCCTACGGAGATTCCGTAATTTACCGTATTTAGAGGCTTATAAACTCATAATTTGAACGCGTTTAGTTAAAATAAAAATACAGCAATAATCTTCAGTATCTCAACATTCCTTTCCACGTTTTAAATTTTCTTTTTTTGTTAATTATACTCATTATATCAGCTTCCAAAGTAAAGCCAATTTATTAAAATTCAAGCATTCATTCAGCATCTCCTTAATATTTACAAATTACTTTTATTTAAAACACACGCCAATAGATCGACAATATTATAAACTACATATTCCCCGTTTTAAGTCAATTTTGAACTAAGATAAGTAAAAAAATAGGGTTTTGGTGCGATCTCGGCGACGCGGCAAATGTATGGTCAAGGTCGTTTGCAAGGGGGACGGCCTTGTTCGGTCGGGAAATATACTTTGTATTCCAATTCCTAATAAAGGACATAAAACAATTTTAATCCTGGAAGTGTTTCTCGCAATTTTGCGGATTTTGCGCATACGGAGTTGCGAATCAACTTTTTAAATAAAAATGCCAATATAACTAAGCTGTTGTGGTTTAGTGGTATTGGGTCCGATATGAAAATTGTCTCCAGCCCCACCTCTGTGGACTGTGCTTGAGTAACTAGCTGCAATCACTCACACCTAGGGCTGTACATGAAACTGGGGACGAATATTGCAGAGAAAATATCCATACTAATATTATAAATGCGAAAGTGTGTCTGTCTGTCTGTCTGTTACCTCTTCACGCTCAAACCGCTGAACCGATTTAGCTGAAATTTGGTATGGGGATACTTTGAGTCCCGGGAAAGGACATAGGATACCTTTTGCCTATGAAGTGTTTAACCTACTTCAGAAAAATATTAATTCAGTTGTTGCTTACTTACATAAGCTGTAGGTATATTTTAATTGAAATAGCCACTTAACCAGAATAGAGAGAAAGATGACATGACAACCCTTTTAGTTATGTAAACTTTTCAATGATGTTAAATTTTTTTCGGATTCCAAAATTCAAAAATTTCATCCAAGTTGTTTCGCGTCATACGCGTTAAGAAGTAATGGACAAACAGACATGTACACTAACAATATCAGCATGGAATATCAGTATTTTTGTGAAACCGTCGCGCGGCCGGCGGCATCCCGCAGACCGCTTGCGCTACAAGCGAAAACAGAAAACTTCACAGGTTTTTCAGGTGCCTGGGAGGTGTGCCAAAATGTTTTCGTTTTCGATTCGTTATAGAATCGCCGATGAAAATGTATGGAATTGACATATTATAAGCGTTCGTTAATATGACGTTGACGTTCGACTCGTCTTATGTCAATTCCATACATTTTCATCGGCGATTCTATAACGAAGCGAAAACGAAAAAGTTTCGGCTAAATGTCCTGGTTAAGCTGTTTAAAACTTTAGTTTTAAACAGCTTTCTTTTCTCAGGGCTGGGCTATAAAACGATTATTGTTATCGCAACCACTTGTTAAGTAGTTTTTATGCTTTGGTCACGGGAGTTCCCCTACAACCACATTTTAACAACCTCCTCGTGTTTCCTCGTGATTATGCGTAAATGCGCCCAATTATTTTCCGATTTATATCCCAACGTGATAAACATTTTTGAATAAAGAAAACATTAACATGTGGTAGCACACATAATGTGTGTTACAAAATGAGGATAATTTAAAAAAAAACCATTTAAACATTATGTAGGCATAAGATTTTAGTGCGTACTTGTCCGAAATACTTTATAATCTTTGCTCCATCATTTAAGTCCTTAAGGGATGAAAATTGAAAAATCATTTGTTTCTCTTTTAATAGACAGTATATAAAGTACCGTCTTTTCTTACGAATAACCAGTATCTAGTTTCTCATGGACCATTTAATCCTTACAATAGCTAGGACAATTTAATACTTCCTAATATTCTGCCACTCAGACACTCAGGTAGCGTCCACTTGCCTTACGGAAAATACTACACGGAAACTGAGACACGTCATAATGACGAGCATAAAGACCCCTTTACATAGTGATGATCTATGCAGGAGGAATACTAAGCCAGAGCAATATAGATATGATCTTGAATCCACCGTTCAAAAAATCACTGACGGTACCTATTTCAAGTTTCACTTTCAGAGTTTGTGTGTAGATGTTTGTTATTCTCATAAAAACAGTTTTTACTTCTTGTGGACACTGAAGAATCTAAATAATTACCTAATATAGAATTCGTTGACATCCTTTTCTCAACTTTAAATCTACATGATAGTAGTCAAAACTATAAATATTTTTAACAAATATCAGTAAGTATTTATTATTTTGTTAAAAATATTCCTAATTACCCAGTTCCGCTATTTCCACGCAGCTTTCGTTTAAAGTTTAACACGTGACTCCATGAGCGTCGGGAACTGCCGCGGTAAAGCTATTGCATAACGTTTTTTAGCAAGTTATGCAATAATTATAACTCGCATAAGTTTAGTCGCAGGCACACAAACACCGTGCCGATTTTGGCAACGCCGCACCGACCGAGAAAGCCCGCGATAAAGGCTATGTAATAGCTTAAAACCTATTTTGTTGCTTGATAGATATTTGTTGCTTAAAATTATCCAAAACAAAATTGACACCCCATTACTCCTTTCTAAAATTTCCCTAAAAGTACCATCAAGATCAGCTAGAATCCAGACTCCCCTGTATGTCCCATTTTGCAATACAAACTATCGAAGAAACTCCTTTATCATTAGATCTTCAAAAGCAATTAACAACTTGAATGATACTCCTGAACTTGATTTTGATTTGTTTATGACTTCACCTTGTGCTATGAAACAAAAGTTAACACAGCACTGGTTTGATGCGATTCTCTGATACTCTGCATAATTTTGCATAATTTTGCCTAATTTTGGCTTCTTTTTCTCTTGTATCAGCTAAATTATCATTTATTAATTCGCATAGTACTTATGTTTAGTATTAAGTTGCAAGTGTTTTGTTTCTTTGTTTTCTTCATATAGTTAGCTTTATGTGAAAACATATAAATGGTGTACCAACCTATTCAATAATTTTAACTTAGTATTGTATCACTGTTTGTTTTCCAAATAAAATAAAATAAAAATAGAAAACTGGATTTGAAAAAAAGTAAGAAAACGAAGTTGTATTAATGAATAATTAAAATATGTAGTAGATAATATATGTTGATATAAAGGAACCGCGCGAGATTCCACACGTAACCTTCAACATGGAGAAAATTAGGACAAACCTATAAATTATTCTAATTTTAAACTGCGATTCCGATTTTACTTTGTTTCCACGAATAGACTAGAATCATTTATAAATGACCTAATGTATTACAGCTGCATGCGGCGTATCTTGCTGAATTCTTTGAAAAATATTTCATATTGTAATTTGAAACACATACTTCTAAATCAACTCCTATATTGCGCTAAAAGTAAATATTTAATAGATATGTATAAGTGACTTTTGCATTTTATTCCTCGAGCTTTTAAAAGCTCATGACCACGTTTAATAAATATTATAATTTATAAACGAGAAAGTGTGTTAGGTTAAGAGCATTCCCTACGGAGATTCCGTAATTTACCGTATTTAGAGGCTTATAAACTCATAATTTGAACGCGTTTAGTTAAAATAAAAATACAGCAATAATCTTCAGTATCTCAACATTCCTTTCCACGTTTTAAATTTTCTTTTTTTGTTAATTATACTCATTATATCAGCTTCCAAAGTAAAGCCAATTTATTAAAATTCAAGCATTCATTCAGCATCTCCTTAATATTTACAAATTACTTTTATTTAAAACACACGCCAATAGATCGACAATATTATAAACTACATATTCCCCGTTTTAAGTCAATTTTGAACTAAGATAAGTAAAAAAATAGGGTTTTGGTGCGATCTCGGCGACGCGGCAAATGTATGGTCAAGGTCGTTTGCAAGGGGGACGGCCTTGTTCGGTCGGGAAATATACTTTGTATTCCAATTCCTAATAAAGGACATAAAACAATTTTAATCCTGGAAGTGTTTCTCGCAATTTTGCGGATTTTGCGCATACGGAGTTGCGAATCAACTTTTTAAATAAAAATGCCAATATAACTAAGCTGTTGTGGTTTAGTGGTATTGGGTCCGATATGAAAATTGTCTCCAGCCCCACCTCTGTGGACTGTGCTTGAGTAACTAGCTGCAATCACTCACACCTAGGGCTGTACATGAAACTGGGGACGAATATTGCAGAGAAAATATCCATACTAATATTATAAATGCGAAAGTGTGTCTGTCTGTCTGTCTGTTACCTCTTCACGCTCAAACCGCTGAACCGATTTAGCTGAAATTTGGTATGGGGATACTTTGAGTCCCGGGAAAGGACATAGGATACCTTTTACCCCGGAAAAATGTACGGTTCCCGCGCGATAACCTAATTTTGGCGCAATGGAGTTGCGGGCGTCATCTAGTCTTACATAAATGAAGACATGATAATGAATGAAGTGTGTACGTTTGCATAAATGGAGGCTTTAGGACCGAAAGTTACAAGTTTTGTTCAAGATGAAGTAGATAAGTTACAAGTTTTGTTCAAATAATTATAAAATATAAGGGAATAAAATGAGTAATTGCTCTTGTGTTGTAAAATGTTAGTTACCCACTTTATCCACTCATATCTTCAATTATTTTACGACTAAGAACTAAGTAAAGCTTTCAACTTTCAAAGTACATAATTTACATTTTATTATTTTTGAGATTAAAAAGCTGTTAAATAATAAATAACATTGATTTATGATGATTACGAGAGTAACCTACAAAGGGCGGGTTGCACCAGAGGCGTGGTTAAAGTTAAAGCTAAGGTTAAAATATGGTTATAGTTAAATATGGCGTCCTTTAGCTTTAACTTTCACCTTAACTTTGACCGGAGAAATTCACAGATGTCTGTTGCGTTTATTTTTTTATTGAAGCTAGAGGTAACGGGATTGAGGGTATAAAAAATTGAAGTATCTGTAAAAATCGTCAGGAAAAGTATAACACTGTAAGACAGTAAATTTTCACGAAAAAATTTGATATAGAATACGTATGAGCCGTTATGGTAAAATATGGCGCCCTTGGACGCCATATTTAACTTTAACCAAAGATTTGACATTTTGCACTGTAGTTATAGTTATAGTTAAAGTTACAGTTATAGTTAAAGTAATGTTGGTGCAACCCAACCTAATTGTTTTTCATACGCAAGAAAATCATTTCCACATTTTTAGGGTTCCGTACCCAAAGGGTAAAAACGGAACCCTATTACTAAGACTTATATGTCTGTCCGTCTGTCCGTCTGTCTGTCTGTCTGTCTGTCTGTCTGTCTGTCTGTCTGTCTGTCTGTCTGTCTGTCTGTCTGTCTGTCTGTCTGTCTGTCGCCAGGTTGTATCTCAAGAACCGCTATAGCTAGACTTCTGAAATTTTCACAGATTATGTATATCTGTTGCCGCTATAACAACAAATACTAAAAACAAAATAATATTAATATTTAAGGGGGCTCCCGTACAACAAACATGATTTTTTAGCCTTTTTTGCTCGATATCAATAATGGCAACAGGTAGGCACTTGAAATTTTCACAAAGGCCTTAAACATATATGTGTTATTTAATATTTCCTAATAATATTTAAATAAAACAAAAAATTAAGGGGGGCTCCCATACAAATACACAATTTTTGGCCAATTTTTGTTCTATAACGGTACGGAACCTTTCGTGCGTGAGTCCGACTCGCACTTGGCCGATTATTTTAATATAATTTTGTCAAGATGCACTTTTGTTTTTTCATACCATAAAAGACTTTTGTTAAGTACTTATTTTTTTTCGGAATGCTGGTATTTAAACGAATCTCTCAAAATTGTCTACCCTCTACTAAACCCTCAAATAACCATAGCCCTAGTCTAGACTATATTCTACAACATATATTCTTTATCGCTTCTTTTATCTTTATAGAATCGCCGAACAAAAATGTATGGAATTGACATAAGCGTTCGATAATGTTAATAATTCCATACATTTTGATCGGCGATTCAATAAAGGATCGATAAAGAAAACGGGTAGGGGCTCCGCTCCAATATTACGAAATATTCCGGAAAAGCGCCAATCGCTAGCCCTATTCGAGACGTTAATAGTATCTCATTTCAGACAATCAGTTCACAATCCTTGAGCGTCTCGATCCGGTTTGATCTGGTTCGATCCAGTAAGACGTGGCTACCTGCGCTAACCATACTTAGCGGTACTCGCACCAGCCTACTTGTTTTCGTATGACTGATTGGCAAATTTTCTTTTAGTCCGTGGAATAAAATGTGAATAAGCTTGGTTTGAAGTTACTATGAAACCCCCAAAAAGGACAATGTTTTTTTATAAACATCATAACTATCCCATACGTTACCAATTACCACATAGAAGAAGCTATGCCAGCTCTATGTATTGTATTCTGTTTTGTGTAAACATAAAGATCCAGACGTGAGAAAATTCAATTTGCTGCATAAACGGCGTAAAACTCGTAATGCATGTCCCCGTATCCAACTTCATACTGCCGTAGCTGGGCGGCATTATGTTTGTAGCTCTCATATTTATAGCGAGGCAAATCGTGCCATAAAAAATATGTCTTTAAATAATTTTAAATGTAAGAACGAATTACAGAGATGGTTGCGAAATCTTAATTATAGGGAAACAGAGAAGATCTGATACTGACCCCAAGATCATATATCGTAGGGCTAGGGAGGATCTATGTACCTAGATCTTAGATGGTTAGTCACACCAATACTTGTAAAACTCTTCTACCAAAATTGTGTCTATAACTATTAATACTTTGTAACATTTTGCGTTGTAATAACTCAAACTTGTATTATTGTAAACGATGGTTTCAGAGTGGAAGTCGCTGGGAGCTGTGTCACGTTTATACTAGTACAGCTCCAAACGCTATACATAATACTAGCTGTCCCGGCAAACGTTTCTTTGCCATATCGCCCGTATTATTTTATTGAATTAGTGACTAAAATATAAGTATGTCACCATGGCAACGTCCATCGCTATCCCGTGACTCGCGTCGCATAAACAATGGTCGCTCTTTATAGACAAATAATTTGCAATAAAATAAAATTGCGACTATAATTAAAGATCTAAGCTATCCTATCTCTCAAGTTGGAAAAAAGCACACATTAAAAAACAAAAAACATTAAAATCGGTTAAGTAGTTTAGGAACCCATCGCGGACAAACATCGTGACAGGAGATTTATATATATTAGATTATACTGAACAATGTACTGATTGTGTTTTTCCATAATATTATGTAAAACTCTTGTAAAACCGATTTTAATTTAAATAAACATTTTATTATTATTATTATTTGAAATAAAAAATTGTATTTTTTGTTTCGGTCTGAAGTCTAAACTGACCTTCTTGGAATTCAGAATTTTCATTTTTCCATATAAACAATAACACAATATTTCAATCACTTTATACTATTTACAATTTTTATAATATTATATCATAGACTATTTCTATTAAAACAATCAAAACACATATCAATCAGATATTTACTATCAGATTTTCTCGTTATCCGGGATTTCACAAATCAATAATAAACAATTATTTCTGAGAAAACATGAGTAAGTAAGTCATCTCACGTATGTGTTTATGTAATAAATGTGTTTTTCTATTCACGCCACGCGTAAAGACGACCAGTCAATAAATATTGATGACATAAAACACTACTTCAGCTGAGGTTCCGGCTGCTAAAGGAAAATTTACGTTTCTGTCCGGTAAAATGTACAGTTCCCTTGGGATAGAGGATTGTTAAGTTTCGGTTAGCGTCGACAAGTTTTCCTAAGAAAGTTTTCCAAAAAACTACTAAAACTTTTCACTGCTGAAACCTTTTTATCAATGGTACCACGAATTACGATCTGACTTTACATTTTATATTTACGAGTATATAAACTTCAATAAGAGAGGTACCTTTTATGCATATGCCTAAAGAGTAATGGTATAATATTATGTCATATTATCTTTGCCCTAGTCCGAGCTGAAGTTAAGGAATCCTCCTACCGCGAGCAAGCATGCACAACTTTCGATACATGTCCATTTGTTTACAAACACGTGGGTAATCAGCCGCCTCCTATCATCGCGGAACGTGCAGCTTGTGTTAAAATGGAGGTTAGGAGTCAATCATCTCTACCGGAAGTGCACGTGAAATGATTAGAAGGTAATATTAGGTTGATAATGGTGGCAAGGTTTCTAATGATTGTAGCAGGAGGCAATGAAAAGGGCCAATTTCACCATGTTATGCCCGGTTTGTCGCGCGAGAGGGATTTATCTATATTTATCATATTTGTCGATTGGTTAAATTTCTGATAGTCAAAAGCTCTGACTTCCTGCTTCTTTACCTTGTTCCAGATATACCTGAGAAATCAAGCCTTGTTAATCGTCTGTCTGAATCTCTTCTCTTTCATTAACATAAAGACTAAAGCACAGAAAGTTAATTCATTTTACGATTAACTTTACAGTCATCGCGTAAACTAATTTCATTATTGAAAGTTGAAACTGAGTGTGCTCGCAACTTTATATGAGATCTACAAACAAGTGAATGAAATAGTGCGAGGGGCAAAGCATTTTGGCGTGGGGCAGCTAAATCATCTCAATCACGCATGATCGTATCTTGAGTCTTGAGTCTTGACATTGACCTGCGAAATCATGAACTGTCTTTGCCGTAGCGACTGGTTTTTAACTGTTCTTTTATGAATTTTGAAGTAGGTATTGTAAGACCAATTCCAAAATCGTTAACGTCAGTATTATGAGCTTACGTGCCTAATATATTTCATAATAATAATAATAATAGCTAGTTCGGCTTTTAATACTTATAATGAAAAATCAAAATGTCTAACGCGATTTGAGATAACGATCTAATACGTGATAATCATTACAACTGCAGGCATGTACATTTTACAACCTCATTTGATTTATTGCTTTATATTTTGCAGAATATGTAAAAGAAGACAAGTAGGTAACGACTACATTGAATGTCTAATGTCACAGTTAAAATAATTTGGCTAGAATTAAGAAAAAAACACTTAGCATTCGCATACTTCACGTACTTACTAATTGCGGCGAAGAAAGGCGATTTAACAAAAGTATTCGCAAAATATATAAGTACTTAAGCAAAAATTTGCAAATTTTAACGACTCTTTTTGCGCTATTGTATCAACTGAACCTGTTTCGCATTACTTTCAGAGGCGGCGCAAGGCGTGGGCGATGTGGGCGACCGCCCACGGCCTCGGCCCTCGCGGTCCAAGGGGCCTCGCGGCTCTTGGACCCCGAGGATATTTTTTTGGGGAATTTACGCGTTTTGATACTCAAATTTTATAAAAAAATATATTATCTAAAAATAACCCGTTTGGGCCTAGGGGGCCTCGTGAAATGTATCTCGCCCACATAAAACTTTGGTCTTGCCCCGCCTCTGATTACTTTGCCTGTTTAAATAAATCACCACGCGTGTATGTAATGTAACTGTATTTGCACATATAACGTTTAAAGAAGCAAGAAAATGTTGCATAGGTAGCTGGTAAGAGCAAGAGCTAGAGAGTTCTACTCTACAAAATTGTATTACTTGAACATAGATAGATACCTATAATCTGAACAATATTTTTTAATGTTATTTATTTTTTCAATAGTGTTGTTGATTGGTTACGGGTTAAGCATTAACCAATTATATTCCATCCATGCCAGGTTTGGCTGAGTTATTGACAGAAGTTTATTGTAGAAATAAACTTCTGTCAATAACTCAGCCCAACCTGGTATGGATTGTTTTTGACTCGAAAATCCAAAATTTTCAAAAGGAGTCATAAAAACTAATGGTTGATTAACTAAATTAATTGTTTTTATCATGCGATATAAATATATTTCGCTATTCGTACGAAATGGAGCTATGAGTAATTAATATAATTTGATTCCAGTGAAGTAAGCTTCCCTTCACATTCATGTACGGGGTCACATACGTCATCAGCGTTGGAAAATTACTGCGCACTGGTGGCAGAATAAGTGCGTGGAAATTCGTACCTAGCGTGTTTAGTCTCTTTCATTACATGCGCTGTCTCATTTACACTAGCCGACTGCAGGCGAGATATTTATTCATATGCGCAACTCGCGAGTTAATTTTCATCAATTAATAAATTTGAAAGCAGGCAATTTTTGTTACCTCCATACAGAAATATTTTACAAAGAAATCTTACAAGTCACATCAGAGAACTTTTAAAAATGTTAATTATTAACAGATCTTTCACCTAACTGTAGAAAAAAGGTAACAGGCAGACAGACAGATCGACAGACAGCGTTTATAATATTAATATGGATGAACTTAAGAGGCCGGGTGCCATCGAAACTCTCATACATATTATACATAATACCAAAATCATTTTCTCATACGAAAATATTTGACATGTTAGAGTTATTTTTCAGCTTATAATAGTAATTGCCTAGGTTCCTGCACACAATTTTACTGCAAAATATTTAAACACTAAAAAATATATAAATAAATTGTAAATTTACGACAAAATATTTAAATACTAAAAAATATTTTTTAGAGTTTAAATATTTTGTAGTAAATTTACTATTTATTTATATATTTTTTAGTATTTTACTCTATTTTTAGTGTTTAAATATTTAGTAGTAAATTTACTACTTACAACATATTTAAACATTAAAAAAAAAAATTTGTGTTTAAATATTTTGTAGTAAATTTTTGTGCAGGAACCTAGGTAATTAATATTTTAAGCTGAACAATAACTCAAACATGTTAAATATTTTCGTATGAGAAAATGATTTTGGTATTACGTATGTATGAGAATTTCGATGGCATCCAGCCCCTTAAGTAAACATTCCACTTTTGCTGACTAGATGATCGCACCTTTATCAGCACGCACGTGCCGAACGCGCCGCATTCTAGAATTCGTTGTATGAAATGATGTGCAACCTCGCACATTCGCCCGCACCGTACGCGCTGCGTTTCGTGTACTATCACCTCTAGTACACCGACGCTGCGAAACGCGAAACAGCGGCTAAGCGACTACTGTCTCACCCGCCATACGACAATGGCTTATATTGCATCTCGCTCTATTTCTGTTTAGCAGATTTTTCGCGTTTCGCAGACTCGCTCTATTTCTGTTTAGCAGATTTTTCGCGTTTCGCAGACTCGGTGTACTAGAGGCGTATGCAGCGCGTTCGACGAGTATGGCGCGTACGCGGTGCTGATAAAATATGTGCGATCAGCTTAACGTGGAAAATGACGTAACGTTTTTGCCGACCGTAGTTAAGAGCCCGGGTTACCCTCGAAATTCTCATACATACGTAATACCAAAATCATTTTGTCATACGAAAATATTTAACATGTTTGAGTTATTTTTCAGCTTAAAATAGTAATTACCTAGGTTCCTGAACAAAAATTAACTTCAAAATATTTAAACACTAAAAAATATACAAATAAATAGTAAATTTACTACAAAATATTTAAATACTAAAAAATATTTTTTAGAGTTGAAACATTTTGTGGTAAATTTAATATTTATTTATATATATTTTTAGTGTTTTACTCTATTTTTTAGTGTTTAAATATTAAGTAGTAAATTTAGTAAAAAAAAAATTATACACAAAAAAAATATTTTTAGTGTTTAAATATTTTGAAGTTAATTTTTGTACAGGAACCTAGGTACTTACTATTTTAAGCTGAAAAATAACTCAAACATGTCAAATATTTTCGTATGACAAAATGATTTTGGTATTACGTATGTATGAGAACTTCGAGGGTAACCCGGGCTCTTAAGTGGTTGCGATACTGGCATCGGCAGTCCGGTTGGCGTCAACCGGTCGCTGGGAAATGCAAGCTTTCGCGTACCAACAAGGGCTTGGAGAAAGGCACGTGCGATTCTCGTATCTATTGTACCGTGATCCTTACCTCAACGTAAGGAGGATAGCCCTGAACTGTGCGTGAGCCATCTTACAAATCTGTCAAATCCATACAGAAATGCATCTACGCGTCGCGTTACGGTCTGAAATCTGAATCATAGACTTATAATATATCTGAATTGACCCTTATACTTAGGGTCAGGTCACATTGCCAAGTGACAAGGCGATGTGGTACGAATTGCGTTGCTTTTTTAATCGACTTCCAAAAAAAGGAGAATGTTCTATGTTTGGCTGTGTATATTTTTAACCAAACTCTATTTTGTATGAGAAATTTTGATAGACCACAATCGCTCAGAAAAACATCTTGGTTCTTATGAAGTCCTACTAAGAAAAATAACTAATTTAAATGAATAAGTACCAAATATTTTCGAAAAACCTCTTTATGGTAAGTGCTTACGCCTTACAGCTTACTGCAAACCAAATAGAACGAAATGAAAATTAAACACTTGACACCTAATTTTTGTTACTATAATTATTATATTATTAATAAATTATTCTTCTACCTAGAAAGGGAAGAATTAGGTATCAGCAACCATTTATTTAAAAGAATCTAGCAATTAGCACTTTGCATATTGATTAATTTATTTTGCCTTGAGTCTGCAATAAGTGCTGAAATCACCTTAGATGCTGATTGCTGACGCATGTCTTATCTACAAAGGCTGCCACTTTTGTTTCTTATTTGTGTTTTTAAATTATTGCACTCGACAGCACTTCGTTTTATTAAAGGTCACTAAGAAGGCTGCTGCATTTACGGTTAAAAAAATAAAAGATCTTGTTATAAATGCCATTATGGTCAAAGTCAGGGCTGAAATTAAATCAACAGTTAATAAATTGACTTTTTAACTTCAATTTAAGGCCGTCCCCCGAGCAAACGACCTTGACCATACATTTGCCGAGTTGCCGAGATCGCACCAAAACCGTTTTTTTTTACTTATCTTAGTTCAAAATTGACCTAAAAAAATTAAAACGTGGAATGAAACGTGGTTATGATATTGTCGATCTGTTGGCGTGTGTTTCAAATAAAAGTAATTTGTAAATACTAAGGAGATGCTGAATGTATGCTTGAATTTTAATAAATCGGTCTTACTTTGGAAGCTGATATCATGAGTATAATAAACAAAAATAGAAAATTTAAAACGGGGAAAGTTGGAAAGTAGAAAATTTAAAAAGGAGAATGTTGATATACTGAAGATTATTGCTGTATTTTTATTATAACTTTGTAGCTTTAAAATTATGAGTTTATAAGGCTCTAAATGCGGTAAATTACGGAATCCCCGTATGGAAGGCCCTTAAGTTATACATACTAATACCTTTAGAATTTTTTGACTTCTGAATATTAAATGTGCTCTTTTCGAAAAGATATCCAACCTTACTCAACCTGACTTATTAATTAACCCTTTTAATGCCACATGAAAATGCTATTGTATCTGACAAGATACAATAGCATTTTCATGTGGCAGTATCCTAAGTAACACTTGGGACACTACTCTGTAATTATTAGAAGCTACTTATGTAATTGTTTCATTAACATTGTATTCGACAGCTCTTTAAATAATTATCAAAAACAATAGCTCCAGTAGAAGATTATGGATTAATCTATAGTAGATACTAGGTAGTACAATTATTACAGTACAAATTCCATGTGTATGCCTAAATAACACCAGCAGCTGTCCGCTACCGGCCGGCAAACCGCCAAAGCTTAGCTGCTATTTCCATAAATATTTTTAGTCACGTGTTTACGATTAATCCTAAAATCATCAGTTCTTGGGATATATGCATCAGTAATTATGTGCTAGATGTAACCCGTAACTTCGAACGCGGGAACCGTATATATTTCAGAGACAGAAAATGTCATCATTTAAATATTATTCCCTCGAACACTTTTTAAAGCCAAAAGTGTCTAAAAAATGGTATGCCTACGAGCGATTGTAGTCGCTTTGCTCATTTGCTTGTTTGCATATTTTTTTTAAGTAGTCAATGTCTTAATATATCTTCAGAAGCCACTTAAAATAGCTTTAAAGCTACTTTAAAAAGATCTAAATGCTGTTCGAAACATTCTTCGGAATTTAAATCGAGGCTGCATTTACTAATTGCATTCTTGCTTACTAAATATTTCGTTTCAATAAAATAAATACACAGAAAAAGAACGCAAGGTTTTTAGATGTTGGCAAAAGTTTCCCACCTCTATATTATATCTATACATATTATAAAACAAAGTCGCTTTTTTCCCTCATGTCCCTTTGTTCCCTTTAATCTTTAAAACTACGCAACGGATTTTGATGATTCTTTCAGTGTTAGATAACCCATTTATCGAGGAAGGTTATAGGCTATATTTTATCACGCTAAGACTAACAGGAGCGAAGAAATAGAGGAAAATGTGGAAAAAACGGGGAAAATTATTTGAAAGGGCTAACTTGAATGCGCTAATCTCAGGAACTACTGGTCCGATTTGAAAAATTCTTTCAGTGTTAGATAGCGCATTTATTGAGGAAGGCTATGGGCATTATTTTTTAGTGGCTATATATTTTATACCCGCGCGACGCCGGGGCGGGTCGCTAGTAATTGATATAATACGGAACCCTAAAAAGAAAGATTAATCTGGTTGGATTAACTAACTTCAAAAGATAGAATTATGTGATTCATACGACCCTTTGGACTTTAACGTAAAGAAGAAGAAAAATAGAAATTCTTTCCTGTCAATTTTCTTGCAGTAGGTACGAAATAGTTTTTCATTTGTTCATTATGATGAATGAACGACTTGCAAATTCGCCTTGGCAGGGGCGCCGGCGTCATTCTACCGTCTACTCTACGTCACTCTTGGCGCGACTTTACACCCAAAATACACGTCTTTATCAATGAAAAATTGACGACATCGATTATATTATGAAAATATTTTAAAATTATGGTTTCCAAGTAAAGAGCTTAGAAACAGAGGAATTACAGAAACAAGTGTTTGAGAGTTTAATTTTTTCAGATGCGTAGGTAGTTGGAAAACTTTAGTGTTTGGCTTGACTTTGTAATAAATCAGCCAAATATTTACTTTACTTTGTCAATAGTTATCAGAAAATATGTAGATTTCTAGGTTAGATTAAGATTTATAATAGGTTACTACCTGTCCCGGCAACGTTGTTTTTCCTTAAAAAGTATTTCGCACATGTCGCCCATATTATATTTTTATTGAAGTGATAAATAAGTATGTCACCATGGCAACGTCCATCCCTATCCCGTCGCACAAACAGTGGTCGCCGTCAGTCTCGAGTTGTTATTATAATTTACTATTATTTATTCAACAAATACACCTATCAACATAAAAAGTAGATGCTCCATTCTCAACCCTCAACCCTAGCCTATATGCTCGCTAAAATTCACAAAAATCGGTCGAGCCGTTACAGAGGAGTTTAACCACGCACACCGTGACACGAGAATTTTATATATTAAATTTTTAGATTATAATTTATAAGTTATAACATAAAGAAAATTGCAATTGATTTAACAAGGAAATATTTCATTCCATAGTTTGTATTTAGATACATCTCATGGATACGATAGACATTTTGGCATGAAATCTTCGTATACTTAATTATAGAGTTCTGACAGAAACTGATGTTTGGACACGCGAGGTGCACATGCAGTCAGAACTAAAATTATGTCAAAACATGACTACGTGCATGCCAAACTTATTAGTAAGTATACAAATATTTAGATACTATGTCAAGAAATACTATATACGTGTGGCATGACCAATTTAAGAAGAATGTCTTCTTATCGCTCTACTGCTACTTAAATAATAATATACATTAGATCAACTTAATATTAGACAATAGACATACGAATATAAGTTTATTATCTTGATTTAAGGCGCTATATTGAAAAAACTGTCCTTTTGATGTAATACTATAGGACCCTCAGAAATGTTACAAATCTGGTAATGAGTTATGAGATACGAGTATACATATCTTCATAGCCTTATCTAGGTTTGAGAAGAACTAGAAACACGATTAATGTATTTTGCCTCGATACATTTAATTTTCGAAATGACCTCTTAAAAATACGAAATTTGAAGATTATTTTTAAACGAAAATAGATGTATTGTAGGAAATTAGTCTAATTGATAGACACCTTTGCAACTCAAAATCGTATAGAAGCATTTTGCTTAAATGCTCCTAGTTATTTTTTAAATGATTATAATTACGTTTTTTCGCATGTTTTCCGAGCGAGCCAATAGCTTCTGGCCGCAGCGTATTCACGACTTTATAGTCATACAAATTAAGTATAAAATTGCCCTTGCGGTAAAATTACTTTCGATATAGCGCCTTAAGAGAACCTAAAGTCGCAGATATGGCTGCTGCATGCTTACTGCAGCTACCTGTAACGAAATTGATTTCAATGAAATTGTATATGTATAGTCTGAAAATATAAGAGAATGTAATATGTTCGGTACTAAGTTCACTTTAGAGTATTAAGAATGATGGTTTCCTTATTAAAATTGACAGCTTGGAGCGTTTAGGCTTGTTTTATCGTTAAGAGGGCGACTAACCCAAAAAATCAAACATCGTCCTTCTTTCCCGTCTTTCATATGCCAGGTGAAAAAGGACGACGCGGATTCATCACCAAATTAGTTTTGTCTCAATAACTCGATAAATATACAATATTTTAAAAATCCGCTAGGTCGGTTTCTCAACGATAGAATTTTATACAATGTGTTAAAATATTAACTTAGTTCAATGCACGGTTATGGCAATAAATGAAAAATTCGTGAAAATCAGATGCATCTTTGTGATTTTTTTCTATCGAGAAAATTTTAAGATATCGTGTTTTTGCTCAGATTGAACTCTTGGATGTAGTATTTAATTTTAGAAAATGAAACAATTTGGGGCTTATTTTTAAGTATAAAAATGAATTATAAAATCGTAAATTTTGGGTTAGTCGCCCACTTAAGCGTTTCGGCAGCGCCGTTGGAGCGCGCGCGTTCGAATATGTATCCAGGGCATACATATTATGTCTGTGATCCCAGGGGGTAGTAGCATCGTTTTATAGTCGAGCGCGCTGCTCAGCGCTGAGCAGCGCGCTCGACTTTACTACTAGACACTAGTCTACTACCCTACATATTCGATATCATATACTACATATTCGAACGCGCGCGCTCCAACGGCGCTGCCGAAACGCTTAACGATAAAACCAGCCTTAATAAAATGTAAGTATCGATGCTATTTAGAATACTTACATACAAATTACAATACCGACGTTTCTAGAACTTAAGTTAAATAAATAACTTGTATTAAGTTAGCTAGTAAGCTTTAAGTAAGAAGCTTTTAGCGTTCAGTGTTTGAAAGCTTTTTCTGTCTCGCTAAAGAGAGATGTTGTTTGACTTTCTGTGTCTCTGTAGGCTGTAGCATTCTCGTAGCAGTGTAGCTTTTGATCAAATTTAAATTGGTTGTGATAAGGTCTACTCCATCATCACTTTACCAATAAACTCAACTCTGGAACGAACTGTCACCAGCAGTATTTCCGGACCTATACGACCTGCAAACCTTCAAGATAAGAGCGTATTCCCTCTTAAAAAGCCAGCAACGCACCTGCAGCTCTTCTGATGTTGCGAGTGTCCATGGGCGACGGTAGTTGCTTACCATCAGGTGACCCGTTTGCTCGTTTGTCCCCTTATTTAATAAAATAATAAAAAATATGAGTGTAACAAAATTTAATTTGGGTACAGGATTTTTAAAGAGCCTATAGGCTGCCCACTGCTGGGCAAAGGCTTCTCCAAAGATCTTCTATCTGTTCTAAAGTCCCCGCAGGCCAGCCTGGCTTGAAGGCATCCACTTTATCTTCTTCGAGTCCGTCCACGGCGGATTGACTTTAAGTAAAAATATAATTGAAGACGTGAGTGGAAGAATCGAACACGGAGCAAGTAACATTTCGTAACATACAGACAATAACTCATTTTTTCCCTTGTTGTTTTCATAAAACTTGTAACTTACCTACTTCATAACCTAGCTAATATATCTGGCTACACATGTAATTCACAGTTTTTCTATTTCAAATAATTTTTTCGGCCCTATAGCCTCCATTTAAAAGCAAATAATAGCATCCTTATAATATGAACTAAAAAGTATTAAATAATTTTTCCTATGTAATATGTAGTGCCTTTTCCCGAATCCGGCTAAACCTCAACTATTTCTGTACTCAATCTTCATCATTTTGAAGTCGGTACCAGATATAGCTATATATATTTATATCTTTGACAGAAAATTTGAAACTTTTGGAACTGGCACCGACTTCAAAATGATGAAGATTGAGTACAGAAATAGTTGAGTTTTAGCCGAATTCGGAAAAAGGCACTATTAGATAGGAATAATTATTTAATACTTTTTAGTTCATATTATAAGAATGTTATTAATATTGTTTTTACCTTGGAAGTCGGTTTTAATTTTTTTGTTAAAAATAATAATTTCACTCTTTTTAGTTACCTAGTAGGTAAACTATTAGTGTCAATCCAAATTGTATAAAAAAATAGTTTCATATTGTCTTCGCTAGATGTCACTGAGGCGCTCCTGTGTCGCGCTATCGCTTGTACGTAGAAGTTTTATATAGGTAGTTGTAATTTGTAACAGATTTCTGTTGTGTTGTTGAAAGTTTGTAAGCAACTGACAACTCAACAGTGAGCTTGGTGTGAGCAGTGAGCATTGAATTGACAACATAAATCATAATATTGAGTGGTAATTGATCTCGTGTAATTGTTATTAAGTTAACCTCCATCATAGTCCGCGAAATTATATGTGGTCGTCGGTGGTACTGCGTATATTCTACGTATCTTATTACAATTTGTTAAGACTGTTAAGAGTCATACGGCATACCCCAAGGCCCAAATATCAGGTAGATCGATAATTTTAAACAATACATTTAAAAAAATCTAAGTGAACACGTGCTGCAAATTTTGTAGTGCAAAAAGCTCGCAGCGCGGCATGCCGCATGCCCTGACATTCCGGTTAGAACTTGAATACGATGTTTACGCACGCGTCGCGCGTTGCCTCTGCGGCGCCGACCGCCGTGTATATTAAACAGCCTATAATAATCGGTGTTGTTATGTACATAATTATTGTTATTGTATCCATACCTATGCCTTGTACTATTATCTATTTTGTGCCATGAGACATTGGTGACCTTAACACGACGTGGTAATGATGATGATGACGATGATGATGATGATGAATTTGAATTGCATGGTAGCATATGCTTTCTGTTCTTAAAACAATGCCGAAACTCCCAAACGTGTATCTATAAAGAGTCAGGAGTTCTCTCAGCATCTTCGAAACTTTGACCCAATATTTGACTTTTTGATAGCATATTCTTAGTACACTTCACATAAAACGAAATCACCATATGTTTCCATATAAATTTCGATGAGTTCCCTCGTTTACTCCTGGATCCCATCATCAGGTCACCACTTTTGTGAACATGGTACCAAATTGGAGTGAAACCTAATACAACAAAACAAAAATTTCGAAAATCGGTTCACAAACGGCGGAGTAATCGTTGAACATACAAAAATAAAAAAAAATAAAAAAATATCCTCAGCCGAACATATAACCTCCTCGTTTTTTGAAAGTCGGTTAAAATACGGGAGTTTTTTCATGTTACTTACCTTATTCTTCCACTCACGTCTTGAATTATAAATTAGACAAAATCAAAGAGAAACGTGAAAATAAACAATCACGTCGTGCCAAATGCGCAAACAATGTTAGGAAAAAAATGTACGTTTGTCACATTATTATGGGAACTGAGTTTGGACGGAGTACTATATTGGTTTACAGTTGGATCATACCCAAGAGTTATGTTATAACCTATGATATATTATATTAAAACATCATTGGTTATAACCGTGTATTATGCATATAAAAGTGAACGAATTGATTTTATTGCAACGGGTCACAAAATTACAATCAGGGGCGGATCAAGCGTTTCTTTTGGGGCACCTCTGAGTCAGAACTCAGAGGTGCCCCAAAAGAAACGCTCAGTCAGAACTGAGCAAGAGCTACGTGTGTAAAATATAATATTATGATAAAAAAAAACGAAAAAGGTTTTTTTGATTTTTCATATTAAGTATTATTTACACACGTAGTGTGTATTTTTTATTATTATTTTATTTTGAAAGGTTAATATAATATGTTATGCAATATTCATACAGGTTGAATATTATTGAAATAATAAATAGATAATATTGTTAATTATAGTTATTTGTTATTGAACTTCTATTTCAGCGTCATGTGACTACTTTCAGTATTTTTCACCTTCGACTATTATATTTTAATAACGTGCATGTTTTTGTGGACCATCGACCTATTTGACCCCAATAAAATAAATCGTTTTGCATCAATATTAATGCTACCTTACACAAATAATTATTTGCTCATTTGACGGGTCGGTGTCGCAATAAAAACTATTAAATCCAGTTCGAACTGGATTTATCTTTCGATATAGACTATATTAATACCGTAGCTTTTGAGGACATAGCACACATATAATGATATGATAAAATATTTTAATCTGTCAATCTGTGATGAACGGAATGAGTAAAGATCACTCTTCAGATGTCAATTTAGCTTTTATAATAACAATGTATTCCATTACTTTGTATAGAATAGACGTATAGATAGACAAAATAAATACGGTGATTTTTAATGGTTTTAAAATCAATATTTGATTTTTAGTGTTTGATGTGTGCCTTTGATTTTATCTGCACGTGCATGTGTTACATTTTGTACAACATGCCAATAACTATAATAGTCATAACTAGTGAGTTGTGTTTGTGTATGCAGTATGTAGTGTGCGATGTGATGTTGTCATGACTCACGGGCGTGATCATTGATCATTCAGAAATTTGTATTAATAAAATACTTATATTAAATATGCATAAACAGAATCTATAATCTATATACTTATCACAAGTCAATTTTGAAATAATGTGGTCTATTAAAAATAGTTCGCACAAAATAGGTAGATATTATAAGTTAATATGCTAAAATTGGCAATATTTTTTAATTTACTCAATACTTAATATTTATTAGATTTCACTTTTTCAAAGAACATGCTAGAACTAGTCTTCAACAAACTTAAATATTTAACGTTAAACTTCAATTTTAATTAGACTAATTATTTATTACTGTAGATATACTTCACTAGGTATCAACCTATTACCTCTATATTTGTTTATTATGTAAATAATATGTACTTACCGTGTCTCTAAATAAATTCACGGAATCATAAATGATTCATTGTTTACATGCAAATTATTATACGTTCCAGCTTATATAATATAATACTAGCTATATGACCGAGCCCGGCCCTGAAACCCCCTATATACTAAATTTCATGAAAATCGTTGGAGCCGATTCCGAGATTCCAATTATATATATAGCCTTGGCTGGCTTGGTCTTCTTTCAATGAAACCGGCCACCGTCACCAAAACCAGTGTGGGAGTTATTATTATTATTATTATCACACGTGTAATGCAACTATAGCAGATCTGAGGGGGCATCACCATATCTCTGAATCATACAGTTGAAACCAACTGAGGGTTCTTCATCAGATACTTCAGACCTTTGATTTTTGACGTCAAATGAAGCGGCTGACCAAGTTGAATATTTTTTGTAAAGGTGGCATGTCGATCTCTAGTTTGGTTAGGCTCTTGTACAGGCACAGGTACTACAGGTACTCCAGCTCTTCGATTATCCTAGTTTTTACGGTTCCGTGCCCAAATGGTTAGCTGTCTGTCTGTCTCCAGGCTAGAAGAGCCACGCTAGCTCGAAGGACGCATTTGTTTCACTCCCACTAGTGCCCGTGTCACGTGTGGGAACTAGAGCAAGCGAGAGAAATGCGTGGCTTGATTTTTATTCGGCGGTGTCCGCTTTTCTGACGTTTCACTAGATTTAGTTTAGTGAAATGACATATCACTAGATATTTTTAGTAAGAAGACGTAACAATCAAGAATATTCGGCATCTACCGGGAGTTCGTGATATCCCTAGGGATATATATATATATATATATATATATCCCTAGGGATCCCTATATATATATATATATATATATATATATATATATATATATATATATATATACTAGCTTGCCTTTATAATATATTTGCCATACTATTTTATTGAAGTGACTAAATGAAGAATGTCACCATGGCAACGTCGATCGCTATCCCGTCGCACAAACAATGGTCGCCGTCAGTCTCAGGTTGTAATAATTTACTATTATTTATTCAACAAATGCACTTATCAACATACAACATATAAAGTACCGAGTAGCCGATTCTCAGACCTACTGAATATTATGCATATAAAGTTTGGTAAAAATCAGTAAAGCCGTTTCGGAGGAGTTCGCGAACTAACATTGTGACACGAGAATTTTATATATAAGATATATACAAGAATTTCTCGTTTAAAGATATAAGATATAAATATATAAAATATTCTACTCCTCGTTTTCATGTATTAGGTATAGTACTCAATTAGAATCAATATAGAAAATGTCAGCTGTTGAAGAGTGGCAACAGGTAACAAATTGTAATGTAATTATTATGATGCAGATAAAGAGTAGTCGTTATAATTGCTATGTATTATTCCAAGTATACTAAGTATAGTTATAGAAGCTCTGCATAACTTTGATTAACTATGAGTGTCTCCAGTCTCCAACTATTTCTTGGTAACCAACAACTTGTATCTAAGAACAATAATTAAGGCCATCCCCCGAGCAAACGATCTTGACCATACATTTGACGCGTTTCCGAGATCGCACAAAAATCCTTTTTTTTTTACTTAATCTTAGTTCAAAATTGATCTAAAAAAATTTAAAACGGGGAATATGTAGTTGATGAAATTGTCTATCTATTGTCGTGTGTTTCAAATAACAGTAATTTGTAAATTCTAAGGTGATGCTGAAAGAATGCTTCAATTTTAATAAATTGATATTACTTTGGAAGCCAATATCATAAGTTTAATAAACAAAGATAGAAAATTTGAAACGGGGAAACGAATGTTGATATACTGAGGATTATTGCTGTATTTTTATTATAACTTTGTAGCTTTCAGATTATGAGTTTATAAATTATAACTTATAAGGCTCTAAATACGGTAAATTACGGAATATCTGTAGGGGAAGGGCCTTAAGAACAATAATAGTTATTATAAATTAAGTTTAATATGAATTATTCACATTGAGATTTGTTATTTAAAAATATATAAGTATAGGTATATTTGTAAAATCACTTAAATATCGTACGGAAAATTTTGAAACATCTCTAATCAGATTCAGCTTGTTACATAATTTGAATTGTATATTAAATAATTAAATTATAATAAGGTAACATTGACATTGTCAATGTTGGTATTGTTCGACGTACCTACCCGGACACTTGATAAAGCCTAGCGACTTTGTGAAAGTAAACGAATTCTCAAGGCAAACTCAACCATTCGATCAAAGCGTAATAATTGTACATAATTGACAATGCTGAAAATAAAAACATAGTTTGATTGTATTTGTAAATGTTATAAAATAATTTCACGGGCGTATATTATATTATATTATATATTACTTATATCAGGGGTTCCCAATCTTTTTGAGCCTGCGGCGCACTTACAAGTCAGTATTTTGTCACGGCACCCTACTTTTATTTTTATACCTAGCTATTACAAAAATATACATAAATAAATACCTTGAATTTAGGTTAGGCAAGTAAATAATAATAAAAAAATATTTAATCATCTGCCTGCTTTGTATTTAAATTCATATTATAATAAAATTATAATTTTATTTTATAATATTTGTGGTTATGGATAATGATGGAGGATCGACTCACGGCTCGACGGCGCCCCACTTGCATTTCCGCGGCGCCCTGCAGGGCCGGGCGCCGCGGCGCACAGTTTGGGAACCTGACTTACCTGACTTATATTATAATTTATAGCCTTGGAAACGGGGGACGGCGGGGGGGGCTCCGCAGCAGCAAGTACCTTCTCTGCCTACAGACACGCTCCACAGTATAATAATAATAATCTTACTTATATAATATAATTGGAATCTCGGAATCGGCTCAAACGATTTAAATGAAATTTAGTATACAGTATAGAGGGTTTCGGGGGCGATAAATCGATCTAGCTAGGAATAATTTTTAGAAAATGTCATTTTATTCGTGTTTTATCGAACACCGAGCAAAGCTCGGTCAAATAGCTAGTTATTATTATTTATTATACTGTGATTAGAAAAAATAATACATGTACCTCGCCGATTAAAATCGGTGCGATACATATATATTATATTGTAATGGGGGGGGGGGGGGTCTGGACCCCCTTATATACGCCCATGAATAATTGTAATAAATCAAAGACTCCTTAATTTTTTAGTGAAATTAAAGAATATTTAGAAAAAAACTAATGTGCGTTTAAATTTTGCAGTTGTGATACAAATTAACTTTGCATATTATGAAACTTCGCACGTTATAAAAATATTTACTTAAGTATTTTATTTTATTTCACAATTACAGGTCGTACAACTTAAAGGTTATGTCAAATGACATAAAAAGTGTAAACAAATACAAAAATCTTCCACTATTAATTAAGAAACCACTCGTCATAAAAACAAAACTGGATCACTAAATCGGTACTAAAATCTAGTCTTGTACGTAACACAGAAAAATAGAAAAAAGTCGTGAATACCAAAAATAATAAACTGACTAGTAAGTGGGGTAGAGATTTTAGGGAAAATAGTAGCTTAGAAATTATATTATCCTCGGTTTAAAAAAAGCAATGGTGCCCTTTTTTATGGGGTTGTCCGTGTATCCGCACCTGTCAACTATAAAGTCAAAAAAATGTAAGCTTGTCCTAATACGAAGAAAATATTATTATTTACTAGATTATATGATATACGCGTAATTTAGATATTTTACAGACAAATTCGTTCACAAAAAATAGCCTATGATCCTTCACGTGGTCTACTTCTTATCTGACCCAAGTAACAGAAAAATTGCTCTAGTGGTTCGTGAGATAAACCCTTTCAAATAATTTCCCCCGTTTTTTTCACCTGTTCCTCTATTTCTTCGCTGCTATAAGTCTTAGCGTGATAAAATATAGCCTATAGCCTTCCTCGATAAATGGGCTATCTAACACTGAAAGAATTTTCATATCGAACCAGTTGTTCTTGAGATTAGCGCGTTTAAATAAGCCCTTTCAAATAATTTCCACCCGTTTTTTCCACATTTTCCTCTATTTCTTCGCTCCTATTATAGTCGTGTGCACTTTTAAACTCCACTTTGCGTGCAATTCATATAGTGATTCGCTTACATCAATGATTGGTCCCTCGCGCGGCGCTCGCGCGCGACGACCAATCATTAATCGAAGCGGATCACTATATGAATTGCACGCAAAGTGGAGTTTAAAAATGAATCATATTATGATTTTTGAAGCGACCATTTTAGCCCCGCTGATCTAATGTAGAGCCAAGCTTCTGAATCGACGTGACCTAACTCTATCGATCCTAACTACAACAAATTCTACATATCAGTAAGTATGTATGCTTATGCATATGCTTATGCAGAAGCTTGGCTCTACATTAAATCTGATGTCTTTTTTACAGGGCAAACCTTTTGTGGTCGTCGAGATAACTTTTACATGAAATGTTTTTGGTGGGATTTCAATCTTTTTTAGGGTTCCGTAGCCAAATGGCAAAAAATGGAACCCTTATAGATTCGTCATGTCTGTCTGTCTGTCTGTCTGTGCGTCCGTATGTCACAGCCACTTTTCTCCGAAACTATAAGAGCTATACTATTGAAACTTGGTAAGTAGCTGATGTAGTATGTGAACCGCTTTAAGATTTTGATACAAAAATGGAAAAATTATTAAAAATTTTAGGGGTCCCCACAGATACAACTGAAACAAAAAAAAATTTTTTTTCATCTAACCTATGCGTGTGGGGTATCTATGGTCTTTAAAAATCATATTGAGGTTTCTAATAGTATCATTGTTTTCTAACCTGAATAGTTTGCGCGAGAGACTCTTCCAAAGTGGTAAAATGTGTCCCCCCCCCCCTCTAACTTCTAAAGTAGGGGTAGTCTGATAAGTCTAAAAAATATATATGATGTACATTACTACAAAAACTACCAACGAAAATTAGTTTGAACGAGATCTAGCCATTAGTTTTTTTTATACGTCATAAATGATAAACCTTAATTTAACTTTCATTAAATCAACTGGATTATGAAAATAAATCAAAAACCACTTAATTTCATAAAAATAAACCTTATTGCTGCTGCGGAACCCTTCATGGGCGAGTTCAACTCGCACTTGGCCGGTTTTTGTAAGTTGCTACTTGCTAGGCAGTCTTTTTAGTCTTTTAAGTGTTTTATTTTTTTTATTTTTATTAAGAGGTTTTTAGTTAATGCCCATCCCGTGTAAAATTTTATGTCCTTATTCATAAAATTGGTAAAAGTCTCATTTAAACTTCCATTACTTATCCCCTACTAAACTTATTTACGGCGTAAGTATATCCAAATTTCGGCGTATTTCAGATATCAATAAAATATAAAGTATTACACCTACTCAATTGAGACTTTGTACTATGTTCAATAAGTCTATTATTGACATTATATCCTAAGAATATAAACTATCTGGAACATCGGAAACCAACTCTATGAGGGTCAACTTCCCTCATCCCCATTTTAGGGGATGAGGGACGAAAATTACAAGTTTATGAATTTTTTTGTTGGTTGTATACTAAACTAAGATTTAATACCAAATTTCAGCTTCCTAGCACTTCAGGAAGTAACCAAACATTTTGATGGCCATCAGTGTGTCAGTGACGAAATCGGCGTATTTTAGATATCTATAAAATCTAAATTATAAAAGCTATTCAATTGAGACTTTGTATGCTTAATAAGTCTAGTGATTACATCATATCCTGAAAATATGAACTATCTGCTACAACGGAAACCAATTCTATGAAGGTTCAAAAAAACGGCGAAACACTTCGAGAAAAGGTAGGTAGTGTCCTTGCGCTTCGCTTGGCTCGTCTCGGCGGGTGCAGCAATTTTACCTTAGGTACACGTATACAGGGCCCGCCCTGTATACGTGTACCTAAGGTAAAATTGTAAGAGAGGTCTACTGTATGTGCAATGTGTGCAATGCACACGGGCGCCATCCTCTAGGGGCGCCCAATCGCCACCTTTAGGGGCGCTAAAACCAAGGACCCAAAAAATTCGCCCAAAAGGGGCACCGATTTTTTTTTTGCACACAGACGCCAGTAGCCTTTACGGGGGCCCTGCACGTACTATATTATTATGACCCTGATTTTTTACACCAAGCGGTAGCGATGTAAAACGCTGTGAATTATTGTGATATTTTACAAGTCTCTTTTATAAAGCCCTGTATAATGTAACGAGCAAAAAATAATTAACCATACACTTCTTATATAAAACATACCTTTTTATAAACTTTAATGCTTTGTTCAAACCTACGCGACCAAGCGACTGCGAAGCGGGAGCGTCAAGTTGCGTCAAGTTGCGTCAAGTTGTCAAATGTGTGATTTGACAACTTGACGCAACTTGACGCTCCCGCTTCGCAGTCGCTTGGTCGCATAGGTTGGAACGAAGCATTAAGCGGGGAATTGACTACCGGGCCGCCAGCTACGGGTCGCCCGTCACGGGCAGGTCTGTCGCATGTCTGCTCGTCAGTTCCTAGGTACGGGCACAGACATGCCCGCCGGCCCGTGCCCGCAGCCTGCCCGCGAGATCGCATTTTTCCCGCGCGGGCACGGGCAAGTCTGTACATGAATGGTCGCGACGGGCGGCCCGTCGTCATTTGCGCCTTGGAGAGCGACTGAAGTGCACTTAAAATATTATTTTAAAACCGTATTGTAAACAATACAAACATTAAACTTAAGAAAAACCAACAAAAATAATTTTGACATTCGTTTATTTCCATTTACCGGTCGCATCCTTGTTTGTGGAAAGTTATAAAAGCAAGGATTACATGAACACCGATCTACGTAAAGCCGCTTACAGCGAACTTATTGAAAAATCCAAAGAAATCAATGCCGATGCTGATCTAGCATCTGTTAAAAAGAATATCGAGTCCATGAGTCCACGACCGAGCTGCAGCTGTCTATCTATTCGACTGACTAGCCCGTTCTGTGTGTGTTCAATAGGGGCAAGCGGCAGACTTGTGCCAGACCGGGCGGCCCGCGGGCAGCCCGGTAGTCAATTCCCCGCTTTACTCTTTTGAATCTACAGCTAGACTATGCAAATTATTCTAAATAAACTACTACATGGTGCTTTATATTTGGGAAAAAAAAAAACATTTAAAACGTAAAAAGTACCTACCTACTAGATGACGCCCGAAACTTCGTTGCGCCAAAATTATCGCTCGGGAACCGTACTTTTTTATTTTCTAGGATAAAATTTGTCCTATAATATAATATGACCTTTCCCGGGACTCAAAGTAGCCCCATACTAAATTTCAGCAAAATTGGTTCAGCGGTTTCTGCGTGAAGAGGTAAGAAACGGAGAACCAGGCAGACAGACACACTTTAGCATTTATAATGTAAATAGGGATAATATAGTTTTGAGATGAAAACATGGGCTAACTATCCGAAGGAGGGCGCAGTATGGGTATGTTCCCTTATCTTTCCGATGGTATTTTAACAATTTCAATATAATGTCGATAAACATTGTAACCAAACACTCGAGTTGAAAACAAACAGAAGTTGTATGTTGACCGACCGTGGAAAATAACCAGTTGATATTTCACTGCTTTTCGTATACTCGCTAGTTTTCGTTTGAATATTTAAAATCTTGTAACTACTTAAGGTGGACTGTAATACGAAGATGAAGATGATTACTACTAATAACTATAACTAATAACTATAAATGATACACTCTGAACTGCAACGACAACTGTATTCTCTCGAGTCTCGGTAAATTGTGTAACAAAAATATAAAATGTCAATAAGCAAAATGCATAGAAAAGTACAGATTTCAATACAGTAAAGAAGTGGACAGCCAGTCGCCAACATATATTTATATTCCAAGAAGAGACGAAATATTTTAGCTTGAGTTTCATAGTGATGTTAATGTGTTACTACTTACTAGTTGATAGATGCCCGCAACTCCGTTGCACATAAATTCATTTGTCGCGCGTGAACCGTACATTTTTCGGGGATTATAATCATTCCAGGTCCTTTCCCGGGACTCAAAGTATCTCGATACCAAATTTCAGCAAAATTGGTTCAGCGGTTTATGCATAATGAGGCTACAAACAAACAGACACACTTTCGCATAAAATTAGTATGGATTATCTCTCTATATCTCTATTGATAATTTGATATCTATATATATATATATATATCGACTGCTCCTAGGTAGACTATCGTAAGCCACAAAATTGCAAATTTCGTTTTATTGCGAAAATGCATAAGTATAATTATGTTAGATCTTTTAGGATCTTCAAGAAAAAATATTAAATTCGAAGTGTAAGTGCCTTTTTCGAAACGTAAACTGTTGTATGTTTGTATGTTTCAAACGCCTCCGATGTTATTTATTGTAAGTCCCTTAGAGATAGTCTACGCGGAATAATAGGGGAGTAGATGCCCGAATTCACACATCGTATGTATCAGTTGCGATTGTCTACGCCGCATAAAGATTAACGTAAACTATAGTTTGTACTACTTACAATAGTTTACATTGAAACTTCTACTGAAAAATATATTGCAAGTGTAACTTACGATTTTGTTCGTTGGAATTTAAGTTATGATAAATATTGTATGTTAATTATACGACATTCTTCTACGGAAACTATTATTTTTTATTTATTGTATCTATATCTTACTACGTTCTACGTCGTACTATTCATTAACATACGATACTTTACCGACTTATTTCTTTTATTACAACTATTATTTATGAAATTAGGGGGCAAAAGAGCACCTGATGGGAAGCAAGTGGACAACCCATGGACGCTCGCAACATCAGAAGAGTTGAAATACGTTGCCAGCCTTTTTAAGAAGGTCGCTTTCTTCTTCGGGTTTTCAGATCGCATTGGTCCGGAAATACTGCTGGCGGCAGTTTGATTCAGATTTGTTGTGAAAGACTCATCAAGATAGTACATTTTCCCGTGGAATGATGTTGAAATGTTGCAAGAGGTGTGATAACGAAGCACCTCCCCTTGATACAGCAGATAGAAGATGCAGGGCGAAGCCACATCTGATCATAAATCCAAGGGGTCTGGCTTGTTTGAAACACTATGGCTGGCTACAATCTAAGCGGCCCTTTGTTGGTTACTATACAGAGCAAATAGTTGGTATTTTGTCGCCCTTTCCGAGAGATGGGAACAGTATTCGACGAGAGGCTGAATCTTCGCCTTGTAGAGTTATAGGCGTTGCATCGCACTGAAATACTATCTCGCTCTGTTGAGAATACTAAGCTTATTCAAGGCTAACTTGTCTTTACCCGTTTGTCAACCGGGAACGGAACCTTTTTCCGGGATTTAAGTATCCCATGTCCTTTTCCGGGATTCGAAGTATCCCCATACGGTTTAGGCGTGAGGAGGCAATATACTCAATGTCCATGGACAAATAAACAAACACATTTTTTATGCAAAAGTATGGATATAATATATTATACTTAGTTTACATTTTATGATCTCTTTTTTCTTTCTGGAAATTTTCAAGAAGTACTAGTACTAGACTAGTATCCCAAGTGATCCTCTTCCTGTAGTTGTATTCCTCATGTCACAGGGTCGTGACCTTCCCTTTTAATAACCTTCCTTCTAATAATGTTAAGCCAGCTTTTCCTATCGTCAGCCACTTGAAAAGCGTCGTAAACAATGGACTCAATAATTTAGGTGCGTATTTGATCGGACTAACGCATGGGACTGCGGCCCCGCGGTCTTTCGACCTCAGTCTTGCCAATGACTATTTTAATATTGTCCCCTTTCTTTTTGGATATTATGTGTCCATAGTATTCTAAAATAGATTTGAGGCATATTGTGGTAAAGAGCCTTGCCATAACTTTTAGCTTAGCCAGGATGGACGCGTTGGTTCTGAAAACTGTCAAATTGAATTTTGGAGCATTTTCCTTCATTATCACATCTCGAAGGCGTCGATATATCTGAGGTCTGTTGAAGTATGGTGTATTGTATACTAAAGTGTAGACAAGTTTTGTCTTACTTTTTAAAGAAAACATTTTGTCACGCAAGGCTTTACGCATTTGACACATAGCACTCTTAGCCATCCTAATTATTTAATTAAAGTGTATCTGGTTCACAGGAGCCATTGTTCGTAATAGTGGACCCATGTGATAGCGATAAAGGAATAATAATTGATAACAGGCCTTAGCAAAAATCAGCGACATGAAATTAATATACCTAGCAGTATTTAAGATTTTCTAGTTGATGCCCACAACTCTGTAGAGCCAAAAATTCGTTTGTCTCGCGGGGACCGTGCAGTAAAGGACGTAGGATTCTTCCTATCCCAGTATAAAAATGTCCTTTCCCAGGACTCCAAGTATCTTCATACCAAATGTCAGGAAAATTGTTTGGGTGTAAAGAAGTAACGAATAGAGATCAATTTTCGTATTTATAATAATATTGTATAAGTATAAGCGGATTATATACATTGTGATAAATACACATAATTTATAAAGCTTATCATATGATTTTTTTAAGAAGGTTAAAAAATATTATTTAAAATAAAATTTTTGCTACTGATGATGCTTTGCTAGCTAATTAAGTTGATTGCTTACTATATTTTAGCACTTTTTTGCACATTAACGGTATAAACACACTTTTTTCAGAAAAGATAATTTATAAATATAGTATATTTTATGCAGGGTTAACTTTTACTCAATATATATACTTATATATATATATATACCCTGCATAAAATATACTTAATGCATCTTTAGTTTTTATAATATTATGTTTTTTATGCTTGTATGTTATTTTCATATACGTAGGTACTAGCTATAAAGTTTGCCCGACTGTACTTCAGTATGAGTTATCACTTATCAGTAAGATAGTATCACTTAATCCCTTACTGTACAAATTACTCATTCTAAAACAAAATAGTTACTTATAAGTTCTACCGTACTTTATCCGGGGTAAAAGTATCCTATGTTCTTTCCCGGGTCTCAAAGTGTTGAAAAAAATTGTCTCAAAGAACATCAATACCAAATATTAACAAAACAGGGGGGTGTGCCAAAATGTTTTCGTTTTCGCTTCGTTATAGAATCGCCAATGAAAATGTATGGAATTGACATAAGCGTTAATATGACGTTGACGTTCGACTCGTCTTATGTCAATTCCATACATTTTGATCGGCGATTCTTTAACGAAGCGAAAACGAAAAAGTTTCGGCTAAATGGCCTGGTTCGTCGGTTTGGGCGTGAAGAACAGACGTATATATATGTCACCGATAATGTGCGTAAACCAGTTAGACTGCAGATTAAATTGAAGGTATTCTACAGATTATCTGGGTGAGTCAGTTAAAGTGCAAAAAGTTTATTCTATTCTCATTAAATTACATAAGACAGGTTCTTGTTTGAATAAAACGTGCTATTTAGTTGTAGAGAATTATCGAATATATTTTTTTTGGAAATAAACAAAGGAACAAGTTACAAATTTAAAGTAAAATGTTACTTACTTAGAAAAAAAACCAACCGATACAACAACAGTTTTAGGTTGACAAGCTTAGGTCAAAGTTTTTAGGAGTTTTACGAAGAATATTTAAAAAGAAATAGAATGCAAACTAACTAGGTAAAGTGCAAATATAAGCCGTTTTTATTTAAATTTCACACTTTAACGGCAACGAATCTGCAGATTACCTAGGTAATGTGCACGTTAATGTATTTTGCATTCTAACGGTAACATATACACTGGATATGGATAGCTACAAATTTCTTAGTTTACGGTTTAAATTGAGACTTCAAACGAAATAAAACGTTTATTATAATATGCAAATTATAAATGTAATTTATTATATTATTACATAGTTATTTTAACGGATCGTTACCTTAAATAATGTGTAACGCCTATTTAGTGTCGACCTTCTATTAAATACAATAATAAGTATGAAAAATATGAAATCACATTTATGACTAATGTTTTTGTTTATGAGCTTGTCCTACAACCTTAAATCTACAGGGTGTAACAACCTTGGTCGCGCATGAGTTCGTATTTCACCCGCGAAGCCGTACGTCTTGCAGCGAACAACAAAAAATAATAATTACAAGATTACCCAGTTAAAATCAGCCAAATCGGTTCAGTCTTTCTCGAGTTTTAGCGAGACTACCAAAATTAAAAATTTATTTGTATTGACATAGATATTGTCCTCTCCCAAGACTTAAATAAATCTTCAAACCCATCAAAATTAGTTTAGCGGTTTTAAGCATTAAGAGGTTATAGAGACACATCACTAAAGTTACATATTATAAAACAAAGTCGCTTTTTTTCCCTCATGTCCCTTTGTTCCCTTTAATCTTTAAAACTACGCAACGGATTTTGATGCGGTTTTCTTTGATAGATAGAGTGATTCAAGAGGAAGGTTTATTAAGGTGAACGCAGATTTGGCCGCACCGCACGCACCGCAGTCGCCGCATCCGGAATTCTTTATAGCGTCGCGCTTGCCAACTACAAATTACTGGGACTGTAGAACTTTTGCCAGAAACTGTAAGTGCTCACATAGCACCCAAGTTCAAATTCTGCCCAGTTTCCTCAGTGAATGTGGAGCAAACCTTTTCTACATATATTTACAAAAATATTCTAAATGATCGCAGAGACAATCTTACAACTAAAAATTTAGAAAAATATTTTTGATTGCTTACGTTTACAATTTTTTTTTTTAAATTTTAATGTCATATTAAATTAATGTTACTCTACCTATTATCGCCTATCAAAAAATAATTTACTAATTGTATGCAGATTTTCAAATTGCATATTGTCATTTAATTTAGCATATTCTGCCAATTTTCATGCATATTTCAAACATTTTTCTGCATATTTGCATGCATATAACAAGCTTTTTATGTTGCATATAATCCGGTCTCTAGTAATCATCTTTTTTTTCGCGACAAAAAGTATCCTGCGCCGTGATCTACTCTGTCTACGTACCTATAATTTCATGAAAATTAGAAAATTAGCCCAATACTTTCGTATTCTAATGCAAACGATTTTTTTTCTCTCTCTATTTATTATTAACAACTAGATGACGCCCGCAACGTTTATTGCGAGGGAACCGTATATTTTTCCGGGATAAAAAGTATCCTATGTCCTTTCCCAGGACTCAAAGTATTTTCATGCAAAATTTCAGCAAAATCGGTTCAGCGATTTGGGCGTGAAGAGGTAACAGACAGACAGACAGACAGACTTTTTTATTTATAATATTAAGTATGGATTAGTATAGAATATAGATAGCCGTTGAAGTGTTAAAGACGGAATTGGAAGCAATAGGAAACGAAATATTTTCTTCCGACCCTCGATGCATTAGGAAGTCCTTAACGCATCGTCATAGCCGGTCGCATTACAGGACACATGATCCTGGCCTCAGAATGCGATCAAGATTATGACAGTCAGTGGCGTAGCTACTAAGAGGCAAAGTGGGGCGGTGCACCGGAGCCCCCAAGCGCAAGGGGCTTTGCAATCTCCGATTTATAATGTAAACTTCAAAAGATAGCAGCAAAAGACGTCAAATTTCCGAGTACGCCTCTGATCATTCGTCACATTGCCCATATAAAATTAATGATTTGCGAGCTGGGGACCGTACTTTATTTTTTGTCCCAGGGTCCTCGATTACCCAGCTACGTGATACGTCACTTGGACACAATGGCCATCGACCTCGCCAGTCGCCACTACCTGCGGAAATACTAGCACAGATCACTAAATTGATAGCACTTTGAATAATAAAAACATAAAGGTGGCAGCCCTAAAAATTGACAATAATTGAGACATTATACCCGCGCCAGGATGTGTGTCGTTAGCCAGGAATAAGGTCAGAGGGGATATTGGACTATTAATACACTGACCTCTCTCAATCTATTTTGAGATACTCTTAAGATTCGTTACCAAGATAGGTAAAGGAACTCCAAAGGTTTCCTGTGCATCAAGGGATTCTAATCATGACCTGGGTTTTGGTTTTTTTTCTAGAGCAAAATAATTCTAAAATCCTTGACTTGACAAAAATGTAAAGAAATAAAAATGTCATTTTGCTAACTCATAATAAAGTTACCAGAGTTTAAGCCACAGTAACCATCTTAATTAACTGTGGTTTAACATAACATCCATTCTTCGAACGCGTGAACTGAATCCAGTGATTTCAGTTCAAGTCATTCACGTCAATTACCAAATTGTGTCAGCCCTGAGAAAGATCTTAGGGTTTTCAAAAACCCTAGATCTCTCTCAGAATTTGTGAAAACCCTGAGATCTCGTTCAGAATGTTAACCTAACGTTAACGGGTGTTAATTTATTTGAAATCGAATTAATGCTTGATAAACTGCCAGCGACCCCGATCGCTGACTTTATTACCATGGCGCACCTTAACAGGACACATGGCTTTCCTTAGCCGTATTCCATATTAGGCATTTCCGTATACAAGCAAAAGTGTAATTTGCGATGAGGCTCTTTCTCTCTTCGCTCCGTTGGAAATTGGAATCACTGCATAAAAAAAATCTTCCCGCTGTCTCTCCCTATGTATCTAATATCAATGCAATAATCTTTGGCTTATAATTAACTGATCACCAGAAATAGTAACATTTCACAGACAAAAATAGTAAACGATCACCAAAATACAGACCACCATTTTAATGTAAAATGATAACCAAAGATTTAACATCTTAAAACCAAAAAAGAAAATGATCACCAAAATAAGTAAATGATCACCAAAATCAGTAAATGATCACCAACATTACACTAGCATTTTAATGTAAAATGATCACCAAAATTAGTAAATGATCACCGACATTATACTAGCATTTTAATGTAAAATGATCACCAATGATTTATTATCTCGCTATCCTATTTATACAAAATGACTCCAAATAAATCATTGTTAAACCAAAAGTAGTAAACGATTACCAAAATTAGTAAATGATCACCAATATTATACGTTAGCATTTGAATGTAAAATTATAACCAAATAATATTTGGTTATATTATATATTTATTTACCAATAGCAAGTCTCAGTAAAAGAGTCCCGTTTGTACCCTTTGGGTACGAAACCCTAAAAACGGGACTCCATTACTGAGACTTCGATGTCTGTCCGTCTGTCCGTCCGTCTGTCTTTCTCTAGGCTGTATATCAAGAACCGCTCCAGCTAGACTTCTGAAAATTTAACAGATTGTGTATATCTGTTGCAGCTATAACAACAAATACTAAAAACAAAATAAAATTATTATATAAGGGGGGCTCCCATACAACATACGTGATTTTTTTGGCCATAATGGCAACCAGTAGGCACATTGATATTTTCGCAAAGGCCTTGATTATATGTATACTTCAATAATTAATAATAATAATAGAAAAAAAATTTAAAAGGGTCTGCCAAGCCCCAACCCATAGAAAAACACAATTTTAGGTTTAATTTTGCTCTATAAATGGTACGGAACCCTCCATACGATACTTGGCTGATTATTTTGTTAATAATATGCTTACATTTTTTGTCAATCATAGTTATTTATTTGGACAGAAATATTGCATTGATTTGCTCACAAGGATTTGGCGATAATTTACTATATTTGGTGATCATTTACTATATATGGCGGTCATTTACTGTATTTGGTGATCATTTACTTAATTTTGTGATCATTTACTATATTTGGTGGTCATTTACTATATTTGGTGATCATTTACTATATTTGGTGTTCGATTACAATTTGAAGTGTTTTCAGGACTAAAATAGCTGGTAGTATTGCAATTTTAGACTTTATTTTTTTGGTGTTCAATATCTTTTTTTGGTAAAGGGTATCAGTGCATTTTTTGGTGGTCATTATATTTGTTCCCATAATCTTTGAATGGATTTTGATGCGGTTTTCTTTAATAGATAAAGGATTCGAATTTCAAGGGGAATGTTTATTAAAATATGCTAAATGACGCCCGCAACTCCGTTGCGCCAAAATTCGTTTATAGTACCGTACATTTTTCGGGATAAAAAGCACCCTATGTCCTTTCCCGGGACTCAAAGTAACTCCATACCAAATTTCAGCAAAATCAGTTGCTGAACCGATAGAAAATGGTTTGGGCGTGAAGAGGTAACAGACAGACAGACAGACAGACTTTCGCATCTATACTTATTATAAAACAAAGTCGCTTTTTTTTCCCACATGTCCCTTTATTCCCTTTAATCTTTAAAACTACGCAACGGATTTTGATGATTCTTTCAGTTTCAGATAGCCCATTTATCGAGGAAGGCTATAGGCTATATTTTATCACGCTAAGACTAATAGTAGCGAAGAAATAGAGGAAAATGTGGAAAAAACGGGGAAAATTATTTGAAAGGGCTAACTTGAACGCGCTAATCTCAGAAACTACTGGTCCGATTTGAAAATTCTTTTCGTCCGATTTGAAAAGTTCGTTTCGTTAGATAGCCCATTTGCTAAGGAAGGCTATAGGCTATAATTTATCACGCTAAGACTAATATGAGAATATGGAAAAAACGGGGGAAATTATTTGAAAGGGCTTATCTCGCGAAATACTAGAGCAATTTTTATGTTATTTGGCACAGATAAGAAGTAGACCACGTGAAGGATCATAGGCTATCGATTTTAATCATTTTTTCAGTAGCTATATATTTTATACCCGTGCGACGCCGGGATGGGTCGCTAGTTTATAATATTAGTATTTAGTATGGATATTAGTATGGATTATGTATTGTATAGCTAATACATTTGTATAATATGGTAGTTTTGCAAAGCCTAGTAAAATAAAGATAAAAAGCTAAAAGTTTTCATTTTCCACGTGTACATTCTACGCAAAATCTATTTCAAGCAAAACAATCTAAAATATTGACACAAATCGGTGACAAACCATTTAACTGGTAACGTACACGAAAATAATAATTCAACCAAATTGTAGGATCACGATTTTGACTTCTCGGAAAATTGTTTACCGCCTATAAGTTAATGGTCGTAACCGAAAATATTGAAGTAGCAGCTGCGAATAACATGTGTATTGTGTAATGATTCGTGATTTTTTATTTATTTTAACAATTTATTGTACTGTGTACACAATAGACATTTATAACAATACTATTTAAATATGGAAAAACTACAACGATTTTTTTATAGACTAGGTATAGTATTCCTGCAGGCTGCAGCCTAGGTTATATTTTTTATTTTTCATAAAAAAAAGTTCGCTTTGCTAATGAGGCGGGGGATGTTTGTTGATTGATGTTCTTAGGCCTGGGTTAGAATATTACATTAGCGAGTTTAAAACAAAATGCGACTTTAACTCGTGAATACTTTTAAAGTTCTAGATTCTACTTCCTCATCACACTTGTATCACAATGTGCATTACCGTCACCGCTCATCTCGTTAGGTGTCAGGTATGACTTAACAAAGGACTCATTGTAACAGATTGATACCATCTAATTAGTTTAGCATTGAGTGGGCGGATAACGGCGGTGATGATAAAAAATAACACGGATATAAAACATAACGGAAAAAATGTCCTTCTTTAAACGTTTTAAAGAAGAAGGTGTAATACTAAATGACGCCCGTACATTTTTCCGGGGTAAGTAGTGTCATATTTCCTTTCCCGGGTCTCAAAGTATGCAGTATGCACATACCAAATTTTAGCGAAATCGGTTCAGTGAGTTGGGCGTGAATGGGCGTCACACAAACTGACTTTTGCGTTTATAATATTATAAAATTAGTAGGATTGTTCGACGCACGCAAGTTGAAATAGGCAAATATTATTTATTTTCGATCAAGGCAATTGATTTAATAAGTGAATTGCAGCGGATCTGCTATTATTTGGTCGATTTATTTCAAAATAAGTATCTAGTAATTTAATCAGGGTGGGCTAGAGTGCTTGACATAACTCGACCGAAATGCTTATGATTTTAAATTTTTCTGATGGTAAATATTATTAATAAACAACTAAAACAGTTAAATACCTTAGTAAGGTAACTTTTTATTGCACTACGTATATTGTTATAGTTTCTCTAGTCTATAGTGACTACTGACTACCATTATAGTGTCTCAAATCTCAATAAGGGATCGCTGACTAAGCTATAAGCGCATTGCAATTTGCAAGGAATTTTATGAAATAAAAGTCTATTATCTAGATTTATATTCAGAATCAGATTTTGAGTTCTATATTTTGTTAAGTGATTTTTAGGGTTCCGTACCCAAAGGGTAAAACGGGACCCTATTACTAAGACTTCGTTGTCTGTCCGTCCGTCTGTCTGTCTGTCTGTTCGTCTCCAGGCTGTAACTCCAGAACCGCTATAGCTGGACTTCTGCAATTTTCACAGATTGTGTATATCAGCTGTTGTCGCTATAAATTAACAAATACTAAAAACAAAATAAAGTTAATATTTATGTGGGGCTCCCATACAAGAAACGTGATTATTTTGGCCTTTTTACGAGTAGCTTGTATAGTAATCAATAATGACAACTGCAGCTTACTTGAAATTAATTAACTTGAAATTTTCACAAAATCCTTAATTATGTTTGTAATAGTGTTTGTAATCTAATAATTATTAATAGAATTAAAATTAAATCAATATTTAAGAGGGCTCTTATACAAACCACACAATTTTTTGCCTATTTTAGCTCTATCACGGTACGGAAGTCGGAATCCTTCGTGCGCGAGTTTGACTCGCACTTGGCGATTTTTTCTGGTTAATGATAATAATTATTGTGAGAATAGAGTATTTATGAGTCGTAATTGTTTGCAGGAAGCAGAAGAATGGGCTCGCAGACAGAGCAGTCGAGGCGGCCAGATGGTAAACCCCTCGTTCGAGCCCGATGACTTCCTTCCACAGAGGTAAGTACCGTACATTTTTATATCACCTTCGATTATACAATGTGACCCGACACCGGTGTCCGATCCCCTAATGGCATATTTTATTGACAAAGGCTTTCAGAAAAAAAACCCCAACTTAAAAAAAAATCCCTGGCTCTCATACTATAATCTGACCAATACTTCATATCATAAGAAAACAGACGAACATATTATAAACTCCTCCTTTTTGGAAGTCGGTTAAAAATCGTTGTAACTTCTTAACTATCTGACTAGAGCATAGAAGTAAAAGAATTTATTTAAGATGAAAACTTCCTCTATCTTTTTAAAATAAAAAAGAACCAGTTTAATGTACTAGATTCTTCACAAAAAGCCATTAATTAAAAAATACATAATTTTTTTTCTTTAAAATTTGGTTTTTCTATATTTATAACATACCTATTGCCTTTGTAAGCGTAGTCCAAAAGTTAAGCTATCAAATAAATGAGCCTTTTTTATCTTCATAATATTATATGAGAAGAATTGGTCAGATTAGTATGAGAGCTCGAGAAAAACTAAAATGGCTGTCATTTTACAACCGCGAGAGAGAGAAAAATTGAGAGCCAATTTGTCGATAAAATATGCCATACATACGTCCCGCTTTGGGCGGGACAGTCCCGCTTTCAGACAGTCTGTCCCGCTGTCCACCGCGAGGCCGAAATTGTCCCGCCTTTGCCAAACAGACCAAACGACAATAATTTAAAAGTATTTTTAATTGTTTGAAATGCCTGTGCAATGCCTGGAAGTAACGTGATTATTCTGCCTTCCTCGATAAATGAGCTATCTAGAACTGACAGAATTTTTCAAATCAGACCAGTAGTTCCTGAGATTAACGCGTTCATATCACATATTATATAAACAAACAAACTCTTCCGCTTTATAATGTTATAGTAAAGTTAATATCTATACTAATATTATAATTGGGAAGAGTTTGTTTGTTTGTTTGAACGCGCTAATCTCAGGAACTACTGGTCCGATTTGAAAAATTCTTTTACTATTGGATAGCCCATTTATCGACGAAGGCTATAGGCTATATTTTATCACGCTAAGACTAATAGGAGCGAAGAAGTAGAGAAAAATGTGGAAAAAACGGGGGGAAATTATTTAAAAGGGCTTATTTGAACGCGCTAATCTCAGGAACTACTGATCTGATTTGAAAAATTATTTCAGTGTTAGATAGCCCATTTATTGAGGAAGGCTATAAGCTATATTTTATCACACTAAGACTAATAAGAGCGAAGAAATAGAGGGAAATAAGGAAAAAACGGGGGAAATTATATGAAAGGGCTTATTTGAACGCGCTAATCTCAGGAACTACTGGTCCGATTTAAAAAATCTTTCAATGTTAGATAGCCCATTCATCGAAAAAGGCTATAGGCTATATTTTATCACGCTAAAACTAATTGGAGTGAAGAAATAGAGAAAATTTAGCCACAAAATAAATATAGAGTTGCAGAATAGAGAGAAAGAGTCCTTTCCCTATCTGATCTTCAGACAAATAGCGATAAGTCAACGGACGGAATATGTATATCTGGCGACGAGTCTTGAAAAGAAGAGAGGATAGCTATTAGCTGCAGTAAACATAATATTTATTATTTATCATTATACAACATGCAACAAAGCTAAATGATAATACTTTAGGTTGTGTACGTCGTGCGTGTCCCATCGCCCATGCATAAAGTTCACTGTAAAAGTAGCAGTGCTGAAAGAGCAATTTTTTAACTTTGTCCAAGTATTGCACAAGTGAAACTTAACGGCAAAAATCACAAATGTAATAGTCACCTTTGGAGCCTCCACAGGCTACATAGCCCATTAGTCAAAAATTTGATACTGTACCCATGGCTCTCCAGCTCGGTCATTGGAACCACATTACGACCAATGTGAGGGGGCCAAATTACAATCATTGCTAATATTTAAACAAACGTACCAAAAATATTTACTAAATGTATAATTTTATATTTACCTTTTAAATTCCGGAGAACAGTTTGATGTATCCGATGTTTGAACACAAAAGCCAAATATTTCTGTTTCTTAACAACTATCGAAATAAAATCACACACGCTTAAAAGTTTCGCAGGTCGCAAGTTTAACTCGATCTAATGACAATCGAACTTGACAGCCGCTGTTGGATTTGTACGGTGCTAAATTTGTAGCATGCCGCGAGCATCTCGTTCCACCAAAATTATACTGGATAGCGTTGTTAGGAGCCCGGGCTACCCTCGAAATTCTCATACAAACGTAATACCAAAATAATTTTCTCATACGAAAATATTTAACATGTTTGAGTTATTTTTCAGCTTAAAATAGTAATTACCTAGGTTCCTGTACAAAAATAAACTTCAAAATATTGAAACACTAAAAAAAAATTTGTGTATAAATTTTTTTTACTAAATTTACTACTAAATATTTAAACACTAAAAAATAGAGTAAAACACTAAAAAATATATAAATAAATAGTAAATTTACTACAAAATATTTAAATACTAAAAAATATTTTTTCTTCAAAACTATTTTAACTTCAAAATATATAAACACTAAAAATAGTGTTTAAATATTTTGAAGTTTATTTTTGTACAGGAACCTAGGTAATTACTATTTTAAGCTGAAAAATAACTCAAACATGTTAAATATTTTCGTATGAGAAAATGATTTTGGTATTACGTATGTATGAGAATTTCGAGGGTAGCCCGGGCTCTTAAAGCACTAAATATTGAGGGGGGGGGGGCAATATATGTGCAGGGGCCACATTACCACCTTTTCCCTGTATCTTATAGTAAACTTTTTCTCTTTCAGTTTATCACCAGTTAAAGATGACAAGAAAGGACGGAAGGACAAGGGTATTTTCCTAGTGAATATGAAAGAGAAGAACTTAGAAGAAGTAGAAGAATATGAACCCTACGATAACAGAGTAGTCGATCATCCTACGACGTAAGTCTTCTTTATTAACTCTATACTAGTTCTGCGCCACTTTGAGCTTTAATAAGACCGAAGTGGAATCTTCAACCATAGTCCATACATATGTGGTCGCTGATACAGTACTGATACCTACAGTGCGATAGCATTGAAAATTACTAGTTGGTACGGGAGCCCTAGAACAATTTTTTCTTAATCAAGGTAATTTTTTGTGAGTAGCTTCATTTTGATAAGACAAACAACATAATATTATTTTGTATCTGCGAAAAATCTTGAAAGTGGTAGCTAACAGAGATAGAAAGGATTTCATACTTTGCTTTGACGGTACTAAAATATGGATAATTCTATTTGTAGGACAATGTTACTCTTAAATTATGTAACTATTAACCTCATATAATTTAAGAGTAACATTGTCCTACAAATAGAATTATCCATATTTTAGTACCGTCAAAGCAAAGTATGAAATCCTTTCTATCTCTGTTAGCTACCACTTTCAAGATTTTTCGCAGATACAAAATATGTTGTTCATCTTATCAAAATGAAGCTACTCACAAAAAATTAGCTTGATAGTAAATAAAAACAATTGTTCTAGGGCTCCCGTACTATATTGTTCTTTTTTACATTATGATAGGTATGTATAGCTACTGGATACTGGAATCCAGTGATATAAATTACTTGAATTCACCATCATCACAGATTACCTGTGTGACATACTCCTCTATAATATGAGATTAGCTTGCTTCTATTAATTAGTTTTAAAGAAATATTTTACAGAATAACATTTGTACCTGTGGGCTGTTTATTTACCCAATAAACGCGTAAAATCATGGAAAATGACAGCAATTTGAAATATTTTCGCTATCTGAAGATTGTTTACTGGGTAATGGTTTTAGGTCAACAGATTGAGTGCGGATTTCTACAAGTGCTTTTAGAATTCCTATCTGCTGATATATTTTTGATTCCGTCTAACAATATGACGTATTTGCTTTTTACGAGGTCAAGACCATAATTTTGAGTAGAATGAACCCTCCATTATATTGTATGTCAAGCTACAGAAAATACTCTGCCGCTCAGAGCAGATTTCACAGGCACAGGTTTTTTATGTATACCTACTAGTCCTACTACCGACTAAGTTGATACTCGACCAGGCAAACATACTTAAACACAGCATCTTTAAATCGTGCGCACACACACTGTGTGAATGCAGTAGAACTTAGGCCGTGTTCACACCAAACCGACTGTGAGCCGCCGAATGTGAGCACTGAGCAGGCTCAGTCACTGTGAGCCTCATAAGTTAGTTCACACTCATGGGGCTCACAGTGCCCCATGAGGGTGAACGTGAAAATTTACGGTATCGATTGTCTGCGCCTACGCCTAGCGTAATAGCGTTATTATTGTCGGTTAGGTGTGAACGAAAACGTGAATATGTATGGAAATATAATAAACTGCGTAACGTTCGCTCACATTCGGCGGCTCACAGTCGGTTTGGTGTGAACACGGCCTAACAGTATTTTTCTGTCTAAAATCTATTAAGCCGTCATAGAGTCCTTTGAAACTAATCAAGGAATATGTGGCACCTTTATATAACTATCATTATAACGCATCATTCCTTTACAGGAACACCGAAACGCTCCTCCATCTTCTCAAAGGCAGTCTGGGAACAGGTATCCTGGCTATGCCTCACGCTTTCAAGAACTCTGGCTATGTAGTCGGGACTATAGGCACGATAGTCATCGGCGTTCTGTGCACGTATTGTATACATGTGCTGATAGACTCGTGCTATGCGCTGTGCAAGCGGCGGAGACTGCCATCACTGACGTACACTGCTGCCGCCGAAGCTGCCTTGAACGAAGGCCCGGATGTGTTCAAGAAGTGTGCGCCGTATGCAGCGTAATTATAATATTTTATTTTCATTAAGCCAAGATCAATGACGGATTAAGACTACTTGATGCCCTAAGCAATACATGCCTGTGGGCATTTATTGCCATCACCGCCCACGAAAACTTGGAAAATCCAAAGCGGCAGCGGTTACCGCAAGGTGCGATAAATGGGAGCAAGAGTTGCACTTGTAATAATAATTGTAACCCCTAGAGCTCTCTACGAGCTTGCTTTCGTGGTTTTTAAAATCGACAAACGTTTGCAAAACTGATGTGTGTTGGCACACAAGCTTAGGTATTTTTTATTAAAATGCCGAGCATATAAAATATAGTTATGTATAATGTAACTAAGTCTCACGCTCATAATTCATATTATCAAGTTTATTTCACGCTCTTCAGTAAAATTTATTCTTTGTTCAATTTGGTACACAGCTAATATTAGGTAACATAATTATTATTTAGGAATATCTTAAAAAAATCACAATCTACCTTTGCTAGGTTTTATCCTACATGCGATAAATGTATCTCACAAGTCACAACACCATCTATTTATGGTTTTTTTTTTCACCAAACATTTTCTATTGTTACAGGCATATAGTGAACATTTTCCTGCTGATATACCAGATTGGAACATGCTGCGTATACGTCGTGTTCGTCGCTGAGAACATCCAGTATGTTCTGAAACAACAGTTCCAAATCGACTTCAACATAACCTATATCATGTTATGCATACTCCTACCGCTGATATTCATAAACTGGGTGCGAGATTTGAAGTATTTGGCGCCATTTTCGGCCATCGCCAACGCTGTGACTATCGTCAGTTTCGGCATCATCCTGTACTACATATTCAGAGAAATACCGTCGATGGAAGGAAGGGTACCTGCGGGCAGGATCACGGACTTCCCTCTTTTCTTCGGTACAGTGCTGTTCGCGTTAGAAGCCATAGGAGTTGTAAGTATTTCCTACAATTATCAATTGCTTAGTGAAAAACTATTGTTTTTCCTCTATTGAGAAAACGATATAATAATTGCCCACCTAACAATTGTTAATGATTCATGATTATTTTTATGTGACATTGAGCAGGAAAAAGAACCAACTTAGTTCCTGTTTTGCTGATTGGCTATATTAAATTCTTTTACGTACTTTTTTTTTTGTTCATAACAATAACTAGCTATATGACCGAGCTTCGCTCGCTAAATTTCATGAAAATCGTTGGAGCCGATTCCGAGATTCCAAATATACACAAGAATTGCTCGTTTAAAGGTATAAGATTCGTTTGGTCGGCTTATGCCAATTCACTTTTACTTAGCTGTGATCGGTCGGATGAGTTTGATTTAACGCGACCAAATTACATAGGTCCGCCATCTGCCTAGGAATCAACTTCTCTGATAGTACAAAATGTCTTTAACATTCCTTTCCATTTCAGATTCTCCCTCTGGAGAACGAAATGAAGACTCCTCGGGATTTCGTTGGCAAATTCGGTGTCCTCAACCGGGCTATGATCAGCATCATCATACTGTATGTGGGCATGGGACTGTTCGGTTATCTGCGATACGGCGACGAAGCTAAAGGTTCCATCACGCTTAACCTGCCGTCTGATACTGAAGTGTAAGTTTACTGATAAGTAAGCGATAGATACCTAATTATTCTTAGATGTTACGCTCACAATGCAACGTGATATAAGTGTTGTTTCATGTCGGTTTTAAATAGACCTCTGTATTTATGATTTAGGTACTAAACCATACTGGTCCATTCCTGCTAAATATTAGAATATATCTTTTATACAAAGTACTGCCCAAAGTGGTAGACTAGTGGTTGCAAGCATCATCCGAGACATCAAAGGAGTAGGAATCTGGTCTTTAAATTCCTCAACTATTATTTTGTTCATAATCAAATCCCACAGCGAAATACAACGTTTCTTAGTAAACATAACAGAAATATTCAATCCGATCACGATACCTATTTAGTAGGACATTGTAATGCTTAATCCTTCGATGGCGGATTGAAATCGATTGTTAATCTAATGTTGTTGCGGTCATCGGTGTCCTTATAGGGCTTGATGGGCTAATTTACTTTAAGATATTCATTTCTCACGAAAGCTTCATATTTCAGGCTAGCCAGCGTAGTGCAATGCTTGCTGGCGTTTGCGATTTTCGTTACCCACGGCTTAGCGTGCTATGTGGCTATCGACATCCTATGGAACGAGTACATCGGCCAGAGACTGCTCAACAGCAACCATAGGCTGCTGTGGGAGTACATGTTGAGGACTACCATCGTGCTTATTACATGTAAGTTTATCATTTATTCAGGTGTGTCCAGCTCTGGATTTATGTATAGGCTATGGCCTATGGGCGGCCGCATCATATGGTGTCTTAGGGGGGGGCGGCAGCGTCCTAGGATGGCGGCAGAGTTCGTACACAGGGGCGGCAACATTAAAATATATTAATAGATTTATTTATTATTAATAGATACTCATCAAAATATTAAATACGGCCCTTTGTGTGTCCTGCTTATTTTTCTCTACGTGCTAATCCGTGACGTGGATCGCTCAGAAATTGTATGCCGTGGCCCGTTACCCATGTAGTGTACCTACACACAGTACCGACACTCCTGAAATGTCACGCCTAATCTGTACAAAGCTATTGGCTCGCCTGCTTCGTCTGGATGAAAGTTAATTCTATGGTTTATAATATTGTTCATTCTTCGTTTTACAAAGTAACCAACATATCTCATATTAATACTTACCTCTCTTTCCAGTTGCATTGGCCGTCGCGGTGCCACTATTGGACTTGTTCATTTCGTTGTTCGGAGCGCTCTGCCTATCCGCTCTCGGCCTAGCCTTCCCAGCTATCATTCAAACCTGCACTTACTGGTACTACGTCTCTGACTCCGAGAGACTACGGATGATCATCAAAAACGCCATAGTCGTCGTCTTCGGAGTCCTAGGCCTAATCGTCGGTACCTGGACCTCGCTCCAAGGCATCATACAAAAGCTGGAGGAAGGAAACGATGGGAACTCCACAATACCTTTCACAAACTCGACGTTAGAAAATTAGACTTTATCTTACATCATTTTGAGTGCCATTTTATTTAGTGAACCGTCCGTGGCATATTTTAAGTACAGCTATGGAGATTAGGTATTATTAAGGATAAGTGTAAATTTTATTGTGTATGATAGTTGTGAGAAAGTTCGGAGTTCGGACTTTATGCGAATACTGATAAATTGATTCAATGTATATATTTTTGGAATGTAAATAACAAATATCAGATAATTATCTATACTCGCTCTAGGCTGGTCTGTAAGACTAGTGGCCGAAACTACATTCATACAAAATATTTTTAGTTTAGATTAAATAGTATTATGGTTTAATAATAGGATTATTTATTTTATAATAGGGCTAATTCTGAATCGTCAAAAAAAAATCTCTAATGTCACTGAAGTATTTTTAATTGTAATTCGTTTTTATAGCGACTTTGACTATTAGAAGCTACGAATAATAAAACCTAATAGTAGGGGAGGTCGCGCTCAGTTTAAAAAGTCATTTCATACTGAGCGAAAATCGTTACAATAATAGTATTCCATTAATACATAACAGCTTTGATCGTCAGCCACTTCATAATGGGTGGAATAAAAATTGAGAGCATCTCAAAGTTGTTGTTGCGAATCGTATTGAATTGACATTAAAAAGATCCCAATTCGCACCTAATAAAGGTTTATATCTAGATTATACACGTTTAGGTTCGGTAGGTGTTATTTTAGTTTTAGTATATAACAACAGATGGTGCTTTTTTAGTAAAATGTATATAATTCTTCTTCACAAATATCATAACTTATATCGCTGGCTGACGGTGACTGACGTTGAATCCCCCGTCTGCAATACGGCTGACGGTGATTTTTTGGTTAAACATGACCTCAATAATCATCCATCAAAGTTTCATTCGGTATAAAATCACTTTTCGCAACTACTTTTTTTACAACTTTGAATTACTCTCAATTAACATTCCACCACGGGTGCGGCGACTGACGCTGATGTATGAAATGACTTAACGAACGCTAGCACTACCTCCCCTACTATAAGGAAACGTAACTCCCATACTAATACAGTTTTAAATTTGGTTCCATTCGAACTGTCATGTAACGTCAGCCTTTATACCGCTCAAGGTCACCTAAATATTGCAAATGTATGAAAAGTGAACCTAAGGTACACTTTTTTGACAAGTATTTTGGAGTATGTTTTTTGACGAAGTTACTCTTCCTTAGTTTTTATTATTCGTAGATTAGAAGTAATTTTAACTGCTTGGTATTATTTAGATGACTTACAACTACTAATCTTTGGAGTTGAATTAAGCAGTTTTAGGGCCTGTTTCACCACTTTCTGATAAAGTACCGAATAGGCTATTCACAGCTTTTTTGACAGATTCTCCATACTTCATCTGTCGTTAAGTGGTGGATAGCATATTCGACACTTCTCAGGAAGTGGTTAAACAGGCCCTTAGTGTAATCCAAATTGAATTAAATTCGAAATGTATTATTTTTAGCACTGTAGAACAGTCGACAGTGAAATATTAGAGTATTAATATTAGATTTACGTATACGGTAATCCTAGTTTGCTTTCATAATAATTAACACGAGAAAAAAACTAACGTTGTGATTATATGGGCCATAGTTACTAAGATTAAGTTGTGGTAAGAACGGGAGTGGTGGCCTTTTAATATCTTTGCATATTTCTTTTCAACACTTGTCTTCAAATATGCACATTTCGGATCGTGAAAGAAAATTATTATAATTATTTGCATATTATTTTTACTGTACATTGGCATTCATGATGTCTTTTTTGTACCTGTTGTCTTCTAGATATGTAAAAATCTGTTACTAAATTAACGTCTTGAACGGCCATCGTTTCCGATTTTACCCTACCGAATAAAAACATAAGACTAGCTTTGTGCAGACAGCAGTATAATCAATAAAATCTTATTTTTTGACTATTTTTATAATAAAACACTAACCATCAACACAGCATGCATGCATATGGGGACAGTGTATAAAATAGTACCTAGTTGAAATTATAGTCAGAGAGCATCGATTCTGCTATTTAAATCCAACATCAATACAGCTTCGATCCGTCCAGGTCAAATGGAATATTCTCATAAACGTTAAACGTCGAAAAAAGTTTTGACTAATCAGATCGCACTTTACGTTGTTCACGAGAATACCATCTCGTACTTTTCTTATACCGATACTGCATTAAAACCATATCGAAGCTGTATTAATGGATTGAAAAGCAGTCTTGAGGTGCAGGTGACAAACCTTATAGTGAGATATGTCCAACCAAGTCGCAATGGATGAAATTATATATAAGTAGCTTGGAATGGTCATACAATTTCTAGCTCTAGTTTTAGTGTACCGCCTAAAATATACAGTTTTGTGAAAGTATGCAGTTTTATAAAAATATGCAGTTTTGTAAAAATATGCAGTTTTGTAAAAAATATGCAGTTTTGTAAAAACTGTACTGTTCTAGAGCTAGCATTTCCAAAACACATAGATATTTATTTACATAGTCGCTAATTGAGTATTAAATACGTTTTGTGATGGAGGATGTTGTTGTGACTAGAATAAGTCAAAAAACGTTCAAATGTTAAACTGTCCGATATCCTATTTATTGTTATTGTTATATTTATACCAATATTGACTTTGTCCACGTTTATACTGAGAACAGTTGGTCTGGAAGTGAAATGATTATCAAATTGATTTAAAGCCATCTAAATTTCGCTACATACAATCCACTGTGTTGTTGTGGCTTTTGGCAATTTAGCCTACATATTATTGAACAAAGTCGCTTTTCCCTCATGTCCCTTTAATCTTTAAAACTACGCAACGGATTTTGATAATTCTTTCAGTGTTAGATAGCCCATTTATCGAGGAAGGTTATAGGCTATATTTTATCACGCTAAGACTAATAGGAGAATGTGAAATAAAACGGGGGAAATTATTTGAAAGGGCTTATCTCGCGAGCTACTGGAACAATTGGTATTGTCCATTTTTTTTTAATTGTGCCCATATCAAAAACATTTTGAGGAATAAGGTCAGTGATCGTTATTCTGTATATAAATTCAAAAAATATCCATTATAGTTAAGATATTTTTAAACAAATATGTTTAACCTTAGTTTGACATTCAATGACGTCATCACTGGAAGCCATACGTTAAATTAGCAATAAATTCGACCAACATTACGTTTTGAACTTTTGGTATGCTTTTCAAATCAGTTTTCACATAAATAAGGGAACTTGCATTCATTTAACACCTTGTTGATACTTGACAATGCTCTTTTTTTAATTTTTATGTATTCAATGCTGCCGGCCGCCGATGATGACGTCATAGATCCGAAAACTTTAAAAATTTATTAAAAAAACTAGCCAATGAATTAAAAAAATATTTAAATTATATTCATAAAATACCCTATTTCAACGAAAAAAATATATAAAAAGTACATGTGATTTTTTTGGACAATGCCCATTTTCATGTTATTTGGCACAGATAAGAAGTAGACCACGTGAAGGATCATAGACTATCGATTTTAATAATTTTTTCAGTGGCTATATATTTTATACCCGTGCGACGCCGGTGCGGGTCGCTAGTAGCCTATAAACTATTACCGACAACTATTATTTTGGTTTAAACACTCATCTCAATTACATTTTAGCATCGTTAATCGAAAATACGCGGAGACCTTAACTTTTGTTATTTTTAACATGTAATAGTAGCGTTTGTACGTCACTTTATTTCCAGGTCAGCTTTTTTCTCTTTACCAATCCGAACATTTACGAATTATCTGTGATGATGTTAGTTATAACTTACTGTAAGTTAAGAGTAAGATGCAATAACGCGACATGGTACAATTCAAATAAAATATCATAATAATTATCTAATTTATGCAACAGGTTACAATCAATCATTATTATTTATATTTACGTTTTATTTACGTGTTATTAATATTTCAATTTTATTATTTTTAAATAACTTCCCAATTACAATCAAATCTATATAAATAATGAACGATATAAGATTATTTTAATATATTGACTATATTATAATATGTCGCATTCTTGCATTTTATAGTAATTATTTTGAAAGTTTTTAATATTAGTGATATTGTGCTCAGAGTTATTTTGGTGTTGATGTTGAATAAATTCTAAGAAGTAAATTTTATTTTTTTATTGTGTACATATACTCCGATTGCCCTTAGCTACCTTAAACTCAACTAACACTAGGGCAGAATCAAAGCGTCGCGACGCGTTTTTTGCCTATAGGCTATAGGTAATAGGATATATTTTGTCTAATTATGTTTAATATGCTGAATAAATTAATTAAAAATCAAGAAACCCGACTGCAAAAAATGTTAACTAAAAAGAACGAAACAAGACCTAATTCTGCCGGAGGCATCGAATCCATGTCGATCAGGCATGTCGCACCAAGTTTAACATTAATTCAAAAATCATAAAATATTATGCCTCCGACTGCATTTTATCATCCACTTTCTTCTTCTACATTTTTCTATGTAACCTTCTATTTATCCTGGCATGAAACTCGTAAGCAAGAGTCGTATCAATTAAAACACGGATTCGATGCCTCCGGCAGAATTAGGTCTTTTTTCGTTCTTTTTAGTTAACATTTTTGCAGCCGGGTTTTTTGATTTTTAATTAATTTATTTTATTTGCGACTTTTTAGTTGTAGTTATCTAACCATTTCGACAATCAATCTAATAAAAAATTGAAAAACTACCGTGCAGATATAACCATATATCGTAGGTACACTTAGAAAAGTTTACCTACAATACGTTATATAATAGGTACATAGGTTTGGTACTGTTTCAGTGTATGTTTCTAGTTTTAAGTACCAAATCATTGTTTTTTTTTTAAATACTTTTTCATTGAATTTTCATTTTGTTTCAGTAATGTCAGTTAATTTTTAATTAATATGTACTTATAGGATTTATCCATGCAGTCGGATTTCGGTTTTTTCTTATTTTATTACTAGCTGTCGGCCGAGGCTCCTCCCGCGTGGATGTCGGTGAGCTCGGCAAAAAGCATACCCAGGAAAGACTCGGTCAGCAAAATGATTCCCAGGTCAATTCACAGACTCCGACACTAACATCGACGACGCAGGCTACATTCTGCACAGATCGACTTATGCAAAGAACAAAGTTCTATTTGAATATGTCACCAAAGTACTTTTATTGTATTTTTTACTGCTATCGGACCTCTACATTTTATTTAAAAAATTAAAAATTAAAAATGTTACATAGTTCCGAAGATAGCAGTTAAGGCGACGCCTTGATAATTTGGCTGTAGCGATGCCGATTTTTCTCAGCAATGACTAAAGCTAAGAAACTAAAATTCATTGTCAGTATTCATCATGTCTTTGTCTTTGAATTGCCCATAGCATAACACGATTGGACAACTTTTATAACACAGAATTATCAATCGAAAAGACCTCTGTAAAAAAAGGGATTCCTATTTTTCCAACAGAGGAGAGTGATTTAAGGTTCCAAAATTTGTACATAAATTGGTTGAAGCATACACTTTAATATGTGCATAGCTTATATGAAATGTATTTATGGTTTTTAAATTACGCGACAAAAACCATTTTGTTGCTTATGCCCTTTCCATTTTTTGCTGTTCCATTGCTTGTTTTCTATGAGAGGCCGGCCCGGCCTCTCATAGAAAACAAGCAATCTAAAACATATCCAACACGGTTTCTTACTTTAACGCGGCGTCACCTTAAAACGTAGTGATTATATTCTCTTTGATAGCAGTCGAATAAAGGCCTATTTAGTTTGGCTCTCCAAAAACAATGTCCCGGCTCCGTGTGGACAGCGACTGATTAGTGCAAGTGACTAGTCGGCTGCGTAGTAACGTGATTAAAAGCGTGTTAAAAGTGCGTGACAGATGAAAACCAATTTTGGTTTTGTTTGACAGCTCGAGATTGTTACTATTATTCCGCTAGGTATATTAACTTTATGGGCCAGACTGACGTGGTGTGCCGTGTGAAGCGTCCATAGATATATTATATCATTATTATATTATATACCTATTAAAAGTACAAAAGGACACCCTTTCAATTACTTCCATACTAATTCATACTTATTACTTACTAATATACTAATAATATTATAAATGCGAATGTGTGTCTGTCTGTCTGTTACCTCTTCACGTTTATGCCTCAGAAGTCAGAACCGACTTTGCTGAAATTTGGCATGGAGATACTTTGAGTCCTGGGAAAGCACATATAAAAATACTTCATGGTCAAATAGTTTTTAATAAAACCAATATTAAAAATGAAGGACATGTCAAAATGGCAGTTTTATTTTTGAAACTTGGACGCTCGTGTTGGCAGCTACTACTGAATTTACTAAATTAAATTACTATAGTCGGGACATTTTAATAGGCCACATTTGACAGTTCATCAAAATTGTACCAGGTAACCTTATAGCGACGTACATAAAAAATAAATATTTTCGTTTTGTTTTAACTGCACAATTGATTAACTTTTTTCAATTACGATTACATATTTATTGTAAATATGACCGATACGAATTATTTAACTATTTGCTTTTAGTGATAAACAATTCTAAACGTAATAAACAAATTCTGATCTTAATAATTGCACGTCATCACAATGTTACGTCAACTGACGTTTTTTCTTTTTAAACTCTAGGGAAGTTACCCTAAAAATCGAAAGCGAATAAATAGTATCGATGCATTGATTACTTGTAACGAAATATCCCCATAAATTAATAACCACGTTGTGAAAAGTAACACATATTTATGTGAAATAAATAATGATAATACTACATTTAACAGTTTTTATAATTCAAGCGAATAAATGCATTTTTTTTTTGTAAATTATGTACTTACTTGTCTTATTTTGCTCCTTGAATTTGCAAAAGAAAAAGTTATAATGGGACAGTCGAGGGGGTTGCAAACGTATAAAATTCAAATATTTTATTTCAAGTCCGTATCGATTTGTTCGTTTTGGTCGATGTTTTTACGCAGCTCACCTCACTATGGAGATTAATCTGACAGATGTCAAATGTGGCCTATTAAAATGCCCCGACTGTAAAGAGCCACTATACAAGAATTGGACACTACTTGCACTACACACCTGCACTCCACTGCCTCAATTACTAGTCACTTGCATTTGCACTAATCAAAGTGAATACAGGCCTTAAAATTTTCATTATTCGTAGTATTTTATATATCAATTATTATCTTAATAACATTAATAAAAACCTTTACAGATACTGGCCTTAAATGGGAATCAAATGGAAGAATAAGTAATAAATTAAGAGTGGGTTGCACCAGAGGTGTGGTTATAGTTACAATTATGGTTATAGTTAAGGCTAACTTAACTTTAACCTTAACTTTGACCACAGAATTTGACAGATGTATGTTGCGTTTATTTTTTTGTTAAATCTACAGTTACAGTATGCAAAATGAATTATCCGTAAAAATCGTCAGGAAAAATATTTGTTAAAACAACACTATGATCCATTGTATATTTTCACGAAAAAAATTCGATACAAGTTTCAGCGGTTATGGTTATCGTTAAATATGGCGTCCTTAACCAAAGATTTGACATATTTTGAACTGTAGTTATAGTTAAAATAAATTGGTGCACCCGGACAGGTGGGCGCGTCTAGTTTCGGAGTGGCTACCGATCGGTCGGCGTAATAAAGGCCGACCCAACAAAAGGTGGCGCGACGAACTAGATGCGTTCGATAAAGAGTGGTCAGCAACATCACAGGATCGTGAACTTTAGAAAAAAAGAGGGGAGGCCTTTGCCCAGCTGTGGGACACTGTAGGCTGCTAATAATAATAACAATAATTTAACTTCTCATAATTTTATTCGTCCAAATAATAGTTAAGCATAATATTATGTTTTCACTTTTCGTACACAATTATCTAGTGACATTGTATGCCAGGGAATTTTATGCTAAAATAAATTATTCAGAAGTACTTATACTTGTACTTGTACTTCCTTTAGAAAGACTCGAGTCTTCACCAGGTCTAAAAGTCAAAAACAAAATATTCAAAACATACAAAGAAATTCAACTTAATTTATTAAAAAGAAGCAACCTTAAAATACTTAGAAAACAATATTTTTAATTGAACAGTTATAATTTTTAAAATAAGTAAAGAAAGTAATAAATTATAAAATTATGCACCATCGAGGAAATTGATTCCTAGGCAGTTGACGGACGTATGTCAATCAGTCTGATTTTGTCAATTCAGTGTTAGCTGTGATCAGTCGGCTGGGTTTGACATAACGCAACCAAATAACGTAGGTCCCCCCATCTGCCTATGAATCAACTTCTCTGATAGTACTGTCAGAAAAAATATTCATAGGCCGAGTGCGGACCTACGTATTTTGGTCGAGCTATGTCAAACCCGGCTGACCAACATTGACTCGCTATAATATGACTAAACAATGTAGGTCAGCCATCTGCCTAATAATAGTCAATTTCTTTGATGGACCTGCCCGTTTCACCAATAATTAAATGCGCAACTAATTCACAATGTTCATTGTGCATTACGTATTAGGTCGTGAACCTGATTTTAAATAAATTATCACGACTATGATAAAAAACAATGTTAATTATAAGATATCAGTAAATGTGCGCAATAAAATTTAATAGGCACTGAATTCGCATGTCGTCTTTCTCATTTCAACAAAGAACTGGGGTCAGTCACAAGAAACCGAGACTAGGCGTTTCCATGATGGCGGATGAGTTGCGAGGAATGTGTTTTTAAGATCCAATAGAATCGCTGCGCTGAGCGAGGTCACGTCAATGAAGCTATTCTATTGGTTTTGAGAACCAATAGAATCGCACACATTCCTCGCAACACATCTCTGGTGGAAACATGACAGCTTAAACGGGACGCGACTCGAATATGCGTGGCTGAAGTCTCGAAATCAGCGGGCAGCGGGGCGGGAGCGGTGGCGGCGGCGCGGGAAGCCGTCTACTACGCCACGCGCCGCTTGCCGCTCCGCTGCCTTCGAGGCCAGTTCCATATAAATCTATACATTGGAAGTTGGAACGCGCCGCTCTTTCCCCGCCACCGCCATCGTCCCGCTGCCCGCTGATTTCAGGGCTGAGGCCTAAGGGTCAATTCAGCCTCACGCTATTTGACATACACAGACTTACGTTTGACATTCTATTTTTTTGCCTCGTCAAATCGCGCATCGCTTCACTTCGTTACGTTTAGACGATTTTTAATGAGGCATTTTCTTATCTTTTTAATTTGATTGTCAAACAGTTTCCATTTTAGTAACTAGATGGCGTATGGGTAGACAACTATCGGTAATTCCAGGGAATACCATCAATAATTGCTACAAAATCGGGCAAAAGAATGTAAAACTTGATACATTTCAATTTGAAAAAGACGCAATAATATTCCAATCACTAGGATAACAAAGTTATTACAACGATATTTTAGTTAAAACTCACGGAAGAAATAGCCCTATTTACCGATATTCACACCAAATGTCACAGGAATTATACATTTTGGTTTTGACAACATCTTACCTGCACTTGTGCAAGATAACGGATATTTCATGGCTAATATTTTACCAATAATGTATGATTCCTATGCAGATGGCGGACTTAAGTAATTTGGTCGCGTTACGTCAAACCCAGCCGACCGATCACAGCTAACATTGAATTGACATAAGCCGACCACATGACTTAGGTCCGCCATCGGTATCAATTTCCTCGATGGTACATCAAAGACCCAAATAACACAATTTGGGAAAAAGTAATAAAAACCACACCAACAATAAAAAGTAGAAGAAGTTTGAAAGTGACATGTCCGCCAAAACTCTTTCAGTTGTCAGTTTTCAGTTTGACAATTTGCGTGTTCCTAAACTTTTACCAGTATACTGCTCTAATCGCTTAGGCCAATGATCGCTTAGGTTTAAGATATTTTGATTTATGTCACACTTGACAGTACACTGATATTTTTTAGAATGTATCCGTGATGCCAACCTGCAGATAATTTCAGATCGGTGGGGAACCAATAGAAAATCTAGAAGTGTCTATAGTCGCGCCGTCTGGTGGAGATAAAAAAAAGAAAACTCCCCATTGCTAAGTCGCGTTTCGTTACGGTTTTACTTGCTTTAGTGTACCATTTTTATTTTAGTCAAAGGACCGAGTTAACTTATAAACTAGATACCGTTAAGTTTTGTACTCTTCTAAAGTTAAAGGAGGTAGCGTCACTAGCGATAAAATTAGTATAGTCCGCGCGGAACTAGTTGGCCGCGCCTTAGGTAGAGACAGGGGTGAGGGTTTCTTGCTGCTCGCAATGCACATGAGACTAGACAGTGACGACTAATCGTGAACAATAATATTATTTAATTATATAGCTGTACCGGCAAACTTTGCTTTGCCATTTAAAGTAGGTATTTCTACTTCATAAGTTAATATAATAAAAAATCTTACCCCCTCTTTTGTCTCCTAAGAGGGGTGGGGAGAAAATTTTACACAACAGATATTAAGTTGGAAAAAGGAATAATATGAAGTAAGTCAATTAAAGAAAAGTTTGATACAAAATCTGACCCCCTCTTCGGTCCCCTTAGAGGAGGGGGAGGGGAGTTATACACCAGATGCTGGGTTGGAAGAAGACAAATATATCTGCTAAAACCGTATGTAAATCGGATCAGTAGTATTCGTGTTAAAGAAAAAAGTTTGACAAAAAATCTAACCCCCTCTATTGTCCCCTTAGAGGGGTGGGGGGATTTTTTTTATACGCCAGATGTAAAGTTGAAAGAAAACAAATATATCTGCGAAAACCGCATTCAAATCGGATCAGTAGTTTTCGTGTGATAGTGGAACAAACATACAGACAGACAAAAACCTAACCACATTTTTGGCTTCTATAGCGATGTAGTGACAACCCCCGCTTATTATTTTTTGAATATCGTTAATGTACAGAATTTTCATTTAGCTACAGTTTTATTATATATGTATAGATGTACAGATTGAAAATAATAAATTAAAGACAGTTTATCAGTTTTATATTCTAAACTATTGACATCGGCTTTCCGTTTTTTAGAAACGTATGCACTTTAAATATTATTTCCTTAGATTGTCTTTTTATCAGCGGACTCACAGTTTGTGCTTTTTGTCTTAACTAGCCAGAACTGTCAAAATCAAGCGCCCCCGCCTCTACGTCCCACCGCTCACATAACTAAGGTGCGGCCAACCAGTTCCGCGCGGACTATAATACTTAACTTAAACCTTATTAATTTAACTACTGAAATTTGGGCGCTATGTGAAAATTCTAAGTTCTTAATTCTTAACTAGTAATTAGGAATGTATGTATTCTAAGATCTATTCGAAATTTAAAAATTAAATGCAGCTACACTCATCTAAGATACACTAACAGCACCGACATTAGATTCATTGAAATATGGCATTCACATTATTCCTAATCCTTAATTCATTTAAATCTACTCTCACATTTAAAATTTTAATTGGCCTAACCCAGCCTTAATTTTTTTTAAACAATAATTACTTATATATATATCTGTTTCCGTACTGTTTATACGCCACTCAAATAATAATTCATAACGATACCAAATGATAGAATATCAAAACTTATGAAACGAGTAAAAGAAACGCTCAATAGTTATGGTAAAACGAAAAACTTCTAATCACTATAATTTAGTTCTATGACAATACTGTAAAGCCCCTGTATTATTTTCAAGAAAACAATATTCTTGCCTATGTCATAATCCATTTAAACATTATTTCTTGCCTGTTTATCCCATTTGGAGTATTATTTCTTGCCTGCGTCATACCCCGTAAGTATAGTGCGAAGCGCTGTCTTTAAGTTTTCGTTGACTTCTAACTCCACTTTGGCAAGGTTTTGTCGGCAGCACGGACAGTTGTGAGTTTTGTTCGACTTGAAAGCCAACTTTATGCAGCCCTGAAACAAGTTTATTATAGAAGTTACTTGCTGTCCCGCCAAATGTTGTTTGCCATATAAAGTATTTCGCCCATATTATTTTATTGAAGTGACTAAATAAATATGTCACCATGGCAACGTCGATCGCTATCCCGTCGCACAAACAATGGTCGCCGTCAGTCTCAGGTTATAATAATTTACTATTATTTATTCAACAAATGCACCTATCAATATAAAAAGTAGCCAGTAGCCGATTCACAGACCTACTGAATATGCAAATAAAATCTGGTAATAATCAGTAAAGCCGTTTCGGAGGAGGATTGTTCTATTTGTAGGACAATGTTACTCTTAAATTATAATACAACTATTAACCTATCAATATACAAAAATCGGCCAAGTGCGAGTCGGACTCGCGCACGGAGGGTTCCGCACATAACATTTTGATCCTTTTGTTTCTAAATAGGGGCTGATTATATGTGTTAAACATGCAAATATAAAAATAAATCCAATGATCAAGGATATTTTTTAAAAATCTGCTGTCAAAAATTGCAATCAGATTCTGGTAGACCCATACATTGCCTTTACAAGTACCTACCATACAGAAGTTATGCAAGCATGGAGTCGTGACAGGATTAACAGCAACATCTTGACAAATTATACACAGGAACGCTTGCGTCAGGTGTTCGATAAATTCCTGGAAAATGACAGATAATAAAACTTGAGAGGTGTCAAGGGACACCCGGATGGAACGAAATTATAAAAAAACGCCATCTAGTTTGACGCCCAGGATTACTATTACGACACTTTTGTGGAGTTGTAATAAAAAATATTCTCAAAAACGCCATCTAGTTGACGCCCAGGAATACTATCAACGCCCTCTGCCCCTACAGTGCAGGAACTAATAAAAATGTGGCGTCACAACTTTTTCCGTCTAGCCCCCTTTCGCAACGCGCGATAAGGAAGTTCGTTCCAAAAATAATATCAACTCAGATAATATTATGGTTCATAAACGAAAGTAGTCAGAACAGTATACGTCTGCGCAAAAGAATTAGCCCCGGCAACAAAACGTTTTGCCTTTTCGAGGCATTAGAGGCATAATTATTCATGTCGCATTAAAGCACTTATAGGCGTCGAAAACTATTCAAAAGTCCTTGCGGAACTATTGGTAGTCGTAGAGCGAAGCGTACAGTGCTCCCAAAGTCATAAAGCGTCTCCCAGGCAGACGCGGCCTGCGGCGGCGGTGGCGGTGGCGGTCAGTTGAATGGCTTTGCCGTGTGGCCGCGTGTGTTTGTGTCGTTCCTAGAACTCTCAAGTCATCCAACTGACCGCCACCGCCACAATTTTTCGGCAACGGTCGTATTTCCCGAACGTCGGAAGACGTCGCTGCAAGCGCTGTTTTAAACTTAACTTTTAAGAAAAATAGCGTTTTGCAGCGACGTAGAGGCGCCTGACGTTGCTTGGACATTACGATGGTAACGGCGCGATGGCTTCCCGGTGAGTTATGCTTAGCACAAACCATTTGACATGTCAAATGTGTGTTTTGTATTGACACTCCCGCTTCGCAGTCGCGTGGTCGCGTAGGTTTATGCTAAGCATTATAGTATTGACGGACCGGCGACAGCGGACAGCCACCGGCTATATGATATTTACTTCTATTTCCTTTGAACAAGGTGCAAAATGCAGGTACATTTGCAGTTTGCAAGTTGTAATGCAGGTTCTTGCGTTTCATAGATTCGGGTGTATTCGTAATTATGACAATTAGCGAAGATTTGCATGAGCATTATTAATTTGGGAGTACTGTACAAGATTTTCCTGGTTACAAATAACAATTTAAGTATAGACAATAAATACAGTTTTAAAATGCTTATCAAAAGTTTAAATACAACATACCTTTTTGCCTTGATTCTTGCAAACGTCCAAGCATTCTGTCCATAGCTTAGAGTTCAAAGTGTCTGCCTCTATTTTGTCCTTTTCTTCTGCACTCAAGTCCATTTCTTTCTTTACTTTCTGTTTCTCCTTAGATTTAGGACTTTTGGTAAACATAGCAGGGATTTTGGGTGGACTTTTAGCGTTCGAGTCTATAATAAACCATTTATGAATCATAAATAACTTTCATATTAGTTATATTAAACAATAAACATGCTTCATTTATAAATAGACTAGATATTAAAAAAACCTGAGCTGAGTTATCATCTGAGACCTTACATCAAGGCACTGCCAAAACCCTATGATACATCTTTCTTTTCAACACTTTTAGTCGATGTCATTAATAATGGCGATCATCCCACTCGACACCACCAAAACGACACCACCGGTGGTGTCATAAGGAATCTGTAGGAGTCTAGTCCATATGACAGCACCCAATATTAGCGATGTTACATAGTTGCTTAGTTGTTGATATGAAAACTCCAAGTTCAAGCAGTAAAGTTTATATTTATCTGTCACTTAAATGGTCATCTTGACATTACTAGGGTGGTGTCATATGGACTAGAGATTCCATATGACACCACATATGGTGGTGTCAAGTGGAAGGAACGATAACGGGACTTTGCTAACGACCCTTTTTATGCTACGACCAGTTTTAATTATAATGTAACGCGAAAGTTTAAAATGTTATATAAATCAACTTCTCTGATAGTACGTACCATTCTTCTTGTTTCTCTTCTGTTTCTTAGCGGGCGGCGAATGCTCGCTGTCATCATGTGACGTGTTCTTCTCTCGCAGCGTGCGTTTGCCCTTACTATTAAAAGCTTTTAAAGCTTTCTTCTGCGCCTCGGCTTCCAAGTAACCGTCTGGATACTGAGGGAATATACATGAAGATACAGCTCTCAATGGAGACTATATAAATCAGCACAAAAGCGGTGCATTTATTACATCTCAAGAAAGATGTAAGTTCAAACGCAGGCATAACTTTAAATGAGCTACGCATGTCGACAAAAAAAACCGGTCATATTGACCAATAAGACATGCATATCGACCAATGAACAACGCCCATCGACACCTATCATCCAATGAGCAACACATACAACTTCTGGTAAGGACTTACCACAATCTGGAACTGTTTCGCGTCTGGTTCCCAGGGCGCAGGGCTCGGGTCGTCCCTCCGTAGGAGATATTTCCACACGCGAAAACCGGATAAGCCCTTCTCTGGGTAATACTTCACCACTTTGTAGATGCCGTCGTATCTGTGATAGTAAATCATAAACGTCTACATATAAAAAAACCTTGACTGACAGTTGATAACACATCTATACAGGGTGCAATTAAACCTTCCTGCCAAATTTTTTCCAGGGCTTAGGTATCATTAGAAGAGTCCATTTAGCCGAAATAATTGGGTGTTATTTTTTTTTTTAATGACACATTTTATCTAATTTGAAATAGTTGCAGAACGGTCACTCGCGGCGCGGGGGAATGAGCGGGGGTGACGCGGGGCGAGACGCGCGCGCGGGGGCACAACACGCGCGGGCGACGCGTCGTGTCTATTATTTGTAATGTTTTTTAGGATAACTTTCGGAAGCTATTACTCAACATTTTAGTACTGAGTGATTATAAAAGAAAAAATACGTGTATTTTTATTTTAAAATGGATCGAAAAATATCAAAATTTGGCAGGAAGGTTTAATTGCACCTTGTATATATAAATAGAAAATAAATATAAATAATATTATAAATACGAAAGTCTGTCTGTCTGTCTGCCTGTCTGTCTGTTACATCTTCACGCCCAAATCGCTGAACAGATTTTGCTGAATTTTTGGTATGGAGATACTTTGAAGTTTGTGTCCCGGGAAAGGACATAGGATACTTTTCATCCCGGAAAATGTACGGTTTCCCCGGGATAAACGAAATTTGGCACAAAGGAGGTGCGGGCGTCATGTAGTAATAAATAACCACTGAGCATTTCGGTCTTAACATGATTGAGTCTAACAGTTAGCACTATAATATTACGTACTTCTTCTTTTATTAAAGGCAAACCATAATTATAGCCCAGTAGGGTTAGTTCAGCCTTGTATGGGAAGTTAATTTAGTTAGTTAATTATAGTCAGATTTTTTTTTACACCTGTGTTTACGGGGGGGGGGGTCATAAATATGAATATATATGAATATGAATATGAACGCCGACGTGTGCGTTAGCCGCCATATTAGTTTGAAGATCAAATCTTTTTTTAGACATAGAAAATTAATTTTACAACAAATTTAGTTCTTATCACTTTCGTAAAAGAAATAAAAAACTAAGAACTAAATTTGTTGTAAATTTAATGTATATTATCTCCTTTATTTTTAATTTTTTTACGAAAGTGATAAGAACTAAATTTGTTGTAAATTTAATTTTCTACATTTTGAGATATTATAATTTTCATTGTAAAATCAATATTTACGGAGATATATGCAAAAAACAAGTCAAAGTATAATTTCGCTTGTATGTCAATTATTATGGAATTTAGCGAAAATAATTGTAGAAACAAAGTTGTAAGTGATAGATCATTAAATTTCCTACAAATTTGATTCTTGTAAAATTTTTTTAGAAATCAATATACCGGGACCCAAGCGACTGATAAAACTGAATATTTCTAATCATGAATTAGACCTTTTAAGTTTTAACAATTACGGCACAAAATATCTCTTTTATTTTAATTTTATTATTAATTATTAAAGTACAAATACAATTATATATTTTATGCATAGTTTAATTGTATTAGTGCTGCTATTTTTGATAAAGAGCAAAAAGGCCACTAAAATCATGTTTGTTAACGAGAGCTCCATCAAATTTTAAATATCATATGTTTTTTTTTAGTATTTGCTGTTATAGAGGAAAACAAAATACATAATATCTGAAAATTTCAAGTTTCTACCTATTACCGTTCTTGAAGCCTGGAGACAGACAGACGGACAGACAGCGAAGTCTTAATTGTAATTGTGGTTAGTTAAAGAGCTACAAATTTATTTTTGTTTTTTTTTCTGTATTTGACAATAATCGCGATACAAGTCGAACAGGTCGAAATTATACTTTGACTTGTTTTTTGCAGTTATTTCCATAAATATTGATTTTACAATAAAAATTATAAGAACTAAAGTTGTGAAAAATCAAATTTTCGACAAATTTGATCCTTATCATTTTCTTAAAAAAATAAAAAATGAAGGAGATATAGCTAAAAAAAGATTGGACCTTCAAACCAATATGGCGGCTAACGCACACGTCGTGGTTGGTCGAGTTTTCGAATTTAAGCTATTTGTGACCTCCTCTAAACACTGGTGCAAAAAAAAATTCTGACTTTAATTAATTTAAAAAAAATGTAATCCTACTGGGGTAATAGCTTTTTGCAACATTCTGCGTACTTTTATAATAGTTTTAGAATAACAATAGATTTCCAAGACGCCGGCCGGATTACAGCGATCACCGAACAAGCGGGAGTCCGGATTACCGAGGCCCTGCTGTGTTTCTAAATAATTATAGATATCTACAGAATGTAACAAAACTAAGTGATAGTACTTTAGAGTGTGTATGGGTCTCCTATATACAGTAGGTATAGAGTTCGCTGTGAAAGTAGTAGCACTTAAAGTGTTTTTTTTTTACTTTTGTATAGAAAAATTCATGACTAGGGAGAGCTTGCCCATTCAAATCACAAAAAAATTTTTTGTTCTTTCAGCGCTGCTACATTCACAGTGAACTATAATAATAATAATAATATCTATGGACGCTTCACACCACGTCAGTCTGGCCCCGTGCTAAGTACCTGAAGGACTTGTGTTACAGGTATATATTTAAGTTATACAACGGAAATATATTTAATACTTTTATACTATACATATATTTAAGATTTTTATTATATCATACACATATTTAATATACATCCAGACCCGGGAACATTGAAAACTTTTTGTTCCGTCGGCGGGATTCGAACCCGCGACCCCCGGCTTGAGCTACCAACGAGCTCACCACTGAGCCACAGAAGTCGTCAAACTATATAAGGGACCCGTGCACACCCTAAGTATTACGAGTACCACTTAGTTTTGTTACGCCCAGTAGATATCAATTATTTAGAAATACCATCGACTTACATAAACGTACGCAGAATGTTGAAAAAATACAACAGCATTAAAATTACCTGATCCCCTCTTTAGGCGCGTATTTGGGGAAGTGCTTCAACATCTTGTACGATCGCACCACCCGCACCGGCTTGCCTTGTTGCCACGCCTCGCCCGCGTCTGCTCCTTTCTCGTTTATCTCTTTGACAGCGCAGTTGCGTGCCAGAGCTCTGTGAATAAATGAGTTAGCTGTAGGGCGATTAAGATCTATACTAATATTATACAACTGAAGAGTTTAATTGAACCCGTTAATCTCAGAAACAGGGTCCGATTTGAAAAATTCTTTCAGTTAATAGCTCATTTATCGAGGAACGCAATAGGCAGTAGGCGAAGAAACAGAGACGTTTGACGTAGTATGTTTTCACATGGCGCGCTGCGTCTTCGCACGCATGAGGCATGCCTGCATGACGGACAGCAGCTCCCGAGACGAAGCGGGAGGGGGTGTTAACGTTAAGACTGCTTCGTAATAACGCTGCGATGACGCAGCGCCCGTGTAGACTGGCTCTTACTTGTTCTCTCTCGTGAGAGTCTGATCACACGACTGCTCCGCTGTCCGCTTGTTGCCAGACAGGTCCCTGCCGCCGCTGCCAGTGTAAGTGAATTCTATACCGTTGTCCACATCGTCTTCATAACCACCTGCAAAGTATATTTTGTTGAAATCATAGCAAATATACAAGGTGTGACAAAACTAAGTGATAATACTTCAGGGTGTGTATGAGTCCCTGTATTGAGTTCACTGTGAAAGTAGCAGCGTAGAAAGAGTAACTTTTAACTTTAAGGGAAGATTCTGACGCTCGGGCGCTTGCCCATACAAATCACAAAAAATATTGCTCTTTCAGCGCTCCTACTTTCCAAGTTAAATCAATATGAGGGACACTCACAAACCCTAATTGTCACTTAGCTTTGTTACGCCCTGTATAGAACTTACTATTAGGCACCATGGTCCTGTCATGCTAATTATAGTCAACAATGCTCAAAAGAAATATGTATATCTTAATCTATACATATCTATACTTATTATAAAACAAAGTCGCTTTTCTTTCCCTCATGTCCCTTTGTTCCCTTTAATCTTTAAAACTACGCAACAGATTCTGATGATTCTTTCAGTGCTAGATAGCCCATTTATCGACGATGGCTATAGGCTACATTTTATCACGCTAAGACTAATAGTAGCGAAGAAATAGAGGAAAATGTGGAAAAAACGGGGAAAATTATTTGAAAGGGCTAACTTGAACGCGCTAATCTCAGGAACTACTCGTCCGATTTGAAAAATTCTTTCAGTGCTAGATAGCCCATTTATTGAGGAAGGCTATAGGCTAAATTTTATCACGCTGAGACTAAAAGGAGAATGTGGAAAAAACGGGGGAATTATTTGAAAGGACTTATCTCGCGAACTACTGGAGCAATTTTTATGTTATTTGGCACAGATAAGAAGTAGACCACGTGAAGGATCATAAGCTATCGATTTTAATCATTTTATCAGTGGCTATATATTTTATACCCGTGCGACGCCGGGGCGGGTAGCTAGTTATTTATAAAACAAAGTCGCTTTTCTTTCCCTCATGTCCCTTTGTTCCCTTTAATCTTTAAAACTACGCAACAGATTCTGATGATTCTTTCAGTGCTAGATAGCCCATTTATCGAGGATGGCTATAGGCTACATTTTATCACGCTAAGACTAATAGTAGCGAAGAAATAGAGGAAAATGTGGAAAAAACGGGGAAAATTATTTGAAAGGGCTAACTTGAACGCGCTAATCTCAGGAACTACTCGTCCGATTTGAAAAATTCTTTCAGTGCTAGATAGCCCATTTATTGAGGAAGGCTATAGGCTAAATTTTATCACGCTGAGACTAATAGGAGAATGTGGAAAAAACGGGGGAAATTATTTGAAAGGGCTTATCTCGCGAACTACTGGAGCAATTTTTATGTTATTTGGCACAGATAAGAAGTAGACCACGTGAAGGATCATAAGCTATCGATTTTAATCATTTTTTCAGTGGCTATATATTTTATACCCGTGCGACGCCGGGGCGGGTAGCTAGTTATTTATAAAACAAAGTCGCTTTTTTTCCCTCATGTCCCTTTGTTCCCTTTAATCTTTAAAACTACGCAACGAATTTTGATGATTCTTTCAGTGTTAGATAGCCCATTTATCGAGGAAGGCTATAGGCTATATTTTATCACGCTAAGACTAATAGGAGCGAAGAAATGGAGGAAAATGTGGAAAAAACGGGGAAAATTATTTATAAGGGATAACTTGAACGCGCTAATCTCAGGAACTACTGATCCGATTTGAAAAATTATTTCAGTGTTAGATAAGCCATTTATTGAGGAAGGCTATAGGCTATATTTTATCACGCTAAGACTAATAAAAGAGTGTGAAAAAAGCGGAGGAAATTATTTGAAATCGCTTATCTCGCGAACTACTGGAGCAATTTTTATGTTATTTGGCACAAATAAGAAGTAGACCACGTGAAGGATCATAGGCTATTTTAATCATTTTTTCAGTGGCAATATATTTTATACCCTTGCGACGCCGGGGCGGGTCGCTAGTCTCATTATAATATAAGTGTTATAAACAGGTGTGGTTTTTGGGGACACTTTATAGCTAATAATAATATTATTATTTATTACAATGCGAGAATGGAGTTTGTTTCTCTGTAACGCAAATATACTGAACAAATGTTGGCCCAACGCATAGGCCTCAATGCAAATCTAAAAGAGAAGTGTTTCAATGGTTTTAATAATAAATCCCACACCGGTTTCAGTGACGGTGGCCGGTTTCATTGAAACCAGGCCAGTTAGACAGGAGTAATTTTATAGCATAACCCAGTGGGACGGACGACCGACGCGACTGGCGAGAGATCAGGCGCAGGACCGACTTTTTACATGCTCATCCGACATTATACTAACCAGATAACACAATGCTATAGGCTCCTTCCACATCCCTGCCATGTATGCCAGATACGGGTGGTCTGTGAACTCCCGACTCTGAAAGCTGTAGAAAGCACATTTTAGCATTATTTATTTATAATGCAGTGATGTTGCAACCAAATAGTTGAATTTGCCAGCCAATTTGATGTCGAGGACGTTTATGGATTGCACAAACCTACGCGACCAAAGCGACTACGAAGCGGTAGCGTCTACCGCGCGGCGGACGCTGCCCATGTAATCTTATGGTGCTGTGCACACCTGCAAGACCGCGACGCGGGATGTTCGCGTCGGCAAGCGAAACGTGCGCGTCAAGTTGTCAGACGCGTGATTTGTAGTGTACTTAACTAGACTTCTTTTTTAAAACCTATTTTATATTATTTTCTACAACTCTTTAGTTTATGATTTTTTGATTTTTATACGTTTTGATAGATTGTGTCATGATATTAACGTTTAACGGTTCGCACCGTAGTCGCGCAGGTGCGCACGGCCAGTTTCGCGTTGCAGACGCTCCCGTATCGCGTACCGCGTCCCCTGTCACTGACGCTTAGGTTTGCTTTAAGCTTTAATATTTTAGTTTTTTTTAATTGATTAGAAAATGCATTTTCAGCATTAGGGTCACAGCACACATATCAACTCGGAAAGGGATCATCACCGTATCGCCGTCAACCAGGCGTCAACCTAACGTATGCACGTAACCAAAGCGTATCAGCAGCACCTGTACGTCAACTCGGCTCGCCGGCCGCTGTCCCCAGTTGTTTGAAGCAAGGGTGGACGGAGAGACGTAAGCACGGGGATGACGACCCGTACGCGCGGGGACGTCGAGCCGTAAGCGCGGGGACTGCTAGTTGACCACGCGTCGAACCCGGTTTGGAGCCTGTTCCGAGTCGAGGCGATTTAACGTTACGATTCCGCTTAGTGGGCGTTGCAGTAGGGAGTTTCATACAAACAATATTGAACGGCTCGAGGCGATACGGTGCCGATCCCTTTCCGAGTTGATATGTTTGCTGTGACCTTTATAGTGATCAAAGCTTAAAATGTAATTTGGAGAGCTATGTTACGTCTATTCTTTTAAGGCCGTGTTTCCACATGCAAGACAACTGTCGCGAGAAGTGTCTCACAGTCTGTCTGACAGCAGCTTGCAAGTGTAAACCCCGTAGCAAGTGCTGTCGCGACAATTTGTCAAGCGCTTCCTGCGAGTAGTTGCGACTGTATGTCTAAACATGTCTGCGAGGACTCGCGACAGCTCTCGCTGCGGGTCACCGCAGATATACGGTCTAGTTTCGTATGGCATTTATTCGCGAGCTTCTCGCACGAGGTTTATTGCAGCAATAAATCGCAGGAATTAGTATGAAATGTAAACAATATTGCAAGAAACTCACGCGAGACTTCCGCGAGTTTGCTTGCAGGTGGAAACACGGCCTAAAACAAAGGACTACAAAACTTACTTGTATTCGAAACCGCCAACACATGCCTACTTCAATGCCTGGTATAGGTCCAAAATGATTTGCTGGCATGGCACAGGTTTTGGTCTTACCTACAATGAAAGTAAACATTGCATTACTTACTAGCTTTTTGAAACAAATAGCCTGGTCAGCTAGGTAATAGCCTAATTATGCTAAAACAGACAACTGTCCTTAGACAACTTTAGCACAGATTACTAAATAGTTACTACGTAACAGATGCATCACTCCCATACAAAAGTGCAAATACTTACGCTATATTTACTTACATAGTAATACATAATACCTGTTTTAGTAGCGAAGAGAAATGTATGTACCCAGGGCCCCCGTAAGAGCTACTGGCGCCTGTGTGTAAAGATGGCGATTTGGCGCCCCTAGAGGATGGCGCCCGTGTCCATTGCACACATTGCACATATGGTGACTTTTTATGCGCGCATAAAGAGTCGAAATTGTTTTGCCGACCGTGCGATTACGTCATCGCAAGAATGTGGTAGAGTTGTTTAAATAATTTAATAAAATAAATGTTGGGAAATAATCATATCTTTATTATACAATTAAATATGTTTCAGTTTTATAAAATGATTTATCTATACAAATATTATAAAGCGGAAGAGTTTGTTAGTTTGTTTGTTTGAACGCGCTAATCTAAGGAACTACTGCTCCGATTTTAAAAATTCTTTCAGTGTTAGTCCATTTATCTAGAGAGGCTATAGGCTATATTTTATCACTCTATGACCAAAAGAAACGAAGAAATAGAGGAAAATGTGGAAAAATCGGGGGAAATTATTTGAAAGGGCTTATCTCACGAACTACTGGAGCAATTTTTCTGTTATTTGGCACAGATAAGAAGTAGAACACGTAAAGGATCATAGACTATTTTGTGTGAACTAATTTGTCTGTGAAATATCGGGCGAAGCCGCGCAGAACGTCTAGTATAAATATAAAATGTTTCAAATAGGGCCTATCTAATTTGAAACATTCATATTTTTGTAAATTATTCGAAATAGGTGATAAATAAAAGCATATTTCTTTGCTTTTAATTTATCACGAGCTATTGCCCGCGGCTTCGCTCGCGTTAAGAAGTATTATTATATACAAACTTTCATCCCCTATTTAAACCCCTTGGGGGTAGAATTGATCAAAATCCTTTCTTAGCGGATGCCTACGTCATAACATCTACCTGCATGCCAAATTTCAGCCCGATCCGTCCAGTGGTTTGGGCTGTACGTTGGTAGATCACTATGTCAGTCACCTTTGAGTTTTATATATTAAGATTTGAACTCCCCTATAGGACATGCCTCGCCTAGTTTGGTCCATCCATTACTTGTAAAAATGCTTGTAAGCTTATTTGTGGTCAATAAACTATTTGTATGATAAAATTTTATTAAAAATCACTTAAACGGAGAAGTAAATCAAAAACCTTAGCTTTAGGCCTTTTTAAGTCACGGTGATTGAACAAACTCTATGCTCTTAAATTACAAGAATATATATATCTATACTAATCTATACTTAGATAATATTATAAAGAGGTAAACTTTGTTTGTTTGTTTAATTGTAACGAATAGGCTCAAAAACTACTGGACCGATTTTAAAAATTGTACCACCATTCGAAAGCTACATTATTTACGAGTAACATAGGCTACTTTTTATTTTGGAAAATAGAGGGTTCCATAAGATATTTTGGTTTTTCTGAGACAAGGTGAAAAAAATCATCCAGAAAAGTTACTTATTTTGCGTACGCTGCCTAAACTATAAAAGATAGAACCATACAATGTTCCAAGTAAAAGTAGATCTTATAAATATCTACAAAAATTTCCGCGACACATTATATCTATCTATGTCAAGTGAGGCACAACAACCATTTTTTTATTTAAAAATCTTGATTTTTTTTGGACTACATTTAAACGCATTTATTTTACTCATGCTAATAATCCTTATCAAAATAAATTATTTCATCACTAAGTATAGTTTGTGTAGATAATATTTGGTCTTTGAATGATTAAAATTGGACGTTTGATTTAGAAGTTATGGCGAAATTAAAAATGTGGGCGCTACCAAGGCGGTAGCGAAGGTGATCGGCCCTGCAGCTGGTGAATTAGCTCATACAGGGTGCAATTAAACCTTCCTGCCAAATTTTGATATATTGATCCTTGTTAAAAATAAAAATATACGTATTTTTTCTTATATAGTCACTCAGTACTAAAATGTTGAGAAATAGCTTCCGAAAGTTATCCTAAAAAACACTACAATTAATGGACACGATGCGTCGGCCGCGCGTGACATGCCCCCGCGCGCGCCTCATCCCGCGCACCCCCTCTCATTCCCCCGCGCCGCGAGTGACCATTCTGCAACGATTTTAAATGTGATAAAATATGTCATTGAAAAAAAATAACACCCAACTTTTTTTGGTTAAATGGACTCTCTTAATGATACCTAAGCCCTGGAAAAAAATTGACAGGAAGATTTAATTGCACCCTGTATAATAAATACACCAAGAATACCAATGATCCCTACTGATTTGCCTATAAGTAAAAATTTATTTTGTACTAACGATAAATAAATCCCAGGGCCAAACATTCAAATTAGTAGGAATAGATTTTCGAAAAGAATGTTTTACGCATGGGTAACTTTACATTGCCCTATCACGAGTCGGGGCTCCCAACCATCAGTATATTTTGTTACCTGAAAACACAGATTACCTGAAAATAACTTAACGTCAAATGTTGTTTATAGAGAAGCTCTACAATAATCGCTTTAGTTATCTATCTTAAAACAATGGATTGCACTCCGGGACTACCGGCAGAAGTGAAAACTTATCAGGTATAAATTACATTTAAATATTCTCATCATTAACAACTTTAACATCCACAGAAAGACAATATGTGCAGCCTGCAGATAATAACTGCGTCGTCGATGTTTCTGTGAATTGACCTGGGAATCATTTTGCTGACCGTGTCTTTCCTGGGCAGGCTTTTTGTAGCGGTAACCGACATCCACGCGGGCGGAGCCGCGGGCGACCGCTAGTTACTTATTAAAGTATTAATTATACTAGATGCAACTCTTAAATTCGTTTATCGCGCGGGAACCGTACATTTTCAAAAGTCCTTTCCCGGGACTCAAAGTATCTCCATGCCAAATTCCAGCAAAATCGGTTCAGCGGTTAGAGCGTGAAGAAGTAACAAACAGACAGACACACTTTCGCATTTATAATATTAGTATGGATAAAATTATATATTTCTGAGCCTTAGCCATTATTATTAAGTATTTCTTAGCCACGTATTTCCATGAGATCCTTAAACGACGTTCCAAGTTATTTCACATAATTTAATGTTTAAATTGCTTCTACATTTAAATTGTATGCTTCTTTTCGGAACGCCCAGCTTTGTAAGTCGACAACCGCCCACAACTTTCCTTATCGCGCGTCGCGGCCGGGGCTAAACGGAAACAGTTGTAACGACACTTTGACCGACACTTATTTAGTACCTGCGAAGTAAAGGCAGAGGGCGCTGATGTGGCGATGACGTCAACTGGCGGGAAATTTAAAATTCTACCATTCCTCTATGGCGGGAAATTTGAATTTTTTTAGCTGGATGGGGTGGCGGTACTCGTAATTTATTTATTTTTTACATTTTTTATAACTTCGTTCCATCCGGGTGTCCCTAGACACCTCTTAAGTTTTATGTATGTTTGATTTTACAGCCCTCCACTGCACAATAGTTACGTGATTTCGGAATTATATTAAGTAAGCGCGGGAAACGTGGGGTGCGAGAGCTAGGTCGGGCGTCGGCACCCCTATTCCATATGAATCCTAGAGGATCCGCCGGGCGAATGACGGATACCTGACTTTAGTAATATGTACAAACAAAAATATATAATTGTGAATATAAATAATTAATGTCACACAGCAATACTTAAAGACTCAACGATTATTGTCTTCAATTTTATTTATTATAAAAAAATGGGTTAAAGGATACTTTACCAACACACGCCATCCCTCGTCCCCAATCTCTATTAGTTTTGGACGTATTCTGTTTCTTCCTTTGTTTGCCTGCGCCGGGAGCGATGACCTCGTTCGGGTCCCGCTTACAAGAGGGACAGTACCAGTCGTCATCGGGTAGTTGCTTCAGTGGTGGGTCCAAGCAGTCCATGTGGAAGCCGTTGTTACAGTCATCACAGAGCAGAATCTACAAATAAATAAATTTAACACTCGTAAGTTATGAAGTGATAGCACATCTATTAGCACGCACGCGCCGAACGCGCCGCATTTTAGAATTCGTTGTATGAAACAATGTGAAACCTCGCATATTCGTCCGCACCGTATGCGTCGTATTTCGTGTACTATGCGGTGCGTGCAAAGCGTCCGGCGCGACAAATGTGCGATCAGCTTAACCCGGCGTCAATGACGTGAAAATAGTTACATGGACTATGACGTCGGGTCATTTTGACCCGAACTTTGTAGATACATTTTTAATGAAACTAAGTAAGCTACCACAATTTTGTTTATTATTTACTTAAAAAGGGGACTTATTTAAGCATAAAATAAAAGAAAACCCTGTGTTATGATATAAATATGTTTGTTATTAGCTTTCTTCGCCGCAGATGCAAAATCAATCTTGAAAACTTAACGTGTACGTTAATTTTTTATTTTCGCAAAACTTTTTTACTTATGAAAGAAAAAAATTACTAATGAATTTACAGAGAGGTTGTTATAAATTACTTACGTGAAAATAAAAAGAAATCAGTTTTCTATTTCCTCATGCAGAGTTATAGAACTAGTACAGTTATCACAATATGTAATCATGCCCTTGCATATAAAAATTGAACATGCTGTGCATGTATGAAGTGTTTTTTTTTTTTAATTTTTTTTAGATGAACAGACTTCTCATCTTTTGCAAGTTCCAGGAATTTTTTCTCTTTGACCTAGATACGTGGTCCTCGAGTTCAATCCCCAGGGCAGCCTGAGACTCGTCATCGTCAAAGTCTAACTCTTCTAATAACTCTAAAATCCTTTCTGGACTGTCAGTTAATGACAGTCTTCTTCAAAATGTAAAAAATAAGGCTAAACAATATTTTAAGCCTAATAAAAATTAGTCACGAAAATACTACACCGACTATGACGTCGGGTCAATATGACCCGTTTTTACTTGGCGCGCTCTTGCTTCACACGAGGCGTAGCTTTAGCCGTAACAACTAGGCGGGTGTAAGGGGGTTGTATCTCCAGCTATACTAAGGTTGAAAACAATTAATTGGCGCAAGGACAAAATATTACGAAGTAAACACGCCTCGGGTCAATATGACCCGGCGTCATTGTCGCCGGGTTAAGGGTGCGTTTCCATCGGAGCTGAGCTTTCTGGATTTGAAAAATGTATTTTTGTAAATAGAAAAATAATCGCATAATTTGCTTGATCTAGATAAGCGCAACGATTATATTGGATCTTCAAAAACACATTCCTCGTATCTCAGCTTTTATGGAAACGGCCTCATCAAATGACCAGTATAAAAATTTTGGTTGCAACTAACATTAATGCAATGTTTAATAACACTTGTTTAGAGACATAATAGCTTTGGGTTAAGTTAAATTAATATGAATAAACAGTCAATCATCAATCATCGGTCGCTTTAAAGACTAAAACATAAGTTGCCATGTTTAACAATTTATATTTTCTATGTCTTTGAACTAGTAAAGACTTTTAACAATGACCATAGCAAAATCAAACAATTCATATATTTTGTAACTCTATAGTTACCTTTTCTGGATTCTCTTTCCCTGAACATAAGTAGCATCCGCAATCTTTACAAGGCATCTCCTCTACGTCGCGACATGTCAGACAATTCAAAGGCATTGATCCTGAAAAAAAATTAAATTTATAAGTAGGTCAACAATTATTATCAAATGGATATTACAGAATATCTTATATGTTTCTACACTTTGACATTTGCAACTCCTAAAATAGGGATTTATACACTAAAAGAAAAAGATACAATATATAAGTGTCCTTGGTGATACAATAAAAGAAAGTTTGTGTGTATATTTGTTGTTTTTCACATACAAGCCAAGGCCTAAGATGCGGTAATATCTAGCCTTTTTTCAAATAAACACATGGTATAACACCTACTTTTCTCGGGAGCTTGTGACATCTTTTTCTTGTACTCTTCAGTCCTGTCCGCCAATGGTACAACGCTTTCAATGGCAAATATTTTGTCGTGCACACACACTTTAGTCTCATTCTGTGGTACAGCATCCTGTCCCAAGTACAGTGTACCGATCAATTCATAATTAGTCCTAGTTTTGTTAACTTTGTCTACTTTAAAGTCATACCTGAAAATCGAGGCATGATTTAACCAAACATTTCTGTGAAAAGTACATATTTTAGATTTTTTTTAATTTTAGATTTTTTAGATTAGCTTTTTTTTAATTTATATTATTGTTCCTCCGTACTGTGTACAGGCTTTCTACTTTGTATTTAATTCTTACATTTTCATATTTTTAAAGGTAATAAATGAGTTAATTACTTATTATATTACATCACTCTTGTGTCGCTATTTTTATATATTAATTACCTTTGTTTCATACATAATTTTTTGCATTTTGTACAATTACTTTCTTTTTCACTGGGTGATAACAACTTTTCACCAAATATACATTACTGCATTATACTACATATTATATGTACTGCATTTACAGTATAGTGCATATTACTTATGACTTTATTGAACGTAAATTAATTGAAAAACAAATTTTTGAAAAAAAAATTAAATTAATTGAAAAACAAATAAGACAATATTGCAGATAAATAGACGCTAAGTTGGTGAAAACAGCTACATTATGGGCAATTCCATATGTGACTGACTCTACATTTGATACGACTTGCGTTTTATTTTGTCATATATTATGGTTACTATCATGTTGTTAATATCAATTTTAAGATGGCTTTGCAGCAGATTCATTTTAACTCATGCAGAAAAACTGGTATAAGTACACTGTTGTTTCCAAATAGCATTTATTTAGTCAAACATAAATGTGACCGACACTACATGCAAATGGATGTCGTTTCCGAGTGTGTTTGTAAACACTAATAATCTTCCTCTCTGTCCGCTAAATACCTCTACTTTGTATTTTTATCGAAAGTGCATGAATTATGAAACAAACTATTATAAAATAGTTACCTATAACCTGTAAGTTATTTAAAAAAAAAGATGGGTTGCACTCCGGGAGTGCCGGTAGAAGTGAAAACTTGATTATTAACGTTGTGCATTTTTTTAAACCATTTTTAATTGAAAAAAAAAACAATCGATTGTTCGATTAATCAATTTCGATTAAAATTTATTTTAATCATTACTTAATTTTAATCATTACTTAATTTTAATCACTACTTAATTTTAATCATTACTTAATTTTAATTATTACTTAATTTTAATCATTACTTAATTTTAATCATTACTTAATTTTAATTATTACTTAATTTTAATCATTACTTAATTTTAATTATTACTTAATTTTAATCATTAATTAATTATTTTAATCATTACTTAATTTTAATTATTACTTTATTTTAATTATCATTTTATTTTAATTTCGATGTTACAACACTACTCTCCAACCGTCTTACGGTCTTACGCGTTTTGTATGGTTTTTCGATCAACACGAAAATCTGACGCGAGTTTCACAGTTTTTACCCATCCCACAAAAGTGCTCAACGCCGCTAAAGAAGTTTTCACTTCAAAAAATTATTATTTTTTCAAAAGAAATTGTGACCGAGACTACAGCCCAAAACGTGACCGACACTACACCCACTTTGTGGAGGTAAAAATCGGTAGTTTTACATGACACCTTAAAATTTATGTATCTCAGCACGTACAATATGAACTCTAAAATTATATAAAAGCAAATCAGTAATTAGTTAATTCATAAAAATGATTTTTTTTTAACTTAAACATCACAAAAACGAAATCACTAATAATTTGTCAAAAAATAACACGAAAATATCTTCTCAAAAACTTTTAGCATAATAACCCAAGAGCCAGCGATGGCAGACTTTCGTCATTTTTTTAAGCTAAAAATTTTCTTTTATATGAGCCTTATAGAGGTAAGAACGACCAGACACTATGGAGTTTCGGTCGCTATTATCTTAGAAGGATTCCAGTTCTGCAGGTCTACTTTACGTTCAATAAAGTTTAAAGATCAATAATTTTATCTTATCTTCTTGCGACATCTGTAAGAATCTCATATTCTACTGCCAAATTTTTGTGATAATTGCTTCCTATTTCCAGACATCGCTAAATTTGACTTGAGGTGGTCTGGCAGGTTCTTAAAATAATAATTTAGCTTTCTGATACTCTCTCTCTGCTTTCTATAGCTATTTTCGCTATCAGCAAAACTAAGAAACAAAACGCTACTTTTGGGCGTGATCAACTCTATAATGTGTCAGTGTACAAATATTTATAAATAAACTAGCTGTCCCGGCAAACGTTACTTTGCTATAATATAAAGTATTTCGCCCATATTATTTTATTGAAGTGACTAAATAAGTAGGTATGTCGCCATGGCAACGTCGATCGCTATCGTGTCGCAAAAACAATGGTTGTATAGGGTTCAACTCCAATTTGGTACCATGTTCACAAAAGTGGTGACCTGATGATGGGATCCATGAGTAATCGAGGGAACTCCTCGAAATTTATATGGAAACATATAGTGATTTTCGTTTTATGAGAAGCATCCTAAGCATATGCTACCAAAACGCAAGATTTTGCACCGAAGTATATTATGGTTCCGAAGATACTAAGAGAACTCCGGATTCCTTCTAGATACAAGTTTGGGAGTTTAGGCGCTGTTTTAAGAACTAAAAGCATATGCTACTATGCAAATTACATTCATCATCATCATCATTACCACGTCAGGGTCACCAATGTCACCAAATTCAACCTTATCTCCAGAGCATAAGGCACACATTTGACATTACTTCTGAGAAGTTTAAGTTGCTTCGATAATGTAACATTCTGTCTCACTTCGCCGAGATATTCTGGAAAACAACCGAATTTCAACCTTTTGCATTGCATTTAGCGTTCATACTTCATAGTACAATAACACTTCAATCTGCCAGGGCTGTCAAGCGAGAAGCGCGGGCGCGGGCCGGGTAGACCGTACTATGTGCGCTGCGTGTGCGACAAGTCGAGCGAGTGCCAGCCTATTGAAACTAGTCCGGTCACCGGCTACTTAGCACGTCACGTCACGTGTTCACTTCGATTTTTTTAATGTTTAAAATTATCTGCAGGCTGCAGCTGATATTATATTTTGTAAGTGTGACTGTAATAAGATACGCAGAATAATATTATACAGGTGTATTATTCTACTTATAGTACGCGATGGTTTACTCTAGTAACTAAAAAGAGTGAAATTATTATTTTTAACAAAAAATTAAAACTGACTTCCAAGGTAAAAACAATAATAACATCCTTATAAAATGAACTAAAAAGCTGAGACGGCGCAAGGCGTGGGCGGTGTGGGCGACCGCCCACGGTCTCGCGGTCTAAGGGGCCTCGCGCTCTTGGACCACGATGTTTTTTTTAAAGGTTTTACATGTTTTGATACTCAAATATTCATAAAAGAAAGTTTTATAAATAAAAGTTTGAGTATCAAAAAATTATTTCTCTCCGAAAATCCGTATTCTTGCGTCACCTATCAGGGGGCCTCGCAAAATATATTTCAGGGGGCCTCGCAAGATATATCTTGCACATATAAAATTTAGGTCTTGCCCCGCCACTGTTGAAAAGTATTAAATAATTATTCCTATCTAATAGTGCCTTTTTCCGAATTCGGCTAAAACTCATCAGTCTTTTCGATCGAGACTCGAGTTTGTCGAGTGATTTTGAAAATTATTGTTGAGGACAGCGGCCTCGCACCCGAGAAACACATAGTGAGTGCATACAAACTCGTAACAGTGAAATGTGAGATATAAACTCAGTGCAAAATCAGTGTTTTTACAAATAAACTTTAAAAAGTGAATTGTGATAAATCTGTGGCTCCCTAAGAGGTAAAAAGTAGTTAATTTATTAAAGTAGTTCGTTGTCAATAAATACAAGAAAAATTAGTTGAATAAAATAAGTAGTTCAGAAAATATTGAGAAAATTGTGTGAAAATGTATGTAAATTGTATTAACTTTTATGTTCGTCTAGCCGTAATTATGTAAAATATAAGTTTTGATATTTAGATTAAGTTAAATATTGTAGAACGATAAATAAAGAATTTCCCGAAATGCGTTTCAATTACCTGGCTCATGGAAAAATAGGGAAAATAGGAAAAAATAGCCGCTTCCGATAGTAAAAGTGAGACGGAAAACATACAAATCGGAGCGGCTCACTATACGGCATTGCCTTCAGCCGGGTAAGCGATGTGCATTTCGGAGTTAATGTTCTCCTCGACTACTCGTGTGTTTTATTTGCGCCCCCGCTCTGCAAGATTACAGGTGTAGCCTTGGTCTTCGAGTCCGATCCGAGCCAGCGGCGAAAACCTATGGGCGAATACAGTCTCAAACAATTATATTAATGTTGTTACAAAGTAAATGATTTAAACTTTTTTTTTATTATTATTTTTTAAATCTTTATTTATTTTAAAGGGATTTTTGTGCAAAAAGACGATGTCAATCCCATGGTACCTTATACTAAATATAACAATTTAACTTACAATAATTCTAAAGGTGTTGTGGTTACCAAGTTGGCAATTTGATCATGGGATCTATGAGGTACGTAGGAAAAAACCTTTTTGAAAACTGCCTGAGTATACGTGGGAGAGCCATGCTTCGGCACGAATGGGCCGGCTCGACCGGAGAAATACCACGTTCTCACAGAAAACCGGCGTGAAACAGCGCTTGCGCTGTTTCGCCGAGTGAGTGAGTTCACCGGAGGCCCAATCCCTACCCTATTCCCTTCCCTTCCCTCCCCTATTCCCTTCCCTTCCCATCCCTACCCTCCCCTATTACCCTATTCCCTCTTAAAATGCCGGCAACGCACCTGCAACTCTTCTGATGCTGCGAGTGTCCATGGGCGACGGAAGTTGCTTTCCATCAGGTGACCCGTTTGCTCGTTTGCCCCCTTATTTCATAAAAAAAAATAGTAGTTGTGATAGTTTCATACCTAATTCCTATATATCTACAACTGACAGCTTATATGTTTACCGGTAAATAACTAAAAAGAGTGAAATTATTATTTTTAACAAAAAATTAAAACCGACTTCCAAGGTAAAAACAAAAAGTAATAATATGAACTAAAAAGTATTAAATAATTCTTACTCTTTAATAGTGCCTCTTTCAGAATTCGTCTAAATCTCAACTATTTCCGTACATACTATACTCTTCATTACTTTGAAGTCGGTACCAGTCCCAAAAGTTTCATATTATATTCTGACATTGACTGAATAACTCACTATTTATAACATTAAATTAGCTGGTACCGACTTCAAAAAAATGAAGGCTATAGTATGTACAGAAATAGTTGAGATTTAGATGAATTCTGAAAGAGGCACTATTAAAGAGTAAGAATGAATTTTCCCGAATCTCATAAGCGATATATCGGTATTCAATTGTATGAACAATCAGTGTGTAACAAAATATGACAAGAATTTAAAATACGTAACGTGAAAACTAAGTCAGAACTTCGTCACACTAAACCACACTCAGCCGAACTCACATCATCTCATAAATGGCAGCTTTGCTAGAAAAGTAATGCTTAGAAATTGTTGCTTCTATAAAATCTTAATAGTGCCATAATATTGTGTGTGTAAGGTATTTATTTTTTTAGTTTATGGTAGACTTTTACATGGAACTACCCTTATACATTTCTTAGAGATATGTTACACATATCTCTTAAAATTTGAAAGAGAAAATGAATTGGTTTGCAGTTGGGTAAAATGGCCATAAGAATCCAAAAGCTACTACATAATTTGTGACATCACTGGTGATTTTATTTTTGCAATTCAAAAGAAAAAAAGACCAAAAAAAAAGAAACAAGCACAACACAGTGCACTTTAATATAATATTAACTTGCATTTAAGTAAATAGAGCAAACCATAAAAATATTAATTAATTATTATTTTTAACAAAAAATTAAAACCGACTTCCAAGGTAAAAACAATAATAACATTAATATGAACTAAAAAGTATTAAATAATTTTTACTATCTAATGGTGCCTTTTTCCGAATTCGGCTAAACCTCAACTACTCCTGTACTCAATCTTCATTATTTTGAAGTCGGTACCAGATAGCTGAATCTTCAGTCCTCTGACAGAATATTTGAAACTTTTGGAACTGGCACCGACTTCAAAATTATGAAGATTGAATACAGAAATAGTTGAGGTTTAGCCGAATTCGGAAAAAGGCACCATTAGATAGTAAAAATTATTTAATACTTTTTAGTTCATATTAATGTTATTATTGTTTATACCTTGGAAGTCGGTTTTAATTTTTTGTTAAAAATAATAATAATTTCACTCTTTTTAGTTACACTAGTAGGTAAACGTTCGCGTATATTTTACGTATCTTATTACAATTTGTCAAGAGTCACAACTCACACTCACAAAATCATATATTATCAGTGAAGTGAACATATTGTGCTAAGTAATTTAACAATTTTAATGCTTCGAGCCCCAAGCGGTCACCGGCGATTGAGATAACAATAGAAAGGCTATTGTGTCTCGTTTTTCCACGATCGAAGGATCTATCAGATAAAAAATTGTATAAACTTGCATAGGATGTAGCGTAGCTACTCATAATATTTAATATTATCATAATTATTGACATCTCTGTTCTTGTAAAGCGCTTATTCCACTTATCCTAGCTAGGAAGTCCTAGCTAGGATCCTAGCTTTCTAAATGTCATTCCACTTGACTAAATTTTTTCCGATTTAGGATCCTAGCTAGGATCCTAGCTTCTAAATGTTATTCCACTTGACTAAATTTTTTAGGACCCTAGCTAGGACTTCCTAGCTAGGATAAGTGGAATAAGCGCTTAATCAAGAATTCAAATCGATACTTAGTGCGCCATCTATCGATTAATAAGTATAACTGATTAAAAAGACACTTAATGACTTTGTTTTGTGTAAATGCTCTTTTTAAAATAACTTTATTTTAATTCTATTTGTCTATTTAAATTTTATAAAGTAATTAGTAAAGTATTCGATCTGTTGTCTGCCGCCACGCGCCACGCGGCGCGGCGGCGCGGCGACGCCGTCGCCTCTGCGGCGCCGACCGCCATGTACTAAACAAACAGGTGTTGTTATACAGTACATAATTATTATTATTAGTATATCCATACCTATGCCTTGTACTATTATTAATTCTGTGCCATGAGACATTGGTGACCTTAATGATGATGATGACGATGATGATGATGATGATGATTATGATGATGAATATGAATTGCATAGTAGCATATGCTTTCTGTTCTTAAAACAACGCCGATACTCCCGAACGTGTATCTATAAGGAGTCAGGAGTTCTCTCAGCATCTTCGAAACCATGGTATACTTTGACCCAATATTTGACTTTTTGATAGCATATTCTTAGTACACTTCACATAAAACCAAAATCACCATATGTTTCCATATAAATTTCGAGGAGTTCCCTCGATTACTCATGGATCCCATCATCAGGTCACCACTTTTGTGAACATGGTACCAAATTGGAGTGAAACCTAATACAACGAAACAAAAATTTCGAAAATCGGTTCACAAACGGCGGAGTAATCGTTGAACATACAAAAAAAAAAAAAAAAAAAAATATCCACAGCCGAACATATAACCTCCTCGTTTTTTGGAAGTCGGTTAACAAATAGAACATACCAGTAACCTTTCTGAAGAGGTTCTTCTGTGTTATAATTGACCATAACTTTCTGGCCAGGCTTAAGGTCTTTTACGTTAATTTCTTGTCTTGCCCTAGGCCTTATTTCATTTAATTTACAGTATAACTTTGACTCCTCTTCGCTGAAAAATAAAATTATATTAATTTTTCTATCAGTAATTAATTGAGTCAAATTATTTTTATTGCTAACAATATTAACATGAATAACGTAATTATTTTTAGACCTCATTTCAATGACCCGTATTCATAAATAAATCTCAATTCTACTTACTCATGATCCAATTGGATTTTAAAAAGTAAACTTTCTTCATCAGTGTCTTTTTTTATTTGCTTCTTTGCATTTGCATCTTGTTTTTGAAAATATTTAGCAATTCCTTTCTTAGATTTACTCTCATTTGGGCTGGTTGAGCTCGGTGGGATATTTTCTAGGTTACTATTTTCAGTTTTTACTACAGAATCGGAAACATCTTCTGTTGGTATTGCATTTGCTATCATCACAATTCTTACTATTTTACCTTCTAACCAGACTCCCTCTTCTCTATCCCTCATGTCAATGAGATCATTAACAGCATAAAAAGTACTTTTCGCATCTGAAATTAAAATTAATTTTATGAGATCCTTTACTATTATTGCTCATACTGATAAGAAAAATCTATAAAATATATTATATTTTTGCAAAAATCTATTTTCAGGCTAGAATAGAATAAAATAGAAAATACTTTATTTGTACAACATAAAACTAAACTTAAACTACAAATCTTACTGCTAACAGCAGTATCGGCCAGACAACATTTAGTATAATTTCATTTATCATCATCTATACTAATAATATATGGAAGAGGCTAAAGGAGGCCTTTGCCAAATGGCAATCAGAAATTGATAAACTTAACTAATATAGTATTTACAAACATTACAGTAATTCTGAAATAAAGGCTTTATTATTATTATTATTATTATACCTTATACTAACATTATAAAGCGGAAGAGTTTGTTAGTTTGAACGCGTTAATCTCAGGAACTACTGGTCCGATTTGAAAAATTATTTCAGTGTTAGATAGCCCATTTATCGAGGAAGGCTATAGGCTATATTTTATCACACTAAGACTAATAGGAGCAAAAAAACAGAGGAAATGTGGAAAAAACGGGAGAAATTATTTGAAAGGGCTGATCTCACGAACTACTGGAGCAATTTTTCTGTTATTTGGCACGGATAAGAAGTAAACCACGTGAAGGATCATAGGTTATTTTTTGTGGAATAATTTCTCTGTGAAATATCTAATTTACACGGGCGAAGCTGCGCAGAACGTCTAGTCTGTCATATAAAATTATAGCTGCAACATAACACAAAGGCTTAGCAAAATACTAACCTGTATAATTAACTAAGACTAACAGGAGCGAAGAAACAGAGTAAAATGTGGAAAAAATGGGGAAAAATTATTTGAAAGGGCTTATTTGAATGCGCTAATCTCAGGAACTGCTGGTATGATTTGAAAAACTCTTTCAGTGTTAGATAGCCCACTTATTGAGGAAGGCTATGAGCTATACTTTATCACACTAAGACTAATAGGAGCGAAAAAATAGAGGAAAATGTAGAAAAAACAGGGGAAATTATTTGAAAGGGCTGATCTCATGAACTACTGGAGCAATTTTTCTGTTATTTGGCACAGATAAGAAGTAAGCCACGTGAAGGATAATAGGCTATTTTTTGTGGAATAATTTGTTTGTGAAATATCTAATTTACATGGGCGAAGCTGTGCAGAACGTCTGGTCTGTCATATACAATTATAGCTGCAACATAACACAAAGGCTTAGCAAAATACTAACCTGTATAATTAACATTTTCTTTATTATCTTCATCTTTTTCAACACATTCCTTTTTGATTTCTTTTTCATCTTGAGATTTTTCGACTGCTTGTACAACCATCAGTTGTATCACATCATTCAGTTTTATATTATAATCGTGAAAGGTGTATCCATTCTCAAGCTACATTAAACAAATACATGTTAAATTATATGTATGCTAAAATCTACTACTAAAATACTAATATTGTAAATAGTGGAGATCCAAAACGTAAAAATCGTGCAAACCTCCGATTTTTGCAATAGTGGATGAAAATTGAAAAGAAAAAAAGGAATGTGTAGCTAATAACATTAATAATAAAGTTTACCTATTGAAAAGTTGTGCTTTTGATTTTTAAATTATTCTCTTCCACTTCAAGTAAACTCATAAACTGTAAAATTTTGAAGAAAATTTGCATATTTCTTTCTTTTAAATATAGAGCAAAATAATAAAATATATTATTATTTATATATTATTATTTTGATTTGTATCGTTGCTTCTATTCCAAAGAAAGAAAATAAGTTGAAAAAATATATAATTTACATTTAAAATTAATATTTTTGTATGTAGATGAGCATACCTCCTAATGTGCTTGTTGTGTGCCTCGCCAGGTAAATGGCGTTCTTATTTTTCTTTGGTTTTAAATAGGAAGTTTAAAATTATTTTTTAGGCTTAACAATAAAGCCTTCTATTTCTTAATGTGTATAACTTTTTAGTTCTTACTTTATTAAATTTTCTGAAAATGTAGCACAAACTTTTCACGGATATTTCGAAGAAAATCAGTATTTTATTTCTTATGGTTAGGTTTTTACAGAATAAAATTAATTTTTTTTTCATTAATTATATTTGCTAAAACATACTTAAAGGAAAAAAATACAAATTAAGTTAAGAACTGATATATTTCATATTCAGGTAAGCATTTTTCAAACAGGTCGCAGCATGCGTCTTTAGCATGTACGTGAGATTTGTAGCACCCAATTTTTTTTTCTGGCTTTAAGTAGGAAGTTTAAATATATTTCAAAGACTAGGAAGAGTCTTTCGTTTGTCGATGCATTTAATGTTTTAGCTCTCACTTAAATAAATTCTCAACAAATATAGAAAAATATTTTCTTACTATTTTACACATTTTTGGAGATATTTAAACGTTTTTAAGTACTTAAAAGTTATCATTTCTCTAAAAATTAAATACGCACAACAAGTAAGCTTAACATACTTTTCATTACAACCCTTAAATCCACCCAAACACTTTTATCTTGGTTATGACGAGCGTTAATCTCTAAAAACTTTGCAAAAACCTTATAGTTGTATTTAGCTTAGCAAAGCAAACTTTCTTTTTTAAAAATTGTGTATTTGGTTAATTTTCAACGTAAACAATCGGATAAGAGACATTAAATAACTGGAACAAGAAAAAAAAATTTTTTCTGGAACAGTTTTATATGGTGAAATATTAATTTTTAATTAAGTAACTAAAAAATTAAAAGCACAAAAAAAATTTTGGTAAACTTTGCAAGTTAAAGTATATAAAAGAAAATGACACATCAAAAACAAAAATCCATTCACTATTACAATTTTCGGAGGTTAAAACTTCTGGTGACTGCACTAAAAGTTAAAATTGTCTATTAGCTGTTCACACATAACGGCTAAACTGTATTCAATTCAATTTTCTATACATTTAGATGCTTTGAGACATCCAAAATAATTTTCATTCAAAATAAGTTATAAAAAAAAACTTTTATTTAGGAGCGCAATAGTTTTAAGTTTTAACCTTAAGGTATCACATAAAATCTTTGCTTAATATTCACAGGATAAAAAACATATAAACATACTTCATCTCATAATATCAAAAAAGATAGATTTATGTTAAAATGTGGTTTACTAGACCACGCACAGCTCAATCGTTTAAATAACTGTCACAAATATTAAATGAATATTATCAATTTCTATCATCAGATTTTAGAACATGACACTCACACGGACACTAATTTATTTGCATCTCTGTTTTATTGTTTATGTTGTAAGAAGTGTAACAAGGAGAGATACAGTATAAGCTGGCTTATATTGTTTATTTATATAGGGTAGGTTAAACTAGGTCTTGGGTAATAAGTACTATAATATGCAACAATTTAACCCAATTAAAAAACAAATTTGACATATAAGAAATATGTACAGAGCCGCCTTCGCATCAAATCAAAACGCAAAGTTTTTAATATGCTGGTTTTTGAGGCTAAAAGCCTCTTAACTAAAAAACTAAAAAACTTATTTGCATAGTTTTACTGTGGAATATTTGTTATTTGTTACATATTATATGTAAATGATTAAATTATGACTTAGCTAGTGTGAGCACATAGATTATTATGTATGTGATTACGCTAGCTAAGTCAAGCTAGCTATCAAGCTAACTCTTGTAGTTTACACTGTTCAAAAAAAGTTTAATAAAACATTAATTTACTTCACGCCAATGATGATCTATGTGGCTATCATTTTCTATCATGTAGCTATTCTAATGAATAAGACGTTGAAATAGATCAGCGAGTGATGAAGCAAATATTTTTGATAATATGGCAGGAAGCGCTTGACCTACATACATAGGAATGACATATAAAATCACATTTAAAAACAGTACAAAACATCACAAAATAGTGAACAAACGATACTACAGAAATCCAATGTGTATGACTAAAATGCATATTTGCAAGGGCTACCCAATAAAGAATTCGCAAGGCGGAAATAACACGAATCACTAAATGAACCTAGAGTTAATTTGGTACTATTTCTTCTATTTCAAAGATTTAAAAGGTTCTACTGCAAAGATTTAAATGGTCCAAAGGTTGGATGACTTACCAATTTACCGCCATAAAATAAACGTTGTAATTTAGGCTCCACGTCAAATTTATCCCTAATTATGCGTCTAAATTGATCAATTTTTGTTAATTTAGATTCCACAACAACTATTGTGTCGGGTTTACCGAACTTTCGAACACGAACATGCATTTTTGCACTTAAATATTTAAGCGACTTGTGTTGTCTTCTATTTATTGAATATTAGTAGAAAATTCATTAATAATTCGTAAGGTGAAATAAACCAAAATTAATCAGATTTTTCGGAATCAACAGTCTTTGTTGAAAAATTTGACAATAAAATTGGCGCCACAATTGACAATTGGGCATTGGCGAATGGCGCGTACGGCAACTGCTTGATTTTGACGTAACTTTGACAGCATTTTTTTTTCTTTCCGACTATGTTTTGCTCAAGCAACAGCTAAGGACTAAGGTACACAGGTGACAGGACTTCACAGCAGGGCTTCATAACGTTATCGAATAACAGAAAAAATATCGTTACGTACCGTTATTTACATAATGGTAGCCAGATAACGTTATTTTTTTAACGATATCTAGTAAAATAACGCTATATTTACGGTTATTATTATAACGTTATTTTTTCGTCATGGCATAACAAAAAAATAATGTTATAATAATAACGGTAAATATAACGTTATTTTCTGGTATCAGGTATGCGATCGTGCACGGTGCACCAAATCTCACTCATATTTAAAATGTAATAAGCGTTCTCTGTGAAAATACAAAGAAAAAAATACACCTTAAAAGCGTGATTACGTTTAGAAAATTTTCTCGCCTGTCATGACTTTCTTGACGGACAATAACGTTATCAAGTAACATATATTTACCGTTATAAATCCTATATAACGTTATAACATTTACCGTTATTAAATACATTTATAACGTTATTTCTAGTATCGGTTAAATTTTCATAACGTTATCTATGCCCTTGAAGCAATAACGTTATGAAAAAATAACGTTATTTGAAGCCCTGCTTCACAGATTACTAGTATATATTTGTAGACAGGACTTGTCCGCCAGTAGCGCTAGCACGGCGAACAGCGGAAATGCGAAAGTATGGACAAACTGTGGAAATAAGCCTAAGGTGCCGTTCCGATCTTTCCGAATCCGAAAATTCAATGAGAGGTTTTCTTATTATATATATATATATATATATATATATATATATATATATATATATATATATATATATATAGTTATTTTTAATCTCCACCAGACGGCGCGACGATAGACACTTCTAGATTTTCTATTGGTTCCCCACCGATCTGAAATTATCTGCAGGTTGGCATCACGGATACATATTGGTTGTATTTCAAAAAAATATCAGTGTACTGTCAAGTGTGGCATAAATCAAAATATCTTAAACCTAAGCGATCATTGGCCTAAGCGATTAGGCCAGTATACTGGTAACAGTTTAGGAACACGCAAATTGTCAAACTGAAAACTGACAACTGAAAGAGTTTTGGCGGGCATGTCATGGGCATGTCACTTTCAAACTTCTTCTACTTTTTATTGTTGGTGTGGTTTTTATTATTTTTTCCCAAATTGTGTTATTTGGGTCTTTGATATTCATTATTGGTAAAATATTAGCCATGAAATATCCGTTATCTTGCACAAGTGCAGGTAAGATGTTGTCAAAACCAAAATTTTATTCCTGTGACATTTGGTGTGAATATCGGTAAATAGGGCCTATATAATTTCTTCCGTGAGTTTTAACTTCAACATCGTTGTAATAACTTTGTTATCCTAGTCATTGGAATATTATGGCGTCTTTTTCAAATTGAAATGTATCAAGTTTTACATTCTTTTGCCCAGTTTTGTAGCAATTATTTATGGTATTCCCTGGTATTACCGATAGTTGTCTACCCATACGCCATCTAGTTACTAAAATGGAAACTGTTTGACAATCAAATTAAAAGGATAAGAAAATCCCTCATTAAAATGCCACTTTATGACAGTTAAATTTTTGTCGGTCGCGATTAGCCACGGTAAAGATCGGAGCGGCACCTTAGGTTTATTTCCACAGTTTATCCATACTTTCGCATTTCCGCTGGTCGCCGTGCTAGCGCTACTGATCGTTGACACAAATACTGATTATTAGGGATGTATACTGTAGACTATTTTTAGGAAATATATTTATAGAAGTTATTCTTTAGCGGTCGAAAAACCTTGGAAAAACCGTAAGACGGTTGGAGAGTAGTGTTTTGTGTCGAACTCGAACTCGAACTCGATTTGATTGTAAGGGTTTCGATTAATTAAAAAAATAGATTTTTTAAAAATCGATTTTCATAAAAAATGGGTTAAAATGTAATCGATTCGATTAATGAGAGGTTTTCTTATTTTTAATCTCCACCAGACGGCGCGACGATAGACAATTCTAGATTTTCTATTGGTTCCCCACCGATCTGAAATTATCTGCAGGTTGGCATCACGGATAGGGTATGGGCACCAGTAGTCAGCCTTTTAGTGGAAGGCGCAAGTTTAAATGTGGATAGAAAGTTATATAAAATAGTAATCAAAAACCTTTTGCACTCATTCACTTAATCATTTATTAAACTTTGCTATGAAATTAACATATAAGATATTTTTTCATAATAAGTATTGAAAATCAAGTTTCGATCAAGGTTTCGATCAAGTTTCGATCAGGTTTCGATCAAGGTTTCAATCAAGTTTCGATCAAGTTTCGATAAGTTTCGATCAAGTTTCGATCAAGTTCCGATAAAGTTTCGATCAAGTTTCGATCAAGTTTCGATCAAGTTTCGATCAAGTTTCGATCAAGTTTCGATCAAGGTTTCGGTCAAGTTTCGATCAAGTTTCGATCAAGGTTTCGATCAAGTTTCGATCAAGTTTCAAATTGAGTTCGAGTTCGAGTTCGAGTTCGACACAAAACACTACTCTCCAACCGTCTTACGCGTTTTATATGGTTTTTAGATCAACACAAAAATCTATCGCGAGTTTCACAGTTTTTACCTATCCCACAAGTGCTCAACGCCGCTAAAGAAGTTTTCATTTCAAAAATTGATTTTTTTAATAATCGATTTTCATAAAAAATGGGTTTAAAAAAATGCACAACGTTAATAATCAAGTTTTCACTTTTGCCGGCACTCCCGGAGTGCAACCCGTCTTTTTTTTTACAGATGTACATTTGTTACACCTAAAAAATAAATATAAAAAATACACTCTTATTTCAATTAAAAAAAACACTTATTAAATGGCAATACTTTGACTCGTTTGGGCGCGCTCCTATGCGATATCACAAGGCTTTTATGGAGCGAAACTGCAGGAGATGGGATTTTAACACGTAGAGATTACAAAATGATTTCATATCAGTTTGTGGACAGTATAGTATGTATTTGTATTATAAGTTCAATGGGAAAAGCTTAGTAGAGTTTCAAAAGTAACTTAGTAGCAACACTTTTTGTATTAATATAATATTGTACCTACAGTGTGTTCAATACATGTTTTAATGAAATAAATAAAATTTAATGAAAAATTTATCAATATTTATTATAAAAATTACAAATTACCTATACAAATTCTTTATTACACTCATACAATAATACACAACAACACAAAGTAGACAGTGACATCACATCGTCTAATCCCATTCTAAGTTGAACTTGTGTTATGGCAATCAGACAACCGATGCACACCGAACAGTCATATCCTACAGCATAATATTATTATTGTCACAACACTCACGTTCACACTATAATCACGCAGTGTTTCTTGGCGGTGACGTGATGCGCGCTCCATTGAAGAGCCTTTCCCGAAACCTTCGGTAAACTATACCGACCGACCAGAACTGCTCCACCTCGAGAGTGGACAGAAGTTTTGTCAGTACTCTCACCACAAAGGAACCGAAGTTAACTTAGTACCGAGAATACAGACGCTCTACCCTCAATGTGAAGGTAGTCTTCTCACAGATGTAGTTTACGACGTCCTCGACTTCCGTGGACCAGTGCAGGCGCGACATGTAGAGCGACCTCAATGTGAAGGTAGTCTTCTCACAGATGTAGTTTACGACGTCCTCGACTTCCGTGGACCAATTAATTAGTTAATTATCATTCATATTTATTTAAAATCTTGTAAGAAATTAAGGTGACGTAAGCGATAAGCCCAGGTAGTCATTACGAACAATAGGATACCGAGGCGAGCATAACAATGCAATAAGTAGCGATTGTAATTATAAAGGAACAATGGAGCGTGGAGATAGTAGATAATGAGGATTAAACACAAAAGCTAACTTTGAAACTAGTGCAAATACGCAGAAACGGATCGTATAAATCGAACGGGCATGGTTCAAAACCCCTATTTTGACACCAAACTCTTTTTTTTTTTAGGCGATGTCGCCGCTCGAACCGACAAAAAGTGATCGAGAAAGTTTGCGAGATGCGAGCAAGGGGTGGGGTGGACTCAGAATCGTGATCCAGAACCCGCGAAAACACACTACTGTCACCAAATTTAACCTTATCTCCAGAGCATAAGGCACAGGATTTGACATTACTCCTGAGAAGTTAAAGTTGCTTCGATAATGTAACATTCTGTTTCACTTTGTCGAGATATTCTGGAAAACAACCTAATTTCAACCTTTTGCATTGCGTTTAGCGTTCATAGTATTATAACGCATCGCATCGCATATCTGCCAGGGCTGTCAAGCAAGCGGCGCGGCGGCGCGGGCGTGGGCCGGGTACTATGCACAGAATACAAATTACTCACGGAGGTACTATGTGCGCTGCGTGTGCATCTGCAGGCTGCAGCTGATATTATAATATTTTGTAAGTGTGACTGTAATAAGATACGTAGAATAATATACAGGTGTATTATTCTACGTATAGTACGCGTTTGCTTACTAGGTAACTAAAAAGAGTGAAATTATTATTTTTAACAAAAAATTAAAACCGACTTCCAAGGTAAAACAATAATAGCATCCTTATAATATGAACTAAAAAGTATTAAATAATTATTCCTATCTAATAGTGCCTTTTTCCGAATTTGGCTAAAACTCAACTATTTCTGTACTTACTCAATCTTCATAATTTTGAAGTCGGTGCCAGTTCCAAAAGTTTCAAATATTCTGTCAGAGAACAGAAGATTCATCTGGTACCGACTTCAAAATGATGAAGATTGAGTACAGAAATAGTTGAGTTTTAGCCGAATTCGGAAAAAGGCACTATTAGATAGGAATAATTATTTAATACTTTTTAGTTCATATTATAAGGATGTTATTATTGTTTTTCATATCTCTTATTACTGGTACACTAACTAATTTTCTTGTTGTCCCTTTCAGTGGCACGCTGAGAATTATTCTACTAGTTTTCTTTTTCTTTGGGACACAAATTGGAGATCGTGACGTCAGGCATCCTGTGATGGCTGCTTGCGAATCTTGCGATCACGTGATATTACAGATTAAATATTTATATTTTATTTACTTTTTAATCATTGTTTTTAATAAATAAAATAAAAATATTATAAAGTTTAAATGAGTAAAAATATGTCATTTTTGGTTATTTTATAATACAAACTTTTATAAGAAAAAACAATAATTTGTATTAATATATTTCGTTTACTGTATACATCCCTATAATAATTATTATCCATACCAATATTATAAATTCGAAAGTGTGTCTGTGTGTCTGTTGTCCCTTCACGCCCAAAGCGCTGAATAGAATTAGCTGAAATTTGTTATGGAGATACTTTTACTAGACCAGTGATCCATAGTGTTAAACTACGGCAAAAATATTTTAATGGAGGGCTGCCTTACGTGTTTGTCAACTTTTAAATTGCTGCCGCTATTATAAACCACTTTCACACACGCACAAGGTCATATACGATACTCCACAAAGTGAAAATCCGCCACAAAAATCCTCTCCAATTATTATCTAAAAAGCAAGTGCTTAAATAACAGGGGGGCAGACTTTCAGAGAATAGGAGCTAATAAAATAGCTTTGGTATCAAGTAGCTTGGCTAGCCTTGGACCTTGGGTAAATGTAACCTTTATATCTGAACTTACAAGTCTCATAATTCGGAACGGACAGCTGTAATAACAAATAGAGACCTATCCGATGGGCGATGAGTCATCGCCCATCGGATAGGTCTCTATTTGTGCCGATGACACATGATACATATTTCAATGCCATTGGTGGATGGTCCCAGGTTCCATACATTTTTGCCTATTGTATTTTCTTGTGCCTTTCTTTTCGTTCGTATGCATGTTTATTTGAGAAAGATAATAATAATATGAACATAGAGAGCCTGGAGCATGGAGAGAGGAACCTTTTTTTTTGCCGTTGGGAAATGCTTGATGCATTCCAGACAGCGATAACTGCAGCAGCCCAGGCAGCGGCATCTGCTCTACCAGCAGAACCATCCGCGCGGCTTCAGCCGCTTTCTCCGGGAGAGCGGTACGGGGCTCCGGACGCTCTTCTACCGGAAGAGCTCATGCGATAGGTACTGGACGGATTCCCCAGTCCATCACCCGAGCCCTATTATGGCGGGAGTTGACGCTCATGTTGAGCGCGTCTTCGTCCTCCGCGTCTTCTCCTTATCGGGTCCGCCGCTTTATCGGCCTCCCGATTTCTCTCAGTGGCCTCCTTCTGCATCATGATGGACTCACAGAAAGTAGAGGCCGCCTGCCAGGGTTCTCTCGACCGGACTAATGCTCTTTGACTCTCCCGGACTTATGTCCGGGAGAGTCAAGGAGCAGCAGAGTCAGGTCTGGTCCTATAGCGACGCAGAGTTCTGCCCGTTATGCGACCCAGGCTGAGCAGGCAACGAGAGTGTGCTGCGCCGTGTTGTCCTCGTCCGTACAATGATGGCACTGCGGCGTTGGCTCCCGTCTAGCCGTATGGTGCAGGTAGTAAACAAAACTCCCATGTCCTGTCAGCGTCTGCACCATCCGGTAGGAGAGAGTGCTATTGCGCTGCGCCACCCAATCCTCCAGTACTGGCCGAATTGCTGCAACAACTCTGTGACCGGCAGTTGGAGATGCCATTTGGTTTTGCCAGGTGCGAAATATCAGCATTCGCGCTTGGCGACGCCATCGGGCTACCAGCTCTGGTGGCACCCGTTCACCTCTCCTTTGCTGATGCATTGCGGGAATAGATTTCCGCCTGTACACGAGCTTCTAGGTCCCATGGATGGGTACCGACTAATGCAAACGCCGCTTCAGTGGCCACCGTCCGGTAACACGAATCATCCGTAGGGCCATTGTACGCTGCGGACTCCTCAATTATAAGGCTCTTCTCTGCGCATTGAGATTATCAGCCCAGACAGGAGCTATACATAAAGACCTCCGCATAAAGTCTCCTGCAGGTCGACCCCGGACCCCCCAAGTTGGGCAGGAGACGTCCAAGAACCATCGTCATCTTAGCTTTGGTGCCAATCTGCGGTAGTGGGGCGTGAAGGACCACCTGGCGTCTAGGACCAAACCCAGGTACTTCATCTCCCTGCCAATTGGCACCCTGACTTCACCGATAAGGAGGGTTGGATCAGCGAGAGGCCGTCTACGAGGACCGTGGAAGAAAATGGCCCCAGTCTTTGGAGAGTGGAGCCTAGACAAATATTTTTAGTAGATGACAGAAATGTACTTAAAAAATAACCTAAATTTAAAAATAGTAAAATAAGAATTATTCAGAAAAGCAGCACGACCATTCTCAGGAGAGCAAAATTTACGTGTCCCGGGCTTGTATACTCTGTAATATTATCTTATTCAAGTATGTAATATTTTTAAACAGTAGTTAGCATCAGTATCTAGCTATAAACTTAAACACAGGCTTCTAATTTAAGTAATTCAGACTAAATTAATTGAATTCGTGTTCAAAAACCTAAAAAAACATGTTTTTCTAAGTATCGTAACGTGTCCCCACGCCAACTTGATCTCGAAACTTGCTTGTATTTTTATAACGTACCTATTTAATTAAATCTATTTATGGTTTTAAACGCTTATAAACATTGGTTATCGCATTGCGAAATATCGTCTCAATTTAGGCCCAGCCTATGAATAGTTATCATGAAATAATCGTTTGTCCGATCAAAAGTCCTAATTACCGTAACACCTGCTGTTTTTGGATGCCTATCCAAAAATATCAGGATTTGGCACATTAAGAGTGCACGGGTTGGTTCTCCTTAGTGTGTGCCATGGCCCATCAGCGGTCCCACGTCGTTAGTGTTAGTGTGCCGCCGATAAAGCACATTAGTATCTAATTATCGTAGCTTTGGTTACAAACTTGTCTAATTACCGTAATCGTTACTTTTCAATTATGTTTGAATTAGATTTTTATTTTGTATATTATGTTTATGTTACATAATTTGGCCTATTTACGTTGCCCTAAGCTAGTTTTTATCAATTGTGTAGTTTTTATCAAAATCAAAACGTAAAACACTACATTTGTCTAATTATCGTACCCATAAATTTTTAAGTCTCTTTATCCAAAAAACTTTAACTAATTGTTTCACGCCACATTTATTATTGTGTTCGTATCTTTCATTTCTTTAATAGTTCAATGTGTCGGAGTCAAATCGACGAAGAAAAAAATGGTTACGGTAATGAGGCAAATAATGCCAAACCGGAGAATGGCCGAGCAAAGATAAAAAAACCCTTAAAAATAAAAGGAACTAACCGAATAAAATGGTTTTATAGTTCCAATTAGCAAGTAACAAGCTATTATGTTATCGTTCCTACAAGAATAACGCCAATTACTTAGTTTTTGCGAGCGAGTTAACGGAATATTATACTTTTGTTTATTAAGTAACGAATATGCTTCAAGATACTTTCATAAAAATGATAAATTCTTCAATATTAGCTTTCCTTATCCTTACAGTACAAATAGTTTTTGCGCGGCGACCTACCTTAGTAAGTTCTTTGTTAATGTAAAATTCATTTATTTTAGTTTTAAGTTTTAATACTGCATGTACGTATTTAATACATTATTAGGTTCCTGATAGTGCTTATTAATACTACTGACATAAATGGTTCAAATCTTATTTTTATTTCCAGCATCCTATTTTGGTGGCACGATCATCGTCAGATTGGATGCCGAGCAGGATAAATTCACTTTACTCTGATGTTGGTGCGTGGAGTGGCAAATTCGTAAGTAAAAATAAATAATTGTTGTTCCAAACTTGAAAAGAGTAACTCCCATACTCAGAGTGGAACATTAATTACTTAAATGTACGTTAATTCAAAATTTTGACATAAGCTCCATATATCCGTCCAACTCTTCAACTTGAATTGAAGCCTAATCATAATTAAATGTCTCTGAGTATGGTGGTTAAATCTATACTAATATTATAAATGCGAAAGTATCTCCGTCTGTCTGTCTCACTTTCACGCCAAAACTACTGAACCGATGGTAATAAAATTTTGTACACAGATAGTCTTAAGTCTGAGAAAGGACAGGCTACTTTTTAACTGGAAAAAGGGGTTGTAAGGGGGTGTTTATGCGTAAAGTTCAAATTAAGTTAGTTCCAAAAATTCATAACAGATGACGCCAAAAGTAGCCTACATCACGCTAGTGTCTTTAGCTATAAGAGATAGTACCATATCGAGTTACTCACACGTCTTTCTATAAGAGGTAATACCATATCGAGTTGCGTTTTTCGATTCTTTCAATAATTGTTATACACGTTGATAAATAACTCACTAGTCACTACTCAGTAGGTACTTTATCTATGCAGTGAAGTAACCTTTAACCTACCTAAAGGGTAAAGCTAAAGTTGTATAATGGGTGGCTAAATAAGCTTTAAAATTTGGTATAAATAAAGTTTAATTTAAAAAATGAAATATTTTGTGCACACTGCACAGCTGTTTTTGGGTATTTTGATTTAAGGGGTACCAGGGTTTTAGAAAGCTTTTTTGTTGACACCGCGCGCTATAAAGTCCACGCGGACGAAGTCGCAGGCAACATAGTTACCCGTGTATTATATTTCTCTATGTAGTAATTAATATTAAGTATGATGAAATGGTTTCTGCACGAGCACAGAATTATTAGTTGTACCAAGCACGAGCCACGATTAACACGTTACAAGCTGCCAGGCAATATCTGAGAACAATCATGAAATACTACCCAAATAATATTGTGTTTAAAGAAAAAATATTAATGCTATTACCATTTCTAGAGACCTGTGATGGACGAAATAGAATCAGATGAAGCCTTGCGATTTTATCAATTTCTAAATTATCTAGATGGTGGAAGTTTCGGCACAGGTATAGTTGGAATAATTTTATAATATAATGTATTTTTTGACCGACTTCCAAAAAGGAGGAGGTAATATGTTCGGCTGTATGTATCTTTTTTTTTGTATGTTCAACGATTACTCAGCCGTTTGTGGTCCGATTTTCAAAATTATTTTTGTGTTGTATAGGGTTTAACTCGAATTTAGTACCATGTTCACAAAAGTGGTGATCTGATGATGGGATCCTTGAGGAATCGAGGGGACTCCTTGAAATTTGTATGGAAACATATAGTGATTTGGATTTTTTTCTGAAGCATTCAAGGTAAATGCTACCAAAAAGTAAGACTTCGTACCAGGTTATACCCTGGATCCGAAGGTACTGAACAGAACTTTGGAATGCTTATAGGTACAGGTTCGGGGATTTCGGTGTTGTTTAAACAACTGAAAGCATAAGCTAACTGCTAATACATCAATTTGATTAATCATCATCATCACAACCATAATTATACCATGAGTCATCACACTATGACACAATTATTAGTACTTTTCGTGATATTTTGCATCGAAGCAGATGTTTTTGATGATAATTTCGCTGTTTGTCGACCGATTTTCAAAATTCTCATGTTGTTGTATAGGATGTAATCTTAATTTTGTATAACAATTACGAAAGTGGTGAGCTGATGATGGGATCTATGAGCAATCGAGGGAAATCCTTGAAATTTATCAAAACACTCATAGTGGTTAAAATGTTGTTTCTAGTAAGTTAAACATATGTTACGAATAAGAGAAATTTCATACGAAGGTGTCTCTTGGTCTAAAGGCACTGAACAGAACTCCTGAACCTTAAAAGATAAAATTTTGGAAATTTAGCATCGCTTAGATAACTGCAAGCATTTACTGCAATTTCGCTTACAGTAACATAATGTGAATAGTTAACATTGGGGTTTTACGCATAAAGCCTAATTTTATAGATACTTAACTAAAAAGAGTGAAATTATTATTTTTTAACAAAAAATTAAAACCGACTTCCAAGGTAAAAACAATAATAATATGAACTAAAAAGTATTAAATATCTCTTACTCTTTAATAGCACGCCTTTTTCAGAATTCGTCTAAATATCAACTATTTCTGTACATATACTACAGTCTTCATTATTTCGAAGTCGGTACCAGTCCCAAAAGTTTCAGATATTCTGACATTACTGAACTCACGATTAAATTATCTGGTACCGACTTCAAAATAATGACTTCAAAAACTGTAGTATATGTACAGAAATAGTTGATATTTAGACGAATTCTGAAAAAGGCGTGCTATTAAAGAGTAAGAGATATTTAATACTTTTTAGTTCATATTATTATTGTTTTTACCTTGGAAGTCGGTTTTAATTTTTTGTTAAAAAATAATAATTTCACTCTTTTTAGTTAAGTATCTATTAAATTATTTTGTTAAAAAATAATGGTTGCTTTTACTCAGACTTTTTGCTGCAATATAATACAAATTGATCAAAAAATAATAATAACACTTATTATAAAATCTGTATTAGTTTCAATTGACGATTATATGAAATCTTTTTATATTTTATCTTTTAGGGCCCATCGACGAATTTGTAGACGCTATGTATAGATTGTCTAGTTATATGAAACAACAAAATAGTAGAGAAACACAAGCAAGAGGTATGAGGGAGTTAGAAGCGATTAACGGCGAAAAAGGTACCGTGAATAGTTATTAATGATCTAATAGAACCCTGGGCGAAGGGATTCAACTTCTTCATCGTTAATAATCAGTCACTGTATATTATTTAGTTTTTAGTAGTAGTTTACTTTGGGCAAGGCTACCCCAATCTTGGTAGCACCTGCGGCCTGAGTGCGGAATCTATGATGTTTTAGCTGCGCCGCATACATCGCATAATATTATGGTATGGTCAGAAGGACTGTTATCTTATATCTTTAAACGAGCAATTCTTGTATATATACTATAATTATATGTATATACATATATATATATATATATATATATATATATATATATATATATATATATATATATATATATATATATCTAATGACGCTTTTTAAAGCATATACAATGTATAAGCTGACGTAGATAGTTTTAGCGCCATCTTACGCAAAAAAGCCGCGTCATTGTTACATCGCATAAGAGGCAGCAGTGACGGTCTTCTGAAGGAGATAGCCGATGGCGGGAGCTGTCCGTTTGTTGGCAACTTAGTTAATATTACGAAGTCTTTAGTTAAATATGAGTACTAACACATCTAGATATAAGCCTATACTAATAAATAAATTTTATTTTTATGTATTATATATTGAGCGTAACATACATATATACATATATATATATATATATATATATATATATATATATATATATATATATATATATATATATATATATATATATATATATATATATATATATTTATATATATATATATATATATATATATATATATATATATATATATATATATATATATATATATGTTACGCTCAATATATAATACAGAAAAAGACAGAAATCGCTCAGTGAGCGAAAAAATAGCTCACAACGCGTTGTGGTCATAGTGAAACAGCTTCGTGTCGTGGGCCTCGTGGCTAATATGCTATTCATTTTTCTTGATTTGTTCTTGATTAATTAATCATCCATAGGTATGGAAGATTATATTTGAATTACCACGCGTACTACAAAATATTTTTTCTTTTACTAAATCACTGCATAACGTGCTTGTCATTATATTATTTATAAAATATCCATAGTTTCATACTATCCTGTTTCACTGTGGCCACAACGCGTTGTGAGCTATTTTTTCGCTCACTGAGCGATTTCGGTCTTTGAGCGTAACATATATATATGTACTTATAGGGGAATTGTGCTTAAGATGACATACTTTTTGGTGGAAGGTAAATATTTAAAATAAAATAAGTCACATGAGATCAGTAAATTACTTTTATAAATAAATGATTCATAAACAACGAAATTAAACAGTTTTGGAAAAATCAACTTAATATAACAGTGAAAAAAAAAAACATAAATTGCACGCCCGGCCTGAGATGCGCAAACGAGAAAATCGCGAGATATCTCACTCTCGTGTGTAGTTATATTGTCGATAACGACATAATGTCAAAATCATTTTTTGACATTTTGTCGATAGGTTTTAACGACAGATCTACACGAGAAAAAGTGTATGTCATGTTAGGGTCAATAGAGATGAAGAGAAAAGTCATCAAACATCGAGAAAACGTGTAGACAAAATTTTCTCGTTGGCGTATGCTAGAGGGGCAGGTCGACAAGTGTAAGATGGCATAATATCGATATCGTAAGACGACATACTATGATTCCTTAGACTTTGATGGTATGTCGTCTTATACAAGACGTAAATTCCAAGCTGCATCATCATCCCTCTAGTTGTCTGTGGTGTAAGGATTCATATTATGTTCTTCATCAATGTCAAAAAATATTAAATGCTTCTGTTACCGATTTAGCAGAAACATATTAAGGATGTATATAAGGTCAAATTCCGTAGTACATCCAATTAAATTATGAAAGTACTAAATATGTAAGAAAATTGGACACCCAGACACATATTATTAATTATAATGATTATTTATGATAGATTTTTAAGGAATTAATATATATTTAATTATTATTGAAATAAATTAATTAAAAATAAAAAAACCCGACTGCAAAAAATGTTAACTAAAAAGAACGAAACAAGACCTAATTCTGCCGGAGGCATCGAATCTATGTTTTAATTGCAATACGACTCTTGCTTACGAGTTTCATGCCAGGATGAATAGAAGGTTACATAGAAAAATGTAGAAGAAGAAAGTGTCTGTCTGTCTGTCTGTCTGTCTGTCTGTCTGTCCGTCTGTCCGTCTGTCCGTCTGTCCGTCCGTCTGTCCGTCCGCGTCCGTCCGTCCGTATGTCACAGCCACTTTTCCCCGAAACTATAAGAGCTATACTATTGAATTTTTCTTATTTTTTTATTACTAGCGGTCGGCCGCGGCTCCGCCCGCGTGGATGTCGGTGAGCTCTGCAAAAAGCATACCCAGGAAAGACTCGGTCAGCAAAATGATTCCCAGGTCAATTCACAGACACATAATGACTATACGCAGGTTGCACCCTGCACAGATTGTCTTCCTCCCGCACGTGCACCCGCCTTGATGACGCCAACTATCGTAATATTTTAATTTCGCCATAATTTCAAAACCAAATGTCTAATTTTATTCATTCAAAGACCAAATATTATCTACATAAACTGTACTTAGTAATGGAATAATTTATTTTGATACAGATTAAAATAATGAGTAAAATAAACGCGTTTAAATGTAGTCCAAAAAAAATGCAAGATTTTTAAATAAAAAAATGGTTATTGTGCCTCGCTCGACATAAATAGGTATAGTATGTCGCGGACTTTTTTGTAGATACTTGTAAGTTCTATAATTACTTAGAATTTTATGGTTCTATCTTTTATAGTTTAGGCAGCGTACGTAAAATAAGTAACTTTACTGGTTGATTTTTTACACCCTGCGTCCGAAGAACCCTTGAATATCTTACGGTACCCTATTTTTTTTCCAAAATAAAATTCAGCCTATGTTCAGCAAAAATAAGGTACAATTCCAATAGTAAAAGAATTTTTCAAATCGGTCCAGTAGTTTCGGAGCCAAACAAACAAAAAATAAAATCTTTCCTCTTTATAATATTAGTGTAGATTTATTGTTATATTTATTATTAAAACTGCAAGTTATATACATATTTAGAATCAGTGTTTAAAATCCTTTATTTTGATACCCCACTCGATATTCTTGGTAGATTTTTTTTTTTTTTTACCTCGCAATATGGCGTCAAACATCTGCCATTTTTTCATCAGTTTTTTTTTTAATGTCACCTATCTAAGAACACTTGGGTCATTAAGACAAATCTAACGATAATTCAAATGTGAAAATCCGTTCAGCGGTTCTGAAGATACAAGGTAAGGAAGAATATTACAAACATACAAGATACGCGCTAAACCCGCTATCCCCAACCCGCGGCCCGCCGGGACTTTATTTGTGGCCCGCGTGATGTTAAACAGTTTTGAAATTCACCCCCACTGGCAAAATAACGTAAAGTCTACGCGATAGTCGTTAATTTTTTTCCACTTTTCACTGATCCCGCGGGATTGCGGCCCCTCCCACATCAGACACCTTATTATTTTGTAAAGTACGGTCCCTGTCCGGCATACTAAGTTGGGCTACTAGGGGCACACTAAGGTGCTCCATAAAACGTCACAAGTTCACAGACAGCACAATGAGGGATTTTCTTAACTTTTTAATTTGATTGTCAAATAGTTTTCATTTTAGTAACTAGATGGCGTATGAGTAGACAACTATCGGTAATACCAGGGAATACCATCAATAATTGCTACAAAACTGGGCAAAAGAATGTAAAACTTGATACATTTCAATTTGAAAAAGACGCCATAATATTCCAATGACTAGGATAACAAAGTTATTACAACGATGTTTTAGTTAAAACTCACGGAAGAAATAGCCCTATTTTCCGATATACACACCAAATGTCACAGGAATTATACATTTTGGTTTTGACAACATCTTACATGCACTTGTGCAAGTTATCGGGTATTTCGTGGCTAATATTTTACGAATAATGAACATCAAAGACCCAAATAACACAATTTGGGAAAAAATAATAAAAACCACACCAACAATAAAAAGTAGAAGAAGTTTGAAATCAACATGGCCGCCAAAACTGTTGTCACTTGTCAGTTTTCAGTTTGACAAGTTTTTCATCTCAGCGTGTTCCTAAACTATTACCAGTATACTGGCCTAATCGCTTAGGCCAATGATCGCTTAGGTTTAAGATATTTTGACTTATGTCACACTTGACAGTACACTGATATTTTTTAGAAACACAACCAATATGTATCCGTGATACCAGCCTGCAGATAATTTTAGATCGGTGGGGAACCAATAGAAAATCTAGAAGTGTCTATCGTCGCGCCGTCTGGTGGAGATTAAAAATAAGAAAATCTCTTATTATTTCAACGAATTTTGCCGATGTGTCGTCTTATCTGACTATGTCATCTTAAGCACAATTCCCCCCCTATATATATAATTGGAATCTCGGAATCGGCTGTAACGATTTTCATGAAATTTAGTATATAGGGAGTTTCGGGGGCGATAAATTGATCAAGCTAGGAATCATTTTTAGAAAATGTCATTTTATTCGTGTTTTATCGAATACCGAGCAAAACTCGGTCAAATAGCTAGTTAACTTAATTCTAGCAAGGACAATTTTATAAGCAATATTCTTTTGTTTAAGGTAATAGCATTAAAACTGTGTTAGAAGTGAGCACAGTGATATTGAGAAAGAAGCGAAAGTTCTTCTGTACTGGAGAAGTGAAAGAGCCTATTGTGAATAACAAAATTATTTGCAAGGTAATCTAAAAATGAAATGAAACCTATAACATTCTCGAAGCCATAACATATTATGCCTAGTCTTGCCATAAATACTGAAACAAAGAAAAACGTTGTTTTTCTGTTGCAAGTAAATTTTATTACTTTTACAGTGTATTAGCTTAATACATAAATATAAAACAATTTAAAATATTAAAAGCTTATTCAAATTGGCCTTCATTGGCTACAATAACGTCCTTTAAACATTGTGGCCAGTTATCATTAGAAACACAGACTCTTCCCATGGGAAAATTCTTCACTGTCAGTCGTATGGATTGTCGTATAGACTACAAATTATCAGGGCATTTACAGCAAGCCATACTCTCTAAAACTGACCAAAAATCATAATCCAGTGGATTAAGATCGGGACTAGACGACGACCAGTCTTCAGCTCTGATGAAGTCCGAAACGTTCGTTTCCAACCAAGACCAAACCGACTGAGTTTTATGACCCGCGCCGAGCCTTGTTGGAAGGACCATTCTTGGTTATTGAACTTGATGTTGAACCTTAGAACTTCAAGCATAAATAAAACCATTTTGTTTGTTAAAATGTTGCTGAATTGTAAAAAAAAAATCCCATCCGTAAACAAACATTTTTTGTGACCTCCCTTTGCGTACCGCTTCAGTAGTTGTTTCAATTTAACCACCCTTTCTTTTTTAAATTATCATTTAGGAAATAACCAGTACGTCTCTTGTAAGTTGAAAGTCCTAAGTTATCATTTAAAATACGCGACATGGTTCTAGGTGCCATCTTTATCTCGTGAGATAAAATCTTTTACTTTCGAACCGATTTTTTTCAATTTTTTTCCTTTATTGCTTTAACCACCTTTTTCGTACGAACACTGCGTAGACGGCCAGATGTTTTTCTGCCACAAGCAGAGGAGGTCTCATTGTACTGTTACGGATACGGGCAGTTGTTTACCTGCGCGCGACAGTTGCGCGTACTTTCTAGAAAAGTCCAACCCTTGTTTATGTGAATTGCGTGTTTACGTAAACAAACCAGAATGGAACGTTCCAGAAAGTATGGCGGGCCATATAAAAGGTAAGCAAGCCGGCAATCAGTTCAGTTTGATACAAGCGATCATCAAGGCGACTTCGAAGTGAGAACAAGTGATCAATAGTGAGTGACAGTGATAGTGCTCAGTGATTTGGATCTAGTGCTTAGTGTTTGGACTTAGTGATTTGTGTGAGCTAGTGTTTGTGAATAAAGTCTTCAAGAGAGTCACCAGGTCTTTCTCTCCGAATCCAACTAACCCTAGCACGTAACAACTGGTGTCAGAAGTGCGATTTGGAAGATGCCATTGACTCCGAGAGAGGACTTCAAGGGGAGTGTCAGGACAAGGGCGCAGCGAGCTGCTGCCATTGACTCCGGGAGAGGAGTTGGAGGTGGAGCTGCGGAGGCCACACCCACTGGGGACCAAGCTCCGCCCATTGCGGGACAGGCCCCGCCTACCAGGCTCCGCCCACTGACCACGCCCCCCAGGCTCCACCCACTTCGAGTGAAGCCACGCCCACTGGATCCGCCCATCGGGACCCACCCACCGACCATGACCCTCAGGCCCCGCCCACTCTGGACATGGCCACCCCACTGGCTCCGCCCACCAGGCCACGCCCACTCAGGCCACGCCCACTGGCCCCACCCACTGGGCCCCGCCTGCTCAGGCCCCGTCGACTAGTTCCATCCATCCTGCCACGCCCGTTGTTTCTACGGTCCCTCACATGGCTCTCCAATTGGAAAGCATAATTGAGTTAATTCAAGCTCAAAGGGCAATGATGGAGTCACAAGATCGCAAGCTCGGCGCTTTGCAGGAGTCACAAGAACAGCAAAAGGACCTCCAAGAAAAAGCGCTTTTGGCTATAAAGGATGTCATTGACCGGTGACAAAGCTTCGTAAAGATGTCGACGTAATGGACGAACGAGTTACCGGGTTAGGGGTTGATGTGGAAAATGTGAAAACCGGCCTCACTGAACTACAAAAGAAAGTAGTGCGCCTGGAAACCACAGAAGTCGCGACGCGTAGTGGAACTTCCGGAATGGCACACGGGCCAAGAGTAAAAGTACTGCCATACGACGGCACTACTTCTTGGAACGCTTACCGTCAGCAATTCCAGACGATTGCTTCTGCCAACGGATGGACTGACGAACAATGCCTGACCGCTCTCACTGTTGCGCTCAGAGAGCAAGCTTTGTCGGTCCTAAAAGCACAATATACAGGAAATGGGTTCCAAGACCTGATGGAGGCCCTTGAATCCAGATACGGGGAGCGACACCTGGAGCACGTGTTCCGTGCTCAACTTCTTGACAGAGTCCAACGCTCAGGAGAGGGACTACAACAATGGGCGTTGGAAATTGAAAAACTGGTCAAGAAGGCACACCCAGGAGCCGATTCCAAGATGATCGACACGAATATTGTGCAAGCATTTGTCGACGGAATCAGGGATCTCGAGGTCAGAGCTGCAGTGAGGCTACGTCAGCACACCTCGCTAAAGGAAGCTGAAACTAAGGCCGAAACTATATTTTTTGGCCGAAACTGGCCGAAACCGAAACCGAAAGTTCGATCGGTCACTAATTTTAATACTAAGCTTTCACTGACAATTTAATAATAACAAGTAAAGTTTATGTAATTTGCTTGAAGCAAAGCGTCAAATAAAGTTATGAAATCGATAAACGGCACACGTTGGTCAGTTAAGTTAACCTTAGAATAAACGGACTTTATCTTACATTGCGATGTTAAGAAACGAACTCTCTTAGTTTATCGAACCAATAGCGCTATTGAATAGATAAACGGCCGTTAAAAGTTCCTCAGAAACCGGGCATAAGTAATATAATACTAGGATATTACTCATATTCATAGAACCTTTTTTTTTTGATGCGCAGGGGAAACCCTTTATGGGTGCCCCGGGTCGGGGATGTGCCTTAGGGTTCTTACAGACGAACGGCACGTGTCGGCGGCAGTCGACGGCAGTCGGCGGCACATGTCGGCGGCAGTCGACGGCAGACGACGGCACGTGCCGGCGGCAGTCGGCGGCAGCCGACGGCAGCTGACGACAGTTTATAACGCTTGCAGTTGTGACGTAACGCGTTAAGGTAAGCGTCCACATGTCGGTATAGTACGCAACGGACGTTTCGCATCAAACGAATATTTTTTTTTACAGTACGTCTCACTGTATCGGCAGCGTACGGATTACCGACTATCTAGTATGTTTATCTTCAAATTAGTCCAAACAAAGTTCCTAAGTCAAAATTTCTGCTTTCGACTTTTCCATCCATACCCCCCTTATGAGCATTCATTTACTAGGCTAAACGGTAATCCGTACGTTGCCGATTCAGCGGACGTACTGTGAAAAAACATCCGTTTGATGCGAGACGTCCGTTGCGTACGATACCAACCTGTGGACGCTTACCTTGCGGGGGTACGTCACAACTGGGGGCCTACCACCAACTCTGAAAGCAGTATTATTAGGTACTTCGAGATTTTGTACCACAACCTCTTAAAAGTAAGATTACTTTAAGAATGTTTCATCCAGACGTTTTGTGACGTCATCCCATTTCATCGCTCTTAGCGTACCATGAGCTCCATTTTGACACAGATGAGCAATATTATTGATTATTATACTTTCACGTTAAACTAGCGATCTTAAAATTTTGATATTTCTCAGTAGATTTAACATTGTTTTGTATGTTTTCCTGTTATTTAGTAAAATTATATTAAAAAATGAAGACGGTATGACATTCGGAGTCATTCTGTCACCGATGTTTCTATTCTTGAAAGTCACCAATAACAAAAAAAAAAGTCAACTAGCCTAATCTTTTACGCTGTTAGATTTATTTTATTGAAATATTTTAAGGTGTAGTATAAAACCTTTCAAATTCTCTAGTGAGTTTTTACTACATATTTTGTTTAGACAATAATTCATTTGTTAACACATTCATGCGAGAGGGATGAAGGGGAGGAGTCTTTGCTCGGCTGATATGCTTGTGTCTTGGCGTGATATTGAGGCTTTTAAAATTGTTGATAGCTCATCAAAAGAAGCACTTGACATTCGGAAATAATAATAAAAAAATTTCGTTTCTTCGTAAACGTGGATAAAGTGTAAAAAATCTCCTTCTTGTTTTCTACACATTAATATTTCTTGAACCCACAACAAACGTGCCTATTTTGCGTTGTTGCCGACGGCGACGGCGGAGTAAAAGTAATAATAATGTTTTTTCATCGGATGCTATTTTAATGCAATTTACTTATGATAATTTACGGTATGAGTTATGACATTCAGAGTCAATTAGCTATGTCCACATTAGGCGCTTTCGCCTTCAATTTTCGTCATCTTCTTTCATTCAAATTTCGTTTTGATGCATTCAATTATTGAACGCATCGCCAACATCAATATTGAATGAAAAGATGATGAAAATTGAAGACGAAAGCGACTAGTGTGGACATAGTCATTAGCTTTGTCCACATTGTGTCTTTTTTTGTTCATCAAGGCCATGCGTTATAACGCAGTTAACAGCGAACGTGAGGCATGCCCGAGACGCGCGTTGAAATCGTAGCGCTCGCTATGATACTTTTCTTTCAACGCGGGTGGATTTTGACGCATTCAATTAATGAATATATCCCAAACGAAAGTTGAATAAATAGGCCTTGTTCGCCGGCGTAATTTTTGGCGCATGCGCCACAAAACCTTTTATTGCGCATGTCCAAAACATGCCATGTCATGCCATGACAACGCCACGAACAAAGTTGTTTATATACTTAGTTACCTGTTAAGTTTAAGCAACGTGTACAGTATGTACTCCCAAATTAATAAAACACATGAAAATTTTCGCTTATTGTCGTAATCACGGAAACACCGAATATAATATTATGAAACGTAAGAGTCCCGAACAATGCTTTTGCATTTTGCACCTTGTTCGAAAGAAATAGTTCGTTCTGTCTCATTCCTAGACCCTAAGTATGAATAAAACAATATTATTTTCATACACTTTATGAAGCTCATGATACGAATGAAAGTCTGTAAAATTATTGTAATCTTACAACAAAGTGTTCTGGAAACATGATAGTTTTAGGAAAGGTCGTGGTAGGCCCCCTGCAAGCGTCATAAACTGTCAACGGCTGCCGTCGACTGCCGCCGACTGCCGCCGGCACGTGCCGTCGTCTGCCGTCGACTGCCGCCGACACGTGCTGCCGACTGCCGTCGTTAGATAAGCTGAAGCACCCCGAGGGTATGTCATATGTGGGACTCCCGACTTCGGGTTTACCCACTAAAACCATCTGCGGTTTGCCTTCAGCCGTATACGGAGGGATATCCTGGACCACAATATACTAATAAAATGCACATCTTTGACGCGCCTAGTATTAAGCGATACTAGACGTCTAGTACAAAAGTAGTAAAAATTAAATTATTATCGAGTAAGTTAAATATGTAGTAAACTCATCTCAATATTTTTATCAAATCTCCTAAATTATTCGTGTGTATCATGATTTTGTGACTTAAAAATTCATTTAAAGAAAAAAAATCTTTTAACTCACCTTATAATAATTATTTTGTAATTTTTCCAGGATAGAATATTACTTCCCATAGCAGGCAGTTCCTGTCGGGACGCTATTATGTATTGGCACCCTGGTTTAACAGAAGAACATTACTGTGTTGGTGCATTAGAATCGAAAAGTCCCGTACATATTATGGATGTCGAGGGTACAGACAAGAACCTGCTTTATTTAATAACAATTTTAGCTATGCTATAAGCACTTTACTTACTAGGTTACTGGTTATACCTACTTTACTAGGATTATGCACATGGGAAGTAATTGGCGGACGAGCGTGTCATAAAAATTATACATTATTTAATCAGATCAATCTGTTTATATACATAATATATTTTACATTTCCATTGTAGGTGAAATGTTTTGTAAGGGAGATGACTATTCAAAACGGGAATACCTTCTAGCGTGTGATTTCTACGAAGATCAAGAATCACCAGTAGCAGATTTGCTACAGTATTACCCGGATCCAGAACCTGAAGTGAAAATATCATAAAATTAAATGTTTCGTTTATAAATTTGTTTTGATTTTCATAAGACCAATAAATTATTACATTATATATTTTATTTTATAACACGACTTGTGGGTTGTGTCATGTGTGTGTATAATTTAGTGAATAATCATTATTTATTAATTATTATTATTCGTTAAAAATTGGAAAGAGGTGGTATTTCGATAAATATAAACGGTTTGTATGTAACTACTCACTCAAACATATTGTTACGTGCAAGGGTTCGAGGATTCGAGAGAAAGACCTGGTGACTCTCTTGAAGACTTTATTCACTGACACTAGCTCACACAAATCACTAAGTCCAAACACTAAGCACTAGATCCAAATCACTGAGCACTATCACTGTCCTAGGTCGTAGCCGAGTCGTAGGTTCACTATCACTCACTATTGATCACTTGTTTTCACTTCGAAGTCGCCTCGAAGATCGCTCCGATTAAACTGAACTGCGGGCCATCCACCTGAGCCTATTTATATGGGCGAGTCGAATTCTAGAAGGTTCCTTGCTCGATTCACGTAAACACGTAAACAAATAAACAAGTAAACAAGGGTCGGAACTTTCTAGGAGGCTCGAGCATGTACCACCTAGCGCCATCTAGTTTCGAGTAGGGGATTTATGTGTAGTGTGTCCCCTAGTTTTGCCGGTTCGACGCTAGATGGCTCTGTGTGTCCGTATCCGTAACACTACTCCCTTCTTAGAGATGCTCGACCCGAGCATCATTATTACTGCCATGGTAATGCACCAGACGGTCTATGTGTACCACTTTGAATGTCCCTCTTGGTGGCTTTTGAATCCTGCAAGTCACATCTTTCAATCGGGTAACCACTTTGTATGGGCCGTCCCACTTGGTCTGCAACTTTGGAGATTTCCCTTTTCGGCGAGTTGGGTTATGCAGCCACACCAGTGACCCTTCTTCGAAGCCACTCGTGTTCAATTTCCGGTCGTATCTGGTCTTCATTTTCTCACTTGACTGTAACCCATTTTCCCGAACAATGGCGTGTATACAGGGTGTAACAAAAACAAGTGATAATACTTTAGGGTGTGTACGTGTTCCCTGTAGAGAGTTCACTGTGAAAGTAGCAGCGCTGAAAGACCAAAAATTTTTTTCACTTTTGTATGGGCAAGGGCCCGAGCGTCACGAGTTTCCCCATACAAAAGTGAAAAAAAATTTTGGTCTTTCAGCGCTGCTACTTTCACAGTGAACTCTCTACAGGGAACACGTACACACCCTAAAGTATTATCACTTGTTTTTGTTACACCCTGTGTAGCGCATCTTTTCCCTTAAATCGCAGACATAATCTTGTACGGTCTTCGGTTCCTCCGGTGACCCTCCTGTCAAGAGGTCTACTGGTACTCGCAGTTCTCTACCGTAATTGACATACGCCGGGTTAGCGTTTATGCTCTCATGCTCGGCGGTACGGTACGACAGAAGGAAGAGCGGTATATACTTGTCCCAATCCTTTTGTTTGTCATCTACTAATTTCGCCAAATGCCTCTCAAGGGTCTGGTTAAATCTCTCAACCATTCCATCAGACTGTGGATGGTACGCGGTGGTCCTCGTTTTATGCGTTCTCAAAATTCTGCACACTTCCTGGGAGACCTGCGATTCGAAATTCCTGCCCTGATCGGAATGGATTTCTAGAGGCACACCAAAGCGAGATATCACTTCCTCGACCAGCTTAGAAGCAACTGTTGTAGCTTCCTGGTTTGGTATGGCGAATGTAGGGATCCTCCTAAGTCCTATTATATAATATTTATATTTATTATTTTATTACGTTTATTATTTACAAAATTAATATTTACATATTTACATTCAGTATAAAAATATATTTATAAAACTAAAATAAAATTTAAAAAAAGTAATATAAAACCCTATCCTAATTAAATAATGTAATACTCACACTATTAATAACATTATGCACAACATTAATTAAACCATACGGATTACGTGCCGTGCCGTTGCTATTAGAAAATCGTAGTATGGAACCGCGCACGACAAGTGACCGCGGTGACGTCAATGAGACGGAGCTATGGACGGAGCATACGAGTGCGAGGAGCGCGTCGGAGAACCGGCTAGTCGCTGCGCCGACGCACGCCGCCGACCGCTCCCGCTCGCTTGACCATCAGTCTGATTTTCACACCATTTGCGACGCGGATACTTTGCTTTAGTTCCTTGCTTAGTACTTAGTTTCTATACTGTAACTACGGACTTTCTTCTGAACTATGAATTGTGCTTGCTATCCATAATTCTCCTTCTGTGCTTTCAATCAATAGTGTGTGTGTGTTAACAATATACGAACATTATCGTTTTCTTAGTGAGTTATTTTTATTATCCTCGCACACGTAACTATAACTGGTGACCCCGACGTGATTCGTTCTGAAGACGCTCAGGATAAACGCAAGTACTAGACTATGATTATGAGTGATAGTGATACTGCAAAATCGAACGTGTCAGATAATGGCGGCGCACGGCAAGGTCTGAGTACACAACGCGGACGAGATCCCGTTTCCACTGCACCGTCCGACATTTGCCGTGTCGGAATACGTGTACCACCGTTTTGGCCCGAAGAGCCCGAAATATGGTTCGCTCAGATTGAGGGACAATTTGCCATATCTAATATTACTTCGGACACGACGAAATTTTATTACGTCATAAGTAATTTAGAAACGCAATATTCAAAGGAAGTGAAGGACGTTATTACGAACCCACCAACTTAGAATAAATACGAGAAGCTGAAGCAAGAGCTGATTAAGCGTATTTCTGCATCCCGTGAGAAGAAGCTGCATCAACTTCTCATGCACGAAGAACTCGGGAATAGAAAACCATCCCAGTTTTTGCGCCACCTACAAAGTTTGGCTGGACCGTCGGTGCAAAACGATTTCCTGCAAACCATCTGGAGCAGCCGTCTGCCGAGCAACATTCAAACGTTGTAGGCTTCACAACCAGCGAGCTCACTGGAAGTCCTCGCAGACCTAGCAGACAGAGTCCAGGACATCGTGTCACCTACCCTCCAAACCGCAGCAGCAAGCGTTCCAGGCCCAAGTACCCAGGCCATGGCCTTAGAGATAGCTGAGCTGAAGGAGGCCGTCAAGAACCTGACCATGCAGCTGGAGCGTCGTCCTCGCAACCACCATCGTCCCAGAGACCGTAGCCGGCACAGGTCCTAAAGCAGGTCGAACTCAAATTACCGCAAGTACTCCCTGTGCTGGTACCACAGTGTGGTGTTTGTATAGAACTTTTTATATTTTACCTTTTTAATGAGTATTGTTTCTGGTCTATTGACATAAAATTGTCAGATGCTATTCTGTAAATAAATATATTTCCATCAGCATGTACTAAGTTGTTTAGTTGCTAAAATACGCAGATATCTTAGTGGCGACGAGGATGGGGACGAGGACGCGCAAGGGGAAAAATGGGTGCATGGGAGAGTAGAAGAAGGAGTAGGTTCGCGGCACTACGTAGTGAATACGGGTCTAGGGCAACTTAAGAGGCACGTGGACCAAATCAAGCCGTAGGCAGTGCCGTATGAGCCGCCGGATTTACATACACCGGGGACCTCGAGTGGTGCCTGTAGTCACCCGGCTGCGCGCGAGAGTGGCGCCCCTGTACTAGTAGGACCACCGCCCTGTACTAACCGGAAGTCCCGTTGCGACGCATCCCCCTCCCGCCGTTCCACCTGTACGCTTGCACCGGCCCAAACGTCTTACGAGACCCATAGATAGGTTGGGCTATTAGTTAGTATAGGTTAATTACATATTATGTTTCATAGGCTAATTATTATGATTGTTATAGAATTTTGTTATTTAGTGTGAGGGTGTGGTGTTTGTATAGAACTTTTTATATTTTACCTTTTTAATAAGTATTGTTTCTGGTCTATTGACATAAAATTGTCAGATGCCATTCTGTAAATAAATATCTTTCCATCAGCATGTACTAAGTTGTTTAATTGCTAAAATACGCAGATATCTTACACAGCAAGTATAGTGCGAAGGAGCACAAATGTATCAAATCGTGTGACTTCAAGACTTCGGGAAACGCGCAAGGCGGTCGATAATGGCGACTGACGACTGCCTACCATCCGCTGGTCGCCTCTTCGTCACAGACCGCAGCTCGAAAGTTCAATTCTTTGAGGACACCGGAAGCGACGTTTGCGTTTTCCCCCGATCTGCGCTGCGTGAACGACGAGCCAAGACCACCTTCCAACTTTCTGCAGCCAACGGAAGTATCATCGAGACCTATGGTGTTATAGAACTTAAGTTAGATCTTAGCTTGAGGCGCAGTTTCCCATGAAAATTTATTGTTGCTGATGTAGTAAAAGCTATTACAGGCGTAGATTTTCTTAATCATTATAAATTGATTGTAGACGTACATAACAAACGCTTAATAGATAATACTACATCACTTTCATCTGTAGCTTATATTGCCGTGTAGCGACGTATGTTCCGTCAAAATTCCGTCTGGCAACACTAAATATCACGCGTTACTTTCGAAATTTCCTGATATTCTAAGACCGGCAGGCACGACACGTTCCGTAACACACAGCACAGTTCACCACATAAGAACAACACCCGGACCACCTATTTCTTGTTCCCCTAGAAGGTTAGCCCCGGACAAGCTTAGAATTGCTAAGCAAGAGTTTGAGCTGATGCTGAGCAGCGGCACTGCACGTCCATCCGAGAGTCCCTGGTCGTCTCCACTCCACTTAGCGCCTAAAAAAGATAATGGTTGGCGCCCCTGCGGAGACTATCATCTTCTCAACTCTCGGACTATCCCGGACAGGTACCCCATCAAACATATCCAGGACTTTGCTCATAGCATCTCAGGTTGTACAGTCTTCTCTACAATAGACCTCGTCAAGGCCTGCAATCAAATCCCAGTAAGTACCGAGGATATTCAGAAGACAGCAATAACAACGCCTTTTGGCCTATTCGAATTCCCATTCATGACCTTTGGACTTCGAAACGCAGGTCAGACGTTCCAAAGGTTCGTGGATGAGATGACTCGAGGGCTAGACTTTTGCTATTGCTATCTTGATGACTTCCTGGTGCTCTCTAGGTCAGAGGAAGAGCATGAACAGCATCTCAACCTTCGAGCGTATGAAGAAGTACGGCTTAGTTATCAACACTTCGAAGTGCGTTTTTGGCTCCCCCGAAGTGCAATTTCTGGGTTACCTTATCTCAGCCGCAGGCACTAAGCCGCTTGCTTCTAAGGTTCAGGCTATAAAGGATTTCCCTCAGCTCAAAACAGTCAGGCAACTTAGGCGATTTTTAGGCATGCTGAACTTTTATAGGCGACTTTTGCCCAATGCCGCACAAATTCAGAGACCACTAAACGCTTTATTGACTGGCTCAGTCAAACGCTCTCAACCAATTTACCTCGTAGGTGAAGTAGGTGAATCGCTGGAAGCCTTTGAAACTGCCAAAGAGAGCCTCTGTAACGCGACGTTGTTAGCACACCCAGATTGTGAAGCAAAACTTGCTCTCACCACAGATGCATCTGACTCAGCAATGGGTCAGGGCTTCAAATAACGTTATTTTTTCATAACGTTATTGCTTCAAGGGCATAGATAACGTTATGAAAATTAAACCGATACTAGAAATAACGTTATAAATGTATTTAATAACGGTAAATGTTATAACGTTATATAGGATTTATAACGGTAAATATATGTTCTTTGATAACGTTATAGTCCGTCAAGAAAGTCATGACAGGCGGGAAAATTTTCTAAACGTAATCACGCTTTTAAGGTGTATTTTTTCTTTGTATTTTCACAGAGAACGCTCATTACATTTTAAATATGAGTGAGATTTGGTGCACCGTGCACGATCGCATACCTGATACCAGAAAATAACGTTATATTTACCGTTATTATTATAACGTTATTTTTTTGTTATGCCATAACTAAAAAATAACGTTATAATAATAACGGTAAATATAACGTTATTTTACTAGATTTCGTTATAAAAATAACGTTATCTGGCTACCATTATGAAAATAACGGTACGTAACGATATTTTTTCTGTTATTCGATAACGTTATGAAGCCCTGCAATGGGTGCCGTGCTACAGCAGCAAAAAGACCAAGTATGGCAACCCCTGGCATTTTGGTCAAGAAAGCTCAGTCCGGCCCAGCAGAAATACTCGCCTTATGATCGCGAGCTGCTGGCCATTTTTTTTTTCTTATTTATTAGGCTTGTGTCGAAACCGACAATGCCAGCCTAGAGGCGATAAAGCACTTCCGCCACATGCTAGATGTTAGGGTAACACTAATAATTATTGCTCTATGCTTTACTCTATGCCAAGAATCTGACAAGTGACAAACAAGGATTGACATAATGACGTTTGACAGCCAGCGTTATGTATTATATTATACGTAGTATCCCTTAGTCTGTGCGTGGTGCTAGCGAGGTTTTTTTGTATTTTTTTATTCGTTTTATTTTATTTTTGTATAGAACCTCTAGATTGTTGTAGTAAATATTTGAAGCACTATTAAAATTCAAAATAATAAAGTCACGAAATGTATAGAGTACGTTCGCATTAGGTTGACACATCAGTAAATTTAGAATTTACTATTTTTCTAAAAATAAAATTGTAATTAATATCTACCGCCCACTGAAAGTAAATACTTAAACTTAAAAAATGAGCCAACTAACAGTGAGAATGCGTAAACAGCTGGGTCTGTTGGAAGGGGTTGCAATTATATTGGGCATTATATTCGGTAGTGGAATTTTTATATCGCCTAAGGACGTGCTAGAGAAAACAGGATCTGTGTGGGGATCGCTATGTGTTTGGGCCGCCTGTGGGGTCTTGGCCACTCTCGGAGCTCTGTCTTATGCTGAATTAGGTAAGATTTCCTCTCATGATTTCAAAATTAACTGATACATTTTATTTATCATAAGTTTTAGTATCATCTATAATTTAACAGTTTAATAGGGTAAAAATCCGCTCCACCTCTTTAAAACCTTTTAATATCTTCTAAGATGTCCTTGGGTCGAAACGCGAAAAATTGTACTAAACATTCATGACATTGTAACACATGTTATGTACATGACCAAATGTTTCATACATGACCATCATAAAGCTTGGTCTATACCAGGGGTTCCCAATCTTTTTCAGCCTGCGGCGCACTTACAAGTCAGTATTTTGTCACGGCGCCCTACCCTACCTAGCTATTACAAAAATATACATAAATAAGCATCTTTAGTAATTATAGTTAGGATAGGCAAGTAAATATTAATAAACTAATATTTAATCACCTGCCTGCTTTGTATAACAATTCATATTTTAATTTTATTTTATAATATTTGTGGTTATGTATAATGATGGAGGATCGACTCACCGCGCCCCTCTTGCCTTTCCACGGCAAACCAGGGCGCCGCGGGGCACAGTTTGGGAACCCCTGGTCTATACTATAAAGTGTATATCCAATTTTTTATTAAAGGCTAATAGAAAAGGATAAAAAAGGTTAAATATTTAAATATATCAAGATATAAAAATTTAATTATAGTAAATTGTAATACAAGTAAGTATGCTTCCATATATCTATGAACGTGGCTGACATTGGGCACGAGACGAAGGTGATTGCTGAATTTTCAGCTGAGTATGTAATTTTCAATAGCTTAATAGTGATTTTTTTTTCTGGTTTAATTTGCAATCAGTCTCTTGACTATAATAAGCAAATGTGTTGTGTCATAGTTTGTCATTTTAGGTCTCTCCACAGTAGGAGACACCTTTCAGTTTTACCAGCGGTCTTTTAGGCTTTGTATATCAGAGCGCTTCAGTCGTTTACTGTAGGTGATATTCAACAATTGGTTTGCCAAGTCGTTTGGATGGTTTTCAAGTTGGTGGTTATAGAATAAGAATAAGAAAAATTTATTTCGACAATTACACAACACAATATTATATTATGTTATAGGCGGTAGAGGCATGTTTTATTTCCTCTTTTACTGTTCTAATATTAAGTTTTTCGTGTATCTCAGCATTGGTGATAAACCATGGCACATCAGGTCCATATGGGTTTGAGAATGGCCTTATATATCAATAGTTTGTTTTCGATTGATAGTTTAGAACTTCGTCCAAGCAGCCAGTGTATTGACTTATATCGGTAGTTCAATTCATCTCATTTCTTTTTGATGTGGTTTTTCCAGGTAAGCCTTCTGTCTATATGTAGTCCAAGGTATCGGACAGAGTCACTTTCTGGTAGGGTGTTATTTCCCATTTTCACAGGGCTGCAGTTACGGTTACGGTTTAGTGAACGGATTTTGATGCACTGGCTTTGATACGCCATTTTTCAAGCCATTCGCTCACCTTGTCGAGGGTTGTCTGAAGGATTTTAGATGCTTCTTCTGGGTTTTTGTCACTGGCTAGTATAGCAGTATCGTCAGCGAAAGTTGCAATTATTACTTCGAGCGTTGCAGGTAAGTCAGCTGTATATTTGAATGTTGGGATCTAAAACCAAACTGGTGGTCAGGTATTATCCCTTCAGATTTTAATATAGATTCTAGTCTACGAAGAAGAATCTTCTCGAACACCTTGGATAATATTGGCGTAAGGCTTATAGGCCTGTAGGATGTGACATCCTCAGGTGGTTTTCCTAGTTTGTGGATCATGGTTATAATAGATACCTTCCATAAATCAGGGAAATGTTGGACCCGCATTATACCATTTATTAAGACGGTGATAAATACGAGGGCTTTTTTAGGTAGCTGAGTTAGGATTTCTTTGGTTATGAGGTCATATCCTGGAGATTTCCGGTTCTTTAAGGTCTTAATGACGTTCCTGATCTCCTGTACTGTTGCAGGTTTTAATGGTGGAGACAATTGTAGATCCTGGTTTAGCTCTTTGTCGACCTCAATTTCAAAATCTATAGACACACTTTCATGAGGTCTGAATATCTTAGAGAGGTGTGCAGCAAATTCATTTACTTTATCTTTCCCTGTTTTGGCCCAGCCGTTGTTAGTTCTTATTGCTGATTTATATTGTTCTGGTCTATTGTAGGACTTTGTGTGTTTCCAGAGTGAGTATTCTGAGGACGATGTAGCTGAAAGGCTTTCTAATTTGCTTTGGAGGGTAGCGTCGTGAGCTTCATTCAGCATTGCTTTTACCTCCTTAATTGCTTTGTTTAGAGCTCTCTTGTCGTTTTCACTTCTAAACTGGTGCCAAATTCTTCTTAATTTCCTCTTTTCTAGTATATTTTCTTTGATATTTAATGGTAGATCTTTGGTAACTTTCTGTTTATTGATGGTCGGTGTATTTATTCAGCACGCTTTCTGTATTAGATGTGTGAACCGTGTTGTCGCATTTTCTATTTCCTCAGGTGTTTTAAGAGAGACGCTGAGCTCTATGTTTTCATCAATGTAGCTTCTAAACCCGAGCCAATCAGTGCGTCTGTTTGTTAATGATGGAGGTCTTTCGTGGGTTAGTATAGTTGTACTAACAGTTAGGAGAACAGGAGTATGATCGGAACTACTGTCATGACAGGATTCAGCCTTTAGGTAGTTTTTTGATTGGCCCTTTATCACAAAGAAATCCAGTAGGTCTGGTCTTTTATTTGGGTCCGTTGGCCAGTATGTCGGCTCACTCGTTGTGACTGGTAGCAGGCTATTTTGGTCTATGCATTGTTTTAGTTGTCGGCCTCTGGTCGTGGTCAGTCTCGATTCCCAGTATATGTGCTTGGCGTTCCAGTCTCCACCTGCGATAAATTTCCCACCTAGCGTAGAGAAGTAGTGGGCAAAACTTGAACAGTCAATGGTGTGTTTTGGTGGACAGTACACTGCAGACAAGTTGAAAGTGCCACTTTGGCTGTGCACGGCAATGGTAGTAGCCTGTAAGTGATTTGTTTTATATTCTGGCATCTGGTAGCATTTAATTGATTCTTTTATAACTATCGCCGTCCCAGCATGTCCTGTTCCATCCGGATGATTAGTGTAGTAGGTGTTGTAGCCTTTAATTTTAACATTACTATTCTTTGTACAGTGTGTTTCAGATATAAGAACAGCGTTTAATTTGTGATTAATTATCAGTGCCTCTAGTTCATGTCTATTTGGTGCTAGGCCGTTAATATTCCATGTCGCCAGTCTGAATGCAGTCATTTTGTCATTTTGGAGACAAGAGTTGTTATGAGTCCCATAAGAGTGCTCATCTGTTGTAAGATTAGTTCGAGCTTCTCCGATTGCTGTAGTACTAGTTTTTCTAGTTTTAAAATTGTGGTGTCCTTAGCTGTGGGATCTTCTTATTTGTTTTTTACTTTATCTGAGTAAGTTACGTTTAATTGTTTTGGTTGGATTAACGGCTCTTGGACAGTATCTGTTTGTATGGCTTTCTTCTGTTGAGTGGAAATTTTCTTTGTCACTTTTCTTGCCAATATTTCACGGTAGACTTCGCAACCTTTGTAATTAGCAGGATGGGCTCCTTGACATAAAGCACAGAGTGCTGGGGTGTTTCGATCTTTTTTCGGACATTCAGATGTTTTGTGGCCTTGTGCACACTTAACACAACGGTAAGGACGCATGCAATAATTCTTTGAGTGGCTGTATTGTTGGCATCTCTGACATTGTGGGACTGTAGTTCTCTTTTTGGGATCTTGAATAGTGACAGACTGGTGATAAATGTATCTTATATTTTTGACTTCCTTGTTATTGGGACCCGGAACAATATTAACAAAGAAAGTTGATGTAGGTTTTTGTCTGGCCCATATTTTGCGTTAATTGTTTCGCCATAGACTTTGTTACCAGTATTTTCAATTTCCTGTCTTATTTCTGTGTGTGGGGTTGTATGGTGTAAGTTTTTGATGACCAAACGATACAGACGTTGATCTTTGATGTTAAAGGTATGGCCTATTAGTCCATTGCTTTTTACAATTGATATTATGTGTTTATATGTTTCAACGTCTTTACAACTGATTCGGAGTTGATTTCTATTTACTATTTTGAAGGTAAAACAGTTTTTGTCAGCGACAGATTCAAGTAACTGAGTCAGTTTATTGACATCATCAATCCCATACAAGATTATTGGTGGTGGTTTACTGACGCGCTTTTCGTGTGCTACATTATGCGATTCCGTTTCGTCAATGGGTAAGTTACTAAAGGTATTTCTAGTGGCTACTCCCTCTGGAGATGGAGTTTGTGACAGATTTTTTCGTTTGTTGCTTCTTGCAACAGGTATTCTTTGCCAATCTGGGTGGTTAGAAGGTGTTCTAATCTCTGTATCCTTATCCCCCTGAAATGATAACTAAAGCGATATGTTTTATAAATTCGTTTAGGACACGTAGAAAAAATATCGTAAAGTGTAATAACAATTTAAAAATACGAGAAACAAATTCAGTTTTGGAAACATTATCAATTTTTCATACAAAAGCAGCAGTTGGACAAAACGTTTTTATATGAAAGTAAAATATATTTAAAAAATATATTTTACTTTCATATACTTAACATGTCCCCACATGTCAGGTGTTAGGCAATGCAGAGTACTACTTTCCTGCCTGTTGGGTGACTCAGTTCTTGGGTTTGGCCTTGTTTTTAGAAACATACTTTTATGGAAAGTCTGTTGGACGTAAGTGGTTTTCACATTTTTGGTGATTTTGACATTGTTTTCTTCTTCATTTGGTCTTCTTTCTTCTGGTTTTCTTTTGTCTTCTTCATTGGCTCTTCTTTCTTCAGTAACTCTTCTTGTTTCTTCGAACTCCAGTGGTTGCATAACATTGCTCCCCCCAGAATACGATGGGAGCAGCCTGAGTTTAACTCAGGGAGGGATTCTCCAGAGTCACTGGTACCCTCCTGGGGTAATGTATCTTTACGTTCTGCAGCCATGGTTTATAATTTTTTATTTGGGGTTATTTTCCCCTAGGGTCTTATATGTGGCTAGGGTTTCCCGGACCCTAGCATCACTCTTTCGGAGGGTATTTAATTCCTCCTGGCGTGTGAACACCAATGGGACAGGTTACTTGACCGCCGCCTGTGACTCGGCGTTGTTGTTGTTACTCGTTTGGCACCACCCAGGGGGCACGTGTAGGGTGGGTCTAGGAATAGATGGTAAATCCTATGGACGCGAGTAACATCACCCCCCAATAGTGATTTACGAAACTTTTCAACGCCGTTGTGGGTTATTAATAAATACAACAGTTATATAAGTATTTTCAAGTGTAGTCTCCGCCTTAGAACTGGTCATGACTGTAACTTTACACATTTGTTACACATTGTAACATTCATGACGTAAAAAAGCGTGCGAAATTACCTAAAATCCAAATATCACTTTCTTCCAATCAACTACAGATTTGGACGTAAATTTACCGTATTCAGTAATAGCGAAAATTAAATTATATTAGCGATTTTAAATCTTGTTAACAAAAAAACACAATAAGCCGTACTTACCTTTTAATCAAACACTCATTAGTTGTGTCTTAGTTTAACTTGGCGAACAAGTATGGCCGATTTTCTTTTCTGAATGTTCGCATCTCGCTCGACAGTGTTGACATATGAACATAGAAAAAACTGACAAATTATTCATTGAACATAAAGAAACAAACGTTATATTCATGACGTTACACACTCATAAGAAAAGTGGACACATTTTTGAAATCGACTGAAATGATAACTAAAGCGATATGTTTTATAAATTCGTTTAGGACACGTAGAAAAAATATCGTAAAGTGTAATAACAATTTAAAAATACGAGAAACAAATTCAGTTTTGGAAACATTATCAATTTTTCATACAAAAGCAGCAGTTGGACAAAACGTTTTTATATGAAAGTAAAATATATTTAAAAAATATATTTTACTTTCATATACTTAACTTATAGAAAAAATATATTTAAAAAATAAATGTTTAGGGATACTGCATTTCGTGGAGATTTAATCTAAACATAAGAAGCTCGTTATTTAGAACAACGTACAAAAACTCAAACTTATTAAAAAACTATCAAATTATTAAACAAATAAAATTGGGACAAACGAAAAATAGTATTAAGTACAATTTTTCGCGTTTCGACCCAGACGTCCAGAGAAGACACTTACTTACAGAGAAGTCCAGAAATTTATAATATGTTTTTAGGGACTACCCTCGCCCAGAGTGGTGGTGATTACCACTACATAAACGAAGCATATGGACCGCTGCCTGCATTCCTGTACTTATGGGATGCCAACTTAGTTTTTGTGTAAGTTATTTGGTTTAAAATTAATAACCATACCACGCAGCACAACCTGAAAATTTTAGTAATTATATATTTCAAGTTTACAGAATGTCACAAAAGAGCTAATCTGAAATAAATCATACATATTTGATTAAGCATACTCAGGCTTGAACTCTTTACATACAAATAGTTAAAACCTATATAATAATAATATAAAATAGAATATTATTAGAATATAAATATAAAATAGAATATTACTGTCCATTTGTCTATTGCACGCCTGATGTGTTTGACTGTAGATAATGTGTTTTATTGTTTAATTTACTTTTTCAAATAATATGCTGTTGGTTGGTTGGTTGGTTGGTCCCTTAAATGAAACAACATATTAGATAAAAGAGAGAATCATTTTTATTTTCTTGAGAAAAATAACATTCGATCTTATAGTATTCTTAAAAATTAAATACTAAACTATGTCCAACTTATGCTTGATATATTCACAAGGATATTTTATTTTCTAGTATCCACTTTTTCTATTATTAGCATTCTAATAACAAGTTGAGATTGGCTTTTGCTTTGTTAAAAGATTAATATTGATCTTTATTAAACTGGAATGTTGAGATGATTAATACTAATTTATTTTTCTGTAACATTAATGTATGCCAGAGAACATCATACTAGATGTTCTCTGGCATACATTAATTGATGTAGCTGTTAAGGCTTAAAAACCAGGGCATATAATATATATTTATAATGAAGATAATGAAGTTCCAAATCCTGCACAACCCTCCCATTTCCGTCCCATTTCAATACTCCCTTTCCTCTCTAAAATAATCGAGGCGTGTGTTCACAAGCAATTGTCCAGGTTTGTATTCGATAACAACCTTCTTTCTCCACTACAATCTGGATTCAAGCCTGGGCATAGTACCACCACGGCCTTATTAAAAATTACCAGTGACATTAGGGCTGGCATGGAGGAATCAAAAGTGACTGTCCTAGTGCTGATTGATTTCTCTAATGCTTTTAATAACGTGAACCATGATATCCTCTTGTCCATCCTGTCCCACCTCAATATCTCACCTAAAGCAGTAAGCTGGTTCTCCTCCTACCTTGAGGGGCGCCAGCAACGTGTACGCGTCGACGGGTCCTTCTCTGATTGGGTCCTTCTCGAGGATGGGGTTCCTCAAGGTGGTATACTTTCTCCTCTTTTATTTTCCTTATTTATTAATTTATTAGTTTATATAATTAGCAGTGCGCATCATTTATATGCTGACGATTTTCAGCTATATAGGCAAGAAACAATTAAAAATCTCTCCACTGCCATTGATGCTTTAAACCGGGATCTTGATGCTATAAACACCTGGTCTGCTAATTTCGGACTGTCAGTAAATGCGGCTAAGTGTCAGGCCATTTTAATAGGAAGTCCGAGAGTTCTAAGAAGAGTCGACACTAAATCTATTCCGCCTCTAATGTTTAACAGCAGTATTATACCCTATAGCTCTTGTGTTAAGGACCTCGGTTTACACATCGACGCTAACTTAGACTGGCATACACAAATTGCTAGCGTCAGTAATAAAGTCACATACTCTTTGCGAGCATTATATCGACTTAAAAATTTCTTACCATCGTATATAAAATTGATGCTAGTTCAGATTCTTATACTCCCAATAATTGATTACTGTGACGTTTGCTATCTTGACCTTAATGCGGACCTCCTTAACAAACTAGATCGTCTCCTGAGTAGCTGTATTAGATTTGTTTTCAGCCTCCGCAAGTATGATCACATCTCCTCCTACCGCACAAAATTACGCTGGCTCCCAGTTCGCCAACGCCGATCTCAGCGGGCAGTGTGCATGGTCTATTCCATACTATACCCCCCCTCCGCTCCCAGCTACCTAACTCCTCATTTCGAATACCTGGGCAGCAACCATGACTGAAATCTCCGTTCCACCAATATTATTTACGCCCCCAATTCCTCCCCATAGTTCCACTCTCGTCCACTCTTCCTTTCATATTCAATCAATTCTTCTTTGGAATTCACTTCCAAAAGAAATTAGGATGTCCGAAACTAAAGAATTGAACGTAAAAAAAAACGTAAAGTTCATGATCATTACCTTAAATCATTAACTAAATGAGACAACAAAATCGATATTAATTGCTTATTTTATCTATCTAGGTGTAATCTTTATATAATCATATATAATTTTTTATTATTTTATATTTCATAATTTATTTTATACATATTTATATATTATGTAAGTGCCTATATATTTTAAATATGTTTTATGTTTAGTTTATTTTGAAATAAGTAATATGTTATTATGATGTACTATCAGGGAAGTTGATTCCTATGCAGATGGCGGACCTAAGTCATGTGGTCGGCTGGGTTTGACGCAACGCGACCAAATTACTTAGGTCCGCCATCTGCATAGGAATCAACTTCTCTGATAGTACCTATTAGTATAATATATTTATATTATCATAATGTTAATTATAAGATATTTAGATCCGTCTGTCCTCTAAATGTTTGCATCTACCTCACTATCTCTGCAACACCCTAAGGTTTGGCTGGAAGAAAATGCCACAAGGCATTAAGCCCGCCTTTGTACTACGTGCAAAAAGTTTTTAAATAAATAAATAAAATAAAAGGCATTAGTGGGATATGCATCTCGAGTCTCGTAGTTTAGACCATAGATACTTGTCACATTTATAAAAAAATAAAATATGTTTAAAATACTCACAAAAAATATGTTTTCAGACCATCAACCAATGCAATCATGGCTCTAACCTTCGCTAACAATGTTTTGATGCCATTATATCCAGACTGTCCCATAGACTATACATGCAAGAAATTAGTAGCAGCCGCCACTATTGGTAAGTTACTCTTTATTATACTTGCAAAAGGATCAAATTGACTAAGCTGACAACAAAATCGGTCATGTGGCTTCAGCTGTATTAAAACTCTGTTAGCTACTTCCCTGAACAACCTTTTCTGATAATCTGCGTGGTGGCAGGCTAAGGACGGTGGGTGTAGGTGTTGTGGGGTGGGGAAAAAAATTGGCCAAATGCGAGACAAAGGGTTCATACCCCTTTTTTGTATGGAGCACCCCTTATTTTTTTATTTTATTTCCATTTTGAATATTATTAAGGATTTTGTGAATATTTCAAGTGCTTACCTGTTGCCATTATGGATTACGATCAAAAAAAGCAAAAAAAAATCAAGTTTGTTGTACAGGAGCCCCCCTTAAATACTAACTTTATTTTGTTTTTAGTATTTGTTGTTGTAGCGGCAACACAATCTGTGAAAATTTCAGAAGTCTAGCTATAGCGGTTCTTGAGATACAGCCTAGAGACAGACAGATAGACAGACAGACGGACAGACATCAAAGTCTCAGTAATAGAGTCCCGTTTTCACCCTTTGGGTACGGAACCTTAAAAATTTTAGGCTCAGCGACTTTATTTTTTTCTGAATGGTTGCTCTGTACTTCCTGAAATGAATGTGAATTTTTTTAAATAAAAATAATCCCAGGAATCAATAGACACACACATTCTAAGCAAAGTTTTCTGAATAAATCAATACTTTCGGAGTTATTAAAGATCAAAGATCATGTTTTTGCGTGAGAAAAATACTTGTCTTATAGTGGTTTTTTCATTATTAACTAAGAAACTATAGATTTTTACAGAAAATGTGTAATTACCAAAATTAAAGCCAATAAAAAAACACCAATATCTTTACTAAAATGCCTTCCTATAGTCATTCAATAGGTGATTCACTTGATTGCTACGAATAATATAACCAGGAAGAGTAACTCCGTCAAAAAACATGCTCGAAAATACTTGTCAAAAAAGTGTACCTTAGGTTCACTTTTCATACATTTGCAATATTTAGGTGACCTTGAGCGGTATAAAGGCTGACGTTACATGACAGTTCGAATGGAACCAAATTTTAAACTGTATTAATTAGTATGGGAGTTACGTTTCCTTATAGTAGGGGAGGTAGTGCTAGCGTTAGCGGTTATATTCACCACCAATCATAGAGCCAAACTGAATCTTGAGACCGAGATGCATCTTGAGTACTGACTATTTATACCGGCATAAGCATTCAAACTTAAATAACGGTAAACCGATGCATTTTATGACATGTACTTGCAAAAAAAATTAAAAGCATCAAAATTGAACAATCTATGATAAAAATAAGATGACACGTTCAAATTTAGTTAGAAAAATCGAAAAATAAAACGTTGACCATTTCTACAATAATTCAAATTTATGGTTATCCCCAATGGCTTTTCTTTATTTTAGCATAAGTAATGACCTCAAAAATTTTTCTTGGTTTAGAATGCTTAGTTTTGAAAAACAGAATGATTTAGTAAAATCGAAATTATTCAAATTTTCGCAAATATCATTTTGTTTTCAACATAACTTCAAAAATATTGAATCTTCGTAAAAAATATAAAAAATGAAATTGGTGTCCATTTTGTAAGAAATCTTTTGATTTTCTTTTGATTTTTATAAGATGGAAAATAACGAAGACGCTTAAAGCCTAACTTTTACTGCAAGAATCATGAAATCGGGACCTTTTAACCCTCATTTTTTTAAAAACCAAGGGCTTCAAAAGTATTGTTCAAGTTGATCTTAAAGCTCTTTAAATTACCTTTAAAATGGTCCATAAATGAACCATCGTAACTTTAAAATTAACAGAACTATTGTTATTTTGAAGCAGAGACTTGGGATGCAAATATTGTAGGAAAACCTGGTAATCGGTACATCTATACTAATATTATAAATGCTAAAGTGTTTTTGTCTATCTGTTACCTCTTAAAGGTCCGTATACGAAATTTGCCGATTTCGCTGATTTAACAGACTAGTATTTCTATAAGTTTTAATGCACAACATGTAAGATCATTTCAATTATAATCTAATGTTGGAGCTAGATTTTTTGTTTTTTTAAGTATTTTCAAATAATCCAACTCAAACCCGCGACAGTTTTGTGATTTTTGCTGTAAAAGGTTTAGAATATCACCTGTTTATGGATTGTATTGACGTCTTAACGGTATGAAAAAAATACAATGTACTGTTGAGAAAGTCGTCTATAAAATGTTGGAATTACTTTTTACCACTTTAATATGAAATAGTTGTTACCACTTTAATATGAAATAGTTGAGTAAAAAAATATGTAACTCGGCAAAATTTTAGAGAAAATGGGCAAAGAATTGCTGCTAATTTCGGCAACTTGGAGCTATAATTCATAAAAAGAAAACGACAGAAATAATCTATAGATAAAATTCTATCCAATTCGAGAAAAAATAAAAAATAAAAAAAAACAAATTGTGCCAAAAACACGTTTCAAAACAACCTAAATCTCACATTATATGACTCGCCGCAAGGCTCGAGTCGACTTTCCGCGCTTAAGGGGCCGGGCTACCCTCGAAATTCTCATACATACGTAATACCAAGATAATTTTGTCATACGAAAATATTTAACATGTTTGAGTTATTTTTCAGCTTAAAATAGTAATTACCTAGGTTCCTGAACTTTTAATTAATAACTTCAAAATATTTAAACACTAAAAAGTATATAAATAAATAGTAAATTTACTACAAAATATTTAAATACTAAAAAATATTTTTTAGAGTTGAAATATTTTGTAGTAAATTTAGTAAAAAAAATATACACAATTTTTTTTTGTGTTTAAATATTTTGAAGTAAATTTTTGTACAGAAACCTAGGTAATTACTATTTTAAGCTGAAAAATAACTCAAACATGTTTAATATTTTCGTATGACAAAATGATTTTGGTATTGCGTATGTATGAGAATTTCGAGGGTAACCCGGGCTCTTAAATATATTTTAAATCTAATAATTAATATATATATATCTAAGTCTAATAAGGGGAAAAAAACCTAATAATATTTCTGTAGCGAACCTTTGCAATTTCGTATTCATCGGCAAAATTTCGTATACGGACTCTTAACACCCAAACGGTTCAACCGATTTTTCTGAAATTTAGTATGAAAATACTTTGAGTCTTGGGAATGGATATGGAAATAGGATACTTTTTATCCCGAAAATATGTACGGTTCCAGCGTGATTACAGGTGTCATATCATAATGTCATATCATTCATATCATCATATTGTCATCCTTACTAAATATACGTTAATCTTTTCAAGTCTTTCAATATTCAGAAAGTAAACAAAACGGTAAATGTCGACTCGATAAGAGACCCCTCTCTTATCGAGTCGACATTTACCGTTTTTTTTACCTTTTTATAATGATGTGCGTCTATTAAATATATCAGTCTAGCAGATTCAGCCTTTGCGTCAATTTTTTGCACAAAGGGTAGTTTGAAATCATTGTTTCAATATTTTGGACTAAATAATATCAACGTTTGAAATATATTAATAAAATTTATCTTAACTATGAAAAAATATTTGAACTCATTAAAGCTGATAAAAAACTTAAAATAAAAACTTAAAGCTTATTTTTCAGACATTGGGTAGCTTACAGGGGTGAAAAAATTTCGCACAATAAACTATATAAGAAATTAATACTAAGTAAATAAACTGAAAGAAAGGGAAGGAAGGAAAGAGGGGAGGCCTTTGCCCAGCAGTGGGACACTGGCTAGGCTGATAATAGTAATAATAATAATAAATAAACTGAAACAATTGGGTTCAAAAACTTAAGCCTATTTGAACCCAATTTTTACCGTAATTCCGCAATAAAGGGGTAGTTTTAGGGGTTTATATTTCAGTCTTATCCAAAAATTATATCATAAATATTAAACAAACTTTTTATACAATGTAATTATATGCGATTTTAAAGTTCAGAAATACAAAAAGTGGTTTTTCACGATTAAAGGGATGGTTGCCATAAGGGTTGAAAAATTAATTAAATAATCATAAAATATCATGAAAAAAATATTAAAACATTTATTTTATCGAATTGAACCCAGAATGGTTAAATCTGCTGTTTTTTTATTTTCAACAAAAGGGGTGGATTTCACCCCTAAAATAAAAAAAAAAAACAAATACGAGCGTATGTCACTTTTAAAGTAGAAGGAAAATTTCATCGAAATCGATGGAGGTTCAACGAAATCGGAGGTTGCACCTGATTTTTGCCTTCATTTACTGTACTACTAGATTATCTATCATGAAACTATGAAAACTATCGGTCCTCTCCCGGCAGCGGGCGATGACCTTCATTATCAAAATTCGTCAAAATATGCTTAGAGGTTTGAGTGTAAAATGTAACAGACAAATGAATATACAATTTTGCATTACTAATATTCGTATAATATGCTCAAGATATTATCCAGGTTGGTCGCAATGTTAACTCGAACTGAATAAAGTTTTAATCCCAAAAGCAATCATAATTCATCTCGAAAACCAATCATAGCATATCGGAACTTCAAAAGGGGAACCACCATCCCAAGTTGATTAAATTTCATATTGCAATCAGTCAATACTTGCATTCCCCCTACGCCCTGTACATTGTGTTGTACACCACACAATTCCATATCGTGTATTACAATAGCCATACGCTGATGCGGGGGGCGTTCTAGCGCCCCCGTAGATCCCCCTTTAGTTCCCCCTGTAGGTACCCTGGCCGCCATTGCTGTCTAGACTTGCGCTGTGCCCGGGTGCAACATAGTTTTCCCAGCTAGTTTGTTTTCAGCCGGCTTACCTTACCTACAGCCTTACGTGCAAGGTGCCGTTATAATGTAAGTTTTTTTTTTAATATTGAAGCGTCGTAAGTCGTTAAGTTCATGTTTTGTTATTTTTTTTAATTCTTGTATGTATCAATTTAGTAAAATTATTCCCCTACATAACAATTTCAATTCGAAATTCTTCTTGGGATTTGGGATTTTGCACGTTCAGTACGGCTTTGTATATTGTAGTTTCCGTAATAATATAACTGCCACATAAAAAAGGTTTGTCGAGAGCGAGAGATTTGTTTCACTCTAGGTCCTTGTCTAAATCTTATTCCACCAAAAAAATATATTTAAAAACCGGCCAAGTGCATGTCGAGCCACGCACAATATAGGGTTCCGTAGTACGGAGTACCGCTAGTATTTTTAAAATTTGTGTATGATCAATGAATGTACATTTATAACGCATTTTACACTACTAACAACATCATCTCAGTTGCTTTCAAAGGAATTTGAACGAAAAGTTCCATTATACTTCACCGAAAACATTTTTTTAGTTGATCGACTATTACTCAATAGCTTATGAAGTCTTCTTAGCCGTGATAGTTTTTCCTTTAAATTCACCATATTTCCTACTCCTGTGAATTTTTTGAAAACAATAATAACATCCTTTTAATATGAACTAAAAAGTATTATATAATTTTTCCTATCTAAGAGTGTCTTTTCCAAGTTCGGCTAAACCTCAACTATTTCTGTACTGAATCTCAATTATTTTGAAGTCGGTACCAGATATAGCTGAATCTTCAGTTCTCTGAAAGAATATTTGAAATTTTTGGAACTGGCACTGACTTCAAAGTTATCAGAAACAGTTGAGGTTTAGCCGAACTCGGAAAAGGTCTTGCGTTTTCTTTTTTATGCTTTTGTCTTCATTCTCTTGAATGTTGGAGATAATAGTGCGCATTTCCCATTCATTATCTGCTACCTTTATAATATGCTTCCTGTTTATGCTTAAATTAGCCAAGGGCGGGCGGGCGAACTATCTTATGCATTAATTTTAGTAGGGGAGGTAGTGCTAGCGTTTTCTAAGTCAATTCATACCGACCAAATTTTAGTCCAGCGGTAGCACTAGCTGTCCCGGCAAACGTTGCTTTGCCATAATATAAAGTATTTCGCCCATATTATTTATTGAAGTGACATAAGTATGTCGCCATGGCAACGTCGATCGCTATCCCGTCGCACAAACAATGGTCGCCGTCAGTCTCAGGTTATAATAATTTACTATTATTTATTCAACAAATGCACTAATCAATATATAAAGTACCCAGTAGCCGATTCTCAGACCTACTGAATATGCATATAAAATTTGGTAAAAATCAGTAAACCCGTTTCGGAGGAGTTCGTGGACTAACATTGTGACACGAGAATCTTATATATAAGAAGATATAATCAGCGTCAGTCGCCGCACCCATGGTGGAATGTTAACTGAGAGTATTTTAAAGTTGTAAAAAAAAAATTGTTGCGAAAAGTGATTTTATACCGAATGAAATTTTGATGGATGATTATTGAGGTCATGTTTAACCAAAAAATCACCGTCAGCCGTATTGCAGACGGGATTCAACGTCAGTCGCGTTACTGAACATGTAAAAAATTTTTGAATATAAAGTCATTTTATACCGTACAAAATTTATACAGGTGAATGTTTCTACATTGTAAATAAGAAAGAAAACCGTCAGTCGCTAATACGACGGTGGAAAAACCGTCAGCCAGCGATAAAAGTTATGACCAATATAGCCCTACTTCGTGCTCAATGTATCCTAGGGCGTCGCGTACGGCGTAGATGACATTTCCACCTGCAAACATTCAGCTGACGGCGATTTTCGTTTGAATTAAGTAACCATAAAATGATCTCACATAGCAATTTCAAGTAATTAATTCGATAGTCAACATTTGCGAAGAAGAATTATATGTACTATACAATAATATTAAACAGTAGAGAACGCCCGGACAGAGTAGACAGAATTATTATAGAATATAGAGTATGCCGACTTAGAAGTTAGAAATTTTTAAAAATTTTTGTATATTATGACGAAAATCACTACGGTTGTTGACTTGTCACTACGAACTTAAAACTATGACATATTACAGGCATTAGGGTTTCCTATTACTGTATTTCTCTGGGATGTTCAACATGTTGTTGAACAAAACGGGTTGTGAAACACGTCAATTTGAAATAATGTATATTTTAACAACTTAGGTTGTTCGCGCCAAACTCTAGCGTGATGTTGGCAACACTACAGCGTGTGAGTCTGCACTCTGCGCTGTCAACTGTCATACGCGACACTGTGAAGTGACACATTCCGCTTTGAACCGTTACCGGCGCGCGTTCGTTAAGCATACGAAAATCTCCTCTCGGTTAGCCGATCGGCCCAAACTTCGCGATTAATCCAATAATTATCCGTGATTTATCCTCATGAACTAAGTTCAGTGATAGTGATTATAGACCACGGTGACAGTGTGACTATCAGCTCGTTTCATCTCAGCCGGCCGCCAGCATCTCAGCTCACCAGGTATCTTCCTTCATTATATATTTTTGAAGTTATTTTTATCCTCATTCGGATAAAAATAACTTCAAAAATAAACGGGAACGACTCGACGGGAAAGAAGTAGTACTTGGATCGCTGGACGTGTTTCTCTTTTTGGTCGTATTATTGTTTATGTTTTGGCACATGTGATTAAAATTGTCAGAATCTAATTTTGAAATCTATAAGTATTTAAAATTAAATTATATCAGCCAGCGCAAGGCACATTCCATTCATAATCTTAGTAAAACCCGACGAATTTGACATAATAATATATTGAAACCCGTCCGTCTCTTTGCAGTCGAAGTCCAGAGCTCGGAACCGGTACTTTTGTAACCAGGTTAAAACGCTCTATAACCAGGTTTTCGGATAAGTGCTCGTTCAGAGCGAAATAGAGATGCGAGCGGTATGCTTCTAAAATTAACCTGGTTCATTTCTCGCGGAAAGTAACTCTCGTAACCGATATTTTTTTAAACAGGTTAAAACGCTCTATAACAAAGTTTTGGATAAGTGTTCGTTCGGATCGAAATAGAGATGCGAGCGGTATTACTTCTGAAATTAACCTGGTTAATTTCTCGCGGAAAGTAACTCTCGGAACCGGTATTATTTTAACCAGGTTAAAACGCTCTATAACCAGGTTTTTGGATAAGTGTTCGTTCGGAGCGAAATAGAAATGCGAGTGGTATTGCTTTTGAAATTACCTGGTTAATTTCTCGCGGAAAGGAACTAGTGGAGTGATATCTTCTATCCCTTTCTAGTGCACCATCTAATAGCCAATAGGCCATAACTTGTTTATGTGTGGACAATGGGTGATGGTCGTGGTGTGTGTGAGTGGGCGGGGCGAACATAACCGCAAACGGTTCTAATCGGTATTTTGAGCAGTGAGCAATTTAATTTTGCTCTTAGAACAAAACCAGAAATAATTTCGGTCCGGTCAGAGCGGAATCGAAATGAAAACGCTCTCTTGGAAATGTATGGCGTTTCTAACGAACAGGATCGTGGAGATTAACCAGGTTTCCGAGCCCTGAGTCGAACTTCTGGTAGTTATGTCTATTGTGGCTAGACAGTTTTGTCTTAGATGTGCGCGCTCGCATACACTTCAAAGGGAAGCCGACTGTCGTTAGTCAGACTTGTCGCGGGGCGCATTAGACAACTTTGTCTAATAGACGTTTTGTCTCCAATGTGCGCATCTAGTGCATTTTACTATGCGATAGTCTGTCTTAAGATAGTCGTGTCTCAGGTGTGCGGTAGCTCTTAGCTTACAAATTTTGAAGGCAGGCGCGTGTCTTTCGTGGTCATTTCTTGTCCATGGTATTTACTACGAATAATAAAAACTAAGGAAGAGTAACTCCATCAAAAAACATGCTCCAAAATACTTGTCAAAAAAGTGTACCTTAGGTTCACTTTTCATACATTTGCAATATTTAGGTGACCTTGAGCGGTATAAAGGCTGACGTTACATGACAGTTCGAATGGAACCAAATTTAAAACTGTATTAGTATGGGAGTTACATTTCCTTAGGTTTTATTATTCGTTGGGTATTTACATATAAATCCAAAAAAAAATTACATTGAAAACATGGCGGAAACCCTCAAAAGTCAAAACTGATTCTTTTATTGATATTGAATATTGTCTTTGACAGTTTTTGTTTAGACTAATTTATCGGCCTGTTAAATATTTAACGGACCTCCACAGCAGGAATTAAATTTAACACCGTGTTAGATGATTTGACATGACACTAGCGCGTCGTGGAACGCTCGATAGCTCTAACAGGCCGTTAACTGATTTAACAAGCCATTATATTTTATTTAACACTAGCTGTCCTGGCAAACGTTGTTTTGCCCATATTATTTTATTGAAGTGACTAAAATATAAGTATGGCGCCATGGTCGTCCGACCTGGCGCTCTCAGGCATTTTCAAATATTTAAGAAAATGTTAATATCGTGTAATATTCTAGGTCTGAAAAGAACTGTTGTTTAGCCCTGAAAAGAACTGACATTGGTTAGCCATGAGAAAAACTCTCGCACGCACACCCCCGCTTGATGACGCCCATTTCGCAACGGGACGTGCAGTTGAATTTCGCCATAACTTCAAAACCAAACGTCCAATTTTAGTCATTCAAAGACCAAATATTATCTACATAAACTGTACTTAGTGATGAAATAATTTATTTTGATAAGGATTAATAGCATGAATAAAATAAACGCGTTTAAATGTAGTCCAAAAATATAAAGATTTTTTAAATAAAAAAATGATTGTTGTGCCTCATTCGACATAGATAGGTATAGTGTATCGCGGACATTTTTGTAGATATTTATAAGATTTACAATTAATTGGAACATTATATGGTTCTATATTTTATAGTTTAGGCAGCGTACGCAAAATAAGTAACTTTTCTGGTTGATTTTTTGCACCTTGTGTCCGAAAAACCCAAATATCTTACGGAAACCTATTTTTTCCAAAATAAAATGTAATCTATGTTACTCGTGGATAATGTAGCTTTCGAATGGTGAAAGAATTTTTAAAATCGGTCCAGTAGTTTTTGAGCCTATTCATTACAATTATACAAACAAAGTTTACCTCTTTATAATATTATATAGATATAGATAATATTAGTATAGATTGCGTGATGAAACTGGGTCTAAATCGGTTTTCGTAAGCGTAAGCGGCCTATATTTAAGTATTTCACGGGAGTCTTTGTTACGCTACGAATCCTTAGGAAGACCGCCAACGCAGCACCTCCAGTGACCACCGTCACGCGGCAGCAGTGGCGGGGCAAGACCTAAATTTTATGTGGGGCCCCCTAATGGATGACATAAGAGGACGGATTTTGTTAAGAGAAAGAATTATTGTTATCAGACTTGAGATGATTTTTTTTTTGAATAAAAATGTGGGTCTCAAAACGCGTAAATCCCAAAAAAAACCTCGTGGTTCAAAAGGTGCGACTCGCGAGTCCCCTTGGACCGCAAAGCCGTGTCGCCCACATCGCCCACGCCACACCGCCGCGCCTCTGCGGCAGCGGCACGAGGACGAACAGCATCCCTCATTTTTACACAATATGCTATTTTTCGGCACTCATTTTTCAATCGTTGAACAGGTAAGTCTCATTATTTGTTAATTATTTGTAAGAACTAAGATTAATTAATAAAATATTATCGTTTTTTCTGGAAGTCTAACTGCTGCAAAAATAATAATTGGCGCAGTCGTACGTACATATTCGGAAGTAGCCCTCGTATAGGGAATTGCAATCGTGCGCGATCGCTACTTTGGAATCAGTGAAGGTTTTCACCTCCGATTTCGTTGAACCTCCATCGATTTTCATGAAAATTGGTGAGAAGGTGGAGGATACCCTAAGAAAGTGACATAGTGCCAACTTGCGCTTTTGCCCCAGTGGTGAATGCCAACCCTTCTCGAGGGTGAAATTTTTAAAATAAAAATAGCCCCAGGAATCGATAGACACAAATTCTAAGCAAACTTTGATTAAATCGATAATACTTTCTGAGTTATTCAAGATCAAAGAATATGTTTTTGCGCGGGAAAAATACATGTCTTAAAGTGGTTTTTCATAATTAAGTAAGAAACTGTAGGTTTTTACCTGTTTTTGCGAATTATGTGTAATAAAAAAGTTATAAAAAAAAACAAACCAATTTCTTCTCTTAACTACCTTCTTATAATCATTCAAAGTGAACTATAGGTGATTGGATTTATTTATTTATTCGGTATGATAACAGACAGCAAAGTAAGTAAAACAGTTAACAAAAATATACAAAAAGAAGTAACATTTTACCACGCAGTCCAATAAATACTATGCACATAAAAAAAATCAATAATAATAATAATAGCAAATGTCAAGTACTTACTTCAATTATTGTTGGCGAAAAAAGGAACTAACGCTGTCATCATACAAAAACGCCATTTTTGACAGTTCTCTTTTACTAGCAGCGCCCCCGCCCTCGTTCATTTAATGATGTATATAACATTTATAAATTCAAAGATTCTGACCTAAATTCGAAATGTATAGTAGAATAAAACATCCTGCATCGATTGATACAAAAAAATCAATACCTTACCGACAAGTTATGTGAAATAATTCATTATAAAATTTCCATGAATCATACGTAATTTTTGCCGGAAGTGCTACAATTTTTGAGAATTCGTCAGAATTGGGAACTTTGTATCAAAGATAAACGGCTAAAAAACTGCTTATCAATTTCTTTGTAAGATTTGCGATTTTTTAAGCCCAAAAAAAAGTGGGTTCACCGGTGATTCTGCGGAAATATTTCAAATTGAAATTTATAAAAACTTTACTTCGAAAAGTAATAGCGATACAGCTGTGATTAGACATAATTTTCGTTTCATTTCAATGCGCATGTGCAGCTTTCGCGCATGTGCAATAATAGAAATTTGAATCAATTTCTGTCAGATTTTAGCAAATGACACTAACACTGACACTAATTTAAAACTTTGCGCATGCGAAACGAATACGACCATTGACGACCATTGTGATTGCAGTGGTCAAATAACATCTCAATTTTTTTCCATAATGATTAAATATCGAATAATTCCTTAAAAATCGAATATAAATAATCATTATAATTAATATTAAGTGTCTGGGTGTCCAATTTTTTACATATTTAGCACTTTCATAATTTAATTGGATGTACTACGGAATTTGACCTTATATACATCCTTAAATCCCTGTCAGACCAGCAACAGACATCTGTCAAATTCTGTGGTCAAAGTTAAGGTTAAACACCACGCCTCTGGTGCAACCCTAGTTATCTCGCTATTATACCTCAACTCTCAAGGCTGTATTAGCTGTTCCATCCAGTCCCACAATTCAATACATATTTCAAATTCAAATGATATTATAAAAAGACAACCCTTAAGAGCCCGGGTTACCCTCGAAATTCTGATACATACGTATTACCAAAATCATTTTGTCATACGAAAATATTTAACATGTTTGAGTTATTTTTCAGCTTAAAATAGTAATTACCTAGGTTCCTGAACAAAAATTAACTTCAAAATATTTAAACACTAAAAAAAAATGTTTTGTGTATAAATTTTTTTTACTAAATTTACTACTAAATATTTAAACACTAAAAAATAGAGTAAAACACTAAAAAATATATAAATAAATATTAAATTTACTACAAAATATTTCAACTCTAAAAAATATTTTTTAGTATTAAAATATTTTGTAGTAAATTTACTATTTATTTATATATATTTTTTAGTGTTTTACTCTATTTTTTAGTGTTTAAATATTTAGTAGTAAATTTAGTAAAAAAAAATTATACACAAAAACATTTTTTTTTTACTGTTTAAATATTTTGAACTTAATTTTTGTTCAGGAACCTATGACATGTTCAGGAACATGTTGAATATTTTCGTATGACAAAATGATTTTGATATTACGTATGTATGAGAATTTCGAGGGTAGCGCGGCCCCTTAAGAATCTCAGACATCGTTCTTTAAAAAGAAAATCAACCCTCAGATGTTTTAAATTTGAAATCCATCAACTTGGAAAAAAATCCATATACAGTAGAACCTTGATAACTTAAACTTCGATAACGTAAAAACCTCTACAGATTCATAAAATGCTGTGTTCGCTTCCCCCCGGAGACCAAAACCTCTTTTACTTAAAGAACAAACCCTCTACAACTTCAAAGAATAATTTTAGCATTGCACCTCAGTAACTTAAAGTTATAACGACAACGACAACTACCTCTGTAACTTCAATTATACCTAAATGAGTCATTTTAAATAAGCTCGCAAACAAAAAATGTTACCCGCAGACTATTGTTTACACGTGTTTACCAAATGGCTTCGAATGTGCCTAAACAATACACTAAGGTCTCAGTAAATTAACTTTCACATTTGAATAGTGTCCTCATGTATGTTTCAATCAGTAATTACTTCCGAAGATTTCATCACGTGTGATGTAATCACAGCAGGAACCTTAACAAAAGACGAAATAATTGATAACATAATTATTCATAATGTTGAAAGTGACGATATAGATTATAGACGAAGATTTTAAATGACGAGTCACAAGATCCACCCACGTTTATAAAGGAAAGCTATTTTGATTGAATAAAACACGTTGCGATCTTTTAAATAGAGATAGATATAATATAAGTAACATAGAGGATCTAATTTTCTCTCCTTTATTTGATATAGAAAATAAAATAGATATAGAAACTGCTTAAAAATACCGACTTTTTGATATAGAATAAAATCATTTTTTTTTAAATAAATTTCGAATTGTATTTGTATTTATTAACCTAGTCTCTATAATTCCTAAATAAAGCTCATAAATTACTGACCTCCGCAAGTTAAAACTGTAAATCAATAAACCTGGGATAACTTCAACCCTTAGTACGAGTTAGTAAAAACCTCAACTTCAATATTTTTACGTTTCCCTTGGTCTTTATCTAGTCTTTACCTTATCGAGGTTCTACTGTAATGAATTCAGAGATTATGGCGCAACCAATAATTTGTTTAAGAAGCTTTAAAATTTATCTATCTAACACACTACTATTCCTGTTATATCTGGCATTAATCATTGCTATCACTATCTGCGTGATTGATGTCTCTGGACTAGCATTATAGAAAGTTGCAGCCATCATTGGATCAGAAAGAAGTCCAGAATCCTAGAGAAGTAAGGGTTGATTCATCGAGCAACCCAGCAACAATTTTGAGAAAATAGCTGCTGATCTTCTGGGAGAGGTGTTGCGCTACAGATTCCTAGGCAGACTGCTGACGCAGCACCCAACCACCCATGCCTCGTGCCGCTGCCGCGTAACGGTGGTTAATTTTAGACAATTTGTGCAATAGATATTTGTCGTCACTCATTAGGCTGTTTACACACGGCGCCGCAGCGGCAGCGGCACCGCCGCGGTGGCAATGCCGGTCGCGCTGCCGCTGCGGTGCGTGTGTAAACACCCTTAGTCAATCGTTGAATAGTTAAGTCTCATTTGTTGTTACTTGTAATTAATTATTGTAAGATTAATACATATATTAAAATTATGAGAAAATTTGTTTTTTAAGTCCAAAGTTCATCCTTCATCTGCAAGAAGGTTAGGTTTAGGGTAGGGTTTAGGGTTATAATATGTCAGTCAGGCAGTACTAAAATTTACGACTTTTTGACTTTCATATCTTTATAACCGTTTGAGCTAACTTCATGGGACTTCTACAATATACAAGACTAGCTGTTACCCGCGACTTCGTCCGCGTGGACTTTAGCTTATAACTTTGTTCCCGTACATCGATTGAACAGTTAACGCGCAAATCATAAAAGTATATTGTGTGGGATAATATAATTTTATGATATGATAGATGTTCCGCGCGGCTTCGCCCGCCTGATTTAGGAATGTAACGGAAACCGTACATTTTTCCGCAAAAAAAAGAAACCTATTTCCTTTCACGTGGTCTATTTTTTATGTGTGCCAAATAACATAAAAATTGCTCCAGGACGTTCAAATAAGCTCTTTCAAATATTTTCCCCCGTTTTTTCAACACTTTCCTCTATTTCTTCGCTCCTATTGGTCTTAGCGCAATAAAGTATAGCCTATAACCTTTCACAATAAATAGGCTATCTAACACTGAAATAATTTTTTAAATCGGACCAGTAGTCCCTGAGATTAGCGCGTTCAAATAAGCCATTTCAAATAATTTCTTCCGTTTTTTCCACACTTTTCTCTATTTCTTCGCTCCTATTTGTCTTAGCGCAATAAAATATAGCCTATAGCCTTTCTCAATAAACAGGCTATCTAACAATAAAATAATTTTTCAAATCGGACCAGTAGTTCCTGAGATTAGCGCGTTCAAATAAGCCCTTTCAAATAATTTCTCCCTGTTTTTTCCACACTTTCCTCTATTTCTTCGCTCCTATTAATCTTAGCGTAATAAAATATAGCCTATAGCCTTCCTCGATAAATAGGCTATCTAACACTGAAATAATTTTTCAAATCGGACCAGTAGTTCCTGAGATTAGCGCGTTCAAACAAACAAACAAACTCTTCCCAATTATAATATTAGTATAGATGTTCTTAGGGATATGATTAAACACATGTTTTTATGTTAAAGAGGTTTTGAGTTATAGAAATGGTTCGTGTGATATCACACTCGGCGCTGGCTTCTAGTTCCTTTGCTTGAACTTAGTTTGACATTATTATGGACGATTTACACGAGTGACTAACGGGTCGATTTTAGTCGCCCGGCAAGTCACCAGTCGAATCGCCTGTCCAAGTCGAATCGCCACCCCATTTACACTTTCTACAAAAATCGCCTGTGACTACTTGACTAGTGCCGACAAACTGTCAATTTGCAGCAAGCGATCGCTTGCGACAGCGTTTGTACGGTCGATTTAAGTCACCAGCCGCATGCGGCCATTGGCCGCGCGACTTTGGGACTTGCGGCTTTAGCCGCATGCGGCGTTGTCGAATTGCTATTTAGAAGGGTCGATTTTCGCCGTCCGGCGTAAATTGTGCGGCTTTATGCTTTAGTCACCCGTGTAAATCGACCATAAATTTAGTTGTTAAATTATTGCTCACATAATTAATTCCGTTGAGTCGCTGTTTAAGTGCAGTGCAGGTTAATTGAAAGTTACAGTTCATGTCGCTATTTAAGTGCCATATAAACATCCAATTACTTAAAGCAAATTCTCATGCTAATAAGTAATAGTTACGAACGTTAAAAAACAATGTTAAGTAAAATAATGTAAACATTTAAAACTAAGCAAATAATTGTTCTTTTCAAAGGAAGGGGGAACAAGAGGTCCCAAACGAGGGGCCGTTTAAAAAAAAACGTTAAGTACTATGTAACAGCAAAGGTAACAGCTAACTCATTTTAATCGAACTTTTAAAGCTTATAAATATAACACGTCTTTCTCGTCAATATTTTTAGGATTCCGTATTTTTTAATATTGCCAACTACAAGTAAAGATTTTGCTTCTAGGAAGATATTGTAGGTATTCGGTGTTTTTCGGATGTGCGGAAGTCTTTTAATTAGACTGGGTAGTATTTTGATATATCGTACCTCTTTTTTATAGTCTAAGAGCTAGTTTGGAGTTTGGAGATTAAGACGACATAATACAATTAAAAATGCACTATCTATGAAAAATTACCAAAATACGCACTATCGCATAAAAAGGGACAATATATTTGCATAAACGAATGCACAGGTAATCCGATATCTAGTAATAAACCTATTTACAAATTAGGTCTGCTTTAGGAAATTACCATGACAAAGACGGTGAAATTGACATGACAAAGACTGAACTGATACCAGACTAAACGTAATCCTTGTGTTGTGGTAAGGTCTAATTTCGCCAGTTACTTAAAATGTCATCTTTCATTCATATGAAAAATAAAAGAGGAAACGTGATACTTATTCGAGCATTAACTTTAACAGTCGTTAATTTTTTATGTGGACTTATACAGGCTACAGAAGACAGTAATGGTAACTTCTATCTTGATCGGTTTTTCCTTGTAAGTACTACGGACTATAATGAGCCTCTCTCTACGATGAATGTAACTCTATAGGGTGTAACAAAAACAAGTGATAATACTTCAGGGTGTGTACGTGTTCCCTGTAACACAGAATATATATTAGTTGTACCAACATAATTCCCACTGGCGAAACCCGTTTAAAGAATTAACGACTCATGCCACGATACTATAAAGTTCAAATTCCGACCGCGCAGTGCTAGGTGCCTACAATTATATTTGCCTACATCTCCGCTCTCTTTGATCGCATAACTCGTACCTTTTCTGAAGAAATCAGGGTTGTCTGTTTTTAAAAATAATATTATAATCTTTATATTTAATTAACTACATTATAATATTTAACTCGAAATAATCTAAGATATTATGTCTTAGTACTATGTAGATTTAATTATCATAAATTCGCGTGAAACTAGTTACGCGTACTTAGATTCGATAGGTACCGTATCTTAATTATTGAAACCGGTCTTATATTACCTACTTAAAGTGTTTGTATAAGTTAGTTATTTTTGTAAACAAATGAGGTTTCGAATAGTACGCATCACGAAATATAATAGCAAAGACGCGACACCAACCTACGATGCTTACTATTAGTAATAATTAATACCTAACCTAACCTAAAATTAATGTGTGTTTTTTTTAAAATGAAATACCTTTATTAATTATAATTTATACGTCTGCGAAGGTAACCCAAGTAATATATTCTACTTCAACTAGTATTTAAAACTATTTAAATCATAAGTAATAGTAATTTGCCCGTGACTTCGTCCGCGTGGACTTCAGTTTGTAGTTGTTCCCGTACATCGATTAAATAGTTAAGGCGACGCCTTGATAATTTGGCTGTAGCGATGTCGATTTTTCTCAGCAATGACTAAAGCTAAGAAACTAAAGTTCATTGTCAGTATTCATCATGTCTTTGTCTTTGAATTGCCCATAGCATAACACGATTGGACAACTTTTATAACACAGAATTATCAATCGAAAAGACCTCTGTAAAAAAAAGGATTCCTATTTTTCCAACAGAGGAGAGTGATTTAAGGTTCCAAAATTTGTACATAAATTGGTTGAAGCATACACTTTAATATGTGCATAGCTTATATGAAATGTATTTATGGTTTTTAAATTACGCGACAAAAACCATTTTGTTGCTTATGCCCTTTCCATTTTTTGCTGTTCCATTGCTTGTTTTCTATGAGAGGCCAGCTCGGCCTCTCATAGAAAACAAGCAATCTTAAACATATCCAACACGGTTTCTTACTTTAACGCGGCGTCACCTTAACGCGCAAATCACAAATTTCCTTTTTGTGGGAACGGTACATTTTTCTGCGACAAAATATATCCTATGTTCTTCCCCGGGACTCAAATCATCTCTATACCCAGCAAAATAGATTAAATAGCTTAGGCGAAAATCATAAAAGTGTATTGAGCGGGAACTGTACAGTTTTTGGGACAAAATGTATCCCTTGTCCTTCCCGAGACTCAAAGTATCTCTATTCTCCATACCAAAATTCATCAAAATCGATTGAATAGTTTACGCGCAAATCATAAAAGTATATCGTGCGGTAATCGTACATTTTTCCGGGACAAAATGTATCCTATGTCCTTTTAGGGATTCAAAGTACATATTATATCTATACCAAATTTCAGCAAAATCGGTCCAGCTGTTTACGCGTGATGTCGTAACCAAGGGAAGTATATGGATTCATTTTTATTATTAATATACGTTTCGCGCGGCTTCGCCCGCGTAAATTAGATATTTCACAGACCAATTAGTCCACAAAAATAGCCTATGATCCTTCACGTGCTCTACTTCCTATCTGACCCAAATAACAGAAAAATTGCTCTAGTAGTTCGTAAGATAAGCCCTTTCAAATATTTTCCCCCGTTTTTTCCACATTTTCCTCTATTTCTTCGCTCCTTTTAGTCTTAGTGTGATAAAATATAACTTATATCCTTCCTCGATAAATGGGCTATCTAACGCTGAAAGAATTTTTCAAATCGGACCAGTAGTTCCTGAGATTAGTGCCTTCAAATAAGCCCTTTCAAAAATTTCCCCCGTTTTTTCCACATTTTCCTCTATTTCTTTGCTCTTATTAGTGTTAGCGTGATAAAATATAGCCTGTAGCCTTCCTTACTAAATGGACTATCTAACACTGAAAAATTTTTTCAAATCGGACCAGTAGTTCCTGAGATTAGCACGTTCAAATAAGCCCTTTCAAATAATTTCCCCCGTTTTTTTCATATTTTCCTCTATTTCTTCGCTCCTATTAGTCTTAGCGTGATAAAATATAGCCTATAGCCTTCCTCGATAAACGGACTATCTAACACTAAAATAATTTTTCAAATCGGACCAGTAGTTCCTGAGATTAGCGCGTTCAAACAAACAAACTAACAAACTCTTCCGCTTTATAATATTAGTATAGATAATAATAAAACAATTTAAAATAGTTCTTAACTCTCATCGTCCTCAGGGAGCTTAAAGAAAGTTTTTGGTTCACATTCCTGTTAAGACAGTTAAACATAGCCCAATATTTCTTTGCCCTTTTTTTATTGTCTATTGTGATCAGATTAATTTATCAATTCTGTGACAGCGAATGAATAAGTACGCAGGTAGGCATGCAACGATCAACTAACTAAAAAGTCGTGCGCGCACGCCACCGCTCGCCTGTGAGTCCCTACTGAAGTGCCCCCCTAGGGGGGTACTTCAGTTCGATGCCTACAGGCGCGAGTGGGACAGGCCTGCCTGTAGAGAGTTCACTGTGAAAGTAGCAGCGCTGAAAGACCAAACATTTTTTTCACTTTTGTATGGGCAAGGGCCCGAGCGTCACGAGATTCCCCATACAAAAGTGAAAAAAATGTTTGGTCTTTCAGCGCTGCTACTTTCACAGTGAACTCTCTACAGGGAACACGTACACACCCTAAAGTATTATCACTTGTTTTTGTTACACCCTGTATAGTATATATCTACGATACCAATTAAGGGCCTCTTTTCATCCAAAATTAATCAAAACGTAGCATTTATACACTCATGAAAATTATTGTCATGTAAATGATTCGTTAAATCATTACACAGTCAGAAATTGACTGCCTAAAATAATATTATTTATGGTACCAAAATGGGTTTTTAACAAAAATATTTTGTTTTAGGACTCCTAACTTTCATAAATGCATATGATATAAAATTCACAACACGCATTCAAAATGTATTTATGTTCACCAAGATCGCTGCGTTGGTCGTCATAATTTTTGGTGGGATTCTGTGGATGGCAAAAGGTTGGTATAATTTTTGTTTTTCAAAGTTGAAAAAACATGATTTTAAAAGTAAAAAAAAAAAAAAAAAAACTATTTTGATCAGTAAGAAAGCGGACACTTTTTTATTCTTATCAACACATCCGCTGTTAAATAAGTATTCCCAGCATCCGCAATAAACCCAGACATCTAGATTTACTAGGTAGTCTATCCAGACGCTGTACACAGGAACAAATAGCGGGAAGTCTGGAAAGCGTATTGATCGCATTTTTTGCAGTTCGCGTGTAGACAGAACGCCTACTGCTTGCACTTTTGAATTCCGACAAAGTAACAGCATTTGAACGTCGAATAAAGTTGTCTATGGAAATTAAAATTAAACTTTTTTATTGAAGATATACAAGATGTAAATACAAAACTAAGTGATAATACTTTAGGGTGTGTATGTGTCTTTTATAGAGTTCATTGCAGCTCTGAAAGGGTAAGATTTTTTTGTGACAATTTTTTCATGCAACGGTAGGGAAAAAAAGTTACTGCTACTTTCAAAGCGAACTCCATTTAGGGTGCCCATAAGTACCCTAAAGTATTATAACTTAGTTTTGTTACACCTTGTTTAAAGAAGAATTTAAACATTTCTGCTTTTTTTTAGGTGGTGTCGAACATTTTGATAATGGCTGGGATGGAACTGTGTCCTCTGTCAGCGATTGGTCCGTTGCATTCTACTTCGGCATATTTTCGTACTCCGGATGGTAAGTTTTTCAAATACCCTTATTTTACAAACCTTTCCTTTCCTCTCGACCAGGCAGACTATGTTGTCAGAATACCTTAAATTCTTATTAAATCAAACGGAGATTAAAATTAACTATACTGTACTCGGCGAAACATGCCGGTAGCGGTCATTGACTCCCTGTCAAAAACTTGTCATTTTCTATACAAAGCCGCGATTGACAACATCTGACACTTCATTGTCAATCACGGCCTAAATAGAAAATGACAAGTTTTTGACAGGGAGTCAATTACCGCTACCGGCATGTTTTGCCGAGTACAGTATAGGCCCCGTAAACCAGGAAGAGTGGTTTCTGTGGTTCACCAAATTATTTTATTATCTGGCAACCCTTTATACCCAACTTAATCCAAAATCATTATGTTTATTATTATTAATGGGGACTACTTAGTACAAGGGGGACTGGAAATTAATCAATCCCCTGTGCACTTTAAAAGAAATGTAATTGAAGCAATATCTAATCCTTTACCGATGCAGATGAAATTAAAGCTATGTGGAAAAAGAGTTCCCCTGTACAAGTGAAAGCAAGGAAGAAACAACTTTGTTCCCTGAAGTTGTTTCCCTGAATATAGAAGTCGTTGTGAAAATTGTCAAAGGATCCTAAAACCTCTTAAATTTATTTAATCAAAAGTACAAATATTTTAGACCTCCGTAACTATGAGAATTAAAAGCGTATTTATCTAATTACTTTATTGTCTGTCTGGTCGTCCGTTTGTCACTATACTGTTGTATTTCCGCACTCAAAACTGAATTAAAAAGTTTCTCGCCACTAAAAAGATTCACAAAGTTTGCAGACTTCAGGAAAACTTGTTTTCAAATTGTTGTAGCGTCTTGAATATTTCAATAAGTCAACGACCTAGCCGGCTGTTTTCCAATTTCAATTCATGCTGATTCAACAAGTTGCAACTTCGAGTGACACTGTCTCAACAAAAAGATTTACAAAATTGAAAATAGGTTTTAAATTTTCGAAAATTTTCACAAGTTCTTATAGCCTGAAGAAACCGCTTTTAGTTAGGCCGCCCATATGTCCAGTTTCTCTTATTGTTGCTATGTTAATTTTGTACTTTGTACGAATGAAGAATTTTTCAATCATAACTTCATAAGAGAAAAATTGATATATAGACAAGCAGCGTTAAATAAGTGTACCTATTTACGATACTATGTATTTTTATTTACATTTCCATCATAAATATAATAATTATAATTCCATTGAATTGAAACAAAGAATATGAGACCTTTTGCGTTGACCAATGATATGATAATTGGCCACTAGATGATAATCATTTCCATTATTATACCCATGAGAAACTGGATGATGTCATCTTAATCTTCTAAGTTTCAAATGTGTCCTATTTTTTATAATTACTGGAGCTGCTACCAAAAATATAATTAGTAGGTCACATACCCCAGTTCCCCCCCTCCCAGTTCTACTCTAAAAATTACATTACCTAGGGGCCATTCCGCTACACACGGCCCTTAACGAGAATTTTTAAAATGCGGCATTAGTTACATTTTTCAATTGGAATATACGTAAGAAGATGTGTATTTACTAACAAAACAACTTTTATCGGTAAAAAATGGAATTCGAATAATTTAGAGCGTTTTTATAGAGCAATATCATCTAAGGGACGCGATGTTTTTTCCCATATTTTTAAATTAAAATAGCATATATTTTAAATTAATGTTTAGTTGCAGTATAGTTGTACAGTAATACGTCGAAATCTTTTGTATAAATTACACTATTCAATCGTTTTTAGTGATTTAGACGATTAATTTTGTCAGGCCAATAAACAACTGAAAATTTAAAAAAAAACTACAATTTGGTACAGTTTTATTACAAACTTACTAGTATAATTATATATTCCATATTGAAAATTTTGAAATTTGTTAGAGAATTACGATTTAATTCACCTTTAAGATATTTGAGAATTTTGATGTTGCGCCCGCGATCGTAGAAATGGTTAATCATTTCTAGTACTTATTACTATAATTACTTTTATCTAGTTACATAGTTTCTTTGTTTTATGCTATTTTTAAATGTAGGCAAGTTATTTTGTAAAAGTTTCGCAATAGCCAGTATTCACATATGAACTCATCACAGTTCTTAATGGAGGGTCAAATTGATGCGATGGCACTTCGGCCTGTTTTGTGGCCCTTCATACATTTGATGAAGGTTTTCATTTATACATCATTGTTAAAGTAGTCAAAATGTATGCCTTCAAGGGATATTTTATTAATAAATATACTTTATTTTGCCTGTAGGAAGCTTTAAATGTGTCAAACTGTTGCACCTCGCTAATGGAATCGCCCCTAGGAGCTATACACGCCCTAAATGGGGCCAAAGCTAGAGGCCGCACTCAGAGCATTAATGATTACTTAACTTTATTAAAATTTTGTCAAAAATGTATATGGATTTATGTTAAAATCTTAATTAGGTAATGAGAGCGAGCGAAAACTAGTTTTCGTATCAAAATACTTTGTAACGGGTAAAACAAGAGAAAATATGAGGACTTGATTAAGAATACTTATTTAGTTCTTTATGAGCTGGTTAGTGACTGGTTTTGAGGAAGTCAAGTGACGTCATATTTTCCCCACTCAAAGCTTCCGTTAATTTGTTGGACCCAAACAGTTAACATAATTTTATGAATTCTTAACTGCTTCTGATTATATTTAGTTTATATTTAGTGTCATGATGAAAAACTGCTTATTATTCAATTTATGGTCAAAATGAAATAAGATGGCACCAGTGGTCATTAAGTTTAGGTCTAAGGGCCATATCGTGTTTTGCATACTCGATGTGAACTCATTATGAATTATATCACTTCAGACTCATAATTAATAGTTGCAGTATATCATACTAAGTTACCAAGAGGTTTTCTGATGAATTTAATATGAAAGTATGTATCTTTATAATAGTTTTTTTTTTCTTATGTTAATTATTGTTTTTGTGAGCGATTTTCAGGACTAAAAAGGCCGCTGGTGCCACCTTAAATTATTTTGCGATGAGAGAAATGCTCGCACTGTATTCTGTTAGCTTAAAAACAAAAATTCTCTTAAAATTGCACATATGACATACTGTTAGATTCGTCAGAAAACCTCTTGGTAGCTCTTAGAATGATAATCTCCAACTTTAATGACTTCAAAGCGATTTATTGCATACTCAGTTCTAACAGGTTATGCAAAATATGACATTGCCCTTAACATCTGTCACTTCATTGTCAATCGCAGTTTGTATAGAAAACAAATATATAGAAAACGATGAAATATGACAAGTATTTTGACAGGGGATCCCCTGTCAAAATACTTGTCAATTTACAATGATCGCTACCGCCCGGATTCGGCGTTACGAGTATAGTTTAAAATCCATTTTTAATTTTTTACTAGCTGTCACGGTGAACTTCGTGTCACTATAAAACCTTCCCTGGATTTTACAATTATTTTAAGACTAAAATCAGCCCAATCCGTTCGGCCGTTTTAGAGTGTTAGCGCGACTAACACATTTGAAAATCCATTTTTATATATAAGACTAGCTGTCCCGGTGAACTTCGTGTCATTTATAAACCTTCCCTGGACTTCTACGAATATTTTAAGACTGAAATCAGCCCAATACGTTCAGCTGTTTTCGAGTTTTAACGCGACTAACACATTCGAAAATCCATTTTTATATATTAAGACTAGCTGTCCCGGTGAACTTCGTGCCACTTTAAAACCTTCCCTGGACTTCTACGAACATTTTAAGACTAAAATTAGCCCAATCCGTTCAGCCGTTTTCGAGTTTTAGCGCGACTAACACATTTGAAAATCCATTTTTATATATAAGATTAAGACATCATTGACTCCCTGTCAAAAACTTGCCATTTTCTATATAAACCGCGATTCACCATGAAGTGTCAGATGTTGTCAATCGCGGCTTTGTGTAGAAAATGACAAGTTTTTGACAGGGAGTCAATCACCGCTACCACCATGTTTTCGCCGTATAGTAAACATTCATTTCGTGCATAACGAATTATTATGACTTCGCTTCTTAACAAACTCTCCACTGTCGTTTCACTGATAACTCAAATATTTTAGGAACTACTTAAACTTCATGACGGAAGAGCTGAGGAATCCGTTTAAGAATCTGCCCCGCGCTATCTACATCTCCCTGCCTATGGTGACGGCGATATATGTATTGGCCAACGTATCATATTTGGCTGTGCTTGGGCCCGCTACCGTGAGGACTACTGAGGCTATTGCTGTGGTAAGTTATTTGTTACTAACTTTATCAAATACTTAAATTTATATACGTTTTTTTTAAAGAAGGCAGGTCGCTAAAGCCCTGACGTCACTGCGACCCATGAGGATCTATTGTGACTCCTTCGCACTAGAGAATCATCCCCAACCCTAAAATTAAAGTTAGTTAAATCTTCAGGGAAGTAACGAAATTATTTTCTTTTTTTTCCGACTAACTTCTTTAAAACACTAAGGGTGGGTTGCACCAACTTACTAAAACCATAGCTGTACCTTCTTATATATGAAATTCTCGTGTCACAATGTTCGTTCCCGTACTCCTCCGAAACGGCTTGACAGATTCTCATGAAATTTTGTGAGCATATTGAGTAGGTCTGAGAATCGGCCAACATCTATTTTTCATACCAAAAATTATTTATATGGCAAAACAACATTTGCCGGGTCAGCTAGTTAACTATAACTTTAACTATAACTACAGTGCAAAATGTCAAATACATCTGTCAAATTATGTGGTCAAAGTTAAGTTAGCCTTAACTATAACCATAAAGTGGGGAATTGACTACCGGGCCGCCCGTCACGGGCAGGTCTGTCGCATGTCTGCTCGTCAATTCCTAGGTACGGGCACAGACATGCCCGCCGGCCCGTGCCCGCAGCCTACCCGCGAGATCGCATTTTTCCCGCGCGGGCACGGGCAACTCTGTACATGAATGGTCGCGACGGGCGGCCCGTCGTCATTTGCGCCTTGGAGAGCGACTGAAGTGCACTTAAAATATTATTTTAAAACAGAATTGTAAACAATACAAACATTAAACTTAAGAAAAACCAACAAAAACAATTTTGACATTCGTTTATTTCCATTTACCGGTCGCATATTTGTTTGTGGAAAGTTATAAAAGCAAAGATTACATGAACACCGATCTACGTAAAGTCGCTTACAGCGAACTTATTGAAAAATCCAAAGAAATCAATGCCGATGCTGATCTAGCATCTGTTAAAAAGAATATCGAGTCCATGAGTCCACGACCGAGCTGCAGCTCTCTATCTATTCGACTGATTTGCCTGTTCTGTGTGTGTTCAATAGGGGCAAGCGGCAGACTTGTGCCAGACCGGGCGGCCGGCGGGCAGCCCGGTAGTCAATTCCCCGCTTAACATTGACCATAATTATTGTAACTACTAGATGATGCCCGCAACTCCGTTGCGTTAAAATTCGTTTATCGCGCGGGAACCGTACATTTTTCCGGGATAAAAAGCATCATATGTCCTTTCCCGGGACTCAAGGTATCTCCATGCCAAATTTCAGCAAAATCGGTTTAGCGGTTTGGGCGTGAAGAGGTAACAGACAGACAGACACACTTTAGCATTTATAGTATTAGTATGGATAACCACGCCTCTAGTGCAACCCACCCTAAATTATCACGTATACATGTGAATTGTGATATATTTTACCAAAACCAACATATTGTGCTCCTTACGAAGACTACTTAGAATCCGAAACCTTATTGGATGATCACTATTTTGATTCACCTTAAGTTAATGTCGTGGTGTATTTGGTCACCGCTGTGACTTACGTCGCATAACAGTAATTCGGACCACCTCACTAGTTGCCGACTAGTTATTACCGAATAACGGTAATATTATGTTGTTTATGAGCTCGCTATCGTAGCCTAATGCTTCTTAGATTACTGGCCTACAAAGTATGCAAATTGAGAAACTTTCTAGAAGCGATAGTTGGCTAGAGTGCCTAGGATCTATGCTCTAGTAATAACTTTTTGAAGTAACTCCCTGGTTTGGATACTTGAGCTGATACCAGACGGTTAATTTTTTATTCAATTTCTTCTTTCGATATACTTAATCCTTTTTAAATTATATTATCTTCTCAACACAAAATAATGTACTCATTCAAATTTTAGTGAACCTAAGTCTTTTATCTGATTTTTACCTTAAAATATGAATGTGACTGAGTTTAGAAATATCAAATATCGGATCTGAAGATCTCCGTAGTGAGGTGAACTTTACTACAATAATTATAGCAATGCATAATACAGACAGAATATAAATATGTTAACAAAAGTAATTCTAATCTAATCTGTTCAAAGTTCAAACGCTGTTTTGTCATTTGTGGCTAGATTTTATCCCACGATATTAACTTTCTGAACTTTTGAGACTACATTATAATTTGCAAACAGAAACCAATTCACAGACATCGAAAAAATAAGGATATACAAGGTGTAACGAAAATAAGTGATAATACTTTAGGGTGCGTACGTGTTCCTTGTAGAGAATTCACTGTGAAAGTAGCAGCGCTGAAAGACCAAATGTATATATGTGGATTGATTGTTTGATGAACCCACCTATCAGCAAAGGCGCTCTCCTTAAAATGGCGTTGAGCTGAATCTCTTATTAACTGAAGTTTATACCCTGTTTTACTTGATACTTAATTCATTGACTCTTGAGTCAAGAGCAGTGTTGCCAACTGCTAGTCTTGCCGAGTAGCTAGATTATTGTTCAAAAGTTGCTAGATTGCCAGTTTTCGTTCCCCCAATAAGTTGCTAGAAGTAGCTAAATGTAACGGACACTGTTTTGCCAACTGCTACCTCTACCAAGTGGCTAGATGCTCCTAAAAAGTTGCTAGATTTCCAGTTTTTGGCGCAAGAGTAGTTAGTAGGTAGTAGCTTAACTCAAGAGAGCTCTGACGCTTAATTTCCGAACGTTCTTGGAGTGGACTGTTTTATAATTTGTTTATTTTCCAGGATTTTTCCGTTGCTGCTTTAAGCTACTTCAAATACGCTATGCCACCTCTAGTAGCCATTGCTATTCTTGGTGGTCTCTCTGTGCATATAATGGCATCTTCTAGAATGTGCTTCGCTGGCGCTAGAAACGGCCATATGCCAAAATTATTAGCGCATATCAACGTGAAATGTATGTCGCCGATGCCTTCGCTTGTGTTTCTGGTAAGATATGCCTTGACTTCAATTTATGATTATTAATAGACGTGAGTGGAAGAACCAGATAACTAACATTTGTAACATATTAAGGACAATTACTCATTTTTTCTCTTATAATGTGAACAGACCTTGTAACTTACCTAATTCATCATCTGGCTAATATATCTGGCTACACATAAAAATATATTTTTTTTATTTCAAATCATTTTCACCGCCGTAAAGTAGCAAACTTTTAACTGTTACCTACCTACTTCTTCCAATCATGTCATCAATTATTATTATAAACGGATTAGGCCGCGTTTCCACTGACGCGGAGCAGAGCTTAGCGGTGCCGAATTGACCAATAACCATACTCGAAATCTTCGCTCCGCTTCGCTGTCATTCCGCTGGAATAGCACGATTGGTGAATTCGGGCACCGCTTAGCTCCGCTCCGCTTCAGTGGAAATGCACCCTTATGGTCGGTGGCCAGTAGATTAGCTTTTATATACTGACTGACAAGTTCCTAGATCTAGCACTTAACAATCAGTATAAAGTATTAAAGCTTGGCTTTTTACTAGAAGTCATGGGTTGGATTACCTTTTACCGTTAAAAAAATTCATTCCAAGTTTGACAAATTCTTTAAATAAATCCAAATCAATATTTTTGTAGATGCTGATCTCAATGGTAATGCTGATACCTAATGACCTGACGATGCTGATAACATACTGTACCGTGGTTGAGTCCTTCTTCACGACCCTCAGTTGTAGCGCCGTGCTGTGGCTGCGGTACAAGAGACCTGACCTGCCTAGACCTATTCGGGTAAGTTTAAATAATTTATAACACATGCTACAGTTTATCTTCTATCTACAACTAGTAGATCTTTATCAGTAGACTCAGTATGGACACCATGGAAGCGGTTTCTTTCTACGGAAGAATAGACAAAGGATATCCGCCATTTTATCATTCAAATCTGTCAGTACTCAGTATGTCGATTCATTCCCGTTTCTAATGTTGTTATGCTAAGCCTGCAGATGTATTGACTACATACTGCACATAATAGTCTATAGACTATACGATTATTTAGTCTAGTCTCGTAGTGTTGTCCGCTGAGCCCTTTATTTTCACTTAAACCACAGAATATATATTAGTAATCTTAAACATAAAATATTTCTTATTCTGCGTCTAAAAATTTGATAGAAAAGAAATGAAAAGTAGTAGTCTCAATAGAATCCTTGTGGTAACCACAATAGTTCCGCCGCCGGCCAAAGGTTCAAAATGTAAACATGAGAATCGCTTCTCAGTGACTATCAAACGCATTTATTTAAAAGGCGAATGGATCTGCTCTGCGACCGAATTCAATAAGAACGCGAATGTATATATTTAGTTTTGTTAAGACGAACGATTATATCGCTGTGCAATAAGTTACATTACACCTCGTCGTTGATCAGTACCTTAAGAGGTTACTTACTCTTTCACAAAAAATCGACTGAACGCAAACGGATTTAAGTCAGTCGATGCGATATCACATTTTACTCAGTCGATGTGATATCAGATTTTACTCAGTCGATGCGATATCACATTTTACTCAGTCGATGCGATATCACATTTAACTCAGTCGATGCGATATCAGATTTTAATCAGTCGATGCGATATCACATTTTACTCAGTCGATGCGATATCACATTTTACTCAGTCGATGCGATATCACATTTTACTCAGTCGATGCGATATCACATTTTACTCAGTCGATGCGATATCACATTTTACTCAGTCTATGCTATGTCACATTCTACAAGCGTCTCAAAATCTAATATATAAAATTCTCATGTCACGGTGTGCGTAATTGAACTCCTCTGAAACGGCTCGACCGATTTTCGTGAATCTTAGCGAGCATATCGGCTAGGGTTGAGAATCGGACAAAATCTACTTTTTATATTGATAAGTGCATTTGTTGAATAAATAATAGTAAATTATTACAATTCGAGACTGAGGGCGACCATTGTTTGTGCGACGGGATAGCGATCGACGTTGCCATGGCGACATACTTATTTAGTCATTTCAATAAAATTATATGGGCGAAATATTTTATATTATGGCAAAGCAACGTTTGCTGGGACAGCTAGTACTTAAATAAATTTTATTTGCTTCTCAGGTTCAACTCTGGATGCCGGTTATCTTCGTAGTTATTTCCGCGGTGCTAATGGTTGCACCTGTGGTTTCGCAACCCGTAGCAGTGCTGGGAGGTTTCATCATGACGGTCTCCGGTATACCGGTCTACTATCTACTGGTGAAGGCACAGTTCAAAGCCGTCCAGAACTTCTCATGTAAGTATTGTGCGTATTAGTTGTTTAAGCAAAATGCGGATGCGTGATAAGTATAGCAGATATGAAGGGGATTTCATAGATGTTTTTCCTGTCATGCGCGTTGCTCGCATGCAAAAGCGTAATTACGTTAGCCGCTTTTTTGCGTTCTGCGGGGTCAACGAATAACTCTATGATGCTGTCCTTATCTGATACATTAGAAAAACATTATCAGAAAAAGATAGCAATCTAGTATAGGATTTGTAAAAATCATTTGTTAGTATTTATAAAAATGATGAAATATGACATCAAGACAAGATGAAATATGGCATGACGAATATTTTTTTCTTGTTGGTAAGTAAAGGGTCAAATTACTGTGATAGCTTAAAAACTCTCCAAGATATCACAATTCAAAACCCACATAAAATAGAGCTTTCCAAAACGCTCCATACAGAATGTCAGCTAACTATGACGTCACGCCTAGCTAGTTTGTAACTTTGTATGCATCGCGGGAAGATTTTGTTCGATAGCTACGTTAAATATTGCGTTTATGAAACTGGTATCATAAGAAAAATTGTTATAAATTGCATAACTTATCGAATGAAAATATGAAAATTAAGAAATTTTATTTAAAAAAAATCCAACTTTGAAGACTCATAATTAAAAAAAAAATACATATAAAGCTAAAATTTTGAGAATACTTATTTTAATAGTTATGTCTTTATTTTATTTTAAAAAATCAGCTAATATTTGGCCTTGTCCTCATCCCTATTTCAACTGTAGCATGGTCAACAATATTAAGTCTTGATTTTCAACTCCTAGTTCTAATTTTGAATGTAAAAACTTGAAGTCAGCGCTTTGTTAATTCTAACAATCGAATTAATAATTGTATTCTTTATGAATATCAAATTAAACATTACTTAATAAAATAAGGGGTTAATAATTAATTATTTTATTTTATTTTCAGCTAAATTCGAACACTTGTGTCAAAAATTGTTCATGTGTGCACTCGAAGATGCCGTCGTCGAGGAATTAAAAGAATAGAAAGAGAAGAAGAAAGAAATTTGCTTAAATATCATAATAAAGATCTTGAAGTCAATATCGACCAGTCACAATGAATCTCAAAAAATGCCAAAGCAGAATCTGACCAATAACAAGCAAGCATCAAGATGGTCAAGTATGAAAATCATTTTTGAAGAATCCGCCATGTATTTCGTACGGTACGCTTAAAATTTCATAGACTATTTTGATGTAGATATTTTGTATTATAATGCGTTTACTGTATACGCGTAATTTGTAGCTCTGTGTTTATGGAAACTTATTAAGCAATGCCACGATCAAAATACACTTGAACAAAGTTTTACTTGGTATGTACTTGTTTTAATGCAAAACAAAGCAATAAAAAGTAAGATCAAAGCTGACTTGACGGCCAACTATCCTCAACCATGTTGTTTCGCATTGAAAACCAGTTAAGTACTATATTTTGATGCATGTAAACCGACATCAAAATGCATTCAAATAAAGTTCACGAATCAAATTTTGTTCAAGAACTTGGATCGTGTCAACACAGTTTATGAGTAAGTTTCTAAATTTGACCCAGTTTCCTAGCCAGTAATCGTGACATCTTGAATCCGATGCTATATTGTGCGTGTGCCACTAATACCTAACACAAGTGTATTATAATGACATCTTAACAAATTCATAAATATCAATAAACTGGTGTATATTTTAGAACAGTGATACTCGACCTTTTTTTATACGGGCCACAAACACGTTTTGGTTTTGGTGTCGCGGGCCACAATCAAATTTTTTTAGGTCTAGAAAAGTAAGTTCTTCAAAACTAGCCATTTAGAAGTGGAAATATTTTTCACGACTTTGCTCTACTTTTCCCGGTGGGCGTAAATTCAAAAATGGTACCTATAACTTCACGCGGGCCACTGACAAAGTCTCGGCGGGCCGCAGGTTGAGTATAGCTGTTGTAGAACGATTTAGCAGTATAGCGTGATATCTTGTAAACTGGCTTATATTTTGGAACTTACCTTAAATGTAATATCAATCTGTAATTAAATAGTACTTAGTTTGACTGACAGTGAATCTTTGGAACATATCTCATAAGACTTCGAAATAAGAACCCATTTTGTCCATATCATATTTTGTATCATATAACAGAATTCGCAGTATATGTTGTGCATAATAATATGTCATAGTTAAATAACATAGTTCATAAATACTGTATAAAAATGTCATATGACGGTCAGACGTACTTACAATTTTATAAAAACATAGTATTAAATAGGAATAGTTTTGAATACTCATTACTCAGTAGTTATTTTAATAGAGATGATTGCCATGTTATATTAGCAACATGCTTTGGAATGCTGTACAATACCCGGCAATAAATATTGCACATCGACCTTTGGAAAGAGACATTCGGCTAATTTCGGTTTCATAGAGCGTTATCTTTGTAGCACACACCTATTTGACATTATGTCAGTCGTTGTTCAAATTCAACAATTGAACTGGACGCGACTGCACTCAGTCGCGTCCAGTTCAAAATATATATCTAGAGTTGTTAACACCCCTAAATTTGCTACAGCTGTAATTTTCCAAAATATTTTAAATACGTAAACATAATTTGAACACCCTTTTTTATTTGATTTTACCCGAATATAAAGCCATAACTTATAGAAAATTTGGTGTATTTTATACAAAGAATAATAAAATTGTCAAAAGAAGCAAACTTTAATTGTTTTAACAGCTCCTAATATATACCGGACTTTTTGTATTTCGTGCGTAAGAGATAACGCTCTACAAAACCGAAATTAGCCGACTGTCACTTTCCAAAGGTCGATGTGCAATATTTATTGCCGGGTACTGTACATCACACTTAGTTAGAATTTAATATGGAATTGTTTCAATTTTTATCCATAATAACATCTTAATGTCAGGCAACAAAATTAAATATTGCATTCATTTTAATTCTTAAATGGAATAGATTTTTATGAAAAGTGGGGAATAACTTAGGGTGGGTGGCACCAGAGGCGTGGTCAAAGTTAAAGTTATGGTTAAAGTTAAATATGGCGTCATTTAACTTTAACTTTAACCTTAGCTTTGACCGGAGAAATTAACAGATGACAGCTGGTCCAACAAGGTTATGAATGAACGCCGGGGGCGTCGCTGGTAAAGGAGAACTGTCAAAAATGGCGATGACAGCATTAGTTCCTTTTTTCGCCAGCTGCATTTAAAACCTTGTCGAGCTATTTGGCTATGGTTAAATATGGCGTCTTGATGGCGTCCATTTTTAAACTTTAACCAAAGATTTGACATTTTGCATTGGGGTAAAAGTTAAGGTTAAAGTTACAGTTAAAGTTAAAGTTAGTTCGTGCATCCCACTCTTAGGGGATTACGAAAAAAAGCTTTTTTATTGCTTTAGGACCATAATTAAAACGGACACAAATAAATGCATACACGTATGATCAATATAATATCAATTAACAAATAAAACTACAGTAAGAAATATAGGTTAAATTTAGAAGATTAGGCGTCAGAATATCTTAAATTGCTTAACCTGTATAAAACATCGCGGCTATAGACTTATAACGGGTCAAAATATATTATCATCACTACCGCTAGATCTTTTTTACTTTAAGATTTAAATTTAATTTTTAGGAAATCAGTTTTTTTTAATTACATAAAATAATTTTAATAATAATAATCGGCCAAGTGCGAGTCGGACTCGCGCACGAAGGGTTCCGTACCGTTATAGAGCAAAAATAGGCCAAAAATTGCGTTTTTTGTATGGGAGCCCCCCTTAAATTATTATTTTATTTAAATATTATTTTTAATTATTAAAGTACACATATACTTAAGGCTTTTCTGAAAATTTCAAGTGCCTACTTGTTGTCATCGTTGATACCGAGCAAAAAATGTTTGAAAAATTACGTTTGTTGTATGGGAGCCCCCCTTAAATATTTAATTTATTTTGTTTTTAGTATTTGTTGTTATAGCGGCAACAGAAATAAATAATCTGTGAAAATTTCAACTCTTTAGCTATTACCGTTCTTGAGTTACAGCCTGGAGACAGACGGACAGACAGACAGACAGACGGACAGACATCGAAGTCTCAGTAATAGGGTCCCGATTTTACCCTTTGGGTACGGAACCCTAAAAAGAAAAATACCATATTACTGTGAAACATTAATTTCCACCAAGAAGTTACGGTAAGTACATTCAATATCATATAAGTATGAAAAATAGGTTTTTTAGATTATCCGTTTTTATTATTGTCAGTGCAGGTGAAATAATTTTAGATATTATGACAGGAGTATTCATAAGATTGTAAATTTAATCACCATCACAAAAGACTGCTTGTTTAATCGCTTTGTATATCGCAGGATTGACAAAGGTCGAACATATGTATAAGTTTGTACCGGTGTTATGAATGTTTAATACAATACATATTATTGATAATATAGATACAGTAGGACGGTCAAAAACGGCCACTTTCGACAATTTATATTATAAAACATTCTTAAATTTTAATTTTTAAAGCAAACCCCTATTCAACGCAGTGGTATTTTTTTTTTTCCTTGTCAGTATACAGTACAGTACAGTCCTGTACAGTATACAGGAAAACGTCTATTTTTATTTATTTCTTATGTTTTCATATTTTAAAATGTAATACATGACTTATGCCCGTTTTCATCAACTACACCTAAAATTTAGGTGTCCCTTAAGCCAATATTCCAAGTTTTGTTCTTGATGAATTGACAACCCCGTAACTCTTAGGTGACGTATATCTGTCACCGTAAGATTGTAAATACCGTTAGATTATAATCTATCACGCGAGATTGTAAACGGTCGAAAGAGTGTGCATTAACTATTTTATTATAAGTGCATCACTATTGCGTGCGTTTTATAAATTACGTTTACATTTTATACATTATTTCATACTTACATTTTATTATACAATTTGCAATATTTTACAAAATTTTATATTTTACGCTTTTTACATTAGGTTTATGTTTTTTTCATACTATGATTTCATACAAACTTTATACTTAGCCTACGGGCTACGGAACATCTTTATCGTTCAGCCAGTGTGGCCGATTCCATGTGGAACTACTTTTAAATTAGGAGTATTTGCCTTTTGGTTTGCCATAAATGTAGAGCCGTGTGAGTATCAATAATATTTATCTCACTGACCTCCAGTGACCATTATACAAGAACGCTGGACTTATGATACCCAACTGTTTTTTGTGCCTATTTGAAGTGGAATCAACGCCCCTAATGCGGGGGAAGAGAACTAAATTTGACGTAACTGGCCGCAAAAATTGCCGCTCATTCGCTATTGCTTGTAGAAACTAGTATTAGTTCCAACTTCCAAGTACTCCCACTACTGCTATCAGCGCCAATATGGCGACTTTCAAACGTCATTTTTACGTCAGATTTAGTTCTCATCCCCCGCATTGGGGGCGCTGAATCCGCTTTAAATAGGGACAAAAATAGCTGTCATTTCAAAGGGTATCATAAGTCCAGCGTACTTGTATAATGGAGGTCAGTGCATTATCTAAATCTAAAATGATTATACATGCAGTTGCATGTATAATCATTTTAGATTTAGATAATCCATGTAACTAGTTAGTTACATGCAAATACAATATAAAATAAATAATAATACATTACAGTTTGACATTTAAGAGCTCGTCCTCTTTTTTCTACTGCTCTCTTCACACTCACGTCTTTCATATGCCAGGTGAAAAAGGACGATCGCCAAGTTAGCGGGCAGATAGAGGTTTTCTGTTTTTAAAGGATTTTTTATATTGAAGTGGTAAAAAGTAATTCCAACACTTTAGAGACGACTTTCTCAACAGTACATTGTATTTTTTTCATACCGTTAAGACGTCAATACAATCCATAAAAAAGTGATATTCTAAACCTTTTACAGCAAAAATCACAAAACTGTCGCGGGTTTGAGTTGGATTATTTAAAGATACTTAAAAAAAATAAAAAATCTAGCTCCAACACTATATTATAATTTAAATGATCTTACATGTTGTGCATTAAAACTTATAGAAATACTGTATTTTAACTGTTAAATCACGTCTGTTAAATGAGCAAAATCGGCAAAATTTCGTATACGGACTCTTAACATTTTTACATTTGCTTTATTTGCTGCATCAAATTAATGCAAAGTGTGTAATGTGTATTGCATTTTTATTAATAGGTATACAAATTATACATATTATTTTCATTACTCAGAACTTACATTTTACATTTATACATACTAAAAGTTTTTACAATTAATATACATAATTTATATATAATATACATAATATTTTATATTTTCTACCGTTTTCAATTATTGCCGCCATAAAACATTATTTACTAATATCAATTACTATTGCATTTTTTGGCTCTACATTTAATTTTTTAGCAGTGCGAGAATGTCGTGTTACGTGTGCTGTGGAGCCACGTGCGTTTCACAAACTCGTCGTCCTTCGGGTCATCGACACTGCCGCACGAGCTATAGCTTCCCATTTTCTGCGAATCGGACACTTCTGGCTGAACGCGCCGTGTTCACTGTTCTGCATTCAAGTTTTTTGCAGTTGACACAGCATGGTTTTCCGCCATTTTTAAACTCTTCACACTCCGATTTATGGTGTGCTCCGGAGCAATGGCCGCACCTCTGACCTCCGTTATCCGATATCCGCGCAGAATCGCTTCCCATATCCGTACCCCAAACAGTGCAAGGACTGTATTAGGGGGGACTGGTCGGCGACCCGCACCCTCTGCATATCAATGTATGCACGGCCTTCTCTGGTGAGGCATAGCCATATCTCCGGAGACACCTCGAGCACGACGTGTTCTGTGTGAGCGTCCTTACCACGCTACCTGTATTTTAACCCTTATCCTGTCGTCGTCCCCGGGCCATCCAGATATGCTGTATGAGGTGCCTATTCTGAACTCGGATTGCGTCACAAATGTCGTCATCCGTGTTCGACTTGAGCACCCCATACAGAATAACTCAACGCAGTGATTACTTAGTATACAGTAAACCTTTTTTTGCATTCAGATTCAAGTCTACTGTAAGATTCAAGTTTTATAATATGAATTGAACGACTGGCCTTTTTAAGGTGCGTTCAGACTTCAGACTACTGTGAGAGTGACATTTCAAAACTGTATGTCAATATTGTAGTTGTGTACATAATATTATCCTGCCATGACATAAAATTCATTACAGAGGAATGTTCGGTCACGGTTACGTCTAGGCCCATTAACCTTACTCCCGAAACCGATCAGATTTCGATTACGATACTTATCCGATATCGATTTTGATTTATTTAATTGTGATCCGTCAAACTCGAATCAAGATCGACATCGCGTTGATCACACGTCAAACTTCTTGATCCTTGTTAGTAGTTTTTTTTAAGACAAATTGAGCCACCGCACGATCAGACGTACATGTCGGGAGTGCCAAATAGTACTGAGATCAAGTTGATTCGATTCACGATTCTGTCGGGACTCGGGAGTAAAGCGGACGCACCTTTAGACCCGCATATATTTGTGTATAGGCGAATCAATGTTTACAGTATACTGCAGTTTTTCTACACGTTACATTTGCGATTTGGAAGAAGAAAATTCTAAATTTTGTATTAGTAGTAGTGTTAGGGTCGCGATACACCGGAATGGCAGCGGCGAGGCGAGCACTTTCAGTGTCATATGATTTTAAGAGCCCGTCCTCTCTTTTCTACTGCTCTCTTCACACTCACGCCCGTCTTTCATATGCCAGGTGAAAAAGGACGATCGCCAAGTTAGCGGGCAGATAGAGGTTTTCTGTTTTTAAAGGGTTTTTTTTTATATTGAAGTGGTAAAAAGTAATTCCAACACTTTATAGACGACTTTCTGAACAGTACATTGTATTTTTTTCATACCGTTAAGACGTCAATACAATCCATAAACAGGTGATATTCTAAACCTTTTACAGCAAAAATCACAAAACTGTCGCGGGTTTGAGTTGGATTATTTAAAGATACTTAAAAAAAATAAAAAATCTAGCTCCAACACTATATTATAATTGAAATGATCTTACATGTTGTATATTAAAAATTATAGAAATACTGTATTTTAACTGTTAAATCACGTCTGTTAAATGAGCGAAATCGGCAAAATTTCGTATACGGACTCTTAAGTCTACGGCCGCCCGAGGTCGCTCGTGGCCGCTCATGGACGCTGGCGGCCGCCGGCGTCCGCAATTTCTCAAGCGATACTATGTATTACAATAATGAAGATAAAGTTTAAAATCATATGACTCTGAAAGTGCTCGCCTCGCCGCTGCCATTCCGGTGTAGCGCGGCCCTTAAAGTAGTGTTATAGTCCGGTCGCCGGACAGAGAGATTTCGACCTTTCGCTACTTATCTATTTTACCCACGCAATATTTATAACACAAAAAGAAAATATTTTCAAGTGCAAGTGAAAAAAGACAAGTACAGGTTAGTGAACGAATTTCTCTTTGTCCAGCGACCCTGATTATAGATAAAACTATTTCTCGCGTTGTGATCAGCATGTGGCGGTACCCACAATTCGCCTAACATTCCTGCATCGCGCTATCGAAGTTTTCTAAGCGCGTCGGTATATATACGACAGCTGACAGACCGAGCATACCACCTCGCTCGGTCGGAAGATCTTTCTTTGGCCTCCACGCATTATTCCCACAAGCCTACTATATATATACTACTACTTAGCTGACTAAAGCCTATTTGCACCATCTTAGGTTATTTCTAATCCTGCTTTAATATACAATATCTTAATTTCTATCTACGATGAATGAGGAAGAAGACTTAGCGTACAACCAAGGATACATTTTAACCAAGTCCTGGTTAATCTTAATTAAATTAAACAGTGATTATAACGTGAGAAATAATAATGGTAAAATAATAATAATTTTTTGTCGATTGTTATTAGTAATTATAATCATATTATTTACATAGTAATTATGTTCAATTGAACTAAATCTCGAATTTTGTATAAATGTGTGTTTCGGATAACTTTATATTCGGTGCTATGTCTACGCATATTCTTATTTTTGAGTGGGTCCTGTACAGATGTTGATAATATCTTGCCTTTGTAGTATTAAAGCAACAGTAGGTAAATGTACGTATACCGAGTAAAACGGGAAAAATAAACAAAAATATCATTGTCCTTAATGTTAGGCATAGGTGTGAACTTTTGAAACTATAATAAGACACATATTTCCTAGGTAGGTATAATCTGCATGTAATGCGGCTCCATTGCTTAAACACACATATATAATAGTTTTAGTAAATAACTACTCAAACCTAGATTATTCAATTTCGTGAACATTAAGCATATTAGAGCAGTTTTCATTTTGTCATGTATGAGTTTTGTATGAAAACAAATTCCACAAAAATACTTTGCGACGGCAAAGTATTGTCGCAAAAACTTTTTTAACTATTGAGGTTTGTGCTGATGTCAGCACTCAGCCTCATTATAGTCTGACCAGCTGAAGCGCGACCCTCGTAGCAAACTCGTAGCATAGTTTTAGTACGCTACGAGGATCATAACTCATACTATAATATACGCAGAGTTCCTACACAAGGGACAGATCCAAATAACAGTATATTTGCTTGTCTCTAGGGACAGCGGCTCCGAAAGTACACTGTTGATCCGTCCATTGTGCAGGCAACTCGTAAAAAAATAATACCTATTTTAAGTAACATGACTAGGCATTTAGAAATAATAGGCTTAATTTTTAGCGCAGTAGTGAAACTGATTAGCTAACAGTCGTGTCCGATGTTTATTTGATATTTTATTAATCCTTCAAGCCCCGTAAGAGCACCAGTGATCAACAACAATAGAATACAATAGCATTTCCAATATCCCAGATCGAAGTATTAACGCACACAAAAACCAGTCATATAAGCTAAAGTGCTACGTAAGTATACATCCATCCATACATCCATCCGTTCATTATTACTATTACCAACGAGAAAAAATTACACTGTCTGCTTGTCTGTTACCACCCAAACCCATTTGGATGAAAAGGTCATAAGATATGTAGTTTTAATTGCGGAAAAATCTACGGTTGATGGTGCAACGTTGCGGCCAATATTTTTCATCATCGTCTTCTAAATAATCATAATTAGATGTCCAAATAATATAAATAATATACTCTGTCATAGCTTTGATGGCAGGCATTTTAGTTTTGTAATATTTTGTAGTAGGTAGTCTTTAACTTATACAACTATACTTCGCACTATTTTGTATATTATGCGGTTGTATTTGTATGTCTATTATACACTTTACTGTCGTGCTCAATTATTATTGTCTATACTCTTTGTAGTCTATAGCATAATTTGTCTGTTAATCCCAATAAATTTGTGCTATTTTTGTAAACGTAAGTATTTTATACAATTTTAACTGTGTTTTACTCTAAAGGATGTATGTATATTAGGGTTATAGCTTTGTACGTAAATCTCGATGTTATAATCACGGATTTAAAAAAAATACGGATGTAACCTTGTCTAATCCCGAGTGAAGCATGCGTGCGAAGCGTGTATAATGTGTGCGTGTCATTGGCGCCGTCACTCTATGTACAATGACAGCGGGTTGTAGTACCTAGTTGCGTGTGTGAGTGTCGGTCACGTGTACAATAAACGAAATTGTGACGAAATTGTCGTACCTTGCATGCTTCACCTCTTTATAGTGTAATGCTCCATCCGTATTTTTTTTAATCCGTGGTTATAATATGACGTAAAGTCTCAACATACTCCCTTGATAAATTAAAAATATTAACAATGCGACGAACTATACAGGTCTGTTGTCTGTGGAAAAATCACGTGACAAAAAGACCTTGTATTTCATCCGCTGTGTGAATATTAACGTGCAATTATTAATGATAAGTACTTATTGGTGTCATATTTAAGAGTCTCATGCCTGTTTTCAATAACCGCCGCCTAACGCTAAGGTGTTCCCTAGCGGACATTAGGGGTACATTTCCTTCAAGAGTAATTTTTACTGCCTTAGAGGACTTTCGTGAACCATAAACTCTTTCAAAAACGTGTTTGTTTTGAAAGATACATGACCCTAAAGACTGCTAGGGGGAACACTTAACGTTAGGAGGCGATTGGTGAAAACAGGCATCAATGTAATCTTAGTCTTAATTACACAAACGTCTTATAAGTGTTTATTGATGGCAAAATATCATGCTGCCTCTTTCATTTATACTATGAACGAGACACCACATGATAAACATGACAAACATGACACAACATGACAACATGATAATTTTATCGACGTTTAACTTTAATAGGTGTTCGTAAAGTATTTAATGTTTTCTGTCCCTAAAGCTGCGCACACATATCTGTAGCATCAAAATCGGGTCGATCGTACGTCAGCATCCGTAGCGATGATAGATTGATATGTATACACAGCATACACGTTGCATCGTAAAATAGTACATTACGCACAACGGGCAGTAAATAAAAAAGCCTCTAAGATCACATGTAATTGTTGACCGAGGCGAAGCCAGACATTTCTTATTTTCCTGCCCTAGGTGCGTAATGTACTATTAACGTTTTTGAAATACTGCAGTCTTACCCCCGAAACTATACGATTTTGATTTACGACTCCGATTAGTTTCAAATTTAGCCGCAGCACGATCGTGCGCTAGTAGATATATGTCGGAAGTAGAGGAAGCCTTGAGACCAAGTAGATTCGATTGTCGATTCGATTTCTGTCGGGACTAAAGCAGCTGACAGCGCGAATGATGCAGTGGACGCACAGCTTAAGGTGTTCAATGTAATGTAGATGTCCGTAACCCAGTGTATACTCAGTGTTTTTACCAGGATAACGTATTCGATTGCTTTTGCCTTCTACAATATAAATAATCACAATTTTAGGCGGTCCCTATACCTACAATAATTACATTGAACAATATTATACAATTTTGAATTTATTACCAATGGCGCGGCAATATTCAATACTAACCCTAAACCGTCAATAAAATTGCACAATACATAATATTGGGCAATAAAATTGATCGTCTAGGGGCCGCCTTAGAATTATCGTCCTGTGTTGTGTTCCATTCCGATATGTATCAAATACCTCGATTTTGTTTTGTTCCTGTTAAGAAAATAGTATTGTATAACTACGTGTCATATTTCGTATTGTAATTATTATTTATATAATAATTCAAGACGTGAGTGGAAGAATAAGGTAAGTAACACAAAAAAACTTTCCGATTTTTTGCTTAAATGGAGGCTTTAGGGCCAGAAAAATTATTTGAAATAGAATAACTGTGGATTATATATGTAGCCAGATATATTAGCTAGGTTATGAAGTAGGCAAGTCACAAGTTTTATGAAAACAATAAGGAAAAAATGATTTATTGTCTGTATGTTACGAAATGTTACTTGTTCGATTCTTCCACTCACGTCTTCAATTATGAAATGTCATCGAAGATCGATTACGGATATTGAAAATTTACAAAACTTATGTTTTCAAAAATCATAGAAATACTGCCTAAATATCAATTCATTCAGCTGTGCGAGGTACATGAGACGTAAAGAGAGTATTATTTACTTTGATATAATTTTTATGGAATTTGTAGTCAGCTTAAACTTTTTGTGTCTAAAATATCCGTAATTGACTTGTTCCTTAAAATATATAAAAACCAACCTGTGGCAAGTGAAAATGCCTGTTAAAATTTGGAAAATGTTAATCCCGAAACAGTGGCGTAACTATAACATCCGGGGCCCCTGGCAAATTGATGGGACCCATCAGTAAAAATCATCACGTTAATAAAACAATGTATAAAAAATTTCTGACCTCACGGCCTCTTGGGCCGGGGCCCTTTTGGGTTGTGGGCCCGTGGCATTTTGGCACACTATACTTACGCCACTGTCCCGAATATAATATCTGTGGCCTCTTGAGAGTGTTAGTAATTTTACCAATTAAATTCGGGACCATAAGGAAAGTAAAGGCATATCAGGGTTGCCACCTTATAGGGCTGTCTATTGAATGTTTTTTCTGAAGCTTTTTTAATATTATTATGTTTTATTATTACTTGTGTCCGTAAACGCAGTTTTGTGTCTTAGATTATTATTATTATCAATGGTGGAAGTGTGGAAATTAGTTTTCTATTAGTATTGTGTGAGTATTTTTTCATGTACTTATTTTATTTTTTACTTTGAAATATGTAATTTTTATCAATGCGTTAAATTATAATGTCACAATTCTTAATATTTTATTTACTTATTTATTGTTTCCTTTATTAAGTCTACACTACATCTTAATAATTGTACATTTTTATTTTATATTCTACTGAAATTAATAGTCTGAATTGTATTTTTTGTTATACCTACCTTGTTAAAATAACTTCATTTCTAAAATACGGTATAATGAATGAACTTATAAAAAACATGCTTATATACATTTTAAATACATTTTGACTTTTGAGTTGTGATTTAGTATAATTACATGCCAAGATAACAAAATGTGTTTTAGAAATTTTGTAGCTTTTGCATTTGAATTTTGAAATGATTTCTTAGTAAAATATTTTATTTATTTACTTACCTAAAGTTGTATTATTTATAAATACCTAATAGAGCTATGTCCACACTGTGCACTTTCGTCTTCAATTTTCGTCATGTTCTTTCATTTAACTTTCGTATTAGCGCATTCAATAATTAAATGCGTCAACGAACGCAACGCCAACATTGTCATTAAAGAACAAAGTGAAAGTTTTGAATACAGTCAGAGGGCATGCCTTGCGGGCATGCTTCACGTTCGCTGTTCACTGCACTATAACGCATGCCCTCGATGAACAAAAAAAGGCACAGTGTGTACAAAGTTATACAAACATTCTAGACCCAATTTCACCAACGTCTGTCAGTGTTAACAGCTTATTAAAATGTCATGTCTTCTCTTTCATTCATATGAAAAACGAAAGAGGTAACATGATACTAAATTCGAGCGTTAACTTAAACATTCGTTGGTGAAAGCTACTAAATAAGTATCTAAAGATAAGTTTATAATAAAGACACATTATAAAATTTATTGGATTTATAGTGGCTTTTGTGGGGTTTTTTTCTCGAATAAATGGCTGAAAAAATATATGCTAACATTCACTCACAATTCACAAACCTGTGTTCGTGAAATGTCACAGAGCCACATCCGCTAACCGTGCAGATTATAAGTATGATTATAGTTAATTCATTAGATTAGATTAGATTAAACAGATATATAAGTACTTGCACAATCTGTGAAAATTTCAGAAATCTAGCTATAGCGGTTCTTGAGATACAGCCTGGAGACAGACAGACGGACGGATAAAAAGGCAGACAGAAAAGCAGACAGACATTGAAGTCTTAGTGATAAGGGTCCCGTTTTTACCCTTTGGGTACGGAACCCTAAAAACATCGTGAGGAAAATAGTTCCACAGAAACATTTACTCTGATAGTTAACTCAATAAATTTATAAGTTTACTCGATACTTATATACAAGTACAAATACAAAAATTTATTTACCAAAAAATGTTAACATAATATGCGATAACGGATCCCCACACTAGGCGATGCCTGTCCTGTGGGGACGAAACGAAGTTACTATAATTACGTTGATTAAAAATAATTAGTAATATAATTACACTAAATTCAAAGTTGTTCTATTGATGTTATGTGTGTGTGTGTGTGTGTGCGTGCGGGCGTGCGTATGTGTGTATGTGTGCATGACTTTATTCCGTAATTTTGAACATATTTTCAGTTTCCTCGTACGAAATTCCAAGAAGAGTTTCAAAAAGAACAGTCTTAGCTTTCATAAAAGAGAACTTATCAATTTGGCATAATTTAATAAGGTTATTGTATATATAAGGCAGGAGAAACAAGCCAAATTTTTTGAGCGAACGCAGTTTTGACGGCGGCTGCGGGAACCCTACAAGACCGTCGTATATTGTTCGCTATTTCGTCAAGTTAGACGTTAATCACAGAATACAAATTACTCTCCCGAGATGTTAATTCGCCACAAGAAGGAAACGTGCAGTCTTCAGCGCTGCTCCGGGCGAACTGATCGCGCGACCTATGTGTGCATTGAACGCAAGCCTTGCGACAGGCCTTGCGACAAATTTCCTTTGATCATTCCGACACCGCCTAAATACCTACCGCGAACGCGCGAACGCCTGTTCTACACATTGGGCCGACGCGTTGGTCAATATTTTGTCACGACGCCCTCTACCGGCTATTAAAAAATATAAATAAATAAACACCATAATAACTATAGTTAGGTTAAGCCTAAATATTTAATCAACATATTAAATAAAGATAAACAAATATTTAATCATCTGCCTGCTTTGTATTTAAGTAATTCATATTATAATTTTATTTCATAATATTTGTGGTTATGGATAGTGAATATAATGATTAATGATGGATGATCGACTCACGGCGCCCCTCTTGCCTTTCCACGGCGCACCAGGGCGCCGAGGCGCACAGTTTGGGAACCCCTGGAATGTAAGTAAACACAACTGAATTACATAATATAGCGACTGGCTATAACGGTTTCTCAAATTCAATTTGTCTATCGATAACTTAGTTAATTAGGAGAACGTAAACTGAAGCCCAATTATTTTGATTGTGGTCGTTAAAACTTTTGTTTTATTTTAATGGCGTGAACATGCTGGCGTCGGCGGTACTTCTGTACTCAACATGGATTTTAAAGGTAAATATAACTTTAATTTCGACATTTTTAAGGACCAAACACAAAAATAACCTACCTACATAATATACCAAAATATACTTTGAGATGAAATCTGAGTACCTCACTTACAAGCTTAATAGAGGTAGGCCTGCTTACGCCATTCTTATTGCTAATCTTGTTAAAATCTGTTTATGCCTTCTCTGTCACATAATCGAGGCACAAGAAAGATAACATAACAATAGGATATTTAACAGGGCGCGGTGCAAATGGGCCCAAATCGAATTATGATTTTTTTTTTTGTAACCAGGGGGTGCAGTCGCATATGGAAAGCGAAATTCATCCAGTGACCGATGAAATGATACCAGCGTGGCCTGATGATGAACCACCAAAGGCTTCGGTACTCTCTGGACTCATGTCCGACTCGTTTGGAGAGATGTTCAATATCCTTGATGGAGATAGTTTTGGAATAGGTAAGTTTAAAAAAGTAGTTATAGGTCTACTAGAGTCTGATGGCAAAAAGTGAGAAAATAAATTGACTCTAGTCTCTAGCAATCAACTAGCAATACCGGGGTGATTGGAATAAAACATTTTGAACCTTTTTTTCCTAATAGCGGCTGATTCTGTGTGTGAAACTAATTATCTAATGATCAAGGATATTTTTTGTCTGCCAGAGTTTGAAAGGCCGCATATCGTCCCGCTCTCATTCGACATTCCATATAATACCTCGGACCTTCAATCTAGACCTTAAACTATTTTCTCAGGCCCCATGCACGAGTTCGTGTACGGCTGGCAAGCGATAGTGAACACTATGAGTATGAAAAATAACGTCGAAGTTCGCAAACGCGCGGGTCTCCAGAGATTCGCCTTAGCTGGTATCAACGGTATATCTCTGATATCCCATATAGGGGTGACTGAGATCATGATTAACGGTACCAGGACTTACTGCTTTGGAGGTGTATCCAGGCCGCCTGGCAGACGAAGTGTTATATGTAAGGTAAAAGAGTCTTTACTTTTTACTAATCAATATCTCTGATGCGGACTGTATAATAGAAGAATTAATAGGATACAACATATTAATTCCTTGATCGTGGGAATCGAAGACACAATAGATTTTCAGTTGTTACTCAGGGATTGATTGGTTAAATGTAATATTTTCATGCTACGGACGAGCGACGGCAGCACAGCTCAGCTCAGGTACAACTAGACTAGAGATAAATTATGATAACATGGCTGATGGCGCGCCCCTCCAAATTACTGTTTCAATGTGTGTAGTCACATCCTTATGAAAGAGTTTGGTGTCGCAGGCCGCAGTCAACTGGTTTAAATAGCCGTTCAATCAAACAGCTAGCCCTTTGACTGAACAACGTCATTTAATACTTCAGTCGGAATTTCCAGGAATTGGTATTGTATTCTATTGTTGTCGCGATCACCGGTGCTCGCGCGGGGCCTGAAGGATTAATCACACGTCTAGCTTTTTCATTGAATATTTCAGTCGCTCAAAACGTTCAACACTACAGGTTACAGCTGATTCAAAAGCAGCCGTTTGATTGAATTAGTTCAGCGCTCACCACCGCGGCGCTAGGTGCGTTTTGTTTACAATATGGCGTCAACTAGCCGGTATTTTGTGATTGTATTGTTACGGATACGGGCAGTTGTTTACCTGCGCGCGACAGTTGCGCGTACTTTCTAGAAAAGTCCAACCCTTGTTTATGTGAATTGCGTGTTTACGTAAACAATCCAGAATGGAACGTTCCAGAAAGTATGGCGGGCCATATAAAAGGTAAACAAGCCGGCAATCAGTTTCAGTTTGATACAAGCGATCATCAAGGCGACTTCGAAGTGAGAACAATTAGTGATCAATAGTGAGTGAGAGTGATAATGCTTAGTGTTTGGACTTAGTGCTTAGTGTTTAGACTTAGTGATTAGTGTGACCTAGTGTTTGTGAATAAAGTCTTCAAGAGAGTCACCAGGTCTTTCTCTCCAAATCCTACGAACCCTAGCACGTAACAGTATTAAGATATTTTTCGTAATTATATGTTACAACTTAGAGCTACCGCACACCTGAGACACGACTGTCTTAAGACAGACTATCGCATAATAAAATGCACTAGATGCGCATGTTTCAGACAAAACGTCTATTAGACAAAGTTGTCTAATGCGCCCCGCGACAAGTCTGACTAACGACAGTCGGCCTCCCTTTGAAGTGTATGCGAGGGCGCACATCTACGACAAAACTGTCTAGCCACAATAGACATAACTACCAGTAGTTCGACTCAGGGCTCGGAAACCGGGTTAATCTTCGCGATCCTGTTCGTGAGAAACGCCATACATTTCCAAAATAGCGTTTTCATTTCGATTCCGCTCTGAACGGACCGAAATTATTTCTGGTTTTGTTCTAAGAGCAAAATTAAATTGCTCACTGCTCAAAATACCAGTTAGATCCGTTCGCGGTTATGTTCGCCCCGCCCACTCACACACACCACGACCATCACCCATTGTCCACACATAAACAAATTATGGCCTGTTGGCTATTAGATGGTGCACTAGAAAGGGATAGAAGATATCACTCCACTAGTTACTTTCCGCGAGAAATTATCCAGCTAATTTCAGAAGCAATACCGCTCGCATCTCTATTTCGCTCCGAACGAACACTTATCCAAAAACCTGGTTATAGAGCGTTTTAACCTGGTTAAAATAATACCGGTTCCGAGAGTTACTTTCCGCGAAAAATTAACCAGGTTAATTTCAGAAGCAATACCGCTCGCATCTCTATTTCGCTCTGAACGAGCACTTATCCGAAAACCTGGTTATAGAGCGTTTTAACCTGTTTAAAAAAGTACCGGTTCCGAACTCTGGACTTCGACTGCAAAGAGACGGACAGGTTTCAATATATTACGTCAAATTCGCGCTGGCTAATATAATTTAATTTTAAATAATTATTATAGATTTCAAAATTAGATTCTGACAATTTTAATCACATGTGCCAAAACATAATCAATAATACGACCAAAAAGAGAAACACGTCCAGCGATCCAAGTACTATCTTTCCCGTCTAGTCTTTCTTTATTTTTGAAGTTATTTTTATCCGAATGAGAACTTTTCTATCTATATCTATAAAATCTTTCAGAAATGTTCGCAATAGACGCAAAATACACTCGGTTTTAATTTTATTAATATACAACTTGTTATTTGAAATAGGTACCTAAGTTGTTTAAAATATAAATTATTTCAAATTGACGTGTTTCACAACCCGTTTTTAAAGTGTTTAACATGTTTAACATCCCAGAGAAATACAGTAATAGGAAACCCTAATGCCTGTAATATGTCATTGTTTTAAGTTCGTAGTGACAAGATAACAACCGTAGCGATTTTCGTCATATATGTCAAATTTAAAAATTTCTAACTTCTATATGTAAAGTCGGCATTCTCTATAATAATTCTGTCTACTCTGTCCGGGCGCTCTCTACTGTTTAATATTATACAATTGTATGCGTTGCGTCATCGTAGTCAAGACAGTTTTGACTTGGTGTGCGCCACGTGACAGACACATCTGTTTTAATTGTGTCGTAAGACTGACTTGTCTATGTGAAACAAGACTGTCTAACTACAGTCGTGTCTCCGATGTGCGGTCGCACTTACAAGTGCTATTAAAGTGACATAAATTATGGGAGTACATACTAGTGAATCAAAATTTAAACAAATATTCGAGGAGAAATTATGTGATTATGAAATGCATCACCAAGGTATTTATTACAATTTTGTTCAAAATGAGTTAGAATACAATAATTTATTCTACTTGATATCATAACATTTGTGTAATAATAACACTAAACTAATGGTCACCTTAGTTAATTTGCCATTTAACCAGTTAGCTAAGCGTCGTCTTGCTGTAATGTTGAACGTTGCAATCAACAAGTCGGTTAAACGACGCATAGCCGTGTGATTGAATTTGTTCAGTCAAAGGGCTAGCTGTTTGATTGAACGGCTTTTTTATCCAGTGGACTGCGATATATGTAGTAATTAGTAAGTATTCAACCAATCAACCAGTACTCGTAATATTTCACATGTCACTTATTACCAAGATTTGTTGGTCAACTAATCATAACTAGCCGACCGCGCAAGACAACGCACTTCAAACGTTTTGACAACGCGCTTCAAACGTTTTGAATTTTTGAGGGGCGCGCCAAGTTACCTATCGTAGTTTACCTCTACAACACGTCGGCTTTTGGTTGGATTAGTTATTTGTTGTACAAGTGTTAGTAGCGCCCTCTGCTCTGGCCTTTATTATATTATGTATAAATTACATTTTATTTCATATTTCAGGGAGCTATGTATCAAGAAGGGCGGTTCTCATGTAAAACTCCCTATTTACGGTACCCTACGTCTTTAGGTTACAAGTACTGTATTGATAGATACGCTGCAGTCAATTCGCTAGATGGGACGGAGAAAAGTAAGTACAGGTGACACTCTCGGAGACATTTAATGGTTACTTAACTTTAATTTAATAAAGGATTTGGTAATAAACTCCATACATTTTCTGTCAAACTCTTCAATAAATCTTCTCTTCATTCAAATATGTGTCTGATTGCGGTCGTCAGTCAAAACCTTGAGACAAGTCTTAATATTTCTTACTTTGATATTTAACTAGCTTTTTGACCGAGCTTTGCACGGTATAAGACAAAACACGAATAAAATGAGATTTTCTAAAAATTATTCCTAGCTAGATCGATTTATCGCCCCCGAAACCCCCTATTATATACTAAATTTCATGAAAATCGTTGGAGCCGATTCCGAGATACCAATTATATATTTATATACAAGAATTGCTTGTTTAAAGATATAAGATAAGATATTAAAGTTTAGTGTCTCGACTTGTGGTTTGGTTTATAATATACTATACTTACGTAGAAGAAGCTCCTCTTTCTGAACACCTTGTTTACGTAAAAGCGACATCTAGCGTGGGATAGGCGCTATTTATAATTTAAGTAACTATGTATCTAGGCGTCCATGGAGGCAAAGTGATACAAACCATTTTTTATACATTTCAGTTTTCACCAACTTCAAAAAAAGGAGATAATGATATTTTTCCTTGTTTTATTTCAACAGCAACTTACTGCGCACGTGGTGAGTCTGTGCCGAAATTCCACTATGACTACATTTGCGAGCGACGAGATATAAAAATAAAACGAATCAACCTAACCGATCCAAACGAGAGGTTCAATATCCGGAACCCGATTGTACGAAGGGTAGAGTACTATCGTGCGCCTAACGATATCTTGAAGTATTGTCCGGATTGGTGAGTACTAAGTTTTATGTTGCGTTTTACAACTAAACTAAACTAAAAAGTTGCATGTTTTGCCGTTTGCATAAATTGAGGCTTTAGGGCCGGGAAAATATCTTTAAATATGAAGTTATTCACTACTCTTCCTTGCATAATGTGCTATACGTAGCATTATCATTCCTGTGATGTCAGTGGTTAATAAGAGTAAAACATTATTGGATTTGGTATTAATTTTATTTATTACATTTTAGGTACGGATGCAACCTTAAATTATCACCAGATATGAACTACGCTGTCCCATTATACTTACTGGACGCAAACGACACCGCATTTGTTGGCCACGGAGGGAAATATTGGCTGGCTCTTTATAACACACAGGTACTAACGGAAAAGTAGATTCATAGGTTAGATCACAGAACAATAAAATTATTGTTCTGTGGGTTAGATGGCGGACCTACGTAATTTGGTCGCGTTACGTGAAACCCGGCCTACAGATCACGACGAATAATACAGCCTATCATTTTCTTAGGTTGTACAAGTACTACAATATTCTCAGCACCGATTTTTGAGTTTTAGAAAGTTTTTTGTAAGTTGTCTCTAAATGTCCAATAGATGGCGTAAGTAGTAAGACCCTGGCCCGCTCGAGCCAGACCGTTTGACTGATAAACCATAAGATAATGTATTAACTATTAAGCATTAATGCTTAATAGTTAATACACATTGAATGCCTTCATTGATTTCAGCTTTCGACCTATGCCACCTACTTCCAAGCACACAGTGAATATCCCTGGGGTTCCAGCCGCCCCATCGTTACTTTAGAAAAGGGTGAGAAGAGTAAAATAATATTTAAATTTATGATTTTAAGGTTCCGTATAGTAACTAAAAGGGACCTTTAATTTTGCGGATGATTATACGACCCATTAACCAACATTTCCAAACTCATAACCCTTCGATCTGGTCTGTGGCCTCTCCGTAGTTGGGTAAATATAAAGTTTCCTGCAGTCAAAATTAAGATATCCACAAAACTTCACGCCTACATACCACATAATCATGTCTCGTTTTATGATTTTTACTATACCTATATAGATCATAATCATTATTTCTTTCAGGTGGCATTTGGGAGCAGCTATTGAAAGCTAACATTGGTCCTGATATGAACCTGCACTACAATCTGAATGGAATATACAATAGATATGGAGGAGGAAGCTCCCCAGACCTTATGAGAAACGACGGACAGGTAGTAACTGATATTTTAGACTGTACTTTAAATGTAAAAATTACAATATTGACTTTTTCACTGGTGCACGAAAATACTGTGGAAACCAGATGGCAGTTTAGGATATTATGTGCAATTGAAAGAGTTAAGAATTTTAATGTGATTACTGATTGAACTATAGCAAATCTGGAACAATACACATTCTGTCTAAAAAGATTGGCTTTTTTTAATGAAAAGTAATTAGAATATTTGAATACTCTTCACTTTAATAGTAACGATTTCATTTTCATGCAGGTTCAACCGTCAAATTTCCGTACAGAGGTAAGAGATGGAGTGCCTGAAGATATGGCAGCTTCTAATGCATACCCAAAACCAGGTAAATGAATAGAGGATACAATACTTACTTAATGGCATAAAATTTTAAATTATTTAAAAATAGCTAAAGCTCGCTCCCACAAAATATGATGGGGACGCTAAACGCGAAAGACCGCTGTCATGGTTAATGTGGATTTTATGGTTTCCACAAAATTACCTTTAGAAGACACTACATGGAGTTTAGTTGGTTGACCTCGTTCCTGAGTCCTGACGCCACACGATGTCATCAACAGATGGCGCCACACGGTGCCTCTGAACAAATATATTAGGGACCAAAGCGTTAAAATATAATTATAAGTAGTATTATTTTAACTTTGGATAATTATTTAAATTAGTTCAATCCTAGTGAAATTAAAATTTCTTTTTTTCAGGTCCTATTCAAGATCCTGCAGCATTCCAGTTTGTGCCAGCCGGGCCTATTCAATAAAATTTTACTAAATAAACCAATTTATTTTAATAGTTGTTTCATAATAATCTAGTCTAGTATATCCTGTACATTTTGTGGTACACTTTACAGAAAAACTATTTGTGCTTTAACATAGTAATTTTTATTTATAATATTATGTAGATATTGTGTTATCAATTATCATCAGTCAGTCAAAGTGTGACGACGCGAGACCTGCAAAGCTCGGCTTTTAGCTGGAGTAAATCGCTCAAGTAAATTTAACTCATGTGGAAACGTAAATAAACACAGTTTCTGAAGTATAAACGCGAGTGTTTTCGAATTGTGGTGCAAGACCCACGTCTCCTCTACATCCTATGCGTATTTCAAAATAATATGCCTAATTTGGTGCCCACTACCTTCATTGTAGGTTAAAATTATTATTTCAATACTAGTTTTGGGACCAATGACTATTGGCGACTGACGTGTTCTTAAGAGCCCGGGCTACCCTCGAAATTCTCATACATACGTAATACCAAAATCATTTTGTCATACGAAAGTATTTAACATGTTTGAGTTATTTTTCAGCCTAAAATAGTAATTACCTAGGTTCCTGAACAAAAATTAACTTCAAAATATTTAAACACTAAAAAAATTTTTTTTGTGTATAATTTTTTACTAAATTTACTACTAAATATTTAAACACTAAAAAATAGGGTAAAACACTAAAAAATATTTACATAAATATTAAATTTACTACAAAATATTTCAACTCTAAAAAATATTTTTTAGTATTTAAATATTTTGTAGTAAATTTACTATTTATTTATATATTTTTTAGTGTTTTACTCAATTTTTTAGTGTTTAAATATTTAGTAGTAAATTTAGTAAAAAAAAATTTACTTATACACAAAAAAATTTTTTTTAGTGTTTAAATATTTTGAAGTTAATTTTTGTTCAGGAACTTAGGTAATTACTATTTTAATGTTATACTTCATAATATTATAGGTAGATTATTATAGTATTACTTTATTCAAAACCTAAACTCTAAAGTTCCAAGTCCTAGCCCCATGACAAAACAATAATTAAATCCTATTTGTAATTTTCTTCAAAAATATAATATTTAGGGGCAAAAGTGAGAAAATAAATTGACTCTAGCAATACCGGGATAATTGGAATAAAATATTTTGATCCTTTTTGCCTTATAGTGGCTGATTCTGTGTGTAAAACATGCAAATATATAAAATTAAATATATCCAATGATCAAGGATATTTTTTGCCATCACTTTTCCATACAAAGTTTGAGAAACAAAATGTTCCATACTTCAACATTTTTTTTACTCTGTGACAAGTAAAATGTTATCTGTGGTCGTCCATGGCGTTATGTTATCTGTGAATTAGCACTTTTGAGTTTTCTATCATCTGTTTTCTCAACTGACACCATACTGACACCTTCTTTGTGCAATTTCCTCAAAGTCGCTCATGTAAAATCCCGTTACTTTACTTTCGTAATTCATTTAACAAAGGCATTTACTATTTGCGACTGTGGACTGCGGTCAGTGTTACAGTTCTGGAAGGGATAATCTAGCGTTGAGTTCAGTGACACCATTTCGGAGTTTTTATATTGTGATAGTATTTTATCGATTTTAACCTTCTTGTGCAACATATTGTTTTTATGCTGTTTATTTATTAGTGTTATCGTGTTACTGACGAGCCAGCAGCAATATTTTTGTGACGAAGTCCCAGTTAAGGTGTGTATGTGTTATCAAAGCGAACATAGCGTTGGCTATCGTACGTTTTTAGGATATCGTACCTACCTATCGATAACTTTAAGCTGATCTAAAAATATCCCACTGATTTTTCCATTTGGACACTGTGAAATGACGAAGGCTGTCATGAGACAACTATATTTGAAGAGAATATTGGTGATGATTCATAACAATATCATTTAAAACTTAAATAATGAAACAGTCTGACTAATTCAGAAGTGCTCCTTGAACCATGAAATTCGCAGTTTTATTATAGTACTCGTACTGTCACTGTCAGAGGAATTTTATTTTTAAAAAAGAATTGAAATCAGGGACATAAAAACCAAATAAGGGCCTTCCTATTACTATCATTTGCAGTAAGACTTTTGTTACAACTTTGTAACACTTTACTGAAGAAGCCAGTGTTACTTAGATTTTTTGGTTATAATATTGCTAACAGGTTGCTATTACACATGGAATAATAACAAACCAAAAATTCACATGAAGACAGCCAAATTAAGAGCTCATTTACTTGTAGCATCATCTTATATTGCTTTGACTGCATGCAGCAACAGCAATTTTATAATGTTATGAAGTAGCTGTAAATGTTATATATAATATTATAACATTTGCATCTATAAGGCATCAATTATTTCTACTTTGAGTACCACCTATTATGTACAATTATTATGTTTACATTCAAATAAGTTCCATGACATCATCTCTGTAAGCAATAACTGGAAACAATAATTATAACTGTAAGCATTGAGTACTTTTCTGCTATTTATGTAGGGTTACCAGATACAAATTTCAAAAGTGCTGACTAAATTTCCTTTTTCTGGCCATATTCCTGACGTCATAATGTCTAAAATTCCTGACATCTGTCACCCTATATTTATGTCCATTTTGATGGTGGCCTACTTCAATTCATTATGACCAAAACCTCACCAATTAAAATTCTATTTAAAATCCCCAAGTGGCAGCCGGCTGCCGCATAACAATTGAAAATCTATTGTGTCTGCGATACCCACAATGGAGGTATTAAATCTCAAAGGATTGTGATAGAGTATGATAAGTTGAACTGATCAAATCATAATTCCTATTTTAACATACAGTCAAAACCATTTATGGCGACATCGTTTAGAACAACATACCGGTTAAATTGACCAAATCAAAGTTCCCAGCTGAATGTTATATGACCATCTGTCACTGGTTATTACAACTATCGGTTTTTACGACTAAATATGAGTAGTCCCTTCGATGTTGTTATAACAGATTTTGACTGTATTTTGTTAAATATTATCAATATAAAATGTGGAAGAATTTGTCCATTGTTTACTAAAACATAATAATATAAAAACAATTGAATGTCTCCATATGACATACCATAATAACAAAAGCAGTAAAATAAAAATGCCATAATTATTATTATTATGTTCTCACTGCTATAATTTATAAAAATAAAGTTAAATTTTACAGCTAAGCAAAAGTGTAATGGATCCACATATTTATAAATTGGCCATACAATTTGGTTTGGCTACCAACAGTACTGATGACAATTCAAGTTTCTTATATTGTTAATTCATTAATCCCTCGATCGTGCAAGAAACGAGACACAATAGATTTGTATTGTTTTTGCAGTTGCATGCGACCTCTTGGGGCTTGAAGCATTAATGTTCATTTTAAATAATTTATTTAAAAAGTGAATGTTGCCTGCACTTGTTTCGCACTGAAAATAACTAGGTTATGTCAGCAGTTTTGCTCTTGTACATTAACGTTTATTCTTCTATCCTTTACTTCTCGGTCCTCACTTTGCCAATTCAAGTGTCCAACCAGAACATGGTCATTATTAATTGCTTCACTTGACTATTCCTTCCCTAAGCTAGCCAAAAGAAAAAGACACAGAATTTCATACAATTTTTGACATTTCACATAAAGTTTTATATCTCAGTTCACCGTTTGAACTTTAATCAGTGTCAATTTTTAATTTTTCCATTCTATTGTTCCAGAGGGAGCCGTGTCTTGGGGGAAAAGCAACCCGGGCACTACGGTGGCCCCAGACACTCCAGCACCAGCGCCCCAGCCCCCGGGTAAGTCCTTTTCTTCCTATGTAGTAGTAATATGTCATTATGTTGACAAAGTCCAAGTCTAGAGGCTGAAGTCATTAAGAGGAGACATGAGAAAGTACCTAGTTGTCTTACGACTTAACTGCATTTAGAGACATTACTATTCAGAGACTTAACTATTACCGCAAGAAATTAAGAATCAAGTTATTATTAAACTCCTGAGTTTGGTATCAACTTGTGATCTGGATCGATTTCAATTGAGTAGGCTGAGGATTAGACTTGGCAATGATTTGTTAAATTGATTTAAATTACTTGATTATAGCTCCTTATCACATTCAAAGAAGTATACTCTTTTATTCCTGTGGTTAGGCTTTTTTTTTGGTGATACATTATATTTATATTATTACAAATTGTATCTATACTGCACTAAGCGAAACATGGCGGTAGCGGTCGTTGACTCCCTGTCAAAAACTTGTCATTTTCTGTGTATCAGCCGTGGTTGACAACATCTGACACTTCATTGTCTATTGTGGCTTTGTATGTCACAGCTACATGGTCGAATTTTCATCAATCTGATCCATCAATCTGATTGACGGAATATTGATGGTTATAAAAATTTCATATTAAAAATACGATCGATCCATCAATCCGTGGCGTACACGATCAAATTTTTGTCAATCCGTACCGGATTGACGAATTTGGCCGTGTATACTGTAGAGTGTAGCGGTGACTATAGAAAATGACAATGACCGCTACCGCCATGTGTCGCCGAGTACAGTATGGTACTAAAAATCTAATTTGCAAAGGTATTCTGAATAATTTTCTAGTATGTTTCCATGTAGCTTTTGACATAAGATTTTTGTATGTTTTTTACCACTTACTGCTGTGAGCTGTCCATCCTCAAAAGTAGCCAGTGTCAATAATATTGATCGGTTTCGGATTGGTAATAATAATAATAGAGTAATTTTTATATTGACTCAATATAAGAATTACCCGTTTATTTTACTTTTGAACTAAAGAAACTAATGAAGCTACTGAATTAGACAGTTATAGGATTATACTTGTAAGTGTTCTTAAACAATGCTTAAGTGATGAACTATGAAGGCAAAAGTAAACATTAAGGCAAAATATATTATATATTGTATTATTAATTTTCTACTTGAATAGGACTAACAATAAATTTGATGTTAGGGTCTAAACACACTAGGCGCGCACTATTACGCGCGCGTAAATTCCGCCGCCAATGTCAAACGCATACAAAATACGGACGGAACGCGACGGAATAGTCAATAGTGTGTCGTCTCTCAAGTTCCGCCCGTATTTTGTATGAGTTTGAAACGCGGAGGAATTTACGCCGGCGTAATTCAGCCTAGTGTGTTTAGACACTTTGACATTTGCGGCGGAAATTACGCCGGCATAATTCAGCCTAGTGTGTTTAGACACTTAGTCCTATTTAATATTTTTTGGGAACTAATTTTTTGATCAGTTATTTAATTATTTGAGACGTTATTATGATCAGTTGAAAAAAATATTGAGCAGTTAATCCTTCAGGCCCCGCGCGAGCACCGGTGATCGCGACAACAATAGAATACAATAGCAATTCCTGGAAATTCCGACTGAAGTATTAATTCATTTTCTGGCGGTTGATTATGACTGTAAAACATGGACAGTAATAAAAAAACTATTGAGCGGTAAAAATGATGGAATGAGCGGTAAAAATGATGGAATGAGCAGTTCAATAAATGAATGAGCGGTAAAAATTATGGAACGAGCGGTTCGATAACAACTTAACAGAAGGCCTACTTAACCACGGATACCGAAGCGGGGGGACGGGGGGGGGAAGCCCCCCAGAAAGGGGGGCTCGGGGAGCGCAGCCTCCCGCCAAAACAAAAACAAACACAATCCAGAAAGTCCAAGAGTAGGTTAGGTTAGGTTAGAACTTAGACCACAACGGCAGAGGGAGCCGAGCGAGCGCAGCGAGCGTGCTTCGGCAGCAGCCGGCGACCGTCTTATACTTTCGCTTTATAACGGCACGGAACTTTTCATGGGTGAGTTCGACTCGCACTTGGCTGATTTTATTATATTTTACCGCCTCATTGTTTAAAGAACTTCTTAAAATGAGATTTCTTACTGAAAAAATCCGATCTGTTACTGCCCACACGTAACCGCTCATTCATTAATTTTTACTGACCATTTAATTATTTTACTGTTCAATAATGTTTTCAATTATCCATTTCATTATTTTTTACTACTCATTTTTGTTTACTTTACTGCTTAGTTTTAACTGCTAAACTAGTTATTGAACGTGCCATTTATAATTTTTAACTTACCAAAACTGCAATTTACAACTGCTCCTTTAAATCAGTGCCATATTTTTTTAAATATTAAAACAGGCTCAAATATTTTTTCACATTTAAAAAATTAAGAAAGTTAACATAACTTTTTTCTTACAGAATAGCTTTCTGTCTAATATTTTGCTAACAGCATGTTTTGAATTTCTTCAGGTCTGCCTTAACGTCCAATATATTTACTACATCAGTACTTCAAATAGTTGCAGGTATTAAGTGTGAGGGAAGGTTACTTTTATGATACATATTGTTGCCAAATTGGTCCATTATTACTATTTTTTTTCTCGATGTCATTAATTATGTTGTGTGTGCTAGAAGTTTTAATAATTGAGAAAAGTAGTTCAAAACATCGTAATTCGTAAAGCTAGATGTTAGAATAATAATAATAATATAATTATTATACCTGATATAAAAAGATTAAAATCTTCAAGTTTCTTTAAGGCGATATATCGAAAGTAAATTATACTGCAAGGGCAATTTTATACTTAATTTGTATGACTATATACTACAGACTTCAAAGTAATGAGGACTGTAGTATATTATGTACGGAAATAGTTGATATTTAGACGAATTCTGAAAAAGGCGTGCTATTAAAGAGTAAGAGTTATTTAACACTTTTTAGTTCATATTACTATTGTTTTTACCTTGGAAGTCGGTTTAAATTTTTTGTTAAAAAATAATAATTTCACTCTTCTTAGTTAAGTATCTATAAAATTAGGCTTTATGCGTAAAACCCCAATACGAATGTTAACTATTCACGTTATGTTACTGTAAGCGAAATTGTGGTAAATGCTTGCAGTTATCTAAGCGATGCTGCAATTTCCAAAATTTTATCTTTAAAAGTTCAGGAGTTCTGTTCAGTGCCTTTGCACCAAGAGACACCTTCGAATGAAATTTCTCTTATTCGTAACATATGATTAACTTACTAGAAACAACATTTTAACCACTATGAGTGTTTTGATAAATTTCAAGGATTTCCCTCGATTGCTCATAGATCCCATCATCAGCTCACCACTTTCGTAATTGTTATACAAAATTAAGATTACATCCTATACAAAAACACAATAATTTTGAAAATCGGTCTACTAACAGCGAAATCATCATCAAAAACATCTGCTTCGATGCAAAATATCACGAAAAGTACCAATAATTGGGTCATAGTGTGATGACTCATGGTATAATTATGGTTGTGATGATGATGATTAATCAAATTGATGTATTAGCTTATGCTTTCAGTTGTTTAAACAACACCGAAATCCCCAAACCTGTATCTATAAGCATTAAAAAGTTCTGTTCGGTACCTTCGGATCCAGGGTATAACCTGGTGCGAAGTCTTACTTTTTGGTAGCATTTACCTCGAATGCTTCGGAAAAAATCGAAATCACTATATGTTTCCATGGAAATTTCAAGGAGTCCCCTCGATTCCTCAAGGATCCCATCATTAGATCACCACTTTTGTGAACATGGTACCAAATTCGAGTTAAACCCTATACAACACAAAAATAATTTTGAAAATCGGACTACAAACGGCTGAGTAATCGTTGAACATACAAAAAAAAAAAAAAGATACATACAGCCGAACATATTACCTCCTTTTTGGAAGTCGGTCAAAAATCGTGAATACGCTGCGGCCAGAAGCTATCGGCTCGCTCGGAAAACATGCGACGAAACGTAATTACATTTATTTAAAAAATAACTAGGAGCATTTAAGAGGGGACCTATGACAGAAAAAAATCAGTTTTCACTCGCGCACTTCATACCCCCCCACTCGCCCAATGCATTCAAAATGTCACCGCGGCTATAAATTTGTGTAATTACTCTCGTAACCACTTTTTGTACGAACGTAGTATAACCAAATATATCAGATAAAATTTTGAGAAGTTCGAGTTACATTTTCCATCTGTATTTTGAGAATCAAATCATTGATTAATACTTTTTGCCTTATACACTGGTAATAATTTATGATATCTGGGTGCACGGTAGTGCACCCGCCGAGACGAGCCAAGCGAAGCGCAAGGGCACTACCTACCTTTTCTCGAAGTGTTTCGACGTTTTTTTGAACCGTTGTAGCAGATAGTTCATATTTTCAAGATATGATGTCATCAATAGACTTATTAGGCATACAAAGTCTCAATTTAATAGCTCTTATACTTTAGATTTTATTGATATCTAAAATACGCCGATTTCGTCACTGACACACTGATGGTCATCAAAATGGCTACTTCCTGAAGTGCTAGAAAGCTGACATTTGGTATGTAATCTAAGTTTAGTATACAACTAACAAAAAAATTCATAAACTTGTAATTTTTGGTCCCCCATCCCCTAAAATTGGGGGGTCGGAAGTTGACCCTTATAGAGTTGGTTTCCAATGTGCCAGATAGTTTATATTCTCAGAATATGATGTTAATAATAGACTTATTAAACATACAAAGTCTCAATTGAATAGGTCTAATACTTTATATTTTATTGATATTTAAACTACGCCGAAATTTGGTTGTAACTATAATACGGTAAAATAAGTTTAGTAGTGAGGTAATGGAAGTTTAAATGAGACTTTCATCAATTTTATGAATAAGGACATGAAAGTTTCCACGGGATAGACATCAACTAAAAACGTCTTAATAAAAAATAAAAAAATAAAAAGACTAAAAAGACTGCTTAGCAAGTAGCAACTGGTAGTTATGTCTATTGTGATGCCGCGCTGCACGTATGCAGCACGTGTTCACTTAGATTTTTTTTAAATGTATTGTTTAAATTTATCTATCTACCTGATATTTGGGCCTTGGGGTATGCCGTATGACTCTTAACAGTCTTAACAAATTGTAATAACTTAATAAGATACGTAGAATATACGCAGTACCACCGACGACCACTTATAAAATCGCGGACTATGACGGAGATCTGTTACAAGTTACAACTACCTATATAAAACTTCTACGTACAAGCGATAGCGCGACAAAGTGACATCTAGTGAAGACAATATGAAACTATTTTTTTATACAATTTGAATTGGCACTAACAGTTTACCTACTAGGTAACTAAAAAGAGTGAAATTATTATTTTTAACAAAAAATTAAAACCGACTTCCAAGGTAAAAACAATATTAATAGCATCCTTATAATATGAACTAAAAAGTATTAAATAATTTTTCCTATCTAATATGTAGTGCCTTTTCCCGAATTCGGCTAAACCTCAACTATTTCTGTACTCAATCTTCATAATTTTGAAGTCGGTGCCAGTTCCAAAGTTTCAAATTTTCTGTCAAAGAAATAAAGATTCAGCTATATCTGGTACCGACTTCAAAATGATTAAGATACGATTAGATAGATTAAGATAAGAGTACAGAAATAGTTGAGGTTTAGCCGAATTCGGGAAAAGGCACTGCATAATAGATAGGAAAAATTATTTAATACTTTTTAGTTCATATTATAAGGATGCTATTAATATTGTTTTTACCTTGGAAGTCGGTTTTAATTTTTTGTTAAAAATAATAATCTTATGAGAAAATGATTTTGGTATTACGTATGTATGAGAATTTCGAGGGTACCCCGGCCCCTTAAAGGGATAAAATATGCTTACCTTTATTGCCTTTATTATTTAGGTATAAAAGTGAGCATAGGTAATAAATAATAATTATAATAACATGCATATTATAATAGTAAGTCCAACATACAATATTACAATAATTAAAAAAAAAACAAACAACTCTACACATTTTTAATGATTTAAGTACATAATATTTTGATAATAAATAATAATAGATAAATTTGCAGATTTTTTACTAATAGGCAAGCAATAAAATATGATACGCTTGCTTTAGTTTCGAAATAAATTATGTATTTTAAATTACCGATGATACACCATGCCGAAATAACGTTGCGTTTAATATTGTATGCGTTTGACATTGCTGCCGTAAACGTAATCATGCCGAAGTTCCGCGGCGGAAATTCGTCATGATGCCGCCAGCAATGTATTTTAACCCATCAAGCCCCGTAAGGCCCATATGGGCCGCGAGAACAAAATATTTCCAGGAATTGGTGAGCGACGGATTAAATTACCGATGATACACCATGACGAAATTACGTTGCGTTAAATTGTATGCGTTTGACATTGCCCACATGCCGAACTTCCGCCGCGGAACTTCGGCATGGTGTGTTTAGACTTTAGACACTTATGTGTAAAGTTTCGAACATTCTCGAGATTTTTAATGATGATAGCGTTGAAACTTGGTGCTATTCTAGTGTGTGACGTTACTCCTCGGCGCTGCTGAGTGAATGAACAAACACGGTCCAGGTATGACGTCATTACAGGCATCATCTCGCGAACTTTAAAATCAATAAATTTCGGATGTACGAGGTGACATCATAATGGCGGGCGTGTAGTGCGTACACTCGTTATGTCTATTTTCTGCACCCGCGTCAAAGGGTCTCGTTGGGTCTCGCGAGGTAAACGAGAGTGAGCATGTACATTGTACATACTCGTTCAATTAGTTGCTCGCTTACAGTATTTAAGAACAAAAGTGTTTCACTATGTGGTCACGGCGGGCCCCTAGACGAGCAATTTTATAGCACAATATCACGTGTTCTGTAATATTGTTGTCTGTCTAGGGTTGATATTGAACATCGCGCGCATTCAATCTAATTGTCCAATAAAATGTTCAATAAAATTAAGCGTGATAGTTGCACAACACAATTGATCGTCTAGGGGCCGGTTTACACATTTTCTTTTTCTCTAGGGCTTACAAAGAACAAGGGGCATTTTTGAATGGAACCCGTACCCAAGCTGTAGCCCATCTAGATTCTAGACACATATCAAACGAAAGGGCTTGAAAAGCTGTACATTTTATTGTATAACACAAAATCTTTAAACCATGGTAGAAAAAAGTTAACAAGGTTAGACCGTAGAAGGTAAGAAAAAATCCCCAAAAAAAAAACACCATGTATTATTGTATCAATTTATAGTGTTGCTGGTAAGGAATAATTTCTGGAAAGTAATCGTATATAGCAAACTTGAGGAAAGTGTTGTATTTTAGTTTAAATGTTTCATATGAGATATAATAAAACCTTAAAAATCTAACCTTTCCTGGATTTCACCATATATTGTTACCTTGGTGAAATTGTTCATAATAAGCAATACTAGCGAATGGTGCGATAATACAGGATGTTTTATTTTTCCTAAGAAATGTAAAAAAATACCTTTATTATTGCACCATGCGCTAGTATTGCTAATTCCTTCTTTACTTTCTAAAGTAAACGTTTAAAAAATCATAATAGCTCACGGCACAAAGACAAATAGCGGCCTGCGGCAGCAATTTCTACGTCGATTGTCGCGTGAGTCTTCTGTACAAATGTTGCAACTAGTGTTTACACAGCACATGCGTGCTTTCGACGAGAGCCTCCTTGGCCGATGCTCTCCTTGAGTGTGTACAGCCGCCATAAGGGTTCCGTACGCAAAGAACGTGTGTTATTAAAGAAGTTGAATTTAAAATGCTACAAGTAAAAGCTAGACCGTGTGAATAGTTTTTCTGTTTTTCTTGCTTGTGTCGTTAAAAAAGTTAATATTATGTTTATTTGTTTATTTTATGGGAGGCTATAATTACATCTTTAAAAAGAATACTGTTAGTTAAGCTCAGTGGAACCTCAAAAAGTCTCAATCCGATGCAACAAGTATGTGCACACTGCCAGTTTTTAGGGTTCCGTACCCAAAGTGTAAAAACGGAACCCCATTACTAGGACTTCGTTGTCTGTCTGTCTGTTTCCAGGCTGTATCTCAAGAATCGCTATAGGTAGACTTATATAATTTTCACATAATATTGTGTGTTTTTGTTGCCACTATAGCAAAAAATAAAATAAATATTTCCCATTTACTATTAGTGAGACTTCGATGTCTGTCCATCTATATTCTATTCTGTTTCTCTCTAGACTTCTGAAATTTTCACAGATTGTGTATTAGGTGAAACGAAAAATTTTTTTTTGATATTCGTTTCGGCATACCTATAAAAAGTTGCTCTTACTGTTCACAAATATACGTACAAAATTTTATTTAAATCATTATAAATTTAGAGGTGCCCCCAACGTCATGAACTTTAGAGAAATTCGAAAAACTTTGTCAAAAACCACCAACTTCTAATATTGCCAAATTAAGGCTGAATTATATTATGTGTATTCCGTTACGTTCGTAACTGCTTAAACTTGAATATTGCGTAGATAGATGGGGAGATTGAGGCAGAAGAGGTGATTTCATTGCACTTTTCAATCGTTGTTCGAACGTCATAAAGTGCGCTCTATTAATGTAATTCTGCTTGTGAGAAACAGTGATTTTAAGCACTACATACAAGAAAATAAACTCCCGTAAGTAATATTTTTAATTTCCAGTTCACTGATTATTAATAAAATACTATTTGCGATATAATTATACCTAGTATTTCTCTTTATTACAGTCAAAATATGTCGTCAAAAACCGAAAAGAGACATGTTGTCCTGCTGCCTTACTCACGAAACTGATATCAACTTGATACGAGTCTGATTTCGATTTCGTTTTTGATGTCATTGTATTGCGTAGGAATTCCGGAACAAAATCGTATCAAAATCGAGATGTTGCCATGGCGTCTTGTCAACGTCGTTATAGCAACGTCCTTGTTATAAAGAGTAGAAGGTGTGAAAAATATGAAATAATGTTTGTGTTTTTTCGTCATACTATACAAATTTTAACTTTAGATGGATGTGCCCATTTTCTACTTTAGTGGGTTTAAAATGGTTATTTTCGTTATGGAACATCTCGACATTAAATAAATATGTAAATTCTCTTTTGTAGTTACACAATAGTTACACTTAACATCGTCATATTCAAACTCAAACTCAAACTCAAACTCAAATTTTTTTATTCAGAATAAATTTTTGCAAATTTTTTCTGAAAGTCTACATGATGCCTACCACCGGTTCGGGAACTAACCCGGCGAGAAAACCGGCGTAAGAAACTCGCAGGGGGTCCACTTTATTTACCAAAAAAAGTGAGAAAAAAATTAATCTTTTAAAATAAAGTTTACAATGCTGTAACTTAAAATTATACAATGTCAACATACATACATAAATGTAAGTCATAAAATAATGTAGAAGTAGCCTTGCAAGCAGCCATCCTACTCCCAAGATGTGCCGTCGTTTATGAAATCATTGACCTTATAATAGGCTTTGGCACACAAACGTTCTTTGACTACTTTTTTAAATTTATTAATGGAAAGATTCTGAACGTTTTCTGGGATTTTATTGTAAAGGCGTACACATTGACCTTTAAAAGATTTACTAACTTTACTAAGTCTGATCACCGGTATTTCTAGTTTATACTTATTTCTAGTGTTTCTTCCGTGACTGTCACTTTTGGTTGTAAATTTACTAAGATTCTTTTTAACATATAAAATATTATCCAAAATGTATTGAAAAGCAACAGTTAGAATACCAATTTCTTTAAACTTTTCTCTCAGAGATTCAAAAGCTGACATTTTATAAATTGAACGTATAGCTCGCTTCTGCAGCACAAAAATCGTATTAATGTCGGCAGCGTTTCCCCATAAGAGGATGCCATACGACATTCTACTATGAAAATAACTGAAATAAACTAGTCTTGCTGTGTCTTCGTCAGCAATTTCCCGTATTTTTCTGACTGCGTATGCTGCAGAATTGAGCCTATCTGCAAGATTAGCAATATGAGGACCCCACTGTAGTTTACTATCTAGTGTAATGCCTAAGAATACAGTGGTGTCCACCAAATCCATCTTCTCATCATTTAATAGTATATTGGTTTTAACTTGCCTAACATTGGGCAAAGTAAATTTTAAACATTTAGTTTTCTTAGAATTTAGAAGTAAGTTATTAACGTTAAACCAATGTACTATTTTTGAGAGAGCACTATTTACCTCGTCATAATTTGACTGTTGTCGCTTCACTTTAAAAATAAGTGAAGTGTCATCAGCAAAAAGTACTATCTCATTATCATTATCCTTAACAAGATAAGGTAAGTCGTTTATGTAGATGAGAAAAAGGAATGGACCTAAAATGGATCCCTGTGGGACGCCTAATTCTATTTTGGTCCCATTGGACCTTTTACTATTAATGTCAACCCTTTGAGTTCTATTTTTGAGGTAAGATGTCAAAAGGTTGAGTGCTGAGTCCCTAATGCCATAGTGGTGCAGTTTCCTGATTAATGTAGTATGCTCAATACAGTCAAAAGCCTTGGAGAGGTCGCAAAAAACCCCTAGGGCATCCTGCGAGTCCTCCCATGCTTCAAATATACTATAAAGAAGACCTATACCAGCATCCGTTGTGGATCGACCCTTAGTAAAACCATATTGATTTTTGTGCTATAAATTATTTAAGTTAAAATGTAACAGTAACTGATTTAAAATTATTTTTTCAAATATTTTACTTAGAGTCGGTAGAATCGATATAGGCCTATAATTAGTTGGATCAGATTTAAGTCCCGCTTTAAATAAAGGTACAACCTTACTGTGCTTCATCAAGTCAGGAAAAACACCAATCTTTATGCAGTCATTAAAAATCATTGATAGATGAGGAGCTATGATGTCAATTATTGATTTGATAATTTTAGTAGACATGCCCCAGAGATCAGTAGTATCTTTAATATTTATTAATTTAAAAGTATCAATGATATCTTTGGGGACAATCTCTCTAAACCTAAAATTGACATTACATTCCTTTACATTGTCTCTGAGTAGTTTTTCAGCAGCTGCAGGTGAGGAGTTTAAATTTTTCGTAGTTGAGACCGGAATGTCAGCAAAAAATTTTTCGAAGACCGTCGCAACCTCATGATCATTGGTAATCTTTTTATTTTCAAAATAAATTTCAAAATCAGAGCTACGACAGGTGACGTTTCCAGTCTCACCAGCTATTACTTTCCAAGTAGTTTTGATTTTATTTTTCGAATTTTTAATTTTATTCCTAATGTGAATAGCCTTAGCGGCTTTACAAACTTTTTTAAAAATCTTTGAATAGTTTTTTACATATGTTTTGAATTTATCACTAGTATTCATGCATTTTTCATCATACAATTCATATAATCTTTGTCTGCTTATTTTAATTCCTGTAGTTGCCCACACTGTAAAATTATTATTATTTTTATGGCTTTTTTTAACTGTTCTAGGAGTAAATACAGTATTAAATTGGGTTCTTATCATCTTAAACAATTTGTTAAATGCTTCATCTGAGCTATTTGCCTCATCCAATAATAGTTGAATACTTGAACTTAAGTTATTTCTAAACTTCTCAATACGTTTTGTATTCACAGGAACAAACACACGCTTTTCCTCTAGGTAACTATCGCAATGTATATTAAATGAGGCTAGTTGCCCACAGTGATCAGAGCTAAGCTTATTTATTATTTCTTTTTTACATGGAGAAAATTTTGTAAAAATATTATCAATACAAGTTGCCGTTGTGTCACAGATTCTTGTTGGCTCATAAAACAAGTAATTTAGGTTATATGATTTAAATAGAGATGTGAATCTAACAGTAGTAGAGTTCAAGTCAAATAAATTAATATTAAAGTCACCACAAACGATAACTTTTTTGTTAGATGCACATATCTTTGATAATATTTGTTCCATGCTTTGTTCAAAGGAGTCATATAACCCTGATGGTGGCCTGTATACGCTTACAATAATTAGTTGACTTAACTCTATGCAGGCTACTTCTATTATCCGTTCAGAAGAGAGGTTCACAATGTCTTTACGTTCTTTGAATTTTAAATTATTTCTAATTAATATAAGTGATCCGCCTCTAATGGCAGAGAGAATGCCATTCTCTCTGCTGAACGAGCTTGCCACCTGGTGATCATTGAGATTGAAAATGAGTTCATGTTTTCTAAACCAGTGTTCTGAAATACAAATAATAATATTAATTTGAAATTGTTTTAGAAATAACTCGGTTTCAAGCTCTTTACCTACCATTCCTTGAAAGTTCTGATGCACCAAGCTTATAACATTCTTGCTATTTATATTAGAGTAAGTTTTGGTAGGATTTTTCACACTTAAGCTATTAGTGCAAGAGACATCCTCCATTGTCTTATGGTCTAATTTAAATAATTAATTGGAACATATTCCAACTCGTTACTATAACTAGAATACTGCTCAATAGAAGCAGGAGTCAAGGAAGCCAAATTCTTGGCTTTCAAAGAAAATAAAAAATTTGATAGCATCTTTGCTATATGTCTCTTACAGTAATGAGATAAGTAATACTTATCTATACTTATATCATTAAAAAATTTACTATCTAAATTATTTATATCCACAACATGACATTTTGGTTGTGTGTCGCTTAAAACTATACAATTGTTGTTGACAGCACTATACAATATGCTATTCAACCTAAATCTTATTTGATTTTCATGAGCACAGCTTTTTGGCAACATTTTTATATAGGGCAAAGTGAATAATATAATGTTTGTTAAGTTTTTAATATTATATAAACATTCTAAAAGATCAGTCATCTGTTTCTTATTTACTCTACCCCTTCTCCCGACTAGAATTATTATAGTGGTGTTAGGACAATAAGTCATAGTTGATGCCCTGTCTATTATCTCACAGTAAGTAGCTCCGGGCATACAAAAGTTAGTGACCAACTGTCCACACATTCTATAAAGATACGTACCTAAGTCTCTTCCTATTTCATCACTAAATAGACAGAAATTAGTCTGGCTTTCAGTATTTACCTTCTGGCTTTTCATATCAGGTGATATTCCCCCAGTTAAATGATTTTCTTGAATTTCTGAAATAGTATTGACTTTTAAAAACGAGTTCACTCGTTCCTCGTTATAGTGTAACATTTCAAGCAAATCATCCATGGCAGAAATATGTCCCTGTATTTCCTTTTTTGATAATTCATATTTTTTTGTAATATTTTCTAATGAAAACAATAAACTTGAGATTTCAGCCTGAAGGCTGCATACATCGGCCTCATAATTATATTTTATATCTTCTAATTCACTAGAACATTTCAGCAATTTATCACTCAAAAACATTTTATTCTTTGTTGTTTTAGACAATTTTGTGACTACTTTTTTATTTTTAGTTGACAATTGCTGAGCTTTCTTTATAAATCTTTTAATTTTTACATATTTCTTCAGTTTTCTCTTACTGTCCATAATGCACACTGGTACTGTATCATCTGCAGTTAAATCGATGGTGCTAATATTGTTACTAGATGTGTTAGAAACAGAACACTTATTGTCTTTTATTAATTGGTTGAATAAAATCTGTGTTTGATTTGATCGCTGAATGTCTAATATGTCTTCCAGTTGGAGTATATATTCCTCAGCACTGTCCAATTTTTTCTTAAGATTATCAGAGTTCTTGAGTGTTTCTTCATATTCGTCTCTGCACTGATCAAAAGAGTCAACAATGCTTTGAAGTTCCACTTTTTGTTGGTGAATATTTTCATAGTCTAAACATAACTTATTAAGTTGTGATTTTAATTCCATATTTTTCTGCAAGATAGATAACATCTCTTTTTCATTGTCATCTCTTTCCCTCAGCAGTGTTTGGCATTTGTCTTTATAGTCTTTTAACTCCTCGAGGGCCACACGTAGTTGTTCCTCGGTACGACGGGCCACGGCTGAACGGGTCATCATTTTGCTATATTATGTTTATTCCCAGGCACTGAAAAACAATTGTAATAGTTTAATGGCTTTATTAGCTAAATGTATCTGGTGTAAGTCACCTTTTACTTTAGATCAAAAGCAAAAGCCAGCCTCAATAAGATATTATTATTATAAAATATAATGTGAAATTACAAGTTGTAGTGGGAAAATTTTAGCAAAGTGACAAGAAAGAGATTAAAGAATGAAACTGAGATTATACAAATAGATTGGAAAGGTGAAATATAAAAGAAAAAGACAGTATAGACAAATTATAGTGTTAGTGGTTAGTTACTATAACCTGTATATAACTGAACACTAAATGCATTAAATTTAGGTGTTTTTGAGGATGTCTCTGTGCTTGTGTAGTGCGTGCACAGTATATTAGTGTAATGTATGTGTGGGCTTTATTGTTTTTATCTGCAACTCCGCTTCCAAGACTTGTCAAGCCAAGAGAGAAATTAACTTAGCCAAGTGTGTATGGGACGTAGCTCACCAAAGTGAGCGATGTGCAGTGGAGTTGTGATTATTAGTTAGTAAAAGATGACTAATAAGATGATAATATATACAATACTCCCCGGGATTAGCAATTCATAAGAAAACACATCTCCAAAATTTGAACTCGTCCAGTCGTTGACAGCTGGTACCAGGCTTGAACTTTTATTTGTAATAAAATACTATTATGCACAAACACTGCCGTGAGTATAAAGTTATAACAATTTATAGAGTTATAAATTAAGTTTCTAACACATTTACAATAGTATTTACAGCGTATAATTTAGAAAAACTTAAATATTAGTCGGGAGGATACAAATGTACTTCTAGCTAAGAGAGCTATTATTATACATATTCTAGTATTTATAAAATTTGTATCCCTGCTGCATGCCGACATTAAAAGTTAGTTTTTATTTGGAAAGTAGGTAATGGTCCGTCCGACGCACCTCCAAATTGAGATGTTGTTGAGATTCCTAGAAGACAATCCAGAAATCGCAAAAGGGTACATGCGAGCCAAGCTAAGCACGATACCAAACTTAAATGGGACGGTATAGCTGTAGAGCTTAACTCCATTGGAATTTGGAGGTGCCATCAATCACATTAAAATGCTTGCAGACGAGTCATTTTTTTATGAAATAAGGGGGCAAACGAGCTAACGGGTAACCTGATGGAAAGCAACTTCCGTCGCCCACGGACACTCGCAGCATCAGAAGAGCTGCAGAAGCGTTGCCGGCCTTTTAAGAGGGAATAGGGTAATAGGGGAGGATAGGGACGGGAAGGGAGGGGAATAGGGTAGGGTAGGGAAGGGAATAGGGTAGGAGATTGGGCCTCCGGTAAACTCACTCACTCGGCGAAACACAGCGCAAGCGCTGTTTCATGCCGGTTTTCTGTGAGAACGTGGTATTTCTCCAGTCGAGCCGGCGAATTCGTGCCAAAGCATGGCTCTCCCATGTTAGATTATTATGTTAAAATAATAATCCATACTATAATATTATAAATGCGAAAGTGTGTCTGTCTGTCTGTCCGTCTGTCTGTCTGTTACCTCTTCACGCTCAAACCGCTAAACCGATTTCGCTGAAATTTTGCGTGAAGGTACTTTGAGTCTCGGGAAAGGACATAGGATACTTTTTATCCCGGAAAAATGTACGGTTCCGGCGCGATAAACGAATTTTTGCGCAACGAAGTTGCGGGCGTCATCTAGTGAATTAATAAATATTATCAACAAAAATCAACAAAAAATGAAACTACACCACACCAATCGATACCCTAGTGACCCTAAAACACGTTTACAATACTTAACTCGGCAACAATCGATCTCAATCGATTTCGATGCCTCTGTTGCTACCGTGAAATTTGACGTTTGTAAACGATCTGTAAGTCGATTCTCAGACAATTTTGTTTGTCGCGAGCATCTAAGATTTCGATTTGGCGAATGTTTCGATTAGTTCCAAATTTAACCGCAGCCCGATCGTGCGCTAGCATAGCTGTCAGGAATAGCAAAATCCTTTGAGGTTGAATTAGTTTCAAACCGATCCGCATCACGATCGTGCGCTATTTTAGATGTCTAACGCATGTCTCAAGTGTCAAAAACCGTTGAAATCGAAAATCGAAATCGTAATCAGTTTGGAGAGTAAAGCCCCGTATTCACTTTGATTAGTAATAAGTGCAAGTGATTAGTGCAGGTGATTAGTAATCAGGTAAAAGTACGTGTGGACAGCGACTGATTAGTGCAAGTCCTTTGATTTCTACTAATCACTAATCTCTTGAACTAATCACTTGCACTCGCACTAATCAAAGTGAATACAGGCCCTATGGCCCCTGTTTTTGGTTCATCGGAGAAGTTACCAGTGTCTCAAGTCTCAACTACCAATTCTGTTATAAAAAATACTTATTTATTAATTAATATCACATTAATATTAATCAAAGCTTGACAAAACAACAAAAGAGCCGACAGTTCATGATGTATTCCAAAGACTGGCTACAGAAATTTTACATATCTGGCGAAAAACGTCGCTTCCCAAAAAAAGAAGTATATTATTTACTTGATTAACGAACTGCAAGAAAAATGATGATAGGCCATGTAGATTTAAATGCGACTGTAAAAAATATGAAGAAAATTAAAATACAAAAAAGAATCACTGCGTAACAAAGATATAATGGGTTCCAACCAGATGTCTTGTTCTCGTTCTTTACATGATGACTGTAAAGAACGAGAACAAGACATCTGGTATCTCTTAACAACTGAAAGAACGAGTTCAAGCAATTGTAGCTTCTTCTTGTAGCTTTTACAAGCTAATCAATCGCTGTAATAAGTAGCTGCTCGGCCACCCAAGAAAAAGAGATTCAATTTTCCATCATCAGCTCTCGTATGCGATCGTACCTGAGTCTCTGACAGAGCAGCTGCTATTATAGCTTTATCTGCTTCTTTATCTGTGTTAAAAAATGTTGATTGTTGGCATTATTACATCAAAGGATTCTAGTGCTGTCATTGATCGTTAAAAATTCGATGAGAAATAATGAGAAACAGACCAGCACACACGATGTAGATCGCCATTATAAAAGTATACGCAGAAATTATTTTGATGGTAGAAAAGGTGGCTGTGATGGTACAGTTGTGAAAATAGTTCTCAAAGGAGATGTTATTCGTTTTATGGAAGAAGTAATTAACAAACTATTAAAGTAGTTTTTTGTTTCAAATGCCTAATTGTGAAATAAAAAAACAATTTAATACCAAACAATCTACTTTTTTCTGATGATCATTCCTTGATAATATATCATAAATATTTAATTTTTCTTGATAAAAACATTGATACTAACCAGAACCTGTAGCCAAGAATTTTCATTTATCGTTTCTTTATAGAATCGTCGATCAAAATGTATAGAATTGACATTAGACGATATCGAACGTCAACGTCATATTCGCGAATTTTTAAGTCAATTCCATACATTTTGATCGGAGATTCTATAGAAAAGCGACAAAGAAAATGTCTTGGCTAAGGGGATAGAATAATACTATTTATCAAAACTAGACCAATGTTTTCAAAAAATTCGTATGTTTTGAATTTTTAATTGGGTTGGGGCACCTTATAACATCAAGACAAGTAAACAATATTTTGTATACAGAATTTACTCATCATAAGGCAACTTTCTATTGCTATGCCATTAAAAATAATCGGCCAAGTGCGAATCAGACTCGCGCACGAAGGGTTCCGTACCATTATAGAGCAAAATTAGCCCAAAAATTGTGTTTTTTGTATGTCAGCCCTCCTTAATTTTTTATTTTATTGGAGTTTACTCCTTAAGAATCGATTTTCATATATAAGGCGCCCGGTATGAGAAAAATCCGAGGGGTAAAACCTACTAACAAGTAACGAAAATGTGTCACGTTTTTGGACGACGGAAACTTTCTAATTTGGCTGTGAGTGTATTAAGACCAAGGTAATATACCTATCGGAATATAATATAATTATATTATTATATAATTATATTATAATAATAATAATATAATTATATTATAATATTATATAAAATAATATAATTGTATAATTATTTCAAATTCAGGGAGGGGGTAGCCAAGGTGTTGCCTTTGATGTTAGAAGAAACCCCGTTCCTCTAGGCCTATTGGGAGCGGAGTTATGGCTACTTTAGTAAGACGTTTGACAGTTGCCGAGCTGTCAATGTCAAAGTTTGAATGCTTGTAACTCGGCAACTATTTGTCCTGGATATGGGTTTCTTCGGCTTGATCTTCCTGGATTTTTCTCCTCTATTTGATTCTGGCCTTAGAATTGAGAAAAAAAAAATGATGTCTCTGATTTAGTTCAAATTCAGGGAGGGGGTAGCCGAGGTGTTGCCTTTGATGTTAGAAGAAACCCCGTTTCTCTAGGCCTATTGGAAGCTGAGTTATGGCCGCTTTTGTTTGACGTTTGACAGTTGCCGAGCTGTCAATATCAAAGTTTGAATGCTTGTAACTCGGCAACTATTTGTCCTGGATATGAGTTTCTTCGGCTTGATCTTCCTGGATTTTTCTCCTCTATTCGATTCTGGCCTTTGAATTGAGAAAAAAATATTTTGAAATAACTATGGCAGAAAGGGGTGTAGATAATATTGCCGGAACATCTGATTTCATATTATATTAATCTTTTTTCAGTTGAATAAACTCTTTTTGCGTATGGTTAGATACTCGTACTTTAGGAGTAAACTCCAGTCGTGCGTCGGAGCTGACACACTTTTTGTTTTAATATTATTATTATTAAATATTGAAGTAAACATATAAATAAGGATTTTGTGAAAAAGTTAAGTACCCACCTGTTGTCATTATTGATATAGAGCAAAAAAGGCCAAAAAAATCACGTTTGTTGTATGGGAGCCGCCCTTAAATATTAATTTTATTTTGTTTTTAGTATTTGTTGTTATAGCGGCAACAGAAATACATAATCTGTGAAAGTTTCAACTCTCTAGCTATTACCGTTCTTGAGTTACAGCCTGGAGACAGACAGACAGACGGACGACAGACGGACAGACATCGAAGTCTCAGTAATAGGGTCCCGTTTTTACCCTTTGGGTACGGAACCCTAAAAATGAAAAAAATAAATTCTTCATACAAAATCGCTCCACCCTATTGTGTATGTGTATACCTACCTATTACCGCTATAAAAACAATTATACTAAAACACAACTGTGACGTACCGATGATAAGAAACGTGTCCAATGTCCATTATCACGGCCAACGTTTCTATTTGAATTTTTACAGCACAATACGGCACTTTTAGGCATTAATCATTTTTAAAATTCCGATTGACGTCCGATTCCGATAGCAGACTAAAAACAGACTTTCGAACTTTGTCACTTTTTTGCTTATAACTTTTTAAATTTTTAATTTAGGGTATAAAGTTGTATAAACATATTTGTAGGCAAGATAATTTACAACAAATTATGTTCTTACAATTTTTTTGTAAGACTTAAAGTTTCCGAGATGTCGCGAAATAAAGTTGTCACCCTTTTTTTCAAAATGGCGGCCGGGGGATAATTGTGGCGACCCCACAAACTTGAGGTTAAGTAAGCTTCTATTGACCCCCCAACATATCCCGAAAATAAAATTGCGTCCTCTAATAAATGCAAAGCAAATGTAACATTTCAATGGACAGTAATATCTCAAAATCGGTGATTTGTAGAAAAAAAAGTACTGATACATTTTTTTAAATAATTTTATGAGTTACAATTTTTGAAATAGGTATTTTTGTGAAAAAACTTACCGTTTTGCTGAAAATGACGAAAAATTATTTTTATACTTGGATCTTGGATATTTTTTTCCATACAAGGGAATTATTGGAAGCTTTCAAATTTTATTTTTTAATCATATAATATATTCTAAACAATATTACCGATTTTCAGCTTTAGTTGGTGAGACTTTATCTTAACTTCGAAATTGAGCTTCGAATGTCTAAATTTACCAGAATAGTCGTAAGCAATTCGTTACAACTTCTTAACTTTGTGGCTGAGAGCAAAGAAGCTTAGGAATTTATTCTAGCTAAATACCTTCCCTATCATTAATCATAAAAAAAATCAGTTTGATATGCCAGATTTTCCACAAAAAGCCAAAAATTAAGATTTTTTTTTCCTTCTCTTCATTTTTGTTCATCTTTGTTTTCTATGTTTTTTTTGTATGAATAATTTAAATATACCGCCTGTACAATTATTGTAGTCTCGGTATTTTCAAAAAAAATTGTACCCCTGGGTTTACCTTGTCCCTTGACTTCGCTACAGATTATTTGTAAAAAATTACATACTAACATTTTGTAATTTTAATGTAGGAGCAAAAACAAGTTTTCTTTTATTAAAATAAATTCACGTTTGTATAAAATTTTATTTAGTATGAGATTTATAAGGGTTTTTATGTACCGAAAACTATAAAATTGACCTGTCCCCTTCCCAGAAGTTGTAAAAAAATCTTTAATAAGTAATGGAACTTGGCCGCGCACGTCCGTGCGCTTTGATAACTAATTTTTTGAAAATGCCCGTATGAGTTTGCCTATCAAATGCGACCTTTTCCATCTTCCTAGGGTCTAGCATACTTAGATGGGAAGCATCGGTCAAAAAAAATAAAGGTCCGAGTAAAAAATAAAATGGCTGCCATTTTAAAACCGTGAGAGAAATAGAAATAATCGGCCAAGTGCGAGTTGGACTCGCACACGAAGGGTTCCGTGGCGATATAGAGCAAAAATAGGCCAAAAATTGTGTTTTTTGTATGGGAGCCCCCTTAAACTTTTATTTTATTTAAATATTATTATTTACTATTAAAGTACACATAATATTAATTAGGGCTTTTGTGAAAATTTCAAGGGCCTACCTGTTGTCATCATGCAGCAAAAATTGTTTGAAAAAATCACGATTGTTGTATGGTAAGCCCCCCCCCCCCTTAAATATTTAATTTGTTTTGTTTTATTATTTGTTGTTATAGCGGCAGCAGAAATACATAATATGTGAAAATTTCAACTCTCTAGCTATTACCGTTCTTGAGTTATAAACCTGGAGACAGACGGACAGACATCGAAGTCTCAGCAATAGGGTCCCGTTTTTACCCTATGGGTACGGAACCCTAAAAAAAGAGCCAATTCGTAGATAAATAATACCATATTTCATAACATTTAAGGTGCTCCCAGACAGAAGTTATATAACATTTTTTAACAAATTATAACAAAAGACACGTTTATTTTTTGACATGTTGTAGCGTGTTACACGATATTGTAAAGTGTTATCGTGTTACACAATATTTTATGACGTTGCGGCTGCCTAGGTTTTGTAGCGCATCCGGCATGTTTGCGGAGGCGCGCGTTGATGATTTTTACGCGATTATCAGAAAAAGGTGTGCTTCATTAATGAACAGACTTCAGGCTAGCCCCAACACTATCCTAAGCGCGTTGGCATGCAGGTGGGACTCCCCACTGCCTCAGCACTGGATAAGTTTGCATGCGCCTCTAGCTAGGTGCAACTTATTCTGAAAATAACTAACATCACTAACATAATTTTCAAGATAAATTGTAACTAACATAATTACTAACACTATCACTAACACTACTAACTTAGTCTGAGAAAAATTGTTACTAACTAAATAACTAATACTTATGGATGTATAGTGTCCGAAATAAATGATTATTATTATTATTATTATTATATGATTATAGGCATTAGGCATGCATTATATATACGAGGCATACAGTTTATGCAAATTGTGAAAAATACAACTTTTACAACTTTTCGAGTTGTTATATTTAAAAAACGGTGACTTGAAGTATGAAATAATCGGTCAAGTGCGAGCTGGTTCCGTACCGTTATAGAGCAAAAATAGGCCAAAAATTGTTTTTCTGTATGGGAGCCCCTCTTAAAATTTTATTTTATTTCAATATTATAATTAACTAGCGACCCGCCCCGGCGTCGCACGGGTATAAAATATTGTATAGCCACTGAAAGATGATCAAATAACATAAAAATTGCTCCAGTAGTTCGCGAGATCCCTTTCAAATAATTTCCCCCGTTTTATCCACATTCTCCTGTTAGTCTTAGCGTGATAAAATATAGCCTATAGCCTTCCTCAATAAATGGGCTATCTAACACTGTTTTTTTTTTTTAAATCGGACCAGTAGTTCCTGAGATAAGCGCGTTCAAGTTAGCCCTTTCAAATAATTTTCCTCGTTTTTTCCACATTTTCCTCTATTTCTTCGCTCCTATTAGTCTTAGCGTGATAAAATACAGGGTTACAGGAAAAGTCGATGTAGATCCGTTAAGGGCGTGTAGTTAGCATCGTTTCTAACTGATTTGGCTATAGAAACACCCTATCCTAAACCTAACCATTTTCGAGATATTAGACTTTTATTTTTTTCATTTTGCCGAATTTTGAGATATTTGATTGTATAATATGAAATTTAGTAGTCAAAAGTAGATCTGCAGAACAACCTCCTTACGATTTTTTTTGGATATCCTTTAAAGAAAAATAAACTTAATAAATAAATATAACTTTTTTTAAATTTCAATGTCTTAGTACGACCTGTTAGGTTAATTTACTTACAATTTTGGTTATTGAAGTTATAAAGCATCTTGTCCTAGTTGTAACAAGCAAAAAAAAATGCGATTGACAATGACAACTTGTCAAATGTGTGTTTTGTATTGACGCTGCCGCTTCGCAGTCGCGTGGTCGCGTAGGTTTTTGCTAAGCATAATTATTGATCGTGTGTCGCGCTGACACCGCGTCACAGAAACATCTTGAGAATCATTAATGACTACGTGGGTCAACTTTTCCACTGCAGCACACGCTGCATAAACACGACTATGTACATAATTGTTGTTACGTAGTTTACAATTTCTTAGCTTCCGTGTATCCCGTGCACAGCATGCGTAGCGTGGCCAGTGTGCACCATATTCAAGTAAGCTACGTGAGTCAATTCGTACGTAGTCATGTGTCCGTGGGTTGCAGTGGACACAGTCACATAATAATATATTTTCTTGCAAAGCGAAGCTTAACGCACGTGCGTAGTCTCTCCGTGCGCTGCGGTGGGATCGCGCCTTCACCGCGGAGTATGTTACAGCATCCGACACGACACATTATACGACTTTTTGCAAGCTGATAATATTATTATGCTTATCAACTTGACTTGAGTCTATATTTTGATCTAAAGAACGAGACCATATTTTTACCCGACTGCCATGCCAGGAGGGTTATGTTTTTAGTGCGTATCTTGTATGTTTTTAATATTCTTTATTACCTTGTATCTTCAGAACCGCCAAGCGGATTTTCACATTTGAGGTAATAGCCCAAGTGTTCTTAGATAGGTAACATAAAAAAAAAACAAAATGGCGGATTTTTGACGACATGATGTGAGGTAAAAAAAAAAATAAAAATTCTACCAAGCATATCGAGTGTAGAGTGTGTTAAAATGAAGGATTTTACATTACACTGATTCTAAATATGTATATAACTTGCAGTTTTAATATTAAATAAAACGATAAAAAAAAAACATTAGATTGTCGAAATGATTAGATGACTACAAACTAAAAAGTCGCCAATAAAATAAATTTATTCAAAAATCAAAAAACCCGACTGCAAAACTTTTTTAACTAAAAAGACCGAAACAAGACCTAATTCTGCCGGAGGCGTATAATCCATGTTTTAATTGATACGACTCTTGCTTATGAGTTTCATGCCAAAATTAATAGAAGGCTACATAGAAAAATGTAGAAGAAGAAAGTGGATTATAAAATGCAGACTGATGATGAAGGGCCTCCTGCAGAGCTGTTTCTGTATAATATTGCATACCTGTAGTAGTACCTAATATTTAGTTTTAATTAATTAGTCATAATGACACTATAATAACATTTTTTTAAAGAAAAAAATTCCAATTTTTTTTTGTAAAATATAGACCCGTGCGAGTTTCATACGCCGTTTCTTCTCGCCGGGTTAGTTTCCGAACCGGTGGTAGACACTAGGCACCAGTAGTAACAACGCGACGTTCAGAAAACATTTGAAACCATTTATTCTGATTTTTTTTGAGTTTTTTGACTTTAAAACATTGAATCCTTTGGTTTAGTATGTATCCAAGGGGGATACCTCACCTCCTTACCTCGTCACGAGGCATACACATAAGTCATAACACAATACACATGTCAGGTTTTACAGCATCTGATCTGTAACTCGAGCGTCATGGAGACCTAGTAGGTTTTTTAGATTAAGGCGCTATATTGAAAGTAATTTTACCGCAAGGGAAATTTTATACTTAATTTGTATGATTATAAAGTCGTGAATACGTTGCGGCATCAATTTTGGGGTAGGTTTCCGAACCTTTACCGTTTTTTTAGTTATTATTTGTTTTAGTGTATATATTATCTATCTATAGGTATGTATCTATCTATATCGATACATATAACATATTATTATTATAAAATTGTAGAGGTATATTTTTTGTACATCTATAATATACATCTCCTATTCTATACATATTATAAAACAAAGTCGCTTTTTTTCCCTCATGTCCCTTTGTTCCCTTTAATCTTTAAAACAACGCAACGGATTTAGATGATTATTTTAGTGTTAGATAGCCCATTTATTGAGGAAGGCTATAGGCTATATTTTATCACGCTAAGACTAATAGGAGCATGTGGAAAAAACGGGGGAAATTATTTAAAAGGGCTTATCTCGCGAACTACTGGAGCAATTTTTATGTTATTTGGCACAGAATATTAATTCAAGTAGACCACGTGAAGGATCATAGGCTGTCGATTTTAATAATCATTTATTCAGTGGCTATATATTTTATACCCGTGTGAGGCGGGGGCGGGTCGCTAGTAATAATATAATAAATTAAAAAGTGTGTTATTTAAACGGTTAGCAAAGTATTGGTATATTTGTGAGCAGAAGTATGTAATTGGTAAGCTAAAATAGATAGTTGGACAGCAACTTGTGTTCAGCAAATATTTATAAATCAGTCTGCAATATATATCATTCTGAACAGCAGTAAATTTTTTTTGACAGCCGAGTATTTATCAAAGCTGCAATGAGTGGCCTATACCTAATTAAATTTTGGTAAGCACTCCGAGAATAAGCAAAAAAATCATTAAAATTGGATTGTGTTTGTTTTTGTTTTGGCGGGGGGCTGCGCCCCCCGAGCCCCCTTTTTGTTTTGTAACGGACGCCGGCTGCTGCCGCAGCACGCTCGCTACGCTCGCTCGGCTCCCTCTGTGTTGTGGTCTAAGTTCTAACCTAACCTAACCTACTTTTGGACTTTCTGGATTGTGTTTGTTTTTGTTTTGGCCCCTTTCGGAGGGGCTGCACCCCCCCCCCCCCCCCCGTCCCCCCGCTTCGGCATCCGTGGTAAGTAGGCCTTCTGTTAAGTATTTTCATTAATAATGAAATGAAATAAAATACTGAAACGTTTTCTCTGCTGACCGAATGTATAATCTTGCTGACCAAGTAATTATTCTGCCGAGTGGCTGTTTATTTTGCAGATACATAATAAAACTCGCTGCCAGTTTGTGTTTAAATTACCGACCATTGTCATGATTATTTACAGAACACGAATTGCAGCCTGATTTTAATTATTGCTAACAAAATCTTTCTATGCTGACAAATTATTGGCGGCTATTTCTTGCAAACCAAATTTTTAAATGGCATACGCAATTAATTACTTCTAATTAAAAATACGTTTTTACCCGACTACAGCGAAGCCAAAAGGCAGGGTAATTCTGACGGTCTATAATATATTATATTTAATAGATATGAGCGCCGTCACTCAATTCCACGGCGGCGGCGCCGGTCCAAAATTCATACGGTGACGGCGCCGTCGGCGGCGTCGGCGGCGTGACCTGCGGGGCGATTCACTAAGCATTTCCGCGCGGAATCTTCCCGATTGCGGAAACTATTTCACTTTCAAGCAAGTGACAAGTGAATACTTTCCGATTTTGCTGTCATTTTGACAGTAGTGACATTTCTTTTGTACAAGTGAAATAGTTTCCGCCACGGATTCGAGAACATCTCACTGCGGATGGGAGTTTGACATCCGACGACGGAAAATTATCCGAGGATTAGAGCCGTTTTCGCGGAATGTTACCGCCACCTCCGAGACTCGTGAAATCTTTTCACTTCGAGAACCGTGTCATGGCGGATATTATTAGATGAAATTATTTAACCGATTTAGTGCAGTGTCATTTTTTGCAATTTTTTGCGCCTGACGGCGAACAAATATTTCGTGGCTCCTCTGAGGCGCCTAGCGCTAGGAACTTTGATGGCTCCTCTCGAGCGCCACCCGCCATGAATTGTAATTTATCGCTGTTTTGTTTGTTTCCAAATGTTTTTCGTTTAGTAGATACCCAACAGCGAATGTAAACAGATTAATAGTTCGTTTCAAGTATTAAGAAGTGATTATTTACGTGTACAAACAGAAATGGAAGCTAAGTGACTTATTTTTATCAGGTGTTGTAAACCTTTGGCTATATTGATCAGTTTATTTTCGTTTTATTGTAGAACGGGATATTACATGCTAGTCATGCATAACGCCAAAAATGTATCTACTTTTTATAGCATTTTATAAACAAATTGTATAAGTTGTAGTTTTTGAATGAAATGTCTGAATTCAACAAATCAATCAAAAAGGAAATGATGTATTCTAAAAATAATTAAAACTAAGGATGAGTAACTGTGCCAAAAATTTGTTCCGTGATCTACAAAAAGAGAATGCGGCTCTAAAGTATGCATCTATTCGGGATACATGCATACTTTAGAGCCGCATAACGCAAAAAAAATGAGTTGAAAGAATTAAGTAATGTTTAATTTCACAAAAATAAGGTAAATTAAACAATAAAATAGATTTAATCCACAAGCTTTTGTTGATTTCTATAATATTCAATATTATATTACATTATACTTTTATTTTATTTATTGTGTAGCTGTCTATGCTACGTTACTCGATATTATACGAATTTTCTTTTTTTTAATAACACCATGCAATGACAAGAAAGTATGTATGGAGTGTTTGTGTGTGTATGTATCATGTGAGTAAAAAAACTTTTTTTATTTAATACCCGTGCGAAGCAGGGGTGAGCTGCTAGTTAATTATTAGCATAAATTATGTTGATGTTAGATTTTGCTGGTGTTGGCGTTATATATTTATAAAATAATTCGGTGGCCATATTAATCACCAATTGAAAATGTTTAAGACTTCTGAAGTGTAAGTTTTAATGCAATATCCTAAAACTAACACTGTACACGTAAAATACGTAAAGCCACTTTCATTGAGGGGAAACCTCTGAAAAATGTAATTTTATCATAGTTTTACAGGTAAACATTTTGGCTCCTCTCGGGCGCCACACGCCATACAGAAAAGATACCCATGGCGCCTCTGCGGCGCCATCCGCACGGAATCAGTTAATGATAAGAATAAAACAAAGCAATTATTAATACTTAGTTTGTCGTGTCTTGTTTAAAATTTTAAATAAATGTCGTACTGTAATAATTATGTGTTAAATCTTTAGGAAGTGTTCATTGAACAATCAATATTTTTTTATTTTTAAATCCAGTATTTGTATTAATATTTGGTACTTATAGATTTAGAAATACGTAAGTATAATATTTTTTAAATTTTATATTGATCCTTCGACCGGGGATTCTTGGAAATAGAATACAATATATTCTATTGTTGTCGCGGCGGCGCGTCGCTCTTTTTCCTCGGCGGCGGCGCGTCGGAGGATTCGCGGCGACGACGGCGCGTCGGCGCGGCGCTCATATATAATATATAATGTTTATTATATATGTGACCCATAATGTCTAAACTTATTCCGTTCATTTGCATAATCATTTGCTCACAGAATTAGTTTACTTTCATTGGTGTTTTGAACCCAAATAAAACATAACTTAAATATTTTTCCGTCTCTTTGCTATCGTCTGTGTAAAGAAATTAATTACTACTTGCATCGCGTATTTGCTCAATTTTTATGTAACGTATGTAACATAATTTCAAGCCCCTGCTTGAAACTATGTTACATACGTTACTTAAAAAGCAGAAATGTTATTTAAAAATTCCAATTTTCCGACTCTTTGAAATATAATACCGGATTCGTTCGGTATTTTATTTAAATTTTAAAAAATATTTGATAGAATTTCCTATAGAAACGCGGGTCACCTTTACCACGTAATAAAAATCCCGGATTTATTGAATTTCCATGTACCGGATCACAATGCCTAGTATCATGAAATTTCCAGAAATCAAAAATGTTGTGATTACATTTTTTAACAAAAATTTTTCTTTTCACGGAATTCTAAAAACAGACATTGTTCCAGCCTATAATCAGTGCGTGATTAGACAGTGCAGCATAGACCCTAACATATAAAATGTTGGCTTGTTGCGTAATGAGATAATGTTGTACTATATCCATATTAGGGTTGCCGGGTGAAAGGTAGTATTTTCTGAAAAATTAAAATCACGTGAAACTATGTAAATACCGAACGGTGTTCCGTATTTTGAGAAAAGTCAGTACAACCGATGTGGTTCGGAAAAATACCGGACATCTGGCAGCCCTAATCCATGGCCATTGATTCGGATCCCTTTGAGACACTAATAACATTATTTGCACTGTAACTGTGATATCCACGATGTAAAGGCTCATATATTAATGCAATCTCTTTAGGAATATTTAATCAATGATATGGTTTTATATTTCTCGGTAGAGTAACTCTACTTTTCGTAGAAACAGTCTTCAGTTCTGCGACATAAATCCTCTTTCGAAGAAAACATCTACCCTGTATACAGATAATATATTATTATATTATATACTATTCAATGTCTTGTCTGTCAAGTCAGTTTCTAACGTATCAGATAAAGACAATGTTATTGAAAATTCTCGTGTTTATTACCAAACTCCGCAAAGCAGCTGGACCGATTGTATTGAAATTTTATGTGCTTAATTAGGTTCAAACCTAATATTCTCAAGAATATCCAACAGAGATTTGTCTTGCTCGAAATAATGCTGTTTAAATATAGCCAATAGCCATATAACACACAATCCTGAATTACGCTATAGACGTTTCTCTGAAGCTTAAGGTCCTGAAAGGGTCATCATTACAAAGTCTGAAACGAAAACTCCTGGCTCGGTCGAAAGATTAGCAAAACAACGTTTGACAGATGAGCTACTTTGACGTCTTCTGTATACACTGTGTACGGTATATATATGTTATATTATAATATTTTAAATAGAGATCAACTACGATAACATGGCGCGCCCCTCTAAAATTCAAAACTTTTGAAGTGCGTTGTCAAAACGTTTGAAGTGCATTGTCTTGCGCGGTAGGCTAGTTATGATAAGTTGACCAACAAATCTTGGTAATGAGTGACATTAAGTGAAATATTACGTGGACTGTGATTGGTTGAGTACTTACTACATACAAACTCTTTCATAAGGATGTGGCTACACACATTGAAACAGTCATTTGGAGGAGCGCGCCAAGTTATCGTAGTTGATCTCTAGTAAGGATATATATTTACAGTAGGCAGTAGGTATAAAATACAATTTACTTCTAAAACACAATTTTGTATTCGCATAATTTATAATTTTCTGAGAAGCTTTCAAAAGCGTTGGTCAAATAGATTTTTGTATTTTATAATTTTCATAGGGGATGCGTTATGCATGGTTGATGCATTAACTTTTTCATTTTACGCGTACCCATAACTAGGTTTTTCAGTTAAAAGTGAAAGCTATACTCATAAAAGTGTAGTTACTTTTATTTTTAGCGTGGGCGATAATATGATTGCGGTAGGTTAGTCCTGGAAAAAGTTACTAGGTCATGGCGTTTAAAATATAGCAGGTCTTGTAAGGTTTTGGCATCCCTATTCCCTACTTTCTTTGTGTAGTGGTATAATGACTTAACCCTAGTGAACTACTCTTCTTGGGAGTTACTTTCGAACTACTCACACGCTTTAGAGGCGCTTCGGATTGTGAAGCTATTTTTTGCAAAACTGAAAAAGCTAAGCGTGTTTTTCTCAAAACGATATGCTTACGAATATTTTCTTTATTAAAAACACAAAATATAATCAGATTAAGAATATTTTCCTTTAATAATACTATGATAACCCTTACAAAAACGCATAAATTTTACATTTAGTATAATTATATATATATATATATATATATATATATATATATATATATATATATATATATATATATATATATACTTATAAGGCAAATAATGCAGTCTAAATCACATTTTTTTTAAGTCCATTTTTGTAAGTTATACGTGTGTTTATATGTGGGAGAGCCATGCTTCGGCGCGAATGGGCCGGCTCGACCGGAGAAATACCACGCTCTCACAGAAAACCGGCGTGAAACAGCGCTTGCGCTGTGTTTCGCCGAGTGAGTGAGTTTACCGGAGGCCCAATCCCCTACCCTATTCCCTTCCCTACTCTCCACTATTCCCTTCCCTTCCGTTCCCATCCCTACCCTCCCCTATTACCCTATTCCCTCTTAAAAGGCCGGCAACACACCTGCAGCTCTTCTGATGCTGCGAGTGTCCATGGGCGACGGAAGTTGCTTTCCATCAGGTGACGTGTTTGCTCGTTTGCCCCCCTTATTTCATAACAAAAAGTCCATATTATACTTTAGTAGTATGCCAATATAATATATATTCACGCTTTTTGGACAACTTTAACTGGTAGTCGCTCTATGTGGTGGTGGTACCTCAATTCCTGACGTGGTTTTTGGATGACCCGTAACTGATGATGATATGCTGAGTAGACGATGTTTAAATGTGTTATTGTTTGCGTTTATCCAGGGCAAACAATGTGTCGGACCTGTAAGCCGCGAACGTGTGGTAAACTCTGTCGAGAAGACCGGGACAAGATCGCTTGTTTTGTTACGAATATCGTTTTCGATGTCCACTTTGTGTGCAGGTCATTAAGGTTTTTTTTTTCATTTTTTGCTATTACCCTTGTTATTTGTAAAATGCAATTTGCGATTTAATTACCCCATTGTGATAGGAGGGTTATGTTTTTCAAGCGTATGTATGAGAGTGTAGTGGCTCGCTCTGAGCTGCGGCGTAAACGGCTCGATATATTATTTGAGAGGTGTCGTTAGATTCGTGTTTAATGTGAGAGTGACACTGAGTGTAGTGAGTATATCAAAATGCCGAATTTTTGTAGTTTTATATTACCGATTTGACATGTTTTAGGACCCATTTTCTCTTTACGTATTCACACATCCTCGACCATGTTTTGACCAAATTTTTTATGGCGTCGCGTTGGTCTGTAGAGCTTTTCAAACGCTCTAATTTTATCTTCTTACATATTATATCTTTGATGAATATTATACATTTTATCATGAAAGTATGATTCATGGAAATCCTATATGTTACAACTTGTTGCTCGCAAAAGCTAATCCCAAAGGTACTTCTTGCAATAAAAAGATGGCTCTATATTATCTATATCTCATGGTTCAAGTTCATTTTGATCAACCAGTTCATAAGTTTCATAGCTGTTTTTGAAAAAGCACAGGCCCATTTAAAGTAGGTAGGACAGTATTCAGTCAGACTTGCAATACATTGTGATTATCTTCATGTTTTTGGCAGCAATATAATCGGTTAATCCTCAGTTAAAACTCTGTATAAAGAGTTATTTCATGTGATTAATATCTTCTATCGAGAGCGGGCTTTGTGTTATTAAGTATTACGTACAAAGAAGCTTCAATATAGCACAATAGTTTCTTACCTTTCCTCAGGAGTCAATACTATAGCTTCTCTACGTTATAGTCTATGTATGTAATCGATGGGTTTGTTCTATAATAAACTGTGTGGTAGGTCATTGCTTTTCAGCGTCTTTTAGATCTATGCATACTAGGTTTTATAAGCTTGGGCTGTATGTATGTAACGCAATCTTTGAGCACGATTTCTACCTATCTCCAGTAGTCTAATTAATTCGAAATCTTGCATACATATTAAGAGCCAATGAAAAATTATAATTTCTTAAAATTCAAACAATCAAAAAAAATAAGTATAGCGATTTTTTTAGTTTCTTAAACTATTATAATTATTTCAGCGTAAAGTTTTCATAGTCAGCAAACTTTGTGTAACAGATATTATGTTATTTATTCTACCATCTCATAGCTCGTTGACTTAATTTTTTCTTACTTTTTGTGGCATGAAGTTTACAAGCGGCACGGTGTATTTTCTGGCCGGTGTTTACAGAGTTAATTTCAACTTTTCATCTTCCGAGTCTCACTCGCCCCTTTGTCTCGTCGATCGTCATTCACACGCCAATTGTGAAATCTGAGAATTACGCATAATATAATTTGTATTTCATATTTTATTTTTAATTGTATAAATAGCGGTGAGAAATCGTCTTACCTGAGTAGGCTTACCTTAATGTTTTTCATCCTACAGAGAAAATTATTTTTGGAAGTATTATATATATATATTGTGTCACGTGTTTATAAACGTTAATCACTGGCCAAAAAGACGAATAAAACCTTAGATTATCTAAACGATAGATTGCTCTGATATAATTGAACGGTGTGCGGGGTGCATGCGGCCGGCGTCGTAACGCACCGGCAGACCAAGAAGGGCAGGCAAGCCGCTCGGTCCGGAGCCTTAACCGCCCCGAACTAACTATACGCCATACTCCCCCCAGTTAACTGGTGTTCCAAAACCTCCTGTTCGGAAGTCGGTTAAAAATCGCGGTGTTAAACGACGCTAATGTGAAAATCGAGGCGGACTGCAGAACGTGATTATACCAATTATGGTATCAGATGCTACATTTAGTATGCAATTAGCTCTCGAATAGTTCTGTATAATGTCGTTCGGCTGGATCAAGGCGTGCTTCAAAGCGGACGCGGAGCCACCTCAGGCTTCCACTCAGGAGGATGTCCCATACCTCCAACCAAAGTACCTAACGGATATAGCGACCAACATGACGGTTGAAGGTTGTTCACCGAGTTTTCCGATTTTGAAATCGCTGGTGTTGTTGAGGTTTTGAGTTTTTTTTTTTTTTTTCAGGGGTGCTGGAGATGACGGGCTCTGACAACATCCGCTTCAGCGGCCACACCCTCGACAAGGCCACCAAGGCGAAGGTGACCCTCGAGAACTTCTACACGAATCTCATTACACAGCACTATGAGAGGAAACAGAGGTGAGTCATCTTTTCTCAGAACGCGATCGTGGCTTTTCGGCTGGCGCGGCTTCTCTTATAAGTTATAACCATTTGACTGGAACAATAAGATGTTTTTAAATAATAAAAAAGTTTATATAAGGCCATGCTTAAAATTAGTTTCTATTCATTTTGGTCAAACGTAAACTTAACTCTAACGTTTTAACGGCGCACAAAAATCATAAAATGGTACAATAACTTCTTATTTCGGTGAGTCTCAATGTTTTGTTTACAATCAAGACGTATTGAAATGGAGGAGTAAAAAAGATAATATGTGACGTCACGTACCTATACAGTCTACACAGCAAGTAGCAACATTCAACAGGTTGTCAAAGTTTTATCGCAACAGGCTGTGAAAACCTTTACCTACTTAGGCCTTCACACACAGCAGCTATAATGTATTATTAAGTACATCTAGTGTTATCATTACTTTAAATTATGGGAGCATAATAATACACAGTGTAAAAATATAATTAATAGCTGTTCTCGTGTCTTGATCATGAGGAATATAAGGAAAGATTTAATGAGTTGTTTCGTTCTATGTATATTTTTATATTATAGCTACTAGTGGAGTGCTTAGAGCGTAAAAATCATGCTAACCTCCGATTTCCGTAATAGTGGATGAAAATTGAAAAGAAAAAATGGAATGTGTAACTGATAACATAGATAAAAAAGTTAACGTATTGAAAAGTTGTGCTTTTAATTTTTTAATTATTCTATACCACTTCAGTTACACTCATAAGTTTAAAAAATTTGAAGAAAATCTGCATTTCTTTCAGTTCAGTTATGTAGCAAAATAATGAAATACATAATCATTTTTTTATTCATATCGTTGTTTATATTTAAAAAAAAGGAAAATAAGTGGAAAAAATATATAATTTAAATTAAAAAATTCATATTTTTGTATGATAGATGAGCATGCCTCCGAATATGTTGTTGTGTGCTTCAGCAGTAAGTACCTGATAAATGGCATTCCTATATTTTTTTTGGTTTAAATAGGAAGTTTAAAATTATTTTTTAGGCTTTACAAAGACTTTTCTTTGTTAATGCGTAAATTTTTTTAGCTCTTACTTTATTAACTTTTCCGAAAATGTAGCACAAACTTTTCGCGTATATTTCGAAGAAAATCTGTATTTTATTTCTTTTGGTTAGGTTTTAACACAATAAATTTTTTTTTTCATTGATTACATTCACTAAAACGTACTTAAAGGGAAAAAAAATATAAATTAGGGTAAGAACTGATATTTTTTTATTCAGGTAAGCATTTTCCAAACACAGGTCGTAGCATGCGTCTTTAGTACCTATACAATAGGTGAGATATTATGTAGCACCCAATTTTTTTCTGGCTTTAATTAGGAAGTTTAAATATATTTTCAAGGCTAGAAAAAGCCTTTCATTTGTCGATGCATTTAACGTTTTAGCTCTTACTTACATAAATTCTCAACAAATGTAGAAAAACAATTTTGGTCTATTTTACACATTTTTGGAGATACTAAAATAATTTTAAAATTGTGTTTGTAATTTTCAATGTAAGCAATCGGATAAGAGTCATTAAATAACAAGAACAAGAAAAAAAATCTGGACTTGTTTTATGTGGTGAAATATTAATTTTTAATTAAGTAACAAAAAAATTAAAAGCACAAATTTTTTTTTTGGTAAACTTTGCAAGTTATATAGTGTAAAAAAGAAAATGACACAAATCCATTCACTATTACAATTTTCGGAGATTAAAACCTCTGGCGACTCCACTATTATACTGTGAGTAAAACTTTACCTATACTTAGGCAGGACAGGCTCAGCCTAGTGCAGACATCAAAGAAACTCAGAAGTAAAACGTCTGTAATCTTAAAATAATATACTTACTTACCAGTAAAAATATTGTAAGTAACAGATGTATGTAAATGTTATTCAATAAATTATTATTATTATTATTACTTTACTTTTGAGGGTTTTATATATCTTTTTAATTTAGTTCCGTCTTTTGGTAGCCCGATTTCCATGCATTTTTAAATCTTGTATTTAACCAATAAATTGCCTTAAACGAATATAATATTTTTTAAAGGGCCCCCGAGACGGTCAAACGGTTTGACTCAAACCATTTTGATCGTTTACAAAGCTAGTTTGAACGGTTTGTCAAACATTTACGTGTTTGAAGCTCGTTTGATGAAATTTCACATTTTTGTTGTGTTTGACGCGCCGTTTGATCGTGTTCCGATGCGTTTGAACAAACTTTGTACCATTCTTTGGAGTACATTAACATTATTTTTAACCGACTAAAAAAGAGTAGGTTATCAATTCGACGCGTATGTATGTAATATTTCCAGAACTGCCCAGTTTTCGTATATGTTAGTTTATATCAATTATCAGCATCTGAACAAATGTGCAAAATTTCAAAAGTGTGTGTAGGTTTTATGTTTGTGTTCACATATCTCCGGAACTACAAGTCCGATTTAAATATTTTTATTGTACTATACATGTATTGTTTAACTTGGGAGACTTCTGCAAGTTTCATCTAAATAGGTTTAGTAGTTTTTGAGATTTAGTTTTTTAGAGAATTTAATTCTCAATTTCGTACAATTTTTAAGTCAGTTTTATCTTTTAAAAAATAATATTCATTCGTCACAATACGTGTACTCCACAGCGCGTATTGAATCAAACAGCGCAGTGTCGTTTGACAAACCGTTCAAACCGACATAAAACGGATGCGTCAAACACGTAAGGTTTGAATTAAACCGTTTGATCGTCTCGGGGGCTCTAAACACGTAATGCTACGTTTTGATGCTTGCCGAGCCACGGCAAGCCTCCACAAGCCACAAGCCTCCACAAATCTCGCTTTGCATTTGTAAGTCGTTTTCACGCTCGTGAACGCGTCAGTGTATTACGTACATGCCCTTTGATCTCTGTCCAAAAACCGACACTACTCCCGATCGTCTACAAACGTCCGCAAGCTCAGGCAAGCCAAGCCATTTCAACTTTTTTCACGCTCAGGCTTGTGGAGGCTTGCCGTGGCTCGGCAAGCATCAAAACGTAGCATAAGGTTTGAATCAAACCGTTTGATCGTCTCGGGGGCCCTTAACACAGTAAAAGGATTAAAAATTGTAATTGAGTAAGATTAAATGTTATAAAAATAACATAACAACTGATTGAGAGCTGCAACATCTACGCAGCTTTGACTATCAAGTCAATCGATAGATTCGATAGTTGTTGTAGTAAAATTGTTATAAAATTTATAACGAGGAAATCTTGTGTGCATTAATATGTCCAACAATTGTCAAGAAAACCCTCATGTAATATGTAGACTGTTCTAGTGGTTCTTAACCGGTGGTCCGCGGACCGCTGGTGGTCCCTGGAGGCATTCCAAGTGGTCCGCGAAGCCATCCTAATAATACGTGAGAATAAATTTTAGAAGTTAGTGAAGAGTATATGAACTATGCAGTCACAAAAATCACATTTAAACCGTCGATCGTCAATTCCTGGAAATCTTTTGTTATCGCGGCCCATGCCTTACGGGGCTTGATGGGTTAATTAGAATCTGTAACTTTTAGATTTTTGCTAAATAAAAAAAATGAGTGCTAATTATAAAGTTGTCCTTGTTTTCTTTGTCAAAAAACCCTTAGTTTAGGTAAACGAACTGGGTGGTCCCCGGCTAGACAAACATTTGGTAAAATGGTCCCTTATTACTAAAAGGTTAAGAACCACTGCTGTACAGTGTATCTACAACAGTAGAAAACCTTCTACTAATATGAAGAGTGTGTATTCTACAACGCTAAAAAACATTCCACTTATTAGTTATAGAGTGTATCAAAACACTAGGAAACCGTCTACTAATATGTAGATATTGGTACAGGGTTTGCTAGTGTCGTCCCTGGAAACCGCGCATTTTCAAGTTCTTAACTCTGATAACGATCAACGCGAACGGTATTATGGTAGACGACTAAGTGGCCGCCCGATCCGGAATAAGATGAAAATTGAGCGTAAAGCGTATCAGTTAAATCGTGCGATATGCGAACGTAGTTCACTTAGTTCCAACGACGTCTGCAGTCGTTGGAACTAATTTTCAATTATTTCGTTTCAAAAATTTTGAGTCTTACAATTTGAGGCCGTACACATTTGCATTAGGTAATACTAGAGGTCTCCAGGCTGCACTCAGAGACAAGATTTTGGCGTAACCTCCTGGATACATATTCAAAGTCAGTTTTCTCTGAGTGCAGGCGTAAGGGGCCGAGCAGAGATTTAATCGATATTAAATATAATATGCTTGTATGTCCATACGTCTTAGTATTGAGGATTTTAACGCATTTACCGGAAGGGCGCTCAAATGTTGGGTAATCCTAATTCCAAGAAGAGGTTTTAGTGCCGAGTGAGGCGCTACGACCATTAACAAATCTAATAGTTGTTGGTATAATATTAATAAATTACATAAAATACAAATAAAAGTTCACAAACCTTAAAGAAGAGAGCGTATTCCCTTTTAAAAGGCCGGTAACGTGCAACTCTTCTGATGTTGCGAGTGTCCATTGGACGATAGTTGCTTCCCATCAAATGACCCGTTTGCTCGTTTCTCCCCTGATTTAATGAAAAAATCTAATTATAAACGCCCCTTTTTGGGTGGTTGTTAAAAAAACATTCTTCGTAAACGCGATCTGTCTTCGTTTTTGACGACCGCTGTGGCTGAGTGGTTGAGCGCGTCAAGCCAAGGGTTGCGCGTTCAAATCCCACCGACGGAACAAAACGGTTTCAATGTTCCTGGGTCAGTTTTTATCTATCTTCCTAACACTGCTCATTTTTCAAATTTTGCCGAGCGATCAAACTGGCGCTTTACCTACAAGAGAGAATCTTTTCTATCCATATCCATACTAGTATTATAAATGTGAAAGTTTGTCAGTCTGTTGACTCTTCACGCTCAAACCGCTGAACCGATTTTGTTGAAATTTGAGTCCCGAGAAAGGACATGGGATAGTTTTTATCCCGGAAAAATGTATGGTTTCCGCGCGACAAACTAGTTTTGGCGCAACGGAGTTGCGGGCGACGTCTAGTAATTTATATGGCAAAACAACGTTTGCCCGGTCAGCTAGTTTATTTAAACACGGTTGTAATTTCTCGGTGGTTGGACTGTATTCCAGGCTAATATTAATTAATTAAAATTTAAAATTGTAAATATATTATATATAAAACTCCTGAACATTTCCCGCTACCGAGAATTTGCTCAAAGGCAAAGGCCTTGTAATATGACATTTGCGTTTTCCTGGATTTCGCACTCAAAGAGTACAAACGGCTCTATTACTATAACTTCCCTGTAGGTATATTTCCATCCGTCTTTCACCAAGCTGTGTCTCCTTAACTTAACATTTTTAGTTATTGTTACAGGTTTATTGCGGCTGCCAAGTATAATAACAATCAGTACTAAAGTGATATAAAGTTATTAATTATTATAAAGGAGGGGTTATGGACTAGGTTCTTATACAAACGTATTTTAGTCACTTTGTACAAATTTGTACAGTACATAATGCACTAGTCCCTCTCGCATTCGTCTATTTCTTATTCTACTTACCTATCTTTCTTTGATAAATAATAAATAAAATTTGACGCAAGATTTTCAGTAAAAGCATAGAGTAATAAGTAATAACTATTATATCTGGTCTCTGGTAAAAGTAAAAAAAAACTTTACCTGGAATTACTTATCGTACCATAATACTTGAAAAGAAAATGTAAAATGCTCGATCAGTAGGTAATAATTAATAATAGAATTGTATAACAGAATATTGTAAGTGAATTTACTTGCAAATGGTTACATATTTTCGTATTAGATTAACGCGAGCTTTATTATAATGGGTTTGCATAGGATATTTTTTTTTACAAAAAGTACCATAATTCGAATAAATTATGTAACAAATGCAGCTTCGTTGTTTGTACGATTCAGTCAAATGGACTAATAAAATTAAGATGCACGAAAGTTGCATAAAATATCGAAAAAAAAAACCAAACGTCACCGATTTGTTCTCTTTTTAAATTGTGTAGCTAAATCCAAATAAAAACGTGACGGCACCAACATCATATTCTTTTTTCAAATTGTGCAGGCTGGAGAAATTGGAGGAGTCGCTCAAAGATGAAAGCCTAACAGAGAGCCAGAAGCAAGAGAAGAGACAGCAACATGCGCAGAAAGAGACAGAGTTTCTGAGGCTCAAGCGCTCCAGGCTCGGCGTTGAAGACTTTGAACCGCTAAAAGTGAGTACCAAGTAAATTCGTCGCTCTCTCTCTCCTAGGAAAATCTCTCCTAGCTCAGAGGATTCGAGGGCGGAGACGTACTGTGAGTAAATAAAGGAACATTTGTTGTGTTAGAGTTTAGACAGTGGTCTACAAAATCGATACTAGCCGTACACTTTTTAAATTTAAAACATACAACGTCACAGTTTTTGGTCTGGTATCTAGTATTTTTAATACAGTACATTTTAATCAATGCATTCGAATGTTGGAGAGCAAATTAAATAATTTGTTGAGCCTGTAAATTGTTTTAGAACAATTAATGTAATCCCTTATTGAAATAAATAATTGTAGTGTTAATTGCGTTCAGATTATGTCGAAATGTATCGATGTTTTTCATTCATAGTTAATGGTTAATTATACAATGTCTTTCCTAAATATTATGTTTGTCAATGCAACTCTCAAATATTGAATAGTACTTAAGGGCCTTCCCTACGGTGATTCCGTAATTTCATTCACAACTCATAATTTGAAAGCTACAAAGTTAAAATAAAAATACTGAAATAATCTTCAGCATATCAACATTCCTTTCCACGTTTTATCTATTTTTGTTTATTATACTCATGATATCAGCCTCCAAAGTAAAATCATTTATTAAAATTCAAGTATATGTTCAGCATCTCCTTAGTATTTACAAATTACTTTTATTTGAAACACACGCCAATAGATCGACAATATCATAAACTACATATTCCACGTTTTAATTTTTTTTAGGTCAATTTTGAACTAAGATAAGTAAAAAAATTGGGTTTTGGTGCGATCGCGGCAACGCGGCAAATGTATGGTCAAGGTCGTTTGCTCGGGGGACGGTCTTAATATACAATAGAAAATTATTTTACTGTTTACTTATTATTGCTGCAAGATACTTTTCTTCGTCACGATCAATAGTATTTTAGCTTTGCTTAAGTTTTAAACCACGCTTTTAACAGAACAAAATCATATCACGCAGATAGGTACACAGTATTGAATATTATTTTAAATATTGCGTGGGAAGTAGGTAAGTTATTACTTATTGCATTCCGTATCGATATTGCAGCAAAAGGACTTAACGTAATAATTTTTTTCAATAGCCTCTTACCGGAATGAGTACTTCACTCATCTGATTTAGATGAAACTCTTTGATCATTGAAATAATACAATGCATTTTAAGTAGCTTTCTGTTATTTGACTAAAATATTTCAAAATCCAGAGCCATCCGATTTCACTCTAAACTAAAAGATCGCGCATACACGGCTTACTTAATCAGAACAGCGTATAAGCTACTCTCCAATAAAAAAACGTCATATTCAGTATTTACATTACACTGGGATCACTCCTTCGCTCAATATACTATTGAATTTTTAAAATTGTTTTTACATCGTGCTTTTAGTGCATTTAAAGACTTTTATTTGGTAACTACTCGCGTATCACCTACGGTTTTAAAATATTCCTTGCATTTCCCCTCCTCAAAAAAAAAAAAGGGTTGAATAGTTCGTTTTTAACACGCTTTCATAAGCTTGGGCTGTATGTATGTAACGAAATCTTTGAGCACGATTTCTACATATCTCCAGTTGTCTAATTAATTCGAAATCTTGCATACGTATTAAGAGCTAATGACAATGCAATAATGTGTTAAAATTAAAAACGAATAAAAAAACGTTTTTTTTTTTAAGTTTTTTTAAACTATTTTTTGTAGGTTATCGGCCGAGGCGCTTTCGGGGAGGTACGCTTGGTGCAGAAAAAAGACACGGGCCACGTCTACGCTATGAAAATATTAAGGAAAGCTGACATGTTGGAGAAAGAACAGGTATGATTTCGTCGTATTGCCTGTGTTACTTGAGCTGACAACTTTGTGAATTACTGTCTATTGACCATTAAGTACAGATAATTAATAATCTCAGGATGTACAATGACTCTTTATTCTATCATTGTTTAAAACAGTTGTAGAAAAACTGATCAAGAATTTTCGACCTTTTTCACTATCGACGATATGCTCTGTATCAATCGGGTCCTTGTCATCTCAGTCAGATGTCAAGAACTTAAGACCCCCATACAACTTTCAGGTAGCCCACGTGAGAGCCGAAAGAGACATCTTAGTGGAAGCCGACCACCAGTGGGTGGTGAAGATGTACTATAGCTTCCAGGATCCCATGAACCTCTACCTCATCATGGAATTCCTCCCCGGTGGTGACATGATGATGCTTCTCATGAAGAAAGACACCCTAAGCGAGGAGTGCGCTCAGTTCTACGTGGCGGAGACCGCGCTAGCTATAGACAGTATACATAAACTGGGATTTATTCACAGGTATGTATAAATCCACTACTGTATTTGCGTCTTTGTGTCGCTCGGGTTCCACCTGTTGTGTAAACGGAGCGCCAATTCCTCATGCCTCGAATATCGCTTTAATCGCAGGCTGTCGCCAACACGTAACACATCAGATTTCTGAGAGAGAACTAGATATAAAAAGAGGTTACACGGACTAGATCAGCTCAGATTTGTTATGTGTTTAATCACATAGTATTGAACTTAAAATATAACGCAATTTTTAGCCCAATGTGAGCAACTTTCTCCGTAATAAACAAGAGCAAATTTTTTTTAATTACTACAATCATAGTACATAATTGTAATCAATTTTCTTCAATTTCCAGAGACATAAAACCTGACAACCTGCTGCTGGACGCGCGCGGTCACATCAAACTCAGCGACTTCGGTCTCTGCACGGGCCTCAAGAAGAGTCACCGCACCGACTTCTACCGTGACCTGTCCAGGGCGACGCCTTCTGACTTCAGTGAGTCATTTGACCGCCTTAATATTATTTATTTTAGGCTACATTCGTTTAAAGTAGCCTTAAAGTGGCCGTTCCGATCTTTGCCGCTGCTAACCGCGACCGACAAAAGTTGAAATAAAATGCCACTTTATGACATAGGCTATAGGCAGCCGCCCCCCTCCTGGAAGGTAAAATAATATATACGTCAATTTTCCTGGAAAGTGGGAATTCAAAACGTGCTATCTACTCTGCGTAAAACGAAGTGTTGAAAACAAAATATCTTTTAAGGCCAGGCCAGTTCGAAAAGGCTGATTTTTAAGCTCCCAGTCTGACGAAATTATGTGGAATTCTCTTACACCACAATAAAGTGTCCTCTTCGAAATCCATGACTTTGGGCAAGACGTGTTTCCGCTATAAAAGCCGGAGTCGAACTACAATAGTTCGACTTGCACACGACGCAACCACGTCGCAACCACATCGCAACCACTGGCCGTCGTCATTTTGTCGGTACCACAACGCAACCACAAAATGCTGCAGCGACACCATTCACACGTAACCACTACTTGACGGCATTTAGTCGTTGCGATGTCGTGTGGTTGTGGTACGTGTGGGTTGGCCCTAAGGGTCAATTCAGACCGCAACGCGACGCGCAGATGCATTTCTAAATTTGTATTGATTTGACAGACTTCAATTGCGTGAGACGTCATGCAAATCTGTCATTTCAATACAAATTTAGGAATTCATCTACGCGTTGCGTTGCGGACTGAATTGATCCTAAAGAGGTTGCCTAGACGTAACACTTTTAAGTTTGAAATTTAACGCTCGTAGGATTCGCCAGCCTACTCTTTGCCTGCACATCAACGTTGTCAACCGAAAAAGAAAAGAAAACAAAGCGAGAAACAAGATACAATTATAAAACACAAAATTGTTTTTGTTACTGTTTTATTTTTTGTCTCGACGTTTTGACTATAGCTATAAATGGCTATGCATCTTTTACTCTGACATGACTGACCCATTCAGTCAACATATACTCATAATAATTCTTATTAATATAATTTATTTTCTGTGTTAATTTGTACTAAAGTTTCTTCAACATCCTACTCTTCATTTATTACTATATACATTACTATATACATTATTCTTCCTTCAATCATTTTATATTAATTTGACGTTATTTTTTGTTTCACATTAACTCATGATGACTTTAAATCTGTAATACCGATTACAGATTTCTTTTCAGTATCGACTACATCGTCTGCCATGGATTCTAAGAGACGTGCTGAATCGTGGAAGAGGAACAGGCGAGCCCTGGCATACTCCACCGTTGGTACACCTGACTACATTGCACCTGAAGTCTTCCTGCAGACCGGATATGGGCCGCAGGCAGATTGGTGGAGTCTTGGAGTTATCATGTACGTATGATTGAGATAGCTGGCGTCTGGCGATAGTTTTAAGGTCCTTTTATACAGATGTAACTAAACTAAGTGATAATACTTTAGGGTATGTATGGGTACATAGAGTTCGCTGTGAAAGTAGCAGCGCTGAAAGAGCAATTTTCTTTGTGATTTGTATGGGCAAGCGCCCGTGCGTCATGAATCTTCAAAGATAAAAAAAAAGTTACTCAGCGCTGCTATTTTCACTCAATATAAGGGATACACCCTGAAATATTATCATTTATCACTTAGTTTTGTTACACTCTGTATATATATGGTCCGGCCACAACGAGACGAATTGCGACGCGACGTTTTGTGTTGCCTTTACGCACCAATTTACTCCTTGATTCGTTTCGTTACGTTGTAAGCTGTTCCTTTGGGGGTTTTAAAGAAAAACCAGCCCAAGAATGCTTATTTCACCAGTAACAGTGTTCAAAATGTATACACTATACATAATACTTTTCATGTTTAATGTCGTGCATTTTTTTACTCGACTCCAAAAGAACTCCAAAAGTCTTTGGCAGGCTATGTTTGTTCCGCAATACGTTTTTTCATGACAAAAATCTGTTTCAAATCTGCGCAATGTTGAGTTTATTGCACTGAGCGAAATCCTAAAATCTAATAAATAATATTATTATGTGCTAGTTTTTCATTCCCATATTTTGATTATTTATTTTAAACGTATTTCGAATTCATCGTCACATTTTATTTGTAACCGCTTTGCAAAATAAATCTTAGCTGCTCATTTTTCCTTTGTGCTAGTTTTATATTCCCATTTTTTGCTAATTTATTTTAAACGTATTTCGAATTCATCGTCATATTTTATTTGTAACTGCTTTGAAGAATAAATGTCATAGCGACTTATTTTTCTTTTGTTTGTACTGCTTCAAGAATATTCACAACATTAGCGATCAAATGAAACTAGATTATACTCTAGTTGCTAGCGACTACATCAAAGCTTTACGTTTGTACAGTTCAGATTACAAGAGCTGGCACGATCAACACATTTAAACATTGCGCTTGTGTAGTGTCTGTGAATAAGCGCGTGGCGTGACGTCGTACTGCATACGCATCATAAAAAGTCTGCCCGTCTCTCTCGCGCGCGGTCTATCTTATGAGCGTGAAGGGGACAGTTATTGTTTTTCTTATGCTACTGTTTATAAATACAGCGTGATGTTACAAGTCGGTAACGTGTGATCGGCGAGCGGCTAGCGTTCGGAACCGTGCGATAATTATCGTGCACATACGATAATTTTGTGCGTACGTACGATGTACGACAGCATATTATTATCGTACGCAGATTATATGATAATTTTTATCATGATGCAAACATATTATATTTTTAAACACACTGTATAGTGAAATTGCATAAGTGACAGCACTGTGAACGTGCCAGCTTTAGTTAACTGATCTATAATAATATGCTATGCGATCTCGAATTATTTTTATTAAAAGCTTTTAGGTATTTAACTTGCTCTGTATGTATGTATGTATGTTCGGGTGGAATATTGGAACTCAATTTTAAAGTAGATTGAGCTGAAATTTATTTTCTTGTTTTTAGAGTATTTAAATAGAAGCTTTTTTTTTCAAAAAGTTTTTTAATATAATTTATTATGCTACGCTTCTTCACACATTAAAATGATAACAAGAACATCCACTTTTATGGTTGTGTGTGTATTTTTTATTCAAGTATTTTTTTACCATTCATCCACTTTTCTTTGATACTGTAAGTATGTTTGTCCATTGGTAAGCCCGTCTAAAGTCCGCCCATAAAAATATATTGCGTATATATGTTTGGAAGCGTGCAGCAAATAGCCCTTTGATATAATATATCTCTAACTTCCACACATAGACCTGCATAGTTAATTAATTAATTCAAGACGTGAGTGGAAGAATAAGGTAAGTAACATGAAAAAAAATACCGTTTTTTTTGCTTAAATTTGAAAAGGGGCCGAAAAAAATATTTGAAATAGAAAACTTATGGATTATATGTGTAGCCAGATATATTAGCTAAGCTATGAAGTAGATATCTTACAAGTTTTATTAAAATAATTAGGGAAAAATGAGATATTGTCCGCATGTTACGAAATGTTACTTGTTCGATTCTTAAACTCACGTCTTCAATTATTCACAGTGCTAATTATTGCGAACTAACCTGATACGTCTATTGTGATATACCTTTGACGTAGCTCGAAAGCGACTGTAATCTGTATAATGTATATAAATTATAAAGGGTATATTATACAACATATAGAGCTATTGTATGTTAAGCAAGATAAGGGTATTGCATTACATTAGGGTGGTATTACATCTATCAAAGATATTGTTCAACCGCCGTACTCAGAGATAAACATTAATTACTTAAACGTACTTAATGAAATGAAAATCTATATACATATTGTATATAAATGGATTTTCAATTGTGTTAGTAACGCTATAACTCGATAACGGCTGGAGTGATTTGGCTAATTTTGGTCTTAAAATGATCGTGGAAGTCCAGGGAAGGTTTATAAGTGACACAAAGTTCACCGGGACATCTAATTTTTAAGTAATTATCTGTCATACTCTTAATTCGATTTAAGGTTAATCATAATTAAATGTCCCTAAGTGCGGTAGCAAATGTGCAGTCGAAAACAGATCCCGCGATAAACGAATTTTAACAACCGCCAACATCTAGTGATAATATCTTTATGAAATAAACAGAGAAAGAAGAGTCACGATACAAAGGAATCTGTATCCTGACTCTTAATTAAATTAAGACTTAAGACTTAATTAAAAGTTCTCTTTCTTTTGGGTTCGACAATATTATACTCCTGTTTCGATTTATTTTATTATTAGCAGCCTACAGTGTCCCACAGCTGGGCAAAGGCCTCCCCTCTTTTTTTCTAAAGTTCACGATCCTGTGATGTTGCTGGCCACTCTTTATCGAACGCATCTAGTTCGTCGCGCCACCTTTTGTTGGGTCGGCTTTTTTTACGCCGACCAATCGGTAGCCACTCCGAAACTAGACGCGCCCACCTGTCCGGGTGCATACGGGAGACGTGCCCTACCCCCTCCACTTCAGGCTAGCTTTGAGCCTGCCTTTTTAGGCCTGCTTTCCCTTTAATTTAATAAAAATAATATTTGGATTCGTCTTTTTTGACACAGTACATAATTAAATGTTAATTTTACCTGAAGCATATGTATTTACATCTCATTTCGCCATCAAATTTTGTCTGTTAAAAATAATTTGATGATTGAGAAATCAGGTCTAAGATGTAATACCACCTTTATGCTGTAAAGGCAGTGTGTACACAGTAAAGGCTGATACAGTAATTGAATTTATCGCCAAGGTGTTTGATGGACGCGCTTTGTTCACCGGAATTGAAATCTCCATTACGATCCTTACTCCTAAATTAATTGATTTTAGTTCAAAGTCTAAGCTTAGAATATTCTGGACTTGAAGTTATGGACTATAATATTATGTGGTCCATGTGCATTAGCGCATTTGAAATATTACAGTTTTTGCTTGACATTTTAAGTTATGTTATGCTTTGCGAAATGTATCTGCTTTTGTTATGAAGATTGTGTTTATTGTAGTCGTACAAGCTTTAATTAAAAGACATAAAGCTATATAATGCAGTAACAAGCTTTGGAAATAAATTATACATGTAAAGCAATTTTGCTATTTCTATTTCTCACTGCCTCTGTATTCTTGTGGATTGCAAGGTAGTTATTATGTTCTATACTTATTAATATTTTAAAGTTAAGTATTATCAAAGAGATATAAAAAGAGAAATAGCCTATTTTCTGCGGTGGATATAGAATGAATGATGATACAATTTGTTTAAAATGTGATGATATAGCTACGCCATATAAAAATAAAATTATTGGATAATTTTGCAGATCTCCATTTATGTAAGCGAGCATTGCTAAGCGAAAAAAAAAACTTAAAAATCTAATAACAGTGATATTATTATACAAATATTTAACATTGTAAGGTATTGAAAGAATTTGATTGATTTTGATAAAATTTGGAACCGATAAAATTTTTATGAATAGTAGGCCAGACGCCATGTCGCAGTTACCGGTCGCACTCGGTCCAGCGTGTCGAGGGAACATCGTAGTGTTTTAGTGGGTAGGACCGCGGCACCTACCATCTTCGCCGCGGCGAGCCCCACATATCCGCAGCGGGAGTCCCACTTCCCTGCGTCGAATGTGTAACAGCATTTCACAAGGCCAATAAAAATGTACGGTTTCAGTTTTAATTATTTATGGATTAAAAAAGCAGCTCTTAGGTAAGCTTTATCGCCGCCCATTGACACTTCTAACACCAGATCACATACATGGGTAACTTTTAAGTGGTACTTACAAAATGTTGCGTCAAACAAAAAAATATGTTTTTTTTTATGCTGTGCTTAAATTTTTATTATGTAATTTATTAGCGATTTAGCATGTAAATATCATTTGATTAATAAATAATAACAAAATCAACCAGCGAAGATTTATTTATCTAAGAAATTATTTAAATTGGGTCACCCCAGTATTAATACAAGTTCAAATTTTTCCAGTAACTTTGTCGGCTACGGCGACATTATTAAGTTTCTATCGTAAAAATATCGCCGCTTATTCTATTATCTACCCAATAAATGTGTCTTGCATATGCGATATTTTATAACACTGTTTTCGTAATGCTACATCAATTTTGTTTTATTAAAAATACAAGAAATTTTACAAATAAATAGAACTTACATATGGAAATAAAACAGCGAATTTCTCAATATTATATACTTACCTTTTTCATAGTTGATACTTATTACTTAGCTGCAGCTAACCAAAAATCATAATCAAATATCTGGCCAAGATGCTAAAATATTTGTCCTCTCTTGCCCACGCATTATTTTTATTGCGACAGCAAAGAACGTAATATTTTCATAACCAACCCCTAAGAACGTTATTTTTACTCAGTTACTCAGCGCATACAAAGAATGTTATTTCCAAGCGAATGCAAATAACTTTTTTTTATAGTCGACAGTCGATAGTTCGACACCAACCAACTTTTTAGGGTTCCGTACCCAAAGGGTGAAAACGGGACCCTATTCATGAGACTTCGATGTCTGTCCGTCTGTCTGTCTCCAGGCTGTATCTCAAGAACCGCTATAGCTAGAGTTCTGAAATTTTCACAGATTGTGTATATCTGTTGCCGCTATAACAACAAATACTAAAAACAAAATAAAATTAATATTTGAAGGGGGCTCCCATACAACAAACGTGATTTTTTTTTGGCCTTTTTTGTTCGATATCAATAATGACAACAGGTAGGCACTTGATATTTTCACAAAAGCAGTTATATGTGTACTTAATTAATTAATAATAATATTTAAATAAAATAAAAATTTAAGGGGGGCTCCCATACAAAAAACATGTGTTTTTGGCCTATTTTTGCTATATAACGGTACGGAACCCTTCGTGCGCGAGTCCGACTCGCACTTGGCCGATTATTTTTATAGTCAACAGTCAACACCAACCAACTTTTTACATAGTCGTCACCTACCAACTTTTTTCATAGTCGACACCAACCAATTTTTCATAACCAACATCAAAGAACTTTTTGTCGTCCAGGTACGAGATGCTGATTGGCTACCCGCCGTTTTGCTCCGACACACCACAGGAGACTTACAGGAAGGTGATGTCATGGAGGGAATCCCTCACCTTCCCCCCGGAGATACCCATCAGCGAGGAGGCCCGAGAGACCATACTGCGCTTCTGCTCGGAGCCTGATCGCAGGTGGGTTTGGTGGTTATAATGGCTCGCGAGGATTTGCCAAAAATGTTATGAAGTTAGTGTATTTTCATAGCCAAGAAACTTTCATTTATTAATCCCGACGAAAACAGTGATGTTATAAGTTTGCTGTCTGTCCGTTTGTTTGTCAGCGTGTGCGTGTGTCCTAGCATCCTGACACTATTAGACTTCTGAATTGGGGTTTGCTTGTTTTCTTATTTTAATATTATAATTTTCAGACTTGGCTCGCAGCGGGGCATAGAAGACGTGAAATCTGTCCAATTCTTCCGCGGCGTGGACTGGTCTCACGTCCGCGAGCGCCCCGCGGCCATCACCGTCGACGTCCGCTCCATAGATGACACGTCCAACTTCGACGATTTCCCCGACGTCAAACTTGAAATACGTGAGTACTAGGCATAGCCAAATAACTTTTGTCGTCCCTTCCACTTGACACCACAGACAGAGACATGACAGAGATTCCATATGACACCACCGGTAGTGTCGTTTTGGTGGTGTCAAGTGGAATGATCGACTTTTGTTTCGTACCCAAATTAGTTTTTATAGCCAAAGATTTTTATAGCTAAATAACTTTTCATAGCCAAACTTTGAGATGTATGGAGTTGCTATTGCCAACAAAATACATGTCGCACTTGAGGCATGAGCGGGGTGAGAGGCGGGGCGGTGATGGCTATAGATCAGTACCGCAGAAGTGACGCAGTTTTGTGCCTACACTCGAATGAATGCAGAATGTAAATGGATAAAATAAAAATTACTATTTAATAAAATTTATATAATTAAGTATGGATCCACAGTCCACTATAGCCAATTACTTTATTTAAATTACTTAAATATTTTCAATTACAATATTAAAATTATTATAATGTACGCATTTATAATGTACGTAATATTTTAAATATTACCAAAATACAAACTCGTCCATGTAAGTACTTCATTCATCGTCGTCTTATAATAGATCAGTATTCTGCCTACATTCCCCTCTGACTCTACTACTCTATGATAGTGCCAATGGCGCGCGTCTTCGCCTAGTAATTGAATGTTCGTATTTTAATTGAAAATAATTAAATAAGAATGCTAATACCCATGAAATATTATTCCGTTCCATTTTGAAGTGTTACTGGAATAATGTTTGCAATGTCTTAACCTATAACTAGGCATTCTTGTGACTTTTTTGTGTTTGTTTTTTATTGTTGTACGTCTGGCGTGCAGAAGAGCTCGCGTGCGACTAAGAGCACTGCGGCTATATAGATTATGTTGAGTGTGACCGAACATTGCGTTGCGGTGTCAACTCCATACATCTCAATATAGCCAAATAACTTTTTTTATAGATACAAATTTTTAATAGCTAAAAAACTTATCAATTTCCAAAGAGCGCTCATGAAAAGGTAATGCAATGAAAAGGTTACTTTGCTAATTTACTCAATAATACGTTTAATCGGTGCGAATTAAGACTACTTGTTTTTAATCACTCACAAGACAGTTTTGTCTGATAGGCGATAGCGCACGGTCGTGCGGTGGCTCCAATATCCATTAACTTTGTCCACACTGTGCCTTTCTCTGTTCGTCAAGGGCATGCGTTAGGCTGCCTTCACATTACGTCGCAAGCACTGCGACAGTCGCGCGGCAGCCGCGCGGCTGGTGTTAGTATAGAAGTCGCGCTGCTGCCGCGCGGCTGCCGCACTACTCGCGGCATATACTTTACATACATTTACGCGACATATACACGGCTATAGCGCAGTCAACAGCGAACGTGAGGCATGCCCGCGACGTATGCCCTTTGACCATCCAAAACTTACGCTTTGTTATTAAAAATGACAGTTGGCGTTGCGTTCTTGAAATATGAAAGTTGAATGAAAGAGGGTGACGAAAATTTAAGACGAAAGCGCATAATGTGGACATAGCTTTTGACTTGTAAGCAATAGGCTTACCTACCTGCCTAGGTAGTCCTGACCTACTTTTTTCTCATGCTTATCGCTTCTCAATCATTCATTTTCACAAAAAAAAAAACTAATATTTTAATATTTTAAACAGTAGAAACCCATAAAAATGCCTTTTTAGTGGCGCCGAAAACACTGTCACACACACACTGTGACAGTAAATGGAGATCCATACTTAAATACCTCCATACTAATATTATAAATACGAAAGTGTGTCTGTCTGTCTGTCCGTCTGTCTGTCTGCCTAGTGCCTGTCTGTTACCTCTTCACGCTCAAACCGCCGCGCCGCGCTGAACCGATTTTGCTGAAATTTGACATTGAGATATTTTTAGTCCCGAGAAAGGACATAGGATAGTTTTGCCCTGAAAAATGTACGGTTCCCGCGTGATAAATGAATTTTGGCGCAACGGAGTTGCGGGCTTCATCTAGTAATATATAAAACTGATGTTTTATTTGAATTATTCAAGAAAATATAATATTTTACAAATCTTTCAAGGCTTATTCTTATTATTTATGTACAGATAAACTCACATATAATCAGCGCATTGAATAAAAGATATTAAATTATTAGTGTGATGACGTCACATCCAAATCTACCGCAAAAGCGTTTTCGTCAGTACAAATTAAAAAATATAAAATCATATTTTCAAATCGACTATTTATGAATCACAAGCTTTTATTTGATGATAAGGGTGAAATACGGTTTCCTAGGCCAAGTTCTACTAGAAATATGCATTTGTTAAATGAAATTGAATATAGCAATATTGAATATCCCTACAGTAACGAAACGCCTTTGATGTCGCACGATGCCGCCACCGGTGTAGGTACCGAGCAGATATGCCAGGGCTGCCACTTGCCACGAAGTGGGAAATAAAATAAAATAAAAATATTGTGCTTATAATGCTATCATATAATCTGTTTAATCAGCGTGTTATATTTACATAATAATATGTCGTACTGCCAGATATTTACGTGAAACTTTATTTTTAGATGATTAGTTCTCTATTTAAAAATTTAATACACCCATCAAGACCCATAGGCTCACCGTTGATCGAGACACAATAGATTTCCAAGAATCCACGATCGAAGGATTAAAATAATGAAGACGCATTCGAATATATAAAATATGCAATAATTATTAATCACACAATTGGAAGGTACGGTAGGCCACCCGCCACATATCAGGTGCAACAGAAGCGCTTCAAAACTCGCTCTTATTACGTGCGTGGTAAGGGCGGTTCGAAGGTCAACATGTTACACTTGATGTGTGGCCCTGTGTACCTAGCTAGGTAGGTACTAATTAGTATGTAACAGAGTATTTGACAGATTTTTAATTTATTCTATATTGTTTCTCTCTAAGTTACACTTCTTACAACGTAAATAATAAAACAGAGATGCAAATAAATGCCGCCAAGACCAACACAATATTAGTGTGAACTGTGAGCCGATATTTATGAAAATTTAAATCCTTTTTGTTTTTTGACTCAGATTTCCATCTGTACACTGAACACTTATTATATCCCATTGTTTATAAGATAAGTTATCGTTTTACAACACAAAATTCGTAGACAACGTGTCAACGTCACCCCTGCGCGGGCAGGTATACAAACTCCGCGAGTTTGTATACGCGGGGCCGCGCCGCCCGCTTCCCCGCGGGTATCCCTCCGTTGCTCTGCGCAAATACATTCGTTTCACTACTGTAGGGATATTGCTATACTGTGGTATAGGTCAAGTAGCCTATTAGGATCAAGAATTTTGATGGTCGCAATGTACACTTCAATTTAACTTAGTTTGGGGATACGGATCACGAGCTATGAATCAAAGTCGACATCAAAACAGAGTAGTAAATCTAAATATATGATATTAATTAAGGTAATGTCTGTGAAATTGACCTGATAACGTGGAACTTATTATGCAAATTTGTTTCAGCATCAGCGCCCACAACTCAAGACGGCGAAGTGGCGTACAAAGACTGGGTATTCATCAACTACACCTTCAAGAGATTCGAGGGTCTTACCCAGAGGGGGACCCCCACCAAGAAATGAGCTCACACCCCCAAACAACGGTACATATTCACTTAATCCAGCACTCGTGGGATAGATCAGATTTGCCAAATGTTAAAGCTTGTGCTGCCTTGCTGTGTCAAGAGCACCAATTGCCGTTAGTCCTTATTTTCTAGTGGTAAGATATAGTTTGCACACGGGCGTTGTAAGCTTCCCGGATAGACGTTTTAGTTTAGATAAGAACAACTTATATTTATTGTAATGAATACTCTATAATTTATGTCCATGTTCTAATTTGTACGTTATAGAGATAAAGGCGCGTCTGATTTGACGTGAGTGTGACCATGACAGAAGTAAGTACTGAGTACATAAGTTTATCATGTAATGACTCATGACATACAAGACAGATTTCAGAGGGAGAGAGATGTCATGACATGCCATCCCGTGACGATGTCGGGTCATAGTCACGTGACACTCGGGACGCGTCCTAATGTATTAAAAGAACAATGTATTATTGACATTGGATTGCCCTAGATGTTCGCATAGACTAGATGGTTCATCGTTTGTTTTTAGTGTTTGCCTATATGATGCATTTAAAGTTGTTCCTGTTTTCGTAAGCTATGTATTAAAAGTATCTTTATCCCCGGAAGTGCAGTATTTTGTCAATATGTACTGAGTGTCAAAGTACTATCAGAGAAGTTGATTCCTAGGCAGATGGGGGACCTATGTAATTTGGTCGCGTTACGTCAAACCCAGTCAGATCACGATTAACATTGAATTGGCATGATCCGACCAAATGACGTAGGTCCGTCAACTACATAGGAATCCATTTCCTCGGTGGTACATAAAGCGTCGGAGGCGATTTCGAATGAAATTTGGATATTTTTCTTAACACGAAATAAACTAAAATAATGAAACATTATTTATTGACAAAAATTATATTTTTTATTTTATTCATATTAAATATAAAATATTGAAAGAGCTAATTCTATTTTTAATGCTATAGAATATACACACAGCTGTCCAGTAACCATAGTGTCGTATGGCCGAAATAGCATTATTCCTTCTTTCTGCGAACAAAAATATATTCTTTCACTTGACTATAAAATTACAGTGTAAATAATATATGGAAAACGAGTATTATATTGACAATATTATAATAATTTATAGGGGTCTTTGCACAAAGCAATGAGATAGTATGCTACTTTTAGTAGTGTTGATTCGAATTTAAAACCCATTGAGTTTTGACCGTTTTGTAACTGATAAAAAAAAAAAACAATTATGAATTGAAGGAAGATTTGTTTAATCTTTAACAGTTTTCATTATTCTGCTATGAGTAAGTTGCAGAAAAATGTGAAGATATCTTCGCCAAAATGCGATATGATATGCTGAATTTCATTTGAAATTTCCTTAGCGGTATAATACTTTGTTAAAAAGCTTTATATTAAGGCTATAGCGATGCTTCTGCAGTATCAAATATATTTGGGCTATCCGTCACATTTCCGGGAAATTTCCGAAAAATCGGATTTTCCCAAAAATGCCGGCAGCCTATAAATTTAGCGTACCGTCACATGTAAATACATAAATGTGTTCACATTATAGTCCGTGCAATCCACGAAGACGCGCCCCACTATTCCTCCTAATCGTTTATAGTTTATGTGTGCAAGCTTTCGCCAATGTTTGAGTGTTATCGGTACATACTAATTAGCTATGAGTGCACGCGCACACTACAATAAATAGACCAATTGAGAGAAAGCGTCACGGTCAAAGGGAAAGATGCTCTACTTCAATTTCTTATTTTTTATTATATTTAGGTGTGGATATTTTATGTAATTATGAGTTAATATAATATGGTGATTTTACCATTTCTATAATAAGAGGTAATAATAGACATAAATGAAATACGTAAAAAGTTTTATTGAACTTTATTGAAAAATCAAAATCGTTAATCACTCGTTTCAGAAATATCTGATTCAGAGTCTGATGAATCACCGTCGTTTATATTCAAACTGAAATCAAGATCACAATATCTCAGAGATTATTTTTAACAAAAAAGATAAATATGAGATTTTCTCGACATTTAAAAAAAATTAAAGTAGAGCAACTTGCGTTTCAAGTCTGGATTTTCGCAACATAGATTGTACTACTCGTGCACCTCGAACCGCTGACGGTTCGCGACTGACGCTCGTGTGAAAATCCCCGTACCCTGCGATCCCCTCACCCAGAAATTGGTGGGGCGCGTCTTCGTGGATTGAACGGACTATACATATATTTTGATTAACAATTATTGTATAATTGTTATGTTTTGTTTATTTATTGTGCTTCTTTCATTAAAATGTTTGATTTTTTCCAATGATATATGACTGTAATTAATGATATTCTTTCTTTTTTAAATTTAAGCCATTTATGTATAAGATCATTGATACCTGTCCATTATAACCATCAAGATATTTACAGATTTAAAATAAAAAGGGAAGAGATAAAAATAGTAATAACAACTGTCAAATAACTTAAAAAAAACACGAGAGGATAAATGTAAACAATGAATAAGTGTCTAAATGATGTGACATAATGTTTTTTTAATTCAATCTGAAGTTGCCGAATTCTTGAGTGTTGGTTAAATTTTTTATTTAAAACTCCAAAAACTTGTAACACGAAAGTTTTAATAAACATGCCTGTATTACATAAACAAGTGAATATGTCTCATAAAACTTAATCAAACCCGTTGTTGCTTTATCAAATGTGCTTAGTCCTTGTTTTGAAATAAAAATGTACTAAAATTTACTATTGCAACGTTGTGTTGGAGTGGCATCATTCTTTACTTTTTCATTTTGTATTTGTTTTGTGAAATAATTTTTCCATAATATTATGATTTACGATTTGATTTAAAGTTTTTTTACATGTTATTTACGACTTTTATTATCCATAATGTTAAATAATTTTACTGTGTATTGTATACCAAATCGAAAAAAATATTTTCTTTAAAGGAAGATTTCAAGTCAGCTTTATTGTTATGTTGCAATAGTAAGACTGAGTGACCCAGAGAAGATATTTTGTAACTTACTACATTTGCATGAAGGTCCTGTATTTGATGATCTACTATTATTTAATCGTTACATAGATGAAATACAACAAATTGTAAACTAATATTCAGTCAGAAATGTTGATAACTCACCTTAAGCTGTGTGCATACCGACGTCTCTAACCGCCCATAAGCAATAGAGCGAGAGAGCAAAACGTTTGATGAGCGAGATAGCGAGATAGCGCTCTGCTCAAAATGCATTCGCATGTAGTTGCTCTTTCGCAGATTGAGGCGTCGGTTTGCAAAATATATATATATTTATCCCTGTAAATAGTTGCAATCCAATTCGCCGAAAATATAACATTCCGTCCAACATGTTGTGTTACTATCAAAATATATTTAAAGAATTATTAAAAGAAAAGAACTTACTTTTTCCAAAAACTTCATACTATTATGTCAACATTTCTGACTAGATCGATAGATTATTGTATATTCAAAAAATAACTATATTAGCCCAAAAATGTTTCACAATAGCAGCCATCTTGTTTAACTGTTAAGTTTCATAGACAATGGTAAACCATAGACAAATAATATAAAAGATGATAATTTAAAACTACCCCCGGACAAACCACATAATATACAAAATATGCAAAAGTTTCTGTTTCAATTGAAGTAATGACGATGTCTGTTGTAGTGAAGTAAATTTACCAACAGTATTAAAAAACTTACAAAAGCAATACTTAATAAAATTTATATTACAATGTTTAAATTACCAGGTTTGTGAGGATAGTTTTGTCAAACAAACTACATACCGCGACAACTCGTGTTAGTAAGGCGTAGTTTCTTTACATGCGTGTGCGTAAACTGCGTTTTACCTATGTAAAGTTTGTCCTCTGTGGTTTGCAGATGCTATGGTAGAACAAAGCATCAAACTTTGGCAAAACTGCTTTTCAAGATTGTATTATTTTGAATTTCGTAACTCATTCATTTTTTGTCGCCGTTTATTAGCCGTGTATACTGTAATCCTTTAAATATTTTACATAATACTTGTTTATAAAATCACAATCTCCACCAATCAAAGACGACACTAAACTACTAAAATAAACCTACACCTTAGCGGTATATCTTGCCGGTAGCTTAAGTACAAAGTTAGGGATTTATTTTACGCCATCGCATTATAAACACTGCTACAAAAGTTATTTAAATGTTATATGGGATGGCATGATCGAATAAGTATAGTTGGAAACGAATGATTTTTCAATTTTGAAAGATGTCTTCAATACCTTAATGTATTTCTTTTTAAAATCTCGAGGACACGACTGGTGTAAGGTGTCTTTTTATACACACTCTATACACAACTATACAATATACTTATTACAACTAAATATTGAGAATTATACATCGCTTTTAAAATCCCCATACATATATTTTGTGTGACGTTTTCAAACGAATGTCTTAGCTTTACTTTTCTTGAAGTGTCCTTCCCTGCCTAACTTACAGAAAATATGTTGCTATTTGTATTTTAGCATATTATTTTAACTCTACCGTACTACGTAATGCTCTATCTGTACATAAACAGCTCAAAATAATGACCAGAAACGACCACTAAAATATGTGTGCAGTTAGAGCTACGGAACGCAATCAGTAGCAAGGGATTCCAAATTTTTTGGCATCTATAAAACTCCAATTCGGAGTTGTGGGCCCTTTTTGCGTCATTGATTCACAATATGATAAAGAGTTTGTACATTAACTTGTAGCACTAATTGTAATTTAGTTAAATTATTTAGTTAGTCTTTGAAATTAATAATTTGACCTACGATTATGTTAATACGTTTTTAATTTAATATTAATATTAAGCATTGACGGTTAACAGTACCATAGACGAATGTGTACACATAGACGGCTATATAATACTATATGTGTTGATTTTACTGTTCGAGTAAAAATATTTTTGTTGCGTTTTTGTGTAATTGTATTTAAAGCATATTGTTTGTAGTTTCGAACGTAGCTTGTTGCGTTGCAAGCTCCTAGTGTGTTAAACTGTGTTTACACTGGCGCGATCGACGCAGGCCTTTGTCGCGGCCTTAAAGTCTGATCTGTAAATAAAAACATGCGTTTTTATTACAACATTAAGCACTCGAAGCAGCGCAGGATGGTTGGATCTTTCATCTTGATGATTTGACGTTAGTGACAGTTTTTTTTATCCCTGGTCAGGTCAATTGTGGTTCCCTGGCAACCATACTCACGCTTCTATGAACGCCGTACGCGTATTTAACGATGCTTGTGAAATAATTTCAAAGTACCATCTGTAGTTGTAAATTTAGTGACATAAGAGATACATATTATGTAAAATATAAAAAAAAACTAAAGTATTTTTTTCCACGTCTAATTAAAGAATCGACGCTATACTGTTTATTGCAATTATTATATTTTAAGCTGCGATTTACTTGTCGATAATGTACTCTGATATATTTTATGTAACTTCAGTATTGCTGCCAAGCAAAGTGTGCTATGACAATATTGTTTTTAAGCAGTAGATCTGCGTGAAATTTCAAATAATCTGGTAATAAGTGGACTCATAGTCGAAATTAATGATTTGTACACTAATATTTATACTTATTTTCGATCAGTTGTAAAGTGGCAAGCATATCGCAGTTTTGTTACATTAGTAACGTGAGATCGTTGCGTCTTAGCTTGGTTTATTTAAAATTGGCTGTTCGCTTTGTTATTGTTGATAGAAAGGATAAATTAATTATTTAATTTTCATGAAGTGTAAGTTTTTGAAATGTTTTGTTTAATATTATTTCTTCCATATGATTTTAAGAATGGCAATATAAATAAGCATTAAATCGATACGACATTAATTCTGTTTGCTTTGAAACCCTTAGAGTAAGTTTTAGGAGTATTCCTAGTCTTTTAAGCCAGTAAAAGAAATGAGTTTCCGAATCGTTAGGGAAGGGTAATAACAATAAAAACAACATTAATCATTCATATTTATTACTCGAATATAGCAAATAACTTATAAGATCTCAGCGTAAATCAAAACTCTAAAATTTTAACAAAACATAAAGAAGCTAAAAGTATTTTTCACTTGAGTTCCGCGGACCTCCTGAGATTCGTTTGTCATGACTTATTTAAAAGTAAATGCAATTTTTGAGGACCGGGAACCCTAAATTATACTAGATAATGTTCAAATAATAAAGCTTTTCACACTGTCGATTGTATAATGTATATCTATGACCTAATTTTAATCGTAAACGCTGAACAATCGTTAGTGAATAAGTTACAGATTCATCTACACATTTTTAACAGAAGTGATAAAAATCCAAAATTTATAAAATTCTAGTACAACAGCATTATAGTTTGTAACTTTTAATTATTTCAACGTTGCTATGAATAATAACTGGTTTTCAACAATTTGAATAATGTATCAATAATATAATATAATTGATAGAATAATAAAGAAATAATTAATAGAAGTAAAAAAAAGCTAAAATTTGCTACGAAAAATTATAAATCTTATTTTACTCTTGTGCAACCAGAAAAAAGATGATACTATTTTCACAATTAACTAGCTAAGTTTATGATTAATCTATTTCCATTATAACAGGCAAGTTATTCGTATAAAATAATACAACTTTTTTATAATGCTTACTAAATGCAATAGCGTAGGTATTAGACAACTATGTACGGTGTACCTATTGATCAACAAAGTATTTTAATTTTTTTTAGGATTTTATAGTTCTTGCATTCTACGAGTGCGCGTAGCCTTTATTTGTAGTTGGAAATGTGAATAGACATTTTCGTTAGTGTGCGTACCTGACGGAGCAGTCAGTAGCGAGCGAGCCATGTACGCGTATATAGATATGGTCACTCACACAACTAAGGGCGACGCGCGCTCGTAGATTGCAAGAACTATAATAATATACAGGGTGTAACAAAACTAAGTGATAATACTTAAGGGTAAGTATGTGCCTCTTGTGTTGAGTTCACTGTAAAATTAGCAGCGCTGAAACGTTAACTTTTCTTTAAAATTTTGTATGGGCGCTGGTCCATACAAATGACAAAAAATTGCTCTTACATCGCTGCTACTTTCACATATACACACCCTAAAGTATTAAAACCTAGTTTGTAGTATGTAGGCTTATATGTCATTAAATGCGTTTTAATGTGTACCGCTTTACTGAAAAAATCCACACTGTTGTGTGTCTGTCCCTGCCTGATACGTCGGAGAAGTCTTTTGACAGATAACGACAAACACGTACGATTTTGCAAAGAAAAAAGATTTTATTAGCAAAAAAATGTCTACAATACTATGGGTTTTCTATTATATTGTATAGCAATATACTAATAAACTGGGTATAATATTATAATATTTATTTTAGGTACTCTATGTAAACCAAAACAGATTATATACAAATAGAATAGTAAAAACCAATTTGAACAATTTGAGCAAAATTGGGCAAACTTATTTCTAACGTAATATAAATACATTTTGTTTTATACGCTCAATTTTATAAATGCACTAAAATCAGAGTTAAAATAAACTTCAATTGTGAATCTACGTAACATATTTATACATTTTATAATATGTAAAACGAATTAAAGACATTAAATTGCAAAACCCTATTTAAAACAAGGAAAAAATAATAATGACATTTCTAGATAAACTGTTTCAAATCATTTTGATCTACTTAAATAGATTATAGACTGATAAAAGCGTGTCCGCCCATATAATAATATCGGTGACAGATTTTTTGTAGGAGGTTATTAGAACATAAAGCAGGATGCTCTTATAAGAATAATTCAATAGCTATGTCCATACTAATTACTATGCGCTTTCGTCTTCAATTTTCGTCATCTTCTTTGTATTCAACTTTCGTTTGGGGCTTTCAATAATTGAATGCGTTAAGGAACGCAACGACAACATTGTCATTTTTGTTCAATTGCAGTGTCTGTCAGCTTTGTCACATATGCGACGAGAACGTTTTACTGGGGTGGGTGCTACGAATAATAAAACCTAAGGAAACGTAACTCCCATACTAATACAGTTTTAAATTTGGTTCCATTCGAACTGTCATGTAACGTCAGCCTTTATACCGCTCAAGGTCACCTAAATATTGCAAATGTATGAAAAGTGAACCTAAGGTACACTTTTTTGACAAGTATTTTGGAGCATGTTTTTTGACGGAGTTACTCTTCCTTAGTTTTTTTTTATTCGTAGGGTGGGTGGAATATGTGCGGCTTATTAAATTTTGGTCATTAGAAATTCCAGAAAAAATAGAACTAAGCGAAAGTTTTGGATACGGTCAGAGCGCGTGCGTCGCGGGCATGCCTCACGTATGCTGTTGATGCGCAGCTTCGCTATGACGCATGCCATTGATGAAGAAAAAAAGGCACAGTGTGGACAAAGCTAATGATTATGATTGCAATAGTGCAACGCATGCGTCATACAAAAAGTCGCAGGAAATAATGTTCCTCAAAATATAATGCCCGTTTGTATCTATTCATAAGCGGTTCTACAAAAAGTTGTATGTGGGTGGACACTCTTAAATATTGATTTTTCATTTACAACGAATTATATTTTGTATGAATGAATAATATTTTTAACTTAATGGAAAGTTAAAGTCAAAAAGCTAATTATAATGAGTTTTTTGACCCTAGGGGAGGCCTTTGCCCAGAAGTGGGACAGTATAGGCTGAGAAAAAAATATTTATCTACTTGACAAAGCGTTCGTGTAGGTTTTATGTAAGAACACTGCGCTATAGAAGCGTTACCTAAATATTTATAGAACCTAACAGTTGCAATTCTGATTGTAACTTGATGTGTTTGTGACATGAGATACAGTAAATGCACCTTACGTAACGGCTGACGGCAGCACCAAGACTTATGCTTACATTACTTTAATGAAGATTGTGACGTTAATTCTATGCATTTTCGGTCAAACTCTCCATTAAATTAAAGTTAAGTAAACAGTAAAGTCATTAATGGCTCTGAGTGCGTAAGACAAATCCCGTCTGCATTCGTTAAGTTGGGAAGTGGCATTCAGATTATTACCTTCGTTATTGTAATTATTTCACTAAGGGTCTGTTAACTGTTTCACCTTTTTCTGATAAAGTGCCGAATAGGCTATTCACAACTTTTTTAAAAATTCTCCATACTTCATCTGTTAAGTGGTGGATAGCCTATTCGGCACTTATCAGGAAGTGGTGAAACACGCGCCCTAAGTAAAATTAACTAGGTATATCTATTATGTTATTTACTTTATTTATTATTTATCTTATTTTTGTATAGTTTAGTCGCAGCTCATAAGAAATTCGTTCAATGACCAATAATGTGGTTTTAATACACTCGCACATGAAAATATTTATGTTTAACTTCTATCTCATATTTGTAGAAACGCCATATCAATGTAATTATGTGCGAGAGAAAAATAGAAGAGAGACGGGTCAAAGTACGAATTCTGTGTATATCGCGACCGTACTTGAGCTCTGACGTTATGAGGGCGACTAACCCAAAAAATCAAACATCGTTCTTCTCTCTTCACACTCACGCCCGTCTTTCATATGCCAGGTGAAAAAGGACGACGCGGATATGAATCCTGGTGATGACACCAAATTAGTTTTTTCTCAATAACTCGATAAATATACAACATTTAAAAAATCCGCTAGGTCGGTTTGACAATGATATAATTCTATACAATGTGTTAAAATATTAACTTAGGTCTTAGTTCAATGCACCGTGCATGGCAATCAATTAAAAATTCGTGAAAATTAGATGCCTCTTTGTGATTTTTTTTGTATCGAGATTTTAATATATCGTGTTTTTACTCAGATCGAATTCTTGGAAATATAATGTAGTATCTAATTTTAGAAAATGAAACAATTCGGGGCTTATTTTAAAGTATAAAAATGAATTATAAAATCGAAAATTTTGGGTTAGTCGCCCCCTTAAGAGACAATCAGAAAGTTCTATTTCAATTTAATATAGAGCTGTTTGATGTGAAATTAAAAAATTCAAGAGCAGCAAGCATACAACTCTCTGATCATTAGTTTCATATTATTCTGGCGTTAAATCACTATTATAATAAACTAAAAGTTTAATGCAAAAATAAATTCTAAACTTCTAAACAACTTACAAAACCTAATTCATAACAGAAAAGAAAACAATTTTATAGGGCATTGCCATTCTGTACCGTAGGAATTAAGACTAATTTTCATATAATTTTATAAAATTTAACCCAATAGGAACTTTTTCAAACAAAACAATTAAAAAGCATAACGAAAGCTTCAGTACGAAGGGCTTATACATGCCTATGTAATTCATTACATAATACATTTGTCCTCTTACTGATAAAAATATTTAAGCTGCGTACTATAGAGGTACCTACATGGTATTGCTTGTCTTTGTCAGTGGCGTAACTATAGGGTGGCAGGGCTGGTAAAATGCCACGGGCCCCCGAGCCAAAACGGCCCCAGCCCAAAAGGCCGTGAGGTCAGAATTTTGTTATGCATTGATTGCACCCGTTTTATTATTAACGGGACGATTTTAACTGATAGGGCCCTATCAATTTTCCACGGGCCCCAGCCCCCAGATGGTATAGTTACGCCACTGGTCTTTGTCCTGCACTTTGGAAGTCACAAAGACAACAAAACTTGAATAGTTGATGTAGAAATAAGCTGCGTCAAAATCTTTATAAGTAAGAGGGTATCGTATATATTTGTATATTAATGATTAATATGAATTACCTACGATAAGTATGATTATACTCTTAATAATAATCATTGCAGTCTCGTTTGGTGGTAGAAATCTGTAACATGTATTCTACTAATAATTGTAAAACTGACACTTTTTTCTTTTCGCTGGATAAAAAGCCAAATAACTTAATAAAAAAAATGGTCAAGTGCGAGTCGGACTTGTGCACGAAGGGTATAACGGCAACAGAAATACCTACTACACAATCTGTCAAAATTTTAAAAGTCTAGCTATAGCGGTTCTTGAGATACAGCCTGGAAATAGACAGACGGACAGTCAGACAATTTGCTACCGAACATAATGTATTATTGTGAACGCTTTGTTTATCGATTGGAATTTAGGGAAACATCTACTCCAATTTACCAGCCTGGACGATCTCCTTTTTTAAGTCGGATAAAAATACGAAATCAAAACAAAAATAACTAAGTAGGTACCTATTCCCCTTTTGCGGCATCGTCACTAATCTATTGACATCGCATTGTTAAAATCGGACCAGTTATACTTATTAGGGCACTGGGCACGATATTATACATAAGAGGCTGCCAAAAGCATTGCCCTTCCTGTCTTCCCCATCCATACTAATATTATAAATGCGAGAGTGTGTCTGTCTGTCTGTTACCTCTTCACGCCCAAACCGCTGAGCCGATTTTGCTGAATTTTGGTATTGGTACTTTTTGTCCCTGCTCCGAGCCAGGTGACAGAGGCCGGGAGAGTGCCGGGATTAGACATAGGATAGTTTTTATCCCGGAAAATGTGCGGTTCCCGCGCGATAAACGAATTTTGGCGCAATGGAGTTGCGGGCGTCAGAACTCAGTATGAAGTAGGTAATATATCACTTTGAACTCATAAAAAGTTGAGATTATCATTAAGAGTAACTAAGAGGTTTTCCGACGGATTAATAGCTGTTTTTTTATAAAAGTTTTTTTTTCTGTTAACTAAATACAGTGCGAGCATTTTTTGATACAGCTCTTAGACTAAAAAGGTCAATGACCGCTGGGGACACCTCATTTCATTTTAACTATAATTTCAGGTTAGGTTAGTTTAATTAAAAAATATTCAATTACAAATTACAAAATTTCTATCACCAATCGAGACAGGGTATACAGACGACTACTATACGTGAATTTGATATAATATGTTAAAATTTAAAATTATTCTACAAAAATGGATTATATTTTTGTGGTTACTTCAATTAACTGTATCAGAATCAATGAAGCTACCAAGTCTGCTACTGCGAATCGAGTTTCAAGGTTTTCACACTAGAACCGCAAAGACAGTAAACAAAAATTCGACGTTTGACAACGTTACTTTCAATATAAGTAATATGACTTTTGCTACAAGTCGGATTTTGGTCGGACTATTTACCATATTTGCTAGTAGCGCCCCCTGTCCCGACCTTTGCGTAATATTCCTTATTTAAAAAAATCTTATTGTGTAATTATCGTATCATTAGAAAATATCGCAGCAGGAGACTTGATAGACACTTTTAAGATCAAACATTTAACAGATTCGGGATATAATAGTCGTGATAGTTCAGCGATATGACTGCGTTATAATTCGTATATGTACTATATCTACTATACAAAATGCACATAATCGTAATCTAAAAGTCTTATTAAGATCAATTAGACATCTTAGTTCTACCAGAATAAGAACGTCGTCAAAAGTGTTTAATCGAGACATATTTTCCAGATATTGTGTTATTTTTTAAAACTAGTAGGACCAATATCTTTTCGTATAATACGATTGGAGTGGCAAAGTTACAAACCAATAGCAACGCTTTCAAGAAAGTAATATGCAACTCCAAAAGGACACATCCTAAAAGAATTTAAATCTGTACAATCTCTGATTACAGATGAGTTACCAAATGCTCCTTAATTTAAGATGCTCCCAAATCATGATATTATGTCCAAGTTTATCATTATTCATCTATAGGAATATAATTATTCACCTTTTTATTTCGTCAAAAATGTCGTTATCGCATCGCACGGAAACGTGCGCGAATAAAAGAGACGAATTCGTCAACTTTACAAGAGCACAGCAAGTGGCCTAGGAGCTTCTTAAATTAACAAGCGTTTGGGTGTTCGCCTAAAATCATTAGAGAGTTATCTTTATCCGTATCTGGCATCACCTAATGTACGAAATGATAGCTAAGAGTATCACAGTAAGAAGGCCATCAAAGCAATAGATTAAAGAGGAAAATGGATCATGATTCTGAAAACATTCGATAAAATATACAACTAGATATCAGTAGTAGAAAAGCCGCCATTGTATCATCCGTCATAATTAAAGAGGCTCCCAAACGTGTGAAGAAAACCTATATATATATATATATATATATATATATATATATATATATATATATATATATATATATATAATATACTTGGGCTCTTAAAAAGTTTTAGGGGACCCTTAAATACTTGTACTGCATGTAGATTGAACTACAACAATAATTTATTTTTGTAGTGAACAAAGTAAATTTTTCGAATTTGCTCTGTAACCATTTTGGATAAGGTTGTATATTTTACCGAATATTAATAATATTAACTTTGTGAAGAATCATAATCTGGCCTTATTAAAAAAAACTTAGTATTTTACTGTAGACGACTCAAATATTTTGGATATTCATTTTGTTACAAAAAGTTATGCGTTTTAGCTGGTCTTCGTTAAGACATAAACTCCTACTTTATAGTTGGAGTTGTTTAATTTAATATTTACCTAATAAAAATTTCAGGACAAAAGAGAGATTATGATTAATTTCTCAGGGAATTTCTCGTACAAGTCTTCTTTCAAACAAAAACTCTTCAATAAAATAAATCCATCCTTTTAGGAGCTACGAAAGACGTTAATTTGGTAGGAGGTTGAAATTTAATCTCGTTAGTCAACAAACGCTTCACTATCTAATTATTATTGAATTATAATATAGGTCAGCGTTTGTAATGATATAAAGTTTTAGTTTGTAAAGGAGCCAAATCATTGAATTTGGCTCCTTTATTACAAACATGATTTACATAATATGTATAAGATATGGACATTGGACAGTTGACACTGATTGACAATATTATTATGTTAGATTTTAGGAACGCTTTTATAATATAATTTAAAGGATTAATATTAAATTAGTTATACCCTGTAACCGGTAAATAAAAACAATGAAAAAATACTGTTCTTTAGAGTTGTAGAGAGAGTAATTTTTTCAAGCCTTACTTAGTGTGTTATAATTTACATAATAAATTATATTAAAGTTTTAATAGACTATACATAATGTCTTTAGTGGTTTACACAGAAATCAATTTTTAAATAGACACAAAGAGATATAGATATAGATATATATAGATATTATTCACTACGTTATACGGGTGGTTCTACAAAAATTGGGTAACTTTTAGGGATATTTTGTTTACTGTAGTTTTTATGATAAATTTAAACAAGTATTGGTTGATAAGATAGGTAATATAATGAATATATTGTTGCAAAACGGGCCAGTTACTTTTTTGAGTAGTTTTTAAAATATTTAGATTTTTCTGAATTTGACTGCCAGAGGACTGACGAGGGTCACACAGTACTGATAGATAATGCAAACTTATTAGAAATATATGACATTTAAGGCATTTATTATACTCTTATAAACTAAAATTATAGGACTTTAATTATTTTTATGTATCAAGTTCTTAGTAAGTTAAATATCAAAAAATATTTTATAAAAAGATGGGAAAATACTATCACAACCTCTATAATAGTTTTAACAATTGTAATACGTGTTTTTATTTTTATTTTTAAGTACTTTTACTCAACAGTATACATTCATAATTAAAGTCAACCAACAATAGAATTAAAGTTTTCGCTTTTTGTCCATCTGTTTGTCAGTACGTCCATCTGTCTTTTTATTTGTCTGTCACTAGGCTATATCTCAATAATAGCGATGGCTACATTATTTTTATTTTCACAAAAACGTATAGTTGTGTTGCAGCTATTACGAAAACACAAAAATAATATAATAATATAATAAATAAAATAAATACTTCAGGGGGCTCCCATACTAGAAACGTGATGTTTTTGCTCAATGTCAATAATACAACCAGGTAATTTTAAATACTCTGGAAGCACCCAATTTCGTTCTTACTTGAATAATAAATAATAAAATAATAGCAAAATAAATATTTTAGGGGTCTCCTATACAAAAAATATACTTTTTTGTCCTTTTAACTCAGTATCAATAATGGCACAAGGTCGGCATTTGAAATTTTCACGAAATACTATTTTTTTTCTTCTTTAATAGTAACATTAAAATAAAATAAACAATTGGGGCTTGCATTCGAAAATAGCCATTTTATGGCACGATGTGTCTCTTGCTGGAGTCTGACTCGCGCTTGACCAATTTTTTCAAGATAACCATTGCTTTTGAGGTTCTTTAACATTTTTTCTTTGCCCTTTCTTATTTTTTAGTACATTTTGTAGCTGCATTTGAAAAGAAAAATATATTCTTTTCTAATGCAGCTTTTTTGTAGGGGTTGTTTGATTCTCGGCAAGTCTTTTTAGCGTATGTTTTCTCATTTAATATATTATTTTTCCAGGTCAAATTTGTCTTTTGTGGTAGGCGACATTTATGTTTTACACTAAAATAATTAAACAAATACTTAACACACCTTATTTGTTGCGATAAAAGTGATCATAAGGGAAAAAACGTCAATACGATTTAAGGCAAAGGACTGATGCCAAGGGACTGATGGTATCGACATAAATTTAAGGTTATCATTAAAATTATTGTTTCTTTTCGTATTTTCTAATATCAATACATTACATTTTAAAAAATCATAGTAAAAAATTTTGAAATCAAAATAAAATTCAGATTTATGAGGAATTAACGACTTACCCACAGTACTGAGTTTTTGACTGGCCCTGCGCAAGATTATGTCATATCCGACGAGCTAGCACTCAAAATGTAATAGTGGCAAAGAAATGCTGCAGTTTTTAGCTGACAATATTACCAACTAAACATAATTAATAGTTATTTGACCACGTATACGTGTTTTTTGGTGAAAATTTTCGCATTTGAAAGTTACACAAAGGACTGATGAATGAAACCTATGACAAAGTTTCCTCTTTTTGAAATACATTGTAAATATTTTTACATTATGAAAGTCCTGACATTTATTAATACGTACATTAAAGATTGTAATTATATACCGAGTTTTCTGAAATTAGTCGTAAAATCTGATGTACAGTCTCTTGATTGAACGTATTTGGGTTTGTGACAGGCCAAAGAACTGACGTTTTGAGCATACTCTTTTAATTTTATACAATTTCTAATTAAATTACGTATCTGAAATTGAGTGACCAATTAAAGGAGATTACATACTTTTAAAATTAAGTATAAAATCTTTAAAATACAATGTAATTTAATAAATATTGACAGGTGACAGCGAGTTACCCATTTTTTGTAGAATCACCCATACATATAAATTAAAATGATCTATGGATCACGAAATCGCCTAGAAGCATGTAGGAGATTGTCTCACAAAGCAAGGGATTTTACGATTGTCTACAACATATTTTATACCTATTGAATATTCAAACTTTCGGACTACAGTAATTAGTTAACTATATTATATTTCAATAAAAGAAGTATGCTTTAAAGTTTAATTATACATTTAGCACAACAATACATAAATAATCTTGCGACAAACGTGGATATTGAAATACGAATAATACTATTCCAAACTTGAATTACAGTGAGTTAGCAAATAAATTTGAAAACGGAAATAAATCGGCAACCCTAAAACGCAACCAAAATATTCGAGTCGTGTACATAGAGATCTATGTCAACTGCGAGACGGCGGCCGACACTTTCTCAGCCTCAGCTGTATCTTCTTCCTCGGCCTTCGGTATGTCGAATATCTCCGAGAAGAGAGCTGGCAACACCAGGCGCTGCCAGTTGACACGGCACCACGAGAGCAGGTCGTTGTGTCGAGCGCCGAGCACGCGGATCTCCTGTGCGGCAGACGAGAAGGCTTCCAAACGAGCGGGTACATCAGGGTTGCCGCTGTCCATTATCTTGAAATAAATCCATAAATATTTTTGATTCTATCCAATTTATTTGTTCAAAGGATCGAAATGTAGATATGAAGGAATATTTAATTTAAGAATTTGAACTTAAGAGTCCGTATACGAAATTTTGCCGATGAATACGAAATTGCAAAGGTTCGCTACAGAAATATTATTAAGTTTTTTCCCCTTACTAGATTTAAAAATATAATATACTTATATTAATTATTAGATTTAAAATATATTTAAGCGCGGAAAGCCGACTCGAGCCTTGCGGCGAGTAATATAATGTGAGATTTAGGTTGTTTTGAATCGTGTTTTTTGGCACAATTTGTTTTTTTTATTTTTTTTTTCTCGAATTGGATAGAATTTTATCTATAGATTATTTCTGTCCTTTTCTTTTTATGAATTACAGCTCCAAGTTGCCGAAATTAACAGCAATTCTTTTCCCATTTTCTCTAAAATTTTGCCGAGTTACATATTTTTTTACTCAACTATTTCATATTAAAGTGGTAAAAAGTAATTCCAACATTTTATAGACAACTTTCTCAACAGTACATTGTATTTTTTTCATACCGTTAAGACGTCAATACAATCCATAAACAGGTGATATTCTAAACCTTTTACAGCAAAAATCACAATACTGTCGCGGGTTTGAGTTGGATTATTTAAAAATACTAAAAAAAAAGAAAAATATAGCTCCAACATTAGATTATAATTGAAATGGTCTTACATGTTGTGCATTAAAACTTATAGAAATACTGTATTTTAACTGTTAAATCACGTCTGTTAAATCAGCGAAATCGGCAAATTTCGTATACGGACCCTTAAGGCCGCGACAGATAAACGGTTAGTCTGGCATCAGTTCAGTCCATCAATCTGAGACAGACGGCAGCATGATGCCTGAAAAGTACATAATAAAAAAATGATCAGTCCGTCAATCGAACGGGACGATCATTTTTCCGTCCGCGTCAGTCTGGATCAGACTTATAGGCTGAACCAGAGACCGCTGAACTGATGCCAAACTGACCGTGTAACATATTATGTCGACTTCAGAGAACGCGGTAAGCTCCAGATCTAAAATTGCATTATGTTTTCAGTTATTAATCTTGTTCATTTGTTGGCACAGTTCGCCACATTGAAGACCTTGAATAATAAAAGCATGGTAAATTAGTTAAATTATATTAAACAGGTGTGGTTAAAATATAATAATATTTTACCGTGGTAGTTGCTATATTTTAGAGCGCTTACAGGCGAGCGGCACTTGTCGACGGCACGCGTCGACTGCCGTCGACAAGTGTAAAAAAAATCAATGCAAAAAATCCTGCGACTGCCGTCGACGCGTGACGTCGACATGTGCCGTTCGTCTGTAAGAAGCCTTAGGCAAAGAATACTTACAACCATCTGAAAGGCATCTCTAATAGCGTGATCCAGCGTGTTGATTCTCTCCATATCGTTGAGTCCACTGCGGTGGGGGTTGAAGAAGAGCGAGGCGTAGAACAGAGCCAGTTCCTCATCAGTGATCTGCATCTGTATGACCTTTTGAACGTACGCCAGCATTGCGTTCGCGAATTGAGTCTGAAATTAAAGTGGGTAAGTAAACTCATAGTACACGTGACGATTTAACTGTGCTAATGAACGCACAACAACACAATATTATGCCATCTTCATCACCTTGATGACTGGCAGTAGTCTTCCACTGTGCGTTTTTCGCGTAACTTTCTGCCGCACTGTAAAACTCTGGAATGAAATACTGTCACCAGTAGTATTTCCGGACCAATACGACCTGCAAACCTTCAACAAGAGAGCGTATTCCCTCTTAAAAAGCCGGCAACGCACCTGCAGCTCTTCTAATGTGGCGAGTGTCCATGGGCGATTGTAGTTGCTTTCCATCAGACCCGTTTTCTCGTTTGCCCCTTATTTAAAAAAAAACTGATAGTGTATGCTATTAAACTCTGAAAGTGTTACGTTTTTTTGGCCAAGAAATGCTCATGAGAACAAAACTCTACGTGCTGTTCTACTCACGTCGTAAATAATCTCCAGATGGCTCTTGGTGATGGCTGTGCCGTCTTCGAACACGATGGTCGTCGGAGTGGACACCCTGGTCGCTCTCGTCAGCCATACCTCGAAGAAGCCCAGCTGTGGACAAGTCACACTGACACCTCAGGAAGTAGAAAGTAGGAATCAACTTCTCTGATAGTACGTAGTTTAAAGTTCACTGGATAGTACCATCGAAGTTGATTCATAGGCGGATGGCGGACCAACGTCATTTATGTCCGGTTCTGAGGTTTTGACAGGAGTTTATCTTTTCACTAGCGTTGTTGATTGGTTAATTTTTTGACGCTAGCCAATCAAAAGCAGTAGTAAAAACACAAATAGCTAAAGAAACTCAGAAACCGGGCATTAGTCGGGTTATGATAAGCCAATGGTAATCGTGGTCTGTCAGCTGGCATATAACTCAACCTTCTCTGATGCACCATCGAGGAAATTGATTCGACAGTTGACGGACCTACGTAATCATGATGTCACCATTTGACTCACCAACCATCAAAAAAATATTTTTCATGAAGTGGTACGGATCCTCACACTAATGTTTGTCCTGTGGAGAAGCAATACAATTGCTTTACATAAATATAAATGGAAATGAAGATCAAAGAAGAAAGAGAAAATGAAAAAGTTGAAAATCACAAATTAGTTTTATTTAACAAAAACAACAACAAAAACTTAAAAATTTTAAAAATAGCACGGACCCACTCCGTGCACATAACAAAATATCATATGTTGTTAAAATTTCATAAAGATAATACAAGTAAAAAATTGTACAATATATGAATATACTATTGAATGTCGCAAAGAAATATTTAAATTTCGCAAGCTTCAAGTTATAATGTAGGCAACAGCTTAAAATAGTCGCGGGCGCAAGACATGAGTATTATAACAAAGTCAAATGCAATGCAGATTGCAGTCTTACATAAACATTATGATCGATTCAGACATTCTGTGTACTGAAAACAATATAAACCTACGACAAAATAAAGAACGAAATATATACTGTACAGTCCAAAAATACACTTATATAAAGCTTCTAACAGACATATATATGAGCCGAGCTCTAAGTTTTTCGTAAAGATGGAACTTAATCGAAACCTGATCATACAGTCAAATTTATTTCTTGTTTTTTCAAGAATTTATGATTATGATAATAACTGTGCATGTTACATTTGTTTCTGCCATCTTTACCTTCAGACTTCGGAAAAAGCAATGCAACCTCGGGGTATTTATAATATGAAAACGGAAATTTTAAGACATTGTATATAGGTATACTCTGAAATGTCTACCTACACTTTACCTTGTTACTTCGGACCAATTTCAGAAACATTAAAACGACGTTTAGATGATCTTTTACTTAACACATAATCCAGACATAGTTTGCGTTGAATTTGGCAAAATCTGAAGAACTAAAATATAATAAAATCAAAACGTAATCATCACCACCCTATTAACCAGCAGTACCCACCTTTTTTTTAAACGCAGGGGAAGCGCTCTATGCTTGCCCCAGGTTGGGGATGTGTTTCAGTTAAGCTGAGGCACCACGGGGACTGACCGTCGAGGAAACAGCAGTAACCTTGCATAGAAGAACCCAATCCTCTATCCGATCTTTACCTTAATCAGAATAAGCTGATCATCTTGCGGCAGTAGGTTGAAGCCGGGAATGCGCTTAGCAAACTCCACCAGCTGCTGCACTGACGGGGTCATTCGGTGGGCGATGTGGTACCACAGGGTCGACAGAACGTCGATAGGACGTCCTGTGGATGAACTTGGTGCGTCATCGCCGCTGCTCCCTGTGGACAGTAAGGGTTGATTGACTTCTTTTTCTCGATATATTCTGATTTATAGGGTTCCGTTATCCGTAGTCAACAAGGAACCCTTAAGGTGACGCCGCGTTAAAGTAAGAAACCGTGTTGGATATGTTTTAGATTGCTTGTTTTCTATGAGAGGCTGGGCCGGCCTCTCATAGAAAACAAGCAATGGAACGGCAAAAAATGGAAAGGGCATAAGCAAGAAAATGGTTTTTGTCGCGTAATTTAAAAACCATAAATACATTTCATATAAGCTATGCACATATTAAAGTGTATGCTTCAACCAATTTATGTACAAATTTTGGAATCTTAAATCACTCTCCTCTGTTGGAAAAATAGGAATCCCTTTTTTTACAGAGGTCTTTTCGATTGATAATTCTGTGTTATAAAAGTTGTCCAATCGTGTTATGCTATGGGCAATTCAAAGACAAAGACATGATGAATACTGACAATGAACTTTAGTTTCTTAGCTTTAGTCATTGCTGAGAAAAATCGGCATCGCTACAGCCAAATTATCAAGGCGTCGCCTTAAATAGTTTCGGTCTTTCCGTCCGTCTGTCTGTCCGTCTGTATGTCTGTCCGCGGTTTTTCTCAGAGACTATAGGACCTACAAAGCTGTAATTTGGCATGAATGCACATATTAAAGATGCCGATAAAATGGTACATGAAATCTAAAAAAAAAATATTTTTTTATGGTACCTCCCGGCCCCTACGCATGAAGCGGGGATGATTTTTTTTTTCGCGTCCACCCCATCTTGTGGAGTATCGTTGGATAGATTTATTAAAAATATTATGAGTATTTATATATCATTTTCCGATTTAGGGATCCATTTGTGAAATATTAAGTTTTAAATGAAAAAAATCGTTAAATTCCATCTCCCCCCCCCCCCCCCTTTCTACCAGCTAAACGGTTGCTTCTGGAAATGTGAAAAAATTCACGAGAGTAGGAAATATGCTGAATTTAAAAGGAAAACTATCACGGCTAAGAAGACTTCATTAGTTATTGAGTAATAGTCGCGATCAACTAAAAAAATGTATTCGGCGAAGTGTAGCGGAATTTTTCGTTCAAATTCCTTTAAAAGCAACTGAGATGATGTTGTCAATAAAAACACGTTTTATATGTTTATTCATTTACCATACAAAAATTTTAAAAAACTAGCGGTACTACGGAACCCGGCTATATTGTGCGTGGCCCGACACGCACTTGGCCAGTTTTTTTTATTTGCCAAGATGACCAAAAATTTAACTACTTTCTTTTTAGTCTATCTGATTTTTTGCATAAAAAATGGTGCATTAAATTAAAAAAATAATTGGTGAGTAATCGCAGCAACATGTCTATGACAGGTATTGTTGTTGACAATACCTGTCGTAGACATGTTGACTCGTATTTGGGGCAATAGGTGCACAAAGAGCCCATTCAAACATAATTACCTTCATCGGAATCGTTCAGATTCAGTCGGAACGTTCGTACTTGGATGCCGTCCTTGAGCTCGGCGGACGACGCGCCGAACATTCGGTGCGCGGTGAGGACTATCCTCACCATCTCCTTCGTGAGGTCCTGGTGCAGGACTTCGTTGTCGATCTCCTCCACCGGGGCCGGGACTGGGGCCGGTACCAGGTTCCTAGCGAGATCGGGCATGCTCTCCATGACGGCTTCCCTCGGTCGCTTTGGCACTCTTCCGTACCTGACGGCTAAGAAACGAGTCCTCATTGTACGAACGGTTTCACCGAACTGATGCACACTGCATCGGTGTTAGATCCCTAATTGGAAAATAAGGCGCGGTGCATTGATCTATGCTCTATATTGTTTTCTAACACTACCGCGGACCCCGCACCTGCTATGAGAACGACAATAATTCAACGAGTAGCTCTCTCGCAATTGATCAATCTGCACCTCTATTAGATAAGGATTTAACCCTGTGTAATTTGCAATGAATTATATAATGCGTGTCCATAGTATTACTTATTAGAACTTGTGGGCTGTGAGACTGAGTTTTGCTCGGATATCAAGTATAGGGGCAAAATTTAATAATAAATGCAGTTTTCTCGAGATTTTTTACCCCAAAACTCTGAATATATTTGCAGCCGTTATCAAAAAAAAAATTATGAAAAAAGATAGCGTCGTTTAAAGAATAAGATTATGAGTTATAACATCAAAGAACGTGTGAGTAAATCCGATAAAGACCAATTTCTTGATTTTCTGCATTAATAGTGTCATGTTCCAACAGCCATCTTGTGATTTCAGAATTCAGAGCTGTAGTGGTAATTGATTTGGGTCTGGTTTATCGGAAAACTTAATTAACATCCCATATACATGCGAACTAGATCTCTGCTCTACAGCGGCGGCATAATAATTGCTTGCTCGAACTTGGACCGAAATTGGAAGTAATTTTATCGGCATCGGCAATGGAAGTAAATTTATTGGATCGGCAAGTAATTTTAGGTGGGGCGGATACTGGGAAAACTTTAACGAGGTCCAGAAAAAAATACACTTGTCCTATGTAGCTTAAAAACATTATTTTAATGATTAAAGGTACGTATACCTTATCTAGGTATTAAAGTGTATAGTGTTATTTGAAAAAAATACTTACAGTCTCTGCTCATGCCAACCGCAAGGCACTTCTTGAAGCGGCAAAACTGGCACCGGTTCCTGTTGAGCCGGATGACCAGACACTTGCCGTCCCTGAGACACCGGTACTCTATCTGCTTCTGGATGCTCCGACGGAAGAAACCCTGGAGAGTGAAGAGGAGCAAATGAGCTAAATGCAGAAACCCTGGAGGCTGGAATAGAACTTTACGTACCATCGAAGAAATATATTCATAGGTATTTGACGGACCTAGGTCATTTGGTCGAGTAATGTTAATTCAATGTTAGTGTTGATTCAGACCGCAACGCGACGCGTTATGCATTTCTAAATTTACATTGATTTGACAGATTCGCAAGACGTCTCACGCAATCGAAATCTGTCAAATCCATACTTTATGCCGCACCACGCCTCGCCTCGCCTCGTTGCGTTGCGGTCTGAATTGACCCTTAGTCGAGATTTTTTGCTGGATCTAGACATGCGGTAGCGTGTCAAGCCAAGTTCCAGCATAACAGAATGGCGAGCAGCACCGTGTGTAATATGACATAATGCAACCAAATTACGTAGGTCCGTAATCTGCCTACAAAGCACATTATGATGGACCGCTGCGGGGTGAGCTGCATTTTCCACACAGATACACATGAGAAAAGACGTGAGGCAACTAGAAAATGACAGATTGATAAAGGATCTGTCATTTTGTCTTTTAAATCTGTCAGTATTAATATAAATCAATGCATGCTAAACCTGCTGATGAATAAGTTCGTACAAAGATGGGTTACATTAGTGCAAAATTTATTTCAGGAAGCTTGCTCCAGTGCCAAATAAAAGTTTATGCAGGAACTTTCACTACTTAAGGCGCTATATTGAAAAAACTATCCTTTTTGACGTAATACTATAGGACCCTCAGAAATGTTACAAATCTGGTAATGAGATGTACATATCTTCTATCTATCTAGGTTTGAGAAGAACTAGAAACACGATTAATGTATTTTGCCTCGATACATTTAATTTTCGAAATGACCTCTTAAAAATACGAAATTTGAAGATTATTTTTAAACGAAAATAGATGTATTGTAGGAAATTAGTCTAATTGATAGACACCTTTGCAACTCAAACTCAAAATCATTTTGCTTAAATGCTTCTAGTTATTTTTTAAATGATTATAATTAGGTTTTTTCGCATGTTTTCCGAGCGAGCCGATAGCTTCTGGCCGCAGCGTATTCACGACTTTATAGTCATACAAATTAAGTATAAAATTGCCCTTGTGGTAAAATTACTATAGATATAGCGTCTTAACTATAATATTGGATGATATATTTTAGATTTTAATAGTATTCTTTGTTACATTAACTTCTATCAGGAATAAGAATTGTCCTTTGACTGCATTTTATTTTCTTGTTATTGAAATAAATCAAAGATTTCAAGCATGAGCACTTTGAAGAAAAGTTTCCTTGTTATTTTTTAAAGCAATGTAGATAATTAACAAAAGTTATAACAAACAAACTTTGACAAACACGGAGATAAGAAAAATATTTTCCCGTAGATTTTCCCTCTCTGTTTGCAGAGTGCAGTTTGCAACAAGCTTTAAAAAATCAACAAAAACAGTTTAAACCCAAACTTGGGAGCTTACAAGGAGAAAAGAAATTGACTGCTTCAAAGCGTTGAAAAATTGAAAGCTTTAAATTATTGAGCTTTTGAACGATATTTATTATGTGGAAGCACGTTCCAATATTTAAATAACAATCACGCTACCGAGGTTAGTGCGAAAGTATAAAATTTTTCAGTATTCTATATGAACAAATATTATGAAAGCAATGCATTTTCGTGAAAAAATACTAGTAAAATTTGTAAAATATTAATATATTTAATTAAAGTATATTATTCTGATTTATTTCGAACTGTAAGTATCTATTCCATTTCAAATCATTTTCAATTAAAAAAACTCAAACGGCTATTTAAATGCTGCAGAACTCCGTTGCGTCATAAAACGAACCGTACATTTTTCCGAATAAAAAGTATCCTATGTGCTTTTCCCGGACTCAAAGTATCTCCATACCAAATTTCACAAAATCGGTTTAGCGGCTTGGGCGCGAAAAGGTAACAGACAGACAGACACTCTTTTGCATTGATAATATTAGTATGGATTACTTATTTACCGCGCAATAAAGAAATATACTATGTCTTGTAACTTGACTAACAATTAATTTGAATACATCGTGCATTATTAACCCACTTTTAAAAAGGAGGAGGTTATAATATATTATGTTCATTTGTTTATATTTTTTTGTTTGTTTTTTGTTTACATTCAAATCTAAATAAATCAGAATGCAGTATAATATATATATAGATCAAAGTACTAATTAGGTATTTTATGTAAAATATTTGAAAGCTATTCTGGAAAAAATTTTCAACATCCACACATTTTTAATTAAAACTTTGTCCGTGGAAATTCGTTGTAAATAAATATATATTTATCTCGAAATCTCGTTGAAAGGTATATTTATGTAGGTAGTTGAAATTTATTCAAAATCATAAAAGTGGTTATTGCAGTTAAAATCTATTATTTTTATAGTAAGCTAGATGACGCCCGCAACTCCGTTGCGCCAAAATTCGTTTATCGCGCGGGTACGTACATTTTTTCGCGATAAAAACTATTCTATGTCATTTCCCGGGACTCAAAGTATCTCCATGCCAAATTTTAGCAAAGTCGGTTCAGCTGTTTGAGCGTGAAGAGGTAACAGACAGACAGACAGACAGACAGACAGACAGAAAGAAAGACAGACAGACAGACGGACAGACAGACAGACACACTTTTGCATTTATAATATTAGTATGGATTCTATAGCAGCGACGGTAGGAAATCGCATACGGAAAACGTTAGTACTGTATAGTGTGTACATTTACGGCCGGCCTAAAGATCTCACTTGTGCCTATTTCAATATTGTAACCAGTTAAGAAACTGATGCCCGGATGGTGAAACCAACTACACCTAAATTTTAGGTGTCCCTTAAACCAATATTCCAAGTTTCGTTCTTGATGAATTGACAACCCCGTAACTCTTAGGTGACGTTTATTTGAAATAAAACAACCTATTATGCGATTCATTCATCAAACCATTAGGTGACGTTTATAATTTACGGGATGGATTGACGACGGGATGGAGTGGCGACGACGACGTTTGCCTTTACAATGAATCTGTTATAGAATGGCCGTCTGATATTTTACTTGTAAAATAACGAACTCCCATAATTAATATACATATTTATCACAAACCTTCCTCTTTAATCACTCTATATATTAAAGAAAACCGCAATTAAAGGGAACAAAGGGACATGAGGACAGAAAAAGCGACTTTGTTTTAAACTATGTAGAGATATACGTCACCTAAGAGTTAGGGGGTTGTCAATTCATCAAGAACAAAACTTGGAATATTGGCTTAGGGGACACCTAAATTTTAGGTGTAGTTGGTGAAAACGGCCATTACTGTATCTCAATACAGTAGGTTTCTTAACTTAGTTTGTGTACTAATCATTCATCATTACGTTCTTATCACCCCCACCACCATTACACCATACCATACTTTGCAGCCTTCACAGGAGGTGACGCCGTAATAGTATCCCGATGCCTTGTCTCCGCATACCTTGCGCTACTATAATCATCACCACCACCACCATCACCACCACCACCATCACCACCGCCATCATCATCATCATCATCATCATCATCATCGTCATACTTTGCAGCCTTCGCAGGAGGTGACGCCGTAATAGTATCCCGATGCCTTGTCTCCGCATACCTTGCGCTACTATAATCATCACCACCACCATCATCACCAAACCTTGCAGCCTTCACAGGAGGTGAGGCCGTAATAGTATCCCGATGCCTTGTCCCCGCATACCTTGCGCTACTATAATCATCACCACCACCACCATCACCACCACCACCATCACCACCGCCATCATCATCATCATCATCATCATCATCATCGTCATACTTTGCAGCCTTCGCAGGAGGTGACGCCGTAATAGTATCCCGATGCCTTGTCTCCGCATACCTTGCGCTACTATAATCATCACCACCACCATCATCACCAAACCTTGCAGCCTTCACAGGTGGTGACGCCGTAATAGTATCCCGATGCCTTGTCCCCGCATACCTTGCGCTACTATAATCATCACCACCACCACCATCACCACCACCACCATCACCACCGCCATCATCATCATCATCATCATCATCATCATCATCGTCATACTTTGCAGCCTTCGCAGGAGGTGACGCCGTAATAGTATCCCGATGCCTTGTCTCCGCATACCTTGCGCTACTATAATCATCACCACCACCATCATCACCAAACCTTGCAGCCTTCACAGGAGGTGACGCCGTAATAGTATCCCGATGCCTTGTCCCCGCATACCTTGCGCTACTATAATCATCACCACCACCACCATCACCACCACCACCATCACCACCGCCATCATCATCATCATCATCATCATCATCATCATCGTCATACTTTGCAGCCTTCGCAGGAGGTGACGCCGTAATAGTATCCCGATGCCTTGTACCCGCACACCTTGCACTACTATAATCACTACCACCACCACCATCATAATTATCATCATCATCATCATACCTTGCAGCCCTCACAGGAGGTGACGCCGTAGTGGTATCCCGATGCCTTGTCCCCGCACACCTTGCACGGAGCCGCCGCCTTACCAGCACTCGCACTATCTATATTATGATGATCTGAAAACAAAACTTTATGTTCAGATACTTTTTTAAAACAACATAATCATAAGCTTAGCTGAGATAGAGTTGGAAAAATATGGATACACCATTGCAAAATTCTTTCTGACTATGAAAAAAAAGTTGAGGTACAAGTTTGTGTTCGAAAAAGTGTAATAAAAAATCAGAAATCTATATACAAAAGTTGCTTTTAATTTTATAAGTTGTCTAGTGGAAAATAAATATTAAATTAATTTATTAAAAAAACTACTTTTCTATTTAACTTTGAAAGCTCACAAGTCATAACAAAAAAATACAAAAGTTATCAAGTTGAAATTTGTTGCTCTGTGTTAAGGGGTAAACACTAAACAGTCAACCTTGCAAATTCAAGCAAAGTTTTGGTAAGTTTTAGTATAAAAATTAATTAATTTTCATACTAAAACTTACCAAAACTTTGATAGTACATATAATAATATAAGCAGATTATAATATAATGTCTTAAAAAGTTTGATAAATCTTTGCAACTCTATATCATGGTTATAGGAAACATTCAAAGATTATGTATGTATTTTTCTTAACACAATAATATATAAAGTATATAACAAAAAAGACTTCAACGCGTTAGGCGGCCCATTTTTTTATTTTATTTTTTTCTTACACATTATCCGCAACTGTGTTCATTTCTCGGAACGGTGTATTTTGCTGATCTATGCTACAACTCTATTGACAAATATACAACTCTATTTGCCAATGAAAGTCCACTTAAGTGCATATTACGACCGCAATTGAAAGGGCGCGAATCGTTTACGTACGTCACTTGGTCAGGACTAGTGTCAACTAGCTGTTATTAGGACATATTGATACTAAATAGGATCTAGACCAGTGGGTTTCAAACTTTCTTATTTTGGTAATGCTACTAAGAGTATTACCTTCTAGTTATTATTTGCTAACTACCATTTTGCCTCTCTTTACCCCTAAATATGCTCAGAAAACGTCCGGCCAAAGCTATTAAATAATCACATATATATATATATATATATATATATATGATTATTTAATACCTTTGTATGATCATATGTATGTTTATTATAACTCTATATTTTCAACTCTAAAAAATATTTTTAGTATTAAAATATTTTGTAGTAAATTTACTATTTATTTATATATTTTTTAGTGTTTTACTCTATTTTTTAGTGTTTAAATATTTTGAAGTTAATTTTTGTTCAGGAACCTAGGTAATTACTATTTTAAGCTGAAAAATAACTCAAACATGTTAAATATTTTCGTATGACAAAATGATTTTGGTATTACGTATGTATGAGAATTTCGAGGGTAGCTCGGCCCCTTAAGATGTGTACCTATTCATGCCAAATTACAGCTTTGTAGGTCCTATAGTCTCTGAGCAAAACCACGGATAGACCTACGGACAGATGGATTGACAGACAGACGGACAGACCGAAACTATAAGGGTTCCTTGTTGACTACGGAACCCTAAAAAAACTAAATATATTGTAATGGATAAATAAATAATGGAAAATATATAATGGATAAATTGTGTTCGTTCGATATTATTCGTAGTGTTATTCTTAATAATAACAGTATTCTTGCACTTAAAAACCCTGCTCTTCTGGTAAAGTTTGGGGTAACTTCCTTATTACTAATATATCTAAGTAATAAGAATTCAACAGAGGATTATTCAGGATTGGCGTGCGTGCTAAATAAGATTTCTTGGATAGCGTTAATTTTCCCGCGCCCTTTAAAGGTATTTAATCAAATTCTGTCCAACAGTTGTAGAGCATCAATTCGATGCAAAGAAACAAACAAAAGTATTTCTATTTTTAATTAAATTCTATTAATAATATAATGCTCGTTACTTGCTAAGCGAGGTAATTTTTTAAATATAATTATAATGGAAATTACATTTAACGCATGAGCCGGTAACAACTCGTGTAGTCATTATATTCTCACACGATTCTTGGAAGTCGAACTACTCTACAGATTAAGTATTGTTATATATCATTTTTCTTTTTGATACCTTTGTAAAAATGTTTTACGCGTTTAATTTTTGGCGATAAAGAAAAGTTTCAAGGTATGCGTGAACTTTATAAAGGTTATATAAAACAATAAGGTACGTGTTTACTTATTGTTTTTTTTTTTTATATATTTTCTGAAATAAGCTAATGAAAACAAATTCTCAGTATACTAAGTGTAAAGTATAAGTGACTCGAGTAATATAACTCGAGTAATATGACTCGAGTAATAAACTCGAGTTACTTTAAAGTCCGCCTTAACAATTTGAAATTACTTTTCTACGCTGCGTCTACCATAATGTTAACAGAAAAAAGATCTTATTAAATTATAAGACTTCCTGTTGCAATTTTGTCACGTCGTGCTAGTTAAGAAACATTTCTTTGTGGCTTTTCACATAATAGTAAAATTAATAGAATTTAATTAATTTAAATAGCTAACTAATTACATTTAGATATACCTTAATGTTATTAGTTTGAGAGAAATAGAAGGAAAACGCATACCTAGTTACCTACAACTAGGTACATATTTTGCAGTTACTCATCTATGCAAATATGAAAACTCAAAATTGTCCTATTGCACAATGTTGTCTACATTGTACTTTGTACTTGTGCATCAACTATTTAAGTCACACGCACAGATTCTTCACTGCAAACTTGCGACTAGCGACTAGCCTATAATTTATTTCGGTGAGTACAATCGGGTATAGTACTGGCGATAAAGCAAGTTACGTAACGAGTCGTACTTTCTTCCGCGAATGCCCCATCTCGCTCTGATTCATCTGCGAGAGAGGGACAGCGATATGGTCCCGGAGACTGTCCTTCAGGGTTGTCGCCTTTATGATATTAATTACATAATGATTATCTATAAATATATGGTAGATTTAATAATAAATGGATATTAAAAATATTACAGCCATAAAAAATGAATAACTTATCGTCGTTTTAATATTCCCAATATATTTAGCCTACACAACATTTCACTAGCAATAATAGGATTAATAATAAAATTAAAAATTAAGTTGATTATTTTAAGGACACAAACTTAATAATAATAATAATTCATATTTAAACACGAAAATCAACAGTATGTTGATTGTTGGTATTATTTTTTTTTTAATTAAATAACCATGATACATTTATTATGATGTGGTTGTCAGCCCTGTCAATTTTCCAAAGCAATGGTTGCAGTTCAACAAACTGCGCACGAGTCGAACGTTGAACCTGCACTAACCATCTTCCCTCTCTCTCGCACGCATCCCTTCATCATCACCTCTCTCCGTCTAGCATAATAAAGGCTCTCGAGTATTTTCATTGAAGGCATTTCTTTGGGAAACCTTTGGACCATAGAGAAAAAACAATTCCTCCATGCGTATCAGCTTTAACACCCAATTAGGTACTACTTGGCTCAGAGTAAGTTTAGCCAAAGTGCGTTCGAAAAATGTTTGTCAGCAAAGTTCAAAAACAAAATGTTGACAATGCGATAGATCTTGGAGCCTGGAGGTGACTTGTAGCATCAGCAAAATTGATTCATTAATATATTTTAATACCTGCGGACCTTCGTAATTTTGTCGGATTATGTCAAGTCATGATCATCGGCTGGTTAATTACATAAAAATTAAGTTGGTCCGCTAACTGACTCTCTTCAATTCCTTAATCAAATAATTTTACTAGAAATTATCGCATGCAAATTAAACTGTTACTGCCTCTTTTTAATAATAATAAAATCGGCCAAGTGTGAGCTGGACTCGCGCATGAAGTGTTCCGTATTGTTACAAAGCAAACATATTCAACGGTTCTTGAGATACAGCCTGGAAGCAGACAGACTGACAAACGGACAGAAAAGCAATACGGTCAGTTTGTAAAAACCGTACCACTAATAAAGAGCAAGTCGCTTGCATTGTTTTTTTTACACAAGAAAGGTATCAATTAACCTTAATAAATCATTGTGTATGAGACGTTACAGATTATAAACAGTATTGTGTCCTTGTCAGTCACTTATCTGAGGACTGAGGTACAAGGATAAGGATTGTATAACTATTACGTCTTTGTGCACTTTATGGAACTTTTCTTATCAAGAGAGGGTATGGACACGCTTTCATCACATTGATTTTCTGAGGAAAATAATGTTATCTTAAGCATTTCTTTCGTAGCTACAAAAAAAAATACAATGCATACCACCACAACTTGTTCAGAAATAAGTTACTTGGATTAATTATAATGGCTTAATTAAAATCTTATTCCCTTACTCCGATTGGCGATTCCACTATTTTAAACATTAATACAGCTTAAATCCAGTCCGGATAAAGACAGATTTTTGGAGTTTCAACCAATCAGAATAAGTTTTGCATATTTGGTTGACTAAAGTGTGATCGTTTCAAACTGCATCGAAGCTGTAAAGGGGGTGCGTGGACTTTGGCTCGACGATCTTAATCGCCTGTGTGTCAGCAAAGAGCCGTGAGCCACGAGCCTGGGGGTTACCATGCCCCAGGCTCGCGGCTCGCGGCGCGTGTGAGTGATTCTCGTGTGTCACCGACGCGAGCCGAATAAGTTCGCAAACTTAAAACCGGCGTACTTTAAGTTCGTATGTGTGTCACCCCCTTATTATGCTACGCGCACACTTTGACGTAGCAGTGGGGTGGGCCGAATTTTTCATACAAGTTTTAAGCGCGTTGTGTCATCTACGAAAAATGCGACCCATTCCGCTGCGACATAAAGCAAAAAACAAACATCGTCCATCTCTATAAAATAAAGACGCCGCGTTAAAGTAAAAATCTATGTTGGATATGTTTTAGATTGCTTGTTTTCTATCAGAGGCCGGGCCGGATAACAAGCAATGGAACAGCATGGTTTTTGTCGCGTAATTTAAAACCGTAAATACATTTCATATAAGCTATGGCCTAATTAAAGTGTATGCTTAAATCAATCTACGTACAGATTTTGGAAGCTTAAATCACTCTCCTCTGTTGGCAAAATGGGAATTCCTTTTTTTACAGAGGTCTTTTATTATGTGTTATAAAAGTTGACCAATCGTGTTATGCTATGGGTAATTCAAAGACAAAGACATGATGAATACTGACAATGAACTTTAATTTCTTAGCTTTAGTCATTGCTGAGAAAAATCGATATCGCTACAGACAAATTATCAAGGCGTCGCCTTAAATGTTAGATTTAAATATTGTAATAGTGGTACTGATGATGATAATGATAGCACTAATGATTTAATGATGTAACAATCGTTAAAATAAAACAAGCAGCACAGAACCACGGTCTGGTGGTTTCACAAATAATACGGAAGTTAAAATCTTTAATTACATATAAATCTAAATGCTATTCTATTTATAATTACTTTTACCGTGGAATTACGTGGTCACGTAAATCATGTTACGTAGTACGTACACGTGTAGTGATGTTTTAACCGACTTCCAAAATTATTATCATACATTATCTTTATATTTTTATCACACAAATAATAGGATTTTTAATATTGTATGGGCAAATTCATAACGTTGGGCCATTGCTCGTAGAAAAAAAAATATATATCCACAGCCGAACATATTAAACCTCTCGTTTTTTGGAAGTCGGTTAAAAATAAAGGTTAAAGTAATACTAGACGTACTAGTAATACAGGACGACCTCTGTGGCTCAGTGGGTGGGCTGTCGGTAGCTCAAGCCGGGGGTCGCGGGTTCGAATCCCGCCGACGGGATAAAAAGTTTTCAAAGTTCCTGGGTCATGGATATGCATTAATTAAATATGTGTATAATATAATAAAAAATCTTAAATATATGTATAGTATAAAAGTATTAAATATATTTCCGTTGTCTGGTACCCGTAACACAAGTCCTTCAGGTATTTACCACGGGGCCAGACTGACGTGGTGTGAAGCGTCCATAGATAATATTATTATTAATTATTAATACTTTCAGCGCTGCTACTTCCACAGAGAACTTCATAAAAGTGACAATTGATTTGTGTCATTTACATAAACAGATATAAAGGGTTTGTAAATAAATTGTATGTATACCCTAAACTCTAACGTATTAACTTTGTTCGTTCGTATCACTTAGTTTTGTTACACCCTGTATAATGATTAGTATAATAAGTACATATATGGACTTTTTATTGACGTAATGTCTTACTGAAGAAATGAAAGCATAGAAGAGATTGCTGTGACATTTACTTGCCCTTTCAAGTACTTTGAATCTCCAAGATTAGTTATAACGCGGAACCTTTTCCATCCACACTAATATTATAAACTAGCTGTCCCGGCAAACGTTATTTTGCCATTTAAAGTATGTATTTCTACTTCATCAGTTGATACAAAATCTTACCCCCTCTTTTGTCCCCTAAGAGGGGTGGGGGGAAAATTTTTATACACTAGATGTTAAGTTGGAAAAAACAGTTAATAATATGAAGTAAGTCCATTAAAGAAAAAAGTTTGATACAAAATCTGACCCCCTCTTTTCTCTCCTTAGAGGGCTGGGGGGAGGGGGGGGGGGTGATTTTTATACACCAGATTTGGAGTTGGAAGAAGACAAATATATCTGCGAAAACCGTATGCAAATCGGATCAGTAGTTTTCGTGTTAAAGCAAGTCATTAAATACAAAATCTGACACCCTCTTTCGTTTCTTTAGAGGGGTGAGGGGAAAAAATTTATACACCACATTTTAAGTTGGGAGAAGACAAATATATCTGCGAAAACCGCATTCAAATCGGATCAGTAGTTTTCGTGTTAAAGCAAAAGTCTTGTACAAAATCTGACCCCCTCTTTCGTCCCTTTGGAGGGGTGGGGCGAAATTTTTTATACGCCACATGTTAAGTTGGAAGAAGACAAATATATCTGCGAAAACCGCATTCAAATCGGATCAGTAGTTTTCGTGTGATAGTGGAACAAACATACAGACAGACAGACAGACAAAAAAACTGACCACTGTTTAAATATTTTGAAGTTAATTTTTGTTCAGGAACCTAGGTAATTACTATTTTAAGCTGAAAAATAACTCAAACATGTTAAATATTTTCGTATGACAAAATTATTTTGATATTACGTATTCTATGAGAATTTCGAGGGTAACCCGGGCTCTTAAAACTACTTGTTGCGCTAAGCAATCAATGCCTGTGGGCCCTATCGGTAGGTCAACTAGAAATTAGAATCGGTCTTAAATACTTTACTGCCTAAAAACTGTATTTTTTTTCTAGAAACTTTTTTTTTGGTGTGGTTTTTGGTGATACTGAGAGAGAGACGTGATGCCCTAAGGACGGATTTTTTTGCTTCTTCTCGTGATATTGTGATGGCCTAGGCAATTGCTTAATTTGATTAAAAGGGCCCATTCACTATCCTGCATTGCAGTCCTGCTGCAGTCCGCCGTGCAGGCCTGCAACTCCATTCACTATCCTGCGTGCAGTCCGCCGGCTTATGCAGGATGTTGCAACAAATACTAAAAACAAAATAAAATTTAAGTATGTTTAAATTTATATTAACTATATTCAATAACTATAACATTCTGGCAATAAAGACATTTGAATTTGAATACAATAAACGTGATTCTTTGGCCTTTTGCGCTCTATGTCGATAATGGCAACAGATGGGCACCTTAAGATTTCACGAAATCTTCAATTAAAATATGTGCAATTTAATTACTAATAATAAAATTAAAGTAAAATTAAAATATTAGGGCGGCTCCCATACAAAAAACACAAATTTTGGCCTAATTTTGTTCACTACACTACACAAAAATAGTACGGGACCCTTCGTGCGCGAGTCCGACTCGCACTTGGCCGATTATTACTATTCTTTGAACCGATGTTTAAGTACACTAACTTGATGTACTATCACTATCCCGTAATGTTTCGCGCTAGCTCCCTTTCCTTGAGGGAAATTTCCTTTCCTTCGATACTTTGCCATCTTTGACAGCCGGCACCCCTTATTTGCGGCCAGATTTAATTAGCCATACCTATATTATAATAATAAGAAAAAAATAAGCTTCCATTTGATATATAAAAGATCAATATACGTTATGGATGCAAAAATGTATCGGAATGGTACCTGTTCACACCTGGTTACAATAGGGTTGCGGCCGGGTGCCCAACGGCACACCGGATTTTTCTAAATCTCTATACTCATTGCCATGAAATGAACGATGTTTGCTTTCAATACCTGATGATTACATTTTATCCCGCAAACTTAATTTTTCAAAAAAAATTTAAAAATATTTGCGGCCACATTTGGACTGGCACCCCAGTAGAAATATGTTCTCCTTATCATAAATATTTGTAAAATTGTGGTTTTAATCGTGTACTCGATACCTGCACAATTCTGCAGTGGGATCTAGACTATAACAAAAGATACGTTTATTTTTTGACATGTTGTAGCGTATGGGCGCATTTTCACTGGTCGATAGGGCTCGCATGCGGGGTGCGGGAGATTTCTGAAACACATGCCTCGACCAATCAAAATGCGCCATTAGTTGTCATAGACTCCCGTATGATGTATACCGCACGAGTTAACGACTAATGAAAATGCGCCCTTTTTTTTTTTCGAAAGGGTCTAAGCTACTGGTCTGGTTAAGACCATGGTAGTTTAATCGTGGTTATAATTACTAGTCTGTTGCTAGTTGGTTTGGAGATAAACAATGAGGGGGCCTGGCCCCCTCCCCTAAAGTCACACGTGTGACATTCTAATCGGGCAATATTGGGGAGAGCTACGAAAATAAGCTGTTTTCATCTGACGTGGGGACACGGATCCCCCCTGCTCTTAAAAATGCGCCCTATGTTACACGATGTTATAAAATGTTATCGTGTTACACAATGTTTTATAACGTTATATAACTTCTGTCTGGGAGGACCTTTAAGAGTTAAGACCAGCCGATGACTATCATAATTGATTTGACATAACCCTACTAAAATATAATGAAGGTCCGTAATTTGCCTATGAATTAATTTTACTGATGACGTGTCTCGCTTGCGTTAAACGCCAAATCCCAAATATTTTAAAACGTCTTGGCTAGGGGCTCAGGAGGATAATATTGTTTAATTAATTGCATTATTATTATAAAGTAACATTATTATATATTTTGTATGTATGTAATTATCATGCTCTAGGATTTGTTGGGATATCGGATTTGAGCTTGAGGGGAATGCTTAGATTCCACCAAGACGATGGTAAAAATTCACTGGCTGGCTGGCTATTGCTGCCGTTTTATAGTCATGGTCACAGTGACGGATTAACCCTTAATCAAATTAAGCAATTGCCTAGGGCATCACGTCTGAGGGGGCACCAGAAGAAGGACAAAAAACATCCGTCCTTAGGGCATTACGTCTCACCACGACGTCTCACTCTCACGTTAGCACAAACCACACAAAATGTTTCTAGGAAAAAACTTATGTTTTAGGTGGTAAAAGCATAGACTTATAATATATACTGTAAAAGTTTAAAACCGATTCTAGTTGACATACGGATTGGGGGGGGTGGGGGGGGTACGTCACTGCATGGTCATGGTTATTTTTAATTAGACTCAGGGCCTGTTTCACCACTTCCTGATAAGTGTCGGATAGAATATCCACAACTTATCTAACAGATACTCCATACTTTTTTCAGATAAGTTGCGGATAGCCTATTCGATACTTATCAGAAAGTGGTGAAACAAACTCTTAAAATCGTAGACATAATCTAACGATTTTTTTTTATCGAAAGCTTAATTTAATCACCAAGTTCTAATCACCATTCGTTTAATCTACGGAATCGAGATTAAAAACCGCACAGTAGTGAATTTACAATGGTTTTAATTAACAAGGATCGCATTGGAAATGAATACAAATGTGTTTAGTTTTTTTTAAGGCGAGGAAAGCGGAATTGTGCTTGGCTAATATAAAGTATTATTTTGTACATTATAACGTATATTTTTGGTCGGGTTATAATACAATATTTTAACCCGACCAAAAACTTTCGAAAAAGGTTTTTTTATGATTAAAACTACAAAAAAATCTTCAGTTCGTTTCTAAAGAAACTTAAGTATGTATAACTTAACTGAACTTAACTGTTATAAATAACACTAACAAGCCGGCGACTAGTATCTTTATAGTAGTAAATAGTAATTAGTGCTTGTCGTCGGTATGCTCCTGAAGCGGTATTTGCATACAATCTGTCGTCAGTACAGTAGCGACAGGCTTCTTGTATGGCGCATTTAATATCATGGCGATCACGAATTTCATTATCTAACCATAAACTTATAATATACTGTCGTAATCTATACTGTATTTTATTTCGATGACTATTAGTAACTTACAAATAGCTTGTAAGGAGTTTATTGGTTTAATAGTAAGAAAAAGTTTGTATTCAAATTATTCAAACATTTCTACACTCTTAAATTTAATATTTTCATTACATAATTATAGATATACAACAGCGTGTTAATTAGTTTAGTTTTTATTTTGTAAACAATTTTAAGTCATCTACTTTTAAAAAAAATATATCTATTGTTTTTTACCAATCTTATAAATACATTATAGGTAGGTATTGTTAAAAAGACTTAGAACATATTTTATGGTAGTTTATATCACAAATATCTAATGTCTAAGGCAGGGATCAATCTCAATCCAAAACGATAACCTTGCACACAATCAAAGACCAAGCGTATACGCAACGCAATAAGATTCATTTTAGCTTAGCATAAAACTGTAGTTACTAGGGGCGGATCTTCTCTATTTTTCATGTTTTTTTTAAATATCTTTGGAAATAAATATTAAGAAACAAAATTGTTCGGTTAAAGATATTTTAATATAGATTTACTAACAATTTATTCAAATAAAATGTATAATTATCCTAGTTAATACTTATATTTCGATGAATTAGATTTTTTTCGGAGGTGAGTTTGTAAATTAATTACAGGCAAAGTATTACGTTTTATAAAAATGTTTATGGTTTAAAGTCTTTTCAATATTGTGCTTTATATCTCATATTTTTTTACATTTCGTTATTATATTGGAACTATGTAAACCGGGAGTCACGGAATAACAAATTGGGGTTTATGCCCGCCTTAATTGTATGTATCTAGTGTTTATGTGCATGATGGAAGAGACTGGTCTCCAAGACACAGGAGATCCTTGTGCGAAATCCTAGTATTTGTGTAAGATTAGCGTGTATTTTTTTTCAATAAAGATTTGTTTATTTGTTTCAACATTATCTACGATTAAATGTTTGATGTTTTAATGTTTAATATTTATAACTGAAGTTCGTAGTAGACAAGTTCAGTGTTTGAAAATAGTTGAAAAAACGTATTTCCTAAAAGTATATAAATCTTACCTTTGCCGTAGTTTTTATCACACTATAATTTTTGTGAGGTATACAGATGCTTACCAAAACTTATTGAGACATCAAAGTGCAATATTAAGCAATAAAAGAACTTTATAAAGATCGCAGTGCCTTCAGTCACGCTAGAATAAATAAATCATATCACTTAGAACTGCACATAATCGCAGTTTGAAGAAAACACACGTTACAATACTTAACTATTTATTTCTCTGAATAACTACCGTCGAGTACAATAGTCACTTGTAGCCGAGTTGCAGGAAGACGGGAATGGAGCCCTTTGCAGGATGAGCTCTGCTTATAAACCCGTCCACCCCCTCCGTTCCCGCCCCGTGTTATCAGTGTTGCTATTGCAATAAATAATATTTAGAAAATATGGAATATAAATTTGGGAAATATGACATTCGGCCATCGACAACACACGCCACCTCCTGATGCGCAAGTTAATCAAAAATATGGCATTCGGCTGTTACAACATGCTTTGATCACAAAAATAGTACTTTTGTACAATTACAACAGTAAACTTATGAGTTATGACTCTCTTTCTCAAGATCATCTTTATAAATTATAATGAGAAACGAAGCATTACTGATTACTATAATATTGTAACTACTGTTTTTATATATTACATTACTGTTATTATAATTAGACATCAACTGCGATAACATGGCGCGCCCCTCCAAATGACTGTTTCAATGTGTGTGTAGTCACATCCTTATGAAAGAGTTTGTATGTAGTAAGTATTCAACCAATCACAGTACACGTTAATATTTCAGTTAATGTCACTTATTACCAAGATTTGTTGGTCAACTAATCATAACTAGCCTACCGCGCAAGACAACGCACATCAAACGTGTTGACAACGCACTTCAAACGTTTTGAATTTTGGAGGGGCGCGCCATATTATCGTAGTTGATCTCTACTGTCACGTATTTTTAACTAAGTGTCAGTGGGGTGGTGGCGTATTATCAGTGTTGCTATTGCAATAAATAATATTTAATTTAGGAAATATGGAATATAAATTTGGGAAATATGACAATAGCAACATGTAGACAATTGCTGTGCAGCGCAAAAGGGCCACTAACTGTAGCCTGTAGCTGTCGTGTACTACCGCTACAAAAATTTAATATTATACTAGACGAAGCCCGCAACTCCGTTGCGCCAAAGTTCATTTAATGCGTGGGAACCGTACATTTTTCCGGGACTAAAAGTGTCCTATGTCTTTTCCCATTACTCAGAAAATCTACATACCAAATTTCAGCAAAATTAGTTCAGCAGCTTGGGCGTGAAGAGGTAACAGACAGATAGACAGGTAGACAGACACACGGACAGATAGACAGACACACTCTCGCATTTATAATACTAGTATATAGTTGGTTCTAAGGCCTAAATTGAAAAGGACTCATTGGGCCATATTGAATAACCATGATTGCCGCACTATTACAACGCAGTAGCATGCCCAATTTACGTTGTTGATAAGAAATCAAAGATATTTTAAATAGGCCAATATGTACGTCCAAATTGTTTGTATTTTCCATTTAACGAGTAAAGGAGGACAGGCGGCATAAGATACGAACGCGATATTTTTAAACTATTTATTTTATACTTTATGAACATTGTAATATCTGCGAAATTTACTAAAATTTCTCATAAATTACAATGAATAATTTAAGGGTAATTAGGTGGGTAAAACATAAAGCGTCAATCATCTCACAGATTTGAATGTAGCGGCCTTAAGTCGCCCGTTTGCACTACGATGCCGGGCTAGCACGGCCACTAGTAAAGTATAGACAAACTGTGGAGATAAACTTAAGGTGAAGTTCCGATCTTTTTTCGTTCCGAAAAATTCAATTAAAATGCCACTTTATGACAGACTATAGTCCTAAAAATTCAAATAATATCCTACTTTATGACATATATTATAGTCTGTCATAAAGTGGCATTTTAATTGAATTTTTGTCGGTCGCGATTAGCCGCGGTAAAGATCAGAACGGCACCTTAAGTTTATGTCCACAGTTTGTCCATACTTTCGCATTTCTACTGGTGGCCGTGCTTGCCCGACATATAGTACGTTGACATACGTAATGGTAAGTATGAGTATAGTTACCATTAAGGAAATGCAAAGCATCCATTAACTCGGCTTCAAAGGGAATCAGATTATTCCTGCTTCTACTTAGCTCTATCTTATATCAACTAACAGTGTTAACTAGGAGGAATTCCATTACAAATTGTCATTAGAAAATAGAGAAGATAACAATGATATTCAACATAAACAGATTTGTTACGTTCATACTATTTTCCGGCTTAAATCTGTTCCGAACAATTTTCAAATGGAAGTGTCTAACGTGCCGCTAGTGGTCGTTTAGGGATACCCACTAAAATACCGTTGTCGGGTTGTCGGCATAATAAGGAGGAAATCGCTAGTATGCCGCTAGTAGTATTTTAGTAATGTGCGCTAATAAACCGATGCATTATGCAGATGGCGGTAAAATAAAGCGTAGTGTTTCGCCGCTGTAGCCACTCAGGCTTAGCATTACAATATTTTTAACCGGCTTCAAAAAAGGAGGTTATCAATTCGATGCGTATGTATCTTGTATGTAATATCATGTATTAATAATATGTAATATTTGCAGACAGCAGAACTGCCCAGTTTTCGTATATGTAAAGCGCTAGCTGTTGGCTCAATGAAAATAAAAATAAATAAAAGGCGAAAAAGATGGTTGAAAGAATTTTTGCTCCACGAAAAATTATGAATTATGAACTTTCTGAACTACTTGGAACCAGCAAACTTAATAAATTACCTACGAATGGATTCCAGATCATAAAACATAATATAAACTGACTTTAATACAGATTTAGCAGTTCCCACTACAGATAAAAGGTTGAAACCATCTGGCAACACTGATTAAATCAGTTAGAAGCCACATTTTTCCGATTTAGGATCCTAGATAGGATCCTAGCTTTCTAAATGTTATTCCACTTGACTTAATTTTTTAGGATCCTAGCTAGGACTTCCTAGCTAGGATAAGTGGAATAAGCGCTTTAGTCTACATCAGCGTCTGAACAAATGTGCCAAATTCCAAATGTGTATGTATGTTTTTATGTTTGTGTTAGCATATCTCCGGAACTACAAGTCCGATTTGAGTAGTTCTATTTTTTGACCGACTTCCAAAAAGGAGGAGGTAATATGTTCGGCTGTATGTATCTTTTTTTTTTGTATGTTCAACGATAATTCAGCCGTTTATGGTACGATTTTCAAAATTCTTTTTGTGTTGTATAGGGTTTTGCTCGAATTTGGTACCATGTTCACAAAAGTGGTGATCTGATTATGGGATCCTTGAGGAATCGAGGGGACTTCTTGAAATTTCTATGGAAACATATAGTGATTTTGATTTTTTCTGAAGCAATCGAGGTAAATGCTACCAAAAAGTAAGACTTCGCACCAGGTTATATCCTGGATCCCAAGGTACCGAACAGAACTTTTGAATGCTTATAGGTAGAGGTTCGGGGATTTCGGCGTTGTTTAATCCTTCAGACCCCGCGCGAGCACCGATGATCGCGACAGCAATAGAATACAATAGCAATTCCTGGAAATTCCGACTGAAGTATTAAACAACTGAAAGCATAAGCCAACACATCAGTTTGATTGATTATCATCATCACAACCATGGGTCATCACACTATGACCCAATTATTGGTACTTTTCGTGATATTTTGCATCGAAGCAGATGTTTTTGATGATAATTTCGCTGTTTGTGGACCGATTTTCAAAATTCTCATGTTGTTGTATAGGATATAATTTTAATTTTGTATAACAATTACGGAAATGGTGAGTTGATGATGGGATCTATGAAAAATCGAGGGAAATCCTTGAAATTTATCAAAACACTCATAGTGGTTAAACTGATGTTTCTAGTAAGTTAAACATATGTTACGAATTACGAATAAGAGAAATTTTATACGAGGGTGTCTCTTGGTCCAAAGGCACTGAACAGAACTCCAAAACATTTAAAGAAAAAAGTTTGGAAATTGCAGCATCGCTTAGATAACTGCAAGCATTTACCACAATTTTGCTTACAGTAACATAATGTGAATAGATAACATTCGCATTGGTTAAAATTACACATAAAGCCTTATTTTGTAGATAACTAAAAAGAGTGAAATTATTATTTTTAAGAAAAAAATTAAAACCGACTTCCAAGGTAAAAACAATAGTAATATGAACTAAAAAGTATTAAATAACTCTTTAATAGTGCCTTTTTCAGAATTCGTCTAAATCTCTACTGTTTCTGTACATAATATACTACAGTCTTCATTACTTTGAAGTCGGTATCAATCCCAAAAGTTTCATATATTTTGACTTTACTGAACTCACGATTAAATTAGCTGGTACCGACTTCAAAATAATGAAGACTGTAGTATATTATGTACAGAAACAGTAGAGATTTAGACAAATTCTGAAAAAGGCACTATTAAAGAGTTATTTAATACTTTTTAGTTCATATTACTATTGTTTTTACCTTGGAAGTCGGTTTTAATTTTTTTCTTAAAAATAATAAATTGTTGTTCAAGGTATGATTCAACTTAAAAGGCCCATTCACTAGTGATAGTGAATGGGCCTTTTTAGAGTGTAGGGAATACTGCAAGTTTCATCAAAATCGGTTCAGTAGTTTTTTAGGATACGGAATTTTAATTCTTAATAATTTAAAAAATTAAAATTCCGTATCCTAAAAAACTATTTTGAAGTAGTTTTATCTTTTTAAAAATATTTGAAAAAGCAATGCATAAAAAATTTGAAGAAGATTAACTTCTAAACTTTCGCGTTGCATTATAATTGAAACTTATTATTCGGGACTTAACGCGACTTAATCTAATTCTAGTAGTAATGCTACTACATACTTTTTACTCGACGTTTCGGCCACAATAGACATAACTACCAGTACTTCGATTGCTAAGAGACGGACGAGTAATAATATCTGTCATTTCTTTCGGGTTTCGCCAGTATAAGTTAAAGGCTGGCGCGCTGGCTGGTATAATTTATTTTTAAAAATAAGATTTTGAAATTGAATTCTGACAGTTTTCTTTGCATGTGCCAACTGCCAAAATATAAACAGCAACTAAATTTGTAGGTAACGACCCTAGCGACGACTTTTGTCATAATACGTCAAATTTTTTTTTTTTTACATCAGTTCTAAGTCGGCATACTCTATCATTCTGTCTAATCTGTTTCGGCCGTGTTCAAAAATTAACTTCATTCATAAATAAATTCAATATTTTGAAACATGAACTGCAATTTGGCTTTCAAAAGAACAAATCAACTCAACAAGCATGTTTCAACGTTACTAAGCAATTGCTGCATTGATGAAAAGAACCACTGTATAAATACTCCTTTTATTGACATGACTAAAGCTTTTGATTTTGTTTCACATAAATTACTACTAATCAAACGCGACTTCAAAATTTTGCGTAATTGAGGATTAAAACTCCCTATCTCCAAAACTACCAAACCGATTTTGATGAAACTTGAAGTATTCCCTAAGTTGAACCATACCTTGTACATACAGAAAAGAACTACTCAAATTGGACTTGTAGTTTCGCAGATATGCGAACACAAACATAAAACATACATACATACACATTTGTTCAGACGCTGATGTAGACTAATCACTAACATACGAAAACTGGGCAGTTCAGCAAATATTACATAATAAAATATTATAATTGCGAAAGTGTGTCTGTCTGTCTATCTGTCTGTTACCTCTTCATGCCTAAACCGCTGAAACGATTTTGCTGAAACTTGGTATGGGGATAATTTGAGTCCCGGGAAAGGATAATTTTTATTTCGGAAAAATGTACGGTTCCCGCGCGATTAACGAATTTTGGTGCAACGAAGTTGCGGGCGTCATCTAGTATTACATGATACATACATACGCGTTGAATTGATAACCTCCTTTTTTTGAAGTCGGTTAAAATATTGTAATGCTAAGCCTGAGTGGCTATGGCTACAGCGGCAGACTAAACACTATGCTTTATTTTACCGCCATCTGCATGATGCATCGGTTTGTTAGCGCACATTACTAAAATACACTAAAATACCACTAGCGGCATACTAGCGATTTCCTCCTTATTATGCAGACAACGGTATTTTAGTGGGCATCCCTAAACGATCACTAGCGACACGCTAGACACATCCTTTTCAAATTCAAAATTGCAAACATTGACAAATTTTACAGATAAGTGAAACAAAAGATACGAAAACCCATTTACATAAAAGAGACAGTTATATCTTCAGTCTCTTTCTTCGCCTGAACTATGACGAAAATTCGATTTTTCGATTCGATTGTTCGAAAAAATAATTGAAAATGTAAATAATCGAGGTATTTATTGCAATCAAGATATGTGGTAAGAGATTCCATGTGTTTTTTTTTTCTTTTGAGTCATAATTTGTACATTTTCGAAACACGCACGACGTCATTTTCAATTTATTTAGGTAAGACAAGACGCGGCACGTTCGTGAAGTGCGTTCGATGGTTCGATGCAGACTAAATAACAGACGACCCAATTGGGCCGTATTTGAAGCTTCACAACGCGCGCGGTAGTAACATATCTGCTTTGAGTTTTTTATTTGATATAAGATAATAATATGTCGAACTACTTTATACTTGCTTCAAAATAGTTGGTATTTTTTAAGCTGAAGGCTAGTAAAAGTTCACCAAATACCAAATCTCACTTGGGGAGAGGGTGTAAATAGTCTTCTAAAACGTCTTACGTCATAAATGGATGCCCGTTTAATTTGAATATTAAACTCAATGTCTAGTTATTATGGAAGTACAAAATATTTTTGATAAAATTAACAGTTCGTAATGTTATCTTACTTTTTTATGGTCGTTATGGAAATTAAGCAAACATACGGTTGGACATTAAATGTTAAATAGATAAACAAACTGAAGTACAAAACAACTCGAGCATGGAGCTACTAAAAGATTAAAAGTAATTGCTGCAAATGGGCTGCTATTAAGACGCTGACAACTGCCAATGACCTTGGTCTCGCATCACTCTCGCACCTGTCGATTTCCATGCCAGAGAGACAGAGATGTGAAGTGTTCACTCGGTAGCGCGGATACATTTTTCGTTTGTTAGAGGAAAAAATAAATATTATGGGAAAACTAGATGTCAGAACCGAAAATTAAATCCGGCAATCTTTGGATTTTTGTAAAAGGTATCAAATAAACAAATTTTTAAAGCATAGATTGTATTATTACTTTAGTTAGAACTGTTTAAAGTTCCTGAAAGATGTGACTTTGGTATTTTTTTTCATCCAGTAGGAGAACGTTATTTTGTTATTTAAATTCGACAAGCTTTTCCAAATATAATCAAAAGTCACATATATTTTTTTGTGCCAGTCAATGAAATACATACGTCTATAAAACTGCACAAAGATGTCGAATTGGCAGCTGTCTTCCCCTTAATGTGAAAATTAAAAATAAAAGTCATTCCTTCGAGTGCCTAAAGACCGATGGTATTATCGGCTATTTCCAAATGCGAAGGCTGTATGTGTCAGAAAATAATGGAAAATGAAAAGCGATCAGAGAGATTATGGAATTAGCTACTAATTAGCTACTCATCTGAGTAAAGGCCTATTACCTATATGCGGGCTGTACGATTGAATACGATTGGGCCGATACACGTCATCTTGATTGGATTGTATTTGTACTAGTCCGGTCAGCCGTCTTATTATGTATAGATCTACCAGAATCTGATGGCAAAAAGCACGGCAAACAGTGAGAAAATAAATTGACTCTAGCAATACCGGGGTAATTGGAATAAAACATTTTGATCCTTTTTTCTTCTTATAGTGGCTGATTAAAAATAATATAAATAAAATATAAAAATAATATATTTTAAAATAATTAATATAAAATAAATAAAAATAAATTAGGATATTTTTTGAAAATCTGCTGTCAAAAATTGCCATCAGATTCTGACAGACCTATAATTAGTCAATTTAAAAAGTATAAACGTCATAATATTTATATAACAACTTTTTTTTTTCATTTCAAACGTCAACATTGTGATCATAAGATTCATAAGCAATAAAGCACATAAAGTTCATGTTCATTAAAGTTACATAAAAAGATGGGTTTGCACCAGGTTATACAACGGTTCCGGTACCGAACAGAATTTTTGAAACCTTATAGATAGACAGAGCCATCCATGCTACGCGGTGAGGCAGGCAATAGGAAGCCGATACGGCCATAGGAAGCCGGCCGCCCGCCATTCCGGTTTCAACGAGTGACGGCGCCTGTCGTTTTCATCTGTGTCAAGAAATATCAAAATACGCCGTCCTGCATCGTTAAATGGTGCAAAAACAATTCTTGTGCTCAACCTTGAAACCTTGTGGGATTACGTTTCACAAGTAATTAGTTGAATATTTATGTATCACCACCGAAATAACGAATTTAATTTATTAGTTTTCAAAATTGTCTCGGGAGTCTCGGAACACAGAACCTCAACCAGTGCTGCATGCTGGTCGCAAGATATTTTTCCCCATAATAGGGGCAAAATATTATTACTCCTGACAAATGTTTATTTTTAACCTAAAATTCGTTATTCATTTAAAATCTATTAATATAAATAAAATTGGAGTGTCTGTTTGTAGTATTGAAAGATTTTTTTACTATTTGCATATTAATCTGTATACGATACATACTGCATACACCAAACAACATTCTTTACAATTTTTGTATGCATGTATGTATGTCTGTCTGTTTGTCTGTTCTTAGTTGAAACACATAATTTATTAGGTATAGATATTTAAGTATTTACTTTTTTTAGCAATTACTAATGAATGATGATTAACAATCTAGTTTGATAGCAACTTTTGTAGTCATTACTTAGTAGTTTAATAAGACTGCAACAGGATGGGAGTTTGACAATCTGAATCCCTGAGTTGGCAACATTATTTTTTTGTACACAAGCGCACGCCTAGCGTATTTATGCTAGGCGTGACTCACACATTGATCGACAGCGACTTCACGCCATTACCTGTAAATACTCCGTCTTTCTTTTTTTATTGGTCTGAGCCTTATAGATACAGGTTCGGGGAATTTGGCGTTGTTCAAACAACTGAAAGCTTAAGCCAATATATCAATTTTATTAATCATCACCATCACAACCATAATATTAATTAAGTATACCATTATGACCAATGATATATTATATAAAAAACTCAAAGATCATGGACCAATAATAATTATATTTTGCATCGTAACAGATGTTTTTGATGATTATTTCGCTGTTTGTGGATTGATTTTTTAAATTCTTGTGTTGTTGCATAGGATATAATCGACGATGTTGTTTCTAGTAACTCAAACACATGTTACAAATAAGTGAAATTTCATAGGAAGGCGTCTCTTGGTCCAAAGACACTGAACAGAACTCATGAACCTTTAAAGATAAGAGTTTGGAAATTGCAGCATCGCTTAGATCAGGGGTTCCCAAACTGTGCGCAGCGGCGCCCTGGTGCGCCGTGGGAATGCAAGAGGGGCGCCGTGAGTCGATCCTCCATCATTATCCGAAACCACAAATATTATAAAATAAAATTATAATATTAATTTAATGTAAAGCAGGTAGATGATTAAATATATTTTGTTTATTACTATTTACCTGTTTAACCTGACTATAGTCATTAAAGGTATGTATTTAGTTATCTTTTTCTAATAGCAAGCTAGAGTAGGGCGCCGCGCCGTGACAAAATATTTTTCGTGTAACTGCGCCGCAGGCCGAAAAAGATTGGGAACCCGTGGGCCGTGGCTTAGATAACTGCCAGCATTTACCACATATTTGCTAAACAGTAATATAGTGTGAATACAATCCTATGGTGAATACTGAATAGTTAACTTTCATGGTTATCTACGAATAAAGCCTTGTGGTCTTGTAGATAACTAAAAAGAGTAAAATTATTACTTATTATTACCGCCTAAGTTCTATGTCAAGTACATCAGTAATTTTAGGCTGGTACCGACTTCAAACGAATGAAAATTGAGTACAGAATAAGTTGGGGCTTAGTTGAATTTTCCAAATGCACTAATGAAGAATAAGAATTATTTCATACTTTTTAGATCATTTTAAGAATATTGTTTTTACCTTGGATGTCGGTTTCAATTTTTTGTTAAAAAATAATAATATCGTAAAGATATTTGTTTATTTTTTTTCATAAAGATCTATCTACCTATCGGGTTTATTGCGGAAATCTTTAAATAGAGCTGGGTCCACATATTTGAAGTATTTTGATCTGTCGTAGAAATCAACTATGATACAGTGAACTTTAAACTACATAACGTGGCGCGCCCCTCCAAAATTCAAAATGTTTGAAGTGCGTTGTCAAAACGTTTGAAGTGCATTGTCTTGCGCGGTAGGCTAGTTATGATTTGTTGACCAACAAATCTTGGTAATAAGTGACATTAACTGAAATATTACGTGTAGTGTGATTGGTTGAATACTTACTACATACAAACTCTTTCATAAGGATGTGACTACACACATTGAAACAGTCATTTGGAGGGGCGCGCCATGTTATCGTAGTTGATCTCTACTCTGTTTCGTGGTGTGCACCTCGGTGTGCATCATGATACCTAATTTGAAGATTACGAGGGCATAAGACGGCTGACATGTATTTAAAGTAGGTAATATTATGTACTATCAATGAAAAATTGCCAACATATTTTGCACTATCACCTAAAAAGTGCTATTATAATAATTATTATGTATTTGCATATCCAAATATCCAAATATGCAAATGGATATAATTCGATGTCCACTAATGATATTATAGCCTAGGGCACAGTTTAGCGCATCATTACATCGGGTCAGGGCAAATGGAGCATCACAGTACCTTTATAGGTATAGCGGGAACTAAAATGGATAATAAGACAGATTATAAATAGGCCAACGCGAATGGCTTGAAATGTTTCACTTGAAACTTTTAATAAGCTCCATATGACGGTTTTACAGAAGTTGCTTACGTTTTTTGAATGTGCAAAATTTCAATTATAAAAGTTGCGTCGCGCGAAATTGTTTGTAAAAAGATATATTTGTCTTTTTACATAGCTTTTTACAAACTTGAAATTGAAAATTTGATACAATAAAATCTGGGGACACGGCAGTGTCCCCGCCGAGACGAGCCAAGCGAAGCGCAAGTGCACTACCTACCTTTTCTCGAAGTGTTTCGCCGTTTTTTTTAACCTTCGTAGAATTGCTTTCCGTTGTAGCAGATAGTTCATATTTTTAGAATATGATGTCATTAATGGACTTATTAATCATACAAAGTCTAAATTAAATAGATCTAATACCTTAGATTTTATAGATATCTAAAATACGCCGATTTCGTCACTGACACACTGATGATCATCAAAATGTTTGGCTACTTCCTTATGTACTACAAAGCTGAAATTTGGTATGTAATCTAAGTTAATTATACAACCGACAAAAAAATTCATAAAATTTTGGTTATACGCCGTAAAATAAGTTAAGTAGGGGGTAATGGAAGTTTAAATATGTAATATGAGACTTTCACAAATTTTATAAATCAGGACATGAAAGCTTACACGACATAGACATTAAAAACCTCTTGATAAAAAATAATTAAAAAAAAAAAACACTAAAATACTTCCTATGCAAGTAGCAACTTACAAAAAGGACTGAAATCCCACCAAAAACATTTCACGTAAAATGTTACCTCGACGACCGTAAAAGGTTTACTCAAAAGACATCTGATCATAATATGTAGACTTAGAGCCAAGCTTCGATTCTACGCGGCTTAACTCTATCGATCCTAACTCCAAAAAATTCTACATATCAGTAAGTTTGTATGGCTTGGCTGTTTCGTTACTTGCTACAGAAATATTTGCCTCACCTCCACGACGGTAGCGAAACAGCGAAGCCATATATACTTTCTGTTATAATATGTAAAATTTGTTAGAGTTAGGATCGATAGAGTTAGGCCGCGTAGATTCAGAAGCTTGGGTCTAAGTCTACATTAGCTATGTCCACATTATGCGCTTTCGTCTTAAATTTTCGTCATCTTCTTTCATTCAACTTTCGTTTTGGCGCATTCAATAATTGAATGTGTCAAATAACGGAATGCCAACAAATAAAGCGAAAGTTTTGGACGGTCAGAGGGCATGCGTCGCGGGCATGCCTCACGTTCGCTGTTGACTGCGCTATATCGTATGCCCTTGACGAACAGAAAAAGGCACAGTGTGGACAAAGGATGGATGTCTTTTTTACAGGGCAAACCTTTTGCGGTCGTCGAGGTAACATTTTACATGAAATGTTTTTGGTGGGATATGTATTTGCGTAATAAATCAACGAAACGAATGCAAGTTACATTTAAATAAGCACTTTAGAAATAAAAAATAACTCTTCTAACTATAGTTCCTCATTCTCAGTTTTTTGTAGAAATATAGTGAGGCAAAGTAATTAAAAAATCCAAAGCATTTTAGCCTTTGTAGATATTGAATAACATCATCCCAGGAATTATTTATTGAATTTCTTTTACCATAAAGCAAGTCTTCTATAGTAGAAGGCTAATTAGAAACCATCTTAAACGCATTATAATTATTCTTCCATACCACATGAAGAAAATTTATAGTAATGAAATAACCATCAAAATACCTCATAATGTACCATAAGATTGCTTGTTCACGAGTATTAATTATGGCAGAAACTTAACTCGGTTCATTTAGTTTTAATAACACTGGGGCTAATTACAAATATTATAGAATATTAAATTCCTTCGACCCAGTTTCGAAACTTCCCTTTAAACCTAGGCTGAGAATGTTCTAGATGAAGCTAGGTTTATTATGCACTGGATGGTGGCCGCAATTTGCTTCGAAATTTGATTATCGCTCGGATCCATAATATGGTTTTACCCGGACGAAAACGTTTTTATGTCCTTTCCCGGAACTTGAAATATCTCAAAACCATATTTCATCAAAAAACTGTGCAGCCGTACTTAGATGAAAGTCAATAATACAAGGGTTAGTTTACACCGCATTTCATCGAGTTTAGTTAGTGTGAACTGAACCTTAGCGTGCCCTAAAAACCAAATTGGTCAAGCCCTCAAAATTGTACTTTAATGCTGTAGGAAGTCATATGAAACGTACAATTTGCTTTCTTGATGTGAACTACAGATTTCACTGACGATGAAATACTTTTACTTTTTCGTCGCGCTTATGTAGTGGAGCCTACTGATTTCCAGATACGGATTCAAAGGTTTAAATTCAAGAAATCGAAGATCGAGATGCATCGTCTGTTACATTTGTACAAAAATCGAAGATTTTCGATTTCCTTTAACAAATTAATTCGCAGTGAATTCGCAAAACATAAGTAAAACCGGTGGTAGGCATTATGTAGACTTTCAGAAAATATTTGCAAAAATTTATTCTGAATAAAAAAATTTGAGTTTGAGTTGAGTTTTTGAGTTAAAACAGACTGAAGAGTCAAATATTACCAATTGAGCTGTTTGTAAATTGATTTGAGGTAAGCTCGCAAATCGTAAGTTGAAAAATTTTATGCGTTTAATCTGTCGTTTACAGGTTTGTTAAAGCTTTGATTGAGTGGTAACCGCGTAAAATTATGAGCGAGGCTACATTAATGCTGTATTGTGTTGCGTCGTAGCAACGCATTGTGTGCCGCAACTGCGTTGAGCCAGCGCTGTCGTTGCGACGCGATGACGCGACAAGTAGGGCCGAAACACATAACCAGTTAAGCACTAAAATAGAATTGGTGTAGTTCTTTATTTTTTATTATGATTTTGGAATTATTTTGACTCTGACTTTGGCGGCGTGGCGATTATAATATGTTTCGACCCTACTTTATCGCGTCGCAGGGACAGCGCTGGCTCAACACAGTTATTATAGAACGATGCGGCTACAAATGTATTGGCCAATAAGAGTACATCACCCTGTGAAACAACGCAACGAAGACTCAATGCACTAATGAGGTATATCTTTAAATATACTTTATAGAAATACCATGTAAGTAAGTATAGAGATACCGTTATTTCTAGAAATGGTTTCTTACCAGCAACACTATACATAACACAGGATGTTTTATGTTATATTTTTTAAAGAATAATTAAAAATAGTCTGTCCAGAATTTTTTAGCCAACCTATTCTTGGTCTACAAAATTTGTTATAAAATATATTTTTTCATTCTATTATCAGGTCGGTGAAGGTCGATTTAAGTTCCGATCTTCTACTATATATCATGTAAAACGACGCTGTGCGCTGTCAAAGTGGAAAAATAACTGAATTGATTTGAATGTATTCAAATAAAAAAATGACATGTGTGTCTCCGTTTCATAAAGGACAAAAAGTTATATATGATTTTCAAAATGACTTGCTGTAGAACAACAGTGAATCAAAATATGAAGAATATACAGTATTTGAATATATAGATACCTGCGTAAAAGGTTTCAACACCAATTATTATTGAAATCATAAAATGCGTTAACCTGTTGAAAATACAAGGGCTCTATATTTGCTATTGTAGCGTTGTATTTTTTTGATGCAAAACCAAAATATGTGGAAAAAATTTAAATTTTGTTAGTCTCGCTACAACTCGAGAACGGCTAAACCAATTTGGCTAATTTTAGACTTCGTCTTGAAATTTATCCGTGGAAGTCCAGGGAAGGTTTGTATTAGGGAGGAGGTGTTACGAAGTTCACCGGATCATCTAATGGGCAGTTCCATTTAAAAGTCTACCATAAACTAAGAAAACAAATACCTGATTTTGGTAATAAAAATACTTAATTATAGTCACAACATTATTGTACTATTAAGATTTTATAGAAGCAACAATTTCTAAGCATTACTTTTCTAGCAAAGCTGCCATTTATGAGATGATGTCGTAAGCTCGGCTGAGTGTGGTTTTGTGTGTTGAAGTTCTGACTTAGTTTTCACGTTATGGATTTTAAATTCTTGTCATATTTTGTTACACACTGATTGTACAAACAAATAAATACTGATGTAGCTTTTGAGATTCGAGAAAATTCATTTTTATAAAGATATAATAGGCTCGTAAGATCACAGTGTCGAGTTGTGGTGTCGGTCACATAAAAAACATTACTTTTGTCTTCAACTACAGTAAAATTACTTTTACATGAATAAAATTACAAACTTTCCTACGTGACGGCGATACTCAAATGATACCGGCATTAAAAATTTGCCATCTTTTTTTATAACACCTAAACTCTAAAAAATATTTTTGTAGTGTCCGTCACATTATAGAGTCGATCACGCCCAAAAGTAGCGTTTTGTTTGTTATTTTTGCTGATAGATGGCGAAAATAGCTATATAGAAATCAGAGAGAGAAGCAGTAAGCTAAATTATTATTTTAAGAACCTGCCAGACCACCTCAAAGTCAAATAAAATCCAAAATTTAGCGATGTCTGGAAATGGGAAGCAATTGTCACAAAAATCTGGCAGTAGAAATGAGATTCTTACAGATATCGCAAGAAAATAAGATAAAATGATTAATCTTTAAACTTCATTGAAGGTAAGGTTGACCTGCAGAACTGGAAACCTTCTAAAATAATAGCGACCGAAAATCCATAGTGTCTTGTTGTTCTTACCTCTATAGGGCTCATATAAAGGAAAACTTTTAGCTTAAAAATATGACGAAAGTATGCCTATCGCTGGCTCTAGGGTTATTATGTTAATTGTCTTTGAGAAGATTTCATTTTGAGTATTTTTTTGACATTTATTAGCGATTTCGTTTTTGTGATGTATTAGTTAAAAAAAAAAAAACATTTAAATGAATTAAGTAATTACTGATTTGCTTTTATATAATTTCAGAGTTCGTATTGTACGTGCTGAGATACATAAATTTTAAGGTTTCATGTAAAAATACCGACTTTTACCCGCACTAATTGAGTGTAGTGTCGGTCACATTTTGGGCTGTAGTGTCGGTCACAATTTCTTTTGCTAATAAATATTTTTTAAAGTAACTTACAGGTTAAAGGTAACCATTTTATAATAGTTTGTTTCATGCACTTTCGATAAAAATACAAAGTAGAGTTATTTAGCACACAGAGAGGAAGATTATTGATGTTTACGAACACTCTCGGAAACGACTTTCTTTTGCATGTAGTACTAAATAAATGCTATTTGAAAACAATATTGATAACCATTTTTTCTGTTTAAGTTAACTTGTTTAATCTGCTACACAGCCATCTTAAAATTTATATTAATAACATAATAGTAACCGTAATATATTATGACAAAATAAAACGCAAGTCGTATCAAATGTAGAGTCAGTCACATGGAATTGGCCTAATAATAATTAAGAATATTGTGTTTTTCCGCTGTAAATCAAATCAGAATCAAATCAAAATTGTTTTGTTTCTGAATAAATTTAAAATAAATATTTTCAGAATGTCCTACATGAGGCCTACCACCGGTTCGGGAACTAACCCGGCGAGATGAACCGGCGTAAGAAACTCGCACGGGACCCACTTTTTTACCAAAAAAAGTGAGAAAAAAAATAATATTTTAAAATAAAGTTTACAATTTTGTAACTTTATATTATATACAATATCCACTTAATGTAACTTAATGTTATATACAATATCCACTTTTGGAGAAATACCACGTTCTCACAGAAAACCGGCGTGAAACAGCGCTTGCGCTGTGTTTCGCCGAGTGAGTGAGTTTACTGGAGGTCCAATCCCCTACCCTATTCCCTTCCCTACCCTCCCCTATTCCCTTTCCTTCCCATCCCTACCCTGCCCTATTACCCTATTCCCTCTTAAAAGGCCGGCAACGCACCTGCAGCTCTTCTGATGCTGCGGGTGTCCATGGGCGACGGACGTTGCTTTCCATCAGGCGACCCGTTTGTTCGTTTGCCCCCTTATTTCATAAAAGAAAAAGAAAAAGATGTAGAAGTAGCCTTGCAAGAAGCAGGTAGGTAATTCGCAAAAGCGTATCGATATAAAAAGTTAGTAGGTTTCAGATTAAAAAAAAAAAAACAATACAAAGCGCGGCCTTTACAATTACGTAGCCATATATAAAGTATATAGTATCTCAATGTACGTAGCAAATAAGCAGCAGAGTCAGCTGTCTTTATCTGTCATGTCACATGTGACGTTTCTAATATGCCAGGCGAAGACAAGCAGACCGTAGTAATAATATTATTATCTGGGTAAGTAGGTATTTTTATTTTTATTAGTGAGGAGGTTCATGACGTTTAGAAATTACTAGATATCGCCCGCAACTCCGTTTCGTCAAAACTCGCTTATCGCGCGGAAACCGTCCATCTTTGGATAAAATATCTCATTTCAAAGTACCATACCAAATTTTAACAAAATCAGTTCAGCGGTTTTGGCGTGAAAAGATAGCAGACAGATAGACACACTTTCGCATTTATAATATTAGTAGGAATTTATCCCGATCGAAAATAGTTATTAATACTAGGTAGCCAGACAGATAAAGTTATTCACCTAGATAAAGAGGTCTACTATTTATACATTTTCAAAGTTTGAATATAAATAAACTTCGCTTTGCATCACTCGGTAGAAATCTATTTTTATTGAAATTCCAATATTAGAAAATATATTTAAATAAAATACAGTACAGGTATAATTATTAGATTATAAAATAAGAAAATACATGTAGACAAAATAACATTTCTTAACGCTTTTCAATTTTAAAAATACTGATGCCTAACTGATTAAAATATATTATATTTTATTAGTAAACATAATGTAATTAAATACTTATGAATGTTAATTAAGACAAAACTTAGTCTTTTAGGAATTTAAAGATCGGAATTCTGATTTTTTCCAAACTAAACTATAGGTCTAGCAGAATTTGATGGCAAAATGTGAGAAAAGAAATTGACTATAAGTAATAGCAAATAGCAATACCGGGGTAATTAGAATAAAACATTTTGGCCCTTTTTTTCCTTATAGCGGCTGTGTATGAAACATGCAAATATAAAAATTTATCATTAAATGATCAAGGATATTTTTTTAAAATCTGCCATCAAAATTTGCCATCAGATCCTGGTAGACTTATATAGATCTACCAGGATCGCAGTAGAACAAAATGAATAGGAAAATAGTCGCAATAAATTAATCAAAATTCGAATTTTAAATTTTCAAATTTTAAATATCCCCTTTCGCACTCGACTTTACCTCTATCTCTAAAACGCGGTAGTTTTATTTCTAAAACTTCAATTTTTTAAGTAAGGTCAACAAGCAAAAACATACCACTTTCCCTGTCGGCTGTGTTGTTGCATCTGGATGCAAACTAAGTCTACTTATTACTAACGGTAAGGGCGCGAATTGATGGCTGCACCTGCGCGGCACGTACGAGCTTTATCAAATGGACGGTGTTTCCCTGTTGGCGTGCTTTTTTTTTAATTTCATCTGAGGACCAAACTGTACTAGGTATTCTGCCTGACTCAGGGGAGTTTTTGCGACTTTTAAGAATCTTTTGAGGCATTTTAAATTTTTCACTTTTATCGTATGCAATAAAATCTCAATGAATTTAATATTTAATTCAGGTATAATTTTGAAAAATTTACTTGTACAGACTAATTTTTTTTATGAAATAAGGGGGCAAATGAGCAAACGGGCCACCTGATGGAAAGCAACTTCCGTCGCCCACGGACACTCACAGCATCAGAAAAGCTGCAGGTGCGTTGCCAGCCTTTTAAGAGGGAATAGGGTAATAGTGGAGGGTAGGGAAGGGAATAGGGGAGGGTAGGGAAGGAAAAAGGGTTATAGGGGATTGGGCCTTCGGTAAACTCACTCACTCGGCGAAACACAGCGCAAGCGCTGTTTCACGCCGGTTTTCTGTGAGCCCGTGGTATTTTTCCGGTCGTGCCGGCCCATTCGTGCCGAAGCATGGTTCTTCCACGTAAGTACGCAATAGAGTTTTAACAATAATTACATGAAAAAAATCAGTGGTCACTTAAATATATAACTTTGCTCCTTTATAAGCATACACATACAAAAAATGCAATTTTAATTGTATATATGTATTAAACAGAGACATATATAATGGTACAACCTGAATTCTTTATCTCACAAATTTCCTTTTGAATCTTCGATTTCATGGTTGTTAATTAAGTTCAAAGTAATTAGTTTTTGCGAACGTTGTTCAAAGGTGAGAAAAGATAGGAAACAAGAGAATTAGACGAGTACTAGCAATTTAAAATGTAAAGACGTGTCCTGTATCCAATAAAAAAAGATAAACAGCTTAACAGCTCAGATAATGTAGGAACGATGAGCTAAAACAGTCTAAGAATTTGGTACGGCAAAATACGGAGAATGCGGAAAGAATTTATTTGATTTTCTTTGTTCTGGTGTACACTTTAGAATTCTATGGATTTTAAAAAGGTGTAAAATAAATCGAAAAGTAATGATGATTACTGATTAGTAAATAATTTTCTTCTTTACAACTTCAGGAAAACTTTACATACAACATGAGTATTTTCTTGTGATTATTTTACTACACATATCGATTCAGTAAGGTACCGTCGAGGAAATTGATCCTAGGCAGTTGACGGACCTAAGCTACGTCATGTGGTCGACTTATGTCGACAAATTACTTAGGTCCGCCATCTACCTAGGAATCAACTTCTTTGATAGTACATAATAGTATCTAAGACGCTCTTTAAATAAAATAAAATTAGATACTTACTTACAAAAACTTGAATTAACCATAAATGGGGGTTCCTTTAGGGTCACTTCGGAGTTGTTCTACCATTTTCTTGCATGAATTTTGCTGTGATACGTCCATGGGCTTAGCTCGGATTCTAAATGGGGGGGGGGGGGGGATAGTTCTTGGGGGGGGGGGCAGATTAAGAAAATCCTAAGCTTCGTATCTCACAATAGTATTGAAGGTGAGGTAAAAATTAAAAACAAAATATGAGCGAGCGAACTGGGATTGAATGCCTCCCCTCGCTACGCCCATGGATACGTATCCATGGGCGCAGTCTATTTTAAGTCTCAAAATCGGTGCTTTGTTTAGTGTATCACCCAACTTGTAGAACCTCCCACAAATGCAAATCGCGTGCAACAACTAACACCGCTCTACATTATGCAAGGTGACACTAATTTCGAGTAACGCTCGCAGAAAATGCATTGAGCTAGTGATAAAATAGAAATTTTCAGTTATCTACTTTCAATAGTGACTTTGAATCGACGAAAACTTCATAATAATTAACTTCTGATCCGATTTTGATGAAATTTTACATAGACAGTAGGTTGTCTGGCAGAAACTGCTGTTAGCAGTAGGGCTACCTATTTGTACATAGTTTTCCTTTATTGTGTTTTTAAGTTTAAGTTTAGTTTTAAGTTGTAAAAACAGATACTTTTTAACGCGAGAAAACATACAATTGCCGTGGTATTATGTTTTAACGCGGGCGGGGCACGCACACTAAAAAACAGAAAGTTAACACACAGAGAAACAGTTCTAAAAATAATAATTAAAAAACTGAAGAAAATGCAGTTATGAAAATTCCTGATTAATCAGAGAAACGAGTCCTGTAATAATCAAGTATAATTCCTAATAATCCTTTTCACTAGTTGGTGTTTTGACAGGACCGGTCATTAAAGGAGCCCATTCATATCCATCTGCATTGGAAATTATAGAAAGTAGCTGATCCGGCAGATGTTGTTTTGCCGTAAACGCTTGAGACTACGCGGTGTTATTAACCGACTTCCAAAAAACGAGGAGGTTATATGTTCGGCTGTGGATATTTTTTTTTTTTTTTTTTATTTTTGTATGTTCAACGATTACTCCGCCGTTTGTGAACCGATTTTCGAAATTTTTATTTTGTTGTATTAGGTTTCACTCCAATTTGGTACCATGTTCACAAAAGTGGTGACCTGATGATGGGATCCATGAGTAATCGAGGGAACTCCTCGAAATTTATATGGAAACATATGGTGATTTTGATTTTATGTGAAGTGTACTAAGAATATGCTACCAAAAAGTCAAATATTGGGTCAAAGTATACCATGGTTTCGAAGATGCTGAGAGAACTCCTGACTCCTTATGGATACACGTTCGGGAGTTTCGGCGTTGTTTTAAGAACAGAAAGCATATGCTACTATGCAATTCATATTCATCATCATAATCATCATCATCATCATCATCGTCATCATCATCATTAAGGTCACCAATGCCTCATGGCACAGAATTAATAATAGTACAAGGCATAGGTATGGATATACTAATAATAATAATTATGTACTGTATAACAACACCTGTTTGTTTAATACATGGCGGTCGGCGCCGCAGAGGCGACGGCGTCGCCGCGCCGCCGCGCCGCGTGGCGCGTGGCGGCAGACAACAGATCGAATACTTTACTAATTACTTTATAAAATTTAAATAGACAAATAGAATTAAAATAAAGTTATTTTAAAAAGAGCATTTACACAAAACAAAGTCATTAAGTGTCTTTTTAATCAGTTATACTTATTAATCGATAGATGGCGCACTAAGTATCGATTTGAATTCTTGATTAAGCGCTTATTCCACTTATCCTAGCTAGGAAGTCCTAGCTAGGGTCCTAAAAAATTTAGTCAAGTGGAATAACATTCAGAAGCTAGGATCCTAAATCGGAAAAAATTTAGTCAAGTGGAATAACATTTAGAAAGCTAGGATCCTAGCTAGGACTTCCTAGCTAGGATAAGTGGAATAAGCGCTTTACAAGAACAGAGCTGTCAATAATTATGATAATATTAAATATTATGAGTAGCTACGCTACATCCTATGCAAGTTTATACAATTTTTTATCTGATAGATCCTTCGATCGTGGAAAAACGAGACACAATAGCCTTTCTATTGTTATCTCAATCGCCGGTGACCGCTTGGGGCTTGAAGCATTAAAATTGTTAAATTACTTAGCACAATATGTTCACTTCACTGATAATATATGATTTTGTGAGTGTGAGTTGTGACTCTTGACAAATTGTAATAAGATACGTAAAATATACGCGAAGATTTACCTACTAGTGTAACTAAAAAGAGTGAAATTATTATTATTTTTAACAAAAAATTAAAACCGACTTCCAAGGTAAAAACAATAATAACATTAATTTGAACTAAAAAGTATTAAATAATTTTTAATATCTAATGGTGCCTTTTTCCGAATTCGGCTAAAACTCAACTATTTCTGTATTCAATCTTCATAATTTTGAAGTCGGTGCCAGTTCCAAAAGTTTCAAATATTCTGTCAGAGGACTGAAGATTCAGCTATCTGGTACCGACTTCAAAATAATGAAGATTGAATACAGAAATAGTTGAGTTTTAGCCGAATTCGGAAAAAGGCACCATTAGATATTAAAAATTATTTAATACTTTTTAGTTCAAATTAATGTTATTATTGTTTTTACCTTGGAAGTCGGTTTTAATTTTTTGTTAAAAATAATAATTGTAGAGACGCTGTTTGTGTGATATGATTCTAATACAAACCTAATATGTATTATAAATGCTGTGTTTGTTTCAAAAAAAGGGCACGTTATAGTTTTCCACGTGATTAGAAACATGGCCATTCTCCGGTTTGGCATTAAAGAAAGAAAGAAAAAAAGAAACTTCGGCATTATTTGCCTTTACCGTAACCTTTTTTTTTCTTCGTTGATTTGACTTGAACACATTGAAATATTAAAGAAATGAAAGATACGAACACAATAATAAATTTGGCATGTAACAGTTAATTAAAGTTTTTTAGATAATGAGACTTTTAAAAAATTTATGGATACGGTAATTAGATAAATGCAATGTTCCACGTAAAGATACAATGATACAATTATTGACAAAAACTACCTTATGGCAACGTACGTAAGCCAAATAATGTAATATAAACAGAATATCCGTAGTAAAAATCGCTTAGATCTCAACCCCCAAAAATGCCTACTAATCAGCTACAGTAGAAAAACTAATATTTTCCCGACGACCTATTATCTAAAAGGCTTCGCTATACAAAGAACTAATATTGTACATGACCTAGGTGTTTATCATGACACTAAGCTAATGTTTGATACACATGTGGACTATATAACTGCGAAGGCCTCAAAAGCACTGGGTTTTATAATGAGACTAAGCTCACCCTTCAAAAACGCAAAAACCCTCAAAATTCTATATTGTACCTACGTCAGACTCCATTTAGAATATGCCTGTCAGGTATGGAACCTATGCTATGATAAATATATTTAGTACACGGATTGAGAATATACAAAGGCGATTTATGCGATACCTATGCTACAGACTTAAAATATACTATAATTCAGATAACTACCTTACCCTTTGTAAAAAATTTCACATTCAAACTCTGTCTAATCGTCGGTACATTTCTGATTTCATAATTATTCTTAAATTAATAAACAACAAGATTGACTGTCCTGACCTTCTCAGTAAAGTAAACTTTTATGTACCAACCAGACCACGTAGATTTAATCCACCACTGGCTATTCCATGTTATAATTCTAACTATAGGCGTAACTCCTGTCTAGTGCGAGCTAGCATTGAATTTAATAATATCTGTAAAAAATTCTCTTTCGATCCTTATACATTGCGGACCAAGAATGCAAGAGGCAAACTGAACCTTAACTTCTTCGATTAATATTTTTTATTGATTTATAACTGTTCTATTATCTTAAATATCATCGTACTTTGTAACCTTAATCTATTATTATAGTTACACAGAAATTTGTTTGTTGTGTAAAAACCATGTTTGTTTGCTAGTTTTTCTTTGTTATTGGTGAAAACCTGTCATTGGCTTCTTGTTTTATCTATAATTTAACTATTTCAGTAATATTGTAAGCTGTTGGATTTCCAATATTAAATAAATAAACAAATAAATCTGAAGATTACGGTAATTAGAAAATTTTATAACCAAAGCTACGGTAATTAGATACTAACGTGCTTTACCGGCGTCACACTAACATTAGCGACGTGAGGCCGCTGATGGGCCGTGGCACACACTAAGGGGAAGCGACTCGTGCACTCGTAATATGCAAAATCCTGTTATTTTTGGGTGGGCATCCGAAAACAGCATGTGTTACGGTAATTATAACTTTTCATCGGGCAAGCGATTATTTCATGATAACTATTTATAGGCTGCGCCTATTGAGTCGATATTTTGCAATGCGATAACCAATGTTTATAAGCGTTTAAAACCATGAATAGATTAAAGTAAATATGTACGTTATAAAAGTTAGAAGCAAGTTTCGAGATCAAGTTGGCATGGGGACACGTTACGGTAATTAGAAAAACATGGTTTTTGAACACGAATTCCATTAATTTAGTCTGAATTACTTAAATTAGAAGCCAGTGTTTAAGTTCGTAGCTAGATACTGTTGCTATCTACCGTTTAAAAATACTACATACTTGAATAAGATAATATTACAGAGTATACAAGCCCCGGATACGTCGCGAATGAACTCGCGGATCTAGTGTTTTTAAGAATTAAGCTTCGCTCATATTTTTGCACTCGGTCATCACCCCGCTGCACCCTCTCTCAATGTGCGCGATGCCTAATATTTTGACAACTAAAACAGATTTAATTTACTCACATCCAAAATAATGGACAAATTTTAGATCGCAAATATTTCAATTCGTAGTTCTCTTGTGGACTTTAAACGAGTCTGGGAACACTGCAGTGAGTTCATAAGAGGCTTACACATAAGAAAGGCTCGCAATTGAAATATATAAAATCTGGTACACGAATCCTACTATGAGGAAGCGAATGGGATTCTTATATTAAGTTGGTATAACTTTTATAATTAAAATGATGCTCATAAATTTTACAGAAACACTAGATGACGCCTGCAACTCCGTTGCGCCAAAGTTCGTTTATCACACGGGGATCCTACATTTTTCCGGGATAAAAAGTATCCTATGTCCTTTTCCGGGATTCTAAATTTCATTCATTTTTAGTCGGTTTGGGGGTGAAGATGCAACAGACAGACAGACAGGCAGTCAGACCGACGGACACACTTTCGCATTTAGGTACAATATAAACTATAAAGTATGGATAATATTATTGTAAACAAAATTTTAAAACTGTCTACAACATTGAATAAAAGGAAACATTGTTGACTGAATTTCATTTATTAAACAGTAGTTTAGGCGCTACGGTCGATAACATACATATACTGTTTATCACCTTTATTTGTTTAGTCAAATGAAAAATTTGTTTGAGTCTTTTTGGAGTAGCACAACTTTTTTATATCTGGGAAAAAAGTATGCTTTAAGTTTGATTGCTACGATGCTGCTGAACAATCAGTCAATGTTATGGGGTATTAATACTTGTAGCTGTTTATAATATCATGATCACAATTTGTATGGTACTCTCTATTTTCCCATAATAGAAAAGCACCTACAACTCAGGTTAAGCAGACGTCGATTGTCTGAAAGAAGCGCGTGGGTGACACCTGTGTCTTTGCCCTTTAATTAGGACTACATTCTAAAATTATTTTGTTTACGTCGTTTATACAAAAAGAGTAACAGGTTCATTAACACTTAAGAATAGAAACTAGGGGTCAATCCAAAAATAAAGCACCTGCCTGTCTTGTCAACTATATTTTTTTTAAACATTGAGTGATAATAATCGGTTTTTAATTGCTTTTAATGTTGGTTGAAAATAGCTTTATCAATTTTATCATGTTATGATGTTGTGGTAACAACCTTTAATGCCTTCATTTTCGGTAAAGTAGAGAAATCCTGAAATACTTTTAACCAAAAAGTATAAGTTTTTTGTAGAGTTCTCAGATCACCGTACCAAAAAGCCTAATGTGTTAACTATAAACAGGCAAAAAATACTGTCAGATAATGTCAAAAAATCTTATATATAAAATTCTCGTCTCACAATGTTAGTCAGCGAACTCCTTCGAAACGGCTTTACTGATTTTTACCAAATTTTATATTCATATTCAGTAGGTCTTTGAATCGGCTACTGCGTACTTTATATATTTAAAGTGCACTTATTGAATAAATAATAGTAAATTATTACAACCTGAGACTGACGGCGACCATTGTTTGTGCGACGGGATAGCGATCGACGTTGCCATGGCGACACACTTATTTAGTCACTTCAATAAAATAATATGGGCGAAATCATTGAGATGTGGCGAAATACTTTATATTATGGCAAAGCAACGTTTGCCGGGACAGCTAGTAACATAATATAGCTAAACACATTACAATTATGAAGCAATTTGGTAGGCGAAGAGTATATTATAAATTGATTACGTTTTTTAAATGCAGTTATGAAAATTATAACATTATGTTACAATGTTTTTCTTTTATAAAGTTGAGTATTAAACTCAACTAACGTAAGACTCCCTTAATTTGTGATAATTATATGCACAAAATTCTAAAGGCCTGTTTCACCACTTCCTAATAAGGTGCCGGATATCCACAACTTATTTGATAGATGCCCCATGCTCTATCTGTCAAGTTAAGTGGTGGAAAGCCTATCCAGCACTTATCAGGAAGTGGTGAAACAGGCTTTTAATGTATTATTAATCTACTTATAAATAACACCCCTGTTTTTGGTCGGGGGTTAAAAATAATTTTAAACAGAATTTTTGTTCAGACACACCATCAAAAAATCTGTATGTCCGTCTTTATTTTGTCTGGCAACCCTTTTTTATCATGGTGGTATTTTCAGCGCGACAGTTTCTGCGATAGACGTTTGAACACCCGATAACACGCCGCTAGAAAGCCTGATATAATAAACTTGGCACATGGCCCGTGAAGGATTTACCCTTAATCAAATTAAGCAATTGCCTAGGGCATCACGTCTGAGGGACACCAGAAGAGTACACCTAAAGGTTCAAAGACCGATTCTAGTTGACATACGGATGGGGCAAAGGCATGAATCGCTTAGGGCATCAGGTAGTCTCAATCCGTCACTGCACATGGCTACGTATTAGCATATCCTCCTTTATAACTCGAGTTTAATATGCAAGTAGAAAAAAAGTCCGTTGATGACCAAACGGCGAATCTAGGCTAAAAACTTGAGATAAAATAATATCAATACAAAATTCTGAGCTTTGTTATTTTATTACTGGACAAAACATTACTAATGTTGTAGTCCCTTGAGGGAAGTACGCCAGATTCCGCAATTCGCGTATTTATTCTTTAGATAATATCAAGGTAGTAAACTGTATATTGTATGACCTTCCTAGAACTCTTTAGTTCCACTGACCACACTGCAAACCCATAAAGAATAGCCTAATTTCCGCAGAACAGAACATGAACACAACACAGATGAAATCGGGACTACCTGGAATTATGTTCTATATCCCCCAGGCTCAATCAGATATAATGAGTAATGACTGGCATATTAGCCCAATCCGTTGTGTTTGACCCAGATGCGATCATTGATTGACTTAGATTCGGCCTATATTCGGCTTTAATTATAAGGTACAGCTGTAAAAATTGGAAAAACCAAAATATAGGGCTCAAGATTTGGAAGCAAAACACTTAGAGCTGCTTTGTACTAATATTAATTCTGTGCTGCCGGCATAAAAACAGGGTTGTTTTGATGCACGGGCAGCTCTAAGTGTTTTGATTCAGGCTCTAGGCTAAGCATGAAGTAGATATAGCTTTGTAAAGCTTACGTCAAAACAAAAAAAAAAGAAAATTGTGCACAGCAGTTTAATTAACATATATTATCGTGGCTTTCCAATTTTTGACACCAGTGACCGTGACTGACAAAAGTTCAAAAATAAAATATCACTTTATAACACAGGTTTCATTTTTTACAAAACTTATTATATTGGTCTAGCGACTCACGCCGCTGCTGCTTTGTACTGCCGTAGAGGAAAATGAAACATAGCCTATATAATAAAGTAGCATTTTAATTGAATTTTTGTCGGTCGCGATCGCTTGCCGCGAGGATCGGAATATCACGTCTTTTAGGTTTATATTCCAAACTCTAAAGGCTCTTCACGAAGACATTGGTCTTCGTGAAGACGATGACGGTGAAAACGAATTTGTGGAATGAGTAGTCACGCTTGCCCAAGATTGACTTCTTGATCGAATATGGCAATTATAGTAACCCAACATATTGTCATATACCATGGAATTAACAAATGTAATATCAACTTTCACTGTTATTATTATAATATTTGTGTATATCAAAATGAGATAAAGCAGAGTTCATTGAAGACTTAGTTTTAAATCGGCAACCGTCGATCAAAAATGCTATAGAAATTCACAGTCCTGTTATCAACTTATTTAAATTTTCAAGAATGCTCGTTTTATAAAAACTGCAACCTTACTCCCGGTCTGGTATATTGAAATATTTTATCATATATCAATCTGCCGACTTAAGGCGAGGAGCAAGCCCATATTTTTGTTATTTCGTGACTTTCGGTTTACCTAGTTTCAACTTTCAATATGATAAGGCAAAGTAGAAAAATATGAGATATAAAGCACAATATTTTAAAGGTTTTAAACCATACACATTTTAATAAAACGTAATACTTTCGCTGTAATTAATTTACAAACTCACCTCCAACAAAATATATTATTGTCATCGAAATATAATTATTAACTAGGATAAAATACATTTTATTTGAATAAATTGTTAGTAAATCTATATTAAAAAATTCGGAACCGAACAATTTTGTTCCTTAATATTTATTTCCAAAGATATTTTAAATAAACATGAAAAATAGAGTAGATACGCCCCTAGTAACTACTTACAATTTTATGCTAAGCTAAAATGAATCTTATTGCGATGCGTATACGTTGGTCTTTGGCTGTGTGCAGGGTTATCGTTTTGGATTGAGATTAATCCCCGCCTTAAGGCAAAGCTGTCCCTAAAATTTGTAGGTCGATGACTGTCAGTGCGAATATCGACGTGAAGAACATTAAAATAACATTCATATCAGCGCGCCTTGTACAGTGGCGGTTACGACGCCGCGTCCTTGATAGGGCGAAATAGGAGAAAATTATACATTTTATTTTATTAATGACCGAATCATTTATTAAAAAACTATTCCGTTATTTCCTTAGAACTATAAAAAAAAGCTATCCTTTTTGTAAAAAAATACAAATCATTGTCATTGAAAATTACGAGATACTCGAATTTGAAGTGTATTTTTATGTTGATATTCAAGATTTTTTTTACAGAATTACCATGCCAAATTTTAATATTAAGTTCGGTTATTTTTTTACTTTGTTCCTTTTTGAGTCTACGTTAATTTTGGTGTGGTGTTTCCAACACTTAATTTTATACAGAGTAGATAACTAATAGTAGTAGATAACACGTTTTGAATTTTCACTTTCCAGGAAAATTGACGTTTATTTTACCTTCCAAGGCTTTTACCAACCCCTCGGTACGTCCATGTCAGATTGATATCAGTATCGGGGGTAAAGCTGCTTATTATCTATTTAGTATAATTAGGTACTATTGAATATACTACGTAACACAGTTTAGTTTGTCAAATGTAGGTCAGGCTAAATTAGTTAGTGGTTGCCAATTACAATAGATCCGTACAAGGTTTGAAACAAAGGAAAGTACATTAAATGTTCGAAACTGAAATTGAGTGATGAGCACTAAGTTTCATAAAAACTCGATGAAATCAGAAGGGAGTCGTTTGACTTGTCTATCTGTCTGTATTTACGTATTTATATGTGCGTCCGAGGCATCGTAGCATCAAAAATGGGGAAACGATTTCTGCCTTCCTTTTTACCCTTTGGGTACGGAACCCTTCCGTACCCAAAGGGTAAAAACGGGACCCTATTACTAAGACTTCGTTGTCTATCCGTCTATGTAATTTTCACAGATGCATTTCTGTTACCGCTATAACAAATAATAAATAAAATAATTTTTTTAAAGGAAGGCTCCCATACAAAAAAAAAACACATTTTTTGGTAAGTATATTTTTGTTCTATAACGGTTCGGAACCCTTCGTGTGGAAGTCTGACTCGCTCTTGGCCGATTATTTTAAAAGCTGACATGATCGAGAATATCCTTAGCCATAGTTTATCATCATCAAGCTGCTACTGCTGAAACAATTTGTTAAAATTCCTCAATTTAAAAACTTTTTTCAAACTTAATTAGTTACGGAACTGAACTTATAAGTAAGCCTTAGATAAGTTGTAACACGTGTAGCCAGAGAAGTTACACGTGTAACTCTCTATAGTGTTATTAGTATCCATGGGCGATGGATATCGCTTACCATCGGGTGCTATTTCTTTGTTACGAAAAACAAAGGGTTGCATCCATTTCCATAACGTAGAAGGAAATGGGATATGGCTCTACCTCCGTGTTATAAACTTCGAACATGTCAAGTGTCAGGTCACTTGGCCATTTAGCCAAGACTTTTTCGTTAAGGCTTCGTTACAGAATTTCTTCGTTTCAGAAATTTCGTTGTAGAAAAAGTCTTGGCTACAGGCTTCTGACATAATAAACTTGGCACTTGGCTACGTATTAGCATATTCTTCTGTATAACAAAATATCGGAAGGAGTTTTCAATTCGATCAGCGGCTGTCCTGGCTGTTGTGCAAAATTATTAGAAAGACAACACGTAATTTTTCAAGTTAGAGAGTTTGCTTTTTCACGTAGGCGTTATTACGAACGTGTAGATTCATCTTTAATTGCCCATGATTACCGTTAATGTATGCTATAGACATCCGCAATCATGGTGCAGTTATGGCCTAACGTGAAGAGAGGTCTTTAAAATTGCCTAGACTCAAACTTGAGTTAAATAAGTTATGTAAGGGGCTAAGAGGGAAATGTGTCAACAGGTCACTCCAGCTGAGGGCACAAAACATATAGCTCATTAATGTCAAGGCTTTCCTAAATATTCACATGATATTGTCTAATGTAAGGTTGACGTTGTTTTACATCAATTTTAAAAAAGTATTAACACGGGTTTTAAAAATTTTGCATCCCGTGCAGCGGTAACTAGTCCTATGAACTATGCATAATAATAAATATGTAATTGAAAAAAATTAACCCTACATTAATTGTATTGTATTTTAATTATTTTTGATAAAAATGTCAAAGTTCACAAAAAGGTAATCTAGACACGCGGTAGCGTGTCAAGCCAAGTTCCAGCATAACAGAATGGCGAGCAGCACCGTGTGTAATATTACACGAACCATTTGCAGGTACTTTTGACCCTCTCATAATTCCGAAACTATTTGACATAAACGTTTCAAATTTGGCTCTTATAATGAGACTTGCGAGATAACTACATGCTCTAAATTTCATAAGCACAGCTCAAACGGCTATTAAGATATTAACGTCCGAAAATCTATATTTTTATCCCTGACTGACTGACTGACTGACCTATAGATCAAAATTCTAACCCACTTCCAGATGACCTAGAAGGCTGAAATTTGGAATCCAGCTCGGCAATTGTGTGAAAGCGTGAGGAAAAACCAGAAAACAAAAAAATTCGGTCAAGTGCGAGTCGGACAGAGCCAAACTAGGCAAAAATTGTGTTGTTTGTATGGATACCCCCCTTAAATATTCATTTTATTTTGCTTTTATTATAAATTATGAAAATAAAAATATAATTAAAGATTTTTTGAAATTTTCAAGTATCTACCGGCTGCCATTATTGATTTTGAGCAAAAAAGGTCAAAAAAATCACATTTATTGTATGGGAGCTCTTCGTAAATATTTATTTGTGAAGTGAAAAAACTTTAGGAAATTAATAGAAGGTGACTTTATGAAGTATGTCTGTCCGTCTGTTACCTCTTCAAGCCCAAATTGCTTGTACCGATTGTTCTTAAATTTGGTATGGAGATATAGTTTGAGTCCCGGGAATAGACATAGAATTCTTTTAATACGTCTGTCCGTCTGTCCGTCCGTCTGTCCGTCTGTCCGTCTGTCCGTCCGTCTGTCTGTCTGTTAGACAGCTATAATAATAGCTTCTTTACTTCCGCACAATAAGCTGTACCCTATAGTTAATGGTTGGAAATACAGTTGTGTTATACCGTATTATTCCAATGCCTCCTGATAGTAGCTGCTTTTTCCATTCGTTTGAATTTTCTTTGTTTTATTCGTCTGATACTCAACAAGGCTTGGGGGCTATTTCCCCACTTCAGATAGGCAATAATTGTGGATACTTCATCTATCAGATAAATTATTTATCTGATAGATGAAGTATCTACCAGATAAGTTGCGGATAGCATATCCGATACTCGTCGGGAAGTGGTGAAATAACACCTTAAGGTTGCGATTGAATATAGTCGAACATTATGTATGTTTGAACTGGGAAGATTAAGATGTCTACTGTCTACCCTTGCTCGGAAAATTTTCTTTACAAAAAATGATATCCCACCAAAAACATAAAATATGTAACAATTGAAAGCCAAGTTCCATACAAACATTATTCTTATCTATGGACTTAGCCGTAAAAAGGATGGAGATCTAAATGAGTGCCAAGTTCCATGGAAAATCGAAATATGTATGTATAGGAACCAAATAACATTATGAACAAATAATAGAGTCTATTTCTTTGCTTTGTTGAATATCTATAACAATTAATGTTATTTAAATAATTTGAGATCTTAAACTAGATTAGATTCTACTTGGCTAGTTTTCATCAGAATTAAAATGTTCAATAACTTTATGAAATGACTGATGTAATGAAAACTGGCCAAGTTAGATCTAATCTAGTAGTAGTATCTAATACTCTATTATTTGTTCATAATGTTATTTGGTTCCTATACATACATATTTCGATTTTCCATGGAACTTGGCACTCATTTAGATCTCCATCCTTTTTACGGCTAAGTCCATAGATAAGAATAATGTTTGTATGGAACTTGGCTTTCAATTTTTACATATTTTATGTTTTTGGTGGGATAACTCATAACGCTAACGATTTAAATGCTACCGATATAAATTAAAACGTTGGATGATATATGTAATATAATTAATCAATCTAATGCTAGTCAATCTCGCTGATGAGTCCCAAAACAGGGAAAGCAAGCACTTACAAAGAGCACCAAAATTAGGTACCTAATGCTTGAGTGTGCTTCTGTCTCGCCGTCAAACAATTAGTTTGGCGAGATTTAAAATGTAACCATAATACGTAGTTTTTAATGAATAAATAAAAATTAAAAAAAAAAAAATTATATTTTCAAATCTTTTACCATCTATGCAGAGATGTAAAAACAGTAAAGAACTGGTAACATAGTTTTATACTCGTCAGCTTATACATGGTTATACGGAAGTTTTGAGATTGGTAAAGGCTGGACTCGAGGAGCGGAGAGCCTCCAGGGGGGGGGGGGGGTCAATGGCCGCGCGTTATGCAAACCTGGAGCTCTGATAACGTGCAGCTTTTAGAGTTTTGTAAACTTTCACGTTTCAATTGAGCTTATAATGCTTCGTCGAATTTATACCGGCCTAAGTATTTGAGTATTTCAACAATTTTTTTTCATAAATGAAAAGATCGTATGTAAGTTTTATAACAAAACATTTTTATTTTATTTTTTTCGCAATAATTCAAATTTATTTCAAATTCAAAATTGGAAGACACGCCGACAGCTCCGGCACTAGCCCGAGCGCACGGTGACGTCATAATTTTAATTTTCACCACAGAACAATAAAAACAGTAGTACTAATATACCACGAATTGTTTAACAAACGAATATTGTTAAACAATTCGTTGAGTTGGAGGAAGACAAATATATCTGCCAAAACCGCATTCAAATCGGATCAGTAGTTTTCGTGTGATAGTGGAACAAACATACAGACAGACAGACATACAAAAAACTAACTAAGTACATTTTTGCTCTGTATGGCAATGTAGTGAGACCCCCGCTTATTATTTTTTGAATATCTTTAATGTACTTACAGAATATTCATTTCTACAGTTTTATTATAATTATGTATAGATTATAAGGATGTGTGATATTATGTCCTTTAGAAATATTATATTTTTTAATATCTATACTTATAATAAGTATTATTTTATTGTAAGTGCCAATTTTGATAAGTTTGGTAAGTATTTTGTGTTCTAGCCAAGAGCAAAAAATATTTTTTATCCCGTGTTTCTCTTTTACTGCTTACTTAAAATAATTTAGTATACTGAAAACGCAGACTTATAACTGTACTACAATGACATTTCATTCATAGATGGCTTGAGTTCAATTTTTAGGTTTGCAGACAATGAAAAACACATTTTGTTATATTTTGATAGTTGACAATTCAGCTGAATTATCCGATCAAAATAGTTTTTATGATCGGTTGCGTAGTTTTTGTTTGGCCTTCGTTCGTTGAAAAATGGAAAATCAATCTTTTCGTATAATTTCAATGAAGATGTCAATATCAAATTATAACTGATTCAGTTTTTGCTCATAAAAACCAGGAGTTTTATGAACGTGGGATTATGATGCTTCTTGAAAGATGGCAAAAGGTCATTGATCAAAATTGACAAATTACATTACAGAATAAAGTTATTTAGTTCCACGAAAAAATGTTTTTGATTTCCAAAATATCCGCAATTACTTTAAGTTGCTAACCAAAAAATATTAAAAACAAAAATTATCACAAAGTTCGTGTGGCAAAAACTGTGTTGAGCAGTGTAATTAATATATTCTATTCGCGAATAAATAATATCTATGATAAGAGCACGGATTTAAAAAAAATACGGATAGAGCATTACACTATAAAGAGGTGAAGCATGCAAGGTAGTTACGACAATTTCGTCACAATTTCGTTTATTGTACACGTGACCGACACTCACACACGCAACTAGGTACGACAACCCGCTGTCATTGTACATAGAGTGACGGCGCCAATGACACGCACACATCCTACGCGGGCGGCCATTACTATGCTTCACTCGGGATTAGAAAAGGTTACATCCGTATTTTTTTTAAATCCGTGGATAAGAGATACAATAAATCTATGTTCTTCCTCGGATATTATGTGAATAAGTATGTAAAAGTAGTACATATTATATGAAATTTGATCCAAAGCTAATACATAGTTGTTCAAGGTCTGCAGCCGTTGCAGTCATTGTGTTTCTAAAACTGTTAAACGCAAACTTTTAAACTTAGTCCATTCCTACATTTTTGGAGCAGTCTTAAATACATTAAACTTCATCACTTCCTGATAAGTGCCGGATAGGCTATCCACAACTTATTTGACAGATTCTCCATACTCTCAAGTTAAGTGGTGGATACTGGAGTGGAGTCTGTCCGGCACTTATCAGTAAGTGATGAAACAGGCCCTGGTGTCCCATCAAGCCCCGTGCGAGCACCGGTGCTCGCGATAACAATTGAAAGGCTATTGTGTCTCGTTTTTCCACGATCGAAGGATCTAATGAAGTATTATAAAGAATTATGCTGGGAGTTTGTGTCTAATATTCATTAAGGTAACATATTATTATATCGCAATAATTAAATCACTGAGTACGGCCGTTCATGTCAATGAACCTGTCAGGTATTAAATAACAACTATACCAAAAAATACATCACGAATCGTTTGACGTCATTGTAGTACAGTTATAAGTCTGCCTTTTTAGTATACTTACTAAATTATTTTAGGTAAGTAGGTAGTAAAAGAGAAACACTGGATAAAAAATATTTTTTGCCCCTGGCTAGAACTCAAAATGCCAAACATATCAAAATTGGCACCTACAATAATATAATAAGTATAGATATTAAAAAATATAATATTTCTAAAGGACATTATGTCCTTTAGAAATATTATATTTCTAAAGGACAGGAATCAGGAATTATTTATCACACATCCTTATAATCTACTAGCGACCCGCCCCGGCTTCACACGGGTATAAAATATATAGTCACTGAAAAAATGATTAAAATCGATTCAGCAGTTTTGATTTATATTCATTATTACTACCCGTGGCCCGCATTGGTCTGTATCACCGCAAAAGCTACGTCTCACAGGAAATTGGAGCCTTTTGCTGGGTATAAGCAAATCAGTTGGTATTCTTGGTATAATGAGCTAATTCACCAGCTGCAGGGCCGATCATAACCTTCGCTACTGCGCACCCCCGCCTTGGCGCCCACTTCGAAACGGGCGTAAATCGCAATTTTTAATTTCACCATAACTTCTAAACCAAACGTCCAATTTTAATAATTCAAATATCAAATATTATCTACACAAACTGTACTTTTTGATGAAATAATTAATTTTGATAAGGATTATCAGCATAAGTAAAATAAATGCTTTTAAATGTAGTCCAAAAAAATCAAGATTTTTTAATAAAAAAATGGTTGTTGTACCTCACTTGACATAGATAGGTATAGTGTGTCGCGGACATTTTTGTAGATATTTAGAAGATCTACATTTACTTTGTTGGTTGGATGGTTCTATCTTTTATAGTTTAGGCAGTGTACGCAAAATAAGTAACTTTTCTGGTTGATTGTTTTCACCTTGTTTCAGAAAAACCCAAATATCTTACGGAACCCTATATTTTCCAAAATAAAAAGTAGCCTATGTTACTCGTAAATAATGTAGCTTTCGAATGGTGAAAGAATTTTTAAAATTGATCCAGTAGTTTTTGAGGCTATTCATTACAATCAAACAAACAAACAAACAAAGTTTACCTCTTTATAATATTAGTATAGATATAGATACATATAATAAAACTGTAGAAATGAAAATTCTGTACATTAAAGATATTCAAAAAATAATAAGCGGGGCGGTACTACATCGCTATAGAAGCCAAAAATGTACTTCGTTTTTTGTCTGTTTGTCTGTATGTTTGTACACGAAAACTACTGATCCGATTTGAATGCGGTTTTCGCAGATATATTATTTGTTTCTTCCAACTCAACATCTGGTGTATAAAAATTAACCCTATACCCCCCTAACGGGACCAAAGAGGAGGTCAGATTTTGTATCAAACATTTTCTTTAATGGACTTACTTTATATTATTAACTGTTTTTTTTCCAACTTAACATTTGCCGCGCTAGCACGGCCACCAGTACAAATACGAAAGTATGGACAAACTGTGGAGATAAATTTAAGGTCCGTTCCGACCTTTACCGCGGCTAATCGCGACCAACAAAAATTCAATTAAAATGCCACTTTATGACAGACTATAATATATGTCATAAAGTAGGATATTATTTGAATTTTTAGGACTATAGTCTGTCATAAAGTGGCATTTTAATTTAATTTTTCGGAACGAATAAAGATCGGAACTTCACCTTAAGTTCATTTCCACAGTTTGTCTATACTTTCGCATTTCTACTAGTGGCCGTGCTAGCCCGGCTGGTGTATAAATTTTTTCCCCCCACCCCTCTTAGGGGACTAAAGAGGGGGTAATTTTTTGTATCAACTGATGAAGTAGAAATACTTTAAATGGCAAAACAACGTTTGCCGGGACAGTTAGTACATATGCGGCATTCATCTATCTAGTTCTATGAGGGCTAATTTTTCAATCATCAGATAAATTTTATCACTGGAATGAATTTGGTGCTTTGACAGATTTTGTATGAAAAAAATGTCAAAGTGTCATATTTATTTTATAGGTAAAAGTTATTATCTGACGATTGAAAAATTCGAAAGTTATAAATGTTTAGTAACAGAAAAACTCGTACAATACGTAGTCTCATTGTTATATGTATATTATGTCCCAAAAAATACATGAATATGACAGAAAATAAGTAAACAATTTGTGATATGAACTAAATTATTCTAATGATATAATTAATCATAAGTGTTCTTCCAATTAAATTACCCGTCATTATTCGTATTATGTAAGTGTAGCAGCGAAAGTACGAAACTTATCAGACGTTTATCTGCGCTGTAACTGTACTTGTGACTCATCGGATCACCTTGGAAACGTTGATTGTAACTTGTACTGTTATTTTGTAGTAACATTATTTGAGTTTGAAACTTTAAAATTATTGAATAATATGATAACTTATGATTAATTTAGGCATTTAATTATGGTAATAACTAACTAAATATTATGAGTACTTATAATGACTTTTTATAGCTGTATTGATGTTAGAAAACTTCTTTAGCGGCGGTACACATCTTAAGATTAGTAAAATATTTTTCCCTATCATTCCTATCCTGATGCGCGAATTAAGAAGGTATTATTTGTAGATTTTGTAATATTATCCCTTTTTCTACCGCGCGGCGAAAACTTATGCCCGTCTTGCTGTTTTTACTTCTTCCGGCACTTCCGGAGTGGCACTCGTTTTTTATTTTTTATTTTACCATTTATTTCAGACATCTAAGCCCATAACACAAATTACAGACTCACATACATATTCTATCATATATTTTTGAGGTTCCGCAACCAGAGGCCTACTTAGACTTCGCAGTTTATCCATCTGTCTGTCTTCGGGCTGTATCTCAAGAACCGCGATAACTAGTTGATTTTTTTTCTAAGTTTGATACAAAAATTGTATAACCATAAAGAACGTATATTATATTATCTGTATATTTAGTGCGTTTCTGTATAATAGCAAGAAGATGTATTCTCACATAGGTTTAGTTATTCAGGATCTTCAAGAACTTGTACTGAATGCATCCATGGTCAAACATTTTACTTTCTTATTCACTTGAATTGCGATGCGGCATAAAATTCACTTTTTTCATTTGGAAACCAATAACTGATTGATTTTTGTTCACTACCAGTTTTTCACGGCTGTGTTTGTACACGGGCCACGGAGTTCGGTGATATAAATTTTCCCGGAAAACTGATTCAAACGTGAAAATAAACTTTTTTGAAACAAGCTGAAACAAGCTCGCAACTACGCAATAACTGTAGGGACAAAGGGTAAAGTGTAAGTGATCACTGAACCGTGAATCCAGTACGTGAGTTTATTTTGTTTAAAATCCAATTCTATTTTTAATTGGAATATAGACAAAATAAACTCACACACTGGACCACATATAAAAATATAATAATTTTATTAATGGCGTCCTTGAGATTAAAACAACACCGTCATAAAATACAACCGTGTTAAGAGTACGTCTACATCATATTCGGTTTTACTTGCCACGGTATTTACATGAAAAACGCTATAATATAATTATGTTTAAACGTTGCGCCTATATTATAGCTATTTCCGTTCACAAAACCAGAGGAAAATTTCTAAATTTAGAATAACCATACAAATCCATTTAGCAAACAAAATCCAAAATGGCTGTTACATGATCGTGCGTCACTTGAATATTACCATACACCCGAATAACTAAACGTCTGAGTACTGTACCTACTTGGCGATGCGTAAAGGTAGGTAAGATAAGGTAGGATTTAAACGGCCTACCCATTTAAATCCTATCCTAGAGGAGGTAAAGAATCGACAGTGAAGTGAGCAATCTTTGAAGATACGACAAGGGGTCCTCAGCTTTTTTGACAAGGGTGTACCCTGAGTGTACCTCATAAAATGTTACTCACTTTAGTGCAATATACACTGTAATTTTAAAAATATATTAACATTTAACATAATATGTTATAGCAACATATTCGGCAAGTACGAACGCGCCTTCAAAAACATATGTTTGAAAAAAAACTGCACAGAATTTCTATTGTTTATCATTTTCGGCGGATGAATAATTCAGATTCCGCATTCATATTGGCATAGACGCGTGTGATGATTATCATATTATGGTAAACGCTAACCGGGACTGAATACATGTTCCATTTGAATGCCTAGTGTAGGCCAAGTTTACAATTTGGCCTACACCCAATTGTTTGACGTGTCACTTTCTTTACAGAGTATATTTTAAATTCTCCAAATTCTCACTAATATTATAAATGTGAAAGATTGTTTGTCTGTCTGTTTTATATTATCGCTTTTCGTCTGAATATATACATACCTCACAGTATGTCTATATCATATAATATATGATACAGACATAGTTTTTGTTGCGGAAAAATGTACGGTTCCTGTCAGTCAATAAAGTGAAAATAAATTTGTCAATTATGAAGACAAAATATCTCCTATTTAGTGACGAATAGAAATATATTTAACGATTACATTAAAATTACAATATGACAGAACATGAATGGTAGCTGTATCAAACCGTCATTAAATTAATCCAACTATAATATTATTAATGTGAAAGTGTGTCCATCTGTTTGTCTGTTACCTTTTCACGTGCAAACCACTGAACCGATTTTGCTAAGATTTCGTATGGAGATACTTTTAGCCCCGGGAAAGGATATAGGATACTTTTTATCCCAGAAAAATGTACGATATCCGCCCGATAAACGAATTTTGGCGCAACGGGGCGCCATCTAGTTTTATCCCATTTTTCCCTAACTGCCGCGCTGAACATATTTTGTATCATGTATATAATGTCGCAGTCGACTGGTTAAAAAGCTATTCAATCAAACAGCTAGCCCTTTGACTTAACAACGCCATTCAATCACACAGCTATACGTCGTTTAACCGACTTGTTGACTGTAACGTTCAACACTATAGTAATTAGACGACGCTTAGCTAACTGGTTAAATAGTAAATTAACAAGGTGACCATTAGTTTAGTGCTATTACATGGGGCACACTAAAAGTTTTGCACTTCTAGCTAATTGGAACTATTTGAGTTTTGAATGTTATATTTTTTAAACGTTGCAACCTTCTTAGCAATATAGAAAAAAATTGGGGGGAAATCATTTGTCAATTATTTTTTATCACACATCAAAGTTCTACGTACGCAACGAAATTGGAATTAAGTCGAAAAGATTTTTTATGATTTTAAAAGTTCTCTCTCTCCGCAAGACTGTGCTGCTCGTCTCCAAAATGCTTTTGGGAGAGAAGCACCTTGTTTGAGCACCGTGAAGAGATCGTATGCTAAATTTGAAAGAGGTCGAGTTTCTTTACATGACGTAAGGGCGGCCTTCAACTGCCGTTAACGAAAATAATGTGGCTACTGTTTAGCGGCTAATTGAAGAAAAACCGCGGATTACCTGTGAGACGATTAGAGGACTATTGGAGATTGGTATGAGTCAAATGTAAAAAAAAATACATGAAGAATTGCGAGTTCGGAGACTTTGTTGTCGTTGGATCCCTTATGAACTGACAGCGGAGCAGAAGCAGGCTCGCGTGGAATGGTGTTCACATATGCTACTGAAGCACGACCACGGACATTCTAATACTGTTTATGATATTGTCACAGGAATGGAAACGTGGATTTGTTGTTTTGAACCCGATAAAAAACAGCAATCTTGTGAGTGGGTGTTTGAAAATGAGAACAGGCCAACAAAAGTGTGGCAGGCGAGAAAACGTTGGTAAGAAAATGATGGCGTTTTTTTTTTCTGAGCTACGGATCCCATATTATGTACAATTCCACTTGGAGATCAAAAGAGTGTTAATGCTGAGTGGTATTACACCATTTGTTTACCCAGGATATTAGAAAAGGTTCGCGAAAGACGACCAAGAAGCCGCATTTTCCTACATCATGACAACGCCTTTTCACACACGGTCAACAAAACAAAGTCATTTTTAGCTTCCGAAAAAGCACAACTCGTCCCCCATTCTGCGTTTAGCCCTGACCTAGCACCTTGTGATTTCTGTATTTTCCCCAAAATTAAAGATTTAATGAGAGGTTTCACTTTTACCACCTCCGAAGAGGCAGTGGTAGCATTCAATCAGCGCATAGAAAACATGCCTTCAGATCTGTGATCCTCCTGTTTTAAAAAATGGTTCGATAACATAATGTTTAGAATGTAAAGGAGAGTATTTTGAAAAGCAACAAACATAATATTTTGGTTGTAACATGTCGATTTTTTAAGTTACGCAAAACTTATACTGTGACCTACGTATTAAACAAGCGTGTAATACGTCACAGGTGATAAGAAGCAGATTAATTGTTTTAATCTAACTAATTTTGAACACAATTACAATAAATACCTTTGTGATGCATTTCATAATCCAGTAATCTCTCCTCGAATATTAGTTTAAATTTGATTCACTCGTATGTGCCCCTATAATTTCTCTCTTTTTAATAATACTTGTAAAGTATATTTACGAAAACACCGGTTAGTTGACACTTGACGCCCTATTGTAAACAAAACGTTGATTGGCGTTGTTCAGTCAAAAGGCTAGCTTTTTAATTAAACGGCTATTTAAACCAGTTAGCTGCGACATAATATATATCAATTTTCAACGCCTTGGTAGAGCCACGCCGTCAAATTCATGGACTTTGGACAAGCTTTACATCAAAATCAAAATCACGACAATATCCTATATCGAAGTATCCTTTGTATCAATATTACAAATTGCCCTGCTATTCGTGCATGCCACTGCTGGAACTGAATACATTCTAGTCTCTAGACTAAGTTGCTGTCTAGATTTTCTAGTATTTGTTGCACAGATGTCAAAGTACACTACTGTCTACTGTACACAATATCTTAGTACCTACATAATTATTTGGTACTAGACGACGCCCGCATCTTCGTTGCGCCAAAATTCGTTTATCGCGCGGGAACCGTACATTTTCCGGGATAAAAAGTATCCTATATCCTTTCCCGGGACTCAAAGTATCTCCATACCAAATTTTAGCAAAATCGGTTCAGCGGTTTGGGCGTGAAGAGGTAACAGACAGACAGACAGACAGATAGACAGACAGACAGACACACTTTCGCATTTACAATATTAGTATGGAAGTATGGATAGGCGGTATAGCATCGAATATGATAACTTCACAGTACAGGAGATGCTTAATGATTATTATTTAACACTAGATGACGCCCGCAACTCCGTTGCGCTAAAATTCGTTCGTCGCGCAGGAATCGTACATTTTTACTCATACAAGGAACACGTACACACCCTAAAGTATTGAAAACTTAGTTTTGTCACACACTGTATGTTAGTTATCCGTACTCCTCCGAAACGGCTTCACTGATTTTTATATTATAAGTACTGTGCATATTCAGTAGGTCTGAGAATCGGCTACTGCATAGACTAAGAAAATAGTATGTCTGGTCTCTAGGCTACTGGCTACTTTTTATATTGATGAGTACATTTGTTGAATAAATAATAGTAAATTACTACAACTCAAGAGTGTTGACGACCATTGCGACGGGCTATCGACGAACGTTGCCATGGTGCCATACTTATTAATCACCTCACTAAAATACTTTATATGGCAAAAGAACGTTTGCCGGGACAGCAAGTAGTATTTTATAAAACTATTAACATTTTTTCGAAACATGAACACCCCTTCTTACATCGCACCGCGCACGTCTGCGTCATACGGTCAACACTTCCCCAAAATTTTTAGTCTCTACGATCAGTGGTTTAGGTTTTATCGTAATTCCATTTTCATATCTAATAATTGTTTTAACCCTAGATTTCGTCTAAAACACAGGGTAAACTAATTCTGGCAACACTGTAAACTAATACCTCACCATGACGTATATTAATTATTAATACTTACTGAAAATTATTATGTAAGTAAGTATTATGATTATTATATCATTCAAGACAAAGCCTGTTATTGATAATATGATAATATGTATATATTATTATAAATTAAATAGATTAGTAAAAGTGTAACTTCATTTCTTATAAAAAAATATTTTTTAATTTTTGGCACTTTACACAATCTTTTGTGCATAAAATTAAATCTCAATGAAAAAGAAAACACCATTCGTACCGGAATAATTAATTTTGAATTTCGAACGCCAATATTTTTTTAACAATAGATGACAAAACATAATGTAAAGCCCTCCATTCAAGACAATCTTTCTAAATTCTACAAAAGTATAAGAAAACAATAATATCATAATAACAATAAATTGTTACAAATATATAGTTATTATTTAGATTTAACAACTAATTGTTACGATAATATAATAGGCTTCATAAGTTGCAATTTCGATTGTAAATCTAGATAATTTACAAATAGAATGAGATCGCTTTATCGTGAATAGTGGCTTTATTTCATAAGAAAAAAAGTATTTACTCAAATGAGCTATAATGGCTGGTTTACACTTATTAAGTGGATAAGTAGTTAACGAAATTTTACTTAATTTTAAGTTATCAATTGCATGTAAACACAAATTTAGTAGTAAGTAGCATGTTCAAATTTAATGAAGTAATTATAAAGCCATAAGTTAAAATTTAGTTGACTTTTTATCTACTTAATACGTGTAAATCAGCCATAAATTGCATGGCAAAAATAGAGTACACAGATTATGTATATTGTGGCAAAAAGCAGTGATTGCCGTCTCTAACTCCCTGCGTCGCTGCAAGCCGCTGCTAAACGCTGTAAAGCGCTGTAAACTGTTCATGCTTTTTTACGACTTTTAAGGATAAACTTCAACAAACTATGATTACATCTTCCATAAAATACATCAAACAATAATGATGCGAATTTTCGAGCAGATTGGACTGAGGAATCGAGTTGTCCCATACTAACTTCATCCCCCCTTTTCACACCCTTAGGAGAGGAATTTCTAAAAATCCCTTCTTATCGCACGCCTTCGTTATGCGAAGAACACTCCCTCCAAATTTTAAGTACTTACAGTCACTGGTTTAGGCCGTGGCGTGATTCCATTTTCATGTCATTCAGGACAAAGCCTTTTATATAATGATATAGATTTTTATTGTGTGCAGCGCGTCTACTCTTTTTTGACAAGCTATAATGCCTTTTAAATCGTTATAAGTCGGTATGATTAGAAAGTAATATTAAACGCGTAAATATTTCTTAATGTAAAATAAACTTGGTTAATGGACAGAAAAGCTAAATAGGAATTTGTTACATTGAACTGGAGGACGCATTATTTTAAAAAAAGTTTGAAGCTTATCTTTATTTGGTGATGATATTATTTCGCTATGTAATTATTTGCCTACTTTTCAACACAATTTTTATACATTTTATAGGACAATTCGCTTGCGAAATTATTAGTCTGTATTTTCCTGAAAATCGAGGCTTAAAAGGACTTACTAAACTATTTTTTAAGATTTACGTTACGCAAAGCAAAAACCAATTTAAAAAAATCTGTACCTATATGCAAGACACCTAAATTATAGAAAATTCAAAAATTAAATCAATTTTTGTAAAATTTAAAACACCCGTTAATAATAATTATGAAGTTAGAATTTTTCGTAGACTCGTCGTAGATGCTAAGTCACGCATACAAAAGACATCAACGATTCTAATTAAAACTATAATAACTGACAACTTGCTGCGGGCTTATCGATTTCATTGGAATCCCTAAGAAACATACTAGGTACTGGCATTTCAATGCAACAGAAGATACAATTTATATAAAATCGGCTGGGGAAAAAAATTGTTATGCTTTCACAAAATTTTCGGTAGGTATGTTCCCCTTACACTAAAACTTTATTAAACACAACACACCTTGTTTCGGCTGAGTTTCCTTGTCGTAGAATGTGAGGGCGAAGTCTGAGTCGATCAGGGGTTGCGATGCGCGAACGCACGGAGCGGGTAGTCCGCTCCATACGTCCATATTACGAGCATGTCGTCCGCACCGACTCGCGTCTCGGCGCGCACTGAGCTTTCGTATGCGCACGCGCATGGACTTTGGGAAGATTTTTCTTTGTTTGGGAATATCGCCTTTTTATCGGACCCTTTTTGTCGGAGTTTTACAAAAAAATTATTAAATTGCTAGTTATCGTCATCATTTAGTAAGACCTCTCAAGTCAGCAGTCTGAGGCAGTTAGGAACGCGAATATTTGATTTGGGGAAATGCAATAAGCATCCCCCGCCCCTCGGGGGAAGGGGCAGGGGTATGTCGGACTCCCTCCGCAGAGGTTTACCGACTAAACCCCGCCCCCCCATGCCCTCAACAACGCTACACGCGGAGGAGCGGAACAGCAACGCATTCTAACGCATCCTCCGCAGCGCTTGCCGCTTCCGGCTCCCCGGGCATCGGAGAAGCCTAACTCCTCGGGGCCTATATTGTGTGCGGTGATCCCCCGATCAGCCGCCCTCAGGCCTACGCTTCAACCTCCATGGCGGGGGCGGCTTCACTCGCCCCGGCCTTATCGGCTCCAGGCCGCTTACGCGGCCGAGCCCTGGAGAGAGCCTTGCGCTTACGCCTCGTGCCGGGGGGCTTGCCGACTGTGATACAGCCGTTAGCCCCCAGCACATGGCCGCTCTCCCTGCCGAGCCCTGCGCAGAAGAAGCAGCTAGGCTCTTCCGCGCAGTCGGCGGCCTTGTGCCCCGGCTTCCCGCTACGGTCTACCGGGGACTGGCCCCTGGCACCCCCCTGCCGGCGCCTATGCATCTACTTAGTAAGAAGTCAGAACATTTAAATATTTTTTGCTTTATCTTTCGCGAGAATAGGAAGAGGAGGTTTGAAATCTTAGAATGTTGTATGTAATTTATGGACGGCCCCTTGGGTACCTACACTTGTAAATTGTTCCGACGTCTCGCCGCGTCCGTCTCATCCATTCATGCAATTGATATTCTGCGACATAACCTTGGCTTTACTGAAAAAACGGTACAAGTTCGGAAAATTTTGTATTAAATTCAACTTTAGTATTTTTTTATAAAATAAAGTGGCACCTGATGGGAAGCAACTAAGGATAGTCCTATATCGTAAAGAAGTTTGCATAGACCTTTATGGGTTGCTGTTACATCAAGTACTATAAAAGTTGTTGATTTAAGTGCTTTTTAATTACAACGATTTGTAATAAATCATATTATGTCTTTCTTTAAGGAAAGCGGTCAAAAAGTTAAAAAATATATTTAAGTACACCTATTTTTTAAGAAAATGGAATTGGTATTGGTATAGAAATCAAAATTCATCTTAATAGCATACATACTTTCAAAATCAGTATTGGATAAAATACATTGTTGCTCGTATTTCAAGTGATGATTTCGATTCTGAAAACTTTATGAATTGCACTAGCTGTTGCCCGCGACTTCGTTCGCGTTAACATAGTATACCTATATAGACTTTCATTTAAACTTTCACCCCCCTATTTCACCCCCTTGGGGGTAGAAGTTTCCAAAACGCTTAAACACGTATCCAATCATTTTTAATCAGTAGCCCAAACATAACATTTCATGTTTCTAACTCAAGAAATAACGGACTTCCATTGAAACTTTCAACCCCAATTTCACTCCCTTGGGGGTAGAATTTCCAAAAACGTTTAAATAAGTATCCATTCATTTTTAATAAGTAACCCAAAAATAAAATTTCATGTTCCTAACTTAAGAAATGACGGATTTTCAACCCCTATTTCACCCCCTTCGGGGTAAAATTTTCAAAATTCTTTCCTTAGCGGCTGTCTGCTTAATAAACACAACTCTACTCACTAAATTTCGTGGCTGTAACTGTAACAGTTTTTGCTCAGCGATGATGAATCAGTCAGTCAGTCAGGACATGTAATTTTATAAATGTATAGATTACCGACCACTGACGTACCCACGGGTTCGTCTCAACGTGAGGCTGAAAATAAAAGTAAGGGTTATGCAAATAATAACGGTGTGTACCTGAAGACTGACTGGGTGAACCTTCAAAACACAAGAATATTCTCGATTTGTAAATCTTATACGTGACGCGCGGCCGAATTTTTTTTCAGCGGATATTCTTTAAATGCTTCGCTTAAAATAACTTAGTGTGAAGTGGCACTACCTTTATAACTTCATTTCTATCGGCTTCCAATACCTATTATATTTTGAAAGTTCCATATCTATACCGGCTTTTATTCAAGGTAAGGTTTCTCTCTAAAGAAGTTATATTATATCAGTACAGCAGGCTGGCTTGCTGCGTTTGCTGAGCTGGGGTCATACAGCATTATTGTACCTAGTGTAACAATATTATCGTTTAACTGTACCACTGACTATTATGTATTATGTGATGCTAAAAATAAACGCATTATTATTCTTATACAGCCTTACCAGCTGGTATATTCCATAGTTTATATTATATACTGAGCCTATTCTAATAACTGATAAAATAAATTGAATAACTTTTGCCGAAATACCGATACACCAAATCAAAAAAGCGTTACCAGCTTTTTTACCCGGTAAAATTACTATAAATATAATTTGGTTTATCTGGTGCTAACATGGTATACACTTTTGGACCATGACATGCCATGGCATGGCTTTGCCATTGTCCGTACTTAGTTCCCAAAACTCTATCTAAGGAACTATCATGGAAGACACGGATACAAAATGAAATACTCCATGCACTTTGTGTGGCCATATTGTGGGTATAATAATACATTGCAACACAAACAACGTTAAAGTAGTCTCCTTAGTTTATGAGATTCCGTTGATACAATCACACCAGTATTTCCTGAGACGCCGCATCGAAGAGAATTACGGAATTCTATCTATAGATGTACCATGTAAAAAGACAGCCAGCCTCAGTGGCGTTTGCGCTGCAGGGAAACTTTTGCACAGGTCAGCGAACTCAACATTGCTGTTAGAAACTTCATGCTTCCGCAAATTGCACCTTACTCGCTCGTTAAATAGTTTAAATTCGAATGCAGGAACCGCTGTATGAATTTTAGCATCTAATCAAACGTGTTGTAAGGTCCGCGTTGCTTTTCAACCGAGCGTGTTTAGTTTAAGGCTGATATTTGTTTACTGGTTGTGCTCCGAGCGAATGCCATTTGCGAATAGACCAGGCTGTCTCATAAGATTCGTTGATAGCTAAGATTAAGCTTAGAATTAGTTCTATTAGAGTTCTTTATATGCTTTTCGGATGTTGTTGTTTCTTTCTTTAAAGGGGTGACAGACGTACGAACTTAAAGTACGCGGTTTTTAAGTTCGTGAACTTACTCGGCTCGCGTCGGTGACACACAAGAATCGATTTTTTGGATTACCATGCCCCCAGGCTCGCGGCTCGCGGCTCTTTGCGATTAAGATCGTCGAGCCATAAGTCCGCGTACTTACTCGCTTGTCTGTCACCCACTTCAGGCTCTCTCCTCTACTCTACCTCTCCTATACCTCTACAAAATTACTAAATACTATTAGAATTAATATTTAAGTTTTTATAATAACGTCTTCCTATTTTCTTCGAGTATTTTATAGCTTTAGATACGTTACAAGGTTTGTCATCTAGCTAATATTATATCTCGCTACACATAAAATCCACAGTTTTTTTTTATTTCAAACCGTAACTCCGGCTGTAAAGCCTCCATTTATGCAAAAACGGTTACTTACCTGCCTCATTTACGTCGTCGTCTTCCTACCCCGTCTTCAATTGTGAGCAATTTGCCAGTTTATAATTTTCAATGAATACTAGGTACTCAGCTTTATTCAATTGTAAAATGTGAGCTTGTTACTGGATCTTATATGCATCTCTATGTAAGAGCTTCTGTCTCGTTAAGCATATATTGTAGCTATTTAAGAGTCGTTTTCTTATTATTTATAGAACATTATAATGCAGATGTATTATTCGTTAGAACTGGAACTTAGGCCCGAAACACATAACCGCGTTGCGTCACCGGAACGCTGAAATCGTCGGAATTCTTTAGTTTTTTATATGACTTTGGGATAATTTTGCCGCCGATATTGGCGGTGCGGTGCCGCAACGCGGTAATTTGTTTCGGCCCTTATGAAAGAATGAAAACATAAAAGAATGTAATTAATAATTATAATAATTTCTATTTGAATTCCGGATACTTAATATAGATCGTAATCAATTTTTAAAAATAATGCTAAAGATCTCTTATAAATTTATAATATAAACAACAAGGTTGCTTTAATTTTAATATTAATTTGATTTTAAATACCTATTTAAGCGCATGATCATTCATTTTGCTTCTAATTTAATTAATATTTTCACACGAAAATAAGATAAAAATTAAGGAAAAAATACCACCAAAATGTTAAACGAAGTACGTTTTGGCTTTTGGCACACTTGCCACAAAACCATACACCAGTGATTCCCGACCTGTGGTGGGGGATAATATAATATCTAATCCGATTTTTGGGTATTTATTTTATTAAGGAATCCGTGTAAACTGTGCTTGATTTCCTAGGGGTCCAAGGCTATACAAGGTTGGGAAATACAGCCATATACCTTAGATGGCTATGGTTAATTGTGAATCTTTCTGTGTTTATAATTAAACATATCATAGAGCCCATTCTTTAATTTTAAGAACTATTTTTGGCATACTTAAATGTGACCTTTATATGCATGCAATCGTAATATGTCAGCCTCCGTTCGCTTCGCTGCCTACACCACTTCGGTGCTTCGAGTTCACTAAGCAAATGCTTACCTACCTATACGATCTAAAATAGCATAAGAAATCTAAAATATCATACAATATAGGTCTAAAATAGCATTAGAAAAGTTGAATTATACAATGTGTCCCGACACCGGTGTCCGATCCTTTAATGTCATGATCTATAAATGGCATATTTTATCAACAAATTGGCTCTCAAATTTTTTCTCTCTCTCACGGTTGTAAAATGGCAGCCATTTTAGTTTTTCTCGGGTTTGCACACTAATCTGTTAATTTGTTAAATAAATAAAAAATCAACACTGACTGAATATTATCTAGTTGCTAACTGACGAACGCAACATATTTTCTTTTTGTAATTTTTTGTTCTAATGTAAGTCTTAATAAGAATAAAGATCTTTAAACCTAAATCTAATCTGACCAGTACTTCTCATGTAAATATCCCATGAAGATAAAAAAAGGTCTCATTTGATAGCTAAACTTGTGGACTATGCGGCAATATGTTATAAATTTCGTGGAATTAAACATAGAAAAAACAAAAAGAAATTGTGATTTTTTTAATTATTGGCTTTTTGTGAAAAATCTAGCGCATTAAACTGTTTTTTTTTTTTGTTTTAAAAAGATAGAAGAGATTTTCATCTTAAATAAATTATTTATTTTATGCTCTAAGTCAGATAGTTTAGAATTCTCCTATGAAGTATTAGGTGGGATTAGTATGAAGTCAGAGAATTTTTTTTTCAAAAGTTGGAGAAAAAAAAATGTCACAAAAATATGGCATAAATCATGACTTCAAACTTAACTGGCGAGAGATCAGGCGCAGGAACAACTTGGGCATGTAGACCATCCGACACATGGATCATCTTACTTGTTAGACAATCAGCTAATCAGCCTGCAAAATCCGAACCAAACTTGTATATTATATAACAGGTTTCCAACGAGGGAATCGAACCCACGACCCTTGAGTCAAGAAACACGCTCTAAATTACTGGACCTCGGAAGCTTTGCATACGTACGCGTATGTTAAGCTATCGTATGCTGCCACCTGTAGGCAGTAGGTCCATTCCCTACATTTTATGCCCTCGTAAAATCACTATGACCTTAGCATAACAGGGCATACCATACTTTAGAAAATACTAGTGCATATTTCTGTGTTATGATCCGACGCGTTGGATGGGAGATCATAAAATACATTACATTACAGGCCACAATGTAATATAGTAGAGTGACTCAACCGTGTCTTTAAAATCAAACACGCTTAAGGGCGTTCCCTATAGTCACGTGCGTACAAGACAAAAAAACGAGGAATACGGCTTTTGCTGAACCAAAGATTTCCTTTGGTAGGATTGATCTTTATATCCCTAAGATGGGTTTATGATGTGGAGCCACCCGAATATTTCATGCAGGTTGGGGAGGAGGGGGGGGTTTTAGCTTTAACAAGGTATGAGATCAATAACTGCGTAGGATTTTGGTATATAATCGAGTTTGTATCATTTTCGATTGAATCGAATGTTTAAATGCCAATTTTGGAATAATATTTAGATAAAAGATAGTAAAAATAAAATAAAACAAAAAAATCTTGAATTTATGATTTTCAACCAACGAAAACGCTGTTGACAGGGCTTAATTAATATAAGAAGGCTGATAGCCGCATTATTCTGCATGCCAAAGACATGGTGATGAATGGAGCAATAAACATATTAATAATACTAGACGTTCCGCGCGGCTTCGTCCGCGTAAATCTGAAATTTCACGGAAACCGTATATTTTTCACAAATTAATAACCCATGTCTCACGTAGTCTACTATATATTCGTGTCAAATAACATAAAAATGCTCCAGTAGTCTGTGAGATATTAGCCCTTTCAAATAATTTTCCCCGTTTTTTTACATTTTCCTCGGTATCTTTGCTTTTATTGGTCTTAGCGTGATAAAATATAGCTTATAGCCTTCCTCGATAAATAGGCTATCAAACACTGAAAGATTTTTTCAAATCGGGCCAGTAGTTCTTGAGATTAGCGCGTTCAAACAAACAAACTAACCAACAAACTCTTCAGCTTTATTTTCACATTTTCCTCTGTATCTTTACTCCTATTAGTCTTAGCGTAATAAAATATAAGCTATAGCCTTTCTCGATAAATATGCTATCAAACACTGAAAGATTATTTCAAATCGGATGAGTAGCTCCTGAGATTACCGAGTTCAAAAAAACAAACTCTTCAGCTTTATAATATTACTAGACGTTCCGCGCTGCTTCGCCCGTGTAAATTAGATATTTCACAAACAAATTAGTCTACAATAAATAGCCTATGATCTTTCACGTTCCTACTTTTTATCTGTGCCAAATAACAGACAAAATAGTCCAGTAGTTCGTGAAATAAGCCCTTTCAAATAATTTCCCCCGTTTTTTCCACATTTTCCTCTATTTCTTCGCATATATTAGTCTTAGCGTAATAAAATATAGCCTATAGCCTTCCTTGATAAATGGGCTATCTAACACTGAAAGAATTTTTCAAATCGGACCAATAATTACTGATTCATACTAAGATTAGCGCGTTTAAATAATGCTTCTTCTTCTTCTTCTTTTTACATTGTACAACATCTTTATCGTGCAAACATGAGTCCTAAAATGAATTAGGCATTCTTAAGTCATCCGAATATGGTACCGAACTTGGAATAGTGCCATAATTAATGCCTCTATACAGATTGAGAGTCTATTTTCCTCCAGAGCAGAAGCTGCTAAAATTTTAAAAAATTAACATCAAAAATCGCGGTGGCTCCATATCTTAAATGTATCCTTGGGCCATAAGGACCAATCCTACTAAAGGAAATCTTTGGCTCAGCAATAGCCGTATAATTTACCGTACACACGCAACTACTACGGAGATTCCGTAATTTACCGTATTTAGGGGCTTATAAACTCTTAATTTGAAAGCTACAAAGTTATAATAAAAATACAGCAATTATCTTCAGCATATCAACATTCCTTTCCGAGTTTTAAATTTTCTATTTTTGTTTATTATATTAATGATATCAGCTTCCAAAGTAAAACCGATTTATTAAAATTGAAGCATACATAGGCTGCACTAATAATATCGGGAATGGAATACTTCCACTATTCCTGTCATATTAAAATCTTTTTAATTGAAAACTCCTTGGTTTAAAAATCGAATACCATTTATTTATTTAAAAAAAGATTCTCGGTCTTGTCACAAGGTCTTGTCAAACTTGTTTAGTCGTTGAGAAAAAAACTCGAGAAAATTCTAGAGCGATAATTTATTATGACTTTCGAAGTGGTTTAACACAAAAACAGTGTGTTGATCGGATGATTTCTGCATTTGGTGATGCAGCCCCATCCAAAACCACAATTTATCGCTGGTTTGCTGAATTTCAACGTGGACGTATCAGGCTCAGTGACGATCCCCGTCAAGGTCGTCCAAAAACTGCAGTCACCTAAGAAAACGTTGATGAGGATGACGAGTTGAGGAAGATCGACATGTGACATACCGCGAAATTCAGGCAACTTTAAACATTGGCATGAGTCAAATACAAATAATATTGCATGAACAATTAGGTTTAAAAAAGTTGTTTTCCCGATGGATACCGCATTTGCTCTGTGAAGAGCAAAAAGCGACTCGCGTTGCTTGGTGCGTCAGAACTCTCTAAAGATTCCACGCAGGATCCTCAAATGCTGTATACAACATCGTATCAGGTGACGAATCTTGGATATACGCGTACGAACCCGAAACTAAAAACCAGTCACGAGTTTGGGTGTTCGAAAATGAGTTAAAGCCAACAAAAATTGTTCGTTCACGGAGTGTTGCAAAAAAAATGGTGGCCACGTTTGTCTCCAAAACCGGCCATATTGCGACTATTCCTCTTGAGGGACAAAGAACGGTTAATGCAGAATGGTATGCTAGCATATGTTTGCCACAGGTCGTATCTGAACTCCGTAAAGAGAGCTGAAAATCCTCCATCACGACAATGCGAGTTCTCACGCCGCGCACAGAATAAAAGAGATTTTAGAGCAAGAAAACATAGAATTATTAGACCATCCGCCGTACAGCTCCGACTTAAGCCCTAATGATCTCTATACTTTCCCTAAAATAAAGAATAAATTGCGTGGTCAGAGATTTTCATCACCTGAAGAAGCTGTGGACGCCTACAAAACGGCCATTTTGGAGACCCCAAGTTCCGAATGGAATGGTTGCGTCAATGATTGGTTCCATTGTATGGAAAAATGTATCAAATTTCGCGAAGAATACTTCGAAAAGCAATAAACACATTTTCAAATAGTACTGTTGTGTCACCTCCTTGATTCCCGATATTTTCAGTGCCGCCCTCGTACATTCAACATCTCCTTAGTATTTACAAATTACTGTTATTTGAAACACCCGCCAATAGATCGACAACTACATATTCCACGTCTTAAATTTTTTTAGGTCAATTTTAGATAAGTAAAATAAAGTAAACTAAGATAAGTAAAAAAAATAGGGTTTTGGTGCGATCTCGGCGACGCGGCAAATGTATGGTCAAGGTCTTTTGCTCAGGGGATGGCCTTAACATAAAGAAATGTTTCGCGCACGACTACGTACTCTATTATTTTGCTGTCTAAACTATCTAATATTACATAGCATGAACCAAAAAACCGGGCAGGATAATAATGGACGCTGTTAAGCATTTGTGTATCATTCCACAAACAAAACGTATATAATTTAAAATAAGAATTCGGTTATGTTCCTTAGATGATTTAGAACAACACTGTATTCGTAACTCAACAAAAAAAATTGCTGGTTATTAACACCTTCACTGCGGGGCGGGCCGAAATCGGCCCGCCGCGGAATTTCAGCTGGTGCGGACGTAGAAACCATGTTCTCTCACTCGGTGCGGAACGATTATCTCAGATATTTGTAAAGGTATGACAGAGGCAAATATATATTTGAGATTGTGTTCAAAATTATAGGTCTTTCCTATAAAAAAAATATGGCAGGTCGTTATCGCCTACCACGCACTGGAGGTGGCAAAAATCAATTCAGTGCGGCAGTAGGCCTATTGCGGCCCGCCGTACAAGCAGGCGGTTGGCGACCCGATACCGCACCGAGCGTCCGCCTCGCCAGTTAGTGATGTGCAATCTATCGTAAGTCGTAGCTGACATACGTCGCGTTTTTTAACCGACTTCAAAAAAAGGTTATCAATTCAACCTGTATATTGTATGTATTATTTTCAGAACTGCCTAGTTTTGATATATTTTAGTCTATATTATCAGCATCTGAACAAATGTGACAAATTTCTAAAGTGACATACATATTCATGTATGTTTTTATGTTTGTGTTTGCACATCTTCGGAACTACTAGTCCGATTAAAGTAATTCTTTTTTTAACTTCGGGAATACAGTTCATCAAAATCGGTTCAGTAGTGTTTAAAATAGGTAATTTTGATTCTCAATTACGTACGTTTTATCTTTTTAAAATGCAATAATTATTCATTTTATAAAATTAAAAACGCACGATAGCAGGAAACAAAAGATCATGTCCTTGAGATGAAAGTTAAACGGCGAAATTGTGCAGGGTAATATGAAAAACTGGGAGAAACCATGAGGAGTGTCGAATCAAAAAAGAAATTAAAAAAATAAAACATACTGCAGAATGTGCAAACAAAAACGGGCTTTGTGTTTCAAAGACAGGAATTTAAATATATTAATAAAAATATATTTTTTCGATATCCCCTTATTTTTGTCTTTCCCATCCCTACTAAAAATACTTTCTAGTGCGGTTCGGGTCGATATCGGCCCTCCACTTTCCCTAGTTTATTTCTCATTTCCTGTTTGGCAGATCCCGGGGCGAATCAAATCTAAAGTAGTTGGGTTCAAGGTTATTCCAACAGTCCAAAAACTGTACACCTACATTATGTTTTCGCAAAGTTATAGTAATTTAATCTAACCTTGTGCTGGTGGGTCGAGAAAGGCCTACCCCGCACTGGGGGAAAATCATTGGGGGCACACTTTGGCCCGCCACCGCACCAGACGAAGGTTTAAGATTTTACTTGCCGCAGTGAAGGTGTTAATACACTTGATGCTTAAACAGTGACCATATATGATTGTGTACTGTATACATTTCTGTTGTGACAGTACACAGTACGTGTAAGGTTGAAAGTTTATCTTCATTTTCCTTTGATTCTGCTTAACGATGTCGCATTCAATATGTCGCATATTTATGAGAAACAAGTAAAAAACATTAGTGTAAAAGTTTGAGTTGTTTTGATTTCAGAAAACTTTTGTGACATACAACGAGTAAAAATAATTTTTAATTCAATACCTTACTCAGAAAAGGAACACTAATTATTATGATACATTGCAACTGTACATAGGCGCCGGCAGAAATAATTTCCAAGGGGTGCAGATTTTAGTTTTCTTTTTTCATTTCTTTTTACTTTTTACGAACAACAGTGACTGTCTATTTACGACCAACAGAATACATTTAGTGCTGAAACATTATTACGAACTATCTTTAAATACGGCATGGTAATATGTTTGCAGGGCTTTTTATTTCAATAATTCCTGTTGATCCCGAGATTCCCAAGGGGTGCAAGTGCACCACCTGGCACCCCCCTGCCGGTGCCCATGCAACTGTTTAATCTTATGTCTTTAAACGAGCAATTCTTGTATATATATATATATACATGTTACCGGAAATGTATGTAATCCGTCATTGTATACAATTCCTAAAATCGTACGGATATGTGTAAAATTAATGATATTAGACACATTTCCTAGGAAATCTATACATTTCCTAAATAGTAATAGGAAATGTAATTTACAAGAAATTTACATTTGAAATTTTCGTAATCTTGAGATAAGGTCATCTGTTTTCTGGTGTTTATGTGTTACTTACTTACTAGGGAGTGTATCCGCTGCCGGCGCCGGTTGACGAAATGGCTGACGGCACGCGGCGCTGTATCAAGCGCATCATTTTTATTTCATTTCATTATTAATGAAAAGACTTAACAGAAGGTCTACTTAACCACGGATACCGAAGCGGGGGGACGGGGGGCGCAGCCCCCCCAATGCTCAAAAGGGGGCTTGGGGGAGGCAGCCCCCCGTCAAAACAAAAACAAACACAATCCAGAAAGTCCAAAAGTAGGTTAGGTTAGGTTAGAACTTAGACCACAACACAGAGGGAGCCGAGCGAGCGCAGCGAGCTTGCTGCGGCAGTAGCCGGCGACCGTTACAAAAGAAAAGGGGGGCTCGGGGGGCGCAGCCCCCCGCCAAAACAAAAACAAACACAATCCAGAAAGTCCAAAAGTAGGTTAGGTTAGAACTGTGACTGTGCTGCGGCAGCAGCCGGCGACCGTCACAAAACACGCTTCAGTGCTTTAATATAAATGAATATTCTCATTGTAACAACGTGTTTCATTACAGAAAGCATTGTCTTTATACATTTCCTAATACGATACTGGAATTGTATACAATTCCTGAGACATTTATGTATTAAATCATTTTTTAAACAATATTTTCTACATTTCCCAATCAGTTTCGGAATTGTATAAATTTCCTAGGATTTGTATACAATTCCTGGATTTCATACATTAACATATATAATAATTGGAATGAATGAAATTTAGTATATAGGGTGTTTGGGGGGCGATAAATCGATCTAGCTAGGGATCATTTTTAGAAAATGTCATTTTATTCAAATAGCTAGTTACTTATAATACTCTGATAAAAATTATACCGCAACATCAACTCATACTAATATCATAAATGTGAAAGTGTGTCTGTCTGTCAATTACCTCTTCACACCCAAACCACGTAACCGATTTTGTTGAAATTTTTGATAAATAAATAATATGTATTAACGGCCAGCACATCTCACATTTGCGTTTTGCGGACTATATAGTCATTATGTCAGAATCTCTGCAGGACCTAGAAGAGATGCTGAACAGCCTAAGCGATTTTTTGGACGGGTGGGACTCGGGATGAACCTAAAGAAAACCAAAGTCATGTTTAATAAACATGTTCTCCCGAGACCTATCGTCGTTAATAGCGCCAGTCTCGAAGTTGTGCAAGAATACACGGTATATCTTGGCCATACAATTCAACTAGGGCGGCACAACTTTGAGAAGGAGGCGAATAGAAGAATACGCTTAGGCTGGGCTGCATTTGGGAAGCTCCGAAATATCTTTGAATCGTCGATCCCACATCCCTTAAGTCCAGGGTTTTTAATCAATGCGTTCTACCGGTAATGACATACGGAGCTGAAACGTGGATACTCACCGGAGGACTAGTTCACAAGTTTAAGGTTGCTCAGCGTGCTATGGAAAGAGCTATGTTGGGAGTATCTCTGGTGGACAAAATCCGTAATATAGTCATTTGCCAGAGAACTAACATCGCTCCGACATCGCTCATAGAATTAGCACGCTGAAGTGGAAGTGGGCTGGTCATGTCTGCAGACGGGAAGACGGTAGATGGAGCAGACAAGTGTTAAAGTGGAGACCACGCATAGGCAAACGTAGCCTAGGACGTCCCGCAGCACGGTGGACCGATGATTTGAAGAAAGTGGCTGGCAGCGGATGGATGAGGGCTGTCCAAGATCGGGATGGTTGGCGCTCATTGGGGGACGAGTGGACGGCAATAGGCTGATGATGATGATGATGATGATGATGATGATGATGAAATAATATGTATTATTAGGAGTCTGGAGTATTAAAATTATTAAAATGCAGGTTTTATCAGCTAATAGTATATGCAACTACTACCAGCAGCCAGATCGCCCAGACTGTAACCAGAACAGCGTGTAGACAAACTTTTCTCGTTGGCGTAAGCTAGAGGGGCTGATGTTGAAATTTTTAAATTTGACGTATTATGACGAAAATCGTCGCTAGGGTTGTTAACTTGTTACCTACGAATTTAAAATTATGACATATTCGCTGCACGTGTTCCTCTTTGGTCGTATTGTTGTTTGTGTTTTGGCACACGCGATTAAAATTGTCGGAATCCAATTTTGAAATCTTTAATTTAAATATTTAAAAATAAATTATATCAGCCAGCGCGAGGCACATTCCGTTCATAATCCTAGTGAAACCCGACGAATTTGACAGATATTGAAACCTGTCCGTTTCTTTGCAGTCGAACTACTGGACAGGGTAGTCTATTGTGATTTTAGCCCCACCGACCAAATGACGTTGGTCTGTCAACTGCCTAAGAATCCATTTCCTCTATGGTACATACAAAATTTCATTAAAATCGGTTGAGCAGTTTTGGAGGAGTTCGCGCACAAACATTGTGACAAGAGAATTTTATATAATATTAGATAAGTAAAACAGTGCAGTAACATATCCTATTCCGCTGCTGCATAACAAATCAAAGGTAACGATGGAAACTGTTTCTTAAAATAGCAGTTCCTCGCGAATGAGGTCGCTTCGACTAAAGCCTAATAATTATTTCAAATTAAACATTCAACAAGATGTCGACTACAGCATTGCCTTGTATTATCTACTTAAAAATTAAAGTACTTTGCCTGAAGAAAAACTTGACCTGAATTGAAAAATCTATAGCTTTAAATTTTTGTGTCATGTAATGGTGAATTGCAGGGTGAATTAGACATTATGTGATCAAAGTAAAAGTCTATCCCACTAAAACATGAAATGTAAAAGGAGCCAAGCAAAATATTGCATAGCTAATCAATACTTCTGTCGCAAAAAGTTTTCAGATCACATTCAAGCCAAGCCTTCAACTTATTTTGTAATATAAATCAACATTCAGTAAATGTATCAATAGATTTTTTTATTTTATAATTATTATAGTGGCTTGGCAATGAGCACTAGAGAAATAATCAGCTCCTAATTGGATTTATTGGGATTTGGGTACCATCAGCCACATGCGTCGTTACATATTAAAACACTTTACGCTTGCCGTCTGTGTAAGTATGAACTACCAATATGCAGTTTTATATTTGTTTCTATTGTGCTCATTGCCAAGCCACTATAATAATTATAAAATAAAGAAATCTATTGATACATTTACTGAATGTTGATTTAAATTACAAAATAAGTTGAAGGCTTGGCTTGAATGTGATCTGAAAACTTTTTGCGACAGAAGTATTGATTAGCTATGCAATATTTTGCTTGGCTCCTTTTACATTTCATGTTTTAGTGGGATTTCATTTCTTTTTTTAAGGTTTTTTTCTCTTCTTTTCAGGTCACGTTATAACTTTGAGGCTTCGTTAGTTCTATAGGTGGACAACGTAACGTAAATACTTCTGAGTTCTGAGTCGATTATTATGTTCATAATATATAATTGACTCTTAAGCTAATACTTGAAGGTGGTCATTTTTAGCATTACCGTTGAATACATAGCAGCACTGTAATATTGTAAGCGTCTCGACGTTCTTCGCAGGAAAGGAGCACACCTTATTTCATGCGATAACTTAAAACTCCCATATTATATCGAGCAAACATAAGGAGTGTATACATAGTAAGTGTATATATCTCAGTACTGATTAGTGATTACATTTATAATATTTAAAGCGAATTTTCCCCGCCCAAAGGATGAAAACGGGGTCCTATTATTAATAAGTCTTCGGTGTCTGTCCGTCGTACATCCGTATGTCACTAGGCTGGATCTCGAGAACCGCAATAGCTAGATAGTTGCGATTTTCACAAATTATGTATTTCTGGTGTCGTTATAAAAGTTAATAGTCTAATCAAAATAAAATAAATGACTAAAGGGGGGCCTCATACAACAAACACGATTTTTTCCCTATTTTTGCTCTATGTCCATAATGGTAAGACTAAGGTTTTTGAAAATTTCAGGAAACGCTCAATTTTATGTTAACTTTAATAATTAATAATAAAAATTAAATAAACTTATTATTAAAGGAGGGCTCCCATACAAATTTACGGTACGGAACCCTATGTACGCCAGTCCGACTCGCACTTGACCGGTTTCATAATTTTTCCTTTCATTGTGAATAAAGACCTATACGGATATCAAATTTTAAAGTTCTAAGTCTGCTAGAAGTACCTTAGAATTTTGATGATCTGTCAATCAGTGACAAAATGTAGTAACTTTGACCATCCGTAACTACTAAACTATTTATCGAAATTTTTTGTAATTTGGAGATTAAGCTAGTTTTGATACTTGCTCCTAGTGACCGAAATTTTAAATCCCTAGCTTTGTTAACATCGAAGATAAAGGGGGTGTGAAATAGCCGCGAACCGCTTCGAGAAAAGTATGGTACGGCCGTGCCTTTGCTAAAAAGCTTGGCTGGGGCACTGCCGTGCCCCCAGATTAGATCGATTGAATATTAGTTTCATTTGGAATAAGTTTAAAAAAATGTATTTTGAACTACTTTTGAATTATTGTTTTTTGTACAGATTTAATTTATTTTATTATTAGTAGTTGTTGTTATTGCGGCAACAGAAATACACAATCCCACCAAAAAATATTTTCATGTAAAAATGCTGCCAAGATGAGAACATAATAGTTCGTGGTGTCAAAATGTAGTGAGATCTCATGTAGAGCCAAGTTTCAAACCTTACACACTCAGCCCTAAATCTATAAACCTTAATTTTACTCATAAATCGCGGCAAAATACTTGATATAATGTGTCAGCCGCACGAGAAGAATCTAAAAATTCTACACATTAGTCAATATCGGTGGCCTCTCCATTTTGTTGCGGTTAATATAAAAGTTATTAAGTACAACAGAAGAGTAGTTCAAAGCTCATAGCATGACCAATAACAAAATGGTCAAGCCACCCATTTTGACTAATGTGTAGAGTTTTTAGATTCTTCTCGTGCGGCTTACACATTATATCAAGTATTTTGCCGCGATTTATGTGTAAAATTAAGGTTTATAGATTTAGGGCTGAGTGTGTAAGGTTTGAAACTTGGCTCTACATGAGATCTCACTACTTTTTGACACCACGAACTATTATGTTCTCATCTTGGCAGCATTTTTACATGAAAATGTTTTTTGGTGGGATTTCATTCCTTTTTGTAAGTTTTACCACACACGTTTTTGTGAAATTAAGGGGCATACGAGCATGTGCACGTCTTGCTTTATTAGAAAAGTTGCAAGTGCTTTGCCAGCCTTTAAGAGGGATTGGTTATATATAAAATGAGGGGACAAACGAGCAAACAGGTCACCTGATGGAAAGTACTACCGTCGCCGAGTTGCCATACTTTCAGAAAGAAGTCTTGATTGAGGAAATAGGAAAAAAGGGTAGGTATCCCTATAATTCCCCTGATCTCTTTCCCTTTTTTATGAAATTAGGAGCAAACAAGCAGACGGGTCACCTGACGGCAAGCAACTGCCATCGTCCATGGACACTGTAACATTAGAAGAGTTGCAAGTACGTTTCCGGCCTTTTTATGAAAGAGTAGGCTAAGGGAATAAGCAGAAGAGAATAGGTATAGGGAATAATGTATTGGTATAGAGTGCAGTTGTGCCTCCGCTAAACTCACTCACTAGACGAAACATGGCGCAAGCACTGTTTCACGTCGGTTTTCTGTGAGTCTGTGGTCTCTCAAGGATAACACGTATTTTTTAGGGTTCCGTAACCATAGGGTAAAAACGGGAACCTATTACTAAGACTTCGTTGTCTTTCCGTATGTCCGTCTGTCTGTCTGTCTATCTGTCTATCTGTATGTCTGTCTGGCTGTCTGTCTGTCTGTCTGTCTCCAGTCTGTAACTCAAGAATAATAGCTAGAGAGTTGAAATTTTCACAGATTATGTATATTTGTTGCCGCTATAACAACAAATACTAAAAACAAAATAAAATTAATATTTAAAGGGGTCTCCCATACAACTAACGAGATTTTTTGGCCTACTTTGTTCTATATCAATAATGGCAACAGGTAGGTTCTTGATTTTTTCTCAAAGTCCTTAATAATATGTCCACGTTAATATTTAATAATAATATTAAAATAAAATAAAAAAATTAGGGGTCTCCCATACAAAAAACACAATTTTTGGCCTAACTTTGCTCTATAAGTGTACGGATATAGGTTAGGTTGGGTTTGATAATTTTTTTGTTGTTTTTGTACTAATATCAAATACAATTACCTTACATATCAAATTTCAGCTTTCTCAGACTTCAGGAAGTACCCTAACAGTTTTGATGATAGGTGAGTCAGTGCCAAAATTGTGGGTTTTTAGACACCTATAAAATCTAAAGTATAATATCTACGATATTTAAACTTTGCGCATTTCATTACTTCACTCATGTCATTATATCCTAAAAATTTCAAGTATCTGGCATTATCCAAACCAAAGTTACGAGGGTTGAAAAATACGACGAAACGTTTCGAGAAAAGGTAGGTAGTGCCCTTGCACGCTTCGCTTGGCTCATCTTGGCGGGGGCACTCCCGTGCCCCCAGATCTGAGAAAATTTCAGAAGCCCGGCTATAGCGGTTCTTGAAATACAGCCCGTAGACAGACAGACAGACAGATGCATAAACGGACAGACGGACTGACAGCGGAGTCTTAGTAATTATAGGTCCCGATTTTACCCTTTGGGTACGAAATCCTAAAATCAATCAAGCCGGAGAAACAAACAAATAAATTATTCAGCAATGAATAATATTATTAAGAGAATGTGCTCAAATAAAGTAGTCTGTACATAATATTATTATGTTCATTGTTCAGCCTGAGATTTATATTTTTTTTCATTACAAATATAATACATAAAAGTGAAAAAACGGCTTTCACCTAAAAAGTATATTATTATTACCTATCGTAAAAAAGATAACAGAGTTACGGAAATTACATTTTTGATTCTGTATCGTGTGCGTAAAAAAGCAAAACCTTTGAGGTATTACTTTTTATATGCATTAGATCGAGAAATGGCTAGTGCATCGCTCTGGTGTTCTATAAGGGTATTTTTACAACGAAAGATGTAATATATTATATTCCACTATTGACTTTACCATGTTATCACTAAAGTTTATTGTGTAAAGTATAAAAATACAGGAGGGCGTTTTTTGTACGCTACGAATATTACTTTATTCGTCGGTAGTATGAAAGTACATATCATCAAGTACATCCTTAAAAGTATTTTCAACCAACTTCAAAAAAAGGTGGTTATCAATTTGACGCGTGTATAATATTTCCAGAACTGCTCAGTTTTCGTATATTTTGGTCTATATCAGCACAAAATACGTTCCTAATTTCAGACGTGTATGTTATAATAATATTATGTATGTACTATGTATGTATGTATGTTTTATGTTTGTGTTCGCATATCTCCGGAACTACAAGACCGATTTAAGTGATAATTATTTTTTTGTTGTACTGGGTATTGTTCAACTAAGGAAATGCTGCAAGTTTCATCAAAATCGGTTCAGTAGTTTTTGAGATAGGGAATTTTAATTCTCAATTAGGTACAATTTTGAAGTCGCTTTTTTTGTTAATAAAGAGTTGTTTATGGAAGAACTAACGATAATTTTAAGCTCTGTTCTGGCAACGGTTTATATTGGTAACGGGTTTCGGTTATGAATTGTAAATGATCACGTAATCATGTTCAATCAATCCACATTCTGTATTATTAATATTGGTCTTGATTATCCATCACTTACAATATTCATAATAGATCAATTAATGGGCGCTCGGAACTAGCTTTCATTCATAAATAAATAGATTATGCAAGAGCGTATTCACAAATTGAAATTGCTAATAAAGCTTATTGTAGTTAAAGAGTAGGAATTTCATTAAAAAAATATCTAGTGTTTGTTCTATCGCCGTAACTACCAGCTAGTTAGTTAATATCATGTAAGTATTTTTAATGTCGGAATACTTCCCGTGGGCAATTAAAAAACCGTAGTTACTACTGGTTGTAAAGCAAAAGCTAAGGAGGGATAAAATGTCGTACAAATAACAAATACCACGTGGACAAAGTTGCGGGCGTCAGCTAATTATGTAAATAACTGTCGTAAAATTAAACTTACTAAGTAAACCGCTCTAAAACTTAGATTTAAAATAAAAAGAAAACTCCTACACCATGCTCCACGGAAAATATATAATGCGGTAAAAATATTTATAGTTCGCAACTCACTGGAGCATCGCGCAACGCCGTAACAAGAGGATCAGTCTACCTTAACCGGAGTCGTGTTTTTCTACCGTCCCTGGTGCTTGAACCCAGCTTATTAGAAAACTACATCCATACTATTTATTACGCCAAGGAAAATTTAAAGATATTAAAACCATGAAGCTTCGCGACACTCAACCTAGTAACAAGGTAGAAATTAAAAAAAAATGTAAAGTTTATAAATTTCGCTTCGTAGCAATATCATCCCTATCTTTGATTTTGTTAGTAAAATTAATTTATTTTAAATAGAAGAACCGATACAATAACATCATCATCATTAATTATTATCGTCCTTACAGACGTGGCTCTTCGGCCAAGACGTTTTCTTTATCGCTTCTTTATAATATAATAATCGCATAAGTGTATGGGATTAACATATTATGCGTTCCACAATATATTATAAAGTTGACGTTCGACTCGTATAATGTGTACATAAAGAAGCAATAAATAAAACGTCTTGGCTAGTGAGCAATCGGGCAAGAGAATTAATAAGTACGATAGCGCAGGAACAATTTATTTCCAGTAATAAATAATTAGAAAAAAACTTGAGAGGTGCCAAGAGACACCCGGATGGAACGAAATTATAAAAATGCGCCATCTAGTTGACGCCCAGGAACACTATCAACGCCCCTTGCCCCTACTATGCAGGTACTAATAAAAAAGTGTCGTTACAACTTTTTCCGTCTAGCCCCCTTTCGCAACGCGCGATAAGGAACTTCGTTCCAATACTCTCAAAGGCGTCTTCACTGATAATGTAGATTGTGGAGACTATATTTTTAATCGATCATTTAAATATAGAAATCATCGAAAAGCTGTCTTCGTTAGGTAGGTAAGTAAGGTGAGTCATAATTTCTGTTAAGAAGAGTTATTAATATAAATGCTATGAAAAGTCTCTTCCCGAAGATCTTATAAGACAGTTCTAAGTATGGAAACGTTTAAGTATAAAAGGTTTCCAAGTATAAAAATGTTCTGAGTATAACAATTAAAAATGGAGCGTTATATTTAATTAATTTAAGCACTCACCTGGAAAATCGAGTGAGACAGGAGACTCGGGCTCGTCTTTAAACCTGCAAGAAAAATGTATTTTAATATTTTCCTATCGCGTTTTATGTAAAAGGTGTTTTAAAGGCTTCTTTATTACGACTCACAGGGAATAATTACATTACATTCACATGTTACACTAAACGCGCGATTGCGGCAAAATGCATTTTATGTGCTATGACTATAAATAAAGTTCATAAAATAGTTATTTGTTTTTGATGAAAATTGTTAATGTCAACAATATAATAAAAAACTTCAGATATAGTGGTCTATCCGAACAGACCCGAACCCGACAGGTGGCTATCACATCAAATGGTCCACCCAAAATCATACATCTCAACCCGACATTAGATAACCCAAAGATAGGTATTTAAGTAAACGCTTTTTATGTTATGTTAGTAGTTAAATATTTCTTGGATCATTGTTCCCGAATTTTATTTTTTGAGAATCGGGAATCGTACATTTTTCCGGGTTAATACCTGCGTATTTTCCGGGACTCAAAGTAAATCATCACACTCGATTCAACGGTAAAAACGTGAAGATGTAACAGATAAATAGCTTTGTATTTAACCTCTTAAACATAAAACTATGTGACTAAAGCAAAATAGATCTTATAATTCGTTTTTGGGGTTCCGTACCCAAAGGGTAAAAACGGGACTCTATTACTAAGACTTCGATGTCTGTCCATCTGTCTGTCCATCCTGTCCAACGAGATATATAGAACGAGATATCTCACTCTCAAGATAATTAAAAACTTTTCGTCTCATAATGTCAAAATCTCGACATTATCTCGACAAAACTCGATAAAAATGTGTTGTTTCGATGACAGATCTACACGAGATAATAACGTTTGTCATACCAGCCGGCCTTATGATGTGCAAACGAGAAAATCTCGAGATATCTCACTCTGTGTGTAGTTCCCTGATCTCCATTATACAAGTACGTATAATAGAGGTCAGTGGTGTAGTTATATTGTCGACTAGCTGTCCCGGCAAACGTTGCTTTGCCATAATATATTTGCCATATTATTTTATTGAAGTGACTAAATAAGTATGTCACCATGGCAACGTCAATCGCTATCCCGTCGCACAAACAATGGTCGCCGTCAGTCTCAGGTTGTAATAATTTACTATTATTTAATCATCAAACGCACTTATCAATATTTAAAGTACCGAGTAGCCGATTCTCAGACCTACTGAATATGCATATAAAATTTGGTAAAAATCAGTAAAGCCGTTTCGGAGGAGTTCGTGGACTAACATTGTGACACGAGAATTATTAGAACTTATTAGTTATTACCTATTTATATCTAAAATTCAATATATTGGCTAGTATTTACTCTATGCTAGTATGATATTATTGATTTGAATATTACTAGGTCATATAAAGAGTATTTTTTTTTTCCAAAATCCCATTTCCACTCCTATATTTCAATTATATTTTTATGTAATCTCAAAGTTATTTAATTTTGTTATCTCTCCAAATAAGCGCTTAGAATAGGGAAGATTTTACAACCACAGAGTGCTATAATTTATATGATCTTTTTAATGTGATCAAATGTTATAATATCGTAGCATGTACCGTCACTCGTGAATAAAATTATAACGGATATGCGAAGCGGATAGTACCTAACTTTCCCCAATGCTGGAACAATTTCTTACACATTTCGTTTAGTTTGTCATTACTAGAATTTGGAAAACTGGTTCACATAATTAATGAGAAAAGATTGTCTATACTTTTCTCAATAATCTTTGATAGGTAAGTATATCTATTATATAAGAAAAAAAAAAGAAAAAATAGAACAGGAGAAAACTTATATGAAATTAATAAGCATTAAGGTCCATAATTAAGCGTTTTAGTTATATTTTAGTTAACTTAATTATTATTTTATCGCTTTTCTCTCTTTAAGTACATTGCATTTTCGCACGGAGCACTACTTACATTACACCTTCCTACATTAGTATAACAGATAACTACTGTCTACTTCACATAATAATTATCAATAATTTATTTATTTTGCGGTAAGCAGGCCGATAGTTTACTGTATCATATTACTGACAAGCATAGTAATATATTATGAATGATATAATATGATACTGCATGATATTTTTATATTGTTATCACTGATCAAACTATATTTTGTGGTTTTAACTTGATGACGTCAAGATATCATTCAAACTTATATAAAACTAGCGACCCGCCCCGGCGTCGCACGGGTATAAAATATATAGCCACTGAAAAAATGATTAAAATCGATAGCTTATATCCTTCACTATCTACTTCTTATCTGTGCCAAATAATATAAAAATTGCTCCAGTAGTTCGCGAGATAAGCCCTTTCAAATAATTTCTCCCGTTTTTTTCCATATTCTCATATTAGTCTTAGCGTGTTATAATATAGCCTATAGCCTTTCTCAATAAATGGGATATCTAGCACTGAAATAATTTTTCAAATCGGACCAGTAGTTCCTGAGATTCGCGCGTCCAAGTTAGCCCTTTCATATAATTTTCCACGTTTTTTCACATTTTCCTCTATTTCTTCGCTCCTATTAGTCTTAGCGTGATAAAATATAGCCTATAGCCTTCCTCGATAAATGGGCTATCTAACACTGAAAGAATCATCAAAATCCGTTGCGTAGTTTTAAAGATTAAAGGGAACAAAGGGACATGAGGGAAAAAAGCGACTTTGTTTTATAATATGTATAGATAACGTCATAATGTCAAAATCATTTTTTGACATTATGTCGATAGATTTTGACGACAGATCTACACGAGAAAAAAATTATGTCATGTTAGGGTCAATAGAGATAAAGAGAAACGCCATCAAACATCGAGAAAACGTGTAGACAAAATTTTCTCGTTGGCGTATGCTATAGATGGGCTAGGAGGGTCAATAGAGATGAAGAGACAAACCATCAAACATCGAGAAAACATGTAGACAAAATTTTCTCGTTTGCGCATTTTATAGGCCGGCTGTCAGTCCGCCTGTCTGTCTCCAAGCTGTATCTCACGAACGGTAATAGCTAGAAAGCTGTTTGTACAAATAGTGTATTATTGTTGCCGCTATAATAACAAATGCTAAAAATAAAATAAATTAAATATTTAAGGGTCGTGCAGAAATTATGTATGTAATGGACTAAAACTATCCTAGGGCCTTTGTACCGAACTCATCAAAATCGAAGTTCAAATTATTAACAGACACACATTGTAATAATATGATTAAGGACGGATTCGACCAAACTGGGGTAAAATTTTAATCTGAGAGCTCGTTTTGCATTTTACTTACTTCTAATCCAAGAATAAATTGGTTACACGTCACTGATATAGTATGTACTACGTAGTACTTACTAGATCAGTGTTACACGGTGACTTAAATATTTACACGGGCGATTTGACCGAGTAAAATATTAAGAGCCTGTTTCACCACTTCCTGATAAAGTGCCGGATAGGCTATCCCCATTATTTGACAGATTCTCCTTACTGTATTCTGTTAAGTGGTGAATAGCCTATCCGACACTTATCAGGAAGTGGTGAAACAGCTATATACAGTAAAATATTAAATTATTATTAAAAAATTATGTGCTGTCGCGGTCGGTGTCATTATAAAGGGTAATTAATGTAATACTTAATTAACATTTCACTATAAATAGTCGAGTAACTTGGTAAAGCAAAGATATTCTAAGGTAAAATCAAAGAATAAAATTATGCCCATGATATTTACACTTGTGCTTCAAGTTTGGTCAATCGGGGGCCTTATATATGAATTTTATGAATCACCATTACTAATTTCCGAAAATTTATTTTAGGTTTACCAATAAAATACAAAAATATATTTAAAAAAAATAGTTACTACCATGCAACCTCACCACCCACAGTATAAAAGTTGAGTGCATACCTATTAGTGAAAATGTAGGACACTTTATTACTGAAAAATATAGGACACATTACTAGTAGTTATACGACGACTTATAGTTAATGAAAAAATACAATTTCTCTTAAGTGCTAGTAAATCAATAGTGTTATAATGACAAAGTATTTCAGCAGGTAACATTTTCTAGAAAATATTTAACTTTATTTTAGAACCGCTGATATGCCTACGCCCTACAGGCTCTTTTAGCACCTGGCCAACATCAGAACTACTAAGGATTGCCATATTTGTCATATCACTCGAGAAACAGATATATCACACTTACAATAATAATAATAATAAAAGACTTTACTGCTCACAATTACAAGAAATTTGTCGTAACACAGGCTCAAATTAAAAAAAACATTTAAATAATATAGTGGGCAAAGGCGATCTTATCGCTAAAAGAGATTTCTTCCAGAGAACCTTTGTGTTAACCGGAGAACTTTAATGTACAAGCGGGAGTATAGTTAGTATAGTTATAGTAACTAGTATGAGAAATAGGGACGAATATATTTATATATTTAAATATTTAAGTTATATAATAATTAAAATTAAAATTATATGAAAAGATGCAATACATAAACTATTAAATAGCTAAATACGTCACAAGTCAACTTCGAATATTATGAAGTTAAAGTCTACTTACATACTTTTTGTCATATTTGGCATAATTATATGGCCGCCAATTTTTGCTGATATGACGCAGAAAAATTTTGCGAGAGAAAGAAAATCTACGCTGCTTGTGACGTTGGAGCACCTAAATTGTAGGGAATTTATTTCTCTACGCTATCATAGCGTTGAGAAATATGCCGTTGGAGTACCAAAATGATAGCGTAGAGGCTATCATAGCGTAGAGAAAATCAAACTTATCTCTGTAAATAATACACAATGCGGTTTGTATTATAGCCCCAAACATGGCCCTTTTGACTACTCACATGATGCATTGATCGTTTTATGTGAAACAGTAATACTTACATTTGTGTCACAAAAAAACTTCCTTCGAAAAAACTGTGTACAAAGCTCGACTGAGGTTCAAATGTGAACTGTCGAGAAATGGCGAATATTACGAGATTTTCCATAGAATGCGTAAAAACTCAGCGTTGCCATTTCCCGATTTTACCTTCCCTAACACCCAACGATAACAATACATCGGTATTATTGATGACGTTTAAAATGTGGGGTAGAATTGATGTTTCTAACGATTCATTTGATTTGAAAAAGTTTATAAAGAAAGTTATCTTAAAATACTATAAGAATTAGATGAGGTAATAGCCATTTATATAAGTATTCATCACATACCAGATTTATCTTCAAATCAGTCATACTTACTGCTACAGCGACAGTTAAAGTGCACCTCTTCCACGGTGGATTGTATATTTTAAGCTATTTTCTTACCTTTTTTTATGTTTAATTGTAAATATATTTTTAGACTATTATTGGAACTCAAATAATTCTAGTGCATGCTTGAGCACTTTGTTTTCTTCGTTAGAATCAGTTTTCGAGCATAAGATAAACACAATACTTTTTAAAATACAAAGGGCGGAGAAAAATAATTGCAAAATCAGCAAAAATTGGCGGCCTCGCCCATATAAGGGAAATACGTACAAAATGACATGTACGGACAAAATTACATAGTGCCCTTATTTTTAAATTGGGGGGTTTAGACAAATTTCCGCGATTGTATCACGTGACGGCAGTCATATTAACAATCCTGCCAGACTTTGAGCGCTATTCTCACAGTTGCGCCGCAGTAAGCAGATCAAACGTGTTTCTCGCCTTCAAAAGTTTATTTAACAGATGGTTTTCTCCTGTTTTCTGGCGAGTTATTTGCTGTCATTTGCTATTATTTGTATTAAAATCGATGAACTATGCTACTAAGCCAGTGATTTCTATGAACTTTATTGCAATAATTAGATTATTTGATGGAATTTTGATATTTATTTGTTTTTGGTTACATTTGGACAAAATGACATACCATGTACATTGTGTTTCTGATAGTTAACATTTATTATTTTGTAAGGGTATATGCTGCAAAACTACTAAAGATAAACTAATCGGCAGTCTTGGAGCCAAGAATCCATGAGTATGGCCATAGTATTATCCCATCCCATTTTTTCTTCTATTGAAGCATAGAAGAGAAAATGGGATGGGAATTGGCAACAAAAACTTTTGGTTTCTCAGGCATCGCTTAGAAGACATGCACTCAATATGAGCAAAACTCCATACTATATGGACAAAATGGTTTTTGTGATTAGTCATATTTTTCTTTTTGTATGTTTTATTATAGCTTATATTGAATTATAAGACTGTATTACTGATAGTCAATAAACCTAAGATAATGTTAAACCATTGAGACTAATTATAATGTCATTAAATAAAAAAATATGTTTGAAAAACAAAACACCCTGTCATTTTGTCCGTACTTCCCCTATTACTAGAATTGCTTGTGGCAGTAATGAAAATTACCCCCGGTGTCATTTTCAGTCACACCTGCTTCGTACCCACGTACCCATGCCACGTCCCCTATAATATCACTCAAGTGTCATATTACAAGATCCTTGTAATCATAATATTATGAGGTATGTTGCAATAAACTATAGACAATAATTTTTGTTTTAGGCACCTAATTCTACTGTTAGTAAAGCTTTTTCGGTTCTAAAATATAATTATTATAATACTTGAAAGAAAAATTTTCTTTATATTTGAGGGGAGTTTCAGGACTTTCAAGCATTGATCGAAGAGTCACAGTACGATTTTTTTATATAATATATCATATTAATAAGCATTTAAGCAACAGAATTTACCAAACCTTTAAATAAAATTTTGTTGGATGTAATAACTAATCCCTACACCAGTTTCGGTGACTGTGGCCGGTTTCATTAAAACCTGAGATTGAAAACAAACCAGTTACTCCAGAGTAATTATTTTATATAGTGTCCAAGTATGTGCGCATTACACAATAGCACTCTCTTTTTAACCGACTTCCAAAAAACGAGGAGCTGGTTATATAACCAGCTCCTCGTTTTTTGGAAGTCGGTAATAAAAAAAATCCACAGCCGAACCGATTTTTTGTAAGTTCAACGATTACTCCGCCGTTTGTGAATTAGAAAATCGAATTTTTGTTTTGTTGTATTAGGTTTCACTCCAATTTGGTACCATATTCACAAAAGTGGTGACCTGATGATGGGATTATGATTACTCATGGTAATCGAGGGATCTCCTCGAAATTTATATGGAAACATATGGTGGTTTTGGTTTTATGAGAAGCATACTAAGTAGGGGTGGGCCGAAATTCGTTTTACATTCGGTTTAACCGAACTTCGGCAGCTTGAACCGAACTTCGGTACTAAATATACTTGCATTATCATAATAGAAATTAGTGAAAAAAACATGTCTGTAGTAACAGTGAAATAAAATAAGTCTGATACAAGAACTATAAGTACTCATTCATAGTCATTTACTTATTTGAATTAGAAAAAGTAATCATACGTGATAAACAAAAAACATAAATTGGTCTTTTTAAAGTACCAGTCTCAAAAATATTTGGTTACATAAACAAACAAAACACAAAATTAAACCGCTCTTCTTACTAACCAAACGAGCCTTAGAAATATTTCTTACTTAATCAAAAAACAAAATTTTACTGCCCCTGTCAATAAGTTTAAGAAATCTCTCTTACTTAATCAAAAAATAAAAAAATTGACTTTACTTTTACTTTACAAATTACTGGCTGGCTAACGGCCCCGGGGAAGCGCGGAGTGCGGGCGGGGGACATCTAGCAATATTTGCAGCAAGTGCGTAAACAAGTCACAACACGAAAAAGCGCGGCGAAATGAGGGGTTTTCTTATTTTTAATCTCCACCAGACGGCGCGACGATAGACACTTCTAGATTTTCTATTGGTTCGCCACCGATCTGAAATTATCTGCAGGTTGGCATCACGGATACATATTGGTTGTGTTTCTAAAAAATATCAGTGTACTGTCAAGTGTGGCATAAATCAAAATATCTCAAACCTAAGCGATCATTGGCCTAAGTGATTAGGCCAGTATACTGGTAACAGTTTAGGAACACGCAAATTGTCAAACTGAAAAGTGACAACTGAAAGAGTTTTGGCGGGCATGTCATGGGCATGTCACTTTCAAACTTCTTCTACTTTTTATTGTTGGTGTGGTTTTTATAATTTTTTTGAGATTTGAGTAAGATGTTGTCAAAACCAAAATGTAATTCCTGTGACATTTGGTCTGAATTATTGAATATCGGTAAATCTAAAACATCGTTGTAATAACTTAGTTATCCTAGTCATTGGAATATTATGGCGTCTTTTTCAAATTGAAATGTATCCAGTTTTACATTCTTTTGTCCAGCTTTGTACAATTATTGATGGTATTCCCTGGTATTACCGATAGTTGTTGGAAACTGTTTGACAATCAAATTAAAAAGTTAAGAAAATCCCTCATTACACTAGTCTTAATATTTTCATATCCTACGGAATTAGTATTATTGAGATTTTTAATTATTTTAATGATTTCATTTTTGTCAGTCGGTTTTAGAAAAATTGTATGTATGTTATTGTTACTTATGGTTGTTTTAATGTCATCTTTATTAAAATTAAAATTATTAGTCATATTGATATAAAAATTATTAAATATTTCACAAATGTCACGAGGGTTTGAAAAATATTGATTGCTGTATATAATGAGGGCTACCGCTTTTTGCTCACTAGATGGCGCAACTGTTGACTAAGGTCCGAAGTATAGCTATTAAAGTCGACTTTATAATAATCTAGAATCCCATTTATTTATTTAATTAAATTTAAATAATATCTCCTTTACTTTTGCTAATTTTTTTTAATAACCGAATATTTTTTAATACGATTATTATTTATTTTATTAATTTCGCTCTCAAAGCATTTACATTGATCGCTAAATAATACTTTTTGGGATAATTTTACGAAAGAGATCACTTTTCAGCAGGTAAATTGCATAAATAATAATTTATGTCACGAAAACCGCCAGAACTAGTACAAAATAGACGTTTTTGGACCTTCCGCGACACAAGCGCCTCTAGCGGAAAATTCACACGCGGTAGCCCTCATTGTTTGAATGTCATTGTTTTTATTTATATGACCAATATTTCTATTAATAACTTCCCAGACCGCTTTACATATTTTGTTTTTTTTTTCTTGTAAATATAATTTTGATTCTGTAGCTGCAGTGACTTACGAATGCATTTTTTAAGAATTGTGTTATAGTGTCTGTATTTTTTGTAGTTCGATTTTTTATTCGAGGCATTGTTTTTGTAAGTTGTAACTGAAGAAAAGATTTATTTTTATAATAAGTTAAAGTATAATTTTTTTTTACTAAATTTACTACTAAATATTTAAACACTAAAAAATTGAGTAAAACACTAAAAAATATATACATAAATATTAAATTTACTACAAAATATTTCAACTCTTAAAAAAATATTTTTTAGTATTTAAATATTTTGTAGTAAATTTACTATTTATTTATATACTTTTTAGTGTTTTACTCTATTTTTTAGTTTTTAAATATTTAGTAGTAAATTTAGTAAAAAAAAATTATGCACAAAAAAAATTTTTTTAGTGTTTAAATATTTTGAAGTTAATTTTTGTTCAGGAACCTAGGTAATTACTATTTTAAGCTGAAAAATAACTCAAACATGTTAAATACTTTCGTATGACAAAATGATTTTGGTATAACGTATGTATGAGAATTTCGAGGGTAACCCGGGCTCTTAATAGCTGTATTCTGTTTTGTATTTCTATTATATTACATAAATATAAATGTGGGTTTCAGAACCAAAAACAAAATTACATACAAATTATTAAAGGGTTTTATTGTATTCTCACTAAAATATGTTTTGTTAGTAGTTAATAAATATCAGTATTTAAATTTATCAGATAAGTATAAGTATAATATTATAAAATGTCAATATACATAATAATAAAGAAATGAAGTGCACAGTGAGCTTTTTATTTATATTTTAAACCCCGAACTATAGGTACTTAGTACATATTTATAAATGACAACTTTTATTATAATAATTTTTATATATATTTTTTATTATTAAATAAGGGAGTAAACGAGCAAACGGGTCACCTGATGGTAAGCAACTACCGTCGCCCATGGACACTCGCAACATCAGAAGAGCTGCAGGTGCGTTGCCGGCCTTTTAAGAGGGAATACGCTCTTTTCTTGAAGGTTTGCAGGTCGTATAGGTACGGAAAAACTGCTGGTGACAGCTCATTCCAGAGTTTTACAGTGCGCGGCAGAAAGTTCCGCGAAAAACGCACTGTGGAAGACTGCCACTCATCAAGGTGATGAGGATGGTATGTTTTTCGCGTGGGACGATGGCGAAAAGTTGCAGGTGGTATGATTCCGAACAATTCCTCAGAGCACTCCCCGTGATACAACCGATAGAGAGAGAAGCTACATCTCGGCGTAAATCCAAGGGGTCCAAGCTATTTGAAACACTATGGCAGTCAACAATTCGAGCGGCCCTTCGTTGGATACGATCTAGAGGGAGCAGTTGATATTTTGGCGCCCCTGCCCAGAGATGAGAACAATATTCCATATGAGGCCGAACCTGCGCCTTGTAGAGTTATAGGCGTTGGTCCGGAAGTGAAGTACTGTCTCGCTCTGTTAAGATCACCAAGCTTCTTCGAGGCTAATTTGGCCTTACTCTCTAGATGATATCGGAACTGGACTTCGCTCGATATGTTGACGCCAAGTATCTCAATGCTAGGGGAGATGGTTAAAGATGTGCCCTCGAAACGAGGACATACGACCATTGGTAACTTTTTAGTGGTGAACGCACAGACTTGTGTCTTGGCGGGGTTGAATTGGACCAAGTTACGTCTACCCCATTCAGAGACCTTCGCCGATGAATTCTCCACCTTAGACACAAGTTCGTTTCGACTCTCAGTGACATTTTGACGAGAAATATTGGGGGAGCCGGTATATACAGCATCACCTGTACTGTCATCCGCATAGCAATCAATGCCACTGGTCTGCAACATGTCTTTGATATGCAGTAAGAATAGAGTAGGCGATAGCACACAGCCCTGAGGGACACCAGTATCAACAGACTGAGTTTCCGAGCATTCGCCGTCAACTACGACCTTTATGCTTCTGTCTGCTAAGAAACCAGTGACCCACTTACATAATTTCTCAGGCAGCCCGTATGATGGAAGCTTTGAAAGCAGCGCTTTATGCCAAACCCGATCAAAGGTCTTCGCAATGTCTAAACTAACAGCCAATGCCTCTCCCTTCGACTCAATTGCCTGAGCCCAACGATGAGTCAGGTACGCCTAGAGATCACCAGCCGAGCGACCCTTACGGAACCCGTATTGTTTGTCGCTTAGTAATCCCTGGCCGTCCAAGTATCGAAGAAGCTGGCTATTGATAATGGATTCCATTATCTTCGAGAAAGGAGAGGTTATAGCGATTGGTCTGTAGTTGGAAGGATTTGAGCGATCACCTCTTTTGGGGATCGGGTGCACCAAGGCTGTCTTCCAGGAAGCCGGGACGATGCCAGTAGAATAGGAGAGCCGAAAAAGACGCGTCAAGACCGGAGCCAACTCTGGAGCACACTTTTTTAACACAATAGGCGGGATTCCGTCAGGCCCACTCGACTTTTGGATATCAAGGGAACGGAGGGCTTTTCGCACTGAGCGCTGATGAAACTGAATATCCGACATGATGCTCGTGCATCGCGGTATGGTCGGCGGTTTTTGCCCCCCGTCATCCAGGGTCGAGTTTGACGCAAAGAGCTTGCCCAGAAGATCGGCTTTGTCTTTTGCGTCTTGGGCCAACGACCCATTTCCTACGTGTAGGGATGGTAGGGTTGGCTTGCAGAAATTTCCTTCAATAGTTTTGGCCAGAGACCAGAATGCACGGGTTCCCGAGGGGAGGCGCTCAAGTCTCTTGCCAATTCTATTGACGTGCTGTAGCTTTGCCCGAGTAATCTCTTTCTTGAGGGACCTAGAGGCAAGGTTGTACTCCTTTTTATATGTGCTGGTATTTAAATCCCGAGCAGACACCGCGTTAGCCCAGGATTGGTAAGTCTCCTGCTTCCGGCGAGAAGCTTTTTTGGGGGATGAACCAAACCAGGGACGAAATCTGCCGCCAGTTGGCACCACAGAGGACGGAATGAAAAGTTCCATCCCCTGCATCACCACATCGGCAACAGAGTTGGCAGTGTTGTCGGGATCATCCGGCGAGAAGCACACGTGCCCCCAAGGATAGGATGCAAAAAACGACCGCATCCCATCCCAGTCTGCCGACTTGTAGTGCCACACACGACGGTATTTAACAGCACGCTGTCTTAACACCGTCGTAAGTGGCACAGAACTCCTGACAAGGCAATGATCCGATGAACCAAGTGGTGCGGTTACGGATATTTAGTAGCCGTCAGGATTTGAAGTCAGCAGGAGGTCCAGCAAGGAAGGATTCTGACCATCCACATCTGGGATTCGCGTAGGCGTAGTAACCAGTTGTGTCAAGTCGTTCGCAAGGGCAAAGTTGCAGACAGATCTCCCCGCATGATCAGTTTTACTGGAATTGAGCCAGTCGGCGTTGTGGGCATTAAAGTCGCCAAGTATTATGATCTCTGCGGATGGGATCATGACCTCAAGATTGCTGAGGCGGCGAGAGCCGATATACACACACACTCCAGCTTTGGATAGAAAGGAGTGCTCGAGACATGACAACTAATTAGACAAGTCAAATATTGTTGATTCAGCAGCAGCAGCATTAGTCAGTCAGTCAAGATTTTAAAAATATGTCAAGTTAGTCAAGGTGTGATGACGCGAGCCCTCACAAAGCTCGTCTTTTAGCTAGTTTAGAAAAGTATCGATATCGATATAGTGTTTTTTCATTCAGTGACGTATCTAGTAAAATCCGCCGTTTTACTTTTTAGTCCACAAATTTTGAATTAAAAGACCTTAATTAGGTGTTTGCCTAGTTTACTCTTATTTGGAAAATTATCGATATCGATATTTTTTCATCGTCTCTAGTAAAATCCGCCATTACTAGCCCCCAACTTTTGAAGGCGGGCGCGTTCCTTTCGTGGTTATTTCGTGTCCTCTTGTTTCTTAATTTGTCATTGTTAAAACTCGAGACTGACGGCGACCATTGTTTGTACGACGGGATAGCGATGGACGTTTGCCATGGTGCCATACTTATTGAGTCACTTCAATAAAATAATATGGGTGAAATACTAATTTATATGGCAAAACTATGTTTGCCGGGACATCTAGTCATCATATTATATTATAATTAAAAGGTAAAAAACATGATGCTTAAATTGACAGCGTGTTTTTCGACTGTATTTAATATAAAATAAGTATCAAAATCTTTAATGGTTACTGGAAATGGGGTGGCCATTAAATCGATGGTGGCGACTCTATTTTTTCGCATATTTTTTGTACGGACTTAATTCTGTAGTCGCCATTAGTCATAGCGTGATATATTATGTAGGTGCCTGCTTTTCTGGTTCATTTTTATCATCTAAAAAGCTGCTTATATGACAATCGGTAAGCGTCATAATAAAGCTTTTTATATAGCAATAATATAGTAAAGATGACAATTAGGTATGTAACTATTATACAGCAATTTAGCTATATAAAGTGTACTCAATTAGGCCATAATAACGCTATGTAGAAGCTTACATACCTATATACCCTCATAAGTTATTATAACTTATAAGACTACTTTTATAGCCAATGGCTATGTAAAAAGCGTGCTCACGGCGTTTATATAGCCATTATGATCTACCTGGGTATGTTTTATAATGGTACGGACCTCTACGTGCGTGAGTCGATTTTCACTGCCAGTTTTTAGTTGGGTTTCCCCTTGCATTATTTCAGGCCGTATAATTATTGTTTTAGAGTTTCAGGCTGGAATTTCATAGGGTTGTAAGCTAGATTCACTATTCCTGACCTGAATTCAATTGAGTGACACTGTTTTAGACACTAAGGTTTTAGAATTTCAGGCTGGACTGTCACTGGGTTCCAAGCTCGACTTTTTTGCGCGCGGTGACCTGAATTCAATTGAGTGACATCGTCGACAGCATGGCAACAGAAATAGATAAATCGGTACATGCAACCTATCAATGGAAGTTTCCAGACAAACTTTACACTATTTCAGCCCTATTCCTGTTATTCGTAAAAAAAGGTTCTTTTAAATAATATTTAAATGTATGTTTCAACTAAGAATCCTATCAAAATCATTTTACTATCTTTATTTTTGACGTGGTAGCAGAAAACTCATGGTCTGAGAATATATATAAAGAGCAGGGGGGGGGGGGGGGTGAGACAAAATCTTTTAGTTTTCGCTTCGTTATAGAATCGTCGATCAAAATGTATGGAATTGACATAAGCGTTCGTTAATATGACGTTGACGTTCGACTCGTCTATCAACTCCATAGATTTTGATCGGCGATTCTATAACGAAGCGAAAACGATTGGCTCACCCCCCAGAGCATATAATATACCGCTAGACATTGATCTAAAAATCTCAGGTTTTGATGCTACCAATTTACACACACGCTCAATATTAAAAAAATTAACACACGATTACTTCTCTTCTTTCCTTTATTTACATCTATCTCAATATGAATAGAAACGAAGTGTAACATAAATAAGCCACTAGGTTATCAGGAGTGTGTACTTTCAAGGACGCGTGTTTTTTGTCCGTCTTTTTTCGGACTAGCCCGGTGGGGCACGGCGGGATAATATTATTAGAATTGGTAATAAATTGTCGAAAATCGCTTATGCATTAACTGTCGTTATGGCGGGCGAGAATTATATTCACAGATTCGGCGGTAACCGAAAATATATTACCAAAAAAAGTATTTGGAGACAACTTTGTTACAATTTTATATATCCGCTTTGTAATGCTATATTATATTATTTTGACAATGTACTATCAAGTATGGGCAGTTGGCGGACCTACGCATTTTGGTCGCGTTTTCCCAAGCAGCACACTTCAGACGCCTTAAATCTATTTATGCTTTAGGAGTACTAATCATGGCTTTTTTATAGACTTAATAGACATTGGCATTCTATACATGGTTTTGAATAAGAATTAAGTTTCTAATAGAAAATAATATCTAGTGTTCCTTGTTTTAAAACCTTTACTAGTAATGAACACTGAGTTAAGAGCAAATTGATTTGTTATGGACTATATTTGCTCTGTTAAAAGCGCTGTTGTAGTTCAATTATTCTATAGACTTATTGTCACAAATACTTTTTAGGAATTGAAATTATTTGAAGAACAATTACTCTAAAAGTAATAAAAAAGGTTTTTAGATGGATTTGTTAGACTTGTGACTTTTTTAAGTCTATAATTAATAGAATCAATGACTAGATACTCAATAGTGTATACTCTAGTGAAAGTCCAGTTTCCTCCTTCATTAGGGAACTTAGGCTTAAAACATTTTATTTTAAGAGTATTAAGTATATAAAGGACAGCGTTCTGCAAGCATGAAGGAAGCAGGAGATATAAGAAGACGGTCCTCAGTAGGCTTTCGGAGAAAAGGGAAAAAGTAGATATAAAAAAGGTGCCGTTAGTAGACAATCACATCAACTTTTTTTGCCCTCAAAGTCATCAGTCATCACTTCAGCAACGAATTATCAAGCTACGAAGAAGAATTGACACCGTCTCGAAAATCGATTCTTGATGAAAACCATGATGAACTACAGACTGAATAATATGATAGTGAAAGTGACGATTCTGGCGATGAAGAGGTGCCTTTAATTTTCTTGCTTTAAAAATACGTGTAATAAGCAACTACCTACTTAATGATTTTATACAGACAATAAAATATTGCGAATATTTTTGATTTGACAATATGACAATAAGACGTAATATTATAAAACAGGAAGGCCACCAGAAATATTGGTTCTCTATGGTATTGCACTGAAAAATCACCAAAACGCGAACAAAACACCTTCTTCTTATGTCAGTCTGAATATACTCTGGTAGATAATTACGAGAAAAAATAGTTTACAAAATATATTTCTTTCTATATACTACGATAGGATAGTCTTAAGAACGATTATACTATTGAAAGATTAATTTTTGGTGAAAGTGCAAGTTGACTTGTTATGCTCTTAAAATTACCTTTAGCTCAATTTTAGGAGTAAATCTTCAAATCAATACTTAGTTATAGATAATTTGATCTAGATGCCATTTTTATTAATAGAATACGACGGTAATCGCCATTTGGGTAAAAATCTAAAAATTTAGTTACAATAAAATACGCGATTTATTTATTTGAAAACATTAAAATACTTAAATATATGAAATTATTATCAAAATACATTGTTTAGGTATTTATTTTAACAAAATATATTTAAAAATGTGCATCAATAATATTTTTTTATTAAAATAAATCATTTAAATTTACGAATACAATAGGCCCATAAGTTTTTTAAAACTATTTCAACTTTTACGATAAAATAAATTTGGCACGGAGTTTCAGCCCTCTGTTCGCGCGAAACATAAAAAAATATATTAAGTATACTTATTTCATTTCTTTTGCCATTAAAGCTTTAACTTAAAATACTTTGAACTACGGTGTGCCATTAGAAAATAGGTAATGCTTTTTAAAAGAAATAACTCTTGTTGATGTTTTTATTTAGTTAATTTTGATTATTAGTGGTTTTAAAAATATTCACCTCTAGAACATCAGTAGAGTAATGGTGTTATCATAATGTTGTCTACAAAACCTAATTCCTTTCTTATGTGCCCCTTATTAAGTTCTTAAAATAGTTTTGTAGATATTTCCTATAGATATGCTAATAAATCCAATAATAGACCAAGTGACGTAAGTCAATCAATTTCTTCGATGGTACCTACTATCAGGTAAATTGATCCATGGGTAGAGCCTGGTACTTGGTTTACAAGCCCAGCATTATACAGATCAAGACTAACGTTGAGTTGACATAACCCGACCAATTACGTAAGTCCGCCATCAATGAATCGATTTCTTTTAACAGTACACGTCAATATTATCGTTTTGGCTTATTCTCGGTCGTTTTTTAAAGGTCAAGAATCAAGAACATCCTAGCATTTCACTGGGAGAGAAAACTTCATTTCTATTGAATTAGTAGTTAAGACTTTAGAGCACTTGCTTTAATCAGAGGCGGCGCAAGGCGTGGGTGGTGTGGGTGACCGCCCACTGCCTCGCGGCCTAAGGGCCCTCGCGCCCCTTGGACCACGAGGTTTTTTTAAGGTTTTACGAGTTGAAATACTCAAATATTCATAAATAAAAAGTTTTATAAATTAAACTTTGGATATAAAAAACCGCGCGGAACTAGTTGGCCGCGCCTTAGGTATGTGAGCGGTGGGACGGAGAGGCGGGGGCGCTTGATTTTGACAGTTCTGGCTAGTTTAGACAAAACGCACAAGAGATCGCAATAGCAAGATAAGTCCGCCGATAAAAATACAATCTAAGGAAATAATATTTAAAGATCCTACTTTTTACGAAACAATACACAATTAGGTATAGTATTCACCAGGGCACATTTGTGTGTATATTAACTATTATACAAGGTGTAACAAAACTAAGTGATAATACTTTAGGATCTGCATGTGTCCCTTACATAAAGTTCACTGTGAAAGTAGCAGCGCTAAAAGAACAACATTTTTTGTGTTTGTATGGGTAAGTGCCCGAGTGTCGTGAATTTTCCCAAACAAAAGTAATAACAGTTACTCTTTCAGCGTTGCTATTTCAGCTCTACAGGGTGTGACAAAAATAAGTGATAATACTGGTGTGTATGGATCCCCTGTATAGAGTCCGCTGCGAAAGTAGCAGCGATGAAAAAGGAACTTTTTTTCACTTTTGTATGGGAAAATTCATGAGTCATGATGCTCGGGCGCTCGCCAATACAAATCACAAAAATAATTTGCTTTTTCATCGCTGCTACTTTCACAGTGAACTCTACATAAGAGATATAATATACAAACCCTAAAGTATTATCATTTAGTTTTGCTACATATTGGTACTGATTTAAATTGATATATTATCATAGCTAGGATGGATACTGGAGCGCTTACATTGAACATGGTAACATAATATATTTGAGCACTCAGCGCTAGAATCTAGGGATACTGGCGTATATTGCATCAATGCATATTATCACAATACCCGCGTTCCATTTAGCGTTAAAAACAATTAAAACGCTCAAAATAGGAGGCATTTTGAGCGTTTTGATCGTTTTTAACGCTAAATGGAGCGCGATGAATACGTTAATAATAATTATTGTCAGACACTGTTATCCCATCGAGTTTTGAAAGTTTCTTCACCAAACAAACTTGTGGTAACAAAGTTAAATTTCCTATCTGCGTCGTCGGCCGTCGCCTAAGGGTCAATTCAGACCGCAACGCGACGCGTAGACGCATTTCTAAAGTACTGAATAGACAGACTTCGATTGTGTGAGACGTCTTGCAAATCTGTCAAATCCATACAAATTTAGAAATGCATCTACGCGTCGCGTTGCGGTCTGAACTGACCCTGTCGCTGTTAACTTACTATGACATAGTAAAAGGAGGGGAAGTAGGGTAGCTCCGGCCCAATCCGCGATTTAATTACCTACTGTCTTAGGGTTGTCAATTTTAGACGGCGGCGGCGCGGCGTGTGATGTGGGAGCGGCAAGCGGCTGCCCGCGCTTCGTTCGCAACCGCATGAACAGCGGCAACGTCGCGGTCTTCCGACTTTTAATAATATTAAGTAACTCTTAATTGTCCATATTTCGGCCAATTTTCGTGCATATTTTCATGCATATTTCGGCACTTGGATCGTGCGTTTAATGCGATGTCTAAATAAAATTATAAATATACCCTTTAAAACAACATTAAAAACTAACGCCTGTCTCTTATAGGTACCTACACTATAAACAAATCTGTTGTTGTGATTCGAAGTTTGCTTTATGTGTATAATTAATATCTGATTTACAATTAACACACAGCAATATTTATCACTCCTACGATTATGAATGATCGGACATTTTTGATTCGTTTGGCGCGGCGAAGCGCGACGCGCGTGCAGCGTAAAGTGTTAGCCCCGACTAGTATGGTCCGAAAACGGTCCGAGATTTTAATAAGTGTGCGTGCGGCGACGCATTGATACTATGGCGCACACATACAAGCCGCGCGCGGTGCCTTTGTATGAAGATAACTTACTTCCCCTCCTTATACTATGACTATGAGCTCTGGATAAAAATGTTATACTTACGAAAAGAGCTTACTTAAGACATACAAGGCTTTTTGGCCTAAATCGGAACTAAAGCCTTCTTGCAAAAATATGTCTCTTAAAATGCAGCTGTTTCATGACTGTTTCACATTCAAGCCCTCTACTAATAATATATGTTTTTCAAGTAACTAGTGGCCAAAATGAAATGAAAAATAAAGTTGGTGTTAGACCGCAGCGCAACGTAGATGCATTTCTAAATTTGTATTGAATTTACAAATTATGAAACGTCTTTCAAATCGCGTCACGTTGCAGTCTGTATAAAAGCCTGTCCGCGTGGCGCGTTGCGTGAGTGTTGCGTCGACGCAGCGCCGCCAGCGCGGCCGTTTGACGCATAGCCGACGGGCTCTGCGTCATCGCAGCGTTAGTCTTGACGTAAACACCCCCTCCCGCTTCGTCTCGGGGGCTGCTTTCCGTCATACAGTGTGCGTTGCGCGCTGCTGTCACAACGCAGCGCGCCGTGTGAATACCTTGGTTACAACGCAACGGCAGCGCTGCGTCGACGCAACGCTGATGCAACGCGGCGCCGTGTGGACAGGCTGTAAGGGTCAGTTCAGACCGCAACGCGACGCGTAGATGCATTTCTAAATTTGTACTAGAATTGTCAGATATCGAGTGCGTGAGATGTCTTGCGAATCTGTCAAATACCTACTTCAGAAATGCATTTACCCGTCGCGTTGTGGTCTGAATTGACCCTATCTTAGTATCTGACGCAGAGATGTGCGTCGCAAAGTTGTTACGAAGTTTGTTGTTGCAAATTACAATATATTATGTAGGCAGAACATAAAGCTATAAATCCGGCCAAGCACGAGGGGCACTCGAGCATAAAGTTTATGGTGGCTTCGAAACCACGTCCCAAGACGTGAACTCAGAAACCCTAAGTAAACTTTGCTCTACGCCCTGTTTTTAAGGTTTTTTGACATAAGTTTGTCTATTATTTTTTTAAACAAAAAATTGCTTTTGATCGATATTATTACTTATTATTATTAACCAATTGGTAACGCTATTGAATAGATAAACTCTTGTCAAAGCATCGTCGCTATATTATACCTAATCTGTCAATAATTAAAAATTAAAATCTTGTTGTAAGGCCGCCCAAAATTAGGACTGCGAAGCCGAACAAAACTGGATTACTAACCTACATAATATTGGCGCCTCTATTCGAATATGTAGCCTAATAATCTAGGTTATCTATTGTACTAGCCTAGTCATTGTAGTAGCTCAGTTTTGGGTGAATTGATCTAGCGGAGTGTAAAGGTGCCTAAGAAATGTTTTTTTTTTTTTGGTCACTCGAAAACTACCAAACACATTAATTTCGATCAAATCATTGTAGTATAGGTACTACTAATCTAGCGCAATGCCTAATACTACTTTATAAGTAATATACTAAGCATTGTAGTATATTCTGTATCTTAGGCTTAATCTTAGACTTAAGCTTCTTTTTGTACCTAAAAAGTTGCTGTGGGCAGCACATATCTAATAAGTATGTGCTGCCCAGTATAGTTACTGGGCAGCACATTTGATTTTTGAAACTTTTTATATAGAGGTAGTCTCTATATAAAAAGTTTCAAAAATCTTAAATTTTAATTTAGAATTTACACATATTTTTGTCACTGATTATCAACATGCAATCGCTAAAATGCAATTCAGAAACGCGTAAACACAAACAGCACAATGTATATATTCACAGTGAAAAACCTCAGTTGACCGTGGCCTTGGCTCTGCAACAGAAGATTCAAGGACAAAACCAAGGCTGACGGCACAGCTGTTATTGATTGTAAAAAAACTCACGTATAGAGATCTTCTACGGTGGAGGAGGCGGCTTCGACTAGCACCGAACTCATCACGAACTCACTGCATGTCACGAGGGTTTGGGGTAAAGTGCGGCATGAAATATCCTGCCATTTCGATATGCGGAAGCATTTACGCTAAATGTGTTTCTAGTGTTGGAAATGCTGGGATCAGCGCGCGGACTGACTTTGGAGGGGTGTTTTTTCTTATTTTTTATAACGGTAAAATACTTACGGATTTGACAGAAAATGTATGGAGAATATATTATTGTCAAATTTTTCAGTAAATTGGGCTTAGGTTGTACAATAATTTTTGATATTAATAAAGCTATATTTTAATGATACTTTTCTTTCGATATTTTAATGATTCCTTGTTACTTCAACCACGAAAGATATTTTAGCTAACGCAAACTGCCAACCCTTAACCGTTTGATTTCAATTTTGTTGGCTGAATAATACGGACAGAGTAAGCTTTCAGGGAAAATCCAATCATGCCACATAATTCAAATAAATTTGAGGCTTAGTTAATCGTTTGTACTGAAAAATAAATTTTAATACAAACTCTACGCATCCTTTGTAAGTATATTAAGTAACTATTATTAATTGAAAATAATAATATTTAAATGTGATGAAAGACACTTCAGCCCCAATTACACTCGATAATTTAACTGAACGTCGCTACAAAGTCACCTCATCCGTTTAACCCTCAAAAACGCATGCGCCAATTTAACCTTGAGCACTTCCCGGTTCACGGTTAGAGACTCTGTCACCTGACTTCTAGGTCAATGTGTTACCACCCCCACTCTCCGGTGGGGGTTAATTAGGTGCCTTAGTACCCTAAAAAAAAACTGAAACAAGTTTTCGCCCCCCTCAGTTCCCATTTCAGGAAGTTTCTAATTGTCAGCGAAGTGTTATGAGTTATGACCCTTGGGTAACTTAATATTGTATAGTAATTAGTGACGAATAAATAAGTGTATACTATTTAACGTAATTATTTATGCTGGATATTATTTAACGTAATTAAACATATAATATATATTTTGTAAAATACTAAATTGCTGTAAAAAAACTAAAAAAGCTTGCCGAATATAAGTGTCCATGTAAACACAATCTGCAAGCTTTTATCCAATATCTAAAGAGGCTAATTAAGCTTATTTGTGGAGCAGATTGAAGAATGAACTTAAGGAAATTCGAGCTTAAAAATTTTAGTTGGTACAATGAGTTTGATAGATAATAATCTTTTTTATTTTAGTTTCCCTCGCTTCATTGCTCGTAGCCATCGCTACGAAGTTTCGTAGACCTACTTCTCTGCAGTCTGCGCTCGGTTGAGATAATGTTTCAAGAAGTTTATAAGGCCCATTTCCACCAATCTGGGTTGAGGTTAATTTTTAGTTAAACATATTATTATTTAATTAAAGATTAACCTCAACACATTGCAATAATATATTATTTAAGCCTGAGTATACGTTTTTATCTACTTTTTATATAGATACTAGAAATATGAAAAGTATTTTAAAAATCAAAAAATTATGTTTGCTGGGTCAGCTAGTCTATATAATGATTATTATAATAAAAATGAATTTAAAATTTTGTTAGTTTCGCTAAAACGCGAGAACAGCTGGATCAATTGGGCTAATTTTAGTCTTAAAATATTCGTAGAAGTCCAGCAGGGAAGGTTTGTACAGGGTGCAAATAAACCTTCCTGCCAAATTTTGATAAATTAATCCTTGCTTAAAATAAAAATACATGTATTTTTTCTTTTCTAGTCACTCAGTACTAAAATGTTGAGAAATAGCTTCCGAAAGTTATCCTAAAAAACACTACAATTAATGGACACGTTGCGTCAGGCGCGCGTGACGTGACGCGACATCCCGCGTCACCCCCGCGCGGCCCGCCGTGAGTGACCGTTCTGCAACGATTTTAAATGGGATAAATATGTCACTGAAAAAAAAAAACACCCAATTTTTTTTTGGTTAAATGGACTCTCCTAACGATAACCTAAGCCCTGGAAAAATTTGGCAGAAGGGTTTAATTGTATAAGTTAGTGATACAAAGTTCATAGGGTCATCTAGTAGATATCTAATAAATATGGTAGTTGGGGAGGGGAAGAGGGGATTTCGGGAGTGTGCCAGATTAAGCTTGCATAGGCTTCCGACATGTGTCTAGAAATCAGATTTCTTACGTGGTTGGTAAAATTTTTTTTTTTTTGAATGCAGTTTCTGAACCCATCGCTAAAATAAAAAAAACGCTCATATTATTTTTTATCAGCTTTACCTAATGTACAAAACCTACTAGGTCTCCATGACGCTCGACTCGAGTGACTACAAAAATACCACCCTCCCCTTCTTTACTATGGATTCTTCACATCATGTCTTGTCAATCTGGCCTCGTGCTAAGTTTTCAGTTTTCACTTGTGTGAGACAACAAAAATTTTGTAAATTTTGTACTATAGGGGTATAGTCGCCAAATTTCGTCCCCGAACCTAATTCCATCCCCTTCGATATCTACTTATTTAAAAACTGCCATCAATCATTAGTGGCACGAACTAGCAGCTGGTTGCATCAGTCGGTCATTGTAAAGAAGTGAGGGCGTCACGCCGTTCGTATGTTCGATTGGTTCCTATCGACCGGAATTGAAAAATCAAAAAAGTTTTCAAAGTCAGTTTTTCATGAAAATATTCTTGGATACCATAAAAATATATTGAGATACCTGACTTGATACAATTTGTTTATCAAACTAATTATTATAACCTCAGATGTTAATCGAATAAGTAAAATTTTGAGATTATAACACGATAGATGAGCAAAAAAATATTAAAATTTCCTAATATCGTCCCCATACATGATCCATAAAGGATTGCACAAACCTACGCGACCAAAGCGACTGCGAAGCGGTAGCGTCTACCGCGCGGCGGACGCTGCACATGTAATCTTATGGCGCTGTGCAGACCTGCACGACCGCGACGCGGAATGTTCGCGTCGGCACGGAACGTGCGCGTCAAGTTGTCAGACGCGTGTTTTGAAGTGTACATAACTAGACTTCTTTTTTAAAACCTTTTTTTATATTATTTTCTACAACTCTTTAGTTTATGATTTTTTGATTTGTATACGTTTTCATAGATTGTGTCATGATATTAACGTTTGACGGTTCGCACCGTAGTCGCACAGGTGTGCACGGCCAGTTTCGCGTTGCAGACGCTCCCGTATCGCATACCGCGTCCCCTGTCACTGAGGCTTATGTTTGTTTTAAGCTTAAAGCTTAAAACAAACCTAAGCGAAACTTCACTGTCAGTCCATCTGGAGTTGTTGCTGGAGTTGTTTTTAAATAATTTTGTTAAGAATACAACTCTAGTTCACGTACTGATTATAATTGTGATCTTAAAATCGTCCCCGGGACGAAATAAGGAGCCCAAAAATACATTTTGAAAATATAAGTATTTTTGTTAAATCTAAGTACTTTTAAACTTTTCCTAAAAGCGTTAACGCATTTTTTATTATTTCTAAGAAAAAAGGAATAATGAAGCTAAAGTTTGTTGTGTAATTTATAACTGTAGTATTTTATTTTATTTTTTAGAACGTTTTTTAAAGAAGGGGTCGATATATTATGGCGACTGTACCTTACACATTGAGATGTACATATACAACAATTTTATTGTACTATTTAAAAATTGTATAATATTATACACACATTTAATACATGACCCAGGAATATTGCAAACTTTTTGTTCCCTCGACGCGATTCGAACCTCTGAACTCGGGCTAATACTTTATAATATACTGATTGCTCACTACATGCCTTATGGTCTAAACACACTTTTAGGCTGAATTACACCGACGTAAATTCCGCTGCGTTTCAAATCCATACAAAATATGGGCGGAACGCGACAGACGACACACCATGCCGAAATTCCGTCGTGAGCCGAATTTCCGTCGAGCCAAGTCGAGCGTAAAGTTCGGCAGCGATTCGGCGGTAATGTTTTGTATAGCAACAAACTATACGCGACGAAATTATCAAAACCGAACATAGGAAATCCAACCTTATCTCCAAAGCGTTAACGCACACATTACATCTGATGCTACGTTTTGATGCTTGCCGAACCACGGCAAGCCTCCACAAGCCCGAGCGTGAAAAAATGCTAATCAAAACGTAGCATGAGAATTTTAAATAATCACTTACGCGCGCGTTCCGCAACGGAAATTACGCCGCGAAATTTCGACTCTTCGCGTAATTTATAGTGTGTCGCATCAGACGTAAGCGGCTGAACGTAGTTTCGGCCACGTAAATTACGCCGGCGTAAATCAGCCTAGTGTGTTTAGACACTTAGACTGGACATAGACAAGGTCCGCAAGTTGCAGTCGGAAGCGGGGCCGACTGCTCTAGAACTGCTCAAGAACTGCTCGAGCGGTCCGTGTATTGGGGATATGAATTTAGTATGAAAACTGAAGATCAACGTGGGGCATCCGCATTTTGCAGTCGGTTTCGACTGCAAGATGCGGTCCGTCTATGGCCGGCCTTAGGCTTCAGTCTCGAAATTAGTGGGCAGCGGGGCGGGAGTGGTGGCGGAGGCGCGGGAAGCCGTCTAATACAGAAATTATGCGCCGCGCTGTTAGACGCGCCGCTGCTTTCGAAGACAGTTCCAACTTCCATCATCCATGTAAATCTATATACATTGGAACGCTTAGCTCCCGCACCGCCCGCGCCACCGCTCCCGCCCCGCTGCCCGCTCATTTCGAGACTGCAGTTTCAGGTAAGTATAACTTATAGTTCTCATAATATTATTCCCATTTCCCTTAAAGTTGAATAAACTACTCGTCAAAGTAATTATTGAAGTGAAAACTTCTTTAGCGGCGTTTAGCACCTTTGTGGGATGGGTAAAAACTGTGAAACTCGCGCCAGATTTTCGTGTTGATCGAAAAACCAAACAAAACGCGTAAGACGGTTGGAGAGTAGTGTTTTGTATCGAACTTGAACTCGAACGAAATGTACAGTCGGGGAAATGAGTTGTTTAGCAGAAATGTACAGTCGGGGAAAATTGTGCTCAGCAGAAATGTACAGTTGGGGAAATGAGTTGTTTAGCAGAAATGTACAGTCGGGGAAATGAGTTGTTTAGCAGAAATATACAGTCGGGGAAAATTGTGCTAAGCAGAAATGTACAGTCGGGGAAATGAGTTGTTTAGCAGAAATGTACAGTCGGGGAAATGAGTTGTTTAGCAGAAATGTACAGTCGGGGAAATGAGTTCTTTAGCAGACGCGCTGATTAAGGCCGCGTTTCCACCTGCAAGACAACTGTCGCGAGAAGTGCTTGACAGTCTGTCTGACAGCAGCTTTCTTTTTCGATTGTCGATATTTTTTAATCGATTGTAAGGGTTTCGATTAATTAATTAAAACGATCGTTTTTTTAAAAAAAAATTTTAATCGATTTTCATAAAAAATGGGTTTAAAAATAATGAACAACGTTAATAATCAAGTTTTCACTTCTGCCGGCACTCTCGGAGTGCAACCCGTCTTTTTTTTATTTCATCGAAACTATCTGTCGTTTTCGTATTGAGACCAAAGTTTTGATTAACAATTTTTCCTCAATAAAGCGGGGAATTGACTACCGGGCTGCCCGCGGGCCGCCCGGTCTGGACTCTGGCACAAGTCTGCCGCTTGCCAAGTCAGTCGAATAGATAGAGAGCTGCAGCTCTGTCGTGGACTCATGGACTCGATATTCTTTTTAACAGATGCTAGATCAGCATCGGCGTTGATTTCTTTGGATTTTTCAATAAGTTCGCTGTAAGCGGCTTTACGTAGATCGGTGTTTATGTAATCCTTGCTTTTATAACTTTCCACAAACAAGGATGCGAACGGTAAATGGAAATAAACGAATGTCAAAATTGTTTTTCTTGGTTTTTCTTAAGTTTAATGTTTGTATTGTTTACAATACTATGTTTTAAAATAATATTTTAAGTGCACTTCAGTCGCTCTCCAAGGCGCAAATGACGACGGGCCGCCCGTCGCGACCATTCATGTACAGACTTGTCCGTGCCCGCGCGGGAAAAATGCGATCTTGCGGGCAGGCTGCGGGCACGGGCCGGCGGGCATGTCTGTACCTAGGCGGGCATGCCCGTACCTAGGAATTGACGAGCAGACATGCGACAGACCTGCCCGTGACGGGCGGCCCGGTAGTCAATTCCCCGCAAGGGCAAAGAACTAGTACTTAGTATAAGCAATTTGGTACACATTTAACATTGAGTTCATGTCCTACATAAGGGAGCATACCCATACTACGTGACCCATTTAGGGGGGGGAGGGGGGTCTTCAAAATACTACGCTCGGTCACAAGAGGGGGGGAGGGGGTCTAGAGTTTTGTCACGTAGTCAATTTCGCCGAGAGAAACGTCATACGAATTTTTTTTTTCGCCATTTAATACTTGACACTGGCATTTATTATGGTTATTTATAGCCAACAGCCATTAAAAAAACAGGCATTGTTGTCACTTGTCAGGCATTTTGAAGTTTGGTGAAGCTGTCAAGCTTGGTGATCATCCTACTTTAATAGTTTGGATGTATGAATGTTTATTAATCTTTCACGCAAAAACTACTGAATGGATTTTAATGAAACTTTACAATAATATAGCTTATACATCAGAATAACACATAGGCTACAATTTTAACCGACTTTCAAAATGGGGGAGGTGTTATGTTCGTTTTTTTATGCTCAACGTTTATTGCGCCGTTTGTGAACCGATTTTATATATATATCCGATAATATATATATATATATATATATATATATATATATATATATATATATATATATATATATATATATATCCCCGACTGTACATTTCTGCTAAACAACTCATTTATTAATCTTTCACGCAAAGACTACTGAATGGATTTTAATGAAACTTTACAATAATATAGCTTATACATCAGAATAACACATAGGCTACAATTTTAACCGACTTTCAAAATGGGGGAGGTGTTATGTTCGTTTTTTTATGCTCAACGTTTATTGCGCCGTTTGTGAACCGATTTTATATATATATATCCGATAATATATATATATATATATATATATATATATATATATATATATATATATATATATATATATATACCGATTTTATATATATAGGGTATCATCCCGATTTGGTACTATATTCATAAAAATAGTGAGTCTAACTCACGAACTACTGGAGCAATTTTTATGTTATTTGGCGCAGATATAGAGTAGACCACGTAGAGGGACATAATTTATTTTTTTGCGGGAAAATGTACGGTTACCGTGAAATTCCTAATTTATGCGGGCGAAGCCGCGTGGGACATCTAGTTTACTATATTTGGTGTTCGATTACAGTTTGAACTACATTTGTGACTAAAATAGCTAGTATGTACCATCGAGGAAATTGATTCCTAGGTAGTTGACAGACCAACGGCATGTAGTCGGATCATGTCAATTCAATGTTAATTGTGACTTGTGATCTGTCGGTTAGGTTTAACTTTAAACGCGACCAAATTACTTAGGTCCGCCATCTGCCTACAAATTAACACATCTGATTGTTCTATTGTAATTTTAGACTATTATTATATATTATATTATACATAATAGTGAGGGAGCCCTAGGACAATTTTTTTTTCATTACTAACAAGCAAATTTTTTTGTAAATAGCTTCATTTTGATATGACAAACAACTTTTTTATCCGTGAAAAATCTTGAAAGTGGTAGCTAATGGCCTCACACAGCCGGAATTTCATAATCGGAAATTCATATTCTTACACATCGATCTTTAGTGAACAAAGTCTGGGGTCTTCAAATTAAATACTGGATGCGCTGAACCACTTTATTACACGTTAAGTTAGGTAGGCGATGGGCTGACTGACTCTCGCAGGGGTCTTTCGCCACGCCACGAATATAGCTGATTTAACAATACGCGATTACCGCGAATTACAACGCACACTACAGATCTATGAAATTCATAATCTGAAAAAATCAGAATGTGTGTGGAGCGTACTGATATTGTATGGTATTCCGGTCTTTCTGAATTAATAATATGAATTTTCGATTATGAAATTCCGGCTGTGTGAGGCCAGCCCAACAGAAATAGAAAGGATATCATACTTTGATTTGATGGTCCTAAAATATGGATTGTTCTATTTATAGGACAATGTCACTCTTAAATTATATAACAAATAATTTATATTTATATAAATTTATATAGCTATTAACAGCTGGTTTGGGTTCCGTTTTAGGGTTCTGTAATCAACAAAACTTGGTTGACTACGGTAATGTAACGTAACAAGTTTTACCAATAGAAAAGTGAAAAAATCAAATTATTTTCATTTGCTATCTACTCTTTCTACTTATAAAATTACTAGCTGTCCCGGCAAACGTTGCTTTGCCATAATATATTTGCCATATTATGTGAAGTGACTAAATAAGTATGTCACCATGGCAACGTCGATCGCTATCCCGTCGCACAAACAATGGTCGCCGTCAGTCTCAGGTTGTAATAATTTACTATTATTTATTCAACAAATGCACTTATCAATATATAAAGTACCGAGTAGCCGATTCTCAGACCTACTGAATATGCATATAAAATTTGGTAAAAATTAGTAAAGCCGTTTCGGATGAGTTCGTGGACTAACATTGTGACACGAGAATTTTATATATAAGATTAAAAAATAGTCTTGTCAATACCACGTAAGCATTTGATGGGGGGGGGGGGGGGGGGGGTCATGGCATATACTACGCGTGGTCATCAGGGGGAGGGGGGGGTCAAAAAATCTTAAAAAGTAGGTCACGTAGTATGGGTATGCTCCCTAACATGTATTGTAAGGATTGGAAAATTATTTAAATGACTACCTATCTACTGACATAATCGCTACAAAAATAGATGTTAGAAACGTTCTAATAAATTCAAATTCTTAACACACAATAGCACAAAGTAAACAGTGTACAACAAGTAACAACAACTATTTTTAGGGTCCCGTAACCAAAGGGTAAAAACGGGACCTCTATATGGTGTAACAAAAATAAGTGATAAATGATAATACTTTAGGGTGTGTACGTGTTCCTTGTAGAGAGTTCACGTGAAAGTAGTACCTAGCGCTGAAAGACCAAAAACTCGTGACGCTTGGGCCCTAGCCCATACTAAAGTGAAAAAAAAACGTCTTTCAGAGCTGCTACTTTCACAGTAATATTAAAAAAAAAACCTATCTAACGACACCCCTGACGATGGGGTGGACGCGAAAAAAATTTTTCATCCCCGCTTGATGTGTATGGAAGGTACTGTTACTTGGCGGATTCGGAGAGACTTTTTAAAAAATAAACTTTTATTAAAACTGAAATTATTTTATTCAAGAAAACTTAATATTAAACTTAAAAGAAGACCTGCACCCGACGAAGGTCCAATTCAATCTGATGTAAAACACCGCAAAACGAAATAAAGAAATAGCAAAAGTTTCCAATTGCAATTCTATGAAGTGCAATTAAAAACTAAGCGTTTTTAATATACATATTGTTACGTGCTAGGGTTCGAGGATTCGGAGAGAAAGACCTGGTGACTCTCTTGAAGACTCTATTCACAAACACTAGCTCAGAAATCACTAAGTCCAAACACTAAGCACTAGATCCAAATCACTGAGCACTATCACTGTCCTAGGTCGTAGCCGAGTCGTAGGTTCACTATCACAATCACTCACTATTGATCACTTGTTTTCACTTCGAAGTCGCCTCGAAGATCGCTCCGATTAAACTGAATTGAATGCCGGCTTGTTTACCTTTTATATGACCCGCGATGCTTTCTGGAACGTTCCATTCTGGATTGCTTACGTAAACACGCAATTCACATAAACAAGGGTTGGACTTTTCTAGAAAGTACGCGCAGAGGTAAACAACTCCGTATCCGTAACACTACTCCCCTCTTACGGCCGTTCCCAATATTCGATCTATCTCTGGTTTTGCCCTACTAGAGATAGGAATAGCTCTCATGAGACATTAGAGACATATATATTTTATGTCAATTCAATGTTAGCTGCAATCGGTCGTATGTCAAACCAGAGATAGATTGAATATTGGGAACAGCCGTAAGAGATGCTCGTCCCGAGCATCGTTGTTACTGCCATGATAACGCACCAAACGGTCTATGTGTACCACTTTTAATGTGCCTCTTGGTGGCTTTTGAATCCTGTAAGTCACATCATTCAATAAGGTAACCACTTTATATGGGCCGTCCCACTTGGTCTGCAACTTTGGAGATTTCCCTTTTCGGCGAGTTGGGTTATGCAGCCACACCAGTGACCCTTCTTCGAAGCCGCCCGTGTTCGATTTCCGGTCGTATCTGGTCTTCATGTTCTCACTTGACTGTACGCCATTTTCCCGAACCATGGCGTGTATATAGCGCATCTTTTCCCTTAAATCGCAGACATAGTCTTGTACGGTCTTTGGTTCCCCCGGTGACGCTCCTGTCAAGAGGTCTATTGGTATTCGTAGTTCTCTACCGTAATTGACATATGCCGGGGTAGCTTTTATGCTCTCATGCTCGGCGGTACGGTACGAGAGAAGGAAGAGTGGTATATACTTGTCCCAATCCTTTTGTCTGTTATCTACCAATTTCGCCAAATGCCTCTCAAGGGTCTGGTTAAATCTCTCAAGCATTCCATCAGACTGTGGATGGTACGCGGTGGTCCTCGTTTTATGCATTCCCAAAATTCTGCACACTTTCTGGAAGACCTGCGATTCGAAATTCCTGCCCTGATCGGAATGGATTTCTAGAGGCACACCAAAGCGAGATATCACTTCTTCGACTAGCTTAGAAGCAACTGTTGTAGCTTCCTGGTTTGGTATGGCGAACACTTCGGGCCATTTGGTGAAGTAATCCATGACAACCATAACATACTTGTTTCCCGACTCCGTTACAGGAAATGGCCCAGCTACGTCAACTGCAATTCGTTCCCACGGTGCGCCAACGTTATACAAGCGCAGGTTCCCACGGCTCCTTGTCTGTGGTCCCTTCACTGCAGCGCAAGTAGTACATTTGCGGCACCAATCCTGTACATCATCTCGACAATGCAACCAGTAGAATCGTTCTCGCACTTTTGTTAACGTCCTCTTAACACCTAGATGACCTCCTCATACGCCATCGTGTATTTCACGGAGAACATCCGGTACTCTCGTTCTTGGGACAACTATCTGAAGATGGAACTCTCTGCCGTTAGTCTTCTCCCATTTCCGGTAAAGTATTCCATTTTGAAGTATCAGACTGTCCCATTGCGCCCAGTACGCCTTAGTGACAGCGCCAGCGGGTTCAACCTCACTCCAGATTGGTTTTACGTCACCGCGTTTCTTCCATGTGATGATGTGCCGAAGGTCGTCATATCTTTCTTGAGCCTCCCTCATAGCATCATTCTCCCAGAGACCCAAGTGACTTGTTCTGGTTAATTTTAATGTTACTTCATTAGATTCCTGCTTAACACAGTGTTTGCAGTCCTCTGAACATGGCCTTCGTGAAAGTGCGTCGGCATGCACCTTTCCGCTGTGGTGTTCCGTCTTGAAGTCATACTCCTGGAGTTGTTCAATCCATCGAGGTACTTGGCCTTCTGGGTTCTTGAATTGCAGTAGCCACTTCAAGGCTGCGTGATCAGTTCGCAGTAAAAACTGTCTGCCGATGAGATATTTGCTGAAATGTTGTAGCGTCTTTACAACAGCCAAGAGTTCTCTTCTTGTCACACAGTAGTTTCTCTCTGGCTTAGATAAAGATTTGCTGAAATATGCAATTACAACTTCTCTTTCGCCCTGTTTTTGAGATAACATCCCTCCAATGGACGTGTTGCTTGCATCCGTGTCGACTATAAACTGACCTTCAGGTTGTGGATACCCCAGGATTGGTGTTTCACACAGATGTTTCTTCAGTTTCTGAAAAGAATCTTCAGAAGTCTCGTCCCAAATAAACTGTCGTTTATCTTCTGTCAGCCGATGTAATGGCTTGGCTATCTCCGAGAATCCCGTAACAAAACGCCTGTAGTAGGAGCATAGGCCGAGAAATGCCCGCACTTCGGTTTTGTTCTTAGGGGTTGGCCAATTTTGAACTGCTTCTAGTTTCTCCGGGTCCGTCTGGATTCCATCACTGGAGATAACATGGCCGAGATAATTGACCTTACTCCTGAATAAACGACACTTTTTCGGATTCAACTTTAACTTGGCCCCCTCTATTTTGGCGAAAACTCGTTCTAAGTTTCGCAAATGGTCCTCGAAGTCGCGGCCAACAATGATGACGTCGTCCAAGTAGACTAAGCAAGCCTCTCCAACTAAGCCTGCCAGTACACACTCCATGAGTCGCTCAAATGTGGCAGGTGCGTTGCACAATCCAAAGGGCATGACGTTAAACTGCCATAAACCTTTACCGGTGGAGAAAGCTGTCTTCTCCTTGTCTTTGGGATGAATTTCCACCTGCCAGTATCCAGATTTCAGGTCCAGGGTCGAAAACCATTTCATGCCACTCAAAGTATCCAGAGTGTCGTCGATTCGAGGTAATGGATAGCTGTCCTTCTTAGTAACATCATTGGACGCCTGTAGTCCACACAAAATCTTGTGCTGCCATCTTTCTTCTTCACTAATACAACAGGTGAGCACCACGGAATTGCAGACGGTTCAATAATCTTATGCCTTCTCATGTCCTCCAAAAGGCCTTCAACTTCTTTTTCCTTTGCAATGGGTATCCGTCTTGCTCGTTGACGAATTGGGTTCTCGCTTCCGGTATCTATCCTGTGCTGAACCATCGACGTTCTTCCAAGGTCGCCTTCCTGACTGGAGACGATATTCGCGTGGCGTTGTAAAAGCTTCTTAGCTTTCATGCTCTGCGAATAAGTCAGATTACCCTTGCAGTCATCGAGTAGCTCAGTCACTATTCCATAGTTGCTGCTGATTGCCGAGTCTGAGCCTGTGATCGAACTACACTTTCTCATCCAGACAACTTCCTCGCACTTTCCAATGACGTCACCTTTGTTCAAGCAGATCTCGCGATCACCAAGATTTAAAACCCTGACCACAGCGTTACTGCTTCCACTAACAAGGGTTCTCGCCGTCATCAGTTTTTGCGCTGATGTCTTGGTAGGTGTGTCTTCGATCAACACACATCTGTTTGACTTCTTCTTTCCAGCTGGCGGTAGTTTCACCAGCACTCTAGCTTCCGCTCGTCCAGGTATAATGACTTCCTTTACACATGCGAGTTTCCCGCAGGCGCCTCCAAGGATGAAAATGTCTTCTTCGCCACACTTGAAAACTCCGTCAGCGACATTAATTTCGCAGTTGTGCTTCTTCATGAAATCCAAACCCAAGATGCAATCATCCATAATCTCAGCCACGATAACGTCATGAGGGTATGAGGACCCTCCTACATTAATCGTAACTGACGTTTCTCCCAGGACGGGTATTAGCTGACCGGAGGCAGTAAGAAGCCGACAGTTAATTCTCCTCTTATGTCTACTTTTTTTTTTTTAGACGGGCTTTGGCCCACCACACATTCCCACCACTGTATCTCCTGTGTCGCCAGGATCGACAGCGGTATCCAACCACGAAAACTCTTTGATATGATCTCAGGGAGTCCGAGGGTCATGCTAAAACTGTCTTGGGACCCGCAACGACATTAATCAGAAGAAAATAGGAGGAGTAGGAAGATTCCAATTTCCCTCCCCATAAAAGCGGGAGACAGCACAAAGTTGCAATGACCGAAAGTCAAAGAACTTAAGGGGGAGCACCACGGAAATAAGGTTAATAATTGTGACTCCTAAGCTAAAGCTAAGTTAATATTGGAGTTTATTGTGTTTGACTGTTGCCAATAATAATTGTGACAAAAACGCTTGAAGGCACGGAAGTTTCTAGCGCTGTCCACGAGATCACCGTAGTATGCGACTCCAGATGTACAGAATAGGTTGTTTAGCATAGTAGTTCTTTCGTCCTGCCAGTGACTGCACTCCCAGAGAACATGATGCGCGGTTTGTTCAAACATGTTGCCTTCGGTCGAGCACTTGCACATGGGTGATGCTACTAGTTTAAATCCATAAAGTTTGGCCTTAAAATTTCCATGATCGGTCAGGAATTGAGAAACGCAGTGATCAATATCCATCCAATGTTTGGATAGCCGTTCACGAATATTAGGGAAAAAAATTATAAAGGTGTCGCCCTTTGATGGAACAGTCCCATCGTGACTGCTGTTCGGAGATTAAGCTTTGCACAGAGTTTTCTAAAGGTTCAAACAATCTTGCTATTTTAATTTTATCGCGAGCGCTTAAAAAGAACGGGTTGTCAATGTTTTTGTTATGATAGTACATTGTCGCACGACGCTGAATCTCAAGGTCAACGGGTAAAACTCCGGCTAACACAGGTAAGGCTTCGGTGCTTGTGGTCCTGTAAGCTTTGCATAAGAATATAAGAGCAAGACGTTGGCTTTGTAGCAACTTGCGACGAGCCGCGCCGATTGTTGCTCTGTCGGCCCACACGGGGGCCCCGTAGCAAATGCTGCCTAGGTAAGTAGCAGTGTAAATTAATTTTAGGGTTTTGAAGGAGAGGCCCCATGTCGACGTAGATATTTTGGTAAAGGAGTAAAAATTACGCTTCGCTTTCTCACCGGTTTGAATTATATGTTCTAAAAATGTAAATTTATTTTCCAAGTAAAAACCAAGATAACAGAGTGACTGTTTGCGTTTCACGTTAATATTGTCAAGTTTAATGCTAGGGGAAGATATAAGGGACCCTTTTAAAAGAATTTGGTAAGTTTTATGCGCGGCGAATTTCAGGCGATTACGTTTACCCCAGCTCGATATTAAATTAAGACTATCATTGGCTTTAGATTCAAATTCGGAACGTGAATTTGCTTGAACGATGAGAAAACCGTCATCGGCTAGCCAACTAGTACGCACAGCGGTGGGAGGGGAAGACTTAATAAATCATCAAATCCAAAATTCCATAGTTTAGGCGAGATAACAGAGCCCTGAGGGCAGCCGCATGTTAAATCTTTGGCGTGTGTGCAATGGCCAAGTCGAAGCTTAGTTTGACCGTTAAAAAAGTAAGAACGTATTAAGGCATAAATGTTAGAGTAGCAACCTCGATTTTTTAGTTTTAATAATAACATCGGCCACCAAGCATGATCGAACGCGCCTGAGATATCTAATGAAATGGCGACCACGTATTTAGATTCCGAAAGATTTACTATTTTTCTAACTTACATAGCCGCGTCAACAGTCGATTTCCCGGCGGTGAAACCGAACTGATGACTATGAAATTTAGGGCCACCGGGTAGCAGGCGAGGTACGATGAGACGTTCTAGTAATTTACCTAAGCAGGGCAGTAACGTTATCGGACGGTAAGATTTTGGGTCGTCAGGAGGTTTGTTTCCCGCTTTAGGTATTAATTTTAAGCAACCGGTGCGCCAAATTTTTGGAAATATACCTGCTGCGATACATCTGTTGTAAACATGTAGAATCGATGAACTGGCCGTTAAGCACGCTTGTTTTATCATAATATTCGATATTTTATCCTCGCCCGCAGATTTTTTTATAGGCAAAAGGTTTACTATTTTACTAAATTCTTCCGAAGTTGGTAAATCTGAGGCCGGTGTATGAATGGGGTCTAGCATTCTACTCCTAATGTCGCGGTGGTGTTCATCATCCAAGGAGGGCTCGTCGTCTGGGATGAGGACGTTTAGATATGCCTTCGCTGTTTCGTCTAAGCTACAAGTGTAAGAGTTGTTAATTTTAATATTTGAGAAAAAGCTTGGCTCATAACTACTACCGGGTTTAAGCTCGTGGTATAAAGAGGACCAAGGGGCCTCTTTATCCAGTCTATTCGCGGCATTCTTCAACATATTATTTTTCGCTAACGTAACGGCGGCGCGATAGCGTGACCTTGAAATGCGTAGGTTACTTAAACTAACTATGTAATTATTATCCGAACGATCGTGGCCAGATTTACGAAGATTATTGATTTTTCGCCTGGCCCTTCTAAATTCCCGACGAAGATTAAGAAGGTTACTGTTCCACCATTTACAGTTGTGATCTTTTTTAAGAGGTCTACGACCCAAGGCTACATCGGCACAGTAAACAAATGTGTTTGTCATAATTTCCGCGCACTCATCGACGTTTAAATCCGGCCGGGTGAAGTCTCCGGCATGAGCGGTAAAGAGGGAGCGGAATAAATTCCAATCGCCGTCCTTTACGTTGTATTTATAGTCATTAGAATTGACTACGGTATCACTCGGGACCGCACGAGAAAACTCGTACACCAATAAGCGATGATCACTACATGACGCATCTGGAAGGACACGCCAATGCCTAATCTGGACGTACGCGCTGGATAGCGTGACGTCAATCGACGATTCGCCCGTTGGGCTACTATAGGTAGGTGGTGCATCGGGGGTGTTGTGAATTTGGAGGTTAAACTCCGCAATAAAGTCTTCTACAGCGGTACGACGGTCGCGGTCAGTGTACCTAAGCTGGCCGTGCCATAAGGGCGAGGATGCATTGACGTCGGCGCCAATAATAATTTTATCACCCGCGAGAGATTGTAATACGCGGCGGAGTTGATGTAAATGTGGGCCTACGGTATCTGCGTACTGAAAGTAGCAGCTTACCACGTATAGTCTAAACTGAGGACACGATACCTCGGCTACCGCACAATGCGACGTCGAAAGGTTAGTTAAGGCCGTGACTGAAAATCTAGACTGAGGTGTGTATATACCCGCGCGAGCTAAGTTATTAATTTGTATCATTTTCGACCGAAACGACGCGAGTTGATATTGTTCTTGAACAAGTACTAAGTCTAATTTGTGGTCAGAAACTAACTTTTCTAATTCTAAAGTCGCGTGCTTGTTATTATGGAGGTTTAACTGTCCTATGCTTAAACTATCCATACCTAGTAGTTAAAATAAGTTGCTCCATTTTGCTTTTATATGTTGGACAGTCTGGGGAGCCCGTGGGGTGGTCGGAGGGTTTTTTGTAACGTTGGCAACTACCACAAACTGGCTTAAAATTTTCTTTATCTTTGTTGGGGCACGACAACGAGCTGTGTTTTTCGGCACAGTGATAGCAGCAAGGATTAGGATCGCGACAGAATTTAGCGACGTGCCCAAACTGTTGGCAGTTGCCGCAGCGGACCAGCTCAACGTCGTCCACGAATCGACACATCGCCCAATCGATAAACAGTTTTTCTTTTGAATTGATCAGGTGTTTACGCACAGCGGGGTCTAATTCGATACCTATCCATTTCCTGTTGTTGTAATCTTTATTTAAATTACGACGTCTTACTATTTTTGTTGAACGCAAAAATTGTTCTTGAGACATATTCATTTCGCCATTAATATTTTGATTAAAAAGTGCGAGAAGGAAATTATCATCCGTCATATGTTGCGGTACATCTTTTATGAGAATACGTGGGTTACGTCCTTTAGGCGACTCGAGTCGCAGACCGGCCGATTTAAGCGCTTCCACGGATTTAAGTTTATTAACTTGCGACTCGCTAGTTAGACGCAAGATCACACCCGAATTAGCAGTTTTTTTGACGCCGTGAAATTGAAAACCGTCGGCCGGGTTGATGACTTTCGTCAGAGCTTGTTTTGTCTCCGACGAGGATTTTAATTCCCCCGATTTTTCTTGTGTCGGATAGGCAATAACGCAGGGAAGCGGTTTTCGGGTCTCGACTGGCGGCACTGACTTCGCAAGTCTCAGTTTAAGCGCGTCCGAGTAGGAGGTAGAAGGCGCGGCGGCAACTGTTTGTACGACGGGACAGTGGCGAGGGGTGAATATTTTGAGAAGGGAAGCCGGAGTAAAAAATCTACTTACCAATTTTGGTAATTTATAATTGAATGACATGCTTTTAATTTTCAAAACTAAGTTTGGAAAACAAAGTTTCCTTCGACAGCAAAATATAATCTGTCAGACAACAGTCTTTCTGAATTAATGCCATATTTTCCGAACTACGCGATTACGTCGTACGACTCACAATTCACAAGTCATAATATAAATTAATTTAATTCACGACACTCTTCTAAGTTCTAACGCTAAAACAAATTTAAATTCGACAAAACAAAACAAACGACATGTTGTTTACAAACACACTATCCGCCATATTAATATGTCAATCTAAAAACCAGCAAAATAAAAATGTATTACGCGCCTGTCATATTTAGTACCGCTAAAGGCATTCTTAATAAAGTCGTATTACAAAAAATGCTACCAAAATAAAATGTATTACGCGCCAGCAAAAGTATAATGTCGCTACATTCATTCTTAAATTCGAATCATAACAATTTTACTTCATGACTCATCTATCTCGCTTGCACTTGTGCGTTGCTAATTAACCTTTCTCCGTAATAACTCGTCGGGCATCGAGTTATTTCCAAGTATATATCGCGCGTGCTAGAACGAGACAGAACATGACGACCAGTTCACAGGAATGAAAAGGACAGATGCTTACTATGAACTGTCGTTGTATGGAGAAATAAGCCGCTAATCCACGGCTTGATTCTCTGCGCCCGCACATTGCATTGCCTTTTAAAATTTGTAGGCGATAGTTATTAATTCAAATTATGTATTTCAAGTGAGAGAAAAATTTATTGCATATAACATTGTGAATTCAAAGTTTTTTAAGTAGGTATGTAAAATATTTATTAGATAAATATGTCGTTGGCCCATATATTCGATTTTTCTAAGCCCTAAGGGAAGCCGATGGGAATCGGGTTATATGGACGCTTCGCCACTGCGACGGGATTAGTTTTGGCAGCTAACAATTCGCGTTCCATATTAGCGACCTTGGTTTCCAAGGAGGAGTTCTTTATGGCGAGAAGTGAGACGATCGTAGTTATTTTTTGAGTCATACTCATAATCTCGGACTTGTTGGCAAAATTTTTACGGCGAGACACGGTGTCGTTTGCGAACTCGTTTATTTTGGCTAAGTACGAGCTAGCTTCGCGGACGAGCTCGTAATAATTGCAAGCATCGTCGGATGCGCGGCTTGTGTCTAATAATGACGTAACGGGGGACAGCAGAGGCTCGTCCCTAGTGGGTTGGTGACGCTTCTCCACAGGTGACAAGGAGGAAGGAGATAATTCCGACAACAAACGTTTACTGGACGAGAATGTCGGAGAACGAGGAGTTTTATCGCTTCTATTAAACGGGTCTGTATCTTTATCTGGCGGCATATTATTTTGGCTCGACATTGTGAGTTAATATAAAATTTGTATGTACCAATTACACTTATTTAATTTAAATTAGAATGAAACGAAAGTTTAGCTTAATAATCAGTCAGCTGATCGCAAGGCCGGCCGGCGCCGCGCGAGCGGTACCGACACACACAATATTTTACCTACCTACAATTCCCTACTGATAAAAATGAACAAAGAAATATACTTACCGAGTTAAATCCAATAAAGTACGAGCAAATGTGTTAAAAAACTTAGAGTAAACGTAGTTTACACCGTTACCTAGCTAATTACACACACTCAGCACGAATTTACCGATTTAAAACCACCGAAAATATTTTTTAATCCCTGAGCGCACGTCAGACGATGTTAACCGTACGGAGGCCGCGGGGGGAGGTCTTATGTCTACTTGCGGCTTTTACTAGATTTGGGTTCACTATCGTTCTAGAGGCTCCTGTGTCTAGAGTCATTTTGTTCTGTTAATATTCCCCTGAATCACAAGACCATTCCCGCAGCCCGCTGCATACTTGGGAGATAACAGTTATCGGGGCTTCCTCCGCGTCAGCCAGTACGCGCCCCTTAGTACTGGCTTTTATTCGTTTCCCTGATCCCGGGCAGGGGACAAAGCTACTTGCTTCTTTAGCTCCTCTACTTGTTCCTCGAGCCTTTTCATCCTTGCCATCTGGGTCTCCTTCTGTGGGCAGTTGAACTGAAGATGGCCCCTCTCACCGCACTTGTAGCACATGGCTCCAAAACTTATCTTCGTGTTCCATGACCTCCTTAACTTCCTCAGAGACCTCGTGGATGTCACCCCGAATGTGTCACCTCTGTTGTATGTCACGGCGAACAGCATCGACCTCCAAAGCATGCGCCAATGCTTCCTTTAGCGAGGTTTGGTGACGTAGCAGCTCTGACCTCTAGGTCCCTGATTCCGTCGACAATTAATGCTTGCACAATATTCGTGTCGATCATCTTGGAATCGGCTCCTGGGTGTGCCTTCTTGACCAGTTTTTCAATTTCCAACGCCCATTGTTGTAGTCCCTCTCCTGAGCGTTGGACCCTGTCACGAAGTTGAGCACGGAACACGTGCTCCAGGTGTCGCTCCCCGTATCTGGATTCAAGGGCCTCCATCAGGTATTGGAACCCATTTCCTGTATGTGCTTCTAAGACCGACAAAACTTGCCCTCTGAGCGCAACAGTGAGAGCGGTCAGGCGTTGTTCGTCAGTCCATCCGTTGGCAGAAGCAACCGTCTGGAATTGCTGACGATAAGCGTTCCAAGAAGTAGTACCGTCGTGTGGTGGCACTTTACCCCGGAAGTTCCACTACACGTCGCGACTCCTGTGGTTTCCAGGCGTACTACTTTCTTCTGCAGTTCAGTGAGGCCGCTTTTCACATTTTCCACATCAACTCCTAACCCGGTAACTCGTTCGTCCATTACGTCGACATCTTTACGAAGCTTTGTCACTGTGTTACTGTTCTTTATAGCCAGAAGCGCCTTTTCTTGAAGGTCCTTTTGTTGCTCTTGTGACTCTTGCAAAGCGCCGAGTTTGCGGTCTTGTGACTCCCTCATTGCCTGAATTTCAGCCCTTTGAAAATCTTGCAACGCGCCGAGCTTGCGGTCTTGTGACTCCCTCATTGAATGAATTTCAGCCCTTTGAGAATCTTGCATAGCGCCGAGCTTGCGGTCTTGTGCCTCCATCATTGCCTGAATTAACTCAATTATGCTTTCCAATTGAGGGGCCGTAGAAACTACGGGCGTGGCAGGATGGATGGAGTTAGTCGACGGGGGCTGAGCAGGCGAGGCCCAGTGGCCCTCGGCGGGTGTGGCCTCCGCAGCTCGTTGTGTCCTTGTCTTGACACTCGGAGTCAATGGCACTGCGCCCTTGTCCTCACACTCCCCTTGAACTCCTCTCTCGGAGTCAATGGCAGCAGCTCGCTGCGCCCTTGTCCTGACACTCCCCTTGAAGTCCTCTCTCGGAGTCAATGGCATCTTCCAAATTGAACTTCTGACACTAGTTGTTACGTACTAGGGTTCGAGGATTCGGAGAGAAAGACCTGGTGACTCTCTTGAAGACTTTATTCACAAACACTAGCTCAGAAATCACTAAGTCCAAACACTAAGCACTAGATCCAAATCACTGAGCACTATCACTGTCCTAAGTCGTAGCCGAGTCGTAGGTTCACTATCACAATCACTCACTATTGATCACTTGTTTTCACTTCGAAGTCGCCTCAAAGATCGCTCTGATTAAACTGAATTGACTGCCGGCTTGTTTACCTTTTATATGGCCCGCGACGCTTTCTGGAACGTTCTATTCTGGATTGTTTACGTAAACACGCAATTCACATAAACAAGGGTTGGGCTTTTCTAGAAAGTACGCGCAGAGGTACTACTGTCCGTATCCGTAACAATATAATCCCATTTGACTTTTGATATAACAGTACCTTAAAAAATATACTTACTTTTTTAAATTTTCATGTAGGTAAATAACTAAATACCATTTTATCGCCAACATTAATATGTGCATTGCAAATTACAGTTTGTAGGTCCTATAGTCTCTGAGCAAAACCACGGACAGACAGACGGACAGACGGACAGACGGACAGACAGACGGACGGACAGACCGAAACTATAAGGGTTCCTTGTTGACTACGGAACCCTAATAATGAATCCATATTCGCGTGGTCACGACATCACGCGTAAACGGCTGGCCCGATTTTGCTGAAATTTGGCATAGAGATACCAAGATAATATTGGCATAGATGGCATTGAGTCCCGAAGACCAAAATTGGATACATTTTGTCCCGGAAAAATGTACGGTTACTGCGCAATATACTTTTATGATTTGCCCGTAAACTATTCAGTCTAATAAGATCAAATTTGGTATGGAGATACTTTGAGTCTCGCGGGAAAGGACAAGGGATACTTTTTGTCCCGAAAAATGTACGGATCCCGCACAATAAACTTTTATGATTTTCGCCTAAATTATTATATCTATTATGATCAAATTTGGTATGGAGATACTTTGAGTCTCGGGAAAGGACAAGGGATACTTTTTGTCCCGGAAAATGTACTGTTCCCGCATAATAAACTTTTATGATTTTCGCCCCAGTCATTTAAAATAATACGAAATGTTACTTTTCCCCTCAAAAATGTTACTTTTCGCATGACAATATGTAACTTTTGAACATACAGCTCTGGCAACACTGCATTCGTGGGGTGATTCATTTTGACTGTCGCACACGAACATGGAGGACGTGTTAATATGATAGCGACGTTGAATGAAAAATATTATGAAATTTATGATAGCGATATTTTGGGTTCCAAAATTCTAGGAATTCTAAAATTCGCCCTTCACTCCACTCCATTTTTATTACATAATAATAATAATAATAAATACTAATAATTAATCTGTATTGAAAACCAAAATTATAATTCCTTATTATAATATTAGCCCGCCAAACTGCATAGTAGTTTGTCAGCGGCGATATAATATTTTTGTATGAGTAATAAGTATGTATATGTTAAATCATTCTCAAAAATCTTAAATTATGACTTAAGTTTACACAATGATACACGTATGTGGCATTAGTAAGAAAAAAAGAAACGACTGTAATATCTAATAACATTATTATAATAATAACATAATAACATCATAATAATATACTTACTATACACCTAGCCTATTTAGTACAGTGTATATATAATATACACTGTACTAAATAGGCTAATTTTCAGTACAGAGTAGGTACTTAATTCAAATATGTATGTTCAGCTTTGTACACGTCCTGCAGGGTCAGACGCTAGCTGCCAACTGAATGCAGGCGAATGTGAAACAGTTAATTCGTATTCGCTATTCGTGCCCTTTGATTCGCGTTTGATTGCATTATCAATCAAATCAATTTTATTTGAGTTGCATTTTAATAGGATATTAATTGTTGTTGTTGATGTTGAGTTGATGGATCACCATGGTCTCTAAAACCCGACGACAAAACTTGCAGTGATAGTTTCATAGAATATTTCATTTAAATCCAAAGTATCAGGTGGAAGAAACAGTGACTCACGAATGACTATATACCAGATACTACATCTGGTTTAAATTATCTTTTAGAAGCTGGACTCTGGAGATAAAGTTTTGAGCAAAACAAAACTAATACTCTCAACTCTCTCAAGAAGAAACCGAAGGGACTTATGATATTGCTCGAGTAAGAATCCATATTGAAAGTGTAATGCAAAAACTCAGATGATGAAGAACACATGAAGAATTTTTACAGCGTTTTAGTAAATTTATAGACACCAATCTTCTTCAAGAGTATTAATGTTCTAAAAAATACTTAAATAAAAACCAGATTTTTAAAAATATTACTTTTTATTTATTTCAAGTAAAAAAGTATCTCACATAAAATCTATTCTATTCTAAAACCCCAATTATTTTAAAAGTAAAGACAGGAGCCGTAAGTAATGTTAAGTATTGCGTTAAACTGATATAACTACAATAAATATTTTTCCTTATATATAGGCAGATATTTGTTAAATTGGCAGCACTAAGCCCATGTGTCAAATTTGACGGTACGCTGCGAACCGTCAAAACTGTCAAATTCGTACCAAGTGAAGTACCTGCATACGAGTTTGACAGCTGTCAAACTCGCCTACGCCTATCTTCACTTCGTACCGGGTTCGCCCGTCTGTAGAGCCTGTAAGGTTTTTGCTCAATAAAGATTTTATTTATAAAATATAACTGTCATGCTGAAATTTCACATTCGACAGTGACACTTTCGAATCTGGGGGCAAGAGTGTGTTCCGAAACTCCCAGGGCGAGTTTTGATTGGCTACTGAGACATCAGATGGCACAAATCGTATACTGCTTAGAGTTTAGGAACAAATACCGTTGATTCATACAAAATTCTCGGAAATGCACATTTCCAATGTCACGCGATCCTTGAGTCTTGACATCCGGACATTAGTTTGCATTTTACAAATTTCCCTTTTGTGTATTATGAGTTAGTTAAAATGCCGCATTAGTATTAACCAATGCAAGATAACTTATCAATCGTCGTTTCGAAAAATGAGCTCAACAACAACGTACAGGAGGCGAGCGGGTTAATGTCTCCGAAAATAATGGAAACGAGATATTACGAGGGTTGCGGGCGAGAAGGTCCTATACGGTGCATATTCCTGGCAGAATTCCACCCAGTCGCAGGCCCGAAAATATCTTGTCAGGTATGTGTCGCTTAGCCACCATCGCCTCCATGACACCGCGCAACACGTTTCCAGGTATTGAAAAGAAACATCGCGAATTAGTTGCAAAATATTAGCAATTGCATGTGCAGTTTCACCCTCATTATGTAAACTAGGGCAGCTTTTGTAAGGTACTCTTAGAAAGCTTACATATGTACTATCAGAGAAGTTGATTTCTATGCAGATGGGGACTTACTTGGTCGTGTTACGTCAAACCCAGCCGACAGATCACAATTAAAGGTGAACGCAGTCGCCGCATTCGCAATTCTTCATATTATTATGAAGTTGCGAAGACTGCGGCGCGGGCAGGTAGGTATGCGAGCTTGCCTATAACTTCATATAAAGAATTCCGAATGCGGCGACTGCGGTGCGTGCGGTGCGGCCAAATCTGCGTTCACCTTAATATTGAATTGATTTAATCGACCAAATGACGTTGGTCTGTCAACTGCATGGGAATCAATTTCCTCGATGGTAATACAGTTGAAACAATTTGTAATTTGCAAAAGACACTAATTATACGGTATAAAATCGATATAATCGCATTATAAGGTTAAATGTTTGTTTTTAGTACCTACTATTTTATTTTTATTTCAGTTTCCAGAAGACTATGTATCCAAAGAGCTGTTTGATTCAATCAACGCATACATTATCCCAAAGCCTCAAATACAAAAATGTACAATGACCATGTAAGTGTTTTAAATACTTTTATAATGTTTAGGTTAGACTCCACATTGCACCTTCAGTGATCAATGTGCCAAGTTCTGTACCCTGATTCTATTTTATTTTAATACTAGATGACCCGGTTAACTTTATATATAACTTCTCTCCTTTATAAACCTTCCCTGGACTTCACTTCAAAAACAAATCAGCCTTTCATGAGTATTAGCAAGACTAACAAAAATTAAAATCCATTTTTATTTATATGTAAGATTAATACAGTTTCAATCCTTGTATGACCCTTGTATGATCCACAGTTCAGGTCATAGCAAACAGTAAAGTGTATCTAGGGTTGCCAGGCTTCCAGATAAAGCCGGACACAGTCAGGCTTTTTGCTTGCGTGTCCGGCCAAAATCAAAGGGAGTCTGGCCTTTGTAGAGCATCAAAACACAAATTTCAGACGGTTTTACACCTAATGAGATGTAAAATTGTATAGCTATTAGATGTTAAAGTGCTTTAATGAAACAGAAAATGTACTTATATACGGTGTACACGAGCTGCCAAACGCATTTCTATATTATAAGTTTAGATTCTAAGTACTTGATAGTAACTCTTTTTTGTACTAATGTCCAGCCAAGCTGACTGTTTTGTCTGGCTTTTTGGTTTAGTGACCTGGCAATCCTATGGATGAAGCCTAGCAAGTGTAATTTGTGAGTCGCAGAATTTCTGCCGGGAATAATTCCGCTGCATTCAGTTTCATACAAAAGTCCTGTTTGATTCACATGGCGACTCAAAATGAGTTGTCTGCCGGCTCACACGCATTATACCGACCGAATTCAGTTCTCGGGGAGTGCAGGCAGTGTTGCCAACTATAGGAATTTCCTACTAAATTTAGTTGGAAAAATAAAAACAGTGGGTTGTTAGGGGGTAATTTGGGAATATTTTTAGGTGTACATTTTTTGCAGCGTAAATGTAATATCACTAATATGTATATATTTATTTCGTTTTTATTACTGTATTATCATTTTTATTTCTTTTATACTTAATTATTCAAGTACTTCATTGCCATTTTTATTATTATATGTATAATCATATTTTATTATAATTTTTCAAATTGAAATGAACCACTTATATCTTTATTAAGTGGATTTACCCAGCGTCTTTTTCTGACATTATCTTTTGTGTCTTCTAAATATGCATCGTAAATCCAGAAAATTTTCAACGGTTCCATTGCACGACACAAACACCTGGTATAAACATTGGACAGCAACTGAATAAATTGCACTCATCTGGCAGCCCAACAAACTGCGACTGAAATTCCCCGACTCACAACTCAAAAAACTATGCTTGTGTGGCAGTCCAACAGAATTTCTGTTGGGCAGAATTCTGCCCGGCAGAAATTCTGTGACTCACAACGCACAAATTACGCTAGTTTGGCTTCACCCTTAGTGTATCTGCTACGCTCAAAGACCGAAAACGCTCAGTGAGCGAAAAAATGGCTCACAATGCGTTGTGGTTATAGTGAATCGGCCACGACGCCAAATTCACGTCGTGGCCCTAATGAAAACGGGCACGACGCGTTCTGGTAATCGAGAAAAACCACGACGCGTTCTGGGCATTTAAAAACAGCCTCGACGCGAATTCGTGTTGTGGCCCTAATGAAAACGGCCACAGGACTAATTTTATAGCGCCCAAGTGTGTTCGCAATACACAAGAGCACTCTGGTTTCAATGAAACCAGGCCAGTTACGCAGGAGTTATTTTATAGTGCCCAAGTGTGTGCGCAATACACAAGAACACTCTGGTTTCAATGAAACCAGGCCAGTTACGCAGGAGTTATTTATATAGTGCCCAAGTGTGTGCGCAATATACAAGAGCACTTTGGTGTCAATGAAACCAGACCAGTTACGCAGGAGTAATTTTTTATAGTGCCCAAGTGTGTGCACAATACACAAAAGCACTGATTTCAATGAAACCAGGCCAGTTAAGCAGGAGTAATTTTTATAGTGCTCTTGTGTATTGCGCACACACTTGGGCACTAAAAAATAACTCCTGCGTAACTGGCCTGGTTTCAGCGAAACCAGAGTGTTTTTGTGTATTGCGCACACACTTGGGCACTATAAAATAGCTCCTGCGTAACTGACCTGGTTTCATTGAAACCAGAGTGCTCTTGTGTATTGCGCATACACTTGGGTGCTATAAAATTACTCCTGCGTAACTGGCCTGGTTTCAGATCGCGTCATGGCCGTTTTCGTTAGGGCCACAGCCCACAACACGAATTCGCGTCGTGGATGTTTTTAAATGCTCAGAACGCGTCATGGCTTTTCTCGATTACCACAACGCGTTGAGCCATTTTTTCGCTCACTGAGCGTTTTCGGTCTTTGAGCGTAACATATCTAAGTATCTTAAATGTTAAAGATTTATTTTGGAGTCCACTGATCAGAATATTTTAAAATTAGTAAAGCTGGGAACAAATTATCGGACGCATCCATAAGTCGCGGATGAAGGATACGACTTAACAATGTGCACGGTTCATACGGGGACGTCCGCGGATGCAGGAAGGTTTGTAGGAAAATGAGTCTTCGGATGTCTGGCCAGTCATTTCAGAAAACCGTCCGCCGTCCGCGGATGCGTCCCCGCGCCCCGTTCATGGCGTCCGCGGATGCAAAAACATCAGCTGTTCGGATGTCCGAACGCTGGTCGTCAAGCTCAAGTTGTCTGTCATAATCACGGACGCGACCTTGAGCGTTCGGACGTCCGAACACTGATCTGGCTGGCTGGATGCAAAAACATCGCATCTCCGAATACATTTCGGGCATAGATAAGTGACCGACCGAAATTTCGGTTTCGGCCAGTTTCAGCCAAAAAATCTAGTTTCGGTTTCGGCCTTAGTTTCGGTATCTGCCTAAATATAGCCGAAACTTTCGGCCCTGCCTAAACTCGAGTGTTCGTAAATTTTTGAGGTTGTGTTTTGCAAATGAGTGCCAAATCACTAAGTATTTATTTTGTTTTATTAGTAAGTACTTCGTTTTATTTTCATTACATTTTCTAAACTTATTCTTATCGAACATTCGTAGGCCTAGGATCATTCCCATACATGACACACAGACAGACAAACAATACCTATCCGAGCGCTAACATGACTAAAGTTAAGGGCCTTCCCCGCGGAGATTCTGTAATTTATCGTATTTAGCCTTATAAACTCATAATTTTAAAGCTACGAAGTTATAACAAAAAAAATTATGTATGCCTATTATAGTACTGGATGACGCCCGTAACTCCGTTGTGCCAAAATCTCACAGGAACCGTACATTTTTCCTGGATAAAAGTATTTAGTATCCTATAGTCCTTTCCCGGGACTCAGTATCTCCATACCAAATTTCATCAAAAATGGTTCAGCGGTTTGGGCGTGAAGAGGTAATAGACAGACAGATTTATAATAATATTAATATGGAAGTATGGATAGAAGTATTACTTAATAAATATATTTCCGTTGTCTGGTACCTGTAACACAAGTCCATAGATATTATTATTATTGTTACTCGGATAAAAAAACGGAATATGAGTACTGAAAAATTTCTGAGAAACATATTCCAGTCTAAGATTAATAATATATTTTATTTTAATCCAATTTGGCACTTTTTCTAATGTGTTCATAAAATAAAATAAAAGTAAATTTCAGTAAATAATTGTAATTTTAAAGGTTATCAAATTTTGGTTTCGGTTTCAGTTTCGGCTGAAAAATCAGTTTTGGTCGGACACTATAGGTACTTAAGGGTCCGTATACGAAATTTGCCGATTTCGCTGATTTAACAGACGTGATTTAACAGTTAAAATACAGTATTTCTATAAGTTTTAATGCACAACATGTAAGATCATTTCAATTATAATCTAATGTTGGAGCTAGATTTTTAATTTTTTAAGTATTTTTAAATAATCCAACTCAAACCCGCGACAGTTTTGTGATTTTTGCTGTAAAAGGTTTAGAATATCACCTGTTTATGGATTGTATTGACGTCTTAACGGTATGAAAAAAATACAATGTACTGTTGAGAAAGTCGTCTATAAAATGTTGGAATTACTTTTTACCACTTTAATATGAAATAGTTAATTTCGGCAACTTGGAGCTGTAATTCATAAAAAGAAAACGACAGAAATAATCTATAGATAAAATTCTATCCAATTCGAGAAAAAAGAAAAAAAAAAGAAATTGTGCCAAAAAAACACGATTCAAAACAACCTAAATCTCACATTATATTACTCGCCGCAAGTTCGAGTCGGCTTTCCGCGCTTAAATATATTTTAAATGTAATGATTAATAAGTATATATTTTTTTAAGTCTAATAAGGGGAAAAAACCTAATAGTATTTCTGTAGCGAACCTGTGCAATTTCGGCAAAATCGGCAAAATTTCGTATACGGACTCTTAATACAATGTAGAGTTTTGGGTTCATAATATCAGTACTGTCAACTGCTGTCATATTATATTTCTTTATGGTTCTTATATAAGTTTTCCGATTGTGCTCGCGGTGACACGTCAAGCTTATTACGGTGCGTCCAAATTTGTATCATTTGCGCGATCAGATCTCCGATCAGATTTCCGTCGCGATCATCGCGCCGTGTCAAGTATGCATATCATAGTGTGGACGCCTATTAGATCATTCTGCCGATCATGCATGTATTTGATACGACACGTATCAGATACGCGGTTAATAGCGATCGGGGCGTATCATGATACGCGTATCATTTTGACGCGCTTCGATGATACGCGACGGAGATCTGATCGGAGATCTGATCGCGCAAATGATACAAATGTGGACGCACCCTTAGATAAAGCACTTGTTTTATTATTCACCTCAAAGTTACCACTAAGACCCCCCGCGCATTAAGGGTCACACACATTAACAGTCCGCCTGCAGGCTCTGTTCGGCAGGCTGCCTGACAGTCATTGACCGTCGATACAAAATCTACAAAATCGTCAGGGGAACTGTGAGTCTGTGGTCTTTTCCGATTATCTGCCAGGCGACGACCTGCCGGTGAACTGTTAATGTGTGGGGCCCATTAGGCGGCCAGGTCGCTGCGGCCAACTAATTCTTCTATGATAATATATTATGTAGGTGCGCGCATTACGCGACCAGCGGCCAGCGGCCACGCTCTGGTCGCGCGGCCAACGAAAAACATCGCGACACACACGCGGCCAACAAGATACAAGAATTTGTAAATTACTCAGTGTGCGCGCACTGGTCGCCGCGGCCACACGTTTTTTGTATTAGTTTAGTCATCAAATCACTACTCATACAAGTGTGGTCGCAGACGTGGCCGCAAAGTGCGCGGGGTGGTCGCAGTGACCTGGCCGCCTAATGCCCGGAGGCCCTAAACGTTCCTTTGCAGATATTGGTGTCCGAAACTGAGTCATTTGTTTCTCAATGTCATTTTCAATAATTGAAACATAATTTATTGATCTTCATTCATTCTTAAATATAATTTATAAAGTCTCGCGTCCTTTTGTGATATTCACCAAACTGCAATCGTTTTTATTAATATTATGGACCCAAATACTCTTTTTTATTCTTTTTTTTTTTTTGGCGGACAACACAGCGCAGCTACCGCTAAATAATCATCCTCCTACGACATGCGGGAAAGCTGCACATGCGCATATAAAAATGAAACGCATACGACTGAACGTCCGCGGACGCGTCCCCACGCCCCGTTCATAGCGTCGGCGGATGCAAAAACATCTCGCTAGCCAGATTCTTTTCAGACGTCCGAACGCTCAAGGTCGCGTCCGCGACTTATGTCAGACAATGTGCACAGTTTAGTGTATTTTGTATTAACCAGATAGAAACAAGCCGCATCCGAGGAAAACGTCCGAGGACAGCGTACGATAATTTGTTCCCAGCTTAAGACATTTCATAAGAAAGCATAAATAAAATTTATTTATTTATATATTATCAATTTATCATAATATATATTGTATCAAAAATTATTTTTCTTTGCTCTTTTTTCCTTACATAAATCATAACAGAATTTTGTATAATATAATAGGCATATGATGCAGATGTTTCATGAACAATGGGAAATCCCCTGTAATCTACAGAATAATAAATGACACAATGAGTCATGCTGATAAAGTTCTGGCATGCTAGATAGCAGATGTGCCTATCCTGCTGCCTGTAATTGACCACAAGTTCCGCTAAATTACTACCCTTGGTCACAGAATATATTATATTAGTAGTACCATAAATTTTCTTGGTATATACAGAAAAAAAGTGCTAATAAAGACTTTAAGCGTTGACTAAAAACAGACCTTAAATTACTATGAGCACAGATTGTAGGGAAAAAATTATAAATTATCTTTGTTAATCTATCTCTTTGTTTGTCTGCCACGTAAAATGCTAGGCGTCACTTAAAATAATTTAAGCTATATTACAGATTTTTTTTCAGAAATGCCTTAGGTCACAAAATAATTGGTTATCCAATACGAATAGATAACTCGAGATATGAACGAAACATGTACATGTTCAATCTCTGTTTCGTCTGTGATAGCTGGTCCAAGACTGTGCAATATGAACCCGTCGTGAAGAAACTAGGGGAGCATTTGGTAATAATTCATTTGTAATAATTTACTAATAATTTCCATTTTCAAAAAGAAGAAGTACTAATAATTTTTATAATAATAAGACTTGCTTTCAGTAGCTCATTAAAACGTTAATTTTAATATGCATAACCTACGAATAACAAAACTACAGGAAACGTAACTCCCATACTTCAACCGTAATAAATTTGGCTCCTTTTCGAACACTAAAATATGACAATTCAGATTCTCGCCAAGGTCGTTTCCCAGATAAGGTATCATAATATTGCACGCTGGACGACAGCCTGCGCGGTTATTGTCACTGTCACAGCTATGAAACAAAGCCGTGGACAATAATTGTCAAAAGCGGATGGCATTATGCAGTAACACCAAACATATCTACTATCACGAAGAAAGAGTACATAATTATTATTTTAAAATCAAACATTTTCCTCTGATCCTTAAGTCATCGATAATAATAATACATAATAATTTTGAACAAACCTTGTACGACTCGGACGAATTTAAAACTATCCAGAGCACCTAGACAAGACGTTTTCAGATTACAAAAATCTATGTACTAAATTATTACAGAATTATTACAGAATTGAAATAAAAAAACTTATGGTGCAAATGCAGATTTTCGTAATCTCTTTAATTTTCGGTCATTACTCATACAAAATATATCATGACTATTAAAGTGTATGCTACATAAACGAGTAATCTGGCTCGGCATCCATTCGGTTCGTTTCTTACTAAACTTAGTACGAACGGCATTATAAAAATAAGATACTCCATACTGATGTCCGTCAGACCCTCGTTTATGAATTATGATTAAATTGTTACATCTTGCATAACACTGTCCATGGCGACTTTGTAAAAATTTTGTAATTATATTATTTTTTGATCATTGCATTTTTACAGTAACATGTAAACTTAATAAGACAAACACAAAGAGACCAGCTTAATTTTACGCAAATACCCTGGCATCCAACTTAAATAAACCATCTTTTTGGGCATGTTTATGGGTCGGAAAAAATACAAGAACTACCTAAGCATAGTTTTAAAAAATTCACTTACTGATGAAACTTGAAAGGTTATTCCTGTATTAAAAGTCGTATCTGTGTGACTTCTACACCATTTCACAGGGCATTTAGGCATTTTAACAACGAAAATTTTGTAAAAAGCTACGTAAAAAGTAAGTAAACAAATTGTAAAATGAGTTTGACAATAATTATCATGTCAACCTGGTTGAATGTCACTCGAGTATATATACACGAAAAAGTGTACCGAACACATATATAAATGTGCATGTATTCGGGTCACATTTTGTAGCCTTTTGGTGCACTTTTTTTGACGGAGTTACTCTTCCTGTAGTTTAAAGTTCACTGTGCATAATTCAGTTCTCTGAATCGCTTTCTTAATTTATAACATAAGTTAATTGATTTATACAGACAATAATGGAAGAAGATACGCGATTTGTATCTAGCGGTTCCACGAAGTTGCCAACGCTCCTTGCGCATTTGCTACATGACCTGAATACTTATAGAAAGGCAACCTTAGTGGGTAAGTCGGAACACTGTTGGTTTAATGTTTAAATTATTTTGTTTATCAAATGTACCATCAAAGAAATTGATTATAATTTGTTTCAATGTCAATTCAATGATCACAGTCCATCCAACAGATCACTATCTGTTGGGGTAAGACTCTGGTAAGACTGAATAATTTAGCGATTAAATTGCGTGGGTGCAGAATCTGCCTGTCAATGAACTTCTCAGATAGTACTTATCCTTTTCTATCAAAGGTAGCAAAATTATTTGAAAAAAAAAAATTTAATAAGAATTTTCATATTTTTAGGGTTCCGTACCCAAAGGGTGAAAAAAAATGAGACTTCGATGTCTGTCCGTCTGTCTGTCTGTCTCCAGGCTGTATCTCAAGAACCGCTATAGCTAGAGTTCTGAAATTTTCACAGATTGTGTATTTCCGGTGCCGCTATAACAACAAATACTAAAATAAAAATAAAATTTATATTTAAGGGGGGCTCCCATACAACAAACGTGATTTTTTTGGCCTTTTTTGCTCGTAATCAATAATGATAAGAGGTAGGCACTTGAAACTTTCACGAAGGCCTTACATATATATGTTATTTAATAATTCATAATAATATTTAAATATAATAAAAAATTAAGGGGGGCTCCCATACAAAAAACACAATTTTTAGTCTATGTTTGCTCTATAACGGTACGGAACCCTTCGTGCGCGAGTCCGACTCACACTTGGCCGATTATTTTTTTTATATAGAAGGCGACACAGTTATGCATTTGAAGGTGCTAGAAGTCCGCAAAGATCCGAGCACGGTCCACGACTATGATGTACCAGCGCTGGTGGCATCGGTGGGGCTGCCACGGCCTGGTAGGCAACCACGAATAGCACCACCCGAGGGCACCGAAACCATACAGAGCCAGGAGCATTTAGATGTAGAAGACGATGAGCCTTTTGAAGTTGATATGGAGGCGGAGTGGGATTTAACTACTAGACAGGTAAGTTATCAATAATCATTATTATCATATTTTTTCGAATACCCACTATTTAAGAATGTGCCCAAAATATGCTGTAGATTTGGAGTTTTTCTATGTACCATCAAGGAAATTGATTCCTATGCAGTTGATAGACCAACGTTATTTGGTCGAATATGTCAATTCAATGTTAGGGCCGGGACACAAAAACACGGCACGGCGCGCGTCGTAAAAAACTACTGCACGGCGCCGTACGGCGTCGTACGACGTCGCGTCGTAGAAACTCATCTTGAATTTCTATGTGAGTTTCTACGGCACGACGTCGTACGACGCCGTACGGCGCCGTGCCGTGATTTTTTACGACGCGCGCCGTGAATTCTCACGATGCGGCACCGTACGGCGCCGTACGACGCCGTACGGCGCCGTGCCGTGTTTTATGTCCCGGCCCTTAATTGTGATCTGTCGAGTGTCGGCTGGGTTTGACGTAACGCAACCAAACTACGTAGGTCCCCGATCTGCATAGGAATCAACTTCTCTGATAGTACTATCAGGCATGTTGATTCGTGGGCAGAAGGCAGACAGACACTTACGTAATTTGGTCGCGTTATTTCAAACACAGCCGACAGATCACGACTTAAATTGAATTGACATAATCCGGCCAAATGACTCAGATCCGTCAACTGCTGAATCAATTTCTTCAATGATACTTCTATCTTTTATAATACAGCTGCTAAAAGCAGAGTTGTGTTGTTTGAAATATAAAGCAGTTAGTTGCTAATAGACAAACCGATTTTGTTACTGTTTGTATGACGGATGACGTCATTATGTTCTCAGTTTTCTCATTGCTTGATAATTTGGGAGCTTGGTAAAATATTTAATTTTACGTGTTTTTACTGTGCTAATTAAATTTGCGTACGTCATGTAAAGACGTAAAGTTGTATTCGTCATAAAATACAAAGATAGTAATTTTCCGTAATTACTATATTTAATGTGTATCATGTTTCAGATTCTACCGTACATCAACGGATACAACCATGTGTCAAAAATCGCCTCCGACACGAATGTTGAGAAAACGCTTGTCAAGTCCTGTATACAGAACCTAGTTTACTATGGTGTGGTAAGTTAAGAGCCCGGGTTACCCTCGAAATTCTCATACATACGTAATACCAAAATCATTTACTCATACGAAAATATTTAACATGTTTGAGTTATTTTCCAGCTTTAAATAGTAATTACCTAGGTTCCTGTACAAAAATTAACTTCAAAATATTTGAACACTAAAAAAAAATTTTTTGTGTAATTTTTTTTTACTAAATTTACTACTAAATATTTAAACACTAAAAAATAGAGTAAAACACTAAAAAATATATAAATAAATATTAAATTTACTACAAAATATTTCAACTCTAAAAAATTTTTTAGTATTAAAATATTTTGTAGTAAATTTAGTAAAAAAAAATTTTACACAAAAAAATTTTTTTTAGTGTTTAAATATTTTGAAGTTAATTTTTGTACAGGAACCTAGGTAATTACTATTTAAAGCTGAAAAATAACTCAAACATGTTAAATATTTTCGTATGAGAAAATGATTTTGGTATTACGTATGTATGACAATTTCGAGGGTAACCCGGGCTCTTAATTAGTAAGATATATGAGGATTACTATAACCTTTCCTGGTTTAAGATCGTTCAAAATGAAAAGCTTTACTGTGTAGCACAAAGAAAACTAAAAACTTTGAATATTGATCCATCACACCTGTATTTTTCACGCACGACTATAGTATTCAACTGTTAGGGGCTTTGTGAAACAGGCTGTGTAAAAACTTTTCCCAAAGCTGGTGTAAAATATTTTTACTACAACACGACATTCTTTAATTAGCTGTAATACAGTGCAATGTCAAAAGGTCATCCGCATCTCATATATTTATCTACATAGATTTTTTTCCAATTTTCATTTGTTTTGCTAGTACTACTTACTGTGGCATGGGTATATAATTATGATATGGCGACGCGGGAAGCCGTCTAGTACGCCGCGCGCTGCTCGCCGCACCGCTGCCGTTGAAGCCAGTTCAATATAAATCTATATACATTGGATCTGCCGCTCCCGCGCCGCCGCCGCCCCGCTGCCCGCTGATTTCGAGGCTAAGGCCTAAGTGTATGTAATGTTTGTAGGTGACTCTGATACCGGCGTTGAAGTTCAGTAACATGTACCGAGCGACGCCGAATCTCACGCGGCTGTTCAACGATCCCGAGCTGCAGAAGTCGTGTCTGGCGTTCATCAAGTCGGAGTGTGAGAAAGAGAAGGTAGACTATCTATTTCTTAGCAGGCCCCTAGACGGGCAATTTTATTGCGCAATGTCACGTATTGCGTAATATTATTTACCATCTAGGGTTGATATTTAACATCGCGCGCCTTCAATCTAATTGTCAAATGAACTGTTCAATAAAATTAAGCCGTGATATTACTCAGTACAATTGATCGTCTACGGGCCGGCTTATTATAATTTATCATAATCTTCTATGTATCATTGAAGAAATTGATTTATAGGCATATGGCGGACCTACGTAATTTTCTCGCGTTATGTGAAATCAAGCCTAGTTGTGTTGTGCAGAAACAGCAGCTTTATTCCCGAAACTGATATCAATCTGATATCAGATTTTTGACACTTTAGACATCTAAAATAGAGCTATTTTAGACACAGATTAGACCCGTATTCCCCAACGCGCGGCCCGCGGGCCGCGTGCGGCCCGCCGGCACTTTATTTGTGGCCCGCGTGATGCTAAATATGTAGTTTTGAAATTCACGCTCACCGGCAAAATAACGTAAAATCTACGTGATAGTCGTTAAAAATTTTCCACTTTTAAATCGTTAATTTTGAAGAATGTTATTTTTAACCCTAAAACATTTTTGTGGCCCGCATGAAAAAAAGGTTGGGGACCACTGGATTAGACGGTCAAATTCCGCGCGTCTTGCGATCATCGCACGCAGAGTTTGCGGGCGATAATCGCGACCGCGGCGGCTGCCGTCCCGCACAAATCAGCGGACTCTTGAGTTCTGAAATAAAACCGCGCCGTGAGTTCGCTCCCTTAGAGTCTAGCACATTCTTCCGCCAGATTTAATCACTGGTGTACTTCCGTCTTCCTCAAGTGGTGGTAGGCACCAAGTATCTCATATATCTCATTTAATAATGTATCCGGAAATTTTTAATTTTTGTTTCAGCCCGCCCTATCGGACGTCCTAAATGTGTTATGCGCGCTGCAGCAAGGCACGACGCTGCGCGACGTGTGCGAGCGCTTCCTCGCGTCACCTACCGACCCCTTCGACGTGCGACGACTGATTGTGTTCGCGCAGCTCCACGACCTCATCAAGTGCTTAAAACGGTAGGTCTCGGAGAAAACCGGCGGGGAAAAGTATATTCTAACTTTGTCTCCTTGGGCGATGAAAGTCATGAATGAAATAATTGTAGATGGTGTTGGAATAAGTCACCTAATGCTCAATAATTATGACCACGATAAAACTGCATCATTAAATATAGTACAGTAATAAACAAACAGTTCACGTCTTGGATATTTTATAAAATATCCAGGACTTAAAGCTATTGCCTATTGTTTATATAGTTCTCGCGGAACTACTTGGCCGCGCCGGGCGCATTTTCATTAGTCGTTAACTCGTGCGGTATACAGCATACGGGGAGTCTATGACAACTAATGGCTCATTTTGATTGGTCGAGGCATGCGTTTCAGAAGGGCGCATTTTCATTAGGCGTTAACTCGTGCGGTATACAGCATACGGGGAGCTTATGACAACTAATGGCGCATTTTGATTGGTCGTGGCATGCATTTTAGAAATCTCCCGCACCCCGCATTCGGGCCTTATCGACCAGTGAAAATGCGCCAGAAATCTCCCGCACTCCGCATGCGGGCCCTATCGACCAGTGAAAATGCGCCATTATGTGAGCTGTGGGACGGAGAGGCGGAGGCGCTTGATTTTGACAGTTCTGGCTAGTTTAGACAAAACGCACAAAAGATTGCAATAGTAAGATAAGTCCGCCGATAAAAATACAATCTAAGGAAATATCTAAGAAAATATTCAAAGTGCAAACGTTTTTTAAAAAACGGAAAGCCGATGTCAATAATTTAGACTTTAGAATATAAAACTGATTAATTGTCTTTAATTTATTATTTTCAATACTTGAATAATTAGTATTCACGATATCTCGAGATTGGTGTCTCTGTCTAATCTCATGTGCGTTGCGAGCAGCAAGCAACCCGCCCCCTCGCCCCTGTCCCTACCTAAAAGCGCGGCCAACTAGTTCCGCGCAGACTATAGCAGCTATTTCAAAATGACACCAGCAGCTGCTCATAATTATTCATTAACTAGCGACTCGACCCGGCGTCGCATGGGTATAAAATATATAGCCACTGAAAAAATGATTAAAATCGATAGCCTATGATCCTTCACGTGGTCTACTTCTTATCTGTGCCAAATAACATAAAAATTGCTCCAGTAGTTCGTGAGATAAGCCCTTTCAAATAATTTCCCCCGTTTTTTCCACATTCTCCGTTTAGTCTTAGTGTGATAAAATATAGCCTATAGCCTTCCTCGATAAATGGGCTATCTAACACTGAAACAATCATCAAAATTCGTTGCGTAGTTAGTTTTAATGATTAAAGGGAACAAAGGGACATGAGGAAAAAAAGCGACTTTGTTTTATAATATGTATATACTGTACTCGGCGAAACATGGCGGTAGCGGTCATTGACTCCGTGTCAAAAACTTGTCATTTTCTATATAAGCCGCGATTGACACTGAAGTGTCAGATGTTGTCAATCGTGGCTTTGTATAGAAAATGACAAGTTACAGAGTACAGTATAGAAGTTACAATTCCGTGTATCGCGATCGATCGCGGCCACGCGTTCTACGACTGTCGTCGGCCGCTCGCGACTATAGCCAGTGTATGAAAATGTATGGCACCGTTTCCGAGGCCCGCGCAAGACGCGCGCGGCCGGCGACTGTCGTGAACCGCGCGCGGCCGTGTCTTATAGTTAGTCGGTGTTGTACGTTAGTTCCCTCTAGACTTGTGTCTACCGAAGTCAAAATCATGGTCATAATTCAATTTTTGGCTTCTTTCTTCCATAATTAACGATAACATAAAATTGCGTGCCGTGCGTGTCTCGACATGCTTAGCGCTCTGCAGTAACATACAACAGATAATAAATGCATTTATATTATGGAATTCGTATTCACAGATACCCGGTATACATACGGAACCCTAACCGGCTGAACGGGTTTAATAATCGTCTCGACTCGATGCTGGGCATCCGCCGACTGTTCACAGGCAGACACAACACCGACGAGATCTGCTGTCTCGCTCGCATCGACCACGGCACGCTAGACCAGATCATAGAGGACGATCCCAATGTTGCCATCATCTGGAGGTAAATCTCCCCAAAGTTGGGGAAAATGTTCCCCTAAATCTCCGCAAGTTGTTGCTGCCGACTTGCTCTAGTCTGGGTTAAATTTAATCCTGTGTTAAATTATGTTTTCTAGTAACGAAATAAATAACTTATTTAACCCATGGTTAACTATAACTCAGATTTGCGCAAGCGAACCTAAGGGCCTGGTTCACCACTTCCTGATAAGTGACGAATAGGCTATCCACCATTAACTTGACAGATCAAGTATGGAGAATCTGTCAAAAAAGTTGTGAATTTTAGCCTATTGGGCACTTTATCAGAAAGTGGTTTACGCTCGGGAAATAATTTTCAATTTTGTTACGTTTCATTTGCTATCTTATTTTCGTTATGCGTGAGATGAATTTTCCATTTTGCACGTTTAATTTTGTAGGTCTGTTAGCTCATACTTACACTAAATAGTGTGACCATGATTTGGTGAATTCGTAATAACTCCAAATGTAGCAATAAACTTCAATAGCAACATATTTTTAAAATCATAAATAAAATAATGTCTCAATAGCTAATAAAAGCTAGTGATTGATAAAGTAATAATATAAAGATATATATTGTATTTATATCAGTTCAATTTTATACAATTTTACCTTCCTTTTCAAATTGTCTACTTATTTAAAGCGTGTCTAGTACTGTAGATATACTTTATATTATAAAGCAATATAATAAGCAACGAGTAAAATAATAACAGTACAATTATAACTTTGTGCCTGATTTTTTAAATATTTCATAATAATTATTATGTTCTATACATAAACATGATTCCAATAAAATTAAAATCTTAGAATCCAGTAAAACAATTAATTCTTGCTATTCCATACCAGCGTCTTTCTGTATTGCCACACCACAAAATATTTTGTTATTCTGTAACATTTTCCCAGTGATAATATTATAAATATTTAACTTAGAAAAATATATATTTTAATATAAATTAGTATTAGTAATATTATGTAAAGTAGGAAATACATTGTAAGTTGTTCATTGAGATACTATTTAGAAATGTCGCATTTAAGTAATAACATGTGAATTGCACGCTGGCCCTACATTAGCAAAATGACTTTGCTCTAGACTCTAGAGTCTAGAGTCTAGACTCTAAGAGTCTAGCTAAACCACAAGTTTAATCTTTAGATGCGTTCCAAAATGACAAATGCGATGTGAAATCGATGTTACAAGTTTATCAACTACAGACCTTGATCATCAGAATTGTCAGCAATACAATACAGCTATTTATCGTGAGACTTTGGAGAAACTTGTGTGAAACCGTTCGAAATAGATGCATGATTTGCTATATTATTAGAAGTGCGACGTCTCTAGATATTGGATATCAATGTATTCAAGATTTGGACACCAATTACGTTATTGTAAACGTTACTTAAAATTCTCCCGCCTGTAGTATTTAGTTTACTTGCACTGCCACAGCGGCATTTAGTATTTTTTACGCTTGTTTATTTCTTCTTAGATACTTATGATCGTTTAAAAATATCCATAGCGGAACAAGCAAAATGTTGAAACTACTATCTGTAGTCGTTTTTTTAACATACTTACTACACCTTTGATAATCTGTATTGTGCCGATGATAATATTTAAAATAATATTATGTACAGGCCGCGCACATCTTTAAGATCGCTTGAAATTGGCGACAGTGATGTATGCAATATCTACAAAATATAACGTATAAAGCTTCTACATGTCACCATATTTTGGTCTACCAATAACGATCCGTCTGATCACTGATCTACCTATAGCGTGCGGAATCGAACTCTGCGCCTCCTCTTTCTATTGCCAAGCGATCTTAAAGCTTTGCGCGCTCTACATTATAATACCTATACTTTGTAACATGACACTACGTCAAAATTAAAAGTATTTAATATATTTTGAAAATAGCGTAAAACTTGCACTGTGTGAAGTGTAGGGTGACAATACGTTTGTCACAATTTCGTAATGAAACAGTATTCTATTTATTCCATATTTTCATGGTTGTGTGTGAGTGATTAACTTAATTTCTTGAATGAACATTTAATTAACTTTTTTTTAGATTTAGACAATTAGGTTTTCTTAATTTATTCTGAACGTTTGCTGGTAAACGCTTTCATGTTTTAAGCAGAGCAGCAGGTCTGAAATTGTTAGTTTGAGTGTTTCATATAGGCTTAGTTTCAGATGTATAAATGCTGTTACAGCTTCAGATGTAAAAAACATGTTAGAGAAAATATGAAACATCAATTTTGCTTTGTTCCATATATAATGTCATTTTTCTAAAATGTTAAAGTAAAAGAATTGGGAAAAGTTACTGTACTTCCTTTTAACATTGTACAACACGCTCATGGCCGTTTTCTTTTTTGACAGGCGTTTAATTTACTGGCACTTTTGTTAGTGACGTCAAATTGTTAACGATCCATAACGCTATTGAACAGATAAACTTATGTCAAAAAGCCTCAAAAACCGGGCATCAATAAAACTATTTTAGACCTGCAGAGCTGTTAAACAATTCCGTTTTTTAAATGTCTCGAATAGAATTCACATCCGATGAGCTTACTCTCTAGAAATTTCAATTTCCATAATTCACAAATCACAGGGCTAATGTTTTGCAAAAGTGATAGTAGTGTTAGTATAGTTTTAGGGTAAATAATTAGGGATTTTGCTACAACTACTATGTTGCCCACTGATGTATGATATATAACACCATCTATGATCACTGCTTGTATGTTTGAGTATAGCTTTATTACATTAAGTACTACACATCTATTTATCTAATACAAAACAATTTTTTTAATATTTTGTCCAGTTCCTGTAAATTTTATTTTATGCTATCCCTAATTCTTGGTATTGATGAAGGAGAGATAATGGTATTTATATGAACTATCAAAAACAGATTGTTAAAGAAATTGTAAGTAAATTCTTGAACACGGTCATAATATGGATATTATATGTTGATGTCAGCATGTTCTATTCACATCCGAACATATAACTACTTTATTTATGTAAGTCGGTTAAAAATAATACAAGTGAATCAATATTTTAAACATATCAGTGACGCTAGTGGTAACAAGTTGTAGCTCTTAAAAGATATTTGTTTTTTCCCAGCTCACATGGTCACTCTTCTATCTACATTCTTGTAAGATTAGTTCAAAATAAACAGTCTATTTTCATCTCTATTGCATTGAAACAGAGTTATGTTTTACATCTCAAGAAAATTAACAGTTATTTCCAGCCAGAAATAATTCATATTTTTTTTACTGGATTACTGTATGTTAAACTTTCAAGAATGTAACTTCGCCTTAACTTCATTTAAGTAATGATAAGTATCGTTAATTTACGATTAGAGAAATTGATTGATAGGCAGATGGCGTACCTACGTTATTCGGTCGGGTTGTATCAAATTAATGTTAACTACGATCCTGTCAGCCTGGCTTGTCATAGCTTTACGTAACTTTACAAAATTGCGTAGGTCTGCCATGCCTAGCAATCAATCCCTCTTAATGTACTTTTGTATGTGTGAATGATGTAGACAATAAATTATAATGCGCTTTATATGTATATTGAGCCTTGTAGCACATATTTGCTGTGAATGCTTGAAGTAATAGTACAAAACTTAAGACCAATCCAAAGCAAGGCGCTTACTAAATCCTTAGTAAATTACAATGACGAAGATCGAAAACTAAATTAAATGCTATACGAACAGTGGCGGGGCAAGACCTAAATTCGATGTGGTCAAGATATATTTTGCGAGGCCCCCTGATGAATATCTCATGAGGACGGGTTTTGTTGAGAGAAAGAGTTTTTTGATAATCAACCTTTTTTTTTTTTTAATTAGAGTATCAACAACTCTTAAAACCCAAAAAAATCGTCGTGGTCCAAGGGGCGAGGAGCGCGAGGCCGTGGGCGGTCGCCCACACCGCCCACGCCTTGCGCCGCCTCTGTATACGAAGGTTAAATGCGAAGCAGCTGTCACTAAAAATAACAGCTGACGGCGATAGAACTTATTTTAGGATAAAGTGATGACTGACGTGTGGTGCTTATTTTAATCCCATGCATTGCTACTTCGTCATGGTAATTAGCAAAGACTTTTGGCTAAGGGCCCAGGCAAGGCAAAATGTATCATAATAATTATTATTTATAATAACTATGTGAAGCAAGTGTTAGTAGTACAGTATTATTTTATAAATTAACTTTTAGTATAAAATTTAAAAGGTTTCTTTGATCGATAGTTAATATTTAATTCAGAACGCATAAACAAGAAAAAAGTATTATATAATATTGTAAATTCGGCAATAGACAGCATGTATACTCTGATTTTTCATTGCAATCGGTTTAATGATATTTCACATAAATACCTATGCACGTTTTGTTGATAAAGTTTTAGTCACTAAATTGAATAGATTATTAATTATGCAATAATTATAACGATCAAAAAATTATGACTGAATTGCAGTGAATGTACTTACTTAAAACGAAATAAATAAATAAAAAACTCTTTATTCAAACCGCTAATTAAAAAAGTCAGTTTACAAAAGTTACAAAGGATGAAAACAGTTTGAAATGGCGGCCTTACTGCAGCAGTAAGGCCGCCATTTCAAACTGTTTTCAGCAGCTGCTTCCAGCAGCTGGAAGCAGTTTCTTTCAGGCAACCATAATAAAGAAATATTGTGGATAATTCGAATTTATAAATAATTATAAATTATAAATACACTATATAAACGTTGACTATAGATAATTCCTTTGATTATTATTTTTGTTTTCCAACAATAAAATTATGCTTCTAAAGTTTTCAAAAATATTGTAACCAAACATTTTTTTGCCAAATAAAAATTTGTATGCACATATAGTCTATTTTGTTGAATTAACTGCAACATATCACAAAAATTGCAATAATAGCTTATGTATTTATTTGTAGTACAAATATGTTTCAATGTATAGCTATACTTACTGTCATCTGCAAAATTGAGTTTTGTTTTATTGAATTGTTCCTTTTTATAATTTTAAAATCTGAAATTTTAATATAATCTAGATTGTCTTTAAAAATTATTTATCCCTATTTTAGTATTAGTACAGAAGCCCTAGAACAAATTTTTTTGTGATTACTAACAAGCAAATTTTTAGTGAGTAGCTCACTGTTTCATACTTTGACCATCAAGTCAAAGTATGAAATCCTTTCTATCTCTGTTAGCTACCACTTTCGAGATTATTCGTAAATAAAAATGTTCGTCTTATCAAAATGTAGCTACTCACAAAAAATTAGCTTGTTAGTAATCACAAAAAAAATTGTTCTAGGGCTCCCTCACTATGGGGGGGTATTTAATTATCATTTATATTGGATCATTTATAGGATCATATATTATAGGATCCAATCAAAAATGATTATTTGATCAAATAATCATTTTTGATTGGATCCTTTAATATTATAATATGAACCTATAAATGATCCAATATAAATGACAATGTAATACCCCCCTATTATAGTTTGCTGGCGATTTTTTTAAGTAAGTATAAACAAAATATATTCTGTGTTTAAAAATTATTATGTGCAGTACGAAAATCGCTTGCATTTCGATGATACTTAATTGATATTTTTATTAAATATTTTACGCAATATATCCCTTTTCAATTCAGATACCTACATATTTCAATTACATAAAGAGTTTTCTACTTTAAAAATAAAATGTTAAATTAACTTTCATTCTGCTATTGCGATTTTTGAATTCTACTTTTTTTGCAACGATCAGCGATCTAGAGTTTGGCGGATGCTTTGTTTAACATGCTATGAAATTATTTTATTACAAATATATTTCCTAATATTTCGACTGAGTGTCTGGCATTGCGAATTTATTTCTATAATAATGAAAATATTCTTACAGTACATGATTATGCAACTAATGCGATTTACTTTGCTCCTGATTCATTGTGTAATTCCAAGTTACCATGAATTTCCTTGCTTATCATTCAGTTACTCTAACTCTTAAGCGGTCTTGGTAATTTAAACCAAAAAATTCTAGTTATAGAATTGAAGCTGTCAGCTAAGTATTTATTTAAGGGCGAGGCCGCCAATTTTTGCTGATTTTGCAAATTTTTTTCTCCGCCCTTTGTATTTTAAAAAGTATTGTGTTTATCTTATGCTCGAAAACTGATTCTAACGAAAAAAACAAAGTACTCAAGCATGCATTAGAATTATTTGAGTTCCAATAATAGTGTAAAAATATATTTACAATTAAACAGTTTATGTTTAATTGTAAATATGAAGGTGAGAAAATAGCTTAAAATATACAATCCGCCGCGGAAGAGGTGCACTTTAACTGTCGCTGTAGCAGTAAGTATGACAGATTTGAAGATAAATCGGATATTTTATGAATACTTATATAAAGGGCTATTACCTCATCTAATTCTTGTAGTATTTTAAGACAACTTTCTTTATAAACTTTTTAAAATCAAATGAATCGTTAGAAACATCAATTCTACCCCACATTTTAAACGTCATCAATAATACCGATTTATTGTTATCGTTGGGTGTTAGGGAAGGTAAAATCGGGAAGTGGCAACGCTGAGTTTTTACGTATTCTATGGAAAATCTCGTAATATCCGCCATTTCTCGACAGTTCACATTTGAACCTCAGTCGGAATGTGTACACAGTTTTTTCAAAGGATTTTTTTTTGTGACACAAAAGTAAGTATTACCGTTTCACATAAAACTATCAATGCATCATGTGAGTAGTCAAATGGCCATGTTTTTCTCGCAAAATTTTTCTGCGTCATATCAGCGAAAATTGACGGCCTCACCCTTAAGAGCCCCCGGGTTACCCTCGAAATTCTCATACATACGTAATACCAAAATCATTTTCTTCTTTTTCAGCTTAAAATAGTAATTACCTAGGTTCCTGTACAAAAATTAATTTCAAAATATTTAAACACTAAAAAGTTTTTAGTGTTTAAATATTTTGAAGTTAATTTTTGTTCAGGAACCTAGGTAATTACTATTTTAAGCTAAAAAATAACTCAAACATGTTAAATACTTTCGTATGACAAAATGATTTTGGTATTACGTATGTATGAGAATTTCGAGGGTAACCCGGGCTCTTAAGATCAATAGCTTGCGAAAATTTTTATAATGGTAAGTAAATAAAACCATTATTATTGGCACTTTAAGGACTCATGCTACAGAAACTCCTATTAAAATGATTAATGACTTTCCTAGTATTTTTAGTCAAAATATGTAATAAATAGGATGATGACAACGATGGCATAGTTGCTCTTTTTTGGTAGGTACTTTAAGTGACTTTTATTATAGGTCTACTAGAATCTGATGGCAATTTTTGACAGCAAATTTTCAAAAAATATCCTAAATCATTGGATAAATTTTTATATTTGCATGTTTAATACACAGATTAGCTGCTAAAAGAAAAGGATCAAAATGTTTTATTTCAATTACCCCGGTATTGCTAGATACTAGTCAATTTATTTTCTCACTTTTTAACCCCCGACAAAAAAGAGGGGTGTTATAAGTTTGACGTGTCTGTCTGTCTGTCTGTCTGTTTGTCTGTGTGTGTATCTGTCCGTGGCATCGTAGCATCCAAACGGGTGGACCGATTTTGATCTAGTTTTTTTTTTGAAAGCTGGCATGATCGAGAGTGTTCTTAGCTATACTTCATCATCATCAGCCTGCTCAGTGCTGGACAATCAGGGTTTATCTGGTTCATGTCCGTGGCATCGTAGCATCCAAACAGGTGGACCGATTTTGATCTAGTTTTTTTTGTTTGAAAGCTGACATGTTTGGGAGTGTTTATAGCTATAGTTCATCATCATCAGCCTGCTCAATGCTGGACAATCAGGGTTTATTTGGTTCATGTAAGGCCGTTAGCAACTTCATTCTAGTTCATGACATTTGTGAATATACAATATAAGTATACACATAATAATGGAAAGTTGGCCTGGTGCAGCACCATCACCTGGTAATCAATAGGATATCCAACTCCTCGCCAACTAAGAGTAGGTAGAGGTTTCGTGTTTGGGCTCATTTTAATTGCGACAACCAGTAAAAGTAGACAAACAGTAAATATTTATACGCTGCTGCTGCAGCATCACCTGGATTCTATAGGAACCGAGATTCGTATGAACCTAAAGTGGAGGTTTCATGTTTATTATTATTAACAGCCTCATCGAAAAGGACAGAATTGATAGATGTTAATCATGAGAATACTTGTGATTCTGTTGATAGTAATTATTCTGCACTATAACCAACACAAGTTTAAAAAGTATGAAATAAAATTAAATTAAGAAATTAAAAAAAAAAAACCCCGCCAAACAACTTTAAAAAGTAATAAAATAATATTTACTGCCTTTAAGTTCAAATAATTCCTAACTTGTGTAAAGTAATATTTTAGTCCATAATTGTTGTCAAGGTGTGTCGGGGGACCGCTAATGTAGATGTTTGATTTCATTTCACAATCAATTCATAGCGAACTGAATCGAGATAGTCAGCGACTTGGCGGTTGTATGTTGTAGTTTACTTGGCGGTCCCCCGACACACCGTGACAACAATTATGGACTAAAATATTACACAAGTTAGGAATTATTTGAACTAATTCCTAACTTGTGTAATAATTATTTCATGTATTATTTCATTACTTTTTAAAGTTGTTTGGGGGTTTAATTTCTTAATTTAATTTTATTGTTATCAGATTCTGGTACACCTATAATTATAATTATTGTTATTTTAAGTATATGACGAACTTGCATAATATAAACGGCTGACTGATGATTAGCTCTGATTAATGATTACTGATTAGTATTTAATATTATTAGTTGATGCCCGCAATACCATTGCACAAACATAAATGTATCGCCCTGGAACCTTTCATTTTTATAAAATAATATGCTTTGTCCTTTCCCGGGACGCAAAGTATTTCCATGCCAATTTTAATAAAAATCATTCAGCGATTTAAGCGTGAAAAGGTAGCAGACAGACAAACAGACACACTTTCGCATTTATAATATTTGTAAGGATTCGTAGCCTCTGATATTTTAATGACGCATCTGTACTATATTTTGGTACTTAAATAAAAAGAGACTTATTTTTAAACATTTATTTTCCACGATATATATAATTTATACCAAATGACTATAATCTATCACAGACAACAAAAGCTACACATAAAGGGGTTATCAATTCGACCCGTATATGTATGTATGTAATATTTGCAGAACTGCTCAGTTTTCTCATAATAATATGTTAGTCTATATCAGCGTCCGAACAAATGTGCCAAATTGGCAGCATTCAAGTTTTATCAAAATCGGTTAAGTAGTATTTGAGATAGGAAATTTTATAATTATCAATTATATACAATTTTGAAGTCGGTTTTATTTTTTAAAATACTATTAAGTATATCTGATTTTTATTTCATACGTTTATCAATTACAGCTACCTATGCTTAAATCTAACAAATACTTAACTTAATATAATAAATAATTAAAATACTGCATAATATGTAAATAATTTAACAAGACGTTTATTTTAACCAGCGTTGCCAGAAGAACGATTTTGACGGGACGGGAGTAATCAAAATTATATGTCTCGCGCGGAACAGGGGCACTACCACGAAACCGTTTTGCGACTCAAACAATCGAACGAGAATGCCGCGTCCTACTCTAACAAACGTGAAACGACGTTGTTAGTGCAGGAGCGGTTCAATTGTTTGAGTCTTAAAACGGTTTCGTAGTAGGCCTCCTGACTCAGCCCCGCAGGCCGCAGCTCGAACGTACGTGCAGCGTGGCGCGTTCTATATAAAAGAAAGGTGCGTAACGAAGAGTGTGGGAGATAGAATGGTGGATTTTCTACGGCTACTTTTGCTATCTATTGTCACGTAAACGTAATTTTTGTGTAATAAAAAGATAAATAATCGAAAACTTTTTTGATTTTAAACATTTTTTTTTTCTCTTTTGACGGAGGAATCCCGCTATTTTCACGCAAAAATTTACAAAGTCCCGACTTGGCACAAAAAATCTGGCAACGCTGATTTTAACGTTTTGTATCTGCTTGGGTGGTGAAACAATATTGTGATTAACATTTTTACGCAACCAAAAGTTTGGTCTATTACGCAATGAAAACCCTAAAATAAAAACTTATACAAAACCTTTTTCTGCTTTAAATACGTAAAACTCAAGATTTAGCTGTATAATACTTATTATTAATAGTTAAAAACTATTTGCACATCTGCTACGACATTTTAAACATTAATATGTGGACTTTTATGTTTAACTGACAATTACTTAAGATTTAACCGGTTAAAATACATACCTAGATAAAAGTTCTATCAGCTGTTTCGCCATGAAAGCGTGTCTATAAGTGCAACGACCTTGCTCTGTCACATGTTTTCCACTGGAAACATTAGGACAATTATCTACGTTCTATTTTAAAACCTTGAGACACACACGTTTTAAGGTGATCGCACATTTATTAGCACGCACGCGCCGAACGCGCCGCATTCTAGAATTATTCGATGTATGAAATGAGGTGCAACCTCGCATATTAGCTATGTCTACACTATGCAATTTCATCTTCAATTTTCGTCATCTTTTTATTTAACTTTCGTTTAGCATATTCAATAATTGAATGCGTCGAAATCCACCCTCGTTGAAAAGAAAAGTGTCATAGCGTCGTGGGCATGCCTCACGTGCGATGTTGACTGCGCTATAACGCATGCCCTTGATGAACAAAAAAGGCACAATGTGGACAAAGCTAATCACCCGCACTGTACGCGCCACATTTCGTGTACCTACTATGCGGTGCGTTCGACGCGTACCGCGCGTACGGTGCTGACAGATTTGCGATCAGCTTTAACGTGCGCTTAAATATTACACAAAATATTAAAAAAGCTCGAATGCGTGTGTAGCTGTGTACAGTGCCTAGATATAGAACCGCCATTCTCAAACCTGAGCAACGTTAGAAAAACGCGCGTTGTAAAACGCCCCGTTAGTACCAACGTTGACCCGTTTCAAAGAGAAACGTGTTTGTTTTTAGCATCGTAGACATGATAAAAGTAAATTTTCGACATAGAAGTATAGCTAGGAAGCCAAACTATTAGTTATATCCATACGTAGAGATAGCCTTGACTACGCAGTCAACTTACAGCTGGAGATTCCCAAGGGGTGCAAGTGCACCACCTGGCACCCTGCCGGCGCCCATGAATTAAGCTCTCGTGCTAACGAAGCTAAAGCTCACAATAAATACTTTTTATAGTTAACTATTAAATATAAACGAGCAAACGTTACATTAATTTCACTACTTTTGCCTTTATCATGTCCGTAAGAATTTACAATTTTATAATAACGCGCATCTCACGCCGTATACATGTCAATTTAATACTACTTAATACCCTTCGGCTACCCTACTGTAGTTTAATATTAATTCTAAGGGTTTACTACGACGGTAGAGCCGCGTTGTTTACAATATTTCGTTGTTGCCGATACCTGTGGCTAATTATTTACATGCCCTTCTTCACGTAAGCCATGATGGACAAACATGACGAATATCTGTATAGCAAGATTTTCCAAACCTTTTCATTGAGGCCTTGAGATTACAAACCGGAAGGAAGATCTCTCGATCTCGAGACTTGATCGATATATGTAATTCCAAGCAAAATGAATGAAAAAAAACTACTCATGCTCTGTACCAGTTGGTCAGTTGTAAAATTATAAGGCTAGTTTAAAGTGGAAGATTTTTTTTTTTAATCAGTAAAAAATCTTGCCAACTCTGGTAGGGTGACGACTGCCGTGCCCCACTGGTCGGGAAATCCCCTCAGTTTAAATAGAAGTCTTTGGTAAATCCTGCTCTCTAGGCCATAGTCGCCTATATTTGTCCATGATGGGAAAACGGATAGGCCGAAAAATAATCTTATACCACAAACATCTAATTAGTACATCTATTTTAATTTTTAATTCATAAGTAAAAAACTAAACTGTGATCAAACTTTAGGGTGTGTATGCCATAAAGAGAGTACTGTGCAAGTAGCAGCACTGAAAGAGACATTTTTTTTGTGATTTGTATGGGCAGGCGCCAGCGTTGCCAGACGTCCTGATTTTGGCGGGATGTTCCGATTTTTAAATCAAAATTAAATGTCCCGCGCGGGACTGAGCCTGTCCCGACTGACGGGACGCAGTCACAACGCAGTGCTGAGAAAGAAAGGTGCTTAATGAAGATAAGAGTGTGGGAGATAGAATGGTAGACTAAAGACTTTATGGCTGCTTCTATCTGAACGTAAACGTAATGTTTGTCAAATAAAAAGATGAAAATTCGAAAACTTTTGATTTTAAGTATATATTTTTTTACTACTTAGTAAAAAAAAGGGAGAATCTCACTATTTCCACTCAAAAATTTTCAAAGTCCTGACTTGGCACAAAAAAAATCTGGCAACGCTGGCAAGCGTTCACGTGTCATGAATTTCTCAATACAAAGGTGGGAAAAAAATCTACTCTTTCAGCGCTGCTATTTTCACAACGAACTCTGTATAGGGGATCTATACACACCCTGAAGTATTAACATTTAGTTTTTACACCTTGTTTGTTTCTATGTCAATTCATGTTAAAATATTATATTATTTTGTTAAGAAGTAAACACATACATATATACAATATAAATATAGTTAATCAGGGTAAGTTCGGACACAGGGTAAGTCCGGATAATTCAAGTTAACGCTAAATTAAACTACAGTAACGGTACTATAAGCCCCGTATTCACTTTGATTAGTAATAAGTGCAAGTGATTAGTGCAGGTGATTAGTAATCAGGTAAAAGTACGTGTGGACAGCGACTGATTAGTGCAAGTCCTTTGATTTCTACTAATCACTAATCTCTTGAACTAATCACTTGCACTCGCACTAATCAAAGTGAATACAGGCCCATAGTTGCAGTGCAGTATGGCGTATATAATATGCCCGTAGCGCCGTAGCCCGTAGGCAAAAAAACACTGTCAGTGAAAAGTTGAATTATCCGGACTTACCCTGTGTCCGAACTTACCCTGATTAGCCTTATACATCCAATATAAGATTATATACATTATTCATACATGTATAATAAATGTATACAATATATTAATATTGTATTGGATTCGTCAAGGCTGAAACGTCAATCCTAACGTTGGGATTAATATGCAGTTTTGTTACACGGAAATAATTATTATAATAGTCTACAGTTCTACACTAGATAATATCTATATTATAGATTCTTTAATAATAAACCTAGAACACCATCACTAAATTATTATTATTGAGATCGGTAGGAGCCTGGAATATAACTATTTATAATAATAATGTTTCAGAATTCATGTACAAAATAAAAATAAAAAGACAGGAAGAAAAAGCAGCTGGTCTATTTGTATTTTGTAGTACAAGGGCCAATTTTTAATAAAATACAAAACTATAATAGTGAGGAGCCCTAGAACAATTTTTTTTTGTGGTTACTAACAAGCTATTTTTTTTTTAGTAGCTACATTTTGATAAGACAAACAACATTTTTATTTTCGAAAAATCTCGAAAGTGGGAGCTAATTACAGTGATAGAAAGGATTTCATACTTTGACTTGATGGTCCTAAAATATGGATTGTTTTATTTGTAGGACAAGGTTACTCTTAAATTATATTAACCTACCAATATACAAAAAATCAGCTGGTTGGGGTTCCGTTTTAGGGTACAGTAGTCAACCAAGTTTTGTTGATTACAGAACCCTAAAACTATCTATCTCTGTTAGCTACCACTTTCGAGATTTTTCGAAAATAAAAATGTTGTTTGTCTTATCAAAATGTAGCTACTCTAAAAAAATTAGCTTGTTAGTAATCACAAAAAAAATTGTTCTAGGGCTACCTCACTACTTTCTTTTAGCCATTTAAAATACCTATATCTTGTGAGAAATTACTACATATATGGTCACTGTTAAGCATTTGTGTAGGTACTAACCCACAATTTTTTTTTTGGTAAAATAATGAATGCAGTCTTGTTCTAAATGACCTAAAGAACATACTTAAATGTATTCATAACTCAATACATATTTTTTTTTGTGGGACGATACACAAATGCCTAACAGCGTCCATAGGAACAGTGATGGTGTATATTTCTATAGTAATAATATTATTATCTAACATGTAGGTTCACATTATGCGAATAAAAATGTTTATAAAATTAAACACAATATTATAAACTAGCGACCCGCCCCGGCTTCGCACGGGTATAAAATATATAGCCACTGAAAAAAATATAAATCGATTCAGCACTCAGCAGTTTTGATTTATATTCATTTTTCGTTGTTTAGCTCTAAAAAGAACAGCTGTTGGTTAGCCCTGAGAAAAACTTTTGCGTACTTATGTGTAGTTTTAAAAACAAAATCTAAAAAAAATCGCATGAAAATTATTATAAGACTTCGTACCTAAACTCATAGAACTAAACTCCTCTCGCACGCGCACCCCCGCCATGATGACACCCACTTCGCAACGGGCCGTGCAGTAGACATCGTAATATTTTAATTTCGTCATAACTTCAAAACCAAACGTCCAATTTTAGTTATTCACAGACCAAATATTATCTACATAAACTGTACTTAGTGACGAAATCATTTATTTTAATAAGGATTAATAGCATGAGTAAAATAAATGCGTTTAAATGTAGTCAAAAAAAAGCAAATTTTTTTAATTAAAAAAAAGGTTGTCGTGCCTCACTTGACATAGGTATAGTGTATCGCGGACTTTTTTGTAGATACTTATAAGATCTACAACTAATTGGAATATTTTATGGTTCTATCTTTTATAGTTTAGGCAGCGTACGCAAAATCTTAACTTTTCTGGTTAATTTTTTACACCTTGTGTCCGAAAAACCCAAATATCTTACGGAAACCTACTTTTTCCAAAATAAAATTTAGCCTATGTTACTCGTGGATAATGTAGCTTTCGAATGGTGAAAGAATTTTTAAAATCGGTCCAGTAGTTTTTGAGCCTATTCATTACAATTATACAAACAAAGTTTACCTCTTTATAATATTAGTATAGATTAAAATAAGTATAGATAGGTCTACCAGAATCTGATGGCAAAAAGTGGGAAAATAAATTGACTATAGCAATTCCAGGGTAATTTCAATAAAACATTTTGATCCTTTTTTTTCTTTTCGCGGCTGATTCTGTGTGTGAAACATGCAAATTATATAAAAATTAAAAATTTATCCAATGATCAAGGATATTTTTTAAAAATCTGCTGTCAAAAATTGCCATCAGATTCTGGTATAGACCTATAGTCATCTTATAGTACTTATATTTTTTTGCTTGATCTCCTCCAAAACACTCTAGTTAGCAAGTGCCATTTTCATCAAAACCTGATTTCATGCACCGAAAATAATTATTTTGGTCTCATTCGATTCGGAATACCATTTAGAACATTCTATCAAAATTCCAAGAGGGGCTGAAAAAAAATGCAAAAGCTATAAACAAATAAGTAAACGTAAAAAGAAGGGTTTGGTTTTTTTTTAATATTTCGAAAACTATTTGAGATAATCAAAATTTGAAAATAGATACTTAAAGAACAGGAAATTTCCTAAAATAAATCCTAGATCCTGGAATCTAATCAATAATCTATAAGTTTTGTTTTGAAATTTGAAAATAAGTTTTGAAATAATCAGCGTTTTTATGTTAACATTAAAATGGTGACTATTAACAAATTAACAAAAGCATAACAATTAAACAAATTGTGACAATTTATTTTTGTTGACGGATTATTATTTATTGATAATATGTCTACTTAGTACCCATTTTTTTTATTATATTAATATTTAATCAGTTAAAATATATTTTTAGTTCACGTGGCAGATTGCGGCAATTCACGCGAAACCCGAACTACGCGTTTTTACCGTTACTTTCGCCGCTCAATTAAAGATATAGGGATTGTTGATAAGGTTCCAAAATCTAGGATTTTTTTAGGAAATTTCCTGCTTTTTAAGGATCTATTTTTAAATTTCGATTATCTCAAATAGTTTTTGAAATATTAAAAAAAAGCAAACCATTCTTTTTATGTTTACTTAATTGTTTATAACTTTTGCATTTTTTTTCAGCCCCTCTTGTAATTTTGATAGAATGTTCTAGATGCTATTCCAAATCGAATGAGACCAAAATCATAATTTTCGGTGTATGATATCAGGTTTCGAGGAAAATGGCACTTGTGGATCAGACTAGTAGATGAATTTCTGAATTTGTACTAAATTGACAGATTTCGTGAGGGACGTCCTGCAACTGCAATTCTGTCAAATCCATACTTTAGAAATGCATCTACGCGTCGCGTTGCGGTCTGAATTGACCCTGTGAATACAGTGGACCACCCAATTTATAGAATCTATTGTTTATTGTTATGATTCGGTATTAAAATATACTATGTAAACAGCTTAATTTCGTCTCCAACGCATATTACGCCTTATGCTATATATGGAATGTCAATGTAACTAAAAGCTAAAAATATCAATTCAATTCCAATGTGCTTACAGCAGCTTTTAATATTAATACTTACATTACCTATATCTATATCGCAGTTACACTGCGTACTTTTTACGGTACTTTGTACCAATATTATATAGTTATAACTTATACTAAGTACATTAAATATATACAGATTACAGGATGTAACAAAACTAAGTGATAACAATTTATGGTTTGTTACATTGAGTGTAAAGCAACTGGCAGTGTTGAAAGAGCAACCTTTTATGCGATTTGCATGGACGAGCGCCCCAGTGTCATGACTTTTTTATACACAAGTAAAAAAATATACTCTTTCAGCGCTGCTACTTTCACAGCGAACTCTATACAAACTCTAAAGTATTATCACTGTGTTTTGTTACCCTCTGTACACAATTCTAAATACGAGAAATGTTTAAAAATAAATACAAAAATTACATTGAATAAAAATCATCTATGGGCATTCCTGAACAACTTTGAAGTACTGAATAATAAAAATCCAAAAAAAAAAATAAGAAAAGATCTGTAATGCTTGATTCTACAACACCGATTCTATAGGGCAGGGGTCATCAAATGGCGGACCGCGGTCCGCATCCGGACCGCTGACCCAATGCGTGCGGACCAAGCATGTTCCCAAGCATGTTCGAAGATGAACTTCGTTAAAAATTAATTTCGGTCTCGACCATGTCTCGACATACTAATGAAAATGTAGCAACAATAATTGTCAATTTTCTCAATGATACAAACAAAATATAGTTACCTTTGTAATTTCCGTAATTATGTACACTTGTTTTTTTTTTTTTTATGTGTAGACCGCGAAGGTCTTTTTATTTCTTAAAACGGACCCCGAGCGAAACTATTTGGTGACCCCTGCTATAGGGTTATGTGGCTGGGCACTCTTCTTAGTGCCGCACTCAAAGACATAATATATTAATTAGTAATTACATATAACTGTAATTAAATGAAGATTTTGACATAAGCCTCATACATTGTCTGTCAAACTGTTCATTAAATTGAAGTTTAATCATCATTAAATGTCTCTGACTGCTGCCGTTAGTCTTTTAATTCGGACTGCCAAAACCGTACTAGGTGTGCACAGTGTGATAAAAACTTCGATTTTGTTTCACCGCGTTTTTCTTTCAAAATACTATAGTTGATAGCTATATAAACATTAGAGTTAAACTCCGAGATCGATATTCTTTGTAGTTACTTTTTTAAAGAGTGCCAAAGTTGGCGTTTTCCCGGGTCAAAAATTTGCATAAAAATTACTTAATTTAAAAAAAAACTAATCAAGTAACATTAATTTTATTTGTACCAATTGAACACGCACTTAATAGTTTACTTTTTCTCCAAATTTGGTTAACCTACTGTGATCAAGTAGGCAGATATTTATTTATTTAATAATTTTAGTTTTTCATTTTTAATTTTGCGATTAGATTGAATTAGAAAAAGTTTTAAGCATGAAACGATAGTGTGAGTAATCAATGTTATTAAAAATCACACTCTAATAACCTCTGTGTCAGAAGTTATATCCAATTCATTCGGATTTTTTTATACCTAGTTTTACTCTTATGTTTATATAGCTATCAACTATAGTATTTTGAAAGAAAAACGCGGTGAAGCAAAATCGAAGTTTTTATCACACTGTGGTGTGGCAGAACGAATTTTAAATGTCTTTTAAGAATCATATTACAAAATCGGTGATTAAAATAATTTTGATCGTGTTGCACGCAGTTGCGCTGTGCTTCATGAACGTTCGATGAACAGGAGTAAGTTTAATTGGCATTTAAGGTTGTTAATGAACTTAAATCTTTAAGCAAAAAATTAGCTACGCCAAATTCAACCGAAGATAAAACACGAACAACACCTACTAAGTTCAACAAACATCGACTTCGGTTACTGAAGGAGTTACCTTCAACTCCTGAGTCTAATAAAATGTTTTATTCTTATAGATATAAAACAATTTAGGTCTTGAGATAAAACTTAGGTTTAAGATTATAGTGCGGTGCTGTAAAAAGTTTCAAGGTAAGCTTTCATTGACATCCTAATGTTAGGTCCCATTCGGTGTGAAAATAATATTAAGGCGACGCCTTGATAATTTGGCTATAGCGATGCCGATTTTTCTCAGCAATGACTAAAGCTAAGAAACTAAAGTTCATTGTCAGTATTCATCATGTCTTTGTCTTTGAATTGCCCATAGCATAACACGATTGGACAACTTTTATAACACAGAATTATCAATCGAAAAGACCTCTGTAAAAAAAGGGATTCCTATTTTTCCAACAGAGGAGAGTGATTTAAGGTTCCAAAATTTGTACATAAATTGGTTGAAGCAAACACTTTAATATGTGCATAGCTTATATGAAATGTATTTATGGTTTTTAAATTACGCGACAAAAACCATTTTATCGCTTACGCCCGTTCCATTTTTTGCTGTTCCATTGCTTGTTTTCTATGAGAGGCCGGCCCGGCCTCTCATAGAAAACAAGCAATCTAAAACATATCCAACACGGTTTCTTACTTTAACGCGGCGTCACCTTAATAACAGTTTTTTCCAATCGCACCCTAACTTAAAGTGTACCCTAGCGGTACCTAATCTCTATCTTCTAAGATTTCATCAACGTTCTTCTGTCACCAAGTCTAATTAATAATCATAAGTGCTGGTAAAAACCTGTTTAATTTTAGGAAATAAAGTAATATAGGAGCTAAACTAGCTGCTAATGTAACTTCGCTTAAGAGTGCGATTGGTGAAAATGAACATAAAATATTTAAGACAACGTCAATTTGTTTATGATTCTAGATTAGGTAACTTTTAGTCTAGTTAATGTGCTTAGCAATTTTGAGTAACGAGAAGTCTAGAAAAATAGAATTTTAATTATTTAACGGTTTTTAAATGTATATTCATTTGGATTATAGTTTATGTTTAATTTTTTTCACAGCTTAGCAAGAGCTTAAGAAAGTAGGTAAGTATAATAAATTTAATAAATAATAATACTAATATCGTTATAAAAATACATCCATGACATAGTTGTACCGCATTGTACTGTGGCTGTACCCACAATTCGCCTAACATTCTTGCATCGCGCTATCGAAGTTTTCTAAGTGCGTCGGTATATATACGACAGCTGAAATATATCACGTGGGCTCCGGCCTGACCGGGCATACCACCTCGCTCGGTCGGAAGATCTTCCTTTGGCCTCCACGCATTTATCCCACAGTACTAATATATATTCTGTGACCACAATTAAGGTGAATATGAAAACGTTATGTTACTATTTGGGTATCCTACGTATGCCTACTTAAAATAATACAGCGGAATGAAAATACAAATACAGACTTAAAATATAACTTACAAGGGAACTTAAAAACAACATTGCATAAGGTGAGGGGGCGAAGTGCGTCATACTTTTTTTATAGATGACTTCTATGCAAAATAAACTTCTGTAAGAGTTCACCAATAATTATAAATTTAATTATTTAAGAATCTGTGATATTTTGAGATTACGGTACATGTCATGTCAATGAAATCCAGCAATAAAATAAAGAAATTTTTGCACGAAATCACAAACATGTACGATAGGCGCACTTTCCCGCAAAAACGGGGAAGTGCGCCTGGTGGAGTTAAAACGTATTTTCAAAGCATTAGATTAATAAATAAAACCCATTTTTATAGCAGAGCAGAAACGATAACACGCATAAATTTTGTTTTTTTTATTATCTCATCCTTATAGTATCTACAGAAAAAAAACGAATTTGCGGGAAAGTGCGCCATATATTTGTAAATCAGGAGTTGTAAACATTTTTTTTCTGTTTAACTTTATCCTCGCTATGATAAGTATGACAATAAGAACAAATAGGCTTTAATCAGATCTAAGGCAAAAAACTAACTTTTGAAGAACTTTCTGAGAAAAAGCAATAAAAAGAAATACGTCACCGCTAATTTAAAATTTATTTATACGAAAGTACATTAGTAGGTACTTAGTGTTCTTTTGTAGTACTTATTTTATTTTTTAATACATATTTATTTGTCAAACCTAAGTTAGTTATCTTCAAAACTAAATAAGTGGAGACGCAGACGCCACGTCGTTTATAAGGATATTCTTAAGAGAGTTAAAAATGCCACGTTTTAAAATGTTTACAACCGCTATATTTCGGGGAAGTGCGCCATATACCCAATGATAGGGCGCACTTAGCCGACTTGCCAAATTCGAGGTTAGAAATTTTTATCTTCTATAATTTTATAAAGTTGACTAGTTACAGCTGAAATAAAGTCAAAGCCTAAAAATAAAATGTTTTAATTATTTACCATATTTTTATCATATTTTTTTGTTAGAAAACATTTAGCTTCTTGAGATTTTTAACGATCACTTTCACGAGGTCAACTCTGCTTACCACTTTCAAAGACAGAAAAAAATGATGGCGCATATTTCGAGTTAACAATTATAGAGCCATCTGTGGCTTTTACCAGAGCTATGTTTTAGTTTCCTACATCGATGTAAGATGTCGTCACTAGTATATTGTCAGTAATTTACAATATATTTGAGGTAGGCGCACTTGTCCGGTAGGCGCACTTTGCCCCCTTCACCTTACGTGTTAAATAAATCGGTTTTGCAAGAAATTTGCTGTATAAATTAATGTTACGCTTAAGAGATTAAATTAACTATAATATTATTAAAAATACAATTAAAAGATTAAGAAATTCGAATACGTCGAAATGTAGCTAACAGAAGCTGAGGAAGAGTTCTGGGCTTTTGATGTTTCTCCCATTACACGTGACCAAACGGTTGTTTAACCCCTTTTTAACCCCTTACGATGTTTTTAATTTAGGAGCTACACACGGACAAACTCCCAGTAGAAGGTAACAAACATCCCTAACCGAAACGTGTTATTTCTGCATTTATCTACTGAGGAATCATCTTCCTTTAAAGCTTTATTACCGTTTCTATAGCTACATTATAATTACTTCGTACCTAAATCCTAACACTAAATTACACCACGTAGACAAATAATATGTATATACCTATAGGTATTATATTAGTAGGTATACTTAATATTTAACATCTTTTTACATCTAAGATATTTGATGGTCCGTTCAGCGCATGCGATGAAATTCGGCCAATAGTCCCTTTTTTTTGTATTTTTTTATTATATTGTTGCTCGCGAAAATATAGCAATAAAACTTTTTGTAGAATACGAACGTGGAAACCAAAAATGAAGCTAAATATTTGTCGCGACAAAAAGCGACAAGTACCTAGTAATATGTCAATGGACAAATTTGTAGATACAATACGTAGATATACATTTTTATTGACACTTCATTGGTGACCATCCGAAGGACACGATGTCGAAGCCGGATAGCGATAACGAGAACAAAGGCGAGCCCGTTCAGTTAAATCGCGTTGGCGTGCGGGTACCGCCTTTCTACCCTTCAAAACCGAAGTTGTGGTTTGCGTCGTTGGAGAGCAATTTGCTCTGGCTGGAGTTTCATCAGATGCCACGAAGTACCACTACGCCGTGTCACACCTCGAACCTCAGTACGTGGAGATCGTGGAGGACATCGTCGAAGGGCCAGCTTTACCTAACAAGTACGAGTTGTTGAAATCGGAGCTCGTGAAGAGGTTGTCTGCGTCGCGTGAGAAGCAGGTCCAGCAGTTGCTGCACCACGAAGAGTAAGGGGACCGAAAGCCATCGCAGTTTCTTCGGCGCTTACGAGGCTTAGCTGGTTCGGAAGTACCTGATGACCTTCTCAGGATCTTTTGGGCCAGCCGTCTTCCCAGCAGCGTGCAGCCGATAATGGCATCCCAGGCCAAGATGAAGTTGGACGAGGTTGCTGAGCTTGCTGACCAGGTTCTGGATGCAGTCTCCCCCAGCGTGCAGGTAGCAGCAGTTTCACCAGCATTGCGATGTTGACGCGGCAAGTTGAAGCGCTGGCACAAAAAGTTGAGCGTATGTCGCGGTCACACTCTAGAACCGGACATTCTTCAAAACGTCCGGGTCGTTCATCTTCGACGAGACGGTCGCAGTTGAGCTACAGACGACATCCGATGTGCTGGTTCCACTTCAAGTTCGCGGATAAGGCAAATAAGGGCCCAAGAAGGACAATGGGTGGCGTCCATGTGGGGACTACCGCATGCTGAATGTCCGAACTATTCCGGACATATATCCCATAAAACACATACACGACTTTGCTCATTGTTTATCGGGCTGTACGGTCTTCTCCACCATCGACCTGGTTAAGGCATATAACCAGATCCCTGTTCATCCCGACGATGTCGCGAAAACCGCGATTACGACGCCGTTCGGGCTTTACGAAATTCCATTTATGACATTTGGACTTCGTAACGCCGGACAGACGTTTCAGCGGTTCGTCGATGAGATGCTACGGGGTCTGGATTTTACATATTTTACCTACCTGGACGACTTCTTGGTCTTTTCCAGCGACGAGGAGACCCACAAAGACCATTTACGTCAGCTATTCGAGCGGCTTAGGCAGTATGGTATGGTCGTCAACACGGCCAAGTGCGTTTTTGGTGTCTCGCAGGTAACTTTCTTGGGCTACCAAATCTCGAAGAGCGGTACGAAACCCATGCCGACGAAGGTTGAAGCCATCAAAAACTTCCCCATCCCGAAGACGGTAAGAGAACTCCGTAGGTTTCTCGGCATGGTGAACTTTTACCGCAGATTCATCCCAGGCGCTGCTAAACAACAAGCTTCGTTGAACGAGTTGCTCACAGGATCGGTGAAGGGTTCGTACCCGGTCAACATTAGTGGTAAGTCACTTGAGGCCTTTGAAGCCTGCAAAGAAAGCCTGAGTCAGGCCGCCTTGCTGGCTCATCCCGATTGTGAGGCAAAGTTAGCGCTTGTCATCGACGAATCGGACAGGGCCATTGGTTCGGTGCTACAGCAAAAGAGTGGTGGTAGTGAGTCCTGGAAGCCTCTGGCATTTTTCTCTCGTGGGTTGAGTCCTTCCCAACGGAAGTACTCACCCTACGATCGAGAACTGCTTGCTATTTACGAGAGCATTAAGTATTTCAGGCACATGCTCGAGGCCAAAGACTTCACAATCTACACCGACCACAAGCCTCTGACCTTCGCGTTTCGCAATCGGAAGGAAAACTGCTCGCCAAGACAGTTCCGTCATTTGGATCTGATCGCGCAGTTTACCACCGATATTCGCCACACATCTGGTAAAGACAATGTGGTAGCTGACACCCTTTCGCGAGTTAAAGAGATTGTCCAGCCGATTGATCTTGAACAGCTGGCTGCTGCTCAACTGTCCGATCCAGAGCTGACACAACTCGCGGAAGGCACGACGTCGCTGCGCATCAAAAAAATCAAATGTCAAGATGCGAAGACGGAACTGTTTAGTGACGTCAGGAGGCCTTATGTACCCAGAGTGCTGCGCAAAAGGGTGTTCGAAAGTCTGCATAGTATTAGTCACCCTGGTGCCAGTGCTACTGTTAAGTTGGTTTCCGAGCGATACGTATGGCCCGGAGTTAGACGGGACTGTAGGAACTGGACACGGGCATGCTTAGCATGTCAGAAGTCCAAGATTACTCGCCATACCAGCGCTCCACTTGGCAACTTCCACCTTCCATCGTCCCGTTTCAAATTTGTACATATCGACTTGGTAGTTGGTAGGTCCTTTGCCTCCATCCCAGGGCTACAGATATTGCCTCACTGCCATTGACCGTTTCACGCGTTGGCCTGAGGCAATACCATTGGAAGAGATGACGGCCGAGGCCGTAGCGAGATCCCTTGTGAGTGGATGGATTTCAAGGTTTGGTTGTCCTGCTGACATCGTGACAGATCGTGGCAGGCAGTTTGAGTCGGCGCTGTTCCGAAATCATTCTCGGATCGCTGGATTCACGCACCACCAAACCACTTCGTATCACCCAGCTAGCAATGGTCTCGTGGAAAGATTTCATAGACAGCTAAAAGCTGCCATCTGTCACGGTGACAGCAACTGGGTGGAGTCACTTCCTCTTGTGCTGCTTGGCGTTCGCAGCTCGTTTAAGGAAGACCTGCAGACCACTTCAGCTGAACTGGTGTATGGCGAACCTTTGCGTCTACCAGGTGAATTTTTCGCTTCAGAGCCTGACTGTCCTCTGGACTTGACTGAGTTCACGTCAAAACTACGAGGCATAGTCCAGAATCTGAAGCCTTCACCTGGCTCTCGTCACCACGGAAAACGTCCGACATTTGTTTTCAAGGAGTTAGCCACTTGCACTCACGTATTTTTGCGTGATTGTACTGTTGGTGGCGCCTTGAAACCTGCTTATTCTGGACCTCACGAGGTTCTGCAGTGTGACGACAAAGTTTTCGCCATACTCGTGAACGGCAAGAAAGTCACGGTATCGATAGACCGGATTAAACCGGCCTACATACTAAGTGACCCAGACACCACGCCACACACACTTGCACCACAAACATAACACCCCAAAAGACCGAAAAATACGCACGTGACACTACCGGAGAATCAGAGTCCACCGGATCGCGAAAGAGTTGCCTTTAGAACGAGATGGACGCACAGTTAGATTTCCCGATTATTATCGCCCTTAACGGTCTCAAGGCCGTAGCGTCAAAACTAGCGCGCTTGAAATTCGTTATAACGTAGCGTCAAAACTAGCGCGCTTGAAAGAATCGAGATTTCATTCGTTATAACTGTTATAAGTTATAACGTAGCGTCAAAACTAGCGCGCTTGAAATTCGTTATAACGTAGCGTCAAAACTAGCGCGCTTGAACGAATCGAGATTTTATTCGTTATAACGTAGCGTCAAAGATAGCGCGTTTGAAAAATGTAGCGTATTCCATCTAGCGCGCCATGAAAATATAGCCGTTAGGAACACCACTGCCGGCCGGGCGGCCGGTCCTTCTTGTCCCGCCAGTCGTGCGCTCGCGCAGTACGCAATAGTCTGGTCGATGCTTTTACGCAGGACGCATGACTCTCGCTATTTTGCTTCTTGCCCGCTTCGTGCTAAATACGTATTTTATTTTCGCCTGTTCTCTCTCGCTTGGCTGTGTAGCTCCTTCTAGCAATAGAAAGGGTGCGATAACCACGTTTCGCCCCACTTCAACCCAATAAATATTATTTAGGTTGCAATAAAAATGTTATTTATAAGAAAATCCTGTTTTTATGAGCAGTGCACTCAGCGTCAATTTATATTTCAATAAATGCTTTAATTATTAAAAGTAGCCACAACGAGTGGTTTTAACTTTTAACAACCCTAATGGAAAAGAATGAACACAAAAAAATAATAGACAACTACAGTTGCAATGCAAAGCATAAATGTAGGAATAAAATATTAAAATAATAGGGATATAACCAAAACGTCTTAATACTGCACTCCGTTTATGTTTTCTTTAAAAAGAAGCAAGCTTTCTAGTGTTTCTTTTTTATTTTATTTATTAAGATTATTAATCTATATTATGCAAAGATATACCTACTAGCCACAACTTTAACCATAAGAGCTTAAACTAACTTCGCACATATTTTTTAAATTCGGATTATAATTTATAATGTTAAAACATTTTTCTTATACTTCGATACTTAAAGATACTAACACACTTTTTGCATAGCGTTTACATTTATTACATAAAGCTTGAAGAACAACATTAAAGTCTAAGGGTCAATTCAGACCGCAACGCGACGCTTAGATGCATTTCCAAAATTATTGTACTGAATTGACAGATTTCAATTGCGTGAGACGTCTTGCAAATCTGTCAAATCCATACAAACTTAGAAATGCATCTACGCGTCGAGTTGCGGTCTTAATTGACCCTTATTTCTACCTTAGTCTAGACCTAGGCTAAATTTCGGGTAAACCCAGTTATCAAGTGTAGTCGCCTCTTACGACAGGCCTTCTTGATGGGCCGTAGGGAATAGTATTCTACCCCGTCCCTACACGGGGAAATATTAAGAAAAATATCTAGATATTATTATTAATAACTTTTAACTTAAAAAAATACGATGGATTAGGAATTCTGAAGTATCTTTATTAGTTTTTCCGCAATATATCTGTCTACTAAAGCGTTGTCGCGTAGCACGTACAACTTTGTGGACCTATCGCTACATGTACTCATCTTTCACTCGCGCGCACATACATGCCGCAATGCAATCACGTATATGGAGACCTTAAAAGGACCTTTCTATATTTTGTTGAATAAGTATATTACATTAATACAATACATTATTTAAGCTCGATTCAGTAAACATATTTTTTTTACTTTCAGTGTCCGTTCCAATTCATTTTGATTTAAATGTAAATAGCTCTACCAATAATTTATGGCGGCTGTACACACTCGTCGCGACACCCCGACACAGGCCGAGCGCGAGTGTGTCCAGGGTGTTCTCGTCTCGTCTCGCGCTCTCGTCCTCGTCTCGGTCGCTCTCGGTGGCTTGTCGGTATTCTGCGCCCGAGTCGATTGGTCTCGTTGGGTCTCCCGTTAAATAAGTTACCGACAATATTTATGAACAAACGTGTTTCACTATGTGGTCTTAGGGTCAATTCAGACCGCAACGCGACGCGTAAATGTAATTCTAAATTTGTACTGAATACGCGTCGCGTTGCGGTCTTAATAATTAACCCTTACACGTCTTCTTTTTCTCCATGGTTTACGAATTTTCTTTTTCTAGTAAATGTTTAAAAAATCACAATAGCTCACGGCACAAAGACAAATAGCGGCAGCAATTTCCACGTCCGTTATCGTAAGTCTTCAGTACAAAATAATATGTTAGGACGAGTATGTACACTGTACACAGGCATGCTCTGAGGCGAGAGGCTCTCGTCGAGTGTATGCAGCCGCCATAAATGTCACGCTTACCGCAATTATATACCTAGGTACCGCGCAAAATACACGGCACATGAATTATGTCTAGTAAGGGTTAATTCAGACCGCACATTGACAGATTTCGTGAGCGTGAGACGTCTCGCAAATCTGTTAAATCCACAAATTTAGAAACACACCTACGCGTCGCGTTGAGGTCTGAATTGACCCATAAAAAAGCCTCTACACTTAGGTCAAAACAGATTGAAACGGAGTACATAATATTATAGAGCATTTAATAATCTGTAGCTACAATACTTAACTTCTAAAAGCTCTTATTATAGACGCTAGACTTTCATAAGTTCCTGATATAAATATGTAAATACCAAGGATGATGATGAATAGATTTTTCACTAGTATAAAGACGGGCATTTTGTTTTCTTTCTGGTAAGTGACGACTAGGTCAATGAGCGGTGGAAACATGAGGGCCAGGGTGGTGCTGCTTATTGCGCCGACCAGGGAGATGAACAGCCCCAACTGAGGAATGGTCTCGGCTAGCACGACTGGAAAAATAAAAGCTATTAACAAACGAATCTTCGATGGGTTAATTTCTCTTGTGAAATTATCCCGTGGGTTGCGCGTTGCCGGCCTTTTAAGAAGGAATACGCTCTTTTCTTGAAGGTTTGCAGGTCGTATAGGCCCGGAAATACTGCTGGTGACAGTTCGTTCCAGAGTTTAACAGTGCGCGACCGAAAGTTATTCGAAAAACACACGGTGGAAGACTGCCACTCATCACAATGTTTTTCGCGTGGGACGATGGCGAAAAGTTGCAGGTGGTATGTTCCGAACAATTCCTCAGAGCACTCCCCGTGATACAACCGATAGAGGACGCAGAGTGAAGCTACATCTCGGCGTAATTCCAAGGGGTCCAAGCTGTTTGAAACACTATGGCAGTCAACATTTCGAGCGGCCCTTCGTGGATACGATCCAGAGGGAGCAGTTGGTATTTTGGCGCCCCTGCCCAGAGATTTACTATCACAAAAGTTTACTAGGATGATATTTTACTAATTTGGTAGTAAGAGCGGCTGTTTACAAATTACATGCTAACTAAATTACTAAAAATTTAGATTTCTTTCAGATCCTTAATATAGCATTTACTGATTCGACCACTGGCACGTCGCTAGACAAAATTTTACTCACATGTCACCATAACCATGCAGGCTCTATAAAGTAGTTCCTTGGCGATGGGAGACGACCCTCCATACTTCTTGCGTATACCAGGCCAGGTAATTGATATCGGTACGTAGAACTGTAGCGGATAGGTGAGCAGCATGGCCGCAGTTATCAGCACTTGGACTACTAAACTCAGTCTGAAATAAAGTTAATAAATAATAGTCTTACTAACCGTATTTTTGGATGGAACGTGTAAAGGCCCTAATCTCGTATTTCACTAATGTGAGTCGCGTATTTTTCATACATATTTATAAGTTATGGCCTACAATCATAAATTAATTTGTATGGAAAATGCGCGTCACATTATGTGCGTACCTTTAATCAATAATAATCAATACAATGCTAATCTATCGGCTCAGATTGTCAAAGCGTAACCAAATTACATCCACATTATGCCTATCCATTTCTCTATACTTACGTTTGTCCCGGTCTCATGTTCAAGGTCAAGCTACCAGCTACATCCTCCCCAAACTTCAAGTATCCGAGAAAGCCCACTGAGATGAAAATACCCCCCACGAACACCATACCCACGTTAAGTACTCCCAGCGGCTTCTGGAACAGCTCAGGTTGGCGCATTTCGTTCTTCAGAGGGAGAACCTGAAAAATACCTTTTAGTGAGTAGGTCACAAAAAACCAGTTAGTAACACAGTGGGTACCCAAATAGCTTTTGCCTACTTTTGCTATGTAATTAATATAATATTTTATATTAATATAATATAATATTTAATAATCAAAAACTACTTATTCCAGGGAAGTGTATTTAACCCATCAAGCACCCACCCATATGGGCCGCGATAACAAAAGATTTCCAGGAATTGGCGATCGACGGATTAAAAGATTTTTTATAGATCTTAAATGGCGCGCCAACTTGATAGATATTGGTCTACCAATATCGAAGTGCTCCTTTTGCACAATTGTAACTGTTTCTGGATACCAAAAAATATGGATGAAATTCGCTAGGAACAGCCATTTTTCAATTTTTCAATGTTTTCATACTCTACGTGGTGTAATACAACAAGTAACAAAAAATATAAAAGAAATTCGCTAGGAACGACAATTTTTCAATTTTTCAGTGCTTTCATTGTCTACATGATTTGTAGTACAACGAGTAACACGTCGGTGTTCACAAGCAATTAACCATGTGGACACTGCCGGACACCACATAATCCCGCTAATGTAAACCAAACAAACTCAAGCTCTAGGGCCTAGATCATAAGCCCTATAAACCGCTTGCGGCATCATCTAACCGTAAAATTGTTTAAATAAAACCCTTTTATCTATTTGCGCGTATAATTCTTTATTATTTTAGTTAATTTTCATATTAGGCAGGCGAAAACTTTAAATAATTTTGAGTCATTGCTGTTTAATCACTATTTTAACTTATCTGTCAATGATAACTAATTGTACTTTATAACGTATAATAAATTTTATAGAATAAGTATTGTATTTATAGTATGTATTGTATTGCATTTAGTAGTATATATGAGGAGGTGAAGAATAAAACCTCACTTTACCATTTTTGTTTTAAATATATTTTTTTAGTCTATGTGCAAAAAAATGTTGAATTGATCAAAGCAAATAAGTAAAACCTTATCTAAAACACATCTTTTCTTATAAAAATTTATTCATTTCAAATAGAGTTTCGAACAAAACCACACTTTAGACTAAAAAAAACAGTCTCCCTCGATACTTTTCAAAAGCTCACTTTATTGGAGTACAATTTAACGGTATCATTAAGACTTCATCAAAACCACATAAAAACAATTGAGTTTAGATTAAAGGTGCTAAACACTTTAATGAAGCAGGATTATACAGGTAAAAAATATGTACGGCTTTTCTGTGATGGATGTGGCGGGCAAAATAAAAACTCACATATTGTTTATGTATTAATTTTTTGGTTGGTTAATCATGCCCCTCCCGAAATAGAAGATATTCAAATAACTTATCCTGTCAGAGGCCATTCGTTTTTACCAGCCGATAGAGTGTTTGGTCGCTTGGAAAAAGAAATATCAAAATTCCCAGTAATTACATCCAAAGATGAGTATTTGGATAAGTTCTCACAATTTGGTGATGTCAATCTTCTTGGAAAAGACTGGAAGTTGTTTGATTTGAAACAATTATGCAAGGACTACAAAAAAGTACCTGAAATCAGAAATTTAAAAAGAATACGCATTTATAAAGAATTAAAAGAAATTCGAGCTGGGCAAAGAATAGTTTACTTGACCAAATTATTTGAAACATTTAAATATGAGACTGACAACGACACCGGAGTAATATTACTGAAAAAAGGTAAAAATCATCATAAACTGCTACAACTACAATCTCTGGGACGGGACATAGCAGATGCTAAAAAGAAAGACATTGACAATTTATTGGTAAAACAATTTGGAGATAAGTGGAAGGATATTGAAGAGCTTCAATGGTATGTTGGTATCTTGGATAATAATTCTTCACATACGATAGAAGTTGGAGATGTCAGTGAAGATGAAGATTGTGATTGTCTTGAACCTGATACTAATATTGTTAGGATTTAGATACTGATATTGGTGATGGTTAAAGTGATGAATGATTTTGTCATAAGGCTAATAATATTAATTTGATGATTAATGATTGTGATAATTAAAATAAGAATGTGTGTGCGCTCATACAGTAAGGAGAACAAAAATATATTTTTAAAAGGTTATCTTTTCAGTCATTTTCAAAACCACACCTTTTTTTTTTTGGTAAACATCAAAACCTCGCTTTTCCACTAGTCTTGATCAAAACCACACTTTTCCAAAAATATTTAATCAAAACCTCACATTTCCAAATTTCATTTCAAAATATTAGCTAAGATTCTTATCATTTTTATCAGCCATTTGCACATCAGATTGACTGTAACTCTAGCATAATATGACACAATCAAACCAAAATGCAGATGTCGTAGTCAGTTAGTTATTTACATTTTACTGTTTTCTTCAATATTAAAAAAAGTGGAAAAGTGAGGTTTTGTTCTTCACCTCCTCATATATTATATTATTTATTTATTTTATTATATAATATTATTACTGTATTTAAATCAAATATATTGTTTATATATTTTGTTAAATTTAGTGCTTTTGTTAGATTTTTAATTTAAATATAGTTTACTTTTGCACATCACCGTTTTCCTGGATGTATCACTGTTAAGAATGCTAATAGGTTGCCTGGAAGAAATTGCTTCAAAGTAATAAGGCCGCCTTTGTGTACATGTCTGATTTATCAATAATTGTTGTTTATATTTAAGTATTTTTGTAATTTTTGTGCACAATAAAGTATATTTGTTTGTTTGTTTGTATTTTCAGAATAGTACGGAAGCCCTAGAACAATTTTTTTTTTGTGATTACTAACAAGCTAATTTTTTGTGAGTAGCTTCATTTTGATAAGACAAACAACTTTTTTATCTGCGAAAAATCTTGAAAGTGGTAGCTAACAGAGATAGAAAGGATTTCATACTTTGATTTGATGGTCCTAAAATATGGATTGTTCTATTTGTAGGACAATGTTGCTCTTAAATTATATAACTATCAACCTACAAATTTAATATACAAAAAGTCATCTGGTTAGGAATCCGTTTTAGGGTTCTGTAATCAACAAAACTTGGTTGACTGCGATACCCTAAAACGGAACCCTAGCCAGCTAAAATTGTTCTATGGCTCCCTCACTAGAAGTATTTCCTTTACAGTTTATAGATATACTTTTCACTCTGCATTAAACATTTAAATTTTGACTGTGTAAGACAAGAATTAAATATTGCTATATTTAATTCTCGAATCACGATTCTGAATTCGGGATTTTTAAATACAAAAATTAGACCCCAGGATGTATTGTTTACTAGTAATGTGCATTTTGGACCACTGTTAAGTCGTCAAAAATGCAGGACTGCGTGAAGCAAGCGTAGCAAAAATCTAAAACTAAGGGTCAATTCAGACCGCAACGCAACGCATATATATGCATTTCTAAATTTGTATGGATTTGACAGACTTCAAGGGTCAATTCAGACCGCAACGCGACGCGTATATGCATTTCTAAATTTGTATAGATTTGACAGATTTGAAGGGTCAATTCAGACCACAACGCGACGCTTATATGCATTTCTAAATTTGTATGCATTTGACAGATATGCAAGACGTCTCACACAATTGAAATAATATGTCAAATCCAATGATATATTATATAAAAAACTCAAAGCAGATATGTTACTACCGCGCGCATTGTGAAGCTTCAAATACGGCCCAATTGGGTCGTCTGTTATTTAGTCTGCATCGAGCGCAGTCACGAACGTGCCGCGTCTTGTCTTACCTAAATAAATTGAAAATGATGTCGTGCGTGTTTCGAAAATGTACCAATTATGACTCAAAAGAAAATAAAACACATGGAATCTCTTACCACATGTCTTGATTGCAATAAATACCTCGATTACATATTTACATTTTCAATTATTTTTTCGAACAATCTGGAAAAAATCGAATTTTCGTCATAGCTCAGGCGAAGAAAGAGACAGCGATACGATTCGAGGTTTAAAAATATAACTGTCTCTTTTATGTAAATGGTTTTTCGTATATTTTGTTTCACTTACTTGTCAATGTTTGCAATTTTGTATTTGAAAATTGTTTGGAACAGATTTAAGCTGGAAAATAGTATGAACGTAACATATCTGTATATAATATGTTGAATATCATTGGTCAAATCCATACAAATTTAGAAATACGTCTACGCATCGCGTTGCGGTCTGAATTAACCCTAACTCTCATACCAACAAACTGTGTCTGCTATTTCAAAACTCTAGATAAATAACAGTAAAAATACGGAACCCTAAAAACGCAAGTGCCAAAACTTACCAACCCGATACCCTCGAAAGCGTAGACAGCGGTTCCAAAATACAACGGCAGTTGGGCCCAGGATGCCATAGCTGGTCGTGACGAAACGGGTGGGAGGTCCTGGGCGGCTTCGTACAAAACCAAACCAACGCCGACCGCCATCATCGCATTGGCTATGGTCGAGAAAGGTGTGAGGTATTTCAGGTTGCGTACCATGCAGGACAAGAGGACAGGGACTATGACAAAGATCATGTGTACGGACAGGTCTACGTGCAAGTTGTACTGGTCACAAATCTAGAAAAATATAAAGTGGATTCTTAGAAAAAATTAATTGATGGATGTGTAAATTTTACTAATTATAAACACAATAAAGATGTTTAGATCCCATAATGTTATGGAGCCAAGTTCATGCAACAGTTATGAGTAATAAGTATGATTTATATCTTTTTTATCTAAACAAGGTAATATACGAAAATGCATCGCAATGCAATAAGAATTAAAAATATGTAAAATTCTTCATTATGTATGTGCCTATCACTGTAAACACGAATAAAACTCTTACCATTTTAACATTATTCGCGATGAAGACAATATAGACGCAACAGAAGCCAAGTTGCGTGATGCAGAGGAAGGTGTTCACCATTATCTTCATGGTTGGGGCTAGAGGCCGCAGGCGAGCCGGTCCGTATGAGAAGACCAGGGATACGGTATCAGCGAACCCAGGCGGGCGCTCCCGTTTCGTCCGACGGTACATCTCGTCTGAACAGTTTAGCTAAAATAATGATCAATAATAATAATAATAATAATTCTAAATCGCATACATTTTGTTAGCGCTTATGACAATCGCTTGTCACTTGTCTACTAGTGCTGGATATATTACGTATCCTATACATCTCAATGATCCTATACTTATCCTTCCATATAGTCTACCATGCGGCATGCCTTCATCAATATCGGCCGCTTAGTTTCGGAGCCTATTCAACGCACTTTTCGTCTTTGTAACTAGTGTAGATATTTGTTATTTAGATAAGCATGTGATATTATAATATTATATTCTCGGCTTATTATTTTACGTAATGTTAAGAAGGTGACTAACCCTAAATTGTCGATTTTATAAATCATTTTTGTACTTGATAATAAGCCCCGAATCGTTTAATTTTATAAAAATAGATACTACATTATATTTCCTAGTATTCAATTTTTTCCTATATTTCCTAAACCATGCAGTAAACTGAGTTAATATTTTTACACATTATATAAAATTCTATCGTCGAGGGTTCGTTCTAGCGGATTTTTAATATTCTCTATATTTTTTAAGACATTTAAAGTGTATAAGGCAATAATAGTATTTTGAAAAGATAAAACCGACTTCAAGTTGTACGTAATTAAGTACGTAATTAAAATTCCCTATCTCAAAAACTACTGAACCGATTTTGATGAAACTTGCAGCATTCCCTAAGTTAAACAATACCTAGTACAACAAAAAAAGAATCACTAAAATCGGACTTGTAGTTCCAGAGATATGCATGCACAAACATAAAAACATACATAGTTACATACATACATATTACATACACTTTTACAAATTTGGCACATTTGTTCAGAAGCTGCTATAGATTAACATATACAAAAACTGGACAGTTCTGGAAATATTACATACATACGCGTCGAATTGATAAACTCCTTTTTTTGAAGTCGGTTAAATAGTATTAATTTGATTCTCAAAGTACAGACGGAAAATGTGACTCGAACTTCTCAAAATGTTATCTGATATATTTGGTTATACTACGTTCGTACAAAAAGTGGTTACGAGAGTAATTACACAAATTTATAGCCGCGGTGACATTTTGAATGCGTTGGGCGAGTGCGGGGGGTATGAAGTGCGCGGGTGAAAACTGATTTTTTTCTGTCATAGGTCCCCCTCTTAAGGGGCCGGGCTACCCTCGAAATTCTCATACATACATAATACCAAAATCATTTTGTCATACGAAAATATTTAACATGTTTGAGTTATTTTTCAGCTTAAAATACTAATTACCTAGGTTCCTCAACAAAAATTAACTTCAAAATATTTAAAAACTAAAAAAAAATTGTGTATAATTTTTTTTTACTAAATTTAATACTAAATATTTAAACACTAAAAAATAGAGTAAAACACTGAAAAATATATAAATAAATAGTAAATTTACTACAAAATATTTAAATAATAAAAAATATTTTTCAGAGTTGAAATATTTTGTAGTAAATTTAATATTTATTTATATATTTTTTTAGTGTTTTCCTCTATTTTTAGTGTTTAAATATTTAGTAGTAAATTTAGTAAAAAAAATGTATACTTACACAAAAATTATTTTTTTGTATTTAAATATTTTGAAGTTAATTTTTGTTCAGGAACCTAGGTAATTACTATTTTAAGCTGAAAAATAACTCAAACATGTTAAATATTTTCGTATGACAAAATGATTTTGGTATTACGTATGTATGAGAATTTCTAGGGTAACCCGGACTCTTAAAAGTGCTCGCGAATGCTCCAGTGTAAGGGTAACCATTAAATAATAATATCTATTAACGCTTTACACCCCTTCAGTCTAGCCCCGTGCTACGAGTAAGTACCTGAAGAACTTGCGTACGAGTACAAGGCGACGAAAATTTAAATATATTTCCGTTATACTGTTCCGTAATACTTTTACATTAAACATTAGCTGACCCGGTATATGTTTAATTCGAATTTGTATAGGTACTTAATAATTAAGAAAAAAATTGATTAAAATTAGTATCTCCATGCCAAACATCAAAATATATTGAATAGTTTAGGCGAAAATCATAAAAGTTTATTGTGCGGGAACCGTACATTTTCCGATCTCCATACCAAAATTCATCAAAATCGATTGAATATAGTTTACGCGCAAATCATAAAAGTATGTTGGGCAGCAAACGTACATTTTTTCGGGATAAAATGTATCCTATGTCCTTCTCCGGGATTCAAAGTATCTCGATATCAAATTTCAGCAAAATCGGTCCAGCCGTTTACGCGTGATGTCATGACCAAGGGATATTTGGATTCATTTTTATTTATATAGAATATAGATTATTTAAGATTTTAATTATATCGTACACATACTATTTAATGACCCAGGAACACTGAAAACTTTTCGTCGGCGGGATTCGAACCCCAGGCTTGAGCCGCCACCGCTCTTAACCACTGAGCCACAAAGGCCTTATGAAGAACTTGTTTTACTTTTAATTGCATACCAGTAAATGCTGAGCATGCACACATAGGATGCCGAGGAGTGCTGTGGTGATGGTAGCGAACACCAGGCCGCCATTTTTGAAAGCGTCCCCCATCGCCAGCAGACCAGAACCGATGTTCCCTCTGAACAGGTGGAGCATTGTGTCCACGAACCTATAGAAAAATATCAGCTGAATAATAATTGACACACCGGTTTCGGTGACGGTGGCCGATTTCATAGAAACCAAGGCTAGTTACGCAGGAGTAATTTTATAGTGCCCAAGTGTGTGCGCAGTACACAAGAGCACTCTCTATTCCTTTTACTCTTATATCCCAGTGGGACGGACGACCGACATGACTGGTGAGAGATCAGGCGCAGAACCGACTTTTTACATGCCCATCCGACGCATGGATCATCTTACTTGTCAGACAATCAGGTGATCAGCCTGCATTGTCCTAACCAAACTTGGAAATAACATGTTTCCAACGCGGGAATCGAACCCACGACCTCCGAGTCAAGAGCCGAGCTCTGAACCATTGGACCACGGAGGCATTATCAGCTGAATATACAGGGTGTAACAACACAAAGTATCACTTGTGTTGTTACACCTACACTGGTATTGTACTTTGGGGTGTGTATGTGTCCCTTTAATATAGAATTCACTGTGAAAATAGCAGCGCTGAAAGAGTATAGCTTTTTTTTTCAATTCTTGTATGGAATAATCAAAATTTGCTCTGTCAGCGCTGCTACTTTCACAGCGTACTCTATACAAGGGATACATACACTTTTCATAGATTACATATCACCGAAATATATTTCTTTTGTGATTTTTAGGGTTGCGTAGCCGGAGGGTAAAAACGGGACCCTATTACTATAAAGTCTTCGATGTCTATCCGTCTGTCCGTCCCTCCGTCCGTATGTATGTCTGCTGGCTGTATCACAAGTCACAACAGACAGATGAAATTTTCACAAATTATTTATTTCTGTTGCCGCTCTAACAACAAATACTAAATCCCACACAACAATCGCAATTCTAAGGCAAATGACAAAAACGGAACCCTCATAGATAAGTCATTTCTATCTGTCCGTATGTCACAGCCACTTTTCTCCAAAACTATAAGACCTATACTGTAGAAATTGTGTAGAAACTTGGTAAGAAGGTGTATTAAGTGAACTCTATTAAGATTTTCATGCAGAAATAGTTTCTAAGCTGAATAGTTTCCTTAAGAGACACTTCCAAAGTGGTGAAATATGTGTCCCCCCACCCTTTAACTTCTAAAGTAAGGGAATAAGAATATAATATGATGTAAATTACCGTGTTATAATTTAACTACCACAATCATAATACATTAATAATTATTTTTCTATAATTTAATGAAGCGTTAAGTGACTGAGGAAATGTATGGAATTCAGGTTAATCAAAAATCTGTCTGAATTGCACGTGTTTTGTTTTAGATCTTGCATTACAAAGGATATTAGGGTAGACTGGGTACGTTTGTGCCAGGTTACGGTTGTGACAGTCGTCATAACAGCGAAACTATGCGGAATATGGGGATGGGTGCTAAGAGCAAAAGACGCGTCTTGCAAGTCTGAATGCTTCTCCTAGCAATGCTTTTGCCAGCACTTGACGATAACGTTATCAGGGGTCCACATTGCTTTTCAGCAGTCAAAAGTAAGTTTTCTTGTTTGATTTATTATAACGTTTACTATTTTTTGGATACAAATAACTTATATCGTTTATTTTTTTGTTGTAAGTTGATCATTAGTAGTTAACAGTGAGTGATTATTTTTTACGTAAATCGTTTAGCCGATTCGTGGCGATTGTTTAATAGTTGAAATTATGTGTTGGGTACGGTTGTGACATACATTTATCCTATCTTTTTTCTTAGATGTCCTAAAAACGCTTGCAGAAGACCAAACGAGTGCAGAATATTATTAGTCAATACGAAAATACTCACGAAAAAGTCAAATGTACGACTTATTTAAAGAGAACGGCGAAATTCATCAAATTAATCGGATGTCGTTGTCTTGGTCGATAAATATGTTACAAAATAGACTATGTTTTCATACGCTAGATGAATTTGTTTAGAATAAGTTTATGGTGTTTTATGGTACAATTTTATTGAAATAAAAATCATATCAACTATTTTTTGTAGATGTCACTACTGACCCCAACCACTGTCACAACCGCCCTTGGGTTGTGGTCGGTTGTGACAATTTCCCTCTTTCTTTAAAATTTGATTCCATGACTAATACATCGTCTTTTGGCATGATATAATGGTATTTTTATGTAGCCAAATAAATAAACTATGGTTTGTGACAAAATTTTCCCAGCTAGCTGTAAAACTAACAAAATTATTGGCCTCCAAATCAAAATTGACACATCCGTACCCAGTCTACCCTAATGGAAACCTATCACTTCTATAGGTACGTCAAAACCCGTGATACCGATGTGATTTTGAAATGTAGTACCAAAAGGCTGGATTAGCGTCGATTTACAAATTACTAGTAATCAAATTAACTAGGAATTCAGCACACAGGAACGTTTTACTGCACAAAATAAAATTCAATTAACCGCAGCAGCTGCTGTAGTGTGCGGCACACCTCCCTGATATTAGCTATATAAGAATATAATGTAATTAGTTCATAGGTCAGTTATTAAACATCTTTCGCGGTTACAACTCATCTTTCATTTAGTCTCCCAAGCCTGCACATTGCATGGCGACCCTGCCAGTGCTGCCTTGCGGCAGCGCTGCGCAGAAGGTACAGGGAATGTGTTTAAATGAAATTGGACTTTAAATTGAAAAATAAAAAATGTGACTCTTTAGAAAGTGAACTTTGATAATGTGGACAATAAAGGTGCTAAAAATGAACTTAGAAATAGAGACTTAAGGCCGTTAGTTAGTGATTTAAAATAGTATAGGTAAAAATGGGTGAAATATACTGTAGAAACTAAAATAAAAAGTAAATGCAAATCTGTTGCTAAAATTAAATATAATCGTTATGAAAAAAAATGACTCAGTGATTCAGTGAAAAATTAAAAAAAATTGAAATCGAAATTTAAACTCGAAATTAAATTATAAAAACTGAAAAGTTGCAAGAATAATATTAAATCGAAAAATAAATGTTGGAGTGGAAATGAAAAGCAGGCAGCCGGGAGATGATGGTGTCAGATGAGTGGAATATGCTGGCAGCCGGGAGATGTTGGAGTCGGATGAGAGGAATGTAGAGCAGGCGGCCGGGAGATGTTCGTGTCGGAAGTGGATGCAGCCGGGAGAACAGAGAGGAGGATAGAAAAATGCGATTGAAGTTGTTTGGTCTAAATTTAAATATAAAAATAAATTATAATATGTCTTATTTGTAACTGCAGCGGTATGTATAAAATTATGTCTAAATTTATGTCTAAATTTTAATTTTATTTTGATATGAAAATTACATAGAATGTTCCGTTTAGAAAAATAAAATATGATTTTAAGCAATTTGCCAAAATATATAAAAAAAATGTATAATCATTAAACGTAAAAGGTATAAAATGTATTTTCAATTAAATAAATAATATTTTGATTTTAAATATTTTGAATACAAGTAATTTAATTTCTAGAAATAAAGATTTCGGTAAAAAATAAGTAAAGTTATAAATTAACAGTTAATTAATTAATGGAAAGTCAGATTGCTATAAGAAATAAATAAGTTTTTGCGAAATTTATAATATTGGTAATATTTTCATATTATATTATGTTTTACAATATCTGACTAATTGGAATCTTCAAAATAGTTGCAGATGATATTTAATAGATTTTAGTATTTTTTTTTTGTTTGCATGTTATTTTTGTTTTCATTAATTTAATAGGTAGGTATTAGGTATCAAATTATTCTGCATTATTTTTGGAAAAGATTTATTTTTTGGAGATTACGTGTCTGGTCTAATGTTTTGAGAGTAAAAATAAATAAATAAATAATGGTATTATTCTGCAGCTTAGCAACTTGTAAAATATTTAGGTACTGGAAGATAAGTTAATTTATAAGTTTAAAGAAAATAATGTCAAAAAAAATAATTTATTGAAAATAATGATAATTGGAATAATATTCTAAAATAAAATGTGTTTTGGTGCTGTTATTGTGTAATAAAGCAAAAGTTAGAAATTTAAAAACTAGGGTGTTGACGATGAATTTTTGTATGGAGAAAGTTTCGGTATAAGCAGTACGAAAATATTTTGATTTAAAGTAAAGTGCAATATAAATATTGTGTGGTATGAGTTTTGACAAAATAATTTTGAAAGTAGATAACTGTGAAAGACATCTAACTGTCTAAGGTAATTTTATAGAGTTGAATAATTTTAAATTTTGATATTTAAATTTTGATAGCGGAATACATAGCAACTCATAACTAATCGAATATTATGCGCAGTTGGTTAAAGCAGGTAGGTTAAAACAGCTTATGTAAGTTTCCACGGTATGCAACGCCTTTGTGGGAAAAGCGTCAAATGTCCGCGATGCCAACTCAGCATTCGCGCAACGAAATGTAAGTAGATATCTTTTCTAACCGACTTTACAAAAAGGATGATGTTCTTTGTTCAGCTAAATATATTTTATTCATAGGTTTGTACCAAGTATGACTTTAGTTTAAAGAACTTAAATCAATAATAAATTCCTTAAAAAGGTAATAAATTTCGTTGCGATATTGGAAAACTTTACGATTTTTTTTTTCCACAATACAACTGACTTTAAAGTGTCGTTGCACTTAATTAGCTAAATAATTATAATATTCTCTTCAAATTCAATAGTACTAATAGTTTCATTCTTTATTTTGTGTCACGTATTATCTATCTTTTTTTTTCCGAATTCTTGGTAAAGGCAGTTAAAGTTTCAAATGGGTCACTAGATTAAAAACTAAAATGTTAAATTTATTTTGTTGTTATTTGTGAAAATGCAAAATATTTTTGTTTTGTGTCACAGTAGTCAAAAATTTAATTAATCCTTACGTACAGTCTACAATATGGGTGGTCCAAAAGAGATAATCATATTTTGGTTTCGCATAACAATATCAAAACACTTCGTGCATCATATTTGGTACAAAGAAACGTGATGCAATGAGTTTATGCATCCAAATATGTCATGTAAGCGCAGTCCATATTTACCAGTATGTTTGAATATGATTCCAGTAATTTGTTGCAAAACTAACAAACATAATTAGCATACATTCCAGGGCATGAATTTTATTTAATTTCTTAGAACGAATATTTTAATAACAGAATGTATGTTTTTAAATAACATTTAAAATTAGTTATAGATTAAAATTAACTTTCTGTAAGATACATTTAATTTTCTAAAGTGATTTTTGTTTCTGGTCGTTGACAACGCGTCAACTTTAGTACCTATACCTACGTCAAGAAGTTGATAACATTTTTCTTTTCAAATTAGGTAGTTAAAATTTTATTTTTGAATTTTCAAAAAATATATTACTCATTTTAAATAGTTTGATTTTTCAAAATTAATTAGGAAGTATGAATTCCTTTTGAAATCTATTTTCAATAGTTATTAATAATAATTTTACATTGGTTTATTTTTAGTTGTCAATTTATGACTATTTCAAATTAAGTAACTGAAAATGCGCAATAACTTAATTACTTACATAAATAAAAAACATTTCGTGTTAAAAAAATGAAGTGTAATAAATATAATATTTTAAAATCTAAAGGATAGGATGCGTATTTAAAATATGTAATAGGTGCATTTTTTATCGTACTTACATAAAAAATAATTTTAAAAATAATTATTATGTTGCTATGCAGTATGTATATCAATTCAATTTAATTTGAACTTAGAAGTTATTAATGAATAATTTTGTAAGAAAAATAATAATAATAAAGAATAATAAACAATAACGACTTAAATATTTTATTTAAAGACAAAAGAGGCATTTTTTTAAAGAAATAGTACTAAAATAAATTAAGTGGGGATTAGGATGTTATGATTTTTATAGAATGTTATGTTGCTATGTATTCCAACCCAATTAATATCAATAAGAAGATAGAAAGTTAGAGGTATATTGATAATTTTGAGATTGTTTTGGTTCCATGGTTACTTTGTATATATCTATATCTTACAGCAAAATGTTTTAGAAAAAGAAGAGTGAGAAAAATAAAGAAAATAATATACTTAATAATTATTACGTAAGAAGCATATTGTTATAAAAGGAAGTTGAGTATATTTTAACATAAACAAATTAAAAATATGTTTTAAGTGAGTTAGAAATAGAGAAAAGGAGAAACAATTCTTGGCAATGTATTAAATTCTTTTCAACTACTTTAAGTAAGTTGATTAGCTACATTTACTGAGAAATTACACTGGATATGACTTACACGGATTTACTTAAAAAATTTATTACGTTCGTACGAGATATCACGTAATATTATTGTGAGAAAAGATTAGGAATGTGATATTTGGTTTGCAAAATAGCTGAAAGCTATTATTTAGGTATAGAAATGGTTATTTTGAAGTTAGGAATAAGGGTTTTAGTGTTTTAGTAGGTATTTGATTGAAAAAGGATTGTTTTTAGGTCGATAGGGTTGCATCAATGTTTAAAATGTCTAGTAGCTGTTGGCCTGATCATCCAATAGTTAAGGATATTTTAAATATTGATTGCATAAAATTATGGAATGGGTCTTTTGTTAGGCATAGGTATAGAATAGGTTTAAAAATGCTATAGAGCATTATAAAATACTAGCTTAAATGCTACGTATCGTTGAGTAATAAATAAAATGCCGAGAGCATTAAAAAAAAATACGCAAGGGAATCCTTCATTCGATCATGGTGTAAACGAGTTTTCTCTGTGAGAATAGTTGGAGGTCAAGTTGCCTTAAAAGAACCTTGGTATTAAATATGGTACAAAATGGTACAAAATAAATGGTACTTAGAGCATGCTCGGCGGGAACAATCCTTCATTTAAGTAAAATGGTTGGAGACATTTTTTTTTGTTGTTGGTTAGTCTTAAAAAAGGTCCCGTTTAATTTTGTATAAATAAAATGTATTGTACCAAATAAAAGTGCGCACAAAGTATATAAAATAATAAAAGTACCATAAAATAAATAAAACAGTCGACTATAAATAAAAATAAAATGTACCAGTAATGTTATGAAAGTAATATAAATAAATGAAAGGCATACATGCATGAAAAATGACAAAAAGAGTTAAGAGCTAATGAATTAAGGTATACCTAATATGAAACGACAATTTAAAATAAGTGACTGGCCAGTCCACTAATCAAGGGGATTAGTAAAATATTGATAAGTTAATCAATGAGTAATAATGAGTATGAAACAGTAACTAGTAATAAGGTGAAAAAAAAAAAAGATGAATTTATCAATAATAAAAGAAAATATTGTATTTTGTGTAATAATAATAATATCAATAGAGGTTTATAGAAGTTTATAAGACATTGAATAAAGGAGATACATTGAAGGGCGTAAAAAATCTAAAAGGCAAAGTAACCATATTGTGAAAAATTTAATTAAAATTCTGAGGATATGTTAATTTTTTATTATTTTTGTGTAGGTATTTAAAATTACATCGTCAACAACCCATCACTGATGTAAAAAATAATAATAATTTCAATTTAATACAGCAGCACAGATTTGTATTTATTGTAATAATTTAGATTAAAGAAAAGTTAGAGATAAAAAAAAACTACATAGTTTAAGTTTTTGATAGAATTATTATGAAATGATTAGTATATAATAATAGAGTAAATAATAGTAATAACATATAATAGAGATAAAAGTATAATAGAATAGTATTTAGTAAAAAAAAAATGTTTTTTTTTTTCAAAAAAAAAAAAAAACGGGGGAGGTGTAGTGTGCGGCACACCTCCCTGATATTAGCTATATAAGAATATAATGTAATTAGTTCATAGGTCAGTTATTAAACATCTTTCGCGGTTACAACTCATCTTTCATTTAGTCTCCCAAGCCTGCACATTTCATTAATTCGTCGGTTTCATTTCAAACTAAATCATAACTTCGGTATTTATAGCCGCGAGCTATACGTACCTAGTGAATTTTGCAATGTGGCACATTTTATTGATAAAACAATTTTGGACATAGCTAAAACTCGGTAGAGTACCTAGAGAGAAACTCATTCAAAAATCAAACCCACACGAAAATATTGTATTCGGCTCACAATGGTATGCGTGAAAACGAAATAATGCTAAATTTCCAGCGATCTTCTGATTTTTATTTCAAGATGATTGCTCGTTGAAACGGGAAAGCTAAGGGTTGGATCTCATCTGGCAGCACGGAATCGCCTTTTTCCGTAGCCCTTTCTCTTTCTGTCACTTAGAACTGCCATTTGCTAGACCGAGACAGAAAGCATAATGCGATAGCACGCGGCGGAATCCTCGAGGCGATCGGCATCACGGACAAAATGCAATGGTCGGCAGGGAGACTCCGGAACGCTGAAGCGCGCGATAGCATGCTAACGCATCCTTTCACCTTCGCATCCGATCGCCTTTTTTGTTTGCGGAATGCGACAGTGCGCGTTCGAATGCGGCAGCACACTGCAGCACGTGGCAGCACAGGCGGAACAAAGGCGATTCCGTGCTGCCAGATGAGGTCCAACCCTAATTGTATTATATGTGCACTACCGACAACGTACAAATAGTAATACGTGTCATTATTGCGGTCCACCAATGACAAGATGTTAGATCTACTAATAGCGTCTCACATTCCGCTCACTCCTCCAAGAGACCTAAGTAAAGTGGGGTGACTATTACTAAGTTACACGGGTGACTAAAGCAGCAAAACGATGGCAATTTTTCATTTAAACGGTCGATTTGCACCGTGCGGCTTTAGTCACCCGTGTATTGTGTAATCCCCCCTCAAGGCTGCGTTTCCACCAGAGATGTGTTGGGGCTTGCGAGAAATGTGTTTTTGAGAACCAATAGAATCTCTTCATTGACGTGAGCTTGCCACGACTTCGCTCATCGCGGCGATGCTATTGGATCTTAAAAACACATTCCTCGCAACACAACTCTGGTGCGAACGCATCCTAATGCAGTGCCTTCCCGTATGTTATGAAGCGAGCCGGAGATGTATTCAAGAAATGTGTTTTTGAGAACCTTATATGCAGGGACAAGCACGTCAAACCACGTGAAAACTATTTCATAAGCTAGTTTTCTTGGGAATGGAAATTAAATACTTTGATATTTCCACCAATCACTATCATACCTGAAGTAGGTTGGAAAGTAAAATCCTCAAACTTGAGTGATATATAGCTAATAGCTAGGTTGGAAGATAGGTCAATTTTGTCGCCCCTCACTTTTTGCCCCTCTTGGCAAATGTCCGCGGCTCGCCCCTTTAGTTCGCCAAGCGCAGCAATTCCATGGGAACGTGAAAACACATTTCCAATTTTTTGTGATAAGTTTTATATTGCCAATACTCACGACGTAGGATGGTGGACCTGATGATGACCGTCAGTCCCTTTCTCATCTTCAAGAGGATACTTTGGCTCTATGTTGACAATTTGCTCCTGTGACTGAAACTGCCCGATGACCTCGGAGTTGCTGTAACAGAAGAGAACGAGTGATAAGTTTAAACTATTATATCCCGACTACGTAAATTACAAATTTTTTAAAAATGATTACAGTCTACACTCTACAGGTTGTAACAAAACTAAGTGATAAACTGATAAGTAATACTTTAGGGTGTGTATGTGTTCCTTAAGGCTAGTTTGCACTAGGCCAGTATTTTAGTAAAGTAGCGAGTATTTTAGTAGCCAAACGTGTCTGAACACTATTTTTCTTTAGTAATTTACTCAAGTAGATTAGTAAGTAATTTAGTCGAGTCAATCCATTTTATTCTTTTTTTCGCGTCCGCGCTACTGGCGCGCCGGCTAAACAAGTCCGACCCAGCCGAATTAGTCGAGTTCATAATTTTTCCACGATCGAGGGATCGTTCCAAAGAAGATTATTGAAGAAATAGAAAATAAAGTTTCAGATGCTGTTGCTGACATGGCTAAACAAAAACTGAAGTATGTTTCGATCGCGACAACAATAGAATACAATAGCATTTCCAAGAATCCCCGATCAAAGGATTAATACGGCATTGCACAACACGTATTAATGCATATACATGCTTGGGTCCGATTAAGGCTATATTTAGAACAATACCCATATTTTTTTGTAAATACTAGCAACCGACCGAACTTTCGGTTTCGGTTTCGGCCAGTTTCGGCCAAAAAATCTAGTTTCGGCCTTAGTTTCGGTTTCGGCCAAAATATAGCCGAAACTTTCGGCCCGGCCGAAACTCTTGCATCGTTCGGTAAACTTCGCAATTATAGTGCGTTTCATCGAATAGTTCCTTTGCCGTCATGTTGGTATTCCTGTCTGTCAATAATGTAAACAAGGTTGACAGCTCTGCGAGTTTTCTTATATTTTACTGTGATTTCGTGAGAAAATCATGCCGAAAACATTAAAGAGTGGTGAAAGAATGATGGTGCTAAGAGTGAAAGAGTTTTGTGAACGTGAAAAACGTAACTAGGCCCCAATAATTCCATTAAACTCGAGTTGCCGCCATTACGGCTTAGTGAAATAGGGTTACCAGCGTCAGCTTAATCACCCATAAACACAGTAAAACTTATGAATACTTGCAGAGCGTGTGTACCGTGTTTACGTTACTAACAGAGAATGCCAACACGATGGCAAAGGAACTATTTGATGAAACGCACTTCTAGTAACGAAAACTACATACGCACGATTCACGAACGAAGGCGCGGGTAAAAGCTAGTACAATAATATTATCAGGGCGAGCGAAGTGAGCCCTAGTACTTCTCACAACCTGTACATTTTGTGGTACACTTTACGGACAAACTATCACGCCTATTGATTTGTGCTTTAACATAGTATTTACATGTAAATGTGTAAAATCATCAGCATCACTCATATCAGTCAGTGAAGGTGTGATGAGGCGAGCCCTCACGAAGCTCGGCTTTTAGCTAGTAAATACGAAAGTGACTTTGGTTGCTACGTCTTCATACATAAAGTACTAAGCGGATCATCATAAAACTTTCATAGCTACACGTTGTCTGGAGTATGGAGAAGTACATAGGGTACCTTTTATCCCGGGAAAAAGAACGGTCCCCGAGAGATAGACGTTAACGTAGGCAGAGCAGCGGGCGAAAGCTGTTATGCAGGCACTTCACATGGCTATTTGTATTTGCTATTGGCTATTTTTTGTATTTGCCAACATTATTGACGAATACGCAAACATGCAAATAAAGGCAAACACGACCTTCCACACATGGACGTCAAATACCGTACCAAACTTTTACTTGATTTTGTTTACTTGCCTATTTAAATGCTTTGATGTGCGTCAAAAACCGACAAAGTTACGGATACGTGTATTTGGTATTGGTCATTTTTGTCAAATAGGCAAATAAGGCCAACATTTGTCAAACATACCGTCTACACATGGTGTTTGGCAAATACATCAAATACGCAAATACAAATAGCCATGTGAAGTGCCTCCATTAGAATTATGTACAATTTTCTTTAAGTGCATTTTGTGATAACATAATATTATTATCTCCCCTAATTTAAGGTAGCACGGTAAGGGTAATGCGGCAACATTAATTTTCATTAGTACCAACATGGCGGCAAAGGAACTATTTGATGAAATGCACTATAACTCGTGCTTGCTTGCCAGCGAGGCCTCGGCTCAGTTCGCCACCATCTATTTAATCGTGTTTTGAGATAATGTTTTCCAGATTAGTCCCAAATCAAAAATTAGCACTTTGTTTTATTTTAACTAAATTGTCTAAACTTACTGTTATCGAAATTATATTATTGAATTTTATTTCTACGACACACGCAAGCTTATTTAATATACATAACTGTTGGCAAATTACGTGCTTTTTTAACAATGTTTCCGAAACAAACGATTTAGTAAATGCTATGATAAATTGATTATATTGCGTATGAACTATTTACTTAAGAATTTTGTTTGACTGTGAGATTATAGGACATATTAGGATTTAGGATATATCTTGCAAGATTTATGTAGTAAATCATCTCGCCTCACTCTTTTACTTTTACCACGCGTTTTATTTAAATATTCAATATTATCTTTTAACTATGGACACGCAATCTCTTAGGACTTAGACCGTTCCTACCCTGCTAGAATCTTATCTAGCCCACTTCCTCGTAAGCTTTACTCTTGCAGCCCTTTCACCAATCACACGTAAAACTTCGTTTTATTAAACTAAGTTCTCAATGAACAATGAACGCGTTTTTATGGCGACGTAAATCTAAACGTTTCAAATAGATTTTACATTCTTCTTTTAATCGCGATTAATGAATCTAAGTTTACGTTACGTCACGCGATGATTTTTATATTTTTATCATCTTGGAGTCTTGTCACATTGTTTTATTAACAAAATAGCAAGAAACGATAAATAACTTAACGCATCTGTGAAATCTGTCATCTTAACAATTTTTACGTCTATATTCTTCGATCTGTCACGACCATGAGTCACGACGCTACACTCACAGGACCAAATGTATTTGATGAAGTTAAAACTCGAATATTGGGCGTTCAGAGGATAAAAATCGGATTTGCTGTGAACGAGTTTAGTGTAAGTTGGTGTTTATATTATGTTAAGAACCGGTTTAGTGTGCGCTGAGCGCGTTGAATTTTTTTGGTGAAATCGCACATACTTGGAATCATTTAAAAACAGAATATAGTACAAAAGAATTTCTAGGGAACATATTCAAGTCTAAGATTAATAATAAATTATTTAATTTAAGAAATGTTGCAAAAAGTAAAAAATTAAAAAATCAATGTGGTACTTTTTCTTTAGCTTAAAAAGTTGTAATATAATATGTTAAAATCAATAAATTTCAGAAAATAATCGTAACTTTAAATGTTTTACCAAGTTTCAGTTTCGGTTTCGGTTTCGGCCGAAACTGAGAGTAAGGCCGAAAGTTCGGTTTCGGTTTCGATTTCGGCTGAAAAACCAGTTTCGGTCGGACACTAATTATTACTAGCTGTCCCGGCAAACGTTGCTTTGCCATAATATAAAGTACCTAATTCGCCCATATTATTTTTTGAAGTGACTAAATATAAGTATGTTACCATAGCAACGTCTATAGCTATCCCGTCGCACAAACAATGGTCGCCCTCAGTCTCGAGTTGTAATAATTTACTATTATTTATTCAACAAATGCACTTATTAATATAATATAAAGTACCCAGTAGCCGATTCTCAGACCTACTGAATATGCATATAAAATTTGGTAAAAATCAGTAAAGCCGTTTCGGGGAGTTCGTGGACTAACATTGTGACACGAGAATTTTATATAAGTATAAGAATTTGTCAGAGATTATATTATGACGTATAATAAATTATTATTAGTCAGTTTTAATTTTGATAATTTAACGAAGCGCGTCATTGTGTATTGCAACCAATATTATATTATGGTAAATGTAATGGAAGTTGAATAAAATTGTTCTTTTTTTCTTGAAATAATTTTGCTATCTTTTTATAGGTTTTTTTTTTGTAATGCAGCCGTAATTATGTAGGTACAGTATTTATTTCCTATATGAACGACTAAAACAATGTTTAATTATTGTAATTTTATACTCCATATTTTTCCATATTTCTATTTTATACACCATATTTTTCCACATTTACGATTTTTAGGGTTCCGTAGTCAACAAGGAACCCTTATAGTTTCGGTCTGTCCGTCCGTCTGTCTGTCTGTCTGTCCGCGGTTTTGCTCAGAGACTATTGGACCTACAAAGCTGTAATTTGGCATGAATGCACATATTAATGATGGCAATAAAATGGTACATGAAATCTTAACAAAATATTTTTTTATGGTACCTTCTCTACACATCAAGCGGGGTTGAAAAATTTTTTTCGCGTCCACCCCATCGTGTGGGGGTCGTTGGATAGGTTTTTTAAAACCTATCCAACGACAACGACAACGAGTATAGATCATTTTCCGATTTAGGGATCCGTTTGTGAAATATTAAGTTTTAAAGTGGAAAAAATCGTTAGAGTCCAGTGTCCCCCCCTTCTACAAGCTAAACGGTTGCTTCTGGAAATGTGAAAAATTCACGGGAGTAGGAAATATGCTGAATTGAAAAGGAAAACTATCACGGCTAAGAAGACTTCATAAGATATTGAGTAATAGCTGATCAACTAAAAAAAATGTATTCGGCGAAGTATAAAGAAACTTTTCGTTCAAATTCCTTTGAAAGTAACTGAGATGATTTTGTTAATAGTGTAAAACACGCTATAAATGTACAATGTAAAATTTTAAAAAAACTAGCGGTATTATGGAACCCTATATTGCGCGTGGCCCGACACGCACTTGGCCGGTTTTTATTTTGTCCATATTTTATGTACATATTTTGGATTTTTTAATACATATTTTTCCGGGCCCTATTGATCACACTTTCCTCATCTACCTCTTCTAAAATCTTCTAAAAACTGATTAACTTAATCAGTTTATTTACTTTATTGCGCTGTAAGCTGTTCATCTTACAAAACATCACTCACTTGTGAACTGTACTCGAACGAAGTGCGAACGATTTTAGGGCAGAAGCGAGGATTTTAGCTACTAAAATACTTGGTACTAGACTAAAATACTGGCCTAATAATAATAATAATAATAATAATCATTTATTTCAAGTGTCTTAGACTCATATATGGCTGTTGTTTAGCATTGGTGTTCCATTCCACATAAAATCGGTTATTGAGTTAATAATGCAGTTTTATTCTTTAGAACATAAGGTTTACGACAGTGAAATCCATTTTTTTGAAAACCCACTGTAGCATATTCTAGAGTACAAAAATGGTTAGTGCTTATTCCTCTAAGTAAGGTTTTGTATATAGCATTTATGTACTATGTTTCTAAAATGATTTGCGCTTAAACCGCAGAACCGATTTTGATAAAAATTTGTATGCAGATACTTTGAATCAATTTAAACGACATTAGATACTTTTTATCCCGGAAAATGTACGGTTCCCGCGCAGTCAACAAAAATAAATTTGGCTTAAGATATCGATATTGAGTAGGTACATGTAGATTGTAGATATTACGTTAGGTTTTGGAGAAGGACATAGGATTATTTTTATCATGGAAAATGTTCGGTTTTCACGTAATAAACTTTATTAATTTGCGTTTAAGCTGCTGAACCGATTTTGAATAAATTTAATTAATGTATAAATAATTAGTTTATCACGTTGGGCAAAAAGTAATTAGTAATTTTAATCAGATTACAAATTAATCAGATTGATGTAGTAGGTAATTGACCCTATTTATGCAAAATGAGTCCAATCCACACCATTGCCAAAATTGAGTTAATAATGCAGAAGTATTCCAAAATGGCCCTTTTATCGACCCTATGAGGATCATACTAATCTAACAATTTTTCAGAACAAAACATTTTCACAACAAAGTTACCAACTAACAAAATAATAAGTATTGTTTTTTTTAAATAGATCCAAACTACATGGTCTCTCGATTTTTTTTAATTAGGCAATAATGTGGAATCATGCGACTTGGTTGCCGTTTGCATAATATTAAAAAGGCTTAGTTCTTAATATTTTACAAAGACTCACGGGTCATTGTGACACAGGCCCGATACAAAAGAGACATATCCCATTTTTTCGTTATGATATGGGTATCCAAGATAGGGTAAAACGACTAGTGATTGGACAGTACCAGTTATTGGACAAAACACAAAAAACGCAATATTATTTATAAAGTTTGCTTTAAAAACTGCCTTTTTAAAGTAATAGAACGCTTGATTTTAAAGATAAACAGGTAGCTATTAAAGCAAACTTAATAAATATTATAGTGTTTTTGTGCTGTGTCCAATGACTAGTACTGACTACTGTTCAATCACTAGTCATGTTCACCCTATGTACAGTCGGGGCATTTTAATAGGCCACATTTGACATCTGTCAGATTAATCTCCATAGTGAGGTGAGCTGCGTAAAAACATCGACCAAAACGAATAAATCGATACGAACTTGAAATAAAATATTTGAATTTTATACGTTTTAAACAAACTTCTGTCCCATTATTACTTTTTCTTTTGCAAATTCAAGGAGCAAAATAAGACAAGTACATGATTTACAAAAAAAAATGCATTTATTCGCTTGAATTATAAAAACTGTTAAATGTAGTATTATCATTATTCATTTCACATAAATATGTGTTACTTTTCACAACGTGGTTATTAATTTATGGGGATATTTCGTTACAAGCAATTAATGCATCGATACTATTTATTCGCTTCCGATTTTTAGGGTAACTTCCCTATAGTTTAAAAAGAAATAAGGTCAGCTAACGTAACATTGTAACGACGTGCAACTATTAAGATCAGAATTTATTTATTACGTTTAGAATTGTTTATCAGTAAAAGCAAATCGTTAAATAATTCGTATCGGTCATATTTACAATAAATATGTAATCGTCATTGAAAAAAGTTAGTCAATTGTGCAGTTATAACAAAACGAAAATATTTATTTTTTATGTACGTCGCTATAAGGTTACCTGGTACAATTTTGATGAACTGTCAAATGTGGCCTATTAAAATGTCCCGACTATAATATTTATATTCAAAATCAGTGGCTAAGACGTTTTTTTATTGCTTTCTTTTTTTCTCTTTAGGCCCAGTTAGAAAAGTGCTAATACGAAGAATAAGAATCGTTATTTGCATGTTTTTTGCAATTATATTCATTATCAGTGGCTAACACTTAGAAATTATTATTTTCATACCGTGCCTAAGAAAAACACAAAACCAAAAAAAAAATTGTTTACTTAGGTACATTTAAAAAGAAATCGGTCAAGTGTTTGTTGAACTTTCGCACGAAGGGTTCCATACCATTATAGAGCAAAATTAATAAGCAGTAAAAAGTTTTATAGTGCCCGTGTAAAAAGTCGGTCGTGCACCTGATCTCTCACCAGTCATGTCGGTCTTCCACTACGTTGAGTTACGAGAGTAAAGAATAGTGCTCTTGTGTATTGCGCACACACTTGGGCACTATAAAATTACCCCTGCTTAACTGGCCTGGTTTTATTGAAACCAAAGTGTTCTTGTGTATTGCGCACACACTTGGGCACTATAAAATTACTCCTGCGTAACTGGCCTGGTTTCATTGAAACCAGAGTGGTCGTGTGTATTGCGCACACACGACCGTTACGACACGATCGTATAGAGGGGAAAATCCAGGAAGAACAAGCCGAAGAACCCCATATCCAGGACAAACAGTTGCCGAGTTATAAGCACTCAAAGTTTGACATTGACAGCTCAGCAACTGTCAAACGTCGAACAAAAGCGGCCATAACTCCGCTCCCAATAGGCCTAGAGGAACGGGGTTTCTTCTGACATCAAAGGCAACACCTCGGCTACCCCCTCCCCGAATTTGAACTAAATCGGAGACATCAAATTTTGTCTCAATTCTGAGGCCAGGATCAAATAGAGGAGAAAAATCCAGGAAGAACAAGCCGAAGAACCCCATATCCAGGACAAATAGTTGCCGAGTTACAAGTATTCAAACTTTGACATTGACAGCTCGGCAACTGTCAAATGTCTTACAAAAGAAGCCATAACTCCGCTCCTAATAGGCCTAGAGGAACGGGGTTTCTTCCAACCTCAAACTTCAAAGGCAATACCTCGGCTACCCCCTCCCCGAATCTGGACTAAATCGGAGACATCAAAACTCCAAGGACGAATCTTCTACTATACTTACAATACTTTTATATGAGTAATGTAGTCTATTACAGTAGTATATTACAGTAATGTAATGGACAAATTTTACATTACACATTCTTTGCATTTAATTGACAATGAAGGTCCGATAATGGCTCATTATTTTGTAAAATGGCAATGTAAGATACTCCATTACTATTGTTAAATATGTGCTTGAGGTCAATGAAACACGCTACGCAATTTCTCAGACTGTTAATTCCCGTAGCCTGGCAACATGACATTCTATCAAAGACTAAGCACAGACTACGCATATCCAACATTTCTCCCCCCATAAAAGTAAGGAACATAAGAGAACACTATAATAGTACAAATAATAGATAATTATAAACATAATATAATAATTAATTACAAATATCTCCTATAATCTACTCGAGGAATGTCTCGTAACAATCGGTTCTGATTCCTCGAAGTTAAAGGGCCGCTGACAGTGTCTGGCGATGACGGAACCTGACGATCATTATCAACATTCTGATGACTCTCGTCTCCCCCCGTCGACTCCTCAGGTTCTGAATTCCGGGCATTGTCTACAAATGCAGGCCATATTCTTTTCGAAAACAACACTATCTGATTCTTATGTTTTTTAACATGAGATGACGATTGATGATCAAAAATTAAATATACAACCTTCCCTATTTTGTCTACGATAGTTCCACGTTCCCACACAAACTTATTACTACTCAAATGCTTTTTGTACAGTACCTCATCACCGGGCTCAAAACTCCCATCTCTTTTATGTCCTTCTTTACTACTTTGCAAACACAGCATTTTATTAAGAAGGGATGATGACGATACCGAGGGTGAGCTAGACTTTATTAAATCCAAACGACATTTTAAATTTCGACCGTACACCATTTGAGCCGGTGACAAACCCGTGGCAGAATGTACCGAATTCCTATAGTCAAACAAATATTTTAACAAAATTATTTTTTGACGTTCGGCGTTATCCGTTACAAACAAAGCTGATTTGATTCCCTTCTTTACAATTTTTACAAAACTCTCTGCTTGTCCATTGCTCGCGGGGTGATATGCCGGCGACGTAACGTGAGCTATACCATTACTTCGGCAAAAATTTTGAAATTCGTACGACGTAAACCCCGTTCCGTTGTCACTCACTATAGTACTCGGTAACCCAAAACGTGACATGTACTCGTACATTTTGTCCATTACCTCGCTAGAACCAGTGTTCCTGCATTGATGTACCTCTACCCATTTCGTATGAGCATCAACTATAACTAAGTACGTACGTCCATGAATTGGTCCTAAAAAGTCTAAATGGACTCTTTCAAAAGCATGTTTTGGATACGACCACGGTGCAGGCGAAACGCGCGGCGGTGATGGTCGTAACTGTGTACAAATCGCGCATGTCCTGATCATGGTCTCTATCGCACCGTCTATGCCGGGAAACCATAAACGTGCCCGAGCCTCAGCCTTAGTTTTAACCATTCCTAGATGAGAGCGGTGTAGCTCCTTTAGAACTTCCGCTTTTAACGTCTCGGGTATGACTACCTTATGCCCTCGCATTATACATCCATTTTCGTAGGACAGCTGGGCTCTACATAAAACGTAAGGTTTAAATTGGTCGTCGTCATTTCCCTTAGGCCAGCCTTTCAATATACAAGTTTTTACTTTTTGTAACACTGAATCTTTTAGTGTTTCATCGCGAACTCTACTTATAGTTACTGGCATGTCCCCGTTTACTATAAAATTAATATAGGATGCCTTATCGACATCGTCCTCTATGCCTGTCGCGTCTGCCGGCTCTGGCGCGAGCGGCTGGACGTCCGGCAAACTGGCCCGAGAGAGATAGTCGGCGCAATTATTGGCACTCCTAACATACTCAATACTGTAATTGTATGCACTTAAAAACATCGCATACCTTTGAAGCCGATTAGCAGAAACTTCCGGAATACCTCTGTAGGGCCCAAAAATAGAAATTAAGGGCTTGTGATCTGTCCGCAAAATGAACGGACTCGCTCTTCCATACAAATATTGATGGAAACGCCTTACACCAAAAATTATTGCCGTCGCCTCCTTTTGAATTTGCGAGTATCGCTTCTCGGCAGAATTGAGCGTACGAGACGCAAAAGAGATAGGGCGCTCCGCCCCCGTCTCATCCACCTGCGATAACACCGCACCGAGGCCGCTCGGCGACGCGTCCACCGTCAAAATTAGCTTCGCGCTAGGGTTATAATGTGTTAACACCCGATCCGATGATAGACGCTTCTTAATTTCGATAAAAGCATGCTCGTGCTCCTGCGACCAAGTCCATTTAGTCCCCTTCTTCAGTAACTCGTACAAAGGGGCGAGCAACGACGAAGCTCCATGAACGAAACTTCTATAATAGTTAACTAACCCTAAAAACGACTGTAACCTATGTACATTATCGGGCCTAGGCGCATTGACAATAGCCTTAACCTTGTCCGGTGACTTTTTTAACCCGTCTTTATTAATAATATACCCTAAGTAACTTATTTCGTCCTTAAAAAACTCACATTTGCTTCTCTGTAAGGTTAGCCCCGCGTCCTGCAGTCTCTTGAGCACCTCATGAATCCTCCGCAGGTGCTCATCTCTGTTGGAAGCGGTTATTAATATGTCATCGAGCAGACACAACACACCGTCCATGCCCGCGAGCACGCCCTCCATCGCGCGCTGATAAATAGACGGTGCGCTTGTCAGCCCGAATGACATACGCGTATATTTAAATAACCCGCGATGCGTATTTATGCAGGTGAGCTCCTGACTGTCTTCGTCCAGTACGAACTGGTTGTACGCACTCGATAAATCCAGCTTCGTAAACTCCTGCCCTCCGTGCAACCGCGAAAACAACTCGTGCGTCGTAGGCAGCGGATAGTGCTCGACGACTAGCAACTTATTTATTGAAACGGAGTAGTCCACGCACAACCGCACCGAGCCGTCCCGTTTCAGCACCGGTACCACGGGCGACGCGAACCTGGATTGCTCGACGGGCTTCAAAATGCCGAGCCCGACAAGCCGTTCTAGCTCTTCGCCTATTTTGTCGCGTAACGAGAAAGCCAACGGACGCGCTTTAAAAAAAAACGGGCTTAGCGTCATCCCGGAGCCTCAGTTTAATCTTGTACTTATTAAACGTTCCTAACTTACTAGAAAAGACCTCCGGATACTGCCTTTCTAAATCCTGTACACTATAACTATTTACACTATTTACAAAATGACAGGTTGTCAAATGTAAATTAAAAATCGAAATGAAATCTCGACCTAGGAGCGGCGGCCCTCCGCCCCGCACCACGTACACGTCGAGCTCGCGGGTGTTCCGCTCGTACGTCACCGCCAACCGTACCTTACCTATACAGCCAATCTTAGCCCCGGTGTACGTAAACAAACGCTTATTCGTTTCTAACAACGGCTTTTTGCTAAAATATTGCTGATAAGTAGCCTCAGAAATTACGGTGACAGCCGACCCGCTATCTATTTCAAATTTAATGTTAACGTTATCTACACTTACAAACTCTGCCATAGGTTCGCCACGCTCGGAACGTATGATGAACAACTCACCGTCGTCATCATCGTCGTTCCCGTTCATCTCCTCGGTCCCTATGTAATTTAGTTTCCTACACATCTTTTGCAAGTGCCCTTGTCTATTACATTTCTTACATTTTAATTTTTTGAAACGACATCGAGATGAGGCGTGGTTCTTCCGGCCGCACACGGAGCACTTCCCCGCGTCGCTGCCGCTGAGTCTGTCCTGCTGCACGCTGTTGACCTGATCGGCGTCGCTGACGGGGCCCGCGCCGCCGCCGTCCCACTCGCCCTGCCGCACGCTGTACACCTGCTCGGCACCGCTGACGACTGCGCCCGCCGCCCTCGCGCACCGTCCGCTCTCGGCCAACTCCACCGCCTTCGCCGTGGTTAACGTCGCGATGTCCTGCTCGAACAGCTTCGCTCTCTCAGGACAGGCCAACATGCCCATGACAAAGCGATCCCTCAGCGCTTCTTCGACGTCGCTGAAGCTGCAGTCGGCCGTGAGCCCCCGGAGTCGGGCCGCCCATTGCGCGTGCGTCTCGCCCGGCTGTTGTGTCGCCGCGTAGAATTTGTACCGCTCGCTGAACCCCTGCACCTTCGGGATGAAGTGTTTGTCCAGCAACGATATGATCTATTCATATTCTACACCGTCGATTTTTTTCGGCAAGGCCAGGTCGCATGTCAGTTTGTACGTGTTTTCGCTCAAAGCACATAATAATACGGCACGTCGCTTGTTCTCTTTTGTATCTTCAAGATCATTCGCAATCACCCATTGTAGGAAGCGACTCTTGAAGTTCCTCCAGTCTTGCGCGAGATGATCAAAAACAGGCAAAACTCCAAACGAACCTGACATTGTGCCGTGCGCGTAGTTGTAATAATTTTATCTAGCCGATATTAGTCCGAAATCTCGTCGCCACTGTTAAATATGTGCTTGAGGTCAATGAAACACGCTACGCTATTTCTCAGACTGTTAATTCCCGTAGCCTGGCAACATGACATTCTATCAAAGACTAAGCACAGACTACGCATATCCAACAACTATTTATTTTTTTTGTATTATTATTATTATTTTTTACATTAAGATTTTTGCAACGTTGCTTGAAACCATCACTACTAATGCGAATGTGTGTCTGTCTGTCTGTCTGTCCGTCTGTCTGTTTGATATCTCTTCACGCCCAAACCACTGAACCGATTTTGCTGAAATTTGGTATGCAGATACTTTGAGTACCGGGAAAGGACAATTCATCTCGGAAAAATGTACGGTTCCCGCACGATAAACGAGTTTTGGCGAAACGGAGTTGCAGGCATCATCTAGTTTTAAACATCATTGTAAAAACCAGAAAAAGTAGGAGCGCCACATTATATCAGGTAGGTACTTAGAGATCAACTACGATAATATGGCGCGCCCCTCCAAAATTCAAAACGTTTGAAGTGCGTTGTCAAAACGTTTGATGTGCGTTGTCTTGCGCGGTAGGCTAGTTATGATTAGTTTACCAACAAATCTTGGTAATAAGTGACACTAACTGAAATATTACGTGTACTGTGATTGGTTGAATACTTACTACATACAAACTCTTTCATAAGGATGTGACTACACACATTGAAACAGTCATTTGGAGGGGCGCGCCATGTTATCGTAGTTGATGTCTACTGCTGAAGCAATACAACCAGATATATTTAGGATATGCTCACCTAGATACAAAAAATATTAAGTTTTAAATCTAAATTATATATTTTTCATTTCAATCTTTTTTTTGGGAATATAAGCAACAATATAAACTAAATAATTATTCCTATCTAATAGTGCCTTTTTCCGAATTCGGCTAAAACTCAACTATTTCTGTACTCAATCTTCATCATTTTGAAGTCGGTACCAGATGAATCTTCTGTTCTCTGACAGAATATTTGAAACTTTTGGAACTGGCACCGACTTCAAAATTATGAAGATTGAGTACAGAAATAGTTGAGTTTTAGCCGAATTCGGAAAAAGGCACTATTAGATAGGAATAATTATTTAATACTTTTTAGTTCATATTATAAGGATGTTATTATTGTTTTACCTTGGAAGTCGGTTTTAATTTTTTGTTAAAAATAATAATTTCACTCTTTTTAGTTACCAGAGTAAACCATCGCGTACTATAAGTAGAATAATACACCTGTATAATATTATTCTGCGTATCTTATTACAGTCACACTTACAAAATATAATATCAGCTGCAGCCTGCGGATAATTTTAAGCAATACATTTTAAAAAAATCGAAGTGAACACGTGACGTGACGTGCTAAGTAGCCGGTCACCGGACTAGTTTCAACTTTCAATAGTACTGGCACTCACTCGACTTGTCGCACGTGACGCGGACGCAGCGCACATAGTCCCTACCCGGCCCGCGCCGCCGCGCCGCCCGCGCCCGCTTGACAGCCCTGCGGCCCTGGCAGATTGAAGTGAGACTGCAGAGAGTGTTATTGTATTATGAACGCTATACGCAATACAAAAGGTTGAAATTAGGTTGTTTTCCAGAATATCTCGGCAAAGTGAGACAGAATGTTACATTATCGAAGCAGCTTTAACTTCTTAGAAGTAATGTCAAATGTGTGCCTTATGCTCTGGAGATAAGGTTGAATTTGGTGACATTGGTGACCCTGACATGGTAATGATGATGATGATGATGATGAATATAATTTGCATAGTAGCATATGCTTTCAGTTCTTAAAACAGCGCCTAAACTCCCAAACTTGTATCTATAAGGAATCCAGAGTTCTCTTAGTAGCTTCGGAACCATAGTATACCTCGGTGCAAAATCTTGCGTTTTGGTAGCATATGCTTAGGATACTTCTCATAAAACCAAAATCACCATATGTTTCCATATAAATTTCGAGGAGTTCCCTCGATTACTCATGGATCCCATCATCAGGTCACCACTTTTGTGAACATGGTACCAAATTGGAGTGAAACCTAATACAACACAACGAAAATTTCGAAAATCGGTTCACAAACGGCGGAGTAATCGTTGAACATACAAAAAAAAAAAAAAAAAAAATATCCACAGCCGAACATATAACCTCCTCGTTTTTTGGAAGTCGGTTAAAAATAATTAATATTATATATTTCATTCTATTACTACTTAACCGAAAGAACAAAATGCCGGTTTTCTTCAAGATTTGAAAGTTCATGAGGCCTCAGTTTATTTAAAAGCAAATTTTATAAGTTAAAGTCGTTGTTTCTATAACTAATTAGATGCTAGACATCCAAATCGGGTGCACAGATCTCATGCACGAAAATCCTGTTGACTTGTGTAATAAATCTAAAAAGATGGTTCGCTTTGGATTATATGTATCACACACTAATATAGTTTTGCTAAAAGGAACCCTCCTGTTTTTGTTTAATTTTTGTTGGAAATAGTAGTAATTTTTAACATATTTATGTTTGTACGCATAGAATAAGTTACCAAATATACTATTGTAAATTAACTTTACTTAAATAATAATCAGTTTTAAAGAATACACAATTTTAATAAAAACGGCTTTTTCTCAGAACTGTCATCGTATGGGTTGAGTCCGGTATGCATAAATAGGTCCATTATTGTGCATCTGAAATTACCCGTAAGTTGATTAAAAATAATATTATGTATATAATGCATTCTAATTTTAGTTTGCAATAATAAGATTAATAATTTAATTAGACTAACGAGTATTTCAATAGTTATGTCCAACTAGATGATGCCCGCAACTCCGTTGCGCCAAAACTCTCTTATCGCGCGGGAACCGTACATTTTCCTGAAACAAAAAGTATCCTATGTCCTTTTCCGGGACTCAAAGTATCTCCATACCAAATTTCAGCAAAATCGGTTCAGCTGTTTGGGCGTGAAGAGGTAACAGACAGACAGACAGACGGACAGACAGACAGTTACACTTTCGCATTTATAATATTAGTATGGAAGTATGGATGTCCAATGCTGGTAATTATAATAAATAAAAAAACTCCCACATCGGTTCAGGTGGCGTTGGCCAGTTTCAATAAAACCAGGCCAGTTACGTAGGACTAATTTTATAGTGCCCAATAGTGCTGCGCGCACTATTGGGCACTATAAAATATATACACAAGAGCACTCTGGGTTCAATGAAACTAGTCCAGTTACGCAGGACTAATTTAATAGTGCCCTAGTGTGTGCGCAATACATAAGAGCACTCTGGTTTCATAATTCATTGAAACCAGGCCAGTTACGCAAGAGTAATTTTATAGTGCCCAAGTGTGTGTGCAATACACAAGAGCACTCTGGTTTCAATGAAACCAGGCCAGTTACGCAGGAGTAATTTTAAAGTGCCCAAGTGTGTGCGCAATACAAAAAAAATGATACCGCACATTAACATTTTTTTGCTTAAAATAAGCAGAAAATAAAGATAATCCAAAAAAAAAAAACTTAAAACGCCGATTACTCAAAACTAGTTCTATGTGGAATGGTACACCAATGCTTAACAGCATCCAATTATATACGTGCAGATCAAATTACATCAAAATTGCTAATACTAATGCGAACTAGCCTTTATATAGAGTGCACTGTGAAAGTAGAAGCGCTGAAAGATCATTTTTTTGTGATTTAAAATATAATTGTGGGCATATACACTGCTAAAATCATTACCCTTTTGTCTTTGTCGTAGCCGGGTAAAAATTGGTTGTGAGGGCAGTGCAAATGCAATTTACTTGCGATTCAGATATATTTTTTCTACCTTTTATTGGCTTATGTATAAAACAATCAAACAAAAGAAATATGAAAGGCCACAGGGAGATCTCTAATTCGTAATTACATTTCAAAATTCACAAAGTGTAAATTGTTACGAAAACTTTTTATGTATTTAACTTTTTGCGAAACAACATTTTGTACTTGTACTGTACTTATTGTTTTACTAACCGACGTCGTAATTTTTAATATCATTTCACAATATTATAATTTTGATAATTTTAATGTTTTCTGTTTGTTTATTTGCATAAAATATGTCAATATAGATCACTATTTTTACCTGTAGGGATGAGTGATCGTCAGTCGTCTTGTTTGACATTAAATAATTTATTATTATTAATTGCGTATTATGTAAAGGAACCCTGGGTTTCTTAAGGGTTCTTAAGAGGCCGGGCTACCCTCGAAATTCTCATACATACGTAATACCAAAATCATTTTCTCATACGAAAATATTTAACATGTTTGAGTTATTTTTCAGCTTAAAATAGTAATTACCTAGGTTCCTGTACAAAAATTAACTTCAAAATATTTATATAAATAGTATATATAAATAGTAAATTTACTCTTAAATATTTCAACTCTAAAAAATATTTTTTAGTATTTAAATATTTTGTAGTAAATTTACTATTTATTCATATATTTTTTAGTGTTTTACTCTATTTTTTAGTGTTTAAATATTTTGAAGTTAATTTTTGTACAGGAACCTAGGTAATTACTATTTTAAGCTGAAAAATAACTCAAACATGTTAAATATTTTCGTATGAGAAAATGGTTTTGGTATTACGTATGTATGAGAATTTCGAGGGTAGCCCGGCCCCTTAAGTCAGAGATTGCGTACGAGACGCTACCCGCCACTGTATTGGCGCTGATATTAATAAATTCGTATGTACGCAGGATCTCTACATTCTTTCACAATAGAACAACACAATAAAAATTTCACCCGAATCTGCGTAGCGGCACAAGCTTGATGATTCAACGATGAGATAGGTATTAGATAGACTTTCGCATTTATATTACTAGTATAGATATAGAATTACCTTGTTTGTACACGTGTTGCAAACACAGGAGCAATAATTGGCCACAATCCGGGATTAGCCGTTCAAACGTTTACATTACAACCAGCTGGGACTCGATTCTCGTGAGACTAATCAGAGCATCGAGAATTAGACCCCAGAGGCTCCACATTCATGCCTCCGTCACGCGTCACTTCGATCACGCAAGCGGTCTTTCTAGTTTCTCGCGCATGAAGAAGTATTTGTATACGTGAATAGGAACTTATTGTGCTCATACTAAGGTGACGCCGCGTTAAAGCACAGAGTTAAAGTAAAAAACCATGTTGGATACGTTTTAGATTGCTTGTTTTCTATGAGAGGCCGGGCCGGAAAACAAGCAATGGAACAACAAAAAATGGAAAGGGCGTAAGCTACAAAATGGTTTTTGTTGCGCAATTTAAAAACTATAAATACATTTCATATAAGCAAAGGGCAAATTAAAGTGTATGCTTGAACCAATCAATTATTTTAATATATATAAATCTCGTGTCACAATGTTTGTCCTCAATGGACTCCTAAACCACTTAACCGATTATAATAAAATTCGCACACCATGTGCAGTTCGATCCAACTTGAGAGATAGGATAGTTTAAATCTCAAATTATAGTCGCAATTTTAATTTATTGCTAATTATTTGTCTGTAAAGAGCGACCATTGTTTATGCGACGCGGGTCACGGGATAGCGATGGACGTTGCCATGGTGACATTCTTATATTTTAGTCACTAATTCAATAAAATAATACGGGCGATATACTTAATATAATATGGCAAAGAAACGTTTGCCGGGACAACTATATATATAATATAACATTTTGTGAGCTTAAATCACTCTCCTCTGTTGGCAAAATAGGAATCCCTTTTTTTACAGAGTCTTTTTGATTGATTATTCTGTGTTATAAAAGTTGACGAATTATGTTATGCTATGGGTAATTCACAGACAAAGACGTCATGATGAATACTGACAATGAACTTTAATTTCTTAGCTTTAGTCATTGCTGAGAAAAATCGATATCGCTACAGCCAAATTATCAAGGCGTCGCCTTAAGAGTGTGAAGAGACAGTCAAGGCAGATTATAGCTTTTGCTATTCAATTGCTCATAATATGAGGCTTGATGTGAAACAATTTGGCTTTGATAGATAAGTTAGATAACCAATAAAGCCATGATTTCGAAGCTGTATGTACCATCGAAGAATTTCATTCATGCAGTTGACGGATCTGCGTCGTGTCATTTGGTCGGGTCGCGGGTGACGGGTCTAGTATTGAATTGACATAATAGGCATGATGACTATTTTTTTTTTCTTATTAGTAATTTAAAGACCTTTAAAAAATAGAAACATAAGTGAAAGAATTACTCTGATAGCTTAAAAATTCACCAAGATATGACAATTCAAACATCTCATAAAATGGACCTGCCCGAAACGCTCCATACAAAATGCAACTCGATTATGACGTCACCTTAGAGCTGTTTGTAGGCATCGTGGGAGATTTTTATTCGGTAGCTATATTAATTATTGCGTTTATGAAAGTGGTTTCATAACAAAAGTTGCTTTAAATTACATAAGTTATCGAACGGTATACAAATATTAAGAAATTTAATTGAAATAAAAAATCGACTTGAATATCTCACTTTGAAGGCGCATAACAAAAAAAAATACAAAAGCTATCAAGCTGAAATTTTGGAAACACTCATTTTTTACCGTTATTTCTTTATTTTAATAACAAAATTCGCTAATCTTAGACCTTGTCATCATCCCAATTGGGCCAAATGAGGTCTGCCAACTGCCTTGAATCAATTTCCTCGACGGTACAAATGACAAAAATATACTCTTTCAACGCTGCTCTTTCACATACTATATCATCATGGAGAGGCTCCATTAAAGACTAAGTACTTGTAGTGTCCAATAATTGTGATAATTATTATGTATTATATAATAAGGTAAATCACAGGTAAAATTACAAACCACACATAATCGATTGTTTGATGTATAATATGACAGATTAGTGATTAGTGATTACCCCTAATTATAATGTACCATGAGTACCATCAAATAAATTGATTCATAAGATATTGTGTAGAGTGTAGACGGCAGACCTATATTATTTGGTCGAATAACATAAATGTTAAGTCAATGATTAATTAAACTATTATTTAAAACATCAATTAACTGACTTATTAACCAAAACAATTGTTCTTTCTCGGGACTCAAAGTATCTCCATAGCCAACAAAATCGGTTAAGTGGTTTGGGCGTGAAGAGGCAACAGACAGACAGACACACTTTCGCATTTATAACATTAGGATATGGATATGTCTGTGGCGGTATTTTGTGGTTTTGGTTTAATAACTTATTAACACTCAATCACTGTCATCACATGGTTAGGTTATAGACTTTACAGGAGCCTTCTCATTACTCAAATGTCGCTTCGATCGCAATCATCGAGTGCGTGTACGCAAGTTGATTGATCCTCTTTTGTTCAGTCTCTATTGCTTCATGTTTGTTTTGTAATACAATAATTTATTTTGACACAATGCCAAGGTACCCTACATTGCGAAAGGGCATTAGGGCACTTTTTGGGCAATCTTGAGTCAGACATAGTTTTACAATTGGATGGATCAGTTGCGAGATACATAATATGACGCAACATCCGGCGTCTGATACATTATATCAGGTTCAGGGGTTCCCAAAGCGAGCGCCGCAGCGCCATGGTCCGCCGTGTAAAAGCAAGAGGTGCGCCGTGAGTCGATCCTCCGTCATAATAAAATAAATTATAATATTATGTAAAACAGGTAGATGATTAAATATATTTTGTTTAATATTATTATTTTATTTACCTCGTCCTCATATAAAGGTGTTTAATTTATGTGTCTTTTTCTGAAAGCTAGATATAGAAGGGCGCCGTGACAAAACATTGTGACGTATACGGTGTAATTCACCGGAGGCTGCAAAAGATTGGTAACTTCTGCATTATAGTAATGCGCAAGTCGCGACTTACATCGCCTAGGCCCGCGCGTGCGAAAAGGCTTCCACACATAGGGCTTCGTAACTGCGAACTAGAAATCAAACTGCAATGCGATTTCACCGTTAACACTTCGTTGATGATCCCTTGATCAGTGACGGATTAAGACTACTTGATGCCCTAAGCAATCCATGCCTGTGTCCCACATGTGTGTGGGATAGGGGGGCACAGCATGGATTGCTCAACTAGAATCGGTCTTTAAACCTTTACCGCCTAAAACATGAGTTTTTTTTCTAGAAACATTTTTGGTGTGGTTTTTGGTGACGTGAGTGATGCCCTAAGGACGGATTTTTTTTGTGGTTCTTCTGGTGCTTCCTCAGACGTGATGCCCTAGGCGATTGCTTAATTTAATTAAGGGTTAATCCGTCACTGCCCTTGGTCAAACGCTAAGCGGAACGGAAGACGTTAGCGCCGCGAAACGCGACGCAAGTCGCGTGGCTAACCCTCAGCATCTTCTCGTAGTACGAACTACGAACGTCGCGTTGTCAACTACTTCCTTGGCTTTTGACTCGACTGATAGTGTAATTCACGTATAAGGAGATGCACAAACGAAACTAACAACCGCGGAGAGTCGCTAGTCGTTAGTCGCTTCAACAACATTTTGTAGGTGATTTAGGTCGTGCTCTCTAACAAAACAAAATGTTATTACGCAGCGTCATGAGTATGCCTATTCAAAAGTTTACAAAAAGATACTCTTTTAGCGCCGCTACTTTCACAGTGAAGTCTACACATGGGAATAGTCCCCTGGGTGTGTATATAGAGACACACCCTAAATTATTATGTCACTACGTTTTGTTACGCATTGTATTAGTTGTGGTACCGAAGGGTCTTGCACCGTAACATAAGGTAGGTACTATTATATAATATTCTGTCATCTGTGACCGTAATGGATCCGTGGTCCAGTGGTTAAGAGCGTGGCTCTTGTTGGAAACATGTTATTTCCAAGTTTGGTTAGGACAATGCAGGCTGATCACCTGATTGTCTGACAAGTAAGATGATCCATGCGTCGGATGGGCATGTAAAATGTTGGTCCTGTGCCTGATCTATCGCGAGTCGTGTCGGTCTTCCAACCCACTGGATTATGAGAGTAAAAGGAAAAGAGAGTACTCTTGTGTACTGCGCACATACTTGGGCACTATAAAATTGCTGCTGCGTACCTGGCCTGGTTTCAATGATACCGGCCACCGTCACCGAAACCAGCGTGGGAGTTTTTATTATTATTATAGCTCGGTTGCCACGAATTATTTACTATCGTAATTTGTACCTACTATACTATCGGTACCTTTGGAACCTTTCTTTACTTATATTATTCTTTAAAATATTAAGTTTAGCGCCTGGTCACAGAAAAATAACGTTCAAATCGTAACAATAATAATTGTGATTGGTGGTCATTGAAGTTTCTGGCTTAAATTATTACATCATTCATTGATAAAAATTAAAATCATGATTAGATTCGTCAATATTAGAGTATTGGTTGAAATTGACGAATAATCAACGCAGCAACGATGCAACAAGCGCTGAGTAAATTGAAAAAGCTCTTAAAATATGGATTTCAAATAAATCAATATCGGATGAATTATTTTAAATAATAAAAAAATCTGTGGCAGTGACGGCGGCATTACAGGATGGACAAACGGACGGACAACAAAGCGAGTTTCAGTTAACTCGCTTAATAAAATGTTTCTTATTTTCTTTCGGTTAAATTATTTGAGTTCCAATAATAGAAATAAATATATTTACATGCTTGCGGAAGAGTTTGTTTGTTTGTTTGTTTGAACGCGCTAATCTCAGGAACTACTGGTCTGATTTGAAAAATTATGTTATTGTTGGATAGCCCATTTATCGAGGAAGGCTATAGGCTATATTTTATTATGCTAAGACTAATAGGAGCGAAGAAATAGAGGAAAATGTGGAAAAAAAGGAGGAAATTATATGAAAGGGCTTATTTGAACGCGCTAATCTCAGGAACTACTGGTCCGATTTGAAAAATTCTTTCAGTGTTAGATAGCCCATTTATTGAGAAAGGCTATAAGCTATATTTTATCACGCTAAAACTAATTGGAGCGAAGAAATAGAGAAACATGTGGAAAAATGAAATTCCTAAATTACGCAAGCGAAGCCGCGCGGAACATCTATATATAATAAAATCGTAGGAATGTCAATTCTGTTTATTTAATATTTTTGTGCAATAAATAATACTTGGGATGCGTCATTTGATCTACTATGCTAACGCGGACGAAGTCGCGGGCAACAGCTATAATATTATAATTAATATTAATTATTGTTTTATAATTCGAGTAAACTCTATTTTTTTAAATAAGTATTGTTGAAACATAAAAAATTATATCTACCAAACCCTTAAAAATAGTTTCCGTCGGTATTACACTAAAGTCACAATTATTTTGTATTTAAAATACTTATATGTAATCTCAATATTGTTACTGCAGGAAAACTGTAGGAATTAACAATTACCATGAAACCATTGTCAAAGGTTTTCAACTCTTTGTAGCATTAATTAAAAGGACATACAGCTTCAGTGCAAAGCAACTATGGTTTTTTAATCAAAGCTACGCAGGAACATGGTTGTTATGATTATTATTACCAGCTGACCCGGCAAACATTGTTTTGCCATATAAATTATTTCTAGTATCAATGTAAAAAATTAGATAAAAACCTATTCTCAGGCCGTATTAGCTCCGTGTACTACCGACTACGTACCTAGTTTGGTCGCGTTACGTCAAACCCAGCCGACAGATCACAATTCATTGAATTGACAATATCCGACCAAATGAATAGCTCAGATGAAGCTTTTAATAAATTATTTAAGATAATAAGAACCCAATTTAACAATGTGTTTACCGCAGTAACGGTTAGAAACAATAATAAAAAAAATAATAAATTTACTAAATGGGCGACTGCAGGAATCAAAATAAGCAGGCAAAGATTGTATAATCTGTATGAAAAAAAATGCTTTAATAATAGTGCATTTAAAGAATACGTTAAAAACTATTCTAAAACTTTTAGAAAAGTTTGCAAAGCTGCTAATGCTATGTACATAAAGAAAAAGATTAACTACTTGGAAAGTAATAGCTGGTGAGACTGGAAACGTCACCTGTCGTAGCTCGGATTTTTAACTGTATTTTGAAAATAAAAATTACCAATAATATAGAAGTTGCGACGGCCTTTGAAAAGTTCTTTGCTGACATTCCGGTCTCAACTACGAAAAACTTGAACTCCTCACCTGCAGCTGCCGAAAAACTACTCAAAGATAGTGTAAAGGAATGTAATGTCAATTTTAAGTTTAAAGAGATTGACACCCAAAGACATTATTGATACTTTTAAATTATTAAACATTAAGAACACCACTGATCTTTGGGGTATGTCTACAAACATTATTAAATCAATAATTGACATCATAGCTCCTCATCTAGCAATGATTTTTAATAACTGTATAGAGAATGGTGTTTTTCCTGACTTAATGAAGCACAGCAAGGTTATACCTTTATTTAAGGCGGGAATTATGTCTGACCCGACAAATTACAGACCTATATCGATTCTACCGACCCTTAGCAAAATATTTGAAAAAAAAATTTTAAAACAGCTACTGCTACACTTTAATACAAATAATTTATTACATGAAAATCAATACGATTTTACTAAGGGTCGTTCCACAACGGATGCTGGTATAGGTCATCTATGTAGTATATTTGAAGCTTGGGAGGAATCGCAGGATGCCTTAGGTGTCTTCTGTGACCTCTCTAAGGCCTTCGACTGTGTCGAACACGCTACATTAATTAGTAAATTGCACCACTATGGCATAAGAGACTCAGCACTCAACCTTTTGATATCTTACCTCAAAAATAGGACTCAAAGGGTTGAAATTAATAATAAGAGATCTAATGGAACCAAAATAGAATTAGGTGTCCCACAGGGATCTATTTTGGGCCCATTTTTTTCTCATCTACATAAATGACCTACCTTATCTAGTTAAGGACAATGAAAATGAAATAGTACTTTTTGCTGATGACAGTTCACTTATTTTTAAAGTGAAGAGACAACAGTCTAATTACGACGAGGTAAACAGTACTCTTTCAAAAATAGTACATTTGTTTAATGTTAATAATTTACTTTTGAATTCTACGAAAACTAAATGTTTAAAGTTTACTTTGCCCAATGTACGGCAAGTTCAAACCAATGTACTATTAAATGATGAGAAAATGAATTTGGTGGACACTACTGTGTTTTATAGCAAATGACAGTGGGGTCCTCATATTGCTAAACTCGCAGATAGACTCAGTTCTGCAGCATATGCAGTCAGAAAGATTAGGGAAATTTCTGACGAAGACACTGCACGATTAGTATACTTTAGCTATTTTCACAGTAGAATGGCATATGGTATTCTTTTATGGGGAAACGCTGCCGATATAAATACTATTTTTGTGCTGCAGAAGCGAGCTATACGTTCGATTTACAAAATGTCTACATTTGAATCTTTGAGAGAAAAGTTTAAAGAAATTGGTATTATGACAGTAGCTTCTCAATACATTTTGGATAATGTATTATATGTTAGAAAAAAATATATGTAAATTTTAAAGCCAAAGGTGACATTCATTGTAGAAACACCAGAAATAAGCACAAGCTAGATTTGCCAGTGATCAGACTTAGTAAAGTCAGTAAATCTTTTAAAGGTCAATGTATACGCCTTTTCAATAAAAATCCCAGAAAACGTTCAAAATCGTTCCATTAATAAATTTAAGAAAGTAGTCAAAGAGCGTTTGTGTGCCAAAGCCTATTATAAGGTCAATGATTTCATAAACGATGGCACATCTTGGGAGTAGGATGACTGCTGGCAAGGCTACCTACACTATTGTATGACTTACAATTATGTATGTATCTTGACATTGTATATTTTAAGTATTTTTGTGGTTACAGCATTATAAATTTTATTTTAAAAGATTATTTTTTTTCTCACTTTTTTTGGTAAAAAAGTGGGCCCCGTGCGAGTTTCTTACGCCGGTTCTTCTCGCCGGGTTAGTTCCCGAACCGGTGGTAGGTACCAGTAATATCATCATCAAGTTCTGAAAGCATTTTTTAAAAATCTATTCAGAAATAAAACAATTTTTATTTTTATTTATTTATTTGACGTTGTTTTGTCAACTGCCTAGGAACCGACTTCTCTGATAGTACATTCGTAGGCCTGAGAATAGGTTTTTACTTTTTATCTACTTTTTATATTATTGATACTTACTAGAAATAATTTATATGGCAACGTTGTATATACTATCGGTTGAGACGTTTTGGAGGAGTTCGAGCAGAAACACTGTGATACGAGAATTTTATGTAATACTAGCTGTCCCGGCAAACGTTGCTTTGCCATAATATATTTGCCATATTATTTTATTGAAGTGACTAAATAAGTATGTCGCCATGGCAACGTCGATCGCTATCTCGTCGCACAAACAATGGTCGCCGTCAGTCTCAGGTTGTAATAATTTACTATTATTTATTCAACAAATGCACTTATCAATATATAAAGTACCCAGTAGCCGATTCTCAGACCTACTGAATGTGCATATAAAATTTGGTAAAAATCAGTAAAGCCGTTTCGGAGGAGTTCGTGGACTAACATTGTGACACGAGAATTTTATATATAAGAGATAAGATTAGAAGATAGACTGTATGTTATTTTCAACTAGTTGAGCAGAACTTCGTTTGTCGCAAGAGCAATTATTATAGATTATGCCGCATTATAAATTACTATCATAATATATTCTTTCCCGGGCTTTAAGGTATATCCATGGCAAATTACATAAAAATCTATATAGCAGTAGGCTGGATCTATATGCATCCGAACGAGCGGTTTGGCCGCTACGGATATTTGCGCGGATGCATATAACACAGCTCTAATTTAAAGGTTACATATACGCAGACTTACCTACGCAGTATTATACTAGATGGATGACATAATAACTACATTCATAAAGGAGAAGACGCATAACCTGACGGTCAAGAAATCTACTTTTCTTTAATCCTTTTCTCGATGACTCTATCTTTTTTCGTCTGACAAAAGGAGCATACGTTTTTACGCCGGTTTTCTATGAGAAGCCAGTAAGTGCCAAGTGGTACCTCTTTATTCTTTTGTTCATTATCTAACCTGCCCGTTTTAGTAATTAAAGTAAAAGTTATATATATTAAGGTCGACTACAGTAGCGCCAGCGACTTGCAATAGTAACGCAACGTGGCACAGTTAGTATACCTAGTAGGTAACTTGTCAAGGCCATATGAGACACCTACATCAAATAGGTGGTGCCTGATGGGACTGCCCTAATAGGAAAAGCATTTATATTAGTTGCTTGCAACTTTTGTTGAACAAACTTTCGATTGTCGCGCAGATTTTGTAATGAATCCTTTCCCGGAAGTCAAAGTTTCTACTTACAAAATGTTATCAAAAACGATTCAGCCTATTACGTCTGAGTAGGTCACAGACAGACTGATATACACACAATATTTTTACAATTAGATACTTACATAGTTAATACTTAATAACATGTATACTCGATAAATGAAAATATCGCGCAGGAACATTATAGATACTATACACTTTGATCTTAGCCAAAAGGCCGAGAAGCGAGCCCCACATATCCGCAGTGGGAGCCCCCATCCCCTGCGTCGAATGCGTCACAGCACAGCATTTCAATGCGTCAAAAAAAAAGGAACAGTATATATGTAAATTTTCCCGGGTTAAAAAGTATCCTTTGTCCTTTCTCGAAATTTAAAACTTATCTTCAGCAATTCAGCAAAATCGGTTCAGTGGTTTGGGCGTGAAGAGGTAACACCCGTAACAGACAGACAGACACACTTTCGCGTTTATAATACTAGTATAGATTAGTGTGGGTCTATAACTCTATAGTCTATAACCATCATTACAGTCAGTAGGCCAAAGATCCAGTTTATTCAAATAAAAATTGTATGTATAATATTATAATTATTTAACACATACATCCAAAAAATATACAATAAAAGATGTGAACATAATAATTACGCAGCGTCGTAAACATATTTTTTATCTGTTACAAAATATTTTAGAATTTATAACTTTCGATTGCACACACTTTTAACTTTTAACACTGTATTATTCAGTAACTCTGTCATCACAACATTGAAATTAAACTCACTTTTTACGTACATTAGTTTAATGCACACACGATGTGGCATTGTTTTGTTCTCGTAAGTTATTTGAAATCACTTTCATGAGTATGATTTAAGCGATTAGACTTGCATAACAATACACTCATCAACTTGGTTGAAACCTAGTTGACGGTGAGGTGAATGGTGATACGATCACGAATAATTACGATCCCTTTCCGATTTGATAAGGGTGATGACGTGATCTTAAAGATGATCTTCTGTATACATTTCTACTGTGACTCTACCTTAGATTAATTTTCATAATAGCTTATTAAGTGGCCTAAATAGCTTATTTATTTGTTTCACAGGTCGCCTAGATGTGAAATAGTCCGAGAGCGCCGAGCCTAGGCCAGAAGCCGCCGCCGATACAACGCCTTGAAATGGTCTGTTATACTGGTACTGATTAGGATACATATTATATTGTTGACTCGGGTAATTTGGAAAGTATTGATTCGGAAATTGCTGGAACTGTTGGTTCTGGCCAAAATTTCCGTGGTGGCCGTGGCCATGGTGGCCGTGGCCATGAGGGCCGTGGCCATGGTGGCCGTGGCCATGATGACCGTGGCCATGATGACCGTGGCCATGGTGGCCATAGCCTTGGCCATTGTAACCTTGATTTTGGCCGTATTGTGGTACGCATCCGATGTTGTAAATGTTCGTCACATATGTATTTCCGGGCGCGCCAAAGTGGCGCCCATAGCACGGATTTTGGTTCTGGTACTGTTGTTTTCGTCTTTTGTGGTGTCCTTTTCCCAACTCATCGTAATCTTCTTCGTCTATGTCGTGTAAATCCTTTCCCTCTTGACACACAACCAGGTGGATGGCGTGGAAAAAACATATAACCAGTATATATTTCTAAAAAGAAAGAGAACAAATTATAGACTTTTTACACAATTAATACGATTTGACCAGTGTCACAAAAAGTGTGATTTTAGATAGTTGTAAAATATGGTGTGCTGCCAGGTATATATTTTTATCTCGCGATAAAATAACAGTTGGAACTGTTTATCTACAAATCGCTTCTGTGTGACCATGAGTGCGAACTGCGAACTATCATTAGTCATTACCTACTTGAGATGTAGGCCGCTTAGCTTGAACCTAGATTCCTACGTTCAGGTTAGGTGTATTTAGTAATTACGATGTATGCTAGCTATGAAGTATCAAAGGATTTTCTTTTGTTTTCTGTTCGTTGGGACTAAGGGAACATTCCCCAACTTTTTGGAAACATTTTGAAAAATTGAAAATTAAAATATTTTCAAGTCGGAGGCGAACTCTATCGTAAAATAAAAATCTAGAGAACTTTTGCATCCTCGACCGTAATTAGGGTTGCCAGGCGGCCGGATAAAGCCGGACGGACACAGTCAAGTCTTTTGTCTGCGTGTCCGGCTAAAATTTAAGGGCTTTTGGAGGGCTTTGATTCTATAATTTTATAATATGAAAATTTTACACCTAACAGAATGTAATGTGTGAATGTCCGGCTAAGCTGACTGATTTATCCAGCTTTTCATTTTAACGACCTGACAAGTGGCAACCCTAAGCGCAATAAACCCGAGTTAAAAGTGCTTACAGGCGGTGTATTTCAGCTCCAAATGCCCCTAGGCGTGCATGTTGTATTGGCAGTTTGGAGTAAAAAAATATAATATAATCAGCAAAAACATGACCATAGGAAAAAACGTGCAATCAAAATATCGATTGTAATCGTCGTTTATAATTTTATTTTATTTATAAGTTTAAAATCATCAAAATGTAATTGAAATTGTTAGACATGAGTCGAATGTCGACTTCATACATCACTGTCAATTCCATACATTTTTGATCGGTGATTCTATAAAAAAGCGAATCTTGTAAGCACTATACGCTAATAGCTCAGGCTTCGCTCAAGTATATTGTCAGTAGCCAGTAGGGAATAGGTACTCATGTATTTTACTCGCTCAGGCCACATAGAAGAAAAATATTAACCACAGTGTTTTTAAATAATTAATTTGGTAAACATATCAGACACGAAAAATAACCCACATACGTTAGTTACTAACTTCGCAATGGCAACACAGTTTCACAACAAAAATCACTAAAAATATTGTGTGACATTCGCGTGGTTATAAAAATGTGATAAAAATATTTACCATTTTTGTATACGAATAGTATGAGAGGCCACGACGTAGCCAAAACACGACTGAGCTCCAAAAATCTACGCTAAGAAAGTGAAAGCCACGCGGAGGAGTATGGGGAACCCCATAATGAAACAATTGACAAATCTATTGCAAACGATGCCCTTCTAATAGGCGAAAGGTAGGAGACGTATTTCCAAGTTCTATAGATTATAAAAAGGGAACTAATTTTTTGATCAGTTGTTTAAATATTTGAGATGTTATTATGATCAGTTGAAAAAAATATTGAGCAGTTGTTTAATTTTCTAGCGGTTGGTTAATTATTGTGACTGTAAAACATGGATGAATGAGCGGTAAAAATGATGGAATGAGCAGTTCGATAAATGAATGAGCGGTAAAAATGATGGAACAAGCGATTCGATACCGACTTAACAGAAGGACTATTTAACTTAAAACCACAGATACGGCGCAGCCCCCCGCCAAAACAAAAACAAACACAATACAGAAAGTCCAAGAGTAGGTTAGGTTAGGTTAGAACTTAGACCACAACGGCAGAGGGAGCCGAGTGAGCGCAGCGAGCGTGCTGCGGCAGCAGCCGGCGACCGTCTTATACTTTCGCTTTATAAGGGCACGGAACTTTTCATGGGTGAGTTCGACTCGCACTTGGCTGATTTTATTATATTTTACCGCCTCATTGCTTAAAGAACTTCTTAGAATGAGATTTCTTACTGACAAATTCCGATTTGTTACTGCCCACACGTAACCGCTCATTCATTAATTTTTACTGACCATTTAATTATTTTACTGTTCAATAGTGTTTTCAATTATCCATTTCATTATTTTTTACTACTCATTTTTGTTTACTTTACTGCTTAGTTTTAACTGCTAAACTAGTTATTAATCCTTCAGGCCCCGCGCGAGCACCGGTGATCGCGACAACAATAGAATACAATAGCAATTCCTGGAAATTCCGACTGAAGTATACGTGCCATTTATAATATTTGACTTACCAAAACTGCAATTTACAACTGCTCCTTTAAATCAGTGCCTTATAAAAATAAATAAAGCTCTTCGCTAATTAAAGTTACCTTAGCGCCCGTGTAAAAGACGTTTATGTGTACATGTGCCGGTTCAGGTGACCTAGTATGAAGATTAGACACCATAATATTGGATCCGACCGTAAAATTCGTTCTGCATGAATCGTTTTTTTCGATCAAATATATTTTAAAATAATCTTTAGAACGTATAGAATGGATTAATGTTGGGTCGCCTTATCAAAAGTAGCCGCAAGTACCTCTAATTAAGTTTAATGTTCATGAGATAAATGCATTAATTTGAATGTATATTTTTTTTCAATAAATTTTACATCATTTGAAAGAAAATGATGTAACAAAATAAGGTATAAATGGTTGCCAGCTCCAAGTCGGCCGCAACCTAGGGTTGCCAGCCCTTAAACAGACATAGTTCTTCATCAAAATTGAAGCATCGATTTTTTTAATAATTTTGATACAAAATTAAAGTTTTATGCATTTTGTACATGAATATCCATGGTTGCCAGTTGCACGATAGCCACAAACTGGGGTTGCCATCACTTTTGTATATGACAAATGTTCAGGCCAACAATTATTATGCCTGGTAGGATTTGAGGACGTCGAGAACCCGCAAGATTGCTATTTTTATTTAACAGGCGTTTTTATTTTTATGCGTAGTGTTCTGTCATTTCTCAATGTTATTCCTTCTTAGTTCTTACTTTTCTATTGAATACACGCAAGTTTGTATTACGGGCTTTCATTTTGCTCAATTAGAGGTACTTGCGGCTACTTTTAACAAGGCAACCCAACATTAATCCATTCCATACATTCTAAAGATTATTTTAAAATATATTTGATCGAAAAAAACGATTCATGCAGGATTTTACGGTGGGATCTTAGGGCCAAGCCACACGTACCACAACCACACGATATCGCAACGACCAAATTTCGTCGAGCTGTGGTTACGTGTGAATGGTGTCGCTGCAGCATTTTGTGGTTGCGTTGTGGTTCCGACAAAATGACGACAGCCAATGGTTGCGATGTGGTTGCGACGTGGTTGCGTCGTGTGCAAGTCGAACTATTGTAGTTCGACTGCGGCCTTTATAGCGGAAACACGTCTTGCCCAAAGTCATGGATTTCGAAGAGGACACTTTATTGTTGCTATCCTTGCTATATGTATTATTTTTTTACTTTGTTTCTTTTTGAGTCTACATCAATTTTGGTGTAAGAGAATTCCACATAATTTCTTCAGACTGAAAGCTTAAAAATCAGTCTTTTCGAAGTGGCCTGGCCTTAAAAGATATTTTGTTTCCAACACTTCATTTTACGCAGAGTAGATAACACGTTTTGAATTCCCACTTTTCAAGAAAATTTTACCTTCCAGTACCAACTTTTACTACAGCTCTAATTAATTATGAAAACACAATATCTACTTATAAAAAACTTTGACTGATGATAGCTACCACTTTCGAGATTTTTCGCAAATAAAAATGTTGTTCGTTTTATCAAAATGAAGCTACTCACAAAAAATTAGCTTGATGGTAATCAAATAAAAATTGTTCTAGGGCTCCCGGACTATATTATTTCCACGCCTCGTTTAAATTTCTAAATTTAAACGAGGCGTGGATTTTTTTCTTTCTTTCTCGTTAAAGTTTCGCCCCCCTAAAGAAATTAATGAAAGGGGGAAGAGCGCGGGCGGCGTGTCGTTGCATCGACGCAAGGTTGTGGTTCCGATGTGGTTGCGACGTGGTTGCGACGTGGTTGCGATGTGGTCGGTAATTTACAAGTGGTCGACAACGACTGCAAAATGTGGTACGTGTGAATGGTCCAGTTCATTTACAATACGAAATATACGCCCGACCACGTCGTGTGTTTGTCGTGTGGTTGCGGTTGTCGTGTGGTTGTGGTACGTGTGGGTTGGCTCTTAGGATACCATGTATGTGCGACATCAGATTTTCCAGATATAAGAATTGGTCGTATTGTGAGTCATGACTCATGACACAATTTTTCGAGGCCGTTTTGAATAAATGTGATTGACATAACAATGATTTTAAGATAAAATGGTTACATTGTCACGAATTATTACAACTAGCCATTTGACCGAACTTCGCTCGGTATTCGATAAAACACGATTAAAATGACATTTTCCAAAAAATGATTCCTATTCGTAGATACATATTATAATAGAATAAAAGAAGCAAAACATTTGTACTACCCGTTCGCGCTAAGTTGGCCGCTGTCAACTGTCACGCGTTTATCGTTCTCTCATTCACTCACATACACTAACAGAACCGAGTGACTGAGAGAACGATAAACGCGTGACAGTTGACAGCGGCAAACTTAGCGCGAACGGGTAGTAAGCTTAATAAAGCACCTTACATTATGAAGAATTTGAGATTTCAGTCACACACAATTAGTACCTACGACCGCACATTGGAGACACGACTGTAGTTAGACAGTCTTGTTTCACATAGACAAGTCAGTCTTACGACACAATTAAAACAGATGTGTCTGTCACGTGGCGCACACCAAGTCAAAACTGTCTTGACTACGATGACGCAACGCATACAATTGTATAATATTAAACAGTAGAGAACGCCCGGACAGAGTAGACAGAATTATAGAGTATGCCGACTTAGAAGTTAGAAACTCTTAAATTTGACGTACATGACGAAAATCGCTAGGGTTGTTAACTTGTCACTACGAACAGATCTAGTTTCATCAAGCAATGTTAAATATATAATGCCTTGTTAAATCAGTTAATGGCCTGTTAGAGCTTTCGAGAGTTCCACCATGCCCTAATGTCACGTTAAATCACCTAACATGGTGTTAAATTTAATTCCTTCTGTGGAGGTCCGTTAATTTGGGATTAATTACTGCAACTATAGGTCTACCAGAATCTGATGGCAAAAAGCGGAAAAGTAAATTAACTCTACGGGGTAATTGGAATAAAACATTTTGATCCTTTTTTCCTTATAGCGGCTGATTCTGTGTGTGAAACATGCAAATAATATTTAAATTTATCCAATGATCAAGGATATTTTTCGACGACCTCTGTGGCTCAATGGGTAGAGTATGTGGCAGGGGCAGCTCAAGCCGGGGTTCGCGGGTTCGAATCCCGCCGACGGAACAAAAAGTTTTTCAGTGTTCCTGGGTCATGGATGTGTATTAAATATGTGTATCATATAATAAAAATCTTAAATATATGTATAATATAAAAGTATTAAATATAATATTTCCGTTGTCTGGTACCCGTAACACAAGTGCTTCAGGTAGTTAGTACGGGGCCAGATTGACGTGGTGTGAAGCGTCCATAGATATTATTATTATTACTAGCTGTCCCAGCAAACGTTGTTTTGCCATATAATGTATTATATTTTCGCCCACTATGGTATTATTCTATTATAAAAAAAGGTTCACCCATATTATTTTATTGAAGTGACTAAGTAAGTATGTCACCATGGCAACGTCCATAGCTATTCCGTAGCATGTAAACAATGGTCGCCGTCAGTCTCGAGTTGTAATAATTTACTATAATTATTTATTCAACAAATGCACTTATCGATATAAAAAGTAACCGATTCTCAGACCCACTGAATATTTGGTAAAAATCAGTAAAGCCGTTTCGGAGGAGTACCTACGCTATCTAACATTGTGACACGAGAATTTTATATATTAAGATCACGGATTTAAAAAAAAATACGGATGTAACCTTGTCTAATCCCGAGTGAAGCATAGTAATGGCCGCCCGTGTAGGATGTGTGCGTGTCATTGGCGCCGTCACTCTATGTACATAGACTATGTACATGACAGCGGGTTGTAGTACCTAGTTGCGTGTGTGAGTGTCGGTCACGTGTACAATAAACGAAATTGTGACGAAAATTGTCGTACCTTGCATGCTTCACCTCTTTATAGTGTAATGCTCCATCCGTATTTTTTTTTAATCCGTGATTAAGATTAGATTATTATTTTTTGAAAATCTGGGGTCAAAATTTGCCATCATATACTGGTAGACCTATACAAACTCGCAACATATAAATTACCCGTAGGTATTAGAGATCAACTACGATAACATGGCGCGCCCCCCCAAAATTCAAAACGTTTGAAGTGCGTTGTCTTGCGCGGTAGGCTAGTAAATTTATGATCAGTTGACCAACAAATCTTGGTAATAAGTGACATTAACTGAAATATTGCGTGTACTGTGATTGGTTGAATACTTACTACATACAAACTCTTTCATAAGGATGTGACTACACTCATTGAAACAGTCATATTTGGAGGGGCGCGCCATGTTATCGTAGTTGATCTCTACCATATAATTTTACCATCGAAAAAATTGATAGTATCTAGGCAGTTGACGGTGCTACGACGTTTGGTCGGATTATTTCAAATCAATGATTAGCTAATAGATAGCTATTTATGGATAGATATTTAGTTATGGACATAGGTCCACACTATGCAGTATGCACTTTCGTCTTTAATTTTCGTCATCTTCTTTCCTTCAAGTTTCGTTTTGGCGCATTCAATAATTGAATGCGTCAACGAACTGTTTATTGACGATATTTTTTAAATTGGCAAGTTACGATCGCATGTTTTCGGCTAATCTCAGTGCAACGCGAGGTTTTTCAGTGAGTAAAAGTCCGTCGCTCCTCTGATAAGAGAAGTTACATTTTTGCTTATGTGGGGATACCTGCAGACCCGTGATTTAACGTATGTACTTTTTTCACATTGGTTATATGTTTATTTGTTTGTTTTTTTAATTGTCTATGTATAAATGGAGAATTTGTTGCCGACTAACAGAAAATCAAATTGCTCAAATCATATTATGCAATTTAATGTCTCTGAAAGTTTTTGGAAACATTTTGAAAGAGGTAGCTAGACCTAGTGCACCAAAAATGAGGCGAAGATGCTATTATTGTCCCAGAACTAATTATCATTGCCCGTAAGCCTTATTATAAAACTATTTGCAAGTCTCATTCAGTAAAATTATTTATTACTTACCTAGCTTACTCAAGGAATAATTTTAGTTTAGGGTCGTACTTTTCAAGGATTGTCAATTATTTTTCTGTAAATTTTAGTGTTAATTTTTATTTTGATTATTTATTTCTAAGTCTTATTTTATGAGAAAAAAACAATGAGTTAGTCAGAAGTAGACATTTTTGTTGAATTTTAGTACATTAAACATGTGCCCTACAAATTCTATGCACGAGATTGGTTAGTTCATAAAAATGTTCTTTACTGTCTAAATAATGGTTAGTTTATTATTAATAAATGCTTTTCATAAATAAAATAATATCTATTCTTATAATATAAAACGGGTTTTAAAAATTATTAAACCATTCTGAATTTATACGTATATTTATATTGGGGTACCTCTAGACTAGGGTTACCAACTATACTGTTTTAAACAGTATTATACTGTTTTTCACTCAATTATACTTTTAACTGTTGAACAAAAATAAAGTATACAATATACTGTTTTCAGCATCAACATGCAAACACATTAGTAATATAACGCATTTACAAAACAGACGACTTGGCAGCATGGGCTTAGATCCCTTTGCCTTTCCCGTATAATGGACAATTATTTAAAAAAAAGACTGTCACTCATTGTCATGCGATTCATGCGATTGCGCGTTTTCGGAACCTAACCTAATTAATATAAAGACTTCAGTCAGACCTGGCTTTCTTTAATAAGCTGTTTGTCATTAAAGTCTTCAGTCGCATTTGATGATTTTGAGAAAATTATAGATAATCTAAATTTGTACAGACTAAATATTGGCATGGATGATTTATATTCTGAATTAACAAATTTCAAAGTCATTTATGAAAAAATATCAGAAGACAAAGATTTTCTTGAAATGAGTACTGGCCAAAAATGGAGCTATTTGTTAGTGAGCGCTTCAGAAGAATTTAAAAACATAACTAAAATTGTCTCATATCTACTTTCTGTTCCTGCCACCTCAGCATTTACTGAAAGAGTTTTTTCAGTAATGAATGCTAAGTGGCGGGAGGACAGAAATAGAGCATCAATTAATTTAATTAAGAATGAGCTACAAATTTACTTTAATTTAAGCTATAGTTGTGGTGAAGCGTATGATATTTTTAAAAATGATGATAAATTATTGAGCTGTGCGAGGAGTACTAAAAAATATATGTTTAAAATAAATAAAAAATAAAAATACTTTTCATATGTCTGAAATACTGTTTAATTTTCTTCGTAAACCTAAATATACTTTATTTCTTGAAAAAAAAGTTGGTAACCCTACTCTAGACCCCACGCGTGACGGAATGTTACCCAAAACAACGCGTGTACTTAAAGGTTAATACAAAGCGAAAGTTTTAGACACGGTCAGAGGCATGCATCGCGGGCATGCCTCACGTTCGCTGTTGACTGCGCTATATAGGCCTAACGCATCCCCTCTTGGCTAAAGGGCCTGGACTTGAAAATGAAACAATAATAATATTATTATTATGATAATATTTGATTCTTGGAAACTTAATAATCTGGCAGAAGCCCTAGCTTACGGAATGCGTAATATAATATTATGGCGTGCATCGCTACAACATAAATGCTGAAATTCCGCACATTACGACTCAACGTAGAACTCAACAATATTTTTTACATATAAAATAAAGCTTGGCTCCATCTTGGCTCACACTAATTATTATTATTATAACCTTTAATAATATTATTTGCCAACTTTTATCTCGTAAATTTGAACTCCTTTGAAACGGCTCGACCGATTTTCGTGAATCTTAGCGAGCCTATCGGCTAGGGTTGAGAATCGGACAGCATATTCTACTTTTTAGATTGATAAGTGCATTTGTTGAATAATAGTAAAGTAAATTATTACAACTCGACAATGACAGCGACCATTGTTTGTCATAGACGTGTGATTGAATGGCGTTGTTCAAAGGTCTGTTAGATTGAACGGCTATTTAAACCAGTTGGCTGCTACATAATATTATATCTATTGTGATAATAGTATATTAGGATTATATTTCAGTTTTCAACGATCGCGATACTAATAATAATAGGGAGGCCAATAGAGAATTTCGCGACATGTTCGAACGTGTCAAATTACGCTTGTAGAGGCTTCCTACATGTCTCTAGTATCATAGTATAAATTCAGATTTCTTAGTTGGTACTTGGTGGATTAAAAAAAGGTATTTTCAAGTAAGTATTGAAATATTATACCTATTCGGATCGGTCAGATTAAAATTTGAAGAAATAAAGCCTCAGATTTGTTGAAGAAAAGGAGTTTGACAGATAATGTATGGAGATTATTAAAAAATTTTGAATTAATTACATTTAAGTAATTAATGTTCTTGTGTATAATATAACAAGCAATTTTAATGTATTTTCATTTGAATAACTTATTCATATTTTATGGGACTTATCACTTACCTCATGTCTGTAATACTGCCACTGATATGGAAAACGTCGACCTTTTCTTTCTTCATGTTGCTGAAAAAAAAAAAAAATTCAGACACAACTGTTCCAACTTCAAATAATCTGTTTCGACTGGTTAACCACTTATGATTTATCTAACCGATCGGTCTTAGAATTTAGATCAAACTATCTCTTATCTTTTATCACGAAAAGGCCTCCTTAACCTAAGAAAATGTTTTGTTATTATAGTAGACCTTACATTTAAGGGCCTTCCTTACGGAGATTCCGTAATTTACCGTATTTAGAGCCTTATCCATACTTCCATACTAATATTATAAATGCGAAAGTCTGTCTGTCTGTCTGTCTGTCTGTCTGTCTGACTGTCTGTCTATCTGTTACCTCTTCACGCTCGAACCGCTGAACAGATTTTGCTGAAATTTGGCATGGAGATTCTTTGAGTCCCGAGAAAGAACTTAGGATAGTTTTTATCCCGGAAAAATGTACGGTTCCCGCGCGATAAACGAATTTTGGTGCAACGAAGTTGCGGGCGTCATCTAGTAAACTCATAATTTGAAAGCTACAAAGTTATAATAAAAATACAGCAATAATCTTCAGTATATCAGTATTCCTGTCCACGTTTTAAGTTTTGTATTTTTGTTTACTATACTCATGATATCAGCTTCCAAAGTAAAACCAATTTATTAAAATTCAAGCATACATTCAGCATCTCCTTAGTATTTATAAATTACTTTTATTTGAAACACACGCCAATAGATCGACAATATCATAAACTAAATATTCCACGTTATTTTTTTTTAGATCAATTTTGAACTAAGTTAAGTAAAAAAAATAGGGTTTTGGTGCGATCTCGGTAACGCGGCAAATGTATGGTCAAGGTCGTTTACTCAGGGGACGGCCTTAATTTAATTAGCGAATACAGCTGGTGTGTTTAAAATGTGATAATACGAAGAATGTTAAACTTGGATGTGTTGATGTTTGTTACGTCTCGGCAAAAAGAACTACTATTCTGTACTCGGCGAAACATGGCGGTAGCGGTCCAATGACCGCTACCACAAGTTTTTGACAGGGAGTCAATACTCCCTGTCAAAAACTTGTCATTTTCTATAAAAAGCCGCGATTGACAACATCTGACACCTCACTGTAAGAGCTACCGCACACCTGAGACATGACTGTCTTAAGACAGACTATCGCCTAATAAAATGCACTAGATGCACACATTTGAGACAAGACGTCTCATAGACAAAGTTGTCTAATGCGCCCCGCGACAAGTCTGACTAACGACAGTCGGCTTCCCTTTGAAGTGTATGCGAGCGCGCACATCTACGACAAAACTGTCTAGCCACAATAGACATAACTACCAGTAGTTCGACTCAAGGCTCGGAAACCTGGTTTATCTTCGCGATCCTGTTCGTTAGAAACGCCATACATTTCCAAAAGAGCGTTTTCAAGAGTGTTTGGCATATTGGCTATTAGATGGTGCACTAGAAAGGGATAGAAGATATCACTCCACTAGCTACTTTCCGCGAGAAATTAACCAGGTAATTTCAGCAGCAATACCGCTCGCATCTCTATTTCGCTCCGAACGAACACTTATCCAAAAACCTGGTTATAGAGCGTTTTAACCTGGTTAAAATAATACCGGTTCCGAGAGTTACTTTCCGCGAGAAATTAACCAGTTACAAGGTTAATTTCAGAAGCAATACCGCTCGCATCTCTATTTCGCTCCGAAAAAACACTTATCCAAAAACCTGGTTATAGAGCGTTTTAACCTGTTTAAAAAAATACCGGTTCCGAGAGATACTTTCCGTGAGAAATTAACCAGGTTAATTTCAGAAGCAATACCGCTCGCATCTCTATTTTGCTCCGAATGAGCACTTATCCAAAAACCTGGTTATAGAGCGTTTTAACCTGGTTAAAAAAGTACCGGTTCCGAGCTCTGGACTTTGACTGCAAAGAGACGGACAGGTTTCAAATTTCAATATATTATGTCAAATTCGTCGGGTTTCACTAAGATTATGAATCGAATGTGCCTCGCGCTAGCCGATATAATTTATTTTTACATACAGTTTATAGATTTCAAAATTAGATTCTGACAATTTTAATCACAATAATATGTGCCAAAACATAAACAATAATACGACCAAAAAGAGAAACACGTCCAGAGATCCAAGTATTATCTTTCCCGTCGAGTCTTTCTCGTTTATTTTTGAAGTTATGTTTATCCGAATGAGAACTTTTCTATCTATATCTATAAAATCTTTCAGAACTGTTCGCAATAGACGCGAAATGCACTCGGTTTTAATTTTATTAATATACAACTTGTTATTTGAAATACCTAAGTTGTAAATATAAATTATTTCAAATTGACGTGTTTCACATCCCGTTTCTAACGTGTTTAACATGTTTAGAGCTAATTTCACTAACCTCTTTTTGTTAAATCCTAACAAGGCATTACTTAACGGACCTTAGAAAATTAAACAGCCTGTTAAAATACTTATGTCCCACAGTAAAAATTTTACAGAAGATTAGTAAATGCAATGTTAAGTGAACAACGAGTGAACAACTATCAATTCGTTCATTCTTGTTATAAGGCGACGAAATTGCAATGTACAAGTTTAATACGACATGTTTGCTGCAATGTATCACTTTCTTCCATATTCGTTTAATAGTAGATAATGCGACCAAATAAAAATATCACTGATCGCATACATTTATTACGCTATAATAGTTCTTCTTCATTTACCAGGATAATAATTATTATCTGTCAAAGCTGAAAAAATGAATCATATTACAAACTTTTATTTACATATTTTGGTTTGGTAATTTTGATTCAAGTTAGTATATTTGCAATGTCAAGGAAAATCCGAGGGCTGAATTTTTGACAAAGTGAAAATAAGTAATTATTCATAACTATGAAAAATAATTAATAATAAGGACGTAGCGCCGGAAACATAGCGGAAACTCTCAAAAGTCAAAAAAGATTCTTTTATTTATATTGCATATTATTGTCTTTGAAAGATGTTGTATTGACTTATATAGGTAACAGCCTGTTATATATTAAACGGACCTCCACAGTAGGAACTAAATTTAACACCATGTTAGGTGATTTAACGTGACATTAGGGCATGGTGGAACGCTCGAAAGTTCTAACAGGCCATTAACTGATTTAACAAGGCATTATTTATTTAACATTGCTTGATGAAACTAGGTCTTAAGCTCGTAGTGATAAGTTAACAACCCTAGCGATTTTCGTCATATACGTCAAATTTAATAATTTCTAACTTCTAAGTCGGCATACTCTATAATTCTGTGTACTCTGTCCGGGCGTTCTCTACTGTTTAATATTTTACAATTGTATGCGTTGCGTCATCGTAGTCAAGACAGTTTTGACTTGGTGTGCGCCACGTGACAGACACGTCTGTTTTAATTGTGTCCTAAGACTGACTTGTCTATGTGAAACAAGACTGTCTAACTACAGTCGTGTCTCCAATGTGCGGTCGCACTAAATCGCGGTTTATATAGAAAATGACAAGTTTTTGACAGGTTACAATGACCGCTACCGAGTACCGCCATGTTTCGCCGAGTACAGTATAGGCCAATTTTGGTGAAATTTGGTATGATAGTAGCAAATACACTTTGTAGCAAAAGAAGAGCTGTACATTTGCTATCCTAGTGAAAAAATATAGTTTTTCCATGGGATAAACTATTAACACAGGTACAGTCGCGTGCAAGAGCTAGTAATAATGGCCGGTTTACAATCATTGTCCATAGGTATGGAAGATTTAAATATTTGAATTACCACGCTAACTACAAAATATTTTTTCTTTTACAAAATCACTGCATATCAAGTTTTTCATTATTATTTGTAAAATATCCATAGTTCCATAATATCCGTACTAATATTATTACTGTCTGTCTGTCTGGCGCAAAGTGCTATTGTTTGTTATTGTTTTTTTTTTTTATATAAGGTAATCTGATCTTAATAAATAATAAGTATTTAGTGTTTTATTTATTTATATATAATTTAAATACAATACTACTAGTTGATGCCCGCAACTATGTTGCGCCAGACAGACAGACAATAATAATAATAGTACGGATAGTATGGAAGTATGGATATTTTATAAATAATAATGATAAACACGTTATGCAGTGATTTAGTAAAAGAAAAAATATTTTGTACCTTGTACACGTGGTAATTCAAATATTTAAATATTCCATACCTATGGACAATTAATCAATCAAGAACAGATCAAGAAAAACGAATAGCATATCAGCCACGGCGCGAATTTCGCGTTATGGACTTTTTGTGATTGCCAGAACGCGTCGTGGCTCTAATGAAAACTGCCAAAGGTGCGCCGAAGACGCCCTCTATAGGTTAGTGAACCACATCAGAAAGAAGAGAGAGAAGGAGAAAATTTCTGTTGTGGTATCGCTGGACGCATACTAGGAGGCCTTCAACAATGCTTGGTGGCCAGCTGTAAAGGTTCGGTTAGCTGAAGTTAGGTGTCTGAGGAACCTGAGGTAGGTGATCAGCGTATGGGCGCCGGCAGAAATAATTTCCAATGGGTGCAGATTTTAGTTTTATTTCTTTTCTTTTTACTTTTTACGAACAACAGTGACTGTCTATTTATGTCAACAGAATACATTTAGTGCCGAAACATTACGAACTATCCTTGTACGGCATGGTAATAGGGTTACAAAATGCTTTTTATTTCAATAATTCCTGTTGATCCCGAGATTCTCAAGGGGTGCAAGTGCACCACCTGGCACCCCCCTGCCGGCGCCCATGGATCAGCGGCTACCTGAGTGGAAGGAGTGTGAAAGTGAGATGTGCAGGAGTGGTAGTGTGCAGTAGGCAGAAATGTATTTACTCGAATAATCATGTAATATTCGTTTATCGTCAAATCGTTTTGACATAATAGCCTATTGCCCAGTTTTTGATGTAAAATACAATTTTAAGTATTGTTGTGGAATAAACACATAATTTTTTATATATTTGTAAATATCCATAGGAAAATTCTGGAAAAAATTCACATGATGTATTTTGACTTCTAGATGCCAAAAAACGCATAACAGCAAAAACCCCACAATAGCACATTGTCCGATTATTCGGTGGGGGCGTCGATATATACTTAATTGGAATCTCGGAATCGGCTCCAACGATTTTCATGAAATATAATATTTAAGGGGTTTCGGGGGCGATAAATCGATCTAGCTAGGAATCATTTTTAGAAAATGTAATTTTATTCATGTTTTATCGAATACCGAGCGAAACTCGGTCAAATAGCTAGTATTATATTATATAGCATAAGTGATAAACAGATAAACGCAACAATGCTGTAAAGATTTAACATAGAAAAATATACATTTAAGTTTTAACTCCAAGCGAAAACTAGCTAGGTATCAGTTAAAACTTCGTAAGCGTGAAAAGCTATTATCTCCTCGTAGGACCACTAAGTAGCGTCACTCGTTTCGTTTAACAAATATTATATATAAAAAAAACCAGAAGAATAATAAAGGACAGTAACATTGGGATTGTCTTAATATTATATTCAGCCGTAAGTCAAATTTAATTAATTATACTAACAAACTTAAAAACAAGGAAATAAAAATCAAAAATTCTATGAAGGACCTCGGAATTATAGTGGATTCTATATAAATTAATATTTGATGATGATGTAAATTACATTGTAAACAAAGCCTCTAAAGCACTTGGATTCGTTACCAGATCAAGTACTAATTTTAAATCTATTAAGGCCATCAAAATTTTATATTGTTCATATGTACAAAGCATCCTGGAATATGGTTCCGAGGTTTGGAATCCTTCCTATGACATATACAAAAATAGAATTGAATCAATCCAGAAACGCTTTCTAAGGTTTTTTCAGTTTAAGTGCTACCTTAACCTTCCTAATTATGAGGAAAGGTGTAAAAGATTTCACTTCCTTCCTTTATGTTATCGCAGAGACATTTCAGATCTAGTTTATTTATGTAAGATTATTAACAATGCCATTGATGCCCCTGATTCATTATCAAAATTTAATTTCAATGTTGCCGGTAGATATTTTCGTAATTATTTACAGTTTCATGTCCCACCCTATAAAACGTTTTACCGCCGTAACGCATTTGTGTGCAGAGCTGCAGCTGCACATTTTAATAGGTTTTACTTAGGTAGAAATATTGAAGACATTTTTAGAATAAAGACATTCGAGATTTGTAGGCTTTTATCAAATGAGTTTTTTAAAATTGAAAAATGAAAATTGTTATATTTTTGGTACTGAGTGGTTATAAATTATAATGAGTAATTAGTGCGCCTTGTGAGTGATCATTGTTCTTAAATTTAGCTATATTGTTTGTTGTTACTGACTGTTGAGTGTTGTTGCTTATTTCGCTTATTTCTCATGTTCGAGTTACAACTGTGCATGTTACATAATATGAATGCTTACTTTTTTTTGTTACTTAAATGTGAAAACTTTATAATTGGCTTTATGTTTCTATAATTGTTATCTTAGTGAATTTTTGAAAAGCTGTTAGTTTTCAGAATAAAATAAAAAAAAATAAAATAAAATAAAATTATATAGGTATGTTTCGACACTCCTAAACAAATTTATTAGCAAAATTAATAACGCGTAAAGAAATGCAGAGGCACAGAATTGTTATAGCGGCAAGAGAAATACATAATCTCTGAAAATTTCAACTCTCTAGCTATTATCGTTCTTGAGTTACAGCCTGGAGACAGACAGACGGACATACAGAAGGACAGACAGACGGACAGACAGACGGACAGACAGACGGACAAACAGACGAACAGACAGATGGACAGACAGACGGTCAGAAAGACGGACAGACATCAAAATCTCAGTAACATGGTCCCGTTTTTACCCATTGGGTGCGAAACCCTAAAAAACACTTTTGAAAATCGGCCAATTTTAGAAGCTCATAGCGAGGCAATGATTGGAGATAGGTAGAAAGTGTAAAGGACGAAGTTGTAGAGAATTTAATTAGCTTTTATTATGTAAGTAGCTATTGCCCGCGACTTCGTCCGCGTTAACATAGTATAATAACAAAGATAGATTTTTCACAGTTTTCCCCTTTTTGTGGATCCTATAAAGGGTAAAAACGGGACCCTATTTAAGCAAACGTCAAACGCAAACGTCAATAAACTTTCATATTTCTAACATAAGAAATGACGGACTTTCATTTAAACTTTCAACCCCAATTTCACCCCCTTGGGGGTGGAATTTCCAAAAATGCTTAAACACGTATCCAATCATTTTTAATCAGTAGCCCAAACATAAAATTTCATGTTTCTAACTCAAGAAATAACGGACTTTCATTCAAACTTTCAACCCCAATTTCACCTCCTTGGGGGTAGAATTTCCAAAAACGCTTAAATACGTATCCATTCATTTTTAATCAGTAACCCAAAAATAAAGTTTCATGTTTCTAACTTAAGAAATGACTGACTTTCATTCAAACTTTCAACCCCTATTTCAATATTTAATAAAACAACCCTACTCACCGAATTTCGTGGCTGTAACTTTAATAGTTTTTGCTCAGCGATGATGAATCAGTCAGTCAGTCAGTCAGTACATGTAATTTTATTAGTATAGATAGAAGAGAATTTCGTACGAAGCACCGTTTTTGATGAGTAAGCAAAAAACCAATAAACGGGACCTTCTTTGCAACCCCCCCCCCCCCTCGGGCTCACCTCGGAGGGGTCAGGACTTTTAGTATGTTTATCTCCTAACTACTACCAAAGTTAAAATTTCTAAAGTCGCAGACCCCCATTTTGGGCATTCGTTTACTAAGGTACGAGCTGTCGGTATTCGATAAAACACGAATAAAATGACATTTTCTAATAATGATTTGTAGATCGATTTATCGCCCCCGAAACCCCCTATATACTAAATTTCATGAAAATCGTTGGAGCCGATTCCGAGATTGCAATTATATACTTATATGTATATACATAATATTATATAAGTATAATATATGTTACGCTCAAAGACCGAAATCGCTCAGTGAGCGAAAAAAAGCTCACAACGCGTTGTGGTCACAGTGAAACAGCCACGACGCGAATTTCGCGTCGTGGCTCTAATGAAAACGGCCACGACGCGTTCTGGCAATCACAAAAAGGCCATAAAGCGAAATTCGTGTCGTGGCTAATATGCTATTCATTTTTAGGGTTCCGTACCCAAAGGGTAAAAACGGGACCCTATTACTAAGACTTCGTTGTCTGTCCGTCTGTCCGTCTGTCCGTCTGTCCGTCTGTCCGTCTGTCTGTCACCAGGCTGTAACTCGAGAACGGTAATAGCTAGAGAGTTGAAATTTTCACAGAATGTGTATATCTGTTGCCGCTATAACAACAAATACTAAAAACAAAATAAAATTATTATCTAAGGGGGGGCTCCCATACAAGAAACGTGATTTTTGGGCCTTTTTTGCTCTATATTAATAATGGCAACAGGTAGGTACTTGGCTTTTTCACAAAATCCTTACTTATAGGTGTACTTTAATATTTAATAATAATATTAAAATAAAATAAAAAATTAAGGGGGGCTCCCATACAAAAAACACAATTTTTGGCCCAATTTTGCTCTATAATGGTACGGAACCCTTCGTGCGCGAGTCCCACTCGCACTTGGCCGATTATTCTTGATTGATTAATCATCCATAGGTATGGAAGATTATTTTATTTTTATTTATTTTATTATATTTGGAAAACTTACAGCATACTAACAATAACATTAATTATTTAAATAAGAATTTTGAATGCCAATTACAAGTTTCCACTTATAAAGTAATTATAAATAAATAGTATAAAACTATGGATATTTTATAAATAATAATGATAAACACGTTATGCAGTGATTTAGTAAAAGAAAAAACATTTTGTAGTACGCGTGGTAATTTAAATATTTAAATCTTCCATACCTATGGATGATTAATCAATCAAGAACAAATCAAGAAAAACGAATAGCATATCAGCCACGACACGAATTTCGCGTTATGGCCTTTTTGTGATTGCCAGAAGGCGTCGTGGCCGTTTTCATTAGAGCCACGACGCGAAATTCGGGTCGTGGCTGTTTCACTGTGACCACAACGCGTTGTGAGATATTTTTTCGCTCACTGAGCGATTTCGGTCTTTGAGCATAACATATACAAGAATTGCTCGTATAAAGATATAAGATAAGATATAGCAATATTGACAGAATCGTTGTCAAAAGTGGAACAAAACTTTTTGTGTACTGTCTATGCTGGTGCTGCACTCTAAAGTGTATCGTCAAAATATTGAAGTAATATAATATTTTATTTCACCCACGCCTTCGTGTAGGATTGCAAATTCTCTGCGTCGCCAGTTAACTCGCAAAGGTCGGTGGGAGGAAAAGCAATGAGTAGGTACAGAATAACCTGATAATTAAGGTCAGGTCGGTCAAATATAAAGAACCAATGTATTTTCATTCAAAGAGGCGATGACCGTCTTTGTATCATATTATGTAGTGTCATATCGTCCTTAACGCGTCTTTGTCGTGTTTTTGTACCTAATACGTCAATCATATTGTTGACTATAATGTATATCTTATTACAGAGGAAGAAAAAGTGTCGTCTAGGCTCAATCAAAATTGGAGTGGTACGACGCAGTGATGAAAAAAAAATACAAATAGCGCGCTAATCCCTCAAATTTCTTAATTTCTATTGCTTTAATACAGCCTTTCCCAAAGTGGGCGATAACGCCCCCTTGTGGGCGCTGAAGGTCAAAAGGGGGGCTCTGGCTACTTGGTTCCAAGTACAAAAATGGGGAAGCTGTGTAGAGGCTTGGGTGATGATTTGTAATTTATTTCATCTGGATGCGTTTTAAATTGAAACAATAGGTGGCGTTAAAACATATGTTCTCAAAGTGGGCAGTAGACAAAATTAATATAAGTTTGAGAACCCGTTACTTTAAGGCGCTATATCGAAAGTAATTTTACCGCAAGGGCAATTTTATATTTAATTTGTATGACTATAAAGTCGTGAATACGCTGCGGCCAGAAGCTATGGGCTCGCTCGGAAAACATGCGAAAAAACGTAATTATAATCATTTAAAAAATAACTAGGAGCATTTAAGCATTCTATACGATTTTGAGTTGCAAGGGTGTCTATCAATTAGACTAATTTCCTACAATACATCTATTTTCGTTTAAAAATAGTCTTCAAATTTCGTATTCTTAAGAGGTCATTTCGAAAATTAAATGTATCGAGGCAAAATATATTAATCGTGTTTCCAGTTCTTCTCGAGCCTAGATAAGGCTATGAAGATATGTATATCTCATTACCAGATTTGTAACATTTCTGAGGGTCCTATAGTATTACGTCAAAAAGGACAGTTATTTCAATATTGCGCCTTAATACATCGCCAAGTTGCACTTTGTTTTGTCTCGTTTTGGTGTCAGCTAACCCTAAATTCACAATACCGTGGCAACACTATCAATAAATATAAGATTAAAATACTTGTTAAAATTAAAATCAAGACTATACGGGTAATTATCAAGAAATTTCGAAATTCGGTGATCTTAAAATTACAAAAATTATTGAAATAATTTGATACTTGTTATGTGAATTTTTGATAGTACTAATGTTATAATAATATAATTATGTGGTGGTCCCCCATAATTATCGCTTCATTGAATTTATCTATACAATCCACATGCAATACACCATTAAATTTGATGAGGGAATGATGGTGAGGGAATGACGAATTTTAACTAAAACTACAAAAACACTGGCACATAACCTCTATTTACTTGTTCCATTTCGGATAAACATTTTACTCCCAAAAACGCATTAAAAAGACAAATTATCTACATATATACTAAAATGCTTAATACATACATACATGTGACGTGAGGTTATGATCGCCATAAATGTAACTCTTAGAGCTACCGCACACCTGAGACACGACTGTCTTAAGACAGACTATCGCATAATAAAATGCACTAGATTCGCACATTTGAGACAAAACGTCTATTAGACAAAGTTGTCTAATGCGCCCCGCGACAAGTCTAACGACAGTCGGCTTCCCTTTGAAGTGTATGCGAGCGCCCACATCTACGACAAAACTGTCTAGCCACAATAGACATAACTACCAGTAGTTCGACTCAGGGCTCGGAAACCTGGTTAATCTTCGCGATCCTGTTCGTTAGAAACACCATACATTTCCAAAAGAGCGTTTTCATTTCGATTCCGCTCTGAACGGACCGAAGTTATTTCTGGTTTAATTAAATTGCTCACTGCTCAAAATACCGGTTAGAATCGTTCGCGGTTATGTTCGCCCCGCCCACTCACACACCACGACCATCACCCATTGTCCACACATAAACAAGTTATGGCCTATTGTCTATTAGATGGTGCACTAGAAAGGGATAGAAGATATCACTCCACTAGTTACTTTCCGCGAGAAATTAACCAGGTAATTTCAGAAGCAATACCGCTCGCATCTCTATTTCGCTCCGAACGAACACTCATCCAAAAACCTGGTTATAGAGCGTTTTAACCTGTTTAAAAAAATACCGGTTCCGAGAGATACTTTCCGCGAGAAATGAACCAGGATAATTTCAGAAACAATACCGCTCGCATCTCTATTTCGCTCTGAACGAGCACTTATCCGAAAACCTGGTTAAGCGTTTTAACCTGGTTAAAAAAGTACCGGTTCCGAGCTCTGGACTTCGACTGCAAAGAGACGGACAGGTTTTAATATATTATGTCAAATTCGTCGGGTTTCACTAAGATTATTAATGTAATGTGCCTCGCGCTGGCTGATATAATTTAATTTTAAATACTTACAGATTTCAAAATTAGATTTGGACAATTTGAATCACATGTGCCAAAACATAAACAATAATAAGACCAAAAAGAGAAACACGTCCAGCGATCCAAGTACTATCTTTCCCGTCGAGTCTTTCCCGTTTATTTTTGAAGTTATTTTTATCCGAATGAGAACTTTTCTATCTATATCTATAAAATATTTCAGAACTGCTCGCAATAGACGCAAAATGCACTCGGTTTTAATTATATTAATCTACAACTTGTTATTTGAAATACCTGTTGTTTAAAATATACATTATTTCAAATTGACGTGTTTCTAACGTGTTTAACATGTTTAACATCCCAGAGAAATACAGTAATAGGAAACCCTAATGCCTGTAATATAGTTTTAAGTTCGTATTGACAAGTTAACAACCCTAGCGATTTTCGTCATATACGTTAAATTCAAGAATTTCTAACTTCTAAGTCGGCATACTCTATAATTCTGTGTACTCTGTCCGGGTGTTCTCTACTGTTCAATATTATACAATTGTATGCGTTGCGTCATCGTAGTCAAGACAGTTTTGACTTGGTGTGCGCCACGTGACAGACACAACTGTTTTAATTGTGTCGTAAGACTGACTTGTCTATGTGAAACAAGACTGTCTAACTACAGTCGTGTCTCCAATGTGCGGTCGCACTTAATATTTTTTTACATAATGTGTTGTTTCTAGTGATGGGCCGAATGTGGTTTGAACCGAATACGAACTTCGGACGAACATTCGGTAAAAATGAAAAATTCGGCCGAACGTCGGTTTAAAGTCGCGCGCTTAAATTTCGTGTTGAAACTTGTTTATGTACTCACTGCAAATATTGCTAGTTGTGTCCCGCTCGCACTCCACGCTTCCCCACGTGGCCGTTAGCGAGCTATAGTCGGGACATTTTAATAGGCCACATTTGACAGTTCATCAAAATTGTACCAGGTAACCTTATAGCGACGTACATAAAAAATAAATATTTTCGTTTTGTTTTAACTGCACAATAGATTAACTTTTTTCAATTACGATTACATATTTATTGTAAATATGACCGATACGAATTATTTAACTATTTGCTTTTACTGATAAACAATTCTAAACGTAATAAACAAATTCTGATCTTAATAATTGCACGTCGTCACAATGTTACGTCAGCGGACGTTTTTTCTTTTTAAACTCTAGGGAAGTTACCCTAAAAATCGAAAGCGAATAAATAGTATCGATGCATTAATTACTTGTAACGAAATATCCCCATAAATTAATAACCACGTTGTGAAAAGTAACACATATTTATGTGAAATGAATAATGATAATACTACATATAACAGTTTTTATAATTCAAGCGAATAAATGCATTTTTTTTGTAAATTATGTACTTGTCTTATTTTGCTCCTTGAATTTGCAAAAGAAAAAGTTATAATGGGACAGTCGAGGGGGTTTCAAACGTATAAAATTCAAATATTTTATTTCAAGTCCGTATCGATTTATTCGTTTGGTCGATGTTTTTACGCAGCTCACCTCACTATAGAGATTAATCTGACAGATGTCAAATGTGGCCTATTAAAATGCCCCGACTGTAGTCATTTGTAAAGACGTCATCAGCTTGTCGCGTGCTATTGTTTACATTACGTAAATAAAATTACTTGTTTTTACTTTATTTTATAATTATTTGTTTGTTACTTTGTTTTGAAGATGACTGGAAGAAAAAAATCAAGTGTTTGGACCTTTTATAAAGAAACAGACGACCAAAACAAAGTGAAATGTGTCATATGTGGTTCGTTGATATCTCGTGGTGGTATTGGCCGTAAAGCATCTACTTCTGCTCTCACTAACCACATTCGTGTGAAGCATGATAGACAATTTTCTCAATTGGATTAGGCGAGTGAACAGGATGTTGTCCTGTTCACTCGCCTAATCCAATACTGCTTTCCGTTAGTGCTTCAACATCGAAGACTACTGAGGAGGTACCCGTGCCGATGGAGCTATCTTTACGTCAGGCATCTATTGAAGGCTCATTCGAAAGTAAGTGGAAAATAGATGACCCAAGGGCGAAGCAAATACACAGAGCAATATCAGAAATGATCGCAGTGGACAATCAACCGACGTCTGTTGTAGAAGATGCTGGATTTAATCGGTTGATAGCTGTCTTAAAACCTAAATACCAGATTCCCAGCCGAAAATACACCACTGAAACTGTACTGGTTGAAATGTATGATCAGTTGAAAAAAATGATTTTTGACCAGCTATCTGCAGCTAAAAATATTACAATAACAAGCGACATGTGGACTTGCATGAATAATAATATTATGCTATGTTTTTTCAGTTTTACCGCTCATTGGCTTGACAGCAATTTTGTACTGCAATGCACCCTATGTGCTGCAAATAAAATCCTTTTTAGATCAACATACGGCGCATAACATCCAGTGTGTCCTAGAAGAAATAGCGGAGTCATGGAGTATCTCTAACAAAATTCATGTTATTGTCACAGACAACGGCCGTAATATTGTAAAAGCCGTAAATGACAGTCCTTTTGTGGGAAAAACTTGCTTCATTCATACTTTGCAACTAGCAATTCACGGTGCTTTGGAAGCTCAGGAAACTGTCAACGAAGCCATAGCGGCAGGTCGCCGTATTGTGACTCACTTTAATCACTCCAAACCGGCTCAAGAAAAATTGCAGCTGATACAGACTGAGCTCAATGTACCTAAGCACAAACTTATTCAAGACGTGAGCACCCGGTGGAACAGTACATTTTATATGGCTGACAGGTTACTGGAGCAGAAGAGACCGATCTCATTATATATATCGGACAACAGTGGCACAATAACTTTTTACAAAATTTGACAGAAAGACAATGGGATCTTCTAAAGGAATGTCTGGCCTTACTTCAACCTTTTGAGGAAATTACAAAAAAGATCAGCTATAGGCTCCTGCATATCAGAGGTAATACCAGACTTTACAACTCTGTTTCACCGCTTCCCGATAAGGTGCCCGATAGGCTTATTTGACAGATTCTCCATACTTTATGTGTCAAGTTAAGTGGTGGATAGCCTTATCAGGAAGCGGTGAAACAGGCCCTTACTAGATATTTGTTGACCAAGAACGAAGTTCAAGCAGCGTGTCCTAATGTCAAAGTAGTGCGTGTTTCATTAAAAAAAGAGCTGGATCGACGTTTTCGGGGGATTGAAGATGACAGTTACTACAATCTTGCAACATTGTTGGACCCGCGCTACAAAATGATTTTTTTTGCACAAAATAATGTACCAATTATACGACGTAAGTTCCTTGCGGAATTTGTAAGAAGAAGCGAGGATTTTGTAAATTCAAGCAGTGATGAAGAAAAAGTCGTCCAGCCAGTGCAGAATCCTTCAAGGTCGTCAGCCATTAACGAAAGTATACACAAAATGTTCTGGAACTGCTACGATGAACTGGCAGCTGCAAAGTTACCAAACATAGTAGAAGAAACCAAAAGTCCAATTGCATTCGAACTTGACAGGTATCTCGCTGATGATCTGCTGCCAAAAGATCTCTGTCCATATGGCTGGTGGGCTAAGAATAAAGACCAGTTCCCTAACATGAGTTATCTAGCTCGGATATTTTTGTCGTCTCCTGGAAGCTCTGTATATTCAGAGCGACTTTTCTCAGAGGCAGGAAAAGTGTATAAACAAAAACGAAGCAGGCTTTTGCCAGAAAAGGCCGAGTCTTTAGTGTTTTTGCACCTTTGCTATGCTTGCTTTGCTATGCAATATTTTGCTTGGCTCCTTTTACATTTCATATTTTGGTGGGATTTCTTTTCTTTTTTGAAGGTTTCTTTTTCTTTTCTTTTCAGGTCACGTTATATAACTTTTCTGTACTTAGCTTAGCACCCATTCCCTATCTCCTTTATATTTTTTCTTTGAGGCTTCGTTAGTTCTATAGGTGGACAACGTAACGTAAATACTTCTGAGTTCTGAGTTAATAATATGTTATTGACTCTTAACCTAATACTTGAAGGTGGTCATTTTTAGCATTACCGTTGAATACATAGCAGCACTGTTGTAAGCATCTTGACGTTCTTCGCAGAAAGGAGCACACTTTATTTCATGCGATAGCTTAAAAGTCCCATATTATATCGAGCAAGTAAGGAGTGTATACCTCAGTACTGATTAGTGATTACATTTTTAATATTTAAATCGAATTTAATTATTCTTTCATTATTAACGTTGTTAATATTATTTTTTATTTAATTAATACCATTTCATTAAGTTCATAACTAACTCATTTGCCGGTGAGGTCGTTACAGTGGCACACTCGTCGTACAGGTAAGTGCCATAGTATTCGGAATATGCAGACTTTGCCCGTCGTTTCGACTAGCTTTACCGTTAGTTTTTACTGAAATGCGTGTATTTATTTTTGACGCAAACTGTGTTTTTTTAAGATTTTTACCATATAAGATTTATACCATATAAAAATATTTTATTTTATTTAATACTTAAAGTATTATACTATTATTTTTCAATTTCAGTTTTTAGGTTTCCCTGCCCAAAGGATGAAAACGGGGCCCTATTATTAATAAGTCTTCGCTGTCTGTCCGTCGTAAATCCGTATGTCACTAGGCTGGATCTCGAGAACCGCAATAGCTAGATAGTTGCGATTTTCACAAATTATGTATTTCTGGTGTCGTTATAAAAGCTAATAGTGTAATAAAAATAAAATAAATTATTAAAGGGTATACTCATACAACAATCACGATTTTTTTCCCTATTTCTGCTCTATGTCCATAATGGTAAGACTAAGGTTTTTGAAAATTTTAGTAAACCCTCAATTTTATGTTAACTTTAATAATTAATAATAAAAAATAAATAAACTTATTATTAAAGGGGGACTCCCATACAAATTTACGGTACGGAACCCTATGTACGCCAGTCCGACTCGCACTTGACCGGTTTCATAATGTTTCCTTTCATTGTGAATAAAGATCTATCCGGGTACCAAATTTCAAGGTTCTAAGTCTGCTAGAAGTACCTTAGAATGTTGATGATCTATATGTCAGTGAGTGACAAAATGTAGTAACTTTGACCATCCGTAACTATTAAACTATTTATCGAAATTTCATGTAATTTGAAGGTTAAGATAGTTTTATTAATACTTGCTCCTAGTGACCAAAATTTGAAATCCCTAGCTTTGTTAACATCGAAGATGGGGGTGTGAAATAACCGCGAACCGCTTCGAGAAAAGTATGGTACGGCCGTGCCTTTGCTAAAAACCTTGACTGGGGTACTGCCGTGCCCCCAGAACTTACATCTTTCTAACGTATTAGCCACGGATTTAAAAAAAAATACGGATGGAGCATTACACTATAAAAAGGTGAAGCATGCAAGGTATTTACAATTTCGTCACAATTTCGTTTATTGTCACACGTGACCGACACTCACACACGCAACTAGGTACTACATCCCGCTGTCATTGTACATAGAGTGACGGCGCCAATGACACGCACACATCCTACACGGGCGGCCATTACTATGCTTCACTCGGGATTAGTAAATTTATATTTTTAGTTCATAATTATTGTTGTCACGGTGTGACAGACAGACAGACGGACGGACAGACAGACAGATCTGGATAATCTGGATCGAATAAATTATTGTCTATATGTCACATAGGTACCTATTCTATATATTTAAAGTTAATTTAAATTTATTTTGGGTGCGGAACCCTAAAAATGTTTATACCCATTACCCACGCACATTCTTTAGCAAATCTTTAGGCCTCCATGAATGCAGTAATTAAGTGTTTCCTTATTTATATAACAACTTCATATTACTGCAATATTTTTATCGTCCCTCATTTACTTATAGGGGCGCGATGCCCATGAAGTATGCGATTGAGAGTCTAGTCGTGATTGGAATTAATATACTTGATGGTGCGGGCTCGTATTTGCGAGTATTTTCGGATATTTGTCTGCAGCGGAATGCTTTTTCCGGATTCCCATCTATTGGCTGTGAAAACGTTTTTGCACCTATTTTATATTCGGATGCACGCGTCACGCATCGCTGTATTTCACAGAAACTGGATTTTTCCGATAACTTTGTGAGTTTTCACTCTGCACGTAAAATACATGGCAAATTGGAGAAACAAAGGAGCTGTTTGTCGTCAAAGACGAACGTTCGATACGCGAATGCAACCAATTTGACACACACGCGTAAATAATTGCATTCCTTCGCGCGTTATCATGTACCTAGACGTACTTTTTATTATGATTCAGGTTTGAATTAATAATATAATGTGGTATTAATAATATAGATTATTATGGTCCTTTTAAAATAAATATTTATTAAATTTTCTTTAGGCATTTCTCTATTTTGTTATACGAAATCCTGAATACTTCTTGGAAATATAAACTAAAGCCTCCTTTTTCTATGCCCCGTATCTCTCTCGGAAGATGATTCTGCATTACAAGAAATCAAATTCTATTTTAGCTTTTTCAAAGCGTATTGTAGTTATTTGAATATTGTGTACTTATTTATATCCTATGTACAAGCCTTTGGGGGTGGCGAGCAGGGCAATCGCCCGGGTCCTCGCGTCAAGCAAAAAGTCACAAAGTGGCATCTTACTTGAATTTTTGGCGGTTAGATACCGGTGTAGGTAGCGGTGGATAGACGGCCAAACGCTGCTGACCGGGGCCTCGCAAAGGTTAAGGGGAAGACAGCTGCCAATTCGACATCTTTGTGCAGTTTTCTAGACGTATGTATTTCATTGATTGGCACAAAAAAAATGTATGTGATTTTTTGTTAAATTTGGAAAAGCTTGTCGAATTTAAATAATAAAATAATGTACTCCTACTGGATGAAAAAAATACCAAAGTCACATCTTTCAGGAACTTTAAACAGTTCTAACTAAAGTAATAATACAATCTATGCTTTAAAATTTCGTTTATTTGACACCTTTTACAAAAATCCAAAGATTGCCGGATTTAATTTTCGGTTCTGACATCTAGATTTCTCGTAATATTTATTTTTTCCTCTAACAAACGAAAAATATATCCACGCTACCGAGTGAACACTTCACATCTCTGTCTCTCTGGCATGAAAATCGACACAGGTACGAGAGTGATGCGAGATCAAGGTCATTGGCAGTTGTCAGCGTCCGTAATTTACCGTATTTAAAGCCTTAAAATGAATTATAAACTCATAATCTGAAAGCTACAAAGTAATTATAAAAATACAGCAATAATCTTCAGTATATCAACATTCCTTTCCCCGTTTAAAATTTTCTATTTTCGTTTATTATACTCATGATATCAGCTTCCAAAGTAAAGCCAATTTATTAAAATTCAAGCATGCATTCAGCATCTCCTTAGTATTTACAAATTACTTTTATTTGAAACACACGCCAATAGATCGACAATATCATAAACTATATATTCCCCGTTTTAATTTTTTTTAGGACAATTTTGAACTAAGATAAGTAAAAATAATAGGGTTTTGGCGCGATGTCGGCAACGCGGCAAATGTATGGTCAAATCGTTTGCTCGGGGACGGCCTTAAGGCCTTATAATTTGTATTTTGTGTAACCAACTATTCATAACGTAGACTTGCATCTATCATGCGGTCGGTGGCTGACTTTACAGTCTATTTCCTTGGTCCTTGAAGGTTCAATACTTTGGTCGCGTGTCGCAATAATCGTGTTTAACTACAACTTGTTGCGTAATGCACTTGCTATGTGCAGCCCAATAATCAATGCTCTATCGTGGGATAACCATACATGGAATTAACATAACTTGACCAAATGGCGTGGGTCTGCCATATTTTTATGAATCAATTTCATCAATTGTCAAATTACATAAATAAAATTTAAAAAAATCGCCCAAGTACGAGTCGGACTCGCGCACGAAGGGTTCAGTACCATTATGGAGCAAAAATAGGCCAATAATTGTGTTTTCCTGCCTGAAGATAGACAGACACTGGACACGATTAATGACGATTAGTAAGACGACAGTCGAGAGGCAGGACTAGCGACTCCAGTACTTTCGATATTTTCCTTAGCCATAATTTTATCGACGAACAAAGTTTCGCTGAATCAGTTATAATATTATGTTTAATCACCATGATCCCAGTATGTTATCATTTAAATCACAAGCCATAGAGGTCTCTTACGCTTCGTTTCTGACTATTATTATTATTTATTGTTAAATTCTTTCTCCAATATAATAATGATTACTATTTATAATGAATATGGTATTTCGTAAAAAAAATCTTTCTTTCGTTACTCTGAAAATCTACTGGTTAATAATTATATATCGAAGAATGAAGCGAAGAAATATAATAAATGATCAAACGAACTTACCAAGTGAAGTTCGATCATTATTATATGAGTCGCTTCATTCGAAGATATAATCTCCCTCCCACCCAGTCTGCACGAAACTATGTTTGCTGCAGTACCCAAAGAAAGAAAGAAAGACTTTTTGCATTACTTCTCTCTAAACATAATGAGACATGCCGGAACGTCCAGTGACCGAGCGTGCGGGTAGGTAATTTTTCAACTACCCACATACGTCTTTGAAAAAACGCGATTGCCTAGCAGATACAGAGGTAAGTACTACTGGTTAATAATTATATATCTTCGAATGAAGCGACTCATATAATAATGATCGAACTTCACTTGGTAAGTTCGTTTGATCATTTATAACAAGTTAGTGGTAGATTATTGAAATAGACGGAAAAATTGTGATTCAAACACTACTGTACCTAGTTGGGTACAATGGCCGAATCCACTAGCAAAATTTTCCTTTTTTCAGAATTTTTAAATATTGAATTTGACTAATTTTAACATCTTATATCGTCATGAATACTAATGGAAAGCTATTTTGTGCTCCTTTTGTAAATAAAAATTATCATATACATTCAGAAAACTCATTTAACATAGTGGAAATGTTCGCTCTCTAATACATTTATTTGTCCTGAAATTACAAACGTTGTAGACAGAAAAATGAAGGTAAATTAACAGCTAAAAGATTTGACAATAGCTAAACCTTGTAAGAGGATCTTATCAATAACAATGAAGCTAGTATCAACTAGAATAGGTATTATAATATCTACAAAACTTGTCATTTGCAAAGTGTAATGGTAACATAAGCTAATATAGACACTCCTTTGTAAGAAATTTGATTCCAGAAATCAACCTGTATTCTTTTTACTTCTTATACCTATTAGTGGATATCAAGGACGAAAGTTTACTAGCTTCAGCTACAGATATCACTAATAATTATGAGAAAAGATGGAACACAAATCACCTCTTTAGGTAAAGATGATGATGGATTTTATTTTCTTATTTGAATTATGTTTTTTCTTTTGTTATTGTTAATAATTAGCGTTTGCATTGACCACTTACGACTCTTGATGATAGCATGGTTTATATTCTGTTTCGACGAAACATCGTAACATTTTACTTGTGTCAGAAAATATCATGAAAAACGAGGTTATCCTCCTCGTCAGTCTCTAGTTTACCTCAAGATAGTATCGATCACTACCCCAAAAATTTTTCTAAATAGTTTCAAAATGTAAAACATCATGCAGGAGTTCGTTTTCAGTGCAAAAAAGCCTGGAAACAGACCGACGGACAAACAGACATTGAAGTTTTAGTAATAGGGTCCTGTTTTTACTCTTTGGGTACGGAACCCTAAAAAGAACATTTTTCAAACAAAACGGCAATATCATAGGTATAAAAGACCTTAATAATATATTATGTAGTATATTATTATGTACTCTTCTAAATCCTTTCATAAATGTGCCGTCACCTTTGTAATTAATCCCTCGTTCGTGGAAAAAACGAGACACAATAGATTTGTATTGTTATCGCGGCCGCATGCGGCCGCTTCGGGCTTGAAGGATAGGTATATTTTATTATCAAGCGAATGGTCAAAGTACTGAATTTTGCATTTAATATTATAATGGTAATCACTGTTTGATAATTTAATCTTATCATTTCAAAGCCGTAGCGTTGTTCCAAAGAAATTTATTCGATATTTCCATAGTATCGAGTAAGTTTACGACATTCATTGAAACGAAATCGATTTTCAAATCGCTGTCATATACTAGTTTCTGTCAAAACTATATCGATTTAAAGCCGATTTATTTTTTCAATCTCTATTGCCTCGACCGCTGATTCGTCGATCGTCATGAAGCTTTGAGCTATGAGACGATACCATTGGACGATACACGCAGATCGTCCAATCACGCACGAAGCACTACGCATGTGCGGTTGCAACATATGGGTTTGACAAATTATTTGTCACGATAATATTATCATATTTGTAAACAAATATACATATTTTCCATTAAATTAAAAAGCCTTTACTATTGTTCATTGCCTCCCGTTTTCTCCTGTAAGGGTTGCTTTTAGTGTGTTTATTTAATATTTGTTTATTTCCAATGGTTTCGATTAAATATTTACTCAATCCGGAGTTAAGGCAAAGGAAGTACGTCCTCTCCTCTGGCCCGCGCGAACGCGACTGTTGGCGACTGAGAGGTGAGACAAATCTGGCGGTGGAGCGCCAATGAGGTTTTTCTTAAATATCTTAAAAAATATAGAGAATATTAAAAATCCGCTACAACGAACCCTCGACGATAGAATTTTATATAATGTGTAAAAATATTAACTCAGTTTACTGCATGATTTAGGAAATATAGGAAAAATTCGTCAAAGTTAGATGCATCTTTGTGATTTTTTCTATCGAGAAAATTTCACGATATCGTGTTTTCGCTCAGATTGAATACTAGGAAATATAATGTAGTATCTATGTTTATAAAATCAAACGATTCGGGGCTTATTATCAAGTACAAAAATGATTTAGAAAATCGACAATTTAGGGTTAGTCGCCTTCTTAATGAAGAATTTGAAAGAATTGCGCCAGATTGTCGTGAGTAAAAAAATAATAATTGCATGAGATGTAATTTCTTTGCTCTCTACTTTTAAGTGTCGTCGTGATTTTTATTCACAAAATATTATATTTTTCATAAAATCAAATAAGGTTTTAGGGTATTTACTTTCGATCAACATTATTTTTTGTGTAAAGAATGGATATAATGTTCGATAAAATTGTAGTTTAACATAAATTCCGATAGATCTATATGAATATAGATCTATCGGCTTGATAATATTATTTTTAACAATTTCTTGTGCAGAATTTACGATTTTACTCCAGTGCTAAGATGTTATATTATCTTTTCATTGCTATGGATTGGACATGTTCAATAAAATTCTTGTTTAGCATACGTCTTATTATCATTTTACTATGTTTTGACACATCCGTTAAAATATGTCTCTTTGTTGAGGCACTCTGTACATTATTATCCGACTTAGCTGTAATATTTGCATTTATGACATTCAAACCTACCAAAAACGTATAAATGATCGGTTGGCGAATGTAAATTATTAAATACTAGCTGTTGCCCGTGACTTCGTCCGTGTGGACTGCAGTGTACTTACAGCGCGCGGTGTCAACAAAATTGGTGTCAAATTTTAAAGGTTTTTAAAACCCTGGTACACCTTAAATCAAAATAGCCAAAAACAGCTGTGCAATATATGTGCACATAATATTTCATAACTTTAGCTTTACCCATAAACTATTTATCATAGATTGGTAGGTTTAAGGTTACGTCACTCATCACTACATTATACATAGATAAAGTTAAAAGTACTGAGTAGTGAGTTTTTACATTATCAACGTGTATAACAATCGAAAGTATCGAAAAACGCAGTTTAACATAGTACCACGTCTTATAGTAAGACTTATGAGCAAGCGATAGCGCGATGTAGGAGACGGACGGCGCCATCTATTATGAATTTTTGGAACTAACTTAATTTGAACAAATTTACGCATTTTCACCCCCTTACAACCCCTTTTTCCATTTAAAAAGTAGCTTATGTCCTTTCTCAGGCTTTAGACTATCTGTGTACAAAATTTCAATACAATCGGTTCAGTAGTTTTGGAGTGAAAGCGAGACAGACAGACAGACAGACAGAGATACTTTCGCATTTATAATATTAGTATAGATATATCAATAAGATACCTAATAAAGTAGTCTCTTACCAAGTAATTAGGTTACAAAACAATATTGTAATATTTGTAAATCAAACATATTGCCTATGTTCCGAAATAAAACCCAGTTTACTGACCAGTGATCAAGACGTCATCTTACGACGCTGTATTGTACTGGTATTCCACTAGTAAGACAAGTGTGACGTATTATAATCACTTCACAACAAACACATATTCGACAATGCACTGGCAAATATTTCCAAACGAATCAACGGTACGGGACCACGGTGATTCTAGGCCTAAGGAGCTCTGGCCAGTATACTCGGATATATTTGTGAACATACTCTAGGTTTTCTATAATAGATAATCAGTCTCTGAATGACAGATATTTTGACTGATGTCATTCAATTATTATCCATCAAAACGCCTGCGGAATTGTTGTGGCAAATATTTAAAAGCAAATTACTATTGCAAATCAACAAATCGTTCGAATTTGTGATCAGAACGATTTATCTTTATTACTGTTACTATTTATCAAAAACGAAGCTGACCCTAACCTTCGAAATCATAATTGAAACATTTTTGTGTAAAAATATTTTTTCCTGCATTTACTTTCACTGAATTCTAGACGAAATAAAATTTTGAAAGTATCATTATTTATTACTCTTTTTTTAATGGTAAATGGATTTAAATCAAAATTCTAAGCTGACTGGGACCTTGGCAAGGAACGTAACAAACCTACAATAAATGTTTAAATGCTTAGGTATAATTACTTCTGGTCAAAGTTCTAGTGAAAATAAAAACATGAAATTTCACTAATCCTCGTTGTATACGGCCTTAAGTTAAGTCTGAAGATTTTGCGTGGGATTATTTTTCTATTTTTCTCTATGTTGATGTATATATATTACGTGAATAATTATTCGGCGAAATGGAATTTAGTGTTCAGTGCGTGGGCGCAAAAAAGTCAATTAGCAGTGTTTTCGTTAAGAAAAATAAAAATTCTTTTTCTTGATCATTAGTTCAGATTTTGGAATAACAAAGAAAATGGCCCCTGCCTTGTTTACGTTCGTACTGGTCCATTATGTCTTTAATTTGTCCTCTAAACATCAGCCCCACAGAGTCCAATTATAACCTTTTTTTAGCCATATACCTACTGTTTTGCCTTGTAGGAATAAACAAGATTTATCTCAACAAAATAGGACTGATGCTCGTTTCCACCTTAACAAAATCTAGGTCATTAATATACAGGTGTAACAAAACTAAGTGATAATACTTTAGGGGTACGTACGTTCCTCGTAGAGAGTTCACTAGGACCTAGGTGAAAGTAGCACGCTGGAAGGTCAAATTTTTTTTTCACTTCTGTATTCGGGCAGGTCCCATACAAAAAATTGTCTTTCAGCGCTGCAGCTACTTTCACAGTAAATTACTCTCTGCGAGGAACACAATATACACACCCTAAAATATTATCACTTGGTTTTGTTACACCCTCTATTATGTATATACAGTGTGTTAGTGTAAACACCGTTTGATCCTTGAAACCATCAAATGAGCCCGTCAAAATGAATAACTTTTTCTATTGCTAAGTACTCACATACGGTTTTGCTCGATAGTTTTACTCCAAATCGAAGGAAATGACATATTTTGCTAAGTACTCACATACGGTTTTGCTCGATAGTTTTACTCAATGTCAAGCAAAAACCACCGCGTGGACCGCAAAACTCACAGCTTGAAGGCTTGCATCGAGACAGTTTGAAGGCTCGAATCTAGCCGGCTTGACAATTTTTTTGACAGTAGTTTTTATTATTCGTAGCTAATTTCCTTCGAACTGGAGTAAAACTATCGAGCAATGCTGAATGTGTGGACGAAAGCCCGAGCCGTGGTTTTTACTCTACGTGATTGCTCGATCGATGAGTACTTACACTTTGACATATTTCATTATATCGAGCCCGGCTCGAAGCAAGGTGGTTATTGCTCGATTTGGAGTAAAACTATCGAGCAAAATCGTATGTCAATACTTAGCATTAGAGAACTATACTGGGAACTCAAAAAAAATGCCGTCTTCATACCCATACGGATGCCCGGATCGGAAATTTGTCCTAAAAATAAAACAGTCCATATTTTAGGACTTTAAAGTATGAAATCCTTTCAATCTCTGTTAGCTCTACTACTACTACTTTCGAGGTTTTTCGCAAATAATAATGTTGTTCGTCTTATTAAAATGGAGCTACTCACAAAAATTTTGATTGATAGTAATAAAAAAAAATTGTTCTAAAGCTTCCCGCACAATGGAGATTTGATTGACAAGCCTATACACACGAACACGGAGCTAATACACTTGTCACAAGTATTAATTACCGGATTGTAAGATTACGTTTATGAATATGGTAATTAGTAATGAAAGTAATGACCGAAATGATTTGTTACGTTTTAAGCTTTCGAAGAAATAATAGGCTCTTGAACCCGAAAAACGTACGTATCCCATGTGCCTATGAAGTGACTCTTCTGATGGTACATTACATAGCTGTTGATGTAACTCATAACCTAGTAATTTATACCCATACGTCATAACCTAATAATATTTGTTTCGAGACTATGAGTCTTACGGTTGTTGAGAGACAACTTGCCTCTTTGTCGCTCGTTCCGCGCTCTCGCTTGCACTTTAAGCCTTAAATGGAACGCCTCACAGTCATTATCACGTCAAAAATGTATTTTTGTTGAGCGGGAGCTCCCATACAAAAATATTTTTTTTGCCATTTTAGGGATTAAATGTTTATTTTATTATACTTTTATAATTAATTATGAAAGTTCTAATACTATTAAGTATTTTGTGAATATTTCAAGTGCCTAATAGACGTGTAGCCATTTTTGATATACTTAAAGCAAACAATTCCAAAAAATCCAGTTTGTTGCATGGGAGCCCCCTTAAATACTTATTTAATTTATTTCGTTTTTAGTATTTGTTGTTATAGCGGCAACAGAAATACATAATCTGTGAAAATTTCAACTCTCTAGCTATCACCGCGCCGTTCGCGTTCTTGAGATACAGCCTGGAGACAGACAGTTGACAGACGAACAGACATCGAAGTCTCAGTAATAGGGCCCCGTTTTTACCTTTTGGGTACGGAACGCTAAAAACCCTAACATGATGAAATCAAAAATGTAAAAAATTGTCTCTTCCCTTCGGAAGGGGGAACTACAGTTCCCATTCCATGTAAGGAGCCGTTAAAAAAACCCTTATTTGCTTATAATAATTATTCTCAACTATGGAAGCTCAGCTGCTGGTTCCAACTATTATTCTACTAGCAGGAAACAACGTATTATGCGTAATTTATGATAAAGCAGGTAGCAGGTAGCCATTATACGTGTAGTAATAGCTATGGGCCTAATATGCATTTATATTCGTATTACGCTGTCTATTTTTAGGGTTCCGTAACACATTACACAGTGTCAAAACCCCCATAGTTTAATGCGGCATGCCTGACCGTCCGCCTTCGGGACAGAGTTAGACAGGGTATGTCTAGCGGACAGTACAAATGCCAAAAGGGTTTTTTGTTTTTTGGGCAGTGGGCTAGCAACTAGCAAGCCAGATTCACTAGCAAAAGAGATAATATTATACACTCTTTAGAGTTTAGAGTGTGTCAAACAAACATACATACACTCGAAAAACTTATATAGCTCTCTTGGCGTAGGTTAAAAGTGACGAAAGATTATGTAAAATGTGTCAAGTGCTAATTAGGACATAAGAGCGGAAGGAGTAGGCAGGATAACTAGATGGAAATTGAACGTGTTTTAGTGACCTTCGTACGCAGTAGAAAACTGGCCACGTCAACGTACTATTATTCTGTGGCCATGTGCAAGACGGATAGTAACGTACAAACGTTGAGTTTTTGCCTATTTCGTATAAGTAAATATTTAGTTGTTTGTCACTTTTGAAGAACAAATCGTTTTTAGGGTACCGTACCTAAAAAGTAGAAACGGGACCCAGCTATTACTAAGACTTAAATGGGCAACTGACAAACTATTTATTAATTGTTCGTAATAGTAGAGGAGGCGAAGAGGGGATTTCGGGAGTAGCTCGAGCGTGTTAGATTAAGCTTGTATAGCCTTCCGACATGTGTCCAGATATCATGGTATAGAAATCAGATTTCTCAGGTGGTGGGTTAAAAAAAATTTTTTGGACTATTGAAATGACATCCGATCTGTCAGATTAAGATAGGGGATGTTTAGTATAGGTTAAGGGATGTTTAATATAGGGTAAAGAAGCTTCCATAAAAAGCACTGACGATTCAAAGTTAAGGTAAGCCTGTAGGGACATTTTAAAATATAAAAAATAAACCTTCATATTTTCCCAACTGTGCTTCGCAGATTTTTTATTTTGCAGTAAACTAAATGATTTAATAGTCCTTGTTGTCTAAAATATAATAATAACTGACCGAAATAAGCAATTTTCTGAATATATTTTCTTTTTCAAAACTTTAAAATGGCTGCAGTTTCTGAACCCACCACTAAAATAAAAAACGCTCTTATTATTTTTTTATCAGTATTACCTAATGTAAAAAACCTACTAGGTGTCCATGACGCTCTACTACAAAATTATCACCTTCTCCTCCCCTACTATAAACAATGAGTAATATTTTGTTAACACATACCTACATAAAAGAAAAGCATGAATCTTTCCAGGAAATATAAAATTTTCCTTTGATTATAATATGATGGAAAAATAATAAAAGGAAAATAACAAGGACTTTTATACAAACGCGCTTGCAACTGCAACTTTTGCTCAACAATGTTTCAAAAGTATCCATGTGTAAAGCTGATTTAAGTTGTATATTATAAAGAATACTGAGCTTTTATTCAAGCTACATTCGTTATTTTGAGAATGAATTTATAAATAAAAAATGTTTTTTTTTAAATAATAATATGACTAGGAGGCAAACGAGCACACCTGGTGGAAAGCAACTACCATCGCCGATGGAGTATGGACACTCACAACATCAGAAGAGTTGCAGGTGCATTGCGGACCTTGGGAACGCTGTCCTCTTGAAGGTTTGCAGGTCGTATTAGTCCGGAAATACTGCTGGCGACAGTCCGTTCCAGAGTTTTTCCCATGAGTGATGAGACGTACCAAAATAAAATGGAAAGGCTGATTGAGGCTGAAATGCACACATTTTAGAATGGTTACTATATAGAATGGTTCCAAAATCTCATGAATTTCTTGAAATTCAAGTCAAGTTATTCGCTTCTATTTCGAGTATTTATTTTGTATTTAGCAGTCTTTTGTTCCTTTGTTCCATTGAGCTTAAGTATTCGAGTTTTGTGCTATTTATATTAACTGCATTAGAAGAATGTACTTTACTTTAGAAAATAAAGGCATTCTGTTAATAAACCCTCTGGAATGACGACTCGACTAACGCTCGGAGTTTATAAAAACTTTATTATACTTTTGAGAGTTATAATATTACGAGTAAGATATTGGAAAGTTATATTAAGAGCTACTTCGTACAAATCGTACATAATTGGACGCTGTGTATCATCACACAAAAAAAGTACGTATTGAGTCATGACTCAATACATCATTAGATCTTCTTTTTAAAGGGCAAAGACGGGACCCTATTACTAAGACTTCGATGTCCGTCTTTCTGTCTGTCCGTCTGTCTGTCTCCAGGCTGTAACTCAAGAACCGCTATAGCTAGATTTTCGAAATTTTCACAGCTTGTGTAATGTGTATATCTGTTGCCGCTATAACAACATACTAAAAATAAAATAAATTAAATTTTTAAGGGGGGCTCCCATAGGTACAACAATCGAATTTATTTTGCTATTTTTTGCTCGACATCAATAATGGCAATAGATAGGCACTTGAAATGTGTGAACATTTCAAGTGCCTACTAATGTCGGTCCCAGTTCCAAAAGTTTAAAGTTTCAAATATTCTGTCAGAAAACTGAAGATTCAGCTATCTGGTACCGACTTCAAAATGATGAAGATTGAGTACAGAAATAGTTGAGGCTTAGCCGAATTCGGAAAAAGGTACTATTAGATAGGAAAAATTATTTAATACTTTTTAAGTTCATATTATATGGATGTTATTATTGTTTTTAGTTTTTACATGGTTTTTACCTTGGAAGTCGGTTTTAATTTTTTGTTAAAAATAATAATTTACGCTACGAATAATATAGTTTGTATTATTCGTAGAATTTACGACCCTTTTTCCTTTGAAAGTTGAGATGAAAATGTTACAAAGTAAATAGTTGGCAGTTATTAGTGAAACTGTAACGGAAAAGTTAGGTTCGAATTAAATCTGTTATTTACCTAGGTACAATTAACTATTTGCTACAGCAGCGGTTTTCAAGCTTTCTTGGTGGCGGAGCACTTTTAGGAACGGGCATTTTCCGCTCGCGCTATAAAAAAGAATGTTTTGTTTATTAACGAACTAGCTGTCCCGGTGAACTTCGTGTCGCTTTAAATCCTTCCCTAGACTTCTAAGAATATTTTAAGACTAAAATCAGTCCAATCCGTTCAGCCGTTTTCGAGTTTTAGCGCGACTAACACATTTGAAAATCCATTTTTATATATATACTAGCTGTCCCGGCAAACGTTGCCTTGCCATAATATAAAGTATTTCGCCCATATTATTTTATTGAATTGACTAAATAAGTATGTCGCCATGGCAACGTCGATCGCTATCCCGTCGCACAAACAATGGTCGCCGTCAGTCTCAGGTTCTAATAATTTACTATTATTTATTCAACAAATGCACTTATCAATATAAAAAGTAGATGTTGTCCGATTCTCAACCCTAGCCGATATGCTCGCTAAGATTCACGAAAATCGGTCGAGCCGTTTCAGAGGAGTTCAATTACGCACACCGTGACACGAGAATTTTATATATTAGATATTGTCTCCATGCTGGTGAGTGGTGCTTAACCCTTAACCACTGACGTACGTATGTGGTACGTCGCCTACGCGGATTTTCATTCAAAACTCAAAATTTCGCGGGAATTTCTGCGTGTCCTTTTTGGTAGTTTCCTAGTTGCCAGTGACACGTTGAAGGCAGGGGAAAACGAATGCAGTGCACATCTGCAAGCAGATGACTTCGACGACCTGACGTATGAGTTACGTAGCGTCAGGGATTTTTATTTTATTTTATTTTTTATTTGCACGGAAAACATACAGTGATAAAAATGAATTAAGATCAAAGCTGATTAATTTCTATGCACTATTAACATGTTTCCACAATTAGAAGTCTAAACGTTAACAACTTTGCTTTACATTTAGGTAGACAAAAGTATTTGGAATTGATACGATACAACACGTTATAAAAGCATCATACGTTATCTATAATACAAAAGTAGTGAAGCCAACAATTAGTGATGATTAGTTAATGCAAACCAATTTTTATTAATTGACTTTCTGATAGCATAAGTAGAGGAGTTAAAAATGTCAATGTCTATGACTATGTTTACTCAAATCATTCATACAAGCAGGTGTTCTAACAAAAAAAAGAATTCTTCCTATAATTTGAGTGGGCGAAAGGAATATAAAAAGGGTTGTAGGAGAATATTCTGGGTGAGCGTGAAGGGACTCTTAGGTTAATTTTAGAAATAAGAATGGAGGAATCTATTTTATTTTGGGCAATATTTAGAAATGTGCAAGTGTCAGCTACTTGACGTCTGAGATGCAGGGGTAGTATATGATATCTTCTGCATCTCGACTCGTAGTCATAGTGTGACTTTTTTCAAATAATAACTTTTTGTTTGTCCGTAGATAAAAGTGAATTTTAGGCTGTATTATTCATCTTGGGAACCCTCTATGCCTAAAAAAGGCCAGTTAAACAGAATATTTCCAAAAACGACGAACAAATTGAATTGATACCGTAGCTTCCATAGGAGCTCTCTAGCCTTATTGGTTGGCCAAGGATAAGGGTGATGAAGTTGGTCAAAAAAGCAAAAAAAGTCATCAGTTTTACACAATGAAAATTTGCCATTATATATTTTAAAGAAAAACGTCGCAGAACCCGAAACGGATGTCAAGCTTGCAATAAATGGGTTTGCTTGCAGTGCTCTAAGTCGACCTGCAACAACATTTGTGGTGATTGTGATTTTTTTATTGTGAAAAAACACATTTTTTTGTCTACTTTTGCTAAGATAAAAAAAGATATAAAGAATATTTTTTTTAAATCGCTACTAACGATATTATTAACTATTGTATAGAGAATTTAAAGATATATATTACTTAGACATTATTATTCTTTTAAATATATTTTTCATGGGTCTAATGTACCCAAATTTGAGATTTTTCCAACCTTTAAAAATTCATATCTTTAAAAATATTAACTTTATCGTAAAAAGTCATAGGACGTTTTTTATTGATATTTCAATAAAGAATATAAAAAAAAATTGTCCGGTTGAAAAATAACAATTCCTTGCAATTGTTTAAACAATGTTTGTTTAAACAATATGGCACCGGGTTGCACCATGGCAACATGCATTTATATCATCAGGAGGGCAATTTGAAGAGGATCGCATAAAAAAATTGAGGTGGAATAGTTTTCGGTACTCATGCGCCGACTCGTGCAGCGTGCTGGTCTAATAGACTAGGTATATTATATTTGATGATACCCGTGCGACTACTATAACAAAGATGGTATTTAATATGCCGCGGGGGATGCATGCATGCCGGTCGGTTAAAAAACATCGTCAAATACACAACCTCCTTTTGTGGAGTCGAAGAATATGGTAAACTAGTATTACTGGCCGCCATTAGTATAAGAGGTGGCAGTACTTTTCCGCGTGTTTATAGTCAAATAAATTCCCTTTTAAATGGTCACTTAATGGTAAGTAATTGTATAAGTACAAGATAGAGTGACGAGTTGACGACTGTAACAGTATAACCCTCTTCCCCCCGGACCGCTGAGGAGTTCAGACGTATTAGAAAGCAAAATATTTTTCGAAGTTTTTATCAAAAATTAATTCATTTTTGCAACAAAAATAAAATTAAAATAATAGGAGTGCATAAACGTCAGGAGTTGCTGTGTCTACGCCCCCAGGATCGCTGCCGACATCGTAAGGGGTGTGAAGGACACTATCCAATCAAGGACCCTGTGGGCGGAACCAGTCACCTGGCGAGGGTAAGCGCGTCATCACCTTTTTTTTTTTTTTTTTTTTTTTTTTTTTTTTTGACGCAGTGAAATGCTGTGACGCATTCGACGCAGGGGATGGGGGCTTCCGCTGCGGATATGTGGGGCTCGCCGCGGCGAAGATGGTAGGTGCCGCGGCCCTACCCACTAAAACACTGCGATGTTCCCTCGACACGCTGGACCGAGTGCGACCGGTAACTGCGACATGGCGTCCGGGACTCGGCCGACGACACCTGCTGTACAGCGCAGGCCCTTACATTGTGGGGGCTTTAAGGCCCCTCAGACCGAACTGAGGCCCCACATGCATAGTCCGTTCCTCTGCTTGTGTCGCGATGCGCGGGAACATGTTGCGCATCGCGACCCGCTCGGGGACTGGATGTAACGGGCGGTGGCATCCCCATACCACCGCCCGAGTCCCCTGGCTAAGGCGGGATGTCGTGGCCATTGCGAGCGACACGTCTCCGTCTCGGCCTTCTTCCTGGGAGTTCGAGCGCCGCCTGCTCTCTCGTGCGCTCGGCCTCCTCCTTCGTCGAGATGACGTTGTGCGCGAACGTCTCGACGGCTGTCCACTCTTCTTCGCTCCTCACCATGGCCCTGATGAGCGCTGGGAGCGTTATGTCCTCGCCGATGGCGGATGTGAGCTCCGCTCGTTGTTCCGACCAAGCGGGACACGCCGTGATTGTGTGATCGGCCGTGTCCCGGTCCGCCCCGCAGTGATGACATTCTGCGGTCGGTTCGCTTCTGGTGATCTCGCACAGGTACCGACCGAAGCAGCCATGTCCGGTCAGCATCTGTGTGAGTCGAAAGGTCAGCGCTCCATGCCTGCGTTTTATCCACTCCCTGAATAAGGGGCGGATCGCCTCTATAAGGTCGATGCTCACAGTAGGCTCCTCGAGCCGTTGCGCCCACGACTCTATTGCCGTCTCCTCTGCTGAGCTCCTCCACCGACGTACGGCGTCCGGTAAAGGGTTGCTGCCCTCCGCGCGGACCGCTGCGCAACGCCAAAATACGTCGGCGAGGGCTTGAGCATCGAGGTCCCAGGGTGTGCTGCCCGCGAGCAGGCATGCCGCATCCTTAGATATGGTGCGGTAGCCACGCACTGCCCGGGTTGCCATCACCAAGCGCGTCATCACCTACGTCATTCACAGAAGGCGGGCATACTGCGCACACGCAGGTCTAGTTATACTGGACGGAACGCAAGCTTGTACCGAGACGTCGATTGCCACCAATTTAGCTTGACCCCTCGTATTTGTGACTATTACCCCGCATAAGTTAAAAAGGGACAAGTTATACCTTGGATTTTACACTCTTGCCCGTGTTCTGTTATCCTAGTACTCGAGACTGCCGAACATGCCGCTCAAAAGAACACCTACCAAAAATAAAAAGGCTGATAAGCAGACGAAAAATATAGTATCTTCGGAACGGAAACAAACATCTAGCAGTTCCGAATCCCCGATACACATGGAGGCGATATTAAATATATCGGCATCTGAAAGTGACCTGATGAATACTAGACCGACTAGCTTCCAATTTACGACTCCACCTGACTATGCTACTATGCGTAATAAGAGGGGTCGAGAACAAATGGAGGACTCACTTTCTTCACAGCTAAGTGACTTCCAAATTGAAATTAGATCCCTATTATCTTCGTGTACATCGGCACAATCAAACGAGCTTAAAAAATTAAATACACAAATGAAAGAAATACAATCAACCAATCAAAACATATAAATGTCTGTGTCATATCTCACAGCACAGAATGAGGAGTTTAGGAAGAGAATCGTGGAACTGGAGACTCAAGCAAAGAAGAATCGAGAATACATAACTGTTTTGGAAAATAAATTAGAAGATATCCAACTAAACAGTCGCAAAGCCAGCTTTGAAATAAGAAATGTCCCTAGACTCGCGAGCGGAAGCAAGGAAGATCTCGTCGACATATCCTCTAATATTTCCAAAACAATTGAATGCAACATCTTACAATCAGATATTAATGACATTTATAGACTAAAACCAAAACCTGGTCGAAAAACACGCCAATAATAGTAGAGATGAACTCAACTATACTAAAAAATAAATTTATAAAATCAGCTAAAACATTTGACATCAAGCATAAAAATAATAAATTAAGTACTAGACATGCTGGACTCAAAACTCAAGAGGATACCCCGATATATATATATATATATATATATATATATATATATATATATATATATATATATATATGTGAACACTTAACACCTAAAGCTTCAAGATTATATTTCTTGGCCCGAGATACAAAAACAAGCAAATATAAATTCTGCTGGACTGCTTATGGCAAAATATACATTAGAGAAAATGAGCAAGCACCAGTAATTCAAATCTTTAATGAGAGCCAGATCCACAAGCTACTAGCAAATACGATTCAGGATCAAGGGAAGTGACTCAGCCTAGATTCTTACTTTATATTTTTACTACTGTCGTGTACTGCTATATTCCTAATATCAGCACTTCATTCAAAATGTATTTTAAAAATTGTTTATCTTATCAAACTTCAAATTTTACACACATATACTCTACAATGCTACGCAATAACACTGCAACTAAAATTTCGGTATAATACAATTTTTAATCATGTTATTAATCTTTTGCTCATTGCTAAAAACCTACTTATTCTTTATACTACAATAAAAATAATTATAACTTGTAATACAATAAAAATAATTTGTATAAACAAAATGAAACATAATATAAGAAACTTGCACGCACTCTGTAATATTTTCACGTCATTCGCGAACTTCTTAAACTCTAAAAATCTAGATAATGGGTGAACGACTACATAATCTTAATGACATTGACAGTCTTAATATTGCACATAATATTGAATGTAATTGTGACGAATTACCAAACTATTTCACAGTTAGCACACATGATATCACTGTGGTCTCTCAGAATATTAGTTCCATCTATTGCAATCTAGACAGCTTTCTTATAACTTTATCGTCGCTAACATTCTCCCCCGATATTCTGGTACTTACTGAATGCAGGTTAAACTCCAATAAATTGATTCCCCAATTGGATAACTACAACTCTTTTTCAACCACTTACCACATTATAAACCAAAACGATGGTGTCGTGGTATATATAAAAAAATCTATATTAGCTATGGTAAAAGAAATCAAACTACACCAAGCATCGTGCCTTCAGATCGATGTTTTAAATATTGTCATACTTTGCATCTACCGATCGCCATCAAATAGTAGCACAGAAAACTTTGTTAATGTGCTATGTTCCCATTTAGACACTCTTAATTTAAATAAGGACATTATAATTACAGGGGACATAAATATAAATAAATCATCAAGTCAAACTGAATATACACAAGATCATAAAAATAAATCCTATTATCTAAATTCTCTTTCTGCGCACGGTATACTTGCAGGACATACTCTACCTACTAGAGGAAAAAGCAGTTTAGACCATGTCAGGCTAAAAATAAATAAGAATAAGACTACAGCGCATATGCGCTGTAGTCTTATTATACCGACCATTATACCACTCTTCTCTGTCTTGAAAAACTAAAACCAAAGTTTAACATAAACAGAACAAGAAGTGATGTCAATTTTGAGAATGCAGTAAACAGTCTGAAACAAAAAAATCTAACACAATTATTAACCTATTCTGACCCTAATTTAATGACAAATATCTTTTATCCATATTAACCGATATATTAAAAGAAAATACAGTAACTGCTAAAATCCCTAAATCTAAAATAATCTTAAAAGCCTGGGTCACCCCTGGTATCTTGAGATGTATAAAACACAGAAACAAATTACAATTAGAATTGAAAAATAACGAACACAATGAAATGCTAAAAATTACTTATATACGGTATAGAAACCACTGTAATAATTTAATAAAAAAACTAAAGCGCCAATATGAAAGTGAATTACTAACTAAAAATATTAATAATAATAAAAAATTATGGAACAATATAAAGAACATTACATATAATAGCAAAATATCTAATTCCGATAATAGTGAATTAATTAATACTAAAAGTACTCCCATTGAATCCACGAACTTCATCAATAATTATTTTTCAAATGTTGGTAAAGACCTAGCTCAAAATATACAGAATCATTCCTCCCTGAATAATATTAATACTATAAACTGTTTCACATCAAATAACTCTTTTGTTCTACTAGAGGCTGATGTTAACGAAGTTAAAACTATCCTAATGAATTTAAAGTCTGATAGCGCATCAGGTTGGGATAACATTCCGATAACTTTTTTAAAAATGGCCAAAAACGAACTTGCTTCAATTCCTTCAATTCAAATGCTTCCAGACGGGTGTATTCCCGGATCTCCTAAAGAGATCCATTATCACTCCAGTATTTAAAAGTGGGGACAAGTCTGATGTTGGTAATTATAGGCCAATATCTGTCCTACCAGCTATTTCAAAGATTGTGGAGAGGCTACTAAATATTAGACTCCTCAATTACCTCAATAAATATGACATAATATCCTCCTCACAATTTGGCTTTATGCGCGGTCGATCAACAGAGGATGCAGTATTGGCACTTAGCCAGCTGGTAACTGAACAAGTTGACAAAGGACAAAAATGCATGGCAGTATTTCTTGATCTAAAAAAAGCTTTTGACACCGTGTCCATTACTATTCTTATCAAGAAGCTTGAAAATATAGGGATCAGGGGTACTGCTCTTTCCCTTTTCATATCATATTTGTCTGGTAGAATGCAGAGGGTTAAAATTGGCCAGCATATCAGCGACGATACCAATTTCACATATGGAGTCCCTCAAGGTAATGTGCTAGGGCCAACATTATTTCTTATTTATATAAACGACCTGTGTAAATTGAAAATAAAGAATGCTAGCATTATATCCTATACCGACGACACGGCTATTGTATTTTCTGAAAAAAATTGGACCATTTTAAAACAAATTTCTGAGTATGGAATGATGAAAGTTGCCAACTGGTTAACACACAATTTGTTGACTTTAAATACAGCAAAAACTAAATATATTTGTTTCAGTATCAAATATATATTCAAAATCGTAAACAACCTAAAATAAACTTTATCATACATAGCTGTCAACATTTTTTGAATAATATCACATCATCTTGTTGTAGCTGTCCAACATTTGAGAAAGTTGATAAAATTAAATATCTAGGCGTGATAGTCGACCAACGACTAAGGGCATAATATCGTTGTGTTGATTATGATTAATGAAATTGATTCATTGATTTATGCTTTGAGTAGTTTAAATAACGCCAAAATCCCGGAACATGTAGATTGTAGGTATCTATAGAGAATCAAAAGTTCTGTTGGGTACCGTCGGATCCAGGGTATACTTCAGTGGAAAGTCTTACTTTCTTCTTATGCCTGAAACGCTTAAAAAATCAAAATCACCGTAATAATATGTTTCCATAAAAAATTTTAGGGAACCCCTCGATTCCTCGTGGATATCATCATCAAATCACCATTTTTCTAAACATAGTACCAAATTCGGATTATATCATATACGAAAGCGAAAACATCTTGAAAATCGGTCCACAAACGAGGAAGTTATCGTTTAACAGACGAACTTATAACCTCCTACATTTTGGAAATCGGTATATGAATTATGATACAATTTTGCATGAAAACATGTTTCCAAGTCAACATGTATCTTTAAACTACTTAATATAACAAGGTCATTATCGCTACACGTGTCGCATAAATTTCGAAGAGTTCCCTACATACGTCATGGATCCCATTGGCAAACTTATTTACCTTAGTAACCATAATAACGACGGGTGCAAAGTAAAAAGAGTCATTTACAAAACAGCAACTTTTCAGGAGAGCGCATAATAGGAAAAAATGCTCCCATTTTGTCAATTTCCAATCAAATTTATTGAAATTTCTATCATTGCTTCATTATTTATTAATGAATATACTTGTATACTTAATCCCACCAAAAACATAAAATATGTAAAAATTGAAAGCCAAGTTCCATACAAATATTATTCTTGTCTATGGGCTTAGCCGTAAAAAGGATGGAGATCTAAATGAGTGCCAAGTTCCATGGAAAATCGAAATATGTATGTATAGGAACCAAATAACATTATGAACAAATAATAGAGTCTATTTCTTTGCTTTATTGAATATCTATAACAATTAATGTTATTTAAATAATGTGAGATCATAAACTAGATTAGATCTAACTTGGCCAGTTTTCATTACATCAGTCATTTCATAAAGTTATCCCCCTTGGCTCGGGGGGCGCAGCCCCCCGCCAAAACAAAAATAAACACAATCCAGAAAGTCCAAAAGTAGGTTAGGTTAGGTTAGAACTTAGACCACAACTCAGAGGGAGCCGAGCGAGAACAGCGAGACTGTACATTTCTGCTAAACAACTAATTTCCCCGACTGTAGATTTCTGCTAAACAACTCATTTCCCCGACTGCACATTTCTGCTAAACAACGCATTTCTCCGACTGTACATTTCTGCTAAACAACTAATTTCCCCGACTGTAGATTTCTGCTAAACAACTCATTTCCCCGACTGCACATTTCTGCTAAACAACGCATTTCTCCGACTGTACATTTCTGCTAAACAACTAATTTCCCCGACTGTAGATTTCTGCTAAACAACTCATTTCCCCGACAGTACATTTCTGCTAAACAACGCATTTCTCCGACTGTACATTTCTGCTAAACAACTCATTTCCCCGACTGTAGATTTCTGCTAAACAACTCATTTCCCCAACTGTACATTTCTGCTAAGCAACGCATTTCTCCGACTGCACATTTCTGCTAAACAACTCATTTCCCCGACTGTACATTTCTGCTAAACAACGCATTTCTCCAACTGCACATTTCTCCTAAACAACTCATTTCCCCGACTGTACATTTCTACTAAGCAACGCATTTCTCCGACTGTACATTTCTGCTAAACAACGCATTTCTCTGACTGTACATTTCTGCTAAACAACTCATTTCTCCGACTGTACATTTCTGCTAAACAACTCATTTCTCCGACTGTACATTTCTGCTAAACAACTCATTTCCCCGACTGTACATTTCTGCTAAACAACGCATTTCTCCGACTGTACATTTCTGCTAAACAACTCATTTCCCCGACTGTAGATTTCTGCTAAACAACTCATTTCCCCGACTGTACATTTCTGCTAAGCAACGCATTTCTCTGACTGCACATTTCTGCTAAACAACTCATTTCCCCGACTGTACATTTCTGCTAAACAACGCATTTCTCCGACTGCACATTTCTCCTAAACAACTCATTTCCCCGACTGTACATTTCTACTAAACAACGCATTTCTCCGACTGTACATTTCTGCTAAACAACGCATTTCTCTGACTGTACATTTCTGCTAAACAACTCATTTCCCTGACTGTAGATTTCTGCTAAACAACTCATTTCCCCGACTGTACATTTCTGCTAAACAACGCAATTCTCCGACTGCACATTTCTGCTAAACAACTCTTTTCCCCGACTGTACATTTCTGCTAAACAACTCATTTCCCCGACTGTACATTTCTGCTAAACAACGCATTTCTCCGACTGCACATTTCTCCTAAACAACTCATTTCCCCGACTGTACATTTCTACTAAACAACGCATTTCTCCGACTGTACATTTCTGCTAAACAACGCATTTCTCTGACTGTACATTTCTGCTAAACAACTCATTTCCCTGACTGTAGATTTCTGCTAAACAACTCATTTCCCCGACTGTACATTTCTGCTAAACAACGCAATTCTCCGACTGCACATTTCTGCTAAACAACTCTTTTCCCCGACTGTACATTTCTGCTAAACAACTCATTTCCCCGACTGCACATTTCTGCTAAACAACTCATTTCCCCGACTGTACATTTCTGCTAAACAACGCATTTCTCCGACTGTACATTTCTGCTAAGCAACTCATTCCCCCGACTGTAGATTTCTGCCAAACAACTCATTTCCCGGCTGTACATTTCTGCTAAACAACGCAATTCTCCGACTGCACATTTAATAAACAGAAATAGAAAATTTAAAACGGGGAAAGGAATGTTGATATGCTGAAGATTATTTATAGCTTTCAGATTATGAGTTTATATAAGGCTTGAAACACGGTAAATTACGGAATCTCCGTAAGGAACGCCCTGTAGAGTTTTAAACAGCGTAAAAAATGTTTCACACACTATAGAAGCGAGGAATAAAGACATTCGAACCCTTGCGTTTTCTATATTATGTTGGGATGGTGAACTTATGCATTGTGAAAGTGATCAGTGATCACTCATCACACAATATGTGGGTGTGTATGTTTACCATTTCCTCTTATTTTAAACTAGCTGAAAACCGTGCTTTGCTCCGTGTGTGCTTCCGTCGTATTCTGCGTGGTAATAATCTTTAAGAGCCCGGGTTACCCTCGAAATTCTCATACATACGTAATACCAAAACCATTTTGTCATACGAAAATATTTAACATGTTTGAGTTATTTTTCAGCTTAAAATAGTAACTACCTAGGTTCCTGAACAAAAATTAACTTCAAATATTCAAACACTAAAAAAAAATGTATGTGTATTTTTACTAAATTTACTACTAAATATTTCATAAGGCTCTATCTTTCTTTAATATAAAAAGAAATCTTTTTTTATTAAGCCTTGACTGACCGATAACACATCTACATAAAAATAAAAATGCACAAATCAAGAGGCGTGATAGTTTTTCCGTGAAGTGTACCACAATAGTGCTCAATGAGCTTGCCTGCGTGCTTCGCTCGCCCTGATAATTCAATTTACTGATTCCCGTATTTTTCCCAAAGCGTGATACCTTACTAAAAATATAGTTTTGGCAATTAAAGATTATATTATTAAAACCACTAGAGCGGACCAACAAAAATGTAGAGCAGTATTAATTATAAGTGTTAGGTATTTCGCAAGACAACACCAATACTAAGTAACAAAATAATTCAATATCTGTGAATTTCATTGTTGCACTAGCATAATATGTATGATATTCGCATTAATAAGTATTACAAATAAATAATAATCCCATGATAATCCCATGAATCAACAATAATTTGCTTCCATTTCAATGTGAGTATATTTATTGGCAAATAAGGAGAAAAAGCCTCTAGAAATAGAAACTATATAAGTACAATAATTACAATTTTAATCACAAAAGCAATAATGAAATCTCATAAAGTAATAATTCAAGTTACAAAACATATTTTATGAATTCGCATTAAAGTTCGTTTTAGATAAACTGATTGATTTATAATTAAAAAACTAATTACAATAATGTGATCTAAAAATTATCGGAAATACTTATAATAATAAAAAGATCCTATAGGTATTTTAGTAATATATTATGTACTTATTAGGTACGTTCGATGAGGACAAATCCGGCATACCACTTTTCTGCTCTTATTTCTTAACAATAAGATTGTTAAGTGGTTCACTCTGTTAACGATTATTATGAGTTGCACAGACACACTAATAAGAAAAACGGTAAAAACCAAAAATCTAATAAGAACGTAACTAAAACCAAATTAAAAAAAATAATCGTAACATTGTAATGAAACATAAAAACCTGTACAAACTGCATAGAAACAATCGCATAACACAATGCAAGGCCATTAAAGTAAGTTGAAAAATAAACTAAAACCTCAAATAAAGTAATAAAAAAAGTATATGACAGTTTTTTATTTTTATTAACGGCTCAGCGTTACTTACCTGAGACTCTGAAGAGCACGGAGCAACAGGTGTAAGGACGAACGAACACAACAGCCTGCTACAGCGGCCGAGGTTGCACTGAGGCGGAGGACATGATAATACGTACCAGACACCAGTTGAATTCGTTTTGATATAACCGTAAACAAAGTGTTGCTACCAATTTTGCGCATGAGCAAAAACAGGGGATTCTGGGGAATTCTGGGAAACAGGGGAACCTTTTGGTCGCGATTTTTTCTAAGTGAAAACTTAATTAGCGGCGTTGCCTCTTTTTTTAAGAATGTGTGGGAATTGTTAAACTCGTGTCAGTAATCAGGAACTTAGTGATGATGAAAACTCGTAAGTCGGAGACCGTACAGTAGACCGCCGCGGCGGAATAGCAATTCCCCTTCTCGCGCGCGGCGCGGGGGTAGCGTTTCTCTTTCTGCTAGCGTTTGTTTTTTGTCCATTCCCTGAAAATGCAAGCAATTTTCTCTTTTATAGAAGGTATTTTGAGTTAGTATTAACTATAAATTAATTGAACAATTTCATAAGAGCATTAGTTTTTACCAGGATATTGTGATATGATTTCCTATGATATGGGAGAAGTTTTTTCCTATAATATAATGCGAGTGAGTGTTCTATAATTAAATTGCAATGATCCATTTGAAAATATTTGTTTAATTTGCTCACGTTGAAACAGGTGTTTAATTGACAGAAAAAGTAAAGAAATTGTGTCTGTTCATTACCCGACTACGGCAAAGCAAAAACGAGGATTATGATTTTGACCAGTAAGTACCTATATTACCTACGTGGGTTTGGATGTTCATCTGTTTCCTCGTTATATAATAATTAATTAATAATTAATAATGTTTTAAAAAGGACAGCAGTGATCGTATTCCATCTAAATTAGAAAAGCGGAATTAATTATAGATAATAATAAAATCCCACCAAAAACATTTCATGTACTTACCTAATATATTGCCAAGACGACCACAAGGTTTGCCCTGTAAAAAAGATATCAGATCTCACGTAGAGCCAAGCCCTAACTATAACAAATACGCTACCGTCGTGGAGGTGATACGAATATTTAGTTTCTGATCTGATGTAAGTTACGAAACAGCCAAGCCATACATATTTACTAATATGTTGAATTATTTGAAGTTTGGCTTGGTAGAGTTAGGCCGTGTAGATTCAGAAACTTGGCTCTACATGAGATCTGATAATATCTTTTTCATAGGGCAAACCTTATGTGGTCGTCTAGGCAAGATCTTCGTCTTGGCGAGGGTACTACCGAGTACCGTGCCTCCCCCCCCAAAAGGGCATACGACCACGGCTATCCTTTATACTTTTGAAGGAGACTATTTTCTTGTTTCGTACTTTTTAGAGCGTGTTTTTAGTAGTGTAAATATCATTTGTCGGGTGGTCGGGTTTTAGTTTTTTAAACTTTATTTTCCTGCTATTCTGTTTGTATGCAACCTTGTCAAAGTGACGCGCTGTAACGATTTGACTAAAACAAGGTGTACAGATCACTATTATAAAAAGATTAGCTGTTGCCCGCGACTTTGTCCGCGTTAGCATAGGAGATCACATCCCAAGTATTATTTATTGAACAAAAATATTCAATGTACAGAATTGACTTTCCTACGATTTTATTATTTGAAAGATGTTCCGCGCGGCTTCGATTTCGTAATGTAGGAACTGCACGCAACCGTACATTTTTCCGCAAAAAATAGCCTATGTCCCTTCACGTGGTCTATTCTTCATGTTTGCCAAATAACATAAAAATTGCTCCAGTAGTTCTTATAATAATAAATAATTTCATATAATTTCCCCCGTTTTTTCCACATTTTCCTCTATTTCTTCGCTCCTATTAGTCTAAGCGTTATAAAATAAAGCCAATAGTCTTTCTTGATAAATGTACTATCTAACACTGAAAGAATTTTTCAAATCGGACGAGTAGTTCCTGAGATTAGCGCGTTTAAATAAGCCCTTTCATATAATTTCCCCCGTATTTTCCACATTTTCCTCTATTTCTTCGCTCCTATTAGTCTTAGCGGGACAAAATATAGCCTATAGCCTTTTTAATCAATGGGCTATCTAACATTGAAAGAATTTTTCAAATCGGACCAGTAGTTCCTGAGATTAGCGCGTTCAAATAAGCCTTTTCATATAATTTCCCCCGTTTTTTCCACGTTTTGCTCTATTTCTTCGCTCCCATTATTTTTAGCGTAATAAAATATTACTTATAGCCTTTCTCGATAAATGGGCTATCTAACACTGAAAGAACTTTTCAAATCGGACCAGTAGTTCCTAAGATTAGCGCGTTCAAATAAGCCCTTTCATATAATTTCCCCCGTTTTTTCCACATTTTCCTCTATTTCTTAGCTCCTATTAGTCATAGCATGATAAAATAAAGCCTATAGCCTTCCTCAATAAATGGGCTATCTAACAGTTAAAGAATTTTTCAAATCGGACCAGTAGTTCCTGAGATTAGCGCGTTCAAACAAACAAACAAACAAACTCTGCAGAATTATAATATTAGCATAGATATTGGGAAAGGACATGTAATAAGGCAAAAATGCAACACAAGCGGTGAAAAAAATGTGATGTTTATGGACCTAATGCAGTATCTGTGAGAGTAGCGCAAATTTGATTTTAATATCAATAGATGCACGTCACTTTGGTCGCCCTGTTACGGACAAAATTGATGCCATTTTTGAAAAAGTGGAGCAAGATCGGCATATTTAAGTAGGTACGATGAAGCTGAAGAACTGGGGATTGACCACAAAACAGTTTTGGTGCATTTGAAAAAAGCTGGGTACACAAAAAAGCCCGATATTTTGGTGCCTCATGAGCTCACCGAAAGAAACCTAATGAACCGTGTATCCATTTGTGATTCTTTATTCTTTATGAAACCGAATCATTTTTGAAGAAGCTGATAACTGGTGATGAAAAGTGGATCACGTACGACAAGAACGTGCTAAGATCGTGGTCAAAGGCCGGTCAGGCTTCACAGCCTGTGGCAAAATCCGGGTTAACTCGCAACAAGGTGATGCTGTGTGTAGTGGGATTGGAAGGGCATTATTCATTATGAGCTGTTACCGCCAGGCAGGACCATCGATTCTGAATTGTACTGCGAACAACCGATGAGATTAAAGCAAGAAGTTCAGAGAACTAATCAACTGAATTAATTAACTGAAGGGGTGTGGTTTTTTACCATGATAACGCTAGACACCTCACACATCCTTTAGCTACTCAGCAAAAATTACGGCAGTTTCGCTGGGAGGTGTTAACGCATCCGCCGTATAGTCCTGACCTTGCACCTTCAGATTTCCAACTGTTTCGAATTCGCTAGCGAAGCGATGACTTATGTCAAATCGCATGCATTTTGTGGCGTTAGCGTTAGCGTTTACGATAATCGCTTGCCACTTGTCTAATAGGGCTGGTCTACCTCAGCAGTCAGCAGATTGCTTCTTCTAAAACCTTGAATGTCGTTTCCATCTCACTCTACCTAAATCGCGCGGAGACACAACTTATGCGTTCGAGTATTCGTGTGATCGAAGCGAAATTCGAAGGATGGGAGTCGGGCCCCTAAACCTGGAACCTGGAAATGCGAAAGTATGGACAAACTGTGGACATAAACTTAAGGTCCGTTCCGATCTTCACCGCGGCTAATCGCGACCGACAAAAATTCAATTAAAATGCCACTTTATGACAGACTATAATATATGTCATAAAGTAGGATATTATTTGAATTTTTAGAACTATAGTCTGTCATAAAGTGGCATTTTAATTAATTTTTCGAAACGAAAAAAGATCGGAACATCACCTTAAGTTTATTTATTTATTAAAAACTTTATGCACGTACAAACAAGTACAAAGGTGGACTTAATGCCTAATGGCATTATCTACCAGTCAACCTTTGGGCGATACAGGAACAAAATTGTATAGGTGCCAGTCAAGTTACCAGAATAAGAAAAAAAAAAGAACTAAAAAACTAACATGTAAATATAAATTATAAAATAAACAAATAAAATATTATAATATATTAAACTATACTTATTATAAATACATTGATATATAAGGTATATAAATAAAACTACATATATTTATATACATATATAATATAAATATATATTAATATAATATACATTATTATAATTCATTTAATATTTGCCAAGATACAATGGGTATTAAATTGGATTTATATATATAATAGTTTATCTCCACAGTTTGTCTATACTTTCGCATTTCTACTGGTGGCCGTGCTAGCCCGGCTGTGGCACGGACAGGTTCTTTGAGATGTCTGTCTGACTGTATAAGCAACTGTGAATGATAGCCATAATAGTTAATTAACGGTATCTACCTTTGTTATAAATACTTGGCGTAACAAAACTAAGTGATAATACTTTAGGGTGTGTATTATGTATAATATGCTAATCGTAGAGAGTTCACTGTGAAAGTAGCAGCGCTGAAAGACCAAAAAATTTTTTCACTTTTGTATGGGCAAGGGCCCAAGCGTCACGAGTTTCCCCATACAAAAGTGAAAAAAAATCGGTTGTCTGTAAAGTCGGTTTACTGACGATAGTTGAACGTGACAACGTATGACGTTGTCACGTTCAACTATCCTTAACCCCTTAAACCTCGCTTCCGAATCTCTATAAATAGAAACAAACTTTTTCGAGTGTAACCTAAAGTTATTTCGATGTATTTCTTTCAAATGATTGTCTAAAAATATTTATAATGAGTAAAATAAACTATTCGCAATACAAAACGCTACTGTATATGAGTGTATACACTATACATTCGTGAAGTCCAGTAAAATCTTCGAACAAAGCACAAGTCATACCGTGACACGTAGGAAATAGAGCACAATTTTGAATAGCCGAAATAATACTAATAGCTCACAGATTGTCTATTTATTTTTCATTCAGAATGTGCTCAATATATCAAAGGTCATAACTAACCAAACTTCTTCATACAAAAGTATTCTCTAACTCATCGAAATACGTAATATAATCGAAACAAAGAGCGCGGCCCAGGTGGGTCTTACGGTTGTTGAAAGACTTGAGAGTGTAAATGGAACGCCTCAGAGCGAGGTAAGTGAATTGAAGGGAATCATTTTGCTGACCGAGTCTTTCCTGGGTAGGCTTTTTGCATCCGTAACCGACATCCACGCGGGCGGAGCAGCGGGCGACCGCTAGTAATATGTACAACTCTAAGACAACGAGCTATAATATAGCCTTGTCGTCTCAAGTAACTAAAAAGGGTAAAATTATTATTTTTTAACAAAAAATTAAAACCGACTTCCAAGGTAAAAACAAAAGCAATACTTATTCATAATCTAAAAATAATCAAATAATTCTTATTCCTTATTATAGTGGCGTCTTCAGAGTTCGCCTAAACCTCAACTATTTCTGTACTCAATCTTCATGCTTTTGAAGTCGGTACCAGCTTACCTTAGCGTAATTGCTTAATGCTATGTCAAGGATCTCAGAACTTTTCCGGGCTGGTACCGACTTCAAAAGCATGAAGATTGAGTACAGAAATAGTTGAGGTTTAGTCGAAGTCTGAAGACGCCACTATAATAAGGAATAAGAATTATTTGATTATTTTTACCCGACTACGGCGAAGCAAAAAGGAGGGTTATGATTTTGACCTGTTTGTATGTATGTATGTGGGTATGGATGTTTGTCTGTTCCCTCGTAACTTTAAAACTACTTAACCTATTTAGACAAATGAGGTGTTATTGGAAGCGTCTTGATTAACCGCTGGTTATAGGCTACATGACTTTATGTAAAATTGACTATAGCGCCATCTAGGGCACTTAAAGTATAGAACAAAAAAAAATACCTGACTATGTTGTGTGGGGTATCAAATGAAAGAACTTTGTTAGCACATTTCAAATATACAATGTGTCCCGACACCGGTGTCCGATCCTTTAATGTCATAATCTATGGCATATTTTATCGACAAATTGGCTCTCAAATTGTTTCTCTCTCTAGCGGTTGTAAAATGGCAGCCATTTTAGTTTTTCTCGGGCTTTCACACTAATCTGACCAGTATTTCTTATGTAAATATTCTATTGAGATAAAAACAATTCTCATTTGATAGCTAAACTTGTGGACTACGCTTACACAGGCAATATGTTATAAAATTCGTGGAATTAAACATGAAGAAAAAAGAGTTGTTTTAAAAAGATAGAGGAGGTATTTGTCTTAAATAAATTCTTTACTTCAATGCTCTAAGTCAGATAGTTTAGAAGTTATAACGATTTTCTCATGAAGTATAGGTCAGATTAGTATGAAGTCAGAGAAATTTTTTTTTTTCATAAGTTGGAGAATTTTTTTTTTACTCATGATTTGTGGCATATTTTAGTGACAAATTGGCTTTCAACTTTCAAACTTTTGCAAAAAAAAAAAAATTTCTCTGGCTTCATACTAATCTGACCTAAACTTCATAAGGAAATCGTTATAACTTCTAAACTATCCGACTTAGAGCACTGAAGTAAAGGATTTATTTAAGATAAAAACCTGTTCTATCTGTTTAAAATAAAAAAAAAACCAGTTTAAGAGTCCGTATACGAAATTTCGCTCATTTAACAGACGTGATTTAACAGTTAAAATACAGTATTTCTATAAGTTTTAATGCACAACATGTAAGATCATTTCAATTATAATATAGTGTTGGAGCTAGATTTTTTTATTTTTTTAAAGTATCTTTAAATAATCCAACTCAAACCCGCGACAGTTTTGTGATTTTTGCTGTAAAAGGTTTAGAATATTACCTTTTTATGGATTGTATTGACGTCTTAACGGAATGAAAAAAATACAATGTACTGTTGAGAAAGTCGTCTATAAAGTGTTGGAATTACTTTTTACCACTTCAATATAAAAACCCTTTAAAAACAGAAAACCTCTATCTGCCCGCTAACTTGGCGATCGTCCTTTTTCACCTGGCATATGAAAGACGGGCGTGAGTGTGAAGAGAGCAGTAGAAAAGAGAGGACGGGCTCTTAACGCGCTAGATTTTTCACAAAAAGCCATTATGGGGCCGGGCTACCCTCGAAATTCTCATACATACGTAATACCAAAATCATTTTCTCATACGAAAATATTTAACATGTTTGAGTTATTTTTCAGCTTAAAATAGTAATTACCTAGGTTCCTGTACAAAAATAAACTTCAAAATATAGAAACACAAAAAAAATTTTTTGTGTATAATTTTTTTTTTACTAAATTTACTACTAAATATTTAAACACAATAAAAAAATAGAGTAAAACACTAAAAAATGTATAAATAAATAGTAAATTTACTACAAAATATTTAAACTCTATAAAATATTTTTTTGTATTTAAATATTTTGTAGTAAATTTACTATTTATTTATATAGTTTTTAGTGTTTTACTCTATTTTTAGTGTTTAAATATTTAGTAGTAAATTTAGTAAAAAAAATATATACTTACACAAAAATATATTTTATAGTGTTTAAATATTTTGAAGCATATTTTTGTAAAGGAACCTAGGTAATTACTATTTTAAGCTGAAAAATAACTCAAACATGTTAAATGTTTTCGTATGAGAAAATGATTTTGGTATTACGTATGTATGAGAATTTCGAGGGTAGCCCGGGCTCTTAATTAAAAATACACATTTTTTTTCTTAAACTTTGGTTTTTCTATGTTTAATTCTACGAAATTTATAACAAATTGTCTGTGTAAGCGTAGTCCACAAGTTTTGCTATCAAATGAGACCTTATTTATCTTCATAGGATATTTACATAAGAAGTACTGGTCAGATTAGTGTGAAAGCCCGAGAAAAACTAAAATGGCTGCCATTTTACAACCGTGAGAGAGAGAAAAAAATTGAGAGCCAATTTGTCGATAAAATATGCCATAGATCATGACATTAAAGGATCGGACACCGGTGTCGGGACGCATTGTATAAATTTTATTAGCTATTTCCCACGGGTTTGCTTACAATCACCTGATTATTGCATGAATTCATGATATCACTTCAATACAATATGAAACAATAACTAATTATCTATAGCAACACCAATTCAAAGTAACTCTAAAATCAGTTAAAGGTGCTGTCGGGCACTACATTACTATATAATATGGTGTACGGCTTTGCTTGCAATTACTTGATATTTGCATGAACTAATAAAAATTACTCATCACTCTCACTGATATGAGAATCGTCCGGAACTTGGACAATGCGGCCCAGCTCGAAATCGCGTCGTTAGTGTTGAGTTTTAATTCGCCTGTTTTAGGAACAAAGTTATAAATTGAAAGTGAAATTATTGTACCCTAAACTAAACAATATATACTTTTTGAGTATCATTTGATAACCATGTGGTACCTGCACTCTCGCCTGAAACTAGGGGGGGCTTCGCCCCCCCAAACCCCTCCTGAAATGCGAAATCACGTCGTAAGTGTTGAATTATAATTCGCTTGTTTTAGGAATAAAGTTATAAATTGAAAGTGAAATTATTGTACCCTAAACTCCACTATGTGGTACCTTTTTTTTTTTTTAACGGGCTTTGGCCCACCACACATTCCCACCACTGTATCTCCTGTGTCGCCAGGATCGACAGCGGTATCCAACCACGAAAACCCTTTGATATGATCTCAGGGAGCCCGAGGGACATGCTAAAGCTGTCTTGGGACCCGCAACGAATTTAATCAGAAGAAGATAGGAGGAGTAGGAAGTGTACAGTTTCCCTCCCCATAAATAGCGGGAGACAGCACAAAGTTATTGCAACTTTGTGCTGTCCGAAAGTCAAAGAACTAAAGGGAAAGCACCACGGGAATAATTAATATTAATTATGACTACTAAGCTAGATCTAAGTTAATGTTTCCAGTAATAATTATGACAAAAACGCTTAAAGGCACGGAAGTTCCTTGCGTTGTCCACGAGATCATCGTAATATGGGACTCCAGATTTGCAAAGTATATTGTTAAGCATTATAGATCTTTCGTTTTGCCAGAGGTTACACTCCCAGAGAACATGATGGGCGGTTTGTTCGAATATGTTGCCTTCGGTCGAGCACTCGCACATGGGTGATTCTACTAATTTAAATCCATAGAGTTTGGCTTTAAAATTACCATGACCGGTCAGGAATTGAGATACGCAATGATCAATATCCATCCAGTGTTTGGATAGCCGTTGACGTATATCTGGAAAAAAGTTATAAAGGTGGCGACCTTTTGTGGAGTTATCCCAACGAGTTTGCCATTCGGACATTAGGTAACGTACTGAATCATCTAAGGGTTCAAACAATCTAGCTATTTTTGGTTTATCGCGAGCGTTTAAAAAGTCCGGGCTAGTAATGTTTTTGTTGTGGTAGTACATAGTCGCACGACGCTGTATTTCAAGGTCTACTTGTAAAACTCCGGCTAGTACGGGTAAAGCTTCGGTACTTGTGGTTCTGTAAGCTTTACACAGGAATATGAGAGCAAGACGTTGGCTTTGTAATAATTTGCGACGAGCCGCACCAATAGTTGCTCGGTCGGCCCACACGGGAGCCCCGTAGCATAAAGTACCTAGGAATGTCGCTGAGTAAATTAGTTGGAGAGTTTTAAATGAGAGACCCCATGTTGAAATGGAAATTTTGGTAAATGAATAAAAGTTACGTTTAGCTTTTTCACCGGTCTGAATTACATGATCTAAAAACGAAAATTTATTTTCTAAGTAAAGCCCGAGATAACAGAGCGACTGCTTGCGTTTAACGTTAACATTATTAAGTTTAATGCTGGGTGTCGACAAGAGGGATCCCTTCAAAAGTATTTGGTAGGTTTTATGCGCGGCAAAATTTAAGCGGTTGCGGTGGCCCCAGTCCGAAATTAAGTTTAAACTTTGGTTTGCTTTTGTTTCAATTTCGGAACGTGAGTTAGCCTGAATAATGAGAAAACCATCATCGGCATAGTCAACTAGTATGCAAAGCGGTGGGAGAGGGAGGCATAGCAGATCGTCAAAGCCTACGTTCCACAATTTAGGCGAGAGTACGGAACCCTGTGGACAGCTGCACGTCAGGGTTTTAGCGTGAATGCAGTGACCAAGTTGAAGCTTAGTTAAACTGTTATAAAAGTAAGAACGTATCAAGTAGTAAATGTTTGAGTAGCACCCTCTATTTTTTAATTTTAATAGCAGCATGGGCCACCACGCATTATCAAAAGCACCTGATATATCTAATGAGACGGCAACAACGTATTTTATTTCTGATAGATTAACTATTTTTCTGACTTCTAGGGCCGCATCTACAGTCGATTTCCCGGCGGTGAAACCATACTGCTGACTATGAAATTTAGGGCCACCGGGAAGCAGGCGCGGTACGATAAGGCGTTCTAACAGTTTACCTAAACACGGTAAAAGCGTGATCGGACGGTAGGATTTTGGATCGTCTGAAGGCTTATTACCGGCTTTGGGAATCAATTTTATACTACCGATACGCCAGACCTTTGGAAAAATACCTTCCGCGATACATTTATTATAAACGAGTAAAATTTAAGAGTTCGCCGCTATACAGGCTTGTTTTATCATTAGGTTTGAAATTTTATCCTCGCCTGCAGATTTTTTAATAGGCAAAAGATTTACTATTTTAATAAACTCATCGGATGAAGGCAAGTCGGAAGGTGGTGTATTGATGGGGTCTAAAATTGTACTTCTAATGGCGCGATGGTATTCGTCGTCTAAAGTGGGCTCGTCGTCTGGAATCAAGATATTCAGATATGATTTAACCGTGTCCTCTAGGCTACAAGTATAAGTGTTGTTTATTTTAATGTTTGAAATAAAATTATACGCAGAGCTATTATTGGGTTTAAGTTCGTGGTACAAAGAGGACCAGGGCCCTCCTTATCCAGTCTATTCGCGGCATTTTTTAACATATTATTTTTCGCTAGAGTAACGGCGGCGCGGTATCGTGACCTTGAAATACGAAGGTTAATTAAACTTAATATATAAGTGTCATCCGAACGGTCGATTCCCGATTTACGAAGGTTATTAATTTTACGTCTAGCTTTTCTAAACTCTCGCCGGAGGTTTAAAAGATTGTTGTTCCACCATTTACAATTTTGATCTTTTTTCAGGGGCCTACGACCCAAGGCAACATCGGCACAGTAAATAAAGGTGTTTGTCATAATTTCGGCGCACTCGTTGGCGTTCAGTTCCGGGCGAGTGAAATCTCCGGCATGAGCGGTCATAAGGGAACGGAATAATTTCCAATCACCACTTTTAATATTGTATTTATAGTCGTTAGAATTAATTACGGAATCACTCGGGACCGCACGAGAAAACTCGTACGCCAGTAAGCGGTGATCACTACATGACGCATCGGGAAGGACACGCCAATGCCTAATCTGGACGTACGCGCTAGATAGCGTGACGTCAATTGACGATTCGCCCGTTGGGCTACTATAGGTAGGTGGTGCATCGGGAGTGTTGTGAATTTAGAGGTTAAACTCCGCAATAAAGTCTTCAACGGCGCAACGTCGGTCGCGATCTGTGTACCTTAGCTGGCCGTGCCATAAGGGCGAGGATGCATTAACGTCGGCGCCAATAATAATTTTATTACCCGCGAGAGATTGTAATACGCGGCGAAGTTGGTGTAAATGGGGTCCTACCGGATCCGCGTACTGAAAGTAGCAGCTTACAACGTATAGTCTAAACTGAGGACACGATACCTCGGCTACTGCACAGTGCGACGTCGAAAGGTTAGTTAAGGCCGTGACTGAAAATCTAGACTGAGGTGTGTATATACCCGCGTGAGCTAAGTTATTAATTTGTATCATTTTCGACCGCAACGACGCGAGTTGATATTGTTCTTGAACAAGTACTAAGTCTAAATTGTAATCAGAAACTAACTTTTCTAATTCTAAAGTCGCGTGTTTGTTATTATGGAGGTTTAACTGTCCTATGCTTAAACTATCCATACCTAGTAGTTAAAATAAGTTGCTCCATTTTGCTTTTATATGTTGGACAGTCTGGGGAGCCCGTGGAGTGGTCGGAGGGTTTTTTGTAACGTTGGCAACTACCACAAACCGATTTAAAATTGTCTTTATCTTTATTGGGGCACGATAACGAACTATGGTTTCCGGCACAGTGATAGCAGCACGGATTAGGATCGCGACAGAATTTAGCGACTTGCCCGTACTGTTGGCAGTTGCCGCAGCGGACGAGCTCAATGTCGTCCACGAAGCGGCACATCGCCCAATCGATGAACAGTTTTTCTTTTGAATCGATCAGGTGTTTACGCACTACAGGGTCTAATTCAATGCCTATCCATTTCCTATTGTTATAATCTTTATTTAAGATACGACGCCTTACTATTTTTGTTGTGCGCAAAAATTGTTCTTGTGACATATTAATTTCGCCGTTTATATTTTGGTTGTATAGTGCGAGTAAGAAATTATCGTCCGTCATATGTTGCGGTACATCTTTTACTAGAATACGCGGATTACGTCCTTTAGGAGACTCGAGTCGCAGACCGGCCGATTTGAGCGCTTCCACCGATTTTAGTTTATTGGCTTGCGACTCGCTAGTTAGTCGCAGTATTACACCCGAATTGGCGGTTTTTTTGACGCCGTGAAATTGGAAACCGTCGGCCGGGTTGATAACTTTCATCAGAGCTTGTTTAGTCTCCGACGACGATTTTAATTCCGCCGATTTTTCTTGTGTCGGATATGCAATAACGCAAGGTAGTGGTTTTCGCGTCTCGACTGGCGGCACTGACTTCGCTAGTTTAAGTTTAAGCGCGTCCGAGTATGAGGCAGAAGACTATGTGGTACCAGCACTCTCGGCTGGAACGGACAGGCTTATATTTTATCTCGATCTATTTGAGTAAGGGACCATAAAAAGGAGAAAATTAACCATCTCCGTTATTATGCTATGCTAACGCGGACGAAATCGCGGGCAACAGCTAGTAAAACAATAAATAACTATAATTCATTTGCTCACTAGAATCAAATAAATTGTAAAAAATCCTTATGATCGTCGATCATTTGAAGAGTTGGGAAGGTAGAAATTTATCGAGCGAATCTTAGCCCTAAAATAATTGAAATAAGAATAAAGTTTAAAAAACCAAAACCCGACTACTAAAACGCGCTCTAAAAAATACGAAACAAGAAAATAGTTTATAGGGATATGGAATTAATGTTTAAAGGATGGCCGTGGTCGTATACCACCTAGTATTATAGCAAAACAGATTCATTATAGATAATAAATGGCCATACATACGACCACGGCTATACTTTAAACCAGCGGTCGGCAACCTTTTGGCAGGCAAGGGCCACAAGGTGGCAAAACAAACTAGAGGCGGGCCGCAGGCGTAGTATTTTAACCCTAGAAGCCCAATACCTACGCATAATGAGGGCTTTTCTAAACCACAATTTTAAAAAAAGTCAACCTCTCTGATGTATGGCACTAGTAAAAAGTGAGCTGTCAAAATTTGTAAGAGAGAGTATTCTAAGGGGATTCAGATAATAAACAAAGTTTTTATTACAAAATGACACAAACAGCTACCTACGTTTTTAAGTTGCGATAACGATGGCAATAATATTAGAAAACATTGTTTTTACTTTTTATTACTTATAACTTATTCTCAAAACATTCACGGGCCGCAAGTGAAACGTTCGCGGGCCGCATGCGGCCCGCGGGCCGCGCGTTGCCGACCGCTGCTTTAAACATTAATTCCATATCCCTATAAACTATTTTCTTGTTTCGTACTTTTTAGAACGCGTTTTAGTAGTCGGGTTTTGGTTTTTTAAACTTTATTTTTTACATTATGAATAAGTATTATTCGATTTTAATTTTTTGTTAAAAAATAATAATCTCGAAGTGTTTCGCGGTTTTTTTTAACCTTCATAGAATTGGTATATTATTGGAAATATGAACTATCTGCTACAACTGATGTAGCAGATAGTTCATATTTTCAGGATATACTTATTAAGCATACAAAGTCTCAATTGAATAGCTCTTATACTTTAGATTTTATTGATATCTAAAATATCGTCACTGACACACTGTTTGCCTACTTCCTAACTCCAACACTTTCTACATATCAGTAAGTACGTATTGGCTTCGCTGTTTCGAATATTTAGTTTCTGATCTGAATTAAGTAACGAAACAGCCAAGCCATACATATATACTTACTGATATTATGTAGAATTTGTTGGAGTTATGAGTCGAGTTAGGCCGCGTCTATTCAGAAGCTTGGCTCTACATTAGATCTGATGTCTTTTTTACAGGGCAAACCGTTTGTGGTCGTCGAGGACATTTTACATGAAATGTTTTTGGTGGGATGGTAACTGTTTGCTAACTTCCACTTAGCGTTAAACTTAAAAACGATCAAAACGCTCAAAATAGGGGCGTTTTGATTTAACGCTAAGTGGAACGCGGGGATAAAGTTTCACAAAAGTATGGAGTTTATGCCAAAGTTTTATTTAAACTAAAGTCAATCAATAATGCATGTGTCCGAGGTGTATAGCCCCCATCCGTTTCTTATGTCAATGGCCCCCATGCGTTGCATAACTGTAGTGATCTTGACATTGTAACCACTAACTGCGCTAGTTATCCACTCAACGCCTGCAGAGTAGATAAATCATAGCAGATCAACACATCCTGCCTTGTTTACAGCTTACTTATATAATCCGTTGAAACTAGCTTATTAAGAAACCGTATTTTTCTACGCAGTAAAAACTAGTAAACGTCTCACAAGTATCTCCGTACCGTCGGTTCAAGTCGGTTCAGCGGTTTTTTGAGAAGAGATCACATGGTCAGGTATACATAAGCTATAAAATTATATTTTTTAAATTATTTCCTACTTAACTAAGGCCGTGTTTCCACCTGTAAGCAAACTTGCGGAAGTCTTGCGTGAGTTTCTTGCAATATTGTTTACATTTCATACTAATTCCTGCAATTTATTGCTGCAATAAAATATGTCTTGTGAGAAGCTCGCGGATAAATGCTATACGAAACTAGACCGTATATCTGCGGTTACCCGCAGCGAGATCTGTCGCGACTCGCGAGTCCTCGCAGACAATATGTTTAGACATGCTGTCGCAACTACTCGCAGGAAGCGCTTGACAAATTGTCGCGACAGCACTTGCTAAGGGGTTCACACTTGCAAGCTGCTGTCAGACAGACTGTCAGACAGTTGTCTTGCAGGTGGAAACACGGCCTAACAATCAGTACATTTTCAGCAGGGGCGTAGCTACCGCCGCGCCGTATATGTCGTTTTAATTATATTGGGCCTCCGGGGTCCGGTCCCAATGTGAATTTTGGAGCCCTTAGAAAAACTTTACCATTCCTAATGTCTCCCAAACAATTTTTATACGGAACCCAGCGGAAGTACTTTACGCTTCTGATTTTCAGTGATGTCTGTCTGTCTCATTGACCATTGTAACCCCGTAATGTTAGTATGGATTTATAATTATCAGCATGATTATTAAATATGTAACATAAATAGACTGCAATGCCTAAAAGCGCCTATGCATTATACAGGATTATTTTTTCACCAGTACAATTACCACGTCATTTGTATCAATAATAGAGTATATTTCACAGATTTTTTTTTTTTTTTAATTTCAATTAATAATTATTTTATCCTTTATCCAATCTAATACTGCTTGGGCGCACTAATAACAAGGCGACAACGGGTGTGAAATGAGGTAAAGGGCGGCGGGTTGTGGGCGATCGGCGATGCGTACAGCGTAATGCATCCACATTTTTTAGTAGTTTAGCGGATAAGTCCGGGGCTTGATATTTTTGTTTTTTTGTTCCAAAGGGGTAGTAACAAAACTCGCTAGTGTTTTTTTTATTTTTGACAACAATTACGTATATTGATTTATTGTACTGGTGAAAAAATAATCCTGTATATACACCATCAGAGAAATTGATTAATAGGCAGGCCAACCTACCTAATTCGATGCTAAAGTGGGTGATCTATGGGCGAGTAAGACCGCGGTTTTATGCGTTGTCGGTAAAACTCGCCGGTGTATCATATAGCCAAGCGCTCGCGGCTCATCGGTCTCAATCTCGTTTGTAGTCAACAAAACTTGGTTGACTACGGAACCCTAAAATGGAACCCTAACCTCAGACCAATAAAAAAAGATAGACGGAGCCATCCATGCTACGCGGTGAGGCAGGCAATAGGAAGCCGATACGGCCATAGAAAGCCGGCCGCCCGCCATTCCGGTTTCAACGAGTGACGGCGCATGAAGTTTTCATCTGTGTCAAGAAATATCAAAATATGCCGTCCTGCATCGTTAAATGGTGCAAAAACAATTCTTGTGCTCAAAAGAAACTTGTGGGATTACGTTTCACAAGTAATTAGTTGAATATTTATGTATTACCACCGAAATAACGAATTTAATTTATTAGTTTTAAAAATTGTTTCGGGAGTCTCGGAACACAGAACCTCAACCAGTGCTGCATGCTGGTCGCAAGATATTTTTCCCCATAATAGGGGAAAAATATTATTACGTGCTGTATTATCCTGACAAATGTTTATTTTAACCTAAAATTCGTTATTCATTTAAAATCTATTAATATAAATAAAATTGGAGTGTCTGTTTGTAGTATTGAAAGATTTTTTTTACTATTTGCATATTAATCTGTATACGATACATACTGCTTACACCAAACAACATTCTTTACAATTTTTGTCTGTATGTATGTCTGTCTGTCTGTCTGTCTGTCTGTACTTAGTTGAAACACATAATTTATTAGATATAGATATTTAAGTATTTACTTTTTTCAGCAATTACTAATGAATGATGTAAATATGTGGACAGCGACTGATTAGTGCAAGTGACTAGTCGGCTTCGTAGTAACGTGATTAAAAGCGTGTTCTATTTTTTGCGAGTGCAAGTGTGTGACAGATGAAAACCAATTTTGGTTCGTTTGACAACTCGAGATTGTTACTATTATTCCGCTAGGTATATTAACTTTATAGGCCAGACTGACGTGGTGTGCCGTGTGAAGCGTCCATAGATATAGTATATCATTATTATATATACCTATTAAAAGTACAAAAGGACACCCTTTCAATTACTTCCATACTAATCCATACTTATTACTTACTAATATACTAATAATATTATAAATGCGAATGTGTGTCTGTCTGTCTGTTACCTCTTCACGTTTATACCTCAGAAGTCAGAACCGATTTTGCTGAAATTTGGCATGGAGATACTTTGAGTCCTGGGAAAGGACATATAAAAATACTTCATGGTCAAATAGTTTTTAATAAAACCAATATTAAAAATGAAGGACATGTCAAAATGGCAGTTTTATTTTTGAAACTTGGACGCTCGTGTTGACAGCTACTACTGAATTTACTAAATTAAATTACTAAAGAGCCACTAAACAAGAATTTGACACTACTTGCACTACACACCTGCACTCCACTGCCTCAATTACTAGTCACTTGCACTTGCACTAATCAAAGTGAATACAGGCTTTAACTCGCCGACCGACCCTAACTTCAACAAATTCCGCATATCACTAAATATTATACAGGGTGCAATTAAACCTTCCTGCCAATTTTTTTCCAGGGCTTAAGTATCATTAGAAGAGTCCATTTAAGAAAAAAAAATTGGGTGTTATTTTTTTTCAATGACATATTTATCAACCCTGTATGTATGGCTTAGCTGTTTCGTTACTACCTTCAGATCAGAAGCTAAAAAATGTTCGCATCAACTCAACTCTCCGACGGTAGCGAAACCATAAATATTTACTGTATATATATATATATATATATATATATATATATATATATATATATATATATATATATACAGTAAATATTTATGGTTTAACACACATTAACACACATTCCCACCACTGCAACTCCTGTGTCGCCAGGATCAACAGTGGTAACCAACCACGAAAACCCTTTGATATGATCTCAGGGATGCCCGAGGGACAAGCTAAATCTGTCTTGGGAGTTGGGACCCGCAACGAAATTAATCAGAAGAAAGGTGGGAGAAGTAGGAGAAATCCAATTTCCCTCCCCAAGCAAAGCGGGAGACAGCCAAATTTTTGTGACATTAATGTCCGAACAAAGGGGGAAGCACCACGGGAAAATAATTAAATTGTAATTTGTATTAAGCCTACCTACTTAATAAAAATTACCTTTACTTAAACTGAAAAGCTTGTGTTGTATTGTTTCCAATGGTATTTATGACAAAAACGTTTGAAAGCACGGAAATTCTTTGCGCTGCCTACGAGATCATCGTAATATACGACTCTAGAAACACATTGTAGGCTGTTTAACATAATTTTTGGTTCTTTCCTCATGCCAGAGATCACATTCCCAGAGTACGCGATGAGCAGTTTGTTCTTGCGGTCTGTCTTCGTTCGAGCACTCGCAAAGAGGAGACGGAACTAACTTGAATCCATAAAGTTTAGCTTTAAAATTGCCGTGACCGGTTAGGAATGGTGCAACGCAGTGATCGATTTCTATCCAATGCATAGCGAGTCGTTTGCGTACCGAAGGAAAGAAATTGTACAGGTGCCGGCCTTTCATTGAGTTATCCCACCGATCCTGCCACTTAGATATAAGATTCTGTAGTGTTACATCTATCGGTTCGAATAATCTATTTACCTACTTTATTTCTATCTTTCATGCTTAAGATATCTGGGGTTGTAATCTTTTTATTTTTATAATATAAGGCAGCTCGGCGCTGTATTTCTAAGTCTACAGGCAAAAACTTACTATATATTATGTAGAATTAAGTAGTTGAAGTTAGGGTCGCTAGAGTTAGGCCATATAGTTAGAACATGGGATCTGATTACTTCTTCAAAAGTAAACCTTATGTGGTCGTCTTGGCAACAATTAACATGAAATGTTTTGGTGAGATTCTATGTATCCTAGATATTTCGGCAAAATCGATTCAGCGGTTTGGGCGTGAATAGGTAACAGACACACACACTTTCGAAAAATGGATTTTCAAATGTGTTAGTCGCGCTAAAACTCGAAAACGGCTGAACGGATTGGGCTGATTTTAGTCTTAAAATATTCGTAGAAGTCCAGGGAAGGTTTTAAAGTGACCTGTGACACGTAGTTCACCGGAACAGCTAGTTTATAATATTAGTATGGATTCGATGCTGCTTCGGTGCTACAATGTTCTGTGGAGATGCGAACGAAGTAAAAGCCTTCGAGATTATCTGGAGAGCCTATTGTTGTTGTTTCAATCATAATATTATTAGGTAAGTGCTTGTTGTTTTAGTATTGTTTATACTGTTTGTTGTGAGTTATGAATATTACTAATGACTAAGGCCCGTATTTTTGGTCAGCACTTAAGATGCGACCCGGTCTCAAGACGTGGTTCGGCTCTGTGATTGGTCCAAATTTTGACAGCCAACCAATCACAGAGCCAGGGCCGTCTCTAGCCCATGTGGCGCCCGTGTGCAAATATTACCCTAGCGCCTCTAAACGTGCGGTCAAAATGAAATGGGTACAGACTACAGCGTTAGGGAGGGGACGTTGGGCAATCGGCCAAGGCGCCGATAATAAAGGGCGTCAAAGGCAAATAAAAAGGGGCACCGCAGGCACGGGAACGAGAACTCGACAGAGGGCGACGAAGAAATCTCGTTCAGGGTGCTGGTATTGCTAAAACCGGCACTGCTAAGCTGTGCCGGTTTCAGCAATACCAGCTTGATAAATAAAGTAAGGGGAGTGTCAAACAAGTCGCAGAACCTAAGCTGTGATAGTGGTCCTATAGGAATTATTGAAATAAATCGGACAGTTATAAATTCTAAGGATTTTAAACTACTAACGACCTTGAATGATAACGACTCCTCGCCAGTTGTTGCGCATGTGCAGGCAGGTGCATCCCGCTCGCACCTACCGCAAGTCATATCACCTGTCCTACTTGCATCCCCGCCTACTTGCGCCAGCGATGACGTCGCGATACGTGGAGGCTGAAACTCCGGTTTCGCCAACTGAAACCGCGGTATCGCCGGAGGCCTCACAGCTGAATGTCTGGACTGGCAAAACCGGTTCCCTCGGTAAGCTAAAACCAAACGTATTGCGCAGTGAATTGAGCACACATTCGCCGGGAGATACTAGACGCGATATAACTATGGCTGAAATGGCAAGTCGAGGAGGATGGAAGGATTGTGAAAAGAAAAATGAATGGATAACTTAGGTACTATGTGCGCTGCGTGTGCGACACACACGCAGCGCACATAGTACCTACGTGAGTAATTTGTATTCTGTGCATAGTACCCGGCCCGCGCCCGCGCCGCCGCGCCGCGCCGCTTGCTTGACGTTTGATTTGCGTTATTATACTATGAACGCTAAACGCAATGCAAAAGGTTGAAATTAGGTTGTTTTCCAGAATATCTCGGCGAAGTGAAACAGAATGTTACATCATCGAAGCAACTTTAACTTCTCAGGAGTAATGTCAAATGTGTGCCTTATGCTCTGGAAATAAGGTTGAATTTGGTGACATTGGTGACCCTGACGTGGTAATGATGATGATGATGATGATGAATGTAATTTGCATAGTAGCATATGCTTTCAGTTCTTAAAACAGCGCCTAAACTCCCAAACTTGTATCTATAAGGAATCCGGAGTTCTCTTAGTAGCTTCGGAACCATAGTATACCTCGGTGCAAAATCTTGCGTTTTGGTAGCATATGCTTAGGATGCTTCTCATAAAACCAAAATCACCATATGTTTCCATATAAATTTCGAGGAGTTCCCTCGATTACTCATGGATCCCATCATCAGGTCACCACTTTTGTGAACATGGTACCAAATTGGAGTGAAACCTAATACAACAAAACAAAAATTTCGAAAATCGGTTCACAAACGGCGGAGTAATCGTTGAACATACAAAAATAAAAAAAAATAAAAAATATATCCACAGCCGAACATATAACCTCCTCGTTTTTTGGAAGTCGGTTAAAAAGGAAGTTTAGCTGTGTATCTGTTATAAAATGTGAAAGTAATAGAATCGCGGCAATTAAAATTACTACTGCCGACCGCGAATATCTTGTATTTAGTGTGTACATGCCAACGGACTGTTCGGACAATTTATTAGAATATGTTCAGTGTCGTGAGATTGTAGCAATCATTGAACAATGTGACGTAGAATCAGCTTATATCTTAGGGGACTTTAATGCACATCCTGGGGAGAACTTTTGAAATGAGTTGTTAAAATTTTGTAATGAGCAAAACTAGTGTTGCATCGACATTAGCATGCTAGAACAGGATACTTTTACTTTCGTCAGTGAGGCACACGGCAGTCGAAGATGGTTGGATCACTGCGTAATCACCGAATCTGCGCGACGGTCAGTAGTCTCAGTACAGGTACGTTATGATATTTATTGGTCAGATCATTACCCCTTAGAAATACAGTGTAACATAAATACAGTAGGGCCGACACTTTTGCCGTGTGCGTCAATTAATAAAATTGTTTGGGGCAATAGAGATGAAAGTCAAATAGAATTATACACTAAATTCTGTAATGAAAAATTAAGAGAAATTGATTTTCATTGATTGATTGATGCCCCATGTAATATTAAAAGCGAGGAACATTTAGCTATAATTGATAATTTATATTCTAAAATTGTTAGCACTTGCAAGATGCTGCTATTTATAACTACAGGGGTAAAGACGGCAAAAAAAGAAAAAAATGTTACATTGTGGGGTGGAACAAATATGTCAGAAGCGCTCACCGTGATGCTGTAGGTGATGCTAGACAAAAATTTTTGAACTGGGTTCGTTGTGGTCGGCCGCGGGTTGGTAATGCTTATACTGACATGTGCCAGTCTAGATCTTTGTTTAAAACAAAATTAAAGCACTGTCAAAATAATCGAGAACTGATCAAAATGAATGACATAGTAGAAAAACACAAGAATAAAGACTTTCACGGATTTTGGCAGGAAACGAAAAAGATAAGTCCCAAATCTAATGTCCCGGTGAGTGTTGACGGTATAAGTGAACCTAAGAATATAGCTAATATGTTTAGGGCTCACTTTTTTGTTAGAAATGTATCTCAGCAATTTGGGGAGGTGAATAGTGCTGAGGCTGTTGTCGCCGGCGATTATGAGCGAATTACTGGTAAAGATGTTTCATCAGTCATTAAACAAATGACCAGAGGAAAATCGCCAGGTCATTACAGCCTCAGTATTGAGCATTTCCTTCATGCGGGCCCACATTTACCTAGGCTTTTAGGATTATTATTTACAATTTGTAAAAGACATTCCTATCTGCCTATAGATCTTATGAGAACTGTTGTAGTACCTGTAATTAAAAACAAAATTGGAGATACATCAAATAAGGCTAATTATCGGCCAATATCACTAGCCACAGTCACTGCTAAAGTGCTTGATGGTTTGCTTGAGAGGCAACTTAAAAAAATAGTTAACCTAGATGACGCACAGTTTGATTTTAGACCGAAGCTATCCACAGAGTGTGCGATTTTGTCTCTTAAGCATATCATCAAGTACTACACGGACCGCAAAACATGTATTTATGGGGCTTTTCTTGACTTGTCCAAGGCATTTGATCTGGTAAGATATAACATTCTGTGGCCTAAGATGGTAAAGTATGGTGTGCCATCTGATGCAATAAATCTTTTTAAATATTGGTACGAACACCAGATAAACCAGGTCAGATGGCTTGGACAGTTTTCAGATGAGTATAGGCTGGAGTGTGGAGTAAGGCAAGGGGGATTATCGTCGCCTACTCTATTTAATCTATACGTGAATGAATTGATTGATGAACTCAGCAACACCCAGGTCGGATGCTCACTTGATGGTTACTCTTTAAACAGCATAAGTTATGCGGACGACATGGTGTTGCTGATTCCATCAATCTCAGCACTTTGAAGACTGATAGGTGTCTGTGAGAAATATGCGGAGTCACACGGCCTTGTCTACAACGTCCAGAAAAGTAACCTTGTAATATTTAAAGCAAAGGGACGTAACGTAGAGACAGTACCGACTGTGACGCTCAATGGCGTGGCTCTTACGAGAGTATCGATTTTCAAATATCTGGGTCATATAGTGACTTAGGATTTGAAGGACGATAGTGATCTAGAGAGAGAGCGGAGAGCGATTGCTGTCCGATGCAATATGTTGGCCCGCAGATTTGCACGGTGTAATGCAGAAGTTAAAATAACTCTTTTTAAAGCTTTTTGCCAAAGTATACGTACAATCTGTGGGTCAACTACACGCAGCGGGCTTACAACGCTCTCCGAATTCAATATAACAATGCACTGAGAGTGATGTTGGGGTTGCCACGATTCTGCAGCGCATCAAATATGTTCGTACAAGCGCATACAGATGGCTTCCAAGCCGTTTTACGAAAGCGGGTTGCCTCCTTGATGACCCGAGTTCGTGACAGCACCAACATCATTCTTAGGATAATTAGTGACAAATTTGATTGTCCCATTGTGCGCCATTGGGTACGTTTACATGTGCAGATACCCAGTGCCGCAAATAGGCCAAACAGATATTTAAATTGATTGAATTTTGATTGATTGATTGGATTTTATTATTATGTCTACTAACATAGTTTTTATGTATTGTATTTACTAAAAAATTATGGACTTAGTCTGAAATAAATGATTTATTTATTTATTTAAGCTAAGTTGCCTTGGTAGGTAAGGTATAAAGATTTTTGTAATCCATACTATTTATTTATTTATTTCTTTAACCCATTCAATGCCACCAATCCACCTGTAAGTGTAACATACCGGTGGTGCAAAATATCAAGTATTTTGTTTTTCTAACTTAAAATACATCATTTAACGTATTTTATATATTAAATAATGGAATAAATAACGAAAACCTCTCTAAATACGATAAACGCACCAATTGCGTTGGTGGCACTGGTGAGACAAATCCAATCACAAGTGCCATTCAACGCACCACTTACGTTGACGCTTTTGTTTTAATTGAACTGTGTTATGCAACATAGTGGGTAGCTGAATAATTTTTAAATACAGGTAGGTTTTTTTCTACATACAGTTAACCGCTTATCAAGCTACCCATGGTAATTCAAAGTACTTTCTCCCCTTCATTCTTTGAAAAAAAAACTGTAAATTGAAATAAAATCCTTATAAAATAAATAAAATCCTTACTTATTTGAAATATTTTTTTTCTTAAATATTGAAAAATACAACTGGTCAGCTAGTAAAAGATTTTGTATCAATTTAATACTTCAGTCGGAATTTCCAGGAATTGCTATTGTATTCTACTGTTGTCGCGATCACCGATGCTCGCGCGGGGCCTGAAGGATTAATTATTAATACAACGAACGGTTAGTAAAATTTACTAATTTGAACATAGTAGTCATGCATGAAACCATCCAACAAAATTCGCCGTTAAAATGCCATTGAACGCACCATTTGCGTTATGGTAATTTTATTCATAAAATGTACCATGAATCGAAGAAAAATTGTAATATACCTAAATATATTGCTTACTTTTATGTTCTTAGTGAAAAACTTCTCACTCTAATTCAATAAAACTGAAAATATGTTGAATTGAAATCAGGCAGTTTTTGGGCTAACGGTTTTTTCGCTGTCAAAAAAAGAGGGGAGGTCCAGACCAAAAACCGACAATGTCACCACATGTAAAATATATCTCCAGTAGCTAATGAGGCCAAAGATTCAAATTAAATACAGCCATTATAAAGAAAAACCGGGAAAAATATCAAAGGTACCTCAACGCATATGGTGCGTTGGTGGCACCAGAAACTAAACTCGCAAAATGCGAATGATGCGTTGCTGGCATTGAATGGGTTAAATCAGGCATCTTGGCCCATTATATATATACCTTATAGACTAACATACATAACATTTATACTAAAACTAACACTAAGCACTAAACACGTATTGTCTGCGACGTGGGGCGCGACGTGTTCGGAAGTCGTCCTCGGAACCTCCTGTAGACGACTCCAATCGGTAAGAACTCCTCCTTCTCGAAGGTCGGTAGATGATGGCGTCGGGACCCTCACCACAAAATTTATAATATTAGTATGGATACTAAAATCCATATCCATACTAATATTATAAATGCGAAAGTGTGTCTGTCTGTCTGTCTATCGGTCTGTCTGTCTGTCTGTCTGTCTGTCTGTTACCCCTTCACGCCCAAACCGCTGAACCGATTTTGCTGAAATTTGGCATGGAGATACTTTGAGTCCCAGGAAAAGACATAAGAATACTTTTTATCCCAGAAAAATGTACGGTTCCTGCGCTATAAACCATTTTTCGTCGCAACGAAGTTGCGGGCATCATCTACTTTATGTGGCAAAACAACGTTTGCCGGGACAGCTAGTTAGAAATAAACGACAGTTGTAGTGCTTAAATTGCACGTGGCATTTTGAGATGCCACGTTAAATTGTTAAGGAAACATGAAACATATTATAGGTTTTCTTTTTCTTCTCAGCTCACCATTTTTCGTAGCAGTTTCGTAGAGGCGAGATTCTTGAAATTAAAGGAGAACTTTCACAACATTACCTCCCTTATTATTTTTATTTACGTAAGAGATAACATAATGTTTAACTGAGAACTAATAATTTTAGGTTAGATACAGATCTAGGTTAAAACTAGCACTAGATGTGTAGCAAGTGTGCCTAGAATCCTAGACGTGTTAAGGTGCCGGTTGGCAGCGGGCGACATGAAGCAACCGCAGACGACGTGTCGCAGCGACACAACTGGTTTCTATGTATTTCTATGAAATACCCTCCGCAGCTAGCGACACTTATTCATAAAGATACATAGAAACCAGTAGTGTCGCGACGACACGTTGTCTGCTGCTGCTTCATGTTCCGAGTTTCATGTTATTCATGTAGCAAGCTTCCAACTTGTACTTTAAGCTTTTTCACTTTTAAGCTAGTTAACGAGCGGCCTGAAGAATAGCCTGTAATATTTTGAAATGTTAAGCTCCTTACTATACAATAAAATGTTTGTTTTGTTAAACTCAAGTATATCTTTGCCAATTATTATTTGTCCAAATCCTTCAGAGCATATTATATTCAAACCAAGGAACCTTTACAAGACCGACCGTTAAAACTTGTAAAACACAATAGAGCCTACCTAACGATAACAATATTATGATATAATAATATTATAGTTAAGTAGGGAATTATGTTTCAAAATCTTTTGATACTACTACGATGTTTTGGCGCGTGACTGACGTTAGAATTTAGAACTCGTGCCGCCATGAAAAATGTGAATGAATAGAAATAGTGACAGACTTATAATAAGCAAAGAACTTCGTTCCAATAGATTTTGTCAATCTACCATTTTAAATTTCCTACCATTTTGAGTCTCCACGTAAAAAAAACGGTCAAGTGCGAGTTGCACTCGCGCACGAAGGGTTCAGTGCCATTATGGAGCAAAAATTGTGTTTTTTGAATGGGAGCCCCCTTAATTATTTATTTTATTTAAATTTTGTTATTATTTATTGAAGTATTACTACAGCTAAATATTTTCTGAACGTTTCAGGTGCCTACGTGTTGTCATCATTGATACCGAGCAAAAAATGTTTAAAAATCACTTTTGTTACATAGGATCCCTTAAATATCGAATTTATTTTGTTTTTAGTCTACGAATAATACAAACTAAGGAAACGTAACTTCCATACTATTACCGTTTTAAATTTGGTTCCATTCGAACTGTCATGTAACGTCAGCCTTTATACCGCTCAAGGCCACCTAAATATTGCAAATGTATTGAAATGTGTACCTAAGGTACACTTTTTTGACAAGTATTTTGGAGCATGTTTTTTGACGAAGTTACTCTTCCTTAGACTTTAATTATTCGTAGTTTTTAGTATTTATTTATTGTCATAGCAGCAACAGGAATACACGACTCTCTAGCCACCGTTTACCGTTTTTGACGGACAGACATCGAAGTCTCAGTAATAGGGTCCCGTTTTTACTCTTGGGTACTGAACCCTAAAAAGAACAAGAAAAAAGCACACGCCCTACGACAATACATGTGCCAAAACAACCTCGGTGAACTATGTTTGTGTGATATTGTTTTTCAGTATTGTCCTTAAATCATTGTTTAGATTTAGGCCATGTTTTGTCCGTCTCGGACACGTGTAAACCCAATACAGGATCACGATACGAAACTTTTGTTCCCACTTATTTACCTCTACTTAAACTTCCCAAACGAAATTAGAAATGTTCAGCAAAATGTTTTCAAATCGACGATTTACCAAGTATTTTGTGCAGTCAACTCTTAAGAGAGATTATATTATTGAATATGATACATCGAGTTTGCGCTAAAAAATACGAAAATAAATAATACTTTTTAAGTACTTTTAACGGGAAACAGCATGGAATAAAAATAGGCCAAGTGAGAGTTGCGAGGAACAGAATTAAGAGCTCGTCCTCTCTTTTCTACTGCTCTCTTCGCACTCACGCCCGTCTTTCATATGCCAGGTGAAAAAGGACGATCGCCAAGTTAGCGGGCAGATAGAGGTTTTCTGTTTTTAAAGGGTTTTTTTATATTGAAGTGGTAAAAAGTAATTCCAACACTTTATAGACGACTTTCTCAACAGTACATTGTATTTTTTTCATGCCGTTAAGACGTCAATACAATCCATAAACAGGTGATATTCTAAACCTTTTACAGCAAAAATCACAAAACTGTCGCGGGTTTGAGTTGGATTATTTAAAGATACTTAAAAAAAAAAATCTAGCTCCAACACTATATTATAATTGAAATGATCTTACATGTTGTGCATTAAAACTTATAGAAATACTGTAGTTTAACTGTTAAATCACGTCTGTTAAATGAACGAAATCGGCAAAAATTCGTATACGGACTCTTAATTCATAAGTAGTTACGAGAATCGCTCTTCATAGAATTTTCCGAATGTAAAATCAATAGCATAATCAATTTTCATAAAAAATGGGTTAAAAAAATTGTAAGTGTTTCGATTAATTAAAAAATCGATTTTTCAAAAATCAATTTTCATAACAAATGGGTTAAAAATTTAATCGATGGTAAGGGTTTCGATTAATTAAAAAAAAACGAATTTTTTTTAAATCGATTTACATAAAAAATAGATTTTTTAAAAATCGATTTTCACAAATAATGGGTTAAAAATAATAATGAACAACGTTAATAATCAAGTTTTCACTTCTGCCGGCACTGCCGGAGTGTAACCAGTCTTTTTTATTATTTATTAATTTTATAGGGGCCCCCGTTTGGTTTCCCCATCACTTGATTTATTTTTATTATTTATTTTAAATAGGACCGGCACTGGCATTGACGACTAACGCCTAGTTACGAGTATGATCCTTCACGTGGTCTGTCGGTCTTCGTGTGGTATCTGTGCCAAATAACATAAAAATTGCTCACGTGGTGTACTTCTTATCTGTGCCAAATAACATAAAAATTGCTTCAGCCTCCAGTAGTTCGCGAGATAAGCCCTTTCAAATAATTTCCCCCGTTTTTTCTACATTCTCCTATTAGTCTTAGCGTGATAAAATATAGCCTATAGCCTTCCTTAATAAATGGGCTATCTAACTGAAAGAATTTTTCAAATCGGACCAGTAGTTCCTGAGATTAGCGCGTTCAAGTTAGCCCTTTCAAATAATTTTCACCGTTTTTTCCACATTTTCCTATTTCTTCGCTCCTATTAGTCTTATCGTGATAAAATATAGCCTATAGCCTATAGGACCACAAACGGCTGAGTAATCGTTGAACATACAAAAAAAAAAAGACACATACAGCCGAACATATTACCTCCTCCTTTTTGGAAGTCGGTCAAAAAGCGACTTTGTTTTATAATATGTATACTTAGATAAAGTTTACTGCGGTAGCAGCAGCGCTGGAAGACCAATTTTTTTTATCGATTTATATGGGCAAGCGTCCGAGAGTCATGAATGAAATTAAAATTGAATTGAATTTTTCCATAAAAAAGTAACTCTTTCAGCGACTCTACTTTCATACCGAACTCTTTATAGGGATCCCATCCATACATATCCTAAAGTAATTAATAACAAAAATAAATTATTTATTTGCACATACAAAAAGACAAAAACAAAAGAAATACGTAATTACGAAAATGTGCACAATGGCGGTCTTACCGCTTTTAGCCGTTTCTTAAAGTTTTATCACTTAGTTTTTTTACACTCTGTATAAAGGAGAACGCAGTATATTTGCATCGCACACCACCTGATTTTTTTGAGTTTCTCACGGATATCTCCGTGCAGTTATTTAATATTTACAGACATTAAGCATTTACTTTGAGATAATAGTCCCTAGCGATAAAGTGAGTTATCTTATTTTTTTTTCCGTTTTTACCCAATCACGACACTTTACGACATTAGTATTTTAATGAGTCAGGTGTTATATTTTAATGTTATTTTAACAAAGACCGTTTTACCGTTTCCACCGTCCACGCGAAAACTATTCTTCTTAGGGAACATACCCATACTACGTGACCCATTTAGGGGGAGGGGGGGGTCTTCAAAATACCACGCTCGGTCACAAGAGGGGGGGAGGGGGTATAGAGTTTTGTCACGTGGTCAATTTGCCGAGAGAAACGTCATACGAATTTTTTTTCTCGCCATTTAATACTTGACACTGGCATTTATTATGGTTATTTTATTATTTATAGCCAACAGCCATTAAAAAAACAGGCACTGTTGTCACTTGTCAGACATTTTGAAGTTTGGTGAAGCTGTCAGGCTTGCTGATATTTACTATAGTTGGTGTTCGATTACAATTTGAACTACAGTCGTGACTAAAATAGTATGTACCATCGAGGAAATTGATTCCTAGGTAGTTGACAGACCAACGTCATGTAGTCGGGTCACGTCAATTCAATGTTAATTGTGATCTGTCGGTTGGGTTTAACTTTAAACCATAAAGCTTTAAACGCGACCAAATTACTTAGGTCCACCATCTGCCTAGAAATTAATTTCTCTGATTGTTCTATTATAATTTTAGACTATTACTATAATATATATATTATATTATAAAGAAATCTATCTGATAATACTTTAGGGTGTGTATGTGTTCCTTACATAAAGTTCACTCTGAAAGTAGCAGCGCTGAAAGACTCAATTTTTTTTTTCCACTTTTGTATGGAGAAACTCGTTACACTGGGACGCTTGCCCATAAAAAAGTGAAAAAAAATTTGCTCATTCAGCGCTGCTACTTTCACAGTAAACTCACTATAAGGAACACGCACACATCCTAAAGTATTATCACTTAATTTTGTCACACCTTGTATAGTATATCTTAAATATTGGTGTCAAGTATTTCTTTTTGGCAAACTATTGGGCATCAAAGTATTTTTTAGTGATCGTTAATTTATTCCCATATTTAATTAAGTAGTAATAATTATTATAAACATGCAAAGAGTCTTTTGTATAATAAATAACTTAATAAACACAAAATATGAGTCAAACTATTTTGCTATCTGCTCTTTCTACATACAAAATGATTAAACATTATTCTTGTCAATACCACGTGAACAATTGAAGGGGTGGGGGGGTGTCTTGGCATATACTACGCGTGGTCACTAGGGGGAGGGAAGGGGTCCAAAAATTTTAAAAAGTAGGTCACGTAGTATGGGTATGCTCCCTTACTTATACAAAATGTAGCTTATTTGTTGACCGAGTCTAAACCACAACCATGCCAAATGTCAGTCTGTTTAGTGGTTTTTGCGTGAAAATTGAACAAACATGCACACACTAACAAATTTTGCATTTACAATAAGCATAATGTTTAGTGTGATAATCCCTAATGGAAATATAAGGTTTTATAGTGGAAAAAATTGGAAGGTCCAGTGTCCCCCCCCCCCCCTCCCCTCCGCCTCTACCAGCTAAACGGTTGCTTCGGGAAATATAAAAAAATTCACGAGAGTAGGAAATATGCTGAATTTAAAAGGAAAACTAACACAGTTAAGAAGACTTAATATTAAGTTATTGAGTAAGAGTCGATCAACTAAAAAAAATGTGTTCGTAGAAGTGCAAAGGAAGTTTTCGATCAAATTCCTTTGAACGTAACTGAGATGATGTTAGTAGTGCAAAACACGTTATAATTAATGTGCATTCATTGACAATACAAAAATTATCAAAAACTAGCGGTAGAAAACCCTATATTGCACGTGACACGTCACACTCCACGCTGGCCGCAGCTCACGCGCAATATAAGTAGATTTTTTTTTAATATTTTTAATAGTAACCAAACCTTGACTATCCGATGATGATGATGCTAAAGCACAAATCGATAGGCGTGATAGTTTTTTCGTAAAGTGTACGGCCAGTACCACAAAAGTGCTCAGATTGTGGGATACTAGGGCTCGCCTCGCTCGGCCTGATTTATGATTACCTACAGTCATTTAGATCATTATTAGTACTTTATTATTAAGAAGCATATTGTGTGTCTGCTGAAATATTAATCCTTCGATCGTGGGTTCGTGGAAATCTATTGTTATTCTATTGCTATCGCAATCACCGGTGAAGATCACCGGGCTTGATGGGGCTTGATAGGTTAACTTCTTTGAAGCTAATTATAAAATAGTTTATGATAATTGTTATTTATTAGACATGTGTAAAAGTTAGTGTTGACGTTATTTAAAGAAAAGAAGTTTGAATTTATTAAAATTCTATTGGCTCTTAAACAAAGAAATATATATTTATACATTTAATAATATTATGTAGTCCTTAATTACACTAATAATATACTATGTATAAACACGATAGATATAAATGCATTTTTTAATTTTTAATTCTAATTACAGAAAACAAAAACTTACAATTTTATAATAATTTTAATAGCAATTACAAAATCGATTTTGATGATACATTGGGAAAAATAAACATTATGCAGAGTGTAGTGTGAGAGATATTTTTTCTACTTCATAAATTTATTATTTCCACAAAATTTATTTTAATTTTTCCTAGACATTCTAATAATTTCAAAATTGAATTTGAAACTACCTACACGGTTCTTATTTACATTTTCAAACACGTTTGTTAAATAGTAAAAAAAATCTGCTTATAAAATTGTAAGTCAATATTTCGGTGACGCCAGCATTACATTTTCTTAAAAAAGAATTATAAATGAATTTTTAAAAACACTCTGTATTTTATAACGGTTTGTCGATATCAGAGTTTAAGTAGTGCGTAAAGGTCTGTCACACCAAGACGAGACGTTGCGCTGCACTTTAGAGAATATATGCTATATCATGAAAATTCAGCGACACGTAGCATCAGTGTGATGACTCTATGACAGAAATCAATTAAACAACATTTACATTAGGCAATTTAGACCAGTGTAACAGTGCATATTTACATGCAGCATCAGTTACAAGAAATGTATTTCTAAGTTCTAACCATTGTCAACTAAAATACACAGTGTAACTAAACAAAGTGATAATTTATTCGACTGCTTTTTTTTTAAAATAATAATAATATCTATGGACGCTTCACACCACGTCAGTCTGGCCCCGTGGTAAGTACCTGAAGGACTTGTGTTACAGGTACCAGACAACGAAATATATTTAATACTTTTATACTATACATATATTTAAGATTTTTATTATATGATACACATATTTAATATACATACATGACCCAGGAAATTTATAAACTTTTTGTTCCGTCGGCGGGACTCGAACCCGTGACCTCCGGCTTGAGCTACCGACGCGTTCACCACTGCGCCACGGAGGTCGTCTGTTTTTCTTTGTATGGGCAAATTCATAACGCTGGAGTGCTTGCCCATACAAATCACAAAAATATTTGCTCTTTCGGCGCTGTACACACCTCAAAGTATTATCGCTTCGTTTTGTTACACCCTGTAGGTTTAAGTTATGAAATAACAATGGTTGCAGTGTCTTAAATGTGAATAGAAATCAATTTGTACCTTATAGTTTAGGTTGCACAATATTAGGTACAAGCCCCCTTATTTATAAACATTTTAACCCAACGTTTATGCAAAAAACTATTGCTGTCTCTATCTGATACATTTGATAAGCAACTTCACAGACAAAGATAGCAATATATAGCGTAAACGTGGAGTTTAATAATGGATTTTTTATGACAAGTAACTGATACAATGTTATTATCATCATGTAATTTTATTACTAACATTAACAGGAAAATAGTTTACACTGCTAGTAAAATGCAAAATTGAAATTGACGGTGCTATTTGAATATGTATATTTATAGTTCGAGAGCACTGATCTCTATTATACAAGTACGCTGGATCGATGATACCCGCCTGCTTTTTGTGCCTATTTGAAGCGGAATCAGCGCCCCCATTATGGGGGCTGAGAAATAAATTTGACGTAACCACAACCAATAACAACAGTTGTCATCACTAGTATTAGTTCCAAGTACTCTCACTACTGCTATCAGGACCAATATGGCGGCTTTCCAACGTCATTTTTACGTCAGATTTAGTTCTCAACCCCAACAATGAGGGCGCTGATTCCGCTTCAAATAGGCACAAGAAATAGCTGTCATTTCAAACTTGTATAATAGAGATCAGTGTTCGAGAGGCAGCATTTTTTGCTGTCTTCCAAAATTTCAGATAAAAAATTAAGTACAAAATAATAATTGACAAAAAACTGTTTATTATAGTCCGCGCGGAACTAGTTGGCCGCGCCTTAGGTAGGGACAGGGGTGAGGGGGCGGATTACTTACTGCTCGCAACGCACATGAGATTAGACAGTGACGACCAATCTCGCGATATCGTGAACAATAATATTATTTAATTATTGAAAATAATAAATTAAAGACAATTTATCAGTTTTATATTCTAAATTATTGACATCGGCTTTCCGTTTTTTAAAAAGCTATGCACTTTAAATATTATTTCCTTAGATTGTCTTTTTATCGGCGGACTTATCTTGCTATTGCAATCTCTTGTGCGTTTTGTTTAAACTAGCCAAAACAGTTGTCAAAATCAAGCGCCCCCGTCTCTCCGTCCCACCGCTAAGGCGCGGCCCACAGGCCACAGCACTAGTTCCGCGCAAACTATAATGAGAGGTTTTCTTATTTTTAATCTCCACCGGACGGCGCGACGATAGACACTTCTAGATTTTCTATTGGTTCCCCACCAATCTGAAATTATCTGCAGGTTGGCATCACGGATACATATTGGTTGTGTTTTTAAAAAATATCAGTGTACTGTCAAGTGTGGCATAAATCAAAATATCTTAAACCTAAGCGATCATTGGCCTAAGCAATTAGACCAGTATACTGGTAACAGTTTAGGAACACGCAAATTGTCAAACTGATAACTGACAACCGAAAGAGTTTTGGCAGGCATGTCACTTTCAAACTTCTTCTACTTTTTATTGTTGCTGTGGTTTTTATTATTTTTTCCCAAGTTGTGTTATTTGGGTATTTGATGTTCATTATTGGTAAAATATTAGCCATGAAATACCCGTTATCTTGCACAAGTGCATGTAAGATGTTGTCAAAACCAAAATGTATAATTCCTGTGACATTTAGCCTGAATATCGGTAAATAGGGCTATTTCTTCCGTAAGTTTAAACTAAACATCGTTGTAATAACTTTGTTATCCTAGTCATTAGAATATTATGGCGTCTTTTTCAAATTGAAATGTATCAAATTTTACATTCTTTTGCCCAGTTTTGTAGCAATTATTGATGGTATTCCCTGGTATTACCGATAGTTGTCTACCCATACGCCATCTAATTACTAAAATGGAAACTGTTTGACAATCAAATTAAAAAGTTAAGAAAATCCCTCATTGAAATAATAAAATCAAACCGACCAACTTTTTAATTAAGATAACATTATATTTGATCGATAACATAATAAAAACAAACAGAATACACTAAGATTTCTTTCATAATATATTTCGTTATTCTTTCAGGTTTGTGGTCGAGCCCTATTATTGAAATAGTAATAAAGACTGGTTGCGAGATAGAAAGAATATCTATAATTTTCGTGTTCGTTTGAATATGAAGCGGCGACATATCTATCTATTATAGAAATATATAATAGATAGATAAGTGACATCTGGTAGATTCGACACAGAACGATATCTCTTTAACACCCCAGAAACTCCACCCAGCTTGAGTGACCCCTCTCCACCAAGCCAATGTCACAACATCTAAAGGCAAAGGGTGGTGCAGCATAATATCTAAGGAAATCGAAAAATGTCAGAAATCTAAATATATAGATATATATATATATATATATATATATATATTTTTTTTTTTTTAAAGTCCATGGCGTGATGGACTACAATTAATTAAAATTAATAATATTATTTCAATTATCCTTGGTGCGAAAAACCTATATAAAAAAAGGATTGGCGAATAGCCCATAGATGGCCCCAAATTGTATAATAAAAAAATAGATAAATAAAATATTATGTCGCCGCTTCATCTTCAAACGAATACGATAATTTATTATCTCGTTTCCAAGCATATATATTAGAACTTCAGTGAGACATGTAACATAGGACAATGTCCTAATTTCTCTATATCAGGCGGCCGGACTTTAAACTTAAAAAAAAATATGTTTAGAATTTAGATTTATAAATGCTACCTCCCAGACTATTAGGCATGGCGTTTACATTACAATGTTATTTTTCAGTGTATATTTAAGATCATATTAGGAAAATAAATACGACAATTTGAAATATAACATTTATAATACTATATTAACCTCAAATGTATTAGCACTTTAGGAAATACACACTTTAATCGTAATTATAATATAAAATAAAAAATCTAAATAGACTCAGACATTAATCAAGCAAGTCGGCATCGTCCGATAATTCCTGAAAAAGAAAAACATAGTTTTATCAATTACCATCCATAAAATATGAACGTAGAAAAAAAAGGCGGACGGAGTCTTAATACACACAGAACTGTATCTACAGAGTCGGCCACGCACACATTCTTACGCCTGTCAAACGGTATGGACTAACGTAAGAATGTGTGCGTGCGGACCGTGTATGTACAGTCAGCTGGCCGACTCTGAAGGACACAGTTTTGTGTATGGTGGTACTCCGTCCGCCTTTTTTTATACGTCCATGCCATAAAAGGAAAAAAACTACAGCACTACTTTTTGGCGTCTATGTAACTTGTATAATCAAAACTAACTATATTGTAAATTATTACAATAGATATAGCTGATTCACACTCCTGTCAATGTAATCCCCGATTTTTGAGCCAAAATAAACAATGTAGGTGGCTTAATAGAAAAATGTGGTAATTTTATTAGGAAGAGGATTAAGTTATATCAGATTTCATCTATGTTTATTTTCCTCGTTTATTCATCATCTCACTTTAAGGGTACGTTTCCACTGAAGCGGAGCGGAGCTTAGCGGTGCCCGAATTGACCAATCATGCTATTCCAACGGAATGACAGCGAAGCGGAGCAAAGTTTTCGAGCATGGTGATTGGTCAATTCGGCGCCGCTAAGCTCCGCTCCGCGTCAGTGGAAACGCGGCCTAAATGACTGGGCACAATACGAAACATTACTCGTAACTATATTTAAACATTCATTTCATTGAAACAATTACTGAATTCAGCGTTATGAAAAAAAATATAATACCAACATTCTTTCACCGACTTAGGCTGCATATCCACCAGAGATGTGTTGCGAGGAATGTGTTTTTAAGATCCAATAGCATCGCCGCGGTGAGCGATGTCATGACAAGGTCATGCCAATGAAGCGATTCTATTGGTTCTCAAAAACACATTCCACACACACACACACACAATCTTAAGATTTTTCTATAAAAAAATTAAAATCAGCCAAGTGCGAGTCGGACTCACGCACTAAGGGTTCCGTAACGTTATAGAGCGAAAGTAGGCAAAAATAGTGTTGTTTGTATGAGAGACCCCCTTTATTATTTATTTTATTTTAATTTTATTATCAATTATTAAAGTACAAATATTATTATGGATTTTGTAAAAATTTAAAGTGCCTAGCTATAGCCATTATTGATATCGAGCACAAAATAGCAAAAATATCACGTTTGTTGAGCCCCCTTATATATTAATTTTATTTTGTTTTTAGTATTTGTTGTTATAGCGGCAACAGATATACATATTCTGTGAAAATTTCAGAAGTCTAGCTATAGCCGTTCTTGAGATACAGCCTGGAAACAGATAGATGGACAGATGGACAGACATCGAAATATTAGTAATAGGGTTTCGTTTTAACCCTTTGGGCACGGAACCCTAAAAAACAACCTTAGATCCTTACCAAATTATCATCATTGTCTAAGTTCATGTCGTTTATTTCCCTCTCAATCTCGTCCATGTCGAGCGAATCTTTGCGCTTCACGTTGATCTCATATGGTTTGTCGTTCACCACCTCCGCCTCTCTGCTCGGTTTCCTCTCTATTGACTGCTCCCTGAAAGTATAGCTTATGAGTGTATGTGTTACCGCTAATGTGCGTAAACCAGTTAGACTGCAGATTAACAAGGTATTCTGCAGATTATCTGGGTGAGTCAGTTAAAGTGCAAAAAGCTAAAGCTTAAAACAAACCTAAGCGTCAGTGACAGGGGACGCGGTACGCGATACGGGAGCGTCTGCAACGCGAAACTGGCCGTGCACACCTGCGCGACTACGGTGCGAACCGTCAAACGTTAATATCATGACACAATCTATCAAAACGTATACAAATCAAAAAATCATAATCTAAAGAGTTGTAGAAAACAATATAAAAAAAAGGTCTTAAAAAAGAAGTCTAGTTATGTACGCTTCAAAACACGCGTCTAACAACTTGAGGCGCACGTTCCGCTTGCCGACGCGCCAGCGCCATAAGATTACATGGGCAGCGTCCGCCGCGCGGTAGACGCTACCGCTTCGCAGTCGCTTTGGTCGCGTAGGTTTGTGCAATCCTTTATTCTATTATAATTACATTAACGAGATAATCTGCAGATTACCTAGGCAATCTGCGGACTAACGACCATGCATACGGTAAATTGCATAAAACAAGTACTTGTTTGAATTAAACAAGTAATTTAGTTGTAGAGAATTATTTAATATAATTTTTTGGAACATAAACAAAGGAATAATAATTATTAAGCCCTTTTAGCGCTTTTATTTTCATTTATATTTATTATCACTTTTGTTACACGTTATCAGTTTTGTTACACGTTGTTACACTGCGCTGTGAAAGTAGCAACGCTGAAAGAATAAAATTTATTTTGTTTTGTATGGGCAAACGCCCCCGCGTCATGATTTTTTCCATACAAAGGTGAAAAAAGTTACTCTTTCAGCGCTGTGACAGCGCTACTATTACAGTGAACTTTATATAGGAGACCCATACATGCCCTTAAGTATCACATAGTTGTATTACACCCTGTATATTCAAAGCGCCATAAAAAAACAACAAAGGAATATAAATCCAATTTTAGCTACAATGTTACTCCACTGATAAAATATAACATGAAATCATCGAACACGGGAACAGAGGGGCGTAGCCAGCGGAGGAGTGAAACAAAAGTGTTTCATTCACTGTCTTCCGCAATTTAACGACGTACTATTCGTTACTATGCAAAGTAACTAAGTATATGAGCTTTTTTTGAGTTAAATTTCACACTTAAACGGATGGTATCAGAAAATCTGCAGATTACCTAGTTAATGTGCACAGTAACATATTCCGCATTCTATCGGTAACATATTATGTTCTGGTAAAAAATGTATAATCAGAGAAGTTGATTCCTAGACAGCTGGGGGACCTATCATCTACGTCGTTTGGTCGGCTTATGTCAATTCAATGTTAGCTCTGTGACCGGTCGGATGGGTTTGACTTAACGCGAATGCGGTAGTGCTGTGACCTAATTAAAATTAATCTTCGTCTCAGAAGTCAGACCCCAACTGCATTCAACTCGCGCGCTATCTGTAGGTCCCTCATCTGCCTACTTTCTTAGATGGTGCTATAAACACATAGGCCCGTATTTTTGGTCAGTACTCAAGATGCATCTCGGTCTCAAGACACGGTTCAGGCTCTGTGATTGGTTGGCTGTCAAAATTTGGACCAATCACAGAGTCGAACCGCGTCTTGAGACCGGGTCGCATCTTGAGTACTGACCAAAAATACGGGCCATAGTATGTGTATTACACATTATTTACTCATCGGCAAAAATTCTTAATCTATCGTTCGCGTGGACTTTTAATGAACATTTAAAGATCATTGAGGGCCTTGGCTTATTCTGGGTAGCACATTAGTAGCCAAAAATACCCTTTAATATGACAGTCATGTAAGTCTATCTGTCACCTCTGAACGCTTAGGGCCTGTTACACCGCTTCCTGATAAGGCTGTCCACCACTTAACTTGACACATAGAGTATGGAGAATCTGTCAAATAAGCCTATCGGGCACCTTATCAGGAAGCGGTGAAACAGGCCCTTAAACTGCTAAAGCGATTTTGATGAAACTTGGTATGGAGATACATTGAGTCTGGGGAAAGGACATAGACAAGATTTTGTCATGAAATGTTACTATTTTGTCTACTGCATACTTCGAGAACAAATTATGTTTTAGTGCCCCCCATTGTTGCGATTTAAAATGCATCCAGATGAAATGACGAAACACAACGCCCCAATTTTTTTACTGGGTCCCACAGCGCCCTTTAGACCTTCAGCGCCCACGAGGGGGCGTCATCGCCCACCTATATATAGCTTACCTTACATATAGCTTACCTTTCTTTGGAGGGTCCAGGTTTCCACAATCCCTTTCTCTCTGCTTCCGTCTTCTCTTGTGAGAGATCTCTTTCAATATTACTAGTTTCGGCGTTCACCGGTAAATTTGCTAATTGGGAATGATATTCGAAGCCAAACTCCTTTTGGAATTGTTCTAATTCTAATGATTGCTGTAATAAAAAACAAATACTGTCATTAGTTCGTTGAATATATATTTTTAGATATGATTTGAATATCTTTGAATCAAAATATCTTGTTCTCGCTAATATAAAAACCAAGACAGTTACAACATAAAATACATGACGCATGTGTGATGTGGCACCAAATCGTACAGCATTTATGTGTGTCGACATAGGGCGATCATTCATTTATAATGTGACTGGTTTCTTAGAAAGCAGTTATGAGGAAAGTGCATTGAAACCAGTTCCTACCAGTTCATTTGCAATGGATCGAAATGATTGGCAGCCGAGTTGCCTGTGATTTCAACAACCACAGATTCTGTGCTGTTATGCTAATATATACTTACTTTAATCTTAAGTTACTACCATAAACATACGCTAACAGTTTTAACAATAACCGATTCTGTTCTACTACCACTCTAGATATCAACTACGATAACACGGCGCGCCCCTCAGAAATTCAAAACGTTTGAAGTGCGTTGTCAAATTGTTTAAAGCGCGTTGTCTTGCGCGATAGGCTAGTTATGATTAGTTGACCAACAAATCTTGGTAATAAGTGACATTAACTGAAATTACGTGTACTGTGATTGGTTGAATACTTACTACATACAAACGGTGGTGTGAATAAAAAATCTTAGTGAAGGTTTTAACAGTTTTCTAACTTAAATGCTTGCTAAAGTTAAAAACCGTCTTATAACACTCCATATGAATAAACGCTTTCTAAGCCTTCGCTAAGTAAAATACTTGACGTTTTATAGTAATTTTTTTTGGTAATGTTGGTAGTGTGCCAATTTATTGTGTACAATGTGTAAAAAATAATTAGCATTTTGCAAAAAAAAAAACTTGAGAGGTGTCAAAGGACACCCGAATGGAACAGAGTTATTTCTTATGTTAAAAAAATCTGTACATAATGTACTTAAAAAAATATTTTAAAAACGCCATCTACTGACGCACAGGAATACTATCAACGCGCAACGCCCTCTGCCCCTAACATGCAGGTACTAATAAAAAAGTGTCGTTTTAGTGTCGTTTTTTCGGCCTAGAGGGGGCTAATCTTATATATAAAATTCTCGTGTCACAATGTTAGTCCACGAACTCCTCCGAAACGGCTTTACTGATTTTTACCAAATTTTATATGCATATTCAGTAGGTCTGAGAATCGGCTACTGGGTACTTTATATTATATTGATATGTGCATTTGTTCAATAAATAATAGTAAATTATTACAACTCGAGACTGAGGGCGACCAATGTTTGTGCGACGGGATAGCGATAGACATTGCTATGGTAACATACTTATTAAGTCACTTCAAAAAAATAATATGGGCGAAATAGGTACTTTATATTATGGCAAAGCAACGTTTGCCGGGACAGCTAGTTTATTATAATATTAAATTAGCCCCCTCTAGGCCGAAAAAAACGTTGATACTTGATACTATTTTATTCTGTGTAGTTTACTTTTGAGGTCTTCAAATTATTTTTAAACAAACTACGTTACATATTATCCAAAATGCAAAGTAATAAAATAAAACGCATCCGAAGTGAATACTGGCTCGATGAGGATAAAGTTCAGGTGTGATGCCGCTGCCTCGTAGTCTTTTTGTAGTTCTTCAGACACAAATGACACAATGTATCGTACTGATTATTTTGTACTTAAATCTATTTTTTTCTAAAGTCATCCTCTATTAAATCAAATGGGTTTATTCTTATCTTATATACTTTTTGTCGACGAGGGCGGCTAGAAATTCCTTCAGAAATTGCAATAATGTCAGAAATCGCGATAACACTCGATATTTCATCCATTTCAATTTCGTAAAATGGTCTTAAAGTAGGTCCGAGGCTTCACTAAAGTTTGCGAACTCCTATTTGACGTTTCGAGACTAAACAACTGTTAGCAAACGTTTATTCATAACGATTATGCTTAAAATGTTCTTAAAATAGGTTTATAACAGGCGCGCTATTTTTTGACAGCTGTCACCTTAAAAAGGCGTTAGAGCACTGTTAGAGAACGTTTATTCATAATAAATTTTTACAACAGGCTTTTGAAGCTTTTAAAAACCCTCGCTAAGTTTTTATTCATACGACCGAAACTCTTTCATAAGGATGTGATTACACACATTGAAACAGTCATTTGGAGGGGCGCGCCATGTTATCGTAGTTGATCTCTACTAGCCTCTACAAGGTGTAACAAAACTAAGTGATAATACTTTAGGCTGTGTCCCTGTATTGAGTTTACTGTGGATGTAGCTACGCTGAAAGAGAAACTTTTTTAACTTTTGTATAGGAAAATACCTGACGCTCGAGCGCTTGCCCATACAAATCGAAAAAAAATTTTGCTCTTTTAGCGTTGCAACTTGCTACTTTGTCAGCGTCTATATAAGAGACAATTAATACAAACCCTAAAGTCATCACTAAGTTTTGTTACACCTTGTATATTTACTATGAACTTAAGTTATTAACATAAACTTAAGTTTTGTGCCTAACAGTTTTAACAATAACCGATTCTATTCTATAACTACTTCACTAGCCTCTACAAAACTAAAGTAGCCCGTAAACGATCAAATTGTTTGTCAAATTTTATGTGTTTGTCAAACAGTTTGATCGTGTACAGCTTTGTTTGAAGCGTTTGTCAAACAAACTACGTGTTTGACGTGTTTGAAGAAAATTTGGATTACGTAGCGTTTGACAAACGTGTTTGAACGTGTTCCGCTGTGTTTGTCAAACAAAATCTCATGATCTCAAACCGATTCTAGCTAATTGTTTGACAAACGTGTTTAATGCACGTTTGATCGTCTGCGCTGCTGTTTGATGAAAACGTAAATTACATCAAACATGTTTTTCACACAAATTTGATCGTTTGCGGGGGGTACTTAATGGCCCGTATTCACTTTCATTAGTAATAAGTGCAAGTGATTAGGGCAAGTGATTAGTTATTAGGAAAAAGTAAGTGTGGACAGCGACTGTTTAGTGCAAGTGATTAGCCGGCTGCGTAGTAACGTGATTAGTTCTGTATTCACTTTGATTAGTGATTAAGTGCAGGTGACTAGTACAGGTGATGAGTGATTAGTAGAAAGTAATGTGGACAGCGACTGATTAGTGCAAGTGACTAGTCGGCTGCGTAGTAACGTGATTAAAAGCGTGTTCTATTTTTTGCGAGTGCAAGTGCGTGACAGATGAAAACCAATTTTTGTTTCGTTTGACAGCTCGAGATTGTTACTATTATTCCGCTAGGTATATTAACTTTATGGGCCAGACTGACGTGGTGTGCCGTGTGAAGCGTCCATAGATATAGTATATCATTATTAAATAATATACCTATTAAAAGTACAAAAGGACACCCTTTCAATTACTTCCATACTAATCCATACTTATTACTTACTAATATACTAATAATATTATAAAGGTGTGTCTGTCTGTCTGTTACCTCTTCACGTTTATACCTCAGAAGTCAGAACCGATTTTGCTAAAATTTGGCATGGAGATACTTTGAGTCCTGGGAAAGGACATATAAAAATACTTCGTGGTCTTTATATATAAAACTCAAAGGTGACTGACTGACATGTTGATCTATCAACGCACAGCCCAAGCCACTGGACCGATCGGGCTGAAATTTGGCATGCAGGTTTTTGATCATGAGGCATCATCATGAGGAAGAAAGGATTTTGATCAATTCTACCTCCAAGGGGTGAAAATAGGGGATCAAAGTTTGTATATAACAATACTTCTTAACGCGAGCGAAGCCGCGGGCAAAAGCCCGTTTTTAATAAAACCAATATTAAAAATGAAGGACATGTCAAAATGGCAGTTTTATTTTTGAAACTTGGACGCTCGTGTTGACAGCTACTACTGAATTTACTAAATTAAATTACTAAAGAGCCACTAAACAAGAATTGGACACTACTTGCACTACACACCTGCACTCCACTGCCTCAATTACTAGTCACTTGCACTTGCACTAATCAAAGTGAATACAGGCCTTAAGTGATAATATTTTAGGCTGTGTATCAGTCCCCTGTATTGAGTTCACTGTGAAAGTAGCAGCGTTGAAAGAGTAACTTTTTTAAAACTTTTGTATGCTCTTTCAGCGTTGCTACTTTCTCAGTGAACTCTATATAAGGGACACATATGTACAAACCCTAAAGTATTATCACTTACTTTTGTTACACCCTGTACCACTTGGCTAATTTCACATTATTCCAACTACTCACCGAATACTCAGGGAAGAGGTTCTCATATTGGTCGGGATCGGCGAGCGATTGTCCTGACTTCTTGTTAACAGCGCCGACCGCTTCCCGCCACAGTTTCACCACCTCGCTCATCTTAGACGGAATGTATGACCTGAAATATTATATTACTAGATGACGCCCGCAACTCTATATATGTCCACATTATGCGCTTTTGTGTTCAATTTTCGTCATCTTCTTTCATTCAACTTTCGTTTTGGCGCATTCAATAATTGAATTGAAGTTGGACGGTCAGCGGAGCATGCCTCACGTGCGCTATAACGCATGCCCTTGACGAACAGAAAAAGGCACAGTGTGGACAACGCTATTGCGCCAAAATTCGTTTATCGCACGGGAACCGTAAATTTTTCCGGACAAAAAGTATCCTATGTCCTTTCCCGGGACTCAAAGTATTTCCATACCAAATATTACAGACAAACAGACAGACGACAGACACACTTTCGCATATTTATAATATTAGTATGGATAGTGAGTATATTTTTGATTATTGATTTTGAAATGCATTGTTGCTCCTTGTAAAGCTGATCGCACTTCAGCACCGTACGCGTCGAACGCATCGAACGCACCGCATAGTACACGAAATGCGGCGCGTACGGTGCGGACGAATGTACGAGGTTTCAAATAATTTCATACAACAAATTCTAAAATGCAGCGCGTACGGCGCGTGCGTACTGATAGATGTGTCCCCTTAAGAATACTGGTGCACAAAACATGTACAGTATTAAATTTAGCGGGACTATTCACAATTTACTGTAGGAATCGCATTCTAAAATTTACCGCACGGTCATAGGTCAACATACTTTTGTGCGTTAAAGTTGTCAAATTCGAGCAGTAACAAACATTTTAGTCAAGCCCCATTCTCACTTCTGAGTTCTGATTAAACTCACGAAATTTCAATTGCATTTCTGAGCAATGTTTTTAAAACATTTTGAGTGTCTCACTTTGAGACTTGTGAATATTTTTTCGATGCTCCTGTAATAAACAGGATTCTTTTGATTGAGAGAGTTTCCAGTTAACTTTATTGCCAAGACGTGACAGAAATAGATTTCTGGCATTAACAAGTATCATTTATTTACCTGGCAAAGAAAGCGGCTTCGGGATATTTGCCGCGCTTTATGAGCAGTTGCATGCACGACTCAAGATCGTTGAGAGTGAAGTATGAAGCGAAGGCAATATTGTCGTCTCCCTCTTCCGACGACATCCGAGCTACGTCCTCTAATAATGCTTTGTCACCTGGAAAATAAGTACGAATTAGTCACCAAGTTACCCAACCCAAACCCAACACATTAACAAGTCACCCAACAAACCAATAAACCTGTGCTACTGCAATATTTTATACTTATTTACGAACAGGTCAAATATGGACGTAAAATGTCTCTAGCCTATGAGTCCAACAAGGACCTCGATACGAGTAATATACGGTCAGTTTACGCAAATGACAAAGTTGTGGCAATAAGCCATAGTAATGTAAGTACAGGAATGAACATGCTCCTATTGTTTTACATCAGCACTATACTATGTTTCATTCATTTTGATTTAAATGTGAACTCAGTTCAGCATAATGCTACCCAGTGAAATATCCCAACACTAAAGTCCATATTATATTGTGTAATGAGGCAAAACCATGTCGCAATTGGCATGCATCATATACGGGGGAATTAAGGATTTTTTTTAAAACACTAGACTTTCTATCGGCCGATAGTTTGGTTTAGCTCTTGATCAGTATGAAGCTGTATGGAAGTGCGCATATTACAACGATACCAAGTCGGCCGATAGTTAAGTTTGATGGGCTATACGATTACCTTCAAACTTAACTATCGGCAAACTGTCGGCGGATGCTAAATCACTACGACTTTCTTCCACGCGCGCACACGATACCGATTGTTTGGTCAGCCGAATCGACAGAAATCCAAATCCTGTAAAATTTTCCATTCAAAAATCTGTCACTGTGAATGGAACCGTGCAAGAGCAATCGGCCGACTGTTGTCTAGACTGCGCACTCACCACCAACCCAACTGTTGGCGTAATGTGCGCGTTAACAGCCCAACCCGACCAAACTATCGGCCGATAGAAAGTCTGCAGTCTGCGGGGACTCTTAGCAATCAAGAAACACAAACGCACATTTAAACGAGATTGAATGTTTTGTTTGAGATCATTGAAACTGAATTTGTTCGTAATTTTTTGCATTTTCTGTTCCCTAGTTAGTATAGTGCGTTTCATCAAATAGTTCCTTTGCCGTCATGTTGGCACTAATGCAAATTAATGTTGCCACATTACCCTTACTGTGCTACCTTAAATTAGGGGAGATAATATGTTATCACAAAATGCACTTAAAGAAAATTGTACATAATTCTAACAGCTTTCGCCCACGGCCTACGTTAACGTCTATCTCTCGGGGACCGTTCTTTTTCCCGGGATAAAAGGTACCCTATGTCCTTCTCCATACTCCAGAGTTCCAGACAACGTGTACCTATGAAAGTTTTATGATGATCCAATTAGTACTTTATGTGTGAAGGCGTAACCAGCAAAGTCACTTTCGCATTTACTAGCTAAAAGCCGAACTTTGTGAGGGCTCGCCTCATCACACCTTCACTGACTGACGATAACACATTTACATGTAAATTGATGTAAATACTATGTTAAAGCCCAAATCAATAGGCGTGATAGTTTGTCCGTAAAGTGTACCACAAAATGTACAGGTTGTGAGAGGTACTACTACTGATAATATTATTATACTAGCTTTTACCCGCGCCTTCGTTCGCGTGTATGTAGTTTTCGTTACTAGGAGTGCGTTTCATCAAATAGTTCCTTTGCCATCATGTTGGCATTCTCTGTTAATAACGTAAACACGGTAGACACGCTCTGCATGTATTCATAAGTTTTACTGTGTTTAAGGGTGATTAAACTGACGCTGGTAACCCTATTTCACTAAGCCGTAATGGCGGGAACCCGAGTTTAATGGAATTATTGGGGCCTAGTTACGTTTTTCACATCCACAAAACTCTTTCACTCTTAGCACCATCATTCTTTCACCACTCTTTAACGTTTTCGGCATGATTTTCTCACGAAATCACAGTAAAATTATGAAACCTCACAGAGCATGTCAACCTTGTTAACATTACTGACAGACTGGAATGCTAACATGACGGCAAAGGAACTATTCGATGAAACGCACTATATATAGCTTCTCAGAGAAACCACTAGCTTGTAACGTTCTCACCTGTGCTAACCGCGAACAGTAACAAAGCGCTGTAATCGTGAGCGTTGTGGTAACATATCTTGGTGAGTTCTGTGTCTGCGGCGGCGGCGGCTGCAGCCCCGAGTCTGCTCCACCGAGCTGATGATGACCTGGACGGGGCTCCCTCGGCCAGGGTCGCCTCCTCCGCCAACTGCCTCGCCCGTCTGAGCTCGCCCAGGGAGAGGGCCAGTTCAAACTGGTGCTCAGGCTCCGTGGACACCGCGAGAGCTTGTTGTTTGAAGCCCTAAGAACAGGAATAAATATGACCTCGCGAAGTCGCGCCTCCTGTACATTACAATAACTGTGACTTGACACTTTTTATTATCAGATTAAGATGATGTTAAGATAACGTAAGCTTAACGACACTTTACGCTACAGTGTCACGCATTTCCTTCGTCGTTTCACATCATTCGAATGTAAGATTCCGAAAAGTCCATCTTTGATAGAAAGAAAAAACTTTGATACACTTTCATACTGAGCCATTAAGCTATGGATTTACTATCAGAGATGTTGATTCCTAGGCAGATGGCAGACCTAAGTAATTTGGTCATGTTAACTCAAACCCATCCGACCGATCACAGCTAACATGGTATTGACAAAGCCGACCAAATGACGTAAGTCCGTTAACAGCCTAGGAATCAATTTCTCCTCGGTAACGTACCTGTTTCTCCAGGAAGTGTGCGACTCTGGTGCGATGGTCGTGCGGTATGGTGGGTAACACACGGTCGGCTGTTTCGAAGTCTCCCCGCATCACCGCCGTCTGGTATTCAAGGACGGGCAGCAGCAAGGAGTAGGATACTATGTTCAACTCCTTGTCGTTCACGTATAGCCTGGAAATTATCATCATATTATATTATGTCTTCAAAGATGAATAGAATAGAATAATTATTTATTTGTAGCTATTATTACTATAAGAGCGTTTCTCAAAAAATTTGTACTTACCATTTTTTTAGAAAATATTATAAAATAAAAATTTGTTTAAATATTACTGATTTTTTTATTTTAAGATATGGGTAAATGTCTATAAAATTTGAAATAGGGGTTGTTTTCAGATATAAAATGTTTATAAATGGCAAAATCTATTATTAACTATTATACTATTTCCTATTTTGTTTACCTTTACTAGATTACGTAAATTCAATGTTGAATTGTGTTATTAGAAATTGTATTTGACTAAATGCGATAATAAAACAAAATTTAATTTGTTTTTAAAATTATATGTTACCACTCAAAAGTAACAAAAAAGGAAGGAACAAAAAAAGTTAAACTTTTCAACTTGTATACACATACAACTAAAGCTAATACTCGTTTATGATTTGACTTACGAAATCAAATTTGGGAGCTTTAATAGATCTAAAGGCGAAATAATAATAATATTAGAGCTTACTTGCGTTTCTTGGGTAACAAAGACTGGAAATTTTTTGGACCACTACGCTAATAGACAACCTTCTGTTCGCGCACGTGGAACGTAAAAGAAATATCAAAACGAAAATAAGATGGATACTTAGCAATATCGTTACTATACTAAAACATATTAATACCAAAATAGACTCCAAAATTTTAAAAATATGATCACAAAAAAAGAATTTCAAAGAGGAACTTTTTCCGCAATACAATAAAAACATTATTTATTAAATAAATTTGTTCTAATACGACCAAATATTCTTTTTAAATGATTTATGGTCTTGCAGCCCTAAATAACTACATAATTTGTTTCAAAAATTTCCGCAAGGCCTTACAAATATAATCAATTGTTTGGGGAGGTATGAAATTGGGACACTTCACCTTTCATACAACTAGATTAGACCGATTTTCAAAATATTTTTTATAATGAATAATTTATTAATATAATTCTAATTTGTAGATGTTTTTTTGTGAATTTATTTAACTTACTACGTATACAATTTAATAGAAATGGGTAATGGTCTATGTTATTTATAGAAAAAAATATTTTAAAATGTGGGACAAAGATTTAGATAGAAAGTACAAATATGAGAAACGCTCATAACATACAAAAGAATAACTTAAATTATGATAATATTACAGCAAAATAAAATTCCTAAATAAATCAGACGCAAATTGGACCAAGCTCAGCAGTGTTGGCACACCTAGCAGGTATCCAACGCCGGCCTTCTGCTTGACCCATTCCGTGATCTCACAGCCGTCCCAAGTCTCCATTATTTCAATAAAACTTATCATTAATAAATAATCAGGTGAGATGAGAGAGAACTGATGGCTGAACTACGGCTTTTAAGGTTAATAATTTTGGCAAGATTTACTTAAACACAGATTTATAAAGGTCTTAGAAATTACAATGTCTTGACATCAACCAATCATCTTCGTATACGCCTTTAGACTTATGTCTGTATAGCATTAAAGATGGTGGTATGAAAGAGTTTTGGAAGGATTTACTTAAACCCAGATTTAGAAAAGGTCTTAGAACATTAGAACCTCTTGACACCAACCCAACTCACAACAAGGTGTTCAAAAATACTTATATGACGAAGAGAGGAAGGAGCTCGGAGTCATAAACAAATTGTGTATTCGCTATTATAAGGAAGGATACGCGGTTAATTCGACACGAAGCTGGTTTTACAAATTCACTCATCTGATTCCCTATTCCCTATTTTTTGTGTGATACAATAGTGAGTTTGTAAGTTGTTGGTTTGGGTGTTGAGACGTTGTAGTAACCAAATACTTATACCCCTCTATTCTACTATAATTTTATGCAAGAAACTTTATATATGATTTGAAATACGGGATACCATTTTGTTAGAAACGGATTGATGCATAATTTTGTAGAAGATACAGTTTATGAATAATGACATTATGACACTGAATTATCAATCTGATAATAAATAATATTCCCTGCTATCATACCTGTTCTCTTTAGCGACATATCCCAGGATATACATGGTGTGATCGAGATGCGATATCGTAACGATCTCGCCGCCCACATAGTAACATATCCTGTTGAGAGAGTTCGTGTATATGAAGCAGTCACCGATCCACAGACCAGTCTTCACTGTTTCATTCACTTCACCGACCACCTGGGAAATAACAGACAAATTAATATATATACTCGATATAAGCTTGGTCTAGCCTTGTTAAACAAATAATCGATGATTTATACTGCATGACTGGTGAGACATGTTCAATACTCGAGGACGTGATATTTGGCTATTATATTAGATAAAAAAATATATACAAATTTAATATCAATTGATGGGAAAAATTGATTGGACGAGATTACATTCCCTAGTAGTGTTATCAATATTTTTCCAACATGATCAAAAAGCTTTGAAACAGAAAATTGGAATTAATTTCATAGCAGTCCCAAAGCGGCTTTAGCTTTGAGCTCCCTAAGATCATAACAAAGGGCTTTTTAAATAGTTTGTCGCAGTCGATTCTGGCAACACATTAGATTAATTGGTAGGAATGTGCGGTAGCCCAATGCCTGTAAAAATAATGCCTATAAATCACACATAATTACAGGCCATTACCTCAAAAGCATCCTCGACTCCGTCCTCAGTGATGTTAGTATTGGTCTCCCTCGCCTGGGTGACAATAGCGGCATTGTATTTCAACACGTAGTACGCCTCATCAGTCGCCAGACATACCAAGTTGCCGCTCTCAGACCAAAACACGTGACGGGGCTGGATCTCGATCCTAAAATATACTTCTAGTTAGACTCCCATTACATCTTACATAATATATCCATACATAAAATTGACTTAATTTATTATTTTTATTTTTTATATTTATATTTTTTATGAGTATAGGCCACTTTAATTTTGCCGCCACTGTGTACAAACTATGCCGCCATCCAAGGACGCTGCCTAGACGTCATGCCACCTATACATATATGCCACCCATCTAAGCCATGGCCTATATTGCCTATACATAAATCCAGAGCTGCTTAATATTATGTATATATGTAAATTTTTCATTACAGTGAATAAATCTTAGGTATAACATTAAACTTAACAGTTAACAGCTAGATTATAATAATATCACACAAAATACAGAGAGAAATTGCTGTGCAATAAACAAAAAAAAATACACAGCATTTATAACTTCACTGGTACCACATTTATAATATTTAGGTCACATATATGATAAAAATATAAGTATTTCTGCTAGATATATTAAAAAACATTATAATTTATAACAATTATTTCTAAAAATGTGTTTGTCACTAGTAATTAGGCTATATTGTATGAAATGGTTTATTTACGCAGGGCAGTTTTAAACGTACAAAATATAAAAAAGAATATTTTCAAAGTTTTAATATATAAATAACTAAACAATATTTAGCAGGATATTGTTCAAAATTAGAAAAAATTTGATTGTGTTATGACTAGAAGAACAATTTAAAAGTTATTGAATATTACGCGTTTGCCTAACAAATTATTCGCGTGTGTCTAAAAGCTCTTAAATAGCATAGTTCCAAGGATACAATATAATCTTACATTAGTAGAACGTAAAACAAAAATAGAAGAAAAAACATTTCGCAGGTTTTTGTTCTTAAAACTCGACATAATAATGTTACTAGGGCTGGGTAGTATTAATAATACTAGGACAGTAGTAAAACTTACATTTTACTCCTTCGTTAGTGTAAAGTGATATGAGTTTCCAATCAATCCATTAGTCAATTATTATCAGCTATACTAATATTATAATTCTGAAGAAATTGTTTGTTTGTTAGAACGCGCTAATCTCACGAACTACTGGTCTGATTTGAAAAATTATTTCAGTGTTAGATAGTCCATTATCGAGGAAGGCTCTAGGCTATATTTTATCCTGCTAAGACTAATAGGAGCGAAGAAATAGAGGAAAATGTGGAAAAACGGGGAAAATTATATGAAATTGCTTATCATCTTAAGAACTACAGCTGCAGCATATTTTATGGTTTTGGCACACATATGATGAATAGACCACGTGAAGGGACATAGGCTTTTTTTTGCGGAAAAATGTACGGTTTCCTTGAAATTCCTAAATTATGCGGGCAAAGCCGCGCGGAACATCCAGTACTTCATAGAAGCACATGTTGCCCGCAATTTCGTAGTGCAAAACCGTACATTTTCATAAAAATGATTCAGCGTCAAGAGGTAACAGACGAAATACTTTCAGATTTATAATGAAAATTGTAGGTGTATACATCTCCAGTAAATCAAGCAAGCATAGCGTGTTCAATTTCACACTTAATCCTTTAAAAACTTACTAATGATGAATCTTAAATTATTTTAAAATGAAACATATTCTTATAATAGAATAACAAAATTCATGAGTAGAGCAGTACACAAGCTATCTGTATGACGATTTTTATCAAAATCAGTTCAGCCATTTACATGACAAAGTATTACAAACATCTATTTACGGTTACATACATTCGCATTTATAACTTTACTGATACCACATTCACATTAATAATATTTAGATTACAAGCATAATATAAATATTTGTAAGTTATAAATTAAATACGAACCTACGTTATAAATTAAAAACGAACCTACGTTATAAATTAAAAACGAACCTAGGGCAGGAAAATAAGAAATGTCTCAGATCACATGTAACCTGAGGCTTTCTTATTTACTGCCCATGGTGCGTATACTATTTTTCTCATCGACGGAGGCGGAAAACGGCAACATCGGTAAGCGCAGCGGGACGAAAGTTGACGTTTTTCGCCCGGAGGTGAGAAAAAATATTTACACTTCTAACTACTCTGCTACCTCACTTAATCAAGGTCCATGTGTATTAACTATGAAGATGTTATAATATTTAAGAATATAATATTTAGAAAACATTTCTATTTAATGTGATTTACAACCGTCATAACATAATAACTGCAGAAAAATTCGCAAGTACTCTAATAAATTTAATTAAAAATTAAGATATGCAACATAGAAATAGAACCTGCAGTTTTGATATAAAAAACATAAAATTACATAGTTTTTAAATGTTAATAAATTATATTATAGACCATAAAACATGCAAGAAAAATTCGGCGCAATAAAAACTACTAATATTATTATTACATCAAGTTGTAATTTACATCGCAAAGCATTACTATAAACTAAAGACGATTTTATTATGACTTATGAATAATCTGTTACCTTCTAATAAGCTCCAACTGTTCCCAATCATAGAATGAGAAAGCTACACCACTGATAGATTTAACACCCAGCATGTAACCACCAAAGATTCCTGAAAAAGAAAAGCCACCAGCAAATGAATACAAATGCTTAACATGTGAGTGTAGATGATTAATGTAATGTCTCATAAGTGAAATCTCAAAAACCGTAACTTTTCTGCAGACTTCACTTCCCAGACAAAGTATTTTGTTATCATATAAATAAGATCATTATCAAGAGAAAATAACACGTAAATAGACTGGAATTTGTGTTAATACAGTACAACTGCTTTCTCAATGCCCTAACTGACTCAAAAACATAATACAAAGATTATATTTTTGTTGTTTATAAACATAGAAGATCCACTTACCCTCCGCCCCATATTCGGGCTTGAAACTCTTTCTCTCCTTGAAGTTTTTGAATACTTTCACTGTACTCGAGTTTTCCAGCGTAGCATACTCCGAACTATCGAAAGCCCAGACGAACTCTTGTGCTGCACCAAACGCTTTGTTCCTGAGAGCCATGGCAGTGTAGATGATGTACTCTCCATCACCACACACCACCACAAAACGACCGTTTGGATTATGAGCTATTGTCTGTGGGTAGATCTCACAGGAGCCCATATCTTTCGCCACAACTGGAACTCTTTCACCATCTTTGATTTCAGTACCTAATACAAGAAAACTTATTAACAGTTAATCCAAGACATATTCAAGAAACACTTGGATAAATTAAATGCATTATAATATGGTTGAATAGTGTTGCTTACCTTCTGGCAGTGCTTTCAAATTAACCTGCTGCATTTCAGAATGTTTTGCCCAAATAATTTTACCACCATTCACATCCATGGATATGGCTGGTTCCTCTCTGCCTACTTTTATCATTATTGTACCCTCATCATACCTGCACATTAATAACAAATATTAATTAGTTATTATAGAACTAAAATATAGAATAACAAATATATTTATTGCATCATAATATCAAAACTACAGAAAGGAGACCAACCCAATAGCCACATTGTTGGAGCCATGCATGGATGAGATAGTCCAGACTCTCTCAAATCCATAGTTGAGTGAGGACTCCAATCTGTATGTACCAGCATGCCAGATCCTCACTGTACCATCTTCTGCACCAGTCAAAAGAATTGGTAGCTCTGGGTGGAATGACACCGCAGATACATTCTGCATGTGACCTAAAAATTAAAATGTTACAGAATCATGTAGCACCTGCATAAAATAATATAGAGCAAGAAAAAAAAAGCGATAAAGGTCTAAACACTACACATGACACACTTAAATAAGTAACAGACAAAAGTTACTTACTGTCAAGAGTCTGGACACAAGTTTTGTTCTGGTAGTCCCATATTTTTACCAAGCGGTCATCAGCACCACTTATCAAGTAGGGCTTATCACCACCATGATAATAATCCACACAGTTCACACCCTTTTCGTGACCCTCCAATGTGAAATTAGATATAGATGAACCCAGTTGCCAAACCTTTTAGAAGACATTAAAAAATGCAGATAAAATTACAAGTATAATAAATAATAAGGTTACATGAACACATAAATTATTTTACAAGATGAATAAAACTCAGAATACCACTAGCATCTAATATAGAAGAAATAATAAACATACAAACCTTTACAGTTGTGTCTAAACTGGCACTGGCGAATGTGTTTGTGTCTTTTGGGTTGATGACGATCTGCATCACATAATGAGTGTGCCCCTCAAACACTTGCTGACAGGCCCAGCTGCGGTCCCAGTTCCACAGCTTGATAAGCAAGTCATCTACAAAATGTTTATGCTGTGTAAAATGTTTATAGTATGTTGTATGATAGATAGATATTATGACTGTGCTGTGGTATTCAGTTTGTTAATAAAATTACACGAAACATAACTTTCGTCACTACGAAGTGGCAAGTAAAGAAAGAGCGAGGAAGCCAAAATATAAATATCAAACTTGCTTTAGCAACTTGTATCTATGTCATCACAGTGACAAGTATTACTGTATGCTTTTAATACTACAATGTTTTGCTATTTCAAATTATTATTTAGCTCAGTTATCCCCAACCCAGGGCCCGCCGGGACTTTATCTGTGGCCCGCATGATATTAAACCATTTTGAAATTCACGCCCAGCGGCAAAATAATGATCGTCGTGAAAGTCGTAAATTTTTATCCACTATTAAATCATTAATTTTGAAATATGTTCTTTTTTAACCCTAAAAAAATTTTGTAGCGGCCCGCGTTCAGGTTCATGTTAGATGAATACCTGTGTGAGATATGGAGATCTGCTGTATATTATTTATATTTTGTTATGATGCAGTATTGCATAATAGTAAGTTGCAAAATCTGTACACTATGTCTTATTTGTATCTGTTGCTGTTGCCTGCAGCTCAACATAAAACAGTTCAACTACTAAAAACAAATGACTTACCACTGCTGGTGAGTATGTAAGGCTGCGTAGGGTGGACTACAACAGATCTAACATAGTCGGAATGTGCTTCAAACGAGTGAACTCTTTCTAGGGTGTTGTAGTTGAAAACTCTGATCTGCATGTCATCCGAGCCTGTTATCACCCAGTTCTTCCGTGGCACAAACTTTGCAGCTCTGACTGGCAATTCGCATACCTGCCACCGATACATGTTACATCTAGTTACATCATACATTTTTAAGATGAAGATCAAAATATTTTTTTATACTTAAGGGTCCGTATACGAAATTTGCCGATTTCGCTGATTTAACAGACTTGATTTAACAGTTAAAATACAATATTTCTATAAGTTTTAATGCACAACATGTAAGATCATTTCAATTATAATCTAATGTTGGAGCTAGATTTTTTTTTAAAGTATTTTTAAATAATCCAACTCAAAAACGCGACAGTTTTGTGATTTTTGCTGTAAATGGTTTAGAATATCACCTGTTTATGGATTGTATTGACGTCTTAACGGTATGAAAAAAATACAATGTACAGTTGAGAAAGTCGTCTATAAAATGTTGGAATTACTTTTTACCACTTTAATATGAAATAGTTGAGTAAAAAAAATATGTAACTCAGCAAAATTTTAGAGAAAATGGGCAAAGAATTGCTGTTAATTTCGGCAACTTGGAGCTGTAATTCATAAAAACAAAACGACAGAAATAATCTATAGATAAAATTTTATCCAATTCGAGAAAAAATAAAAAAAACAAATTGTGCCAAAAAACACTATTCAAAACAACCTAAATCTCACATTATATTACTCGCCGCAAGTTCAAGTGGGCTTTCCGCGCTTAAATATATTTTTAATCTAATAATTAATATATATTTTTTTAAGTCTAATAAGGGGAAAAAACCTAATAATATTTCTGTAGCGAACCTTTGCAATTTCATATTCATCGGCAAAATTTCGTATACGGACTCATAGTGCAGTTTTATTTAACATTGTCCATATGATTTTTTTATACAAATTATTGATAAACTCTTGTTTCAGTTTATTGAACATTATTAATCAATAATGTGTCCATGTCTGTATCTGTTGTGCCTATTTGAGTTTGTACTTTATTTAAACTTTATGTTAACCCATCAAGCCCCGTAAGGCCCATATTGGCAGCGATAACAAAAGGAATTGGTGATCGACGGATTAATTAACTTTTATCATATTTCATCATTTAACTTTGCCTTACATTCAATATTTTCCCTTCCTTTTTTTTGCCTTCAATATTTTGATTTAATATTTTAATAGAAAAGTAAACAAAACAATAACAAACATCACTAAATCATATAAATTTATTCAAAAGCAATGATTTTCTTTAGTACTTTGCATTAATTATTATTGATTACTTTAATGCAAGTACTAAAATGATAAAATTCGTTTTCAATAAGGTTCAGAATTTGATCAACATGTCAGAGATTTATTTTTAGATTAATAATTATTTTGAGGTAGATTGAGGAATTGTTAATAATGTTACACAAGTCTATAAAATTCTCTGAAGGCCATCAGATTAACTTTGTTGGAGATTATAGAATAAGCAAAAATATGTGATTTACAGTGAAGATTAATAGTTACCTCGAATCTCTTGATCTGTGTATGTGTTTCATAATTCCAAATGTTGACGTCGCCGCTATACAACGAGCACAGAAGCCACGGCTCAGTAGGATGCTGGTCGACGCACTTCACCCGATCGGACCGAGCCGTCAGCTTCCTCTTGATATCCAATCTCAACGGCTTTGGAAACATATCAAGGGAACACGTTAAAAACACGATAAACCACTAAACATTAAAACGATAGCACAGCGAAGCCGACATACGAATGATGACATACTATCACCGACCCTAACTACGTGGCCAAGACAGCGCACACATAAACATATCAACAATTAACACTTTAGATTTATTAATTTCATGAAATTAACATAATTCTTACCATTTTTTTAAGTTAAAACATGAAAAATTGTCATGCAGAATACGTGAAACCGTGGAATTTTGACAGGGTGGGTGGACGTGTCACTTTATTTTTTTTCTAATGGTTGATCATTCGGATACACGTACCTAAAAAGGTCAATTAACTATCCTACATAAGCCGCGGACTGCACAGCGGACTACAATGTAATGTAGGATAGTGAATGGACCTTTTATGGATGTATATGTCACCGTAAGATTGTAGACACCGCGAGATTGTAATATGACGACGAAGTGATGGATTGTAAACAAACAGTTTTCCGGTGTTTTTAAATTATTTAATTCGTATTTAAAATAACTTTAATGAGAGGTTTTCTTACTTTTTATCTCCACCAGACGGCGCGACGATAGACACTTCTAGATTTTCTATTGGTTCCCCACCGATCTGAAATTATCTGCAGGTTGGCATCACGGATACATATTGGTCGTGTTTCTAAAAAATATCAGTGTACTGTCAAGTGTGGCATAAATCAAAATATCTTAAACCCAAACGATCATTGGCCTAAGCGATTAGGCCAGTATAATACTGGTAATAGTTTAGGAACACGCTAAGATGAAAAGCTTGTCAAACTGAAAACTGACAAGTGACAACAGTTTTGGCGGCCATGTTACTCGCAAACTTCTTCTGCTTTTTATTGTTGGTGTGGTTTTTATTATTTTTTCCCAAATTGTGTTATTTGGGTCTTTGATGTTCATTATTGGTAAAATATTAGCCATGAAGTACCCGTTATCTTGCACAAGTGCAGGTAAGATGTTGTCACAACCAAAATTTATAATTCCTGTGACATTTGGTGTGAATATCGGTAAATAGGGCTATTTCTTCCGTGACTTTTAACTAAAACATCGTTGTAATAACTTTGTTATCCTAGTCGTTGGAATATTATGGCGTCTTCTTCAAATTGAAATGTATCAAGTTTCACATTCTTTTGCCCAGTTTTGTAGCAAATAATGATGGTATTCCCTGGTATTACCGATAGTTGTCTACCCATACGCCATCTAGTTACTAAAATGGAAACTGTTTGACAATCAAATTAAAAAGTTAAAAAAATACCTCATTGTTTGAATATTTAATGTATAACATTGAATAAAATTTAGATATATTTAAAGTGCAGTTTGAATAATAAATTAGGTTAATTTTAATAACCGAATATTCAAACAGCACTTTAAATATATCTAAATTTTATTTTATTTTATACTTACATCAAAATTTATTCAGGTAATTGAAATTATTTTAAATACGAAATAATTAATTTAAAATCACCGGAAAACTGTTTGTTTACAATCCATCACTTCGTCATATTACAATCTCGCGGTGTTTACAATCTTACGGTGACAGAATATATAAGGTCAAATTCCGTAGTACATCCAATTAAATTATGAAAGTACTAAATATGTAAAATATTGGGCACCCAGACACTTATTATTAAATATAATGACTATTTATAATAGATTCTTAAGGAATTATTCGATATTTAATTATTATTGAAAAAAATTGAGATGTAATTTGACCACCGCTAATAAATTACAAACACAATGGTCGTCATGGCAATGTTCCTTTCGCATGCGCAAATTTAAAAACCAGTGTCAGTGTTAGTGTCATGTGCCAAAATTTGACAGAAGTTGATTTAATTTATATTACTGCACATGCGCGAAAGCTGCACATGCGCATTGAAAATGAAAGAAATATGTCTAATCTAACAGCTGTATCGCCATTACTTTTCGAAGGAAAGTTTTTATCAATTTCAATTTGAAATATTTAACCAGAATTACCGGTGAACCCACTTTTTTGTGGGTTTAAAAAATCCCAATTCGTACAAGGCAACTGATAGCAGTTTTTCAGGCATTTCTCTTTGTTACAAAGTTCCCAATTCTGACGAATTCTCAAAAGTTGTACCACTTCCGAGTTCCGGCACGTTTACGTATTATGATACATAGAAATTTTAAAATGAATTATTTCACATAACTTGTCGGTAATTTAGGTCAAAATCTTTGAATTTATAAATGTTATCCTTAAGTTTTAACGAAACATTTTTTAAAATTTCACTTGAAAAACGGCCCATTCGCTATCCTGCGTTGCAGTCCGCCGTGTAGGCCTGCAACATTTGCTGCAACACCATTCACTATCCTGCATAAGCCGATGTGCAGTCCGCCGGCTTATGCAGGATAGTAAATGGTGTTGTAGCCTGCAGGCCTGCACGGCGGACTGCAATGCAGGATAGTGAATGGGCCGTTTAAGTTGTAACAGTATGTCAAAAAATAAATATATATATATATATATACCCTCCGTAGTTTTAGCAAGATAGAAATGTGCAAATGCTAAGTCTTTTATTTGGAAAAAGAGGATAAAAATATATTAATGTAAATGACTAGTAGATTGGACAGTACCAGTCATTGGAAAAAGCACAAAAACACAATATTTATTAATATTACTGTAGCAGTACCTACAAAGTACCTACACGTTCGTCCGTTGAGTGAAACAAAGAAAACAACGCGCTCCGAGAGGAACGCCCGCCGTCTTTGTATACGTTCGTTAAAGAAGATTGAAACAGAGAAGAAACTCGTTCTGCAAAGAACGTACGTTCGCAATAACGAAAGAAACTGTCCGTGTAATAATACCGGACATAAACCAGCCCTGAAAAGGACTTTTTCTAATAAGAATTCTTCACAACACAACACTACGCGTCTCCACATCGTGCCTACATCGAGAGAGGGATCTTCGCAACTTAGCTGCAGTCTTCGTGGCGTTTATAACATCTTCTGTCTTCATAAAATGGCGGCACTATTATTATTACCGGCGCGGCGGCGGGCGGCACCGAGACGACGTCACTACGAGACTGCGCGGCGATCTGAGGTCCCGCAGGGGCTAGCTCCCATATTTAGGCCGCGTTTCCATTTTTAGGCCTTATACTCGAGCGCCGCGCGCGGCGCGGACGCAGCCAATCAGGATCAACCTTTTATTAATATTTTTATCCCTTTCTGTATGTCCTTCTCTAATGTTGTTAGCCAATCAGAAATAACCTTTTAACTTTTTGTACAGTTTTATAATAATATATTTATATCCAAAATTTTGTATATAAGCAGCACAAATCTCTGAATAAAGCACTCGAGTTCACCACAGTAAATCAAGTTTTACTCTTTACTCCTCCGACCTCTAGTGAACTTTTAGAGAGACCAACCGGTCCTCTAAACTGGTGACCCCGACGTCACTCCGATGACTTAAAAAATTTCCTGTTTTTAAAGAAAAACAGCAGTTTTTAAAGCAACATCAATAAATATGGTATTTTTGTGCTTTTTCCGATGACTAGTACTGTCCAAACTACTAGTCATTTACCCTATTATTAAAAGACAAACTGTGAGCGTCTACTTAGACTAATTCTTCTACGATATATGTAGGTGCACGCATTACGCGACCAGCGGCCAGCTGTCACGCTCTGGTCGCGCGGCCAACGAAAAACATCGCGACACACACGCGGCCACTTGGCTACCGCGGCCAACGAGATACGGGAATTTGTATGAAATTACTCAGTGTGCGCGCACTGGTCGCCGCGGCCACACGTTTTTTGTATACAGAAATCAAAATAATTGTCAAAGTTTACTCATCAAATCACTACTCATACGATTGTGGTCGCAGACGTGGCCGCAAAATGCGCGGGGTGGTCGCAGCGACCTGGCCGCACGACCTGGTCGACTTATGCGCGGGGGCCCTTATACCTTCTTAAACGGAACATCAAAGGCAACAACCTTGTTTCTTAAGTCATTGGCAACAACCAATGGCAAAAATCCATGAGAGTGAAAGAACAAAATAAATGTTTGCCTTTTCACTTTTGCCTTTTTCTAAATATTGACATAAGAAATTAAGAGATCTTTAGGTTTAAGCACGATAAGGCTTAAAGGGCCCATTCACTATCCTGCATTGCAGTCCTGCTGCAGTCCGCCGTGCCGGCCTGCAACACCATTCACTATCCTGCATAAGCCGGCGGACTGCACGCAGGATAGTGAATGGTGTTGCAGCAATTAGGGTCTACACAGACGGACCGCATTTCAACTGCAATCCAACCGCAAATTGCAGTTTTAATGCAGTTGACACGACTGCAATACGACTGCAATAGAACTGCAAACCAAACAGTCCACACGACTGCAACTGAACTGCAATCCGACTGCGCGTTTGGTTTGCAGTTCTATTGCAGTCGTGTCAACTGCATTCAAACTGCACTTGAACTGCAATTTGCAGTTGGATTGCAGTTGAATTGCAGTCCGTCTGTGTAGACCCTTAGAGATCTTTGGTCTGCAGCAGAACTGCAATGTCAGTCAGTCACACATGACACAGAGCTCCTGTGTCATGTGTCGAACTGACCGGTCGAACGTTGGTCGAACGCAGAGGGCTTGAACCATAAAGTTAATATACCTATCGGAATAGTGAAACAAAGGCCTGAGCAAGCGAGATGTCACTATCAGTAACACTGCGTGGTAGAAAGAGAAGCATGATTTGAGGTTGCATAGCTTTTTTTTCATCTGTTTGATAGTCTTTTCTATTCCGATAGGTATATTACCTTTATGGCTTGAACTGACCGCTCTCTTTTTGATATTATAGGTGCGTTGCCGGCCTTTTAAGAGGGAATAGGGTAACAGGGGAGAGTAGGGATGGGAAGGGAAGGGAATAAGGTAGGGTAGGGAAGGGAATCGTGTAGAGGATTCGGCCTCCGGTAAACTTACTCACTCGGCGAAACACAGCGCAAGCGCTGTTTCACGCCGGTTTTCTGTGAGGGCGTGGTATTTCTCCGGTCGAGCCGGCCGGGCCCATTCGTGCCGAAGCATGGCTCTCACACGTATATAGATTTTTTAATAATTAATTGCATTGCATAAAATATTTTTTTAGGGCTTCAGCTTGGTTTCAGCCGAAAATCAGGATATGGGACAAGGATTAAATTGAGTCCTTTATTTATTTAACAACACGAAGCAAGAACTATATTTTGTTGCCAATACATACAATTAGCACGTTCTTGGATAACTTCACAAGTTTTTAAAATAATCTAAAATAAACTGCGTCTTCCTGCACACATTCTAGACCAGTGGTCTTCAACCTTTTTTTCATGCGGGCCACAAACATCTTCTTTTGGTCTTGGTGTCGCGAGCCGTAACAAAAATTTTTTTGCGTTAAAAAATAACATTCTGAAAAATAACGATTTAAAAGTGGAAAAAATTTTACGACTATCACGTACACTGACCTCCATTATACAAGTACACTGGACTAATACCCTTTAAAATGACAGCTATTTTTTGTGACTATTTGAAGCGGAATCAGCTCCCCCATTATTCGGGTTAGGAACTAAATTTGACGTAAAAGTTATGTTTGAAATTTGCCATATTGGCGCTGATAGCAGTAGTGGGAGTATTTGGAACTAATGCTAGTGATGTACAACTGTCTTTTCTATTATAGATGAAATGTTTTCAGATTCAGATAATGTCGACCATTTGGATAAAAATATTAAATTGAATAATACAAACGCTATATATTTGTATTAAAGATTACAGACTTCCTCTCCGTAATTTAGATAGGCATAATAAATTAACAACGATTTCATACGTAGATAACGTGAAGTAGCAGTACCTATCTATAATCCATTTATTTTTACCAGTTACCACTAAGTACGAAAAACTAAAAACAAAACTGAAGATGAGCTTCTAATAAAAACTTTGTTGTATTGTATTTTCTAATTTTATTTCTAATATTATCAAAGTAGTACTAAAGTGTATCGTATTAAAGCTGAACAGAGCTGAATAAGTGTTCTGTGTGATTAGACCCTAACTAATCTATATCATATCTATACTTAATATTATAATTGGGAAGAGTTTGTTTGTTTGTTTGTCTGTTTGTTTGTTTGAATGCGCTAATCTCAGGAACTTCTGGTCTGATTTGAAAAATTCTTTCAGTGTTAGATAGCCTATTTATCGAGAAAAGCTATAGGCTATATTTTATTACGTTAAGATTAATAGAAGCGAAAAAATAAAGGAAAGTGTGGAAAAAACGGGAGAAATTATTTGAAATGGCTTATTTGAACGCTCTAATCTCAGGAACTATTTGACGACCTCCGTGGCGCAGTGGTGAGCGCGTTGGTAGCTCAAGCCGGAGGTCGCGGTTCGAGTCCCGCCGACGGAACAAAAAGTTTATGAAGTTCCTGGGTCATGGATGTGTATTAAATATGTGTATCATATAATAAAAATCTTAAATATATGTATAGTATAAAAGTATTAAATATATTTCCGTTGTCTGGTACCTGTAACACAAGTCCTTCAGGTACTTAGCACGGGGCCAGACTGACGTGGTGTGAAGCGTCCATAGATATAAAAATATACACACCGGCATATTTAGCGGAACACAAAAAAAAGGTCCATAATTTAAAAAATATGGTTTTATTTTAAAATCTACTTACTAAACTTCTTTTGTTATTTAAAATTTCATTTGTTTTAGTTAAAATTACATCACATTATGAACAAAATTTGCGAGTAAGGGCTATTTGTGAAAAATGGTACATTTTTGAACTTTTCATGTAACCGGGAAAAGTGAAAATTATTATTAAAATAACAATTAATTAAATTTGAAAAATGGTGATTAATATCGCGTATTTCCTCCACGTGCTATTATTAAAGTTTCTAACCGTCTAGGCATACTGAGAATTATGTTATCGATGGTCTCCTGGGATAGTCTCCGCCATTCCTCAACTACGACGATTCGCAGTTCACCCACGTTGACAGGAGCTGGAATTCTTGACTTAACTTTTCTTTTCAGCGAGTCCCAAACGTGCTCTATTGGGTTCATATCCGGTGATCTCGCCGGCCACTCCATAACAGTGATATTCATATCATTAAGATAAGCTTGTGTTGCCCGAGCGGTATGTGGCCGAGCATTATCCTGCATTAAAACAAAATCGTCACCGATATATGGGGCAAACGGTACGACATTTTCTTCTAAAACTTCTCTGATATAGCGGTCCGCAGTCAGACTCCCTCTGTCAATCACTACCAAGTCTGTGCGAGCTCCCAAACAAATGCCCGCCCAAACCATTATTGATCCACCACCGTATGCAACTGTAGTTTCAAAATTTGTCTGAATGTAACGTTCTCCTTTGCGTCTGTATATTCTTTGCCTGCCGTCAATTTGATTTAAGAGAATTCTGCACTCATCACTAAACAATACCTTACTCCATTGGTCCGCATTCCAAAGTCGATGTTCCTGAGCAAAAGTTAACCTGTTTCTACGATGATTTATGATGGCCTTGGAGCCTTGGCGGGCACAAATGAACCCAAATCAGCTTCTTCGAACCTTCTTCGTACCGTACGCTCACTTTCAGTTACTCCCCGCACTTCTTCTAACTCATGTCGGGCTTGGACGGCCGTCAAACAGGGGTTCCTACGTACACGAAGCTTCTCACATAAGTGCCAGTCTCCCTGAATCGTTTGACACTGCGATGGACCGTTGAAATCGATCGACGAAGATGTCTGGCTATTAATCTGTATGTTAGACCAAATCTTCGCATTTCGAGTGCCCTGGCAATCTCCGTTGGGGCTAAGTCAGGCATAATTTAGTCCTCAACTCCAAAAAGATACAAGATAATTTTTTTTTTTTACAAAAAAACAATATTTGAATGAAAAATTTAAATAAAATTCAGAAGGGAGAAATACTCGAAGTTCGCTCTACGTAAGGTATATTCGAATAAAATTAAAACAATTGCATAAAATGTGATGTTCAATTGTTTTCCTAATTTGAAATTATTATTTTTTAATTTAAATGACGTATAAACCAGCCAGCAACCTTATATGATACTTATATCAAACCTTTATTTATGTTCCGCTAAATATGCCGGTGTGTGTATTTTATTAGTTACCGTTTTACAGTTAGTCTGTCAAGAAAGAGTAGACGCTGAAATAAAATTTCCAAACATAATCACGATCGAATGGTATTTTTTGCGCCTTGTATTTTCACAGAGAACGTTTCAAGTACACTTCAAATAGTAACGGCAAGCGGTAGTAGTCATTTTCGGAAGCCAACCAGGCTTTTCAATTTTTTTCAACCGTAATTTCAGTCTTCCTTCGTCAGACGGAAACCTGACAATTATTTTAAGAGCATAATAATATGTATTTGATAATAAAAATCGGTTATCGGAGATTTCAATACTATTATTATAGATATCGATAAGTTTTATCGACAGAAAACTCCAGCACTATTGAATTTTATTGTTTATCAAAAATCGGTAAAACAGAGATAAATATGTGGTGAATACGGTATAATAAGATTAGTGCCACATTTTTAAGTGCCTATATTATCAATAAAAGTTTAATATCGTAGAAATTTGTTAAAATCACTTACTTATGAAATGTAACCCCACATCCCTTTTTGTACCGCGTTTTACATAACATACACTGTTTCATAGTTTAACTATGAACTACCACCACTTATTTATATATTACTTAATCGCGTAAAACCTTTTAAAACACTTTAAAAACACGAAAACAATTCAAACGATTAAGCCATAGAGAAATATAATAAATACATGGTTACCAATGGTTACGTCAAATTTAGTACTCTTCCCGAATAATAGGGGCGCTGATTCCGCTTCAAATAGGTACAAAAATCAAGTGGGTATCATCGATCCAGCGTAGTTGTATAATAGAGATCAGTGATCACGTAGGTCGACCTTACGTTATTATGCCGGTGGGCGCGAATCTCAAAATTGTTTAACATCACGCGGGCCACAAATAAAGTCCCGGGTCCCGGCGGGCCGCATGCGGCCCTCGGGCTGCGGATTGGGGATAGCGGTTCTAGACTCTAGTCCACAGAATAATAATTAGTATGAATAATTGCGATTCTAACCCGTCAATAGATTTCCAAGAATCCGCGATCGAGGGACTAAACTATTCCCGAATTACGCACCAGCCTGGTCGTACTTAAATAATTTTATCAAAATCATTCGCTTTGGAGTTGAATCACAAACACAGGAGCAGATGATGGCTAAAGGACCATGATTTATAAATAAAATAAAAAACTTAATTCATATATGTATTAGATCATTGTTATATTATTTATTTACACTAAAAAGAAAATAACGTCTAACAAACTTTTAATACTAAATATGAATTTTATTATTATAAAATATATGAATTTCATATTTTATGCTTATCGAAATACATAATATTATGCTAATTATTTTTGTTATTACAATATAAAAAATCGTTTCAATTTTTATCCTTGGAATGCCATACCGCTTTGATACACGATTTAAAGAAACTTAATAGGTATCTATAATTTACTTTGCAACAAAGAACTATATTTACAGTAAAAACAATGTGTCACAATGAAGATTACACCCAAAAACATTATAATATTTTATGGTTAACGTAAATCCTATAATAACAAAGCTATGGTGAGCAAAACTATACAAGGTTTTGTCGAATATGTTAAAAAATATTAAAAAGACAGTAATTTGGTTCTAAAAGGGCCCATTCACGGCAGTCCGCCGTGCGGGACTTCAAATGGACATAGCTCACTGATTGGTTCACACTCGGTGTTTCCAGTCGTGTGATCCAATGAGTGAGTTATGTCCATTTGCAGTCCTGCACGGTGGACTGCCGTGAATGGGCCCTTTTAGAACCAAATTACTGTCTGCACAATAATATAATTAATATACAGTAGTCCATGTTTTAATTCGATCGTCAAGATAGCGCACTGCACACTTTAGCGTCATCGCAGATAATATAGCTTTAAAGCGGCCCCTAAACCTACCATAGTATTAATACAATAATGGTGCAATAAAATTAAACTAGCTCAAACTGTCTAATATTAAACCTACACAGCCAATAACATTGCGTAATATTAGGCAATAACATTGAACGTTTAGGAACCGCCTAAGGCGACTCAACTTTAATCCTTTTCCAAATTATGTCGTTTGTTTTACAAAACTTCGTCAATTGAAAGTTCAATTTTCGTCCTGTTTATGGAAATAAGTCTCGTCAAAACTGAGGAACTAGTTTGCCTTATGGAGTTCTCCTACTTACGCGTAGCCTCATGCAGCCTCCCCACGTCAGAACATGATGTACCAATACAAGCAATTCTGCTCTGTTAAGCGCGAAAGCGGTATCCCAAAAAAAATACAAAAAATTGATATGGCATCGGATAACTTAAGAAATACGCATCCAGTGAAGTAAGCCAAATGGTGGTATCTTTTTATATATGTAATACATATTTAAAAAAACCCATATGAAGGTTTTACTCCATCTCAGTTTTGTGAGAAATCTAAAATATTTACAAAACCCTAATTTTCTCAAAACTTACTTTCATTGAGATACCGCTTTTGCGATTAGCAGGGCAGAATCGTACGTGTAGGCATATTCGTCTACGTTTGCCCATTATCAATGTCTAAAGCTGAAGACAATTTCGCAAGCATGACACATCATGGTCCAACGTTAAGGGCACCTCCCTTACTTTCCACAAGGACATAAAAGATCTTTAATATTTAAAACTACTTAATCAAAATAGACCAAGAACTTCATAGTACTTGGGCTTGTCCAAGAAAAAGTATAAAGAAACTCATTGTCACTTACACCTACATTGTTCGATAAAAAAAAAATCAAACATTTTTCACAAAACAAAAATTCATATGATTTACAAACTCCATACAGTTCCTTAAAAGATACAAAATAGTACAGTATCTTCATATTTACACATTTTTCCAATACCACTAATTTAAATGATTGTTAATGTTATGGCCCATTCCTTTTTAACAAATTTTGTTAGGAAACACTGGACACATTTTAAAAAAAGTATTATAGTATAATATTTATAATATATAGTAGTATATAGTATTATCTATATTAACACATTCTCTATGGTTGTTATTGCAAGCTTATTTGTTTCTTATAAGTTATTGCCTGCGATTGTGGTATGGATAACTAAAATCTTGGTTTATTATCACTACATATTATAAAATAAAGCAAAAAAGGCAAAAAATCACGTTTGTTGTATGGGAGCCCCCCTTAATTATTAATTTTATTTTGTTTTTAGTATTTGTTGTTATAGCGGCAACAGAAATACACAATCTTTGAAAATTTCAAGTCTAGCTATAGCAGTTTTTGAGATACAGCCTGGAGACAGACAGACGGACAGACATCGAAGTCTCAGTAATAGGGTCCCGTTTTTACCCTTTGGGTACGGAACCCTAAAAATCAGTCTTTTCGAACTGGCCTGGCCTTAAAAGATATTTTGTTTCTAACACTTCATTTTACGCAGAGTAGATAACACGTTTTGAATTCCCACTTTCCAGGAAAATTGACGTTTATTTTACCTGCCCCCCCTCGTCCAGTACCAACTTTTGCTACAGCTCTAATGAATTATGAAAACACAATATCTACATATAAAAAACCTTGACCTTGATGATAGCTACCACTTTCGAGATTTTTCGCAAATAAAAATGTTGTTCGTCTTATCAAAATGTAGCTACTCACAAAAAAATTGCTTGATGGTAATCAAATAAAAATTGTTCTAGGGCTCCCGGACTATATTATTTCCACGCCTCGATTAAATTTCTAAATTTAAACGAGGCGTAGATTTTTTTTCTTTCTTTCTCGTTAAAGTTTCGCCCCCCTGAAGAAATGAATGAAGGGGGGGGGGGGGGGGAGACGTGTCGTTGCATCGACGCAACGTTGTGGTTGCGATGTGGTTGCGACGTGGTTGCGATGTGGTCGGTATTTTACAAGTGGTCGACAACGACTGCAAAATGTGGTACGTGTGAATGGTCCAGTTCATTTACAATACGAAATATACGCCCGACCACGTCGCGTGTTTGTCGTGTGGTTGCGGTTGTCGTGTGGTTGTGGTACGTGTGGGTTCGCCCTTACACTACTTCATATAACATTATTTCAAATATTTGATTATTTTTTCAGTCAGCAAAACGACATTAAGACCGCGTTTCCACTGAAGCGGAGCGGAGCTTAGCGGTGCCGAATAGACCAATCACCATACTCGAAATCTTCGCTCCGCTTCGCTGTCATTCCGCTGGAATAGCACGATTGGTCAATTCGGGCACCGCTAAGCTCCGCTCCGCTTCAGTGGAAACGCAGCCAAGTAAGCTCGCAAAACACATAAAAATTCGTACATTGAACTATAGATACGTGTGTCTTATACTATTGTCTCTCTCTAACTCGTGCGCGAGTGAAAGAGACCAATAGCGATAGGACAGTGGACTTTCTGCTTCTTTACCTGATTATAGACTAGATAGATAGATATTGAAAAGATGTTGTCAGCTATATAGAGCAATAGTGTCACTATTGCTCTTTAAAGCTGACCATATAAACTCAAAACTTTTTCAGTCTTGTCATTTTACTGACTGTAAAATCAGTACACCGATTCTGCTATTATAAGCCAACAATAACATAAAGTTAATATACTTAGCGGAATAGAGCAATAATCTCGAGCTGTTAAACTAAACCGAAATTCATTTACATCTGTGTGTAAAAATATGTGTACGTATACACTTACGCAAGCTTATGAGATTACATTGTCAAAGTGCCGATAAGTGCCGACTGGACGTCAAAAAAATGGTTCAGCTGTCATATATCACACGTCACTTTTTACTATGCAGTGTTAATGATAGTGACATCTCGCTCGCTCAGGCCTTTGTTTCTCTATTCCGCTAGCTTCCGCGCTTTATGACAATAACACAGCTTCGATCCAATCAAGATTGTATCAAACAGAATCAGAACGCGTTTGATATTGGCATGACACTATAAGAACCTCATATCATTTTAGTATCATTGTAAAGAGAAAATGAAATTAAAATCTACAATCGAGGCTGCATCAAAGCTGCTTACTAAGCGGAATCCGTCTACGTATCACATCATCAAAAATGTCGTTGTTAGGTCAACTATGTGTACATTGGCAGGCAAGGCCGTGCGCGTGTGTGTATTTTATTTTAGATAACTGCGGTATAGGAAAGGGGAGTGTGCTGTGTCTCTCTCTTGCTCCATCAGGAATATCATGTCTCGGAGGTTGATGCGTTTGAGACGCGTGCGGAGAGCTAGCTGACTGCGACCGGACTGAAAACATAACAAATGTTATACGAGACCAGAATTAGACAAAACCATCAAGCTTCGGCCAAGCCTGCGTGTCAGTAACGCGGGACGCGATGCAGAAGCGACTACAACGCGAAACTGGCGTGCACCTGCGCGAGTACGGTGCGAACCGCTTCATTCCCGCTCTGCCGACGCGAACGTCCCGCATTGCGGTCGCGCAAGTGTGCACAGCGCCATAAGATTACATGGGCAGCGTCCGCCGCGCGGTAGACGCTCCCGCTTCGCTTTGGTCGCGCAGGTTTGCCGAAGCTTCATCGATGCGGAAAATTCCGGAAAGTACTGTTCATTTAGGGGCCAGCGTAGAGAGGTCTTAAGTCCTTACGTACGTACGACGTGCACGGATTTTAGAAATTTTATCATAAAGTTTAGTAACTTGTCATATTTATGAGTCTAATTATTAGTAAGTATCTGTAAGATGTGGTATTGCCTCGCTTTAAAAGTGTTCAAACCTTTTAGTATGGAGCGGGGCATACCTAATTAGTTTCAAGTACTTAAAATGGTATATTTTCGTGTACACCTATGAAACATACGTCAATCGACAGAGAAAATAATTACAAACAAGTAACAACAAATACTCAAAATCAAAATTGTTTTATTTCTGAATAAATTTAAAATAAATATTTTCAGAGTGTCCTACATGATGCCTACCACCGGTTTGGGAACTACAGTCGGGGCATTTTAATAGGCCACATTTGACATCTGTCAGATTAATCTCCATAGTGAGGTGAGCTGCGTAAAAACATCGACCAAAACGAATAAATCGATACGGACTTGAAATAAAATATTTGAATTTTATACGTTTGAAACAAACTCCTGTCCCATTATTGCTTTTTCTTTTGCAAATTCAAGGAGCAAAATAAGACAAGTACATAATTTACAAAAAAAAATGCATTTATTCGCTTAAATTATAAAAACTGTTAAATCTAGTATTATCATTATTCATTTCACATAAATATGTGTTACTTTTCACAACGTGGTTATTAATTTATGGGGATATTTCGTTACAAGTAATCAATGCATCGATACTATTTTTTCGCTTTCGATTTTTAGGGTAACTTCCCTAGAGTTTAAAAAGAAAAAAGGTCAGCTGACGTAACATTGCAACGACGTGCAATTATTAAGATCAGAATTTGTTTATTACGTTTAGAATTGTTTATCAGTAAAAGCAAATCGTTAAATAATTCGTATCGGTCATATTTACGATAAATATGTAATCGTAATTGAAAAAAGTTAATCAATTGTGCAGTTATAACAAAACGAAAATATTTATTTTTATAAGTACGTCGCTATAAGGTTACCAGGTACAATTTTGATGAACTGTCAAATGTGTCCTATTATAGTTTGTTCGTTCTAAGATGATATGGGTGACAGTTCTCATATTCCTTGCTACGGATTTTTTTTACAAGAAAACAAAAAAAATCAGAATATAATAAATTATATTCCATCTACAAAAATAAATGTTTCCTGTAATTGTAAATGAATAAAAATGAAAAGTTGCTAAATGCTAACTTATTGATATAAAATTATAAATATTAACTTTGAAATAGGAGTATAAAATTATTGTTACGAAAATATTTGAAAAATGTCAGATGCATGAAACGGAACCTATGTCAATAGAGATTGACACAGTTGAATCGAAATCAAATCGATAAAAAAGGGCGGCCGTCTTAAATCGCCGGCGTCACTCTGAAACATCAGTACGAAATCGATCATTTCGATTGCAATTCCTTTACGAGGTGATTCGATATTTTTAAATTATTCGATTAATTTTTTTAGGTAACTTCCCTACTATTGTCAATTATAATGTGTCACGCATATCATCATAAAACGAACAAACTATAAAATGTCCCGACTATAACCCGGCGAGACTCTACTGTCTACTCTTTGACAAAATGTCGTAAATGTTATACTTTTTTTAAATATTTCAGGTTCTTTATCTAAAATGTTATTTATTTTACATTTTCAAACTGAAATAACTCAGAAAGTATATTATTTACGACATTTTTTCAAAGAATGTTTATTGTTTATAAACATCTTCTCTTTCGATTGACGTATGTTTCATAGGTGTACACCAAAATACGACAGGTATGCCATTAAGGTTTATTGTTCTTTCTGGGTATAGCTAATTAGTTTACAAATCCTCCTGAGCTATAGTTACCCCTCGGGTCATGATTGAAGACGTGAAGGCACATGAACGTAGAAAAAATGGCGGACGGAGTCTTATTATACACAGAACTATGTCTTCAGAGTCGGCCACGCACACATTCTTACGCCTGTCAAATGGTATGGACTAGCGTAAGAATGTGTGCGTGCAGACCGTGTACATGCAGTCAGTTGGCCGACTCTGAAGAACACAGTTTTGTGTATGGTGGGACTCCGTCCGCCTTTTTTTATATGTCCATGTGAAGGGATGAACACGATAACAGTAAAAAATTACAGTTTATTTTTGCATAAACGGAAACTTTAGGGCCCGAAAAATGATTTGAAATATTCGATTATGACTGTACAGTATACTTACACGTGGTGAAGTGGTTTAGAGCGCGGCTCTTGACTCGGAGGTCGTGGGTTCGATTCCCGCGTTGGAAACATATTATTTCCAAGTTTGGTTAGGACAATGCAGGCTGATCACCTGATTGTCTGACAAGATGATCTATGCGTCAGCTGGACATGTAAAAAGTCGGTCCTGCGCTTGATCTCTCGCCAGTCGTGTCGGTCTTCCGTCCCACTGGTTTATGAGAGTAAAGGAATAGAGAGTGTTCTTTTGTACTGCGCACACACTTGGATTCTATCTAGACACGCGGCGCCACAACATTTTCCAATACCGTAGCAGAGACAGCTTTCGACGAAACCGGCCGCGGTCACCGTGTGAGAGTATTATACTTACAAATCCGCCAGCGCTGTAGTTGCCGGAGCTAGCGACCTCTGCCGGGCCGTCAATGCGCGGCTTCTTGCGCGGCCCTATGGCTTGCAGCGCCGTGAGATTGGCCTCTCGCTGACGAAGCTCCTCCAGTTCGGCACGTTGCATCTCCTTCGCCTGTTGTAAATAAAAATTACTTATTAAATCAAAACTACCTGACCCAGCAAACGTTGTTTTGCCATAATAATAGTTTCTAGTATCAATACAATATAAAAAGTAGATGAAAACCTATTCTCAGGGCTAACGATGTACCATCAAGGAAATTGATTCCTAGGCAGTTGGCGGACCTAAGGGCTGGTTGACACGTATTAAGTAGATAAGTAGTTAACTAAATTTTAACTTTTGACTATTTTCTGTTAAGTTGGCAGGCGGGGCTTGTCACTTGACAAATTTCGGGCAGGCACTTCAAATTAAGTTAAAATTTAGTTACTACTTATCTACTTAATACGTGTAAACCAGCCATAAGTCATGTGGTCGGCTTATGTCAACTCAATGCTAGCTGTGATCGGTTGGATGGGTTTGACTTAACGTGACCAAATTACTTAGGTCCGTCATCTGCCTAGGAATCAACTTCTCCGATAGTACCTACATACAAAATTTCATTAAAATCGGTTGAGTCGTTTTGGAGGAGTTCGCGCACAAATACTGTGACACGAGAATTTCATGTATTAGATTCGGAACAAAATATGTTTTTAGAATCGTCCTAAAAATAATATAAATTAATATAATATTACAATGTTGTAATTGTCCACAATTTTTAAGCAAACGCCTGCACAAGGTACTAAGTATTTACTTACAATGTTTGTAAGTATATTAATTACTTAATTTGCAAATAAAATATTTGAATCTTGCTAACCACAATTTCAGGAATTAACATTTCTGCAACACACATTACATAAGCTAAATAGTCTCACACAACAAAGATGGGTACTATACAATACATTAAAAATATTAGGGCCTGTTTCACCGCTTCCTGATCCACCACTTAACTTGACACATAGAGTATGGAGAATCTGTCAAATAAGCCTATCGGGCACCTTATCAGGAAGCGGTGAAACAGGCCCTAAATAATTGATTTTAATTATTTTTTCGTAACAAACGGTAACGAGCAAATGAGGACCATCGAAAGTAGAAACTATGTTTTTAATAAAAGGGAGAAACACACCTATCCACACTTTGACTTTCCTTATCACACCTATGCATACCCGAGGAAATTGATTCCTAGGCAGTTGACAGACCTACGTCGTTTGGTCGGCGTATGTCAATTCAATGTTACAGGTCAGTTAACAAGAGCTGGCACGATCAACACATTTAAACATTGTGCTTGTGTAGTGTCTGTGAATAAGCGCGTGGCGTGACGTCGTGCTGCATACGCATCATAAAAAGTCTGCCCGTCTCTCTCGCGCGCGGTCTATCTTATGAGCGTGAAGGGGACAGTTATTGTTTTTCTTATGCTACTGTTTATAAATACAGCGTGATGTTACAAATCGGTAATGTGTGATCAGCGAGCGGCCAGCGTTCGGAACCGTACGATAATTATCGTACACATGTGCGTACGTACGATGTACGATAGCATATTATTATCGTACGCAGATTATACGATAATTTTTATCATGATGCAAACATATTATATTTTTAAACATACTGTATATTGAAATTGCTTAGGTGACAGCACTGTGAACGTGCCAGCTTTAGTTAACTGATCTATAGCTGTGCGGCGTCAGTCGGATGAGTTTGACGTAACGCGACCAAATTACGTATGTCCCTCATCTGCCTAGGACTCAACTTCTCTGATAGTACCTTAGCCTTCAGTTTAGCTTGTTCCGGATCTTCGTTCTTGGAGCGCGACTTGGCAGCACGTAGCAATATTTCCCTCTCGGAGTCTTCGCGTCTCTTCTTGTCAACGCGATCCAACTCTTCCAGAAACTTTATCTGCCCCTTCACATCTTGTGTCACTTCGTAACGCGGATCCGTCTGCGAAATAATACTAGGATTTATTCGCCATAAATAAAACATTCAAACTCAAATGTAAAGCAAGGCTGTCTAAAATATACATCAGTATTTTACTGCATAAAGTATGGCCTTCACTAATATAATATATTAGAACGACTGTAGGATAAAAAAGCGTGTTAAAAAGATACCTAAGATTAGTAGCATAATTTACATTAATGTTCTTACTTTACATTTAAGATAATTCAGGTTTCTGTCTTTTATATTATGTTGGTAAAACCTTTTGGCATTGACAGCCACATGTTTTAGCACAAATATTTTTAAAGGTTCCCAGCATTCTGCATTTGAAAGGGATAAATTACCTTGATCATGTCAATCCTATGCTGTGCCACCACAGCTAGTTTCTCTACAATCGTCTTTAATCGTTCGTGTACCGCGTGACTGACTATACCCGCCACTTCTGGGGAGGGCTCCTCTAGGCCGTGTCTGGCGGCGGCAGCCTTGATCCGTGCCTGCATCAGACTCATCGGCACTAGGTACTCGTCTTTACATGACCTAAAAAAACGTTACATTAGCATAGAGGATCTAAAGAGATTATTAAGAAGGAAAACAAATGAAAGGGGCTGCTGCAAGGGTTTTCTTCGAGCCTCTGCTCGACTTAGATTCTTAAAAATGTCTGTTCATTTATTGGTCAACGCTTAGATGCGCTGCAACTTTAAGAAATGGTCGCATTGTATTATTTCGAATCCAAGTCGAACGAGAGTTGAAAATACACACATCAGCAAAATTATGTGGAATGAGAGTGCCCAACGCGGGTATAGAATTATGGGTCTTTTATGGCTCCTTTATATATCTAAATAAGCTTCTGAAAAGAATAAGTGAAGGATTAGGCCACAATGAAAAAAATAATTGACAGGCAGACGGCGGACCTTTGTCATTTGGTAGGGTTACACCAATAAAATGTTAATCCTGATCCTGTCGGCTTGGTTTTTACATAACGCAATCAAAATATGTAGGTTCACCATTTGCCTATGAATCAACATTATATTAACCTTATCTGTGTCCCAATGAGCTCGGTCGAGCCGAGTATTCTCTGGCTTTCCTCCGCCAAATTGACTCCACCCATGGCCGCCACGTCGTTGATATCATCATCACCCGCCATCTTATCATCAGCGTACGGCTGCGAGTAGCTAATGGCTGATTTCTTCTCCTTCTCCTTCAGTATGGACTTGCCAGTCAACACCGTAGCTAACCCCGCAGACGTCACCGTAGGCCTGGTGAACCCAGCCTTACTGTTCACCGTCATGGTCTTTCCCACCTTCGACACATTCAGTTTAGCGTGCACCGGTATGTTTTGCAGCACGGCTATAGTGCTGCCAGGTTTGGCAGGGACTTTCGGCTGAAAATTGCGCAAAATTAATAACATTGACGAGCCTTGACGGTCAAAATGACCATGCTACACTAACTAAACATTTATGTAACATCAATATAATTCTGTTTTCATTCGACCATGCTGTTGAACTAAGTTTGAAATTGACATCGACTAGTACTATAAAACAGTGACGGGACCAGCCAACGACATTTAGAAATAAAAAAAGCAACGTCTATATAATTTTTCATAGCTATTGAATAAACATGAGGCGAACCAAAGTACTGCCGAAAATACAATCCAAAGTGAAGAACTACGAAGCTATCTATAACCAATTTCGAATATATACAAGATGTTAGTGTAAGCACCGTTACCATTTAAACCATCAAATGAGCCCGTCAAAATGAACAACTTTTTCTATGAGAACAATGCTGGGAACTCAAAAAAAATCCGTCTTCATACCCATACAAATTGCGATCCGGGCATCCGTATGGGTACGAAGACGGCATTTTTTTCTTGTTTCCAGCATTGTTCTCATAGAAAAAGTTGTTCATTTTGACGGGCTCATTTGATGGTTTCAAGGATAACGGTGTTTACACTAACACACTGTATAAGAACATCCTCACACATCGTATTTTTAATATAAACCCGAAAATATTTTTTTCTTATTAATATATAATATATGTTACGCTCAAAGACCGAAATCGCTCAGTAAGCGAAAAAATATCTCACAACGCGTTGTGGTCACAGTGAAACAGCCACGGCGCGAAATTCGCGTCGTGGCTCTAATGAAAACGGCACCGACGCGTTCTGGCAATCACAAAAAGACCATAACGCGAAATTCGTGTCGTGGCTGATATGGTATTTGTTTTTCTTGATTTGTTCTAGATTGATTAACCGTCCATAGGTATGGAAGATCAAATTTGAATTACCACGCGTACTACAAAATATTGTTTCTTTTACTAAATCACTGCAAAACGTGTTTATCATTATTATTAATTATAAAATATCCATAGTTCCGTACTATCCATACTAATATTATTACTGTCTGTCTGTCTGACGTCTGTACGGATAGTTATATGGAACTGGATATTTTATAAATAATAATGATAATTTAATAATAATAATAATAATAAACTTTATTCCCATTTTCTAAAACATAACACAACCATATTATTAAAACAAACATAAAGTAACAATAACAACTCGGTAGAAAACTAAAAATAACATAATATAAAGAAGAATTTAAAAAAAAGAACATTAACAAAAGAAACTTAAAACTAAACAGAGTATTTTTCAGTTTATGGCAGTGCTATGCCAAAAAAATGAGGAAAAGGTGACCACTCAGGTTATGACAGCGACGAGCGCCGCTGTCCCTGGTCTTCCGTGATCCCTTGCCCCATCAATGAATTAAACGAATTAAACAAAAAAGAAACAAAACTAAAAATGTTCCCAAGTGCAACTCTCGCAAAACTCCGGTGGAAAAAATGAGGATTTGGATCATTAATATATATATATATATACATATATATATATACATATATTATTAATTATATTATGTTTTGTGTTAAAAAAAAAATAATTACAAAGATTGATAACAGAATATACTTATTCTAATTCTAATACTTTATATAATGTTAGTTTATTGTGAATATTATTACAGACAAATATAGAATAATAGTGGATATATTATATAAAAATATATAAATATATATACATACTTAAATTTAGAAAGAGAAAATATAATAATATCATAGCCTTTTTAATTATTTATTTGCTGTTCTAATAAGTAGTGCTTGAAATGTCGTTTAAAATTATCAATAAACTTTAAGGATCTCAGCGGTGGCAGAAGGTTATTCCACACTTTACTGGCAACATGTCTAAAGCTTCCTCTAAACGCAGCAGAGTGGTGAGGTTGACTGATTAGGAGGTAGCCCGAACCCCTGGTGGTCATAGACAGTTGACTGTCGCTAGCCCACTGCAATTTATTATATAGGTAAAAGGGTGTTTTGAACCTAACGACTCCAAAGAGAAGCGTGGCAAAGTGAAGTTGGCGACGATGCTCCATGTTCAGCCATTTCTCTTTGTTTATATAGGGAGAAACATGCGTTCTAGGATGGACAGTCAGACAAAACCTGGCACAAGCGTTCTGTACTTTTTGAATTATTTTTTTTGATCTAGACAGTAGGCACGGCCCGGTAACGGCGTCCGCATAATTCAATTTTGACAGAACCAAAGACTCGCAGACAGTGATGCGTAACTTTTTGGATAAAAAGGTTCGTATGTTATACAATAATTTTAATCTGTAAAAGCAACTGCTTACCATTTTAACTGTGTGCTTTTCGAAACGTAAGTTTTCATCCATAATGATTCCCAAATTTTTTGCTTCACTGACTCTTTCTATTTCTTCACCTTTGATGTTAATTGAAAACTTAGTGTTACAAACTTTTTGTATTTGAACTTTAGAACCGAGCACCATGTATTTTGTTTTTGACGGATTTAAGGCCAACGCATTATCTTCTGACCATTCAAATATTCGCCTCAAGTCGTCGTTCAACATGTCTATAGCCTTTTGTAGATTGCCCGGTTTGAATGAAATGTGTAATTGAATGTCATCAGCGTATATATGATATTTGCAGTGACGTATGTGCTGGGTGATATCTGCAGAGTAGATACTAAAAGATTTCGGTCCAAGTACTGATCCTTGAGGTACACCCCTATCAACAGCGCACGGTTCTGATTGCGTAATAGTACCCTCTGTATTTCGGATTTCTACAACTTGCGATCGGTTTGTGAGATAACTAGAGAACCTAGAAATAGAATTTTCGTCAAATCCGTAATATTTTAACTTAGAAAGTAGTAATTGAACATTAATAGTGTCGAACGCGCGCGAATAATCCAGTAGCACCAGAATTGTTGCTTCGCCTGTATCTTGTGCGCTAAGTATTTCATCAATCACATCAAGAAGTGCAGTTGTTGTACTATGGCCTTTACGGAAGCCTGATTGAGCTGATGGTAAAATATTATTATTATCTAGATATTTAGTAATTTGCCCACAGACGATTTTCTCAAGGATTTTCGACACACAAGGTAGAATACTTATTGGTCTGAGGTCCTTGAGATCGGTTACATTGTCTTTTTTAGGAATAGGTTTCACTATAGCTTGGTGCCACAATCTAGGAAAGGAGCCAGTAGAAAGAGAGGTATTAACAATTTGAGTTATGGTCTTGAGGCAGATATCAGAACGAGTGATCAATAAAAGCATATCCAGTGAAATACCATCAACACCTATTGCGTTTGATTGAAGGGACCTAAGAATTTTCAACACTTCACTATCGTTTACAGTATTAAAACTAAATTTCGCGGGGCCAAACGTATTGGTGTCGAAAAAGGTAAGTGTGGATGATGGCACTACATTTGCGCCGGGGACGTCAAGAAAGAAATTGTTAATAAGAGTGGGATTGCAAAGATCTTGTGGAATTGTTAAATCAGATTTACTTTTACTTAAATTTATTTTATCTTTTAAATGCTTCCACATTTCTTTAGGAGTATTTATGTTGGAATTAATGAATTTTTCGAAATATGCCGCTTTTTCCCTGTATATAGCCTGGGATACCTCGCGTTTCAGATCCTTATAATAGCTTATGTGCACCACTTTTTTTGTTTTACGCGCTCGTCTGTGAGCAGCGTCGCGTTGTTTTATCATGAGTTTAATGTTATAAGTTACCCAAGGATACTGTCTTTCTTTAATAGTTAATGTCTTTACAGGAGCTAGTAAGTCAAATATCGCTAGGACATTGTCACTAAAGTGTTGTGTCATTTCATTAACGTCCGTCATAGTCATAATTGAGTGCCAGTCAATATTATTAATGATATTGTCTAGGTCAGTCAAGTCAATGTCTCGAATAGGTCTAAAATTGATTTTTGTAACTACCGGTTTGATTTTAGGTACATGAATAAAAAAAGTGAGAAATGCATGATTACTGAGGTCAGCTATATAGTCTATTGAAACTCGGTCCAAGTCATCATTCGTACATACGAGGTCAATGGTCTCTGTATTTGAAGAAAAATGTGTTACCTCCGTAGTGCATTGACGCAAACGGTGGATGGATAAAAAGTCCTGCAACATTTTATAGTTAGAATTATCGCAATTTAGACAGTTAATATTAAAGTCTCCTATCAGGTATATACTGTCGTCTGAAGGTAGGGTAGTAATAGTGTCTGTAAGAGCATCTAAAAATAAATTTACAGATAGCCAAGGCGGCCGGTATGCTGTTGTCTATTGGTAATTTGGTAATTTACACGTTTTGCAGTGATTTAGTAAAAGAAAAAATATTTTGTAGTACGCGTGGTAATTCAAATTTGATCTTTCATAACTATGGATGATTAATCAATCAAGAACAAATCAAGAAAAACGAATAGCATATCAACCACTACACGAATATCGCGTTATGGTCTTTTTGTGATTGCCAGAACGCGTCGTGGCCGTTTTCATTAAAGATTCATTGGCTGTTCCACTGTGACCACAACGCGTTGTGAGCTATTTTTTCGCTCACTGAGCGATTTTGGTCTTTGAGCGTAACATATTATACAATATACATTACATATACATAAAAAATAATTATAATTACATCATTTAAATTTAAATAAAACTAGGACGTACGAGGATGACGAACTGATAATACAATTAAAAATAATTTTAAAAAATGGAATGAAACAGGCCATAAATACTTATAAATAAGAATAACATTGATTTATTTATAAGAATTACCAGCCAATCTCAAAATGTCCATTTATTGTCCTAAACATTATTTCTGAATGTTCATATCATAATAATTACATATTTATTATCATAATTCGTAAATTCTTGTTAACTACGAATCCTTCCTAACAAAATCTATTCAAAATAGTGTAATAGAATATTGTTTCTTTTCCATCGTCCATTTGCGTTATGAGGTTTTCTGACAGTGTATTTTTTTAAAGTTAAGTACTGATAGTTTATTACGTCAGCCAATCAAAAATAGTGAATAAACTTACAAAAATCGGCCAAGTGCGAGTCGGACTCGCGCACAAAGGGTTCCGTACCGTTATAGAGCAAAAATAGGCCAAAAATTGTGTTTTTTTGTATGAAATCTTTATTTTATTTCAATACCCTTAAATTTTTATTTTATTTCCATTTTATTATTAATTATTAAAGTACATTATTAAAGGCCATTGTGAAAATCTACCTATTGCCATTAATGATATCGACCAAAAAAGACCAAAAAAATCAAAGTTATTGTATGGGCCCCCCTTAAATATTAATATTATTTTGTTTTTAGTATTTGTTGTTATAGCGGCAATCAAAATTTCATAAGTCTAGCTATAGCGGTCCTTGAGATATACCCTTTGGGTACGGAACCCTAAAAAACCACAGCCCGAGTGTTACGCGAATGGACTTTACCGACGAACCAAACATTGGACATTGTGATGAGGCTTATAGACAAACCTGCACACTCGGTTGTACTTGGACAACGCTTATCGGTTTCTGGGGGGAGGCGGGAAGGGGCATCACCGCCGGAGGCAATAGTGTAGTTAGTGTTGGACTCTCTTCATCGTCCATTGGCTGCCGACCGCAACATATTGTTAGAGATAAACTACGATAACATGGCGCGCCCCTGCAAATTACTGTTTCAATGTGTGTAGTCATATCCTTATGAAAGAGTTTGTATGTAGTAAGTATTCAACCAATCAACCAGTACTCGTAATATTTCACTTAATGTCACTTACTACCAAGATTTGTTGGTCAACTAATCATAACTAGCCGACCGCGCAAGACAACGCACTTCAAATGTTTTGACAATGCACTTCAAACGTTTGAATTTTGGAGGGGCGCGACATGTTATCGTAGTTTATCTCTAATGGTCGATTTACACGAGTGACTAAAGCCGCACGATTTACGCCGCACGGCGAAAATCGACCCGTCTAAATGGCAATTCGACTACGCCGCATGCGACTAAAGCCGCAAGCCCCAAAGTCCCCCGTGCAAACGCGTGCAAAATTGAGAGTTTGTCGGCACTAGTCACAGGCGATTTTTGTAGAATGTGTAAATGGGGTGGCGATTCGACTTGGACAGGCGATTCGACTGGTGACTTGCCGGGCGACTAAAATCGACCTGTTAGTCACCCGTGTAAATCGACCATAATACTGACATGACATTGATGTTACTATGCATAATTTTAGTGAGTTAGTGACATAGAACGTGGAATGTTTATTTTATGAGGGAGAGAGACATTAACGTCCAACGGCTAATGGCTACTAACCGCATTATAGTGACTTTTTTGCAATAATGTCCCGAAGCGCGTAGCCAAAAAACTGTGTTGACACATTGTACTAAAAATATTGTTATATCGTGGGTAACTTAAACACAATATCGTTGACGGCCAAATATTGCCCAAGACAATTCGATCGCATATATTATATGTATATGCGAACGAAGCCTAAACCCTAGGCTAGGGCAGCCTATATTGGAAGGCATATCAAGTTATCTTGCCATAAAGATATCTTCAAATGCCTCTCAAGATTAGGTTTTGGATACTGTCGAAAACTCAAATCTTACTCATAATCAGGTGCTCTATACAGCATGTATTTCATTGTTCTATAGTGAAAATAGTTGAAGGTGGCACCAGCGGCCATTGGCTTTTCTAGTCTAGGAGCTATTTGAAAATTTCTCACACTGTAATCTGTTAACTTAAGAAAAAATCGAACCCTTATATAGACAGACTATTATATATTCACCGAAATACCTTTTGGTAACTTTTAGTATGATAATCTCCACTATTTCGAAGTGAAATACTTTATACTCAATTCATATCGTGTGCAAAATATAATATCGCCCTTAGATTAGAAACATTGTAACACAACAAACAACACTTCGTTGTCAATCGCGGTTTGTATAGAAAACGATGAAATATAACAAGTTTTTTGACACAGGGTCAATGACCGATACGACAGAATTTGGCAATTTGAGAACACTTACATGATAGCTCATAATACTTTGGCTTAGCTTAATTTTCAGTAAATTTTCGGTCTTATATAAAACACTTAAGAGCCCGGGTTACCCTCGAAATTCTCATACATACGTAATACCAAAATCATTTTCTCATACGAAAATATTTAACATGTTTGAGTTATTTTTCATCTTAAAATAGTAATTACCTAGGTTTCTGTACAAAAATTAACTTCAAAATATTTGAACACTAATTTTTTTTTTTTGTGTAAAATTTTTTTTTTACTAAATTTACTACTAAATATTTAAACACTAAAAAATAGAGTAAAACACTAAAAAATATATAAATAAATATTAAATTTACAGTCGGGGCATTTTAATAGGCCACATTTGACATCTGTCAGATTAATCTCCATAGTGCGGTGAGCTGCGTAAAAACATCGACCAAAACGAATAAATCGATACGGACTTGAAATAAAATATTTGAATTTTATACGTTTTAAACAAACTCCTGTCCCATTATTACTTTTTCTTTTGCAAATTCAAGGAGCAAAATAAGACAAGTACGTAATTTACAAAAAAAAATCCATTTATTCGCTTGAATTATAAAAACTGTTAAATGTAGTTGTTATGTAAGGAGTTCTTAATAAAGATCAGTTGTCAACGAGCTGGCGTTTGACTATACAACATGGTGACAGCGGAAAAAAATATATTTTAAAACTAAATAAAACGCGTAAATTCTTTATTGTAAGTACGTGGAAAGTGTTGCCAAACGTATTATTGATATAATACAAGCATGGAATACGCTCGCCCGCCGCCAGAGCTCTGTTTGGGAGGCAACTCCGTCAGCCGGGCTGACGCTTGGAAAAGATGGAAAACCCAGTTCCATGTTTTCATCAAGGCATCGGGGATGCATAAAGAAGACAGCGAGGTACAGGCTAGTCTGCTATTAAATCTCATCGGCCCGGACGGGTTCGATATATACGAAACTTTTAAATTTGAAAATGAGTCCGACAGAGATGACATAAAGATTTTAGAGAAAAAATTCAACGAACATTTTGGAGTTAAAAATAATATCACATTAACAAGATATTGTTTCTTCACAAGATGCCAGGAATTCGGTGAGACTGTAGACCAGTATGTGACTGCGTTAAGGCTCCTTAGTAAGACTTGTGAGTTCAGAGATCTGGAGGACGAACTGCTACGGGATCGTATTGTGTGCGGCATTCGCAGCACGACGCTCCGCGATCGCCTGCTGCGGTATGATGACCTGACACTTGACAAAGCCATCGAGGCCTGTCAGGTCGAAGAAGTGTCCCAGGAGAGCAGTCGTGTGCAAGGGCCATCTCGTGTGGACGGCGTGAATGCACGTGCAGTGCGTTTCAGCAGCGGCGGCAGCAGTGGCGCTGGCAGTGGTGCTGGCAGTGGAAGCGGCGGCAGAAAACGGAGCTGGCCACAGCGGGAGGACTATGGCACGGCCGGCGACGCAGACGCCGGTGTGCCGCGACGAAGCTTCGGGAAAACGGCTACGTGTCGTCGATGTGGAGGCGGGTGCGAAAACATTGAGGAGTGCCCCGCCTTAGATAAACAATGTTATATATGTAATAATATAGACCATTACGCTAGAATGTGTAAGGTGCGAAAAGTACATGATATAGAAGTAAAAGAGCAATTGCAGCAACCACAAAATTTGGATGGGGAGGCTGAGGCTAAGACCTTTACTGTATCGGCTGTACATAATATTAATCAAGTTAGTTCTGTATCGGATGATTGGTCGCGGATTCATGATTTAGGCATTTCTAACAAAGATAATATTATAATTAATAGGGTTGAGCGTTTACCACGACGTAATAATAATAAGTTTGTAGACAAGGAAGTATCGTCAGACAGCAAACGACAAACGCCCAGAAAGTTTCCATTAAAATATCTAAGTAGATGCAGTAAAAAACCAACAATAAATCAGAATTCTGTGTCACATAGGAGTTGGGATAAAATTAGTATAAAAATGTTTAAGTACGGGAAGAAAACTTATTTGATTTTTGTAGATTATTATTTAGGTTTTGTTAATGTGTGTCCTATAGGAGATAGTACGTCTTATACGATTATAAATGCTATAAAGGAGAATTTTGTGTGTTACGGTACACCTGAATGTGTAATAAGTGACAATAGTTCGCAATTTTTAGGTCGCAACTTTAAAATTTTCTCAAAAGAGTGGGGTTTTGAGCATAAACCTTTGTCTCCATACTATGTTCAATGTAATAGAAAAGTCGAGAAAGCTGTAAAAGCCGTTAAGGAGGTTATTAAAAAATCTATTGAGAGTAGCACTAATATTAATGTTAATTCGTTACCATATAAAATGTTCGAGATAACCTAGATAATACTTCTAATGTAATGATGGAATGTCGATTGAGATGTAGGCTCAAAGGACGTTCCATTCTTTTGAAACATGTCAGTTGATAGTATGATATGAGGAGGTGGAAACTGAATATTGTGCTTATGATGATGATTTGATTGATAAACAAAGTTGAATCATGTTATTCGCCTTCTCATACTCAAGTCATGTAATCCGTAGAAGTTTATAAGCGGTTTATTTTATTTAGTTTATATTTTGGGAAAATTATTATGTTGTTTGTATGAGTATTGTAATTAGCTTTATTTTCTGTATAGGGAAGATGTTATGTAAGGAGTTCTTAATGGATTTAAAAGAAATAAAGATCAGTTGTCAACGAGCTGGCGTTTGACTATACAACAGTAGTATTATCATTATTCATTTTACATAAATATGTGTTGCTTTTCACAACGTGGTTATTAATTTATGGGGATATTTCGTTACAAGTAATCAATGCATCGATACTATTTATTCGCTTTCGATTTTTAGGGTAACTTCCCTAGAGTTTAAAAAGAAAAAAGGTCAGCTGACGTAACATTGTAATGACGTGCAATTATTAAGATCAGAATTTGTTTATTACGTTTAGAATTGTTTATCAGTACAAGCAAATCGTTAAATAATTCGTATCGGTCATATTTACAATAAATATGTAATCGTAATTTAAAAAAGTTAATCAATTGTGCAGTTATATCAAAACGAAAATATTTATTTTTTATGTACGTCGCTATAAGGTTACCAGGTACAATTTTGATGAACTGTCAAATGTGGCCTATTAAAATGTCCCGACTGTACTACAAAATATTTCAACTCTAAAAAATACTTACGTATGTATGAGAATTTCGAGGGTAGCCCGGCCCCTTAACTCAAATATTGAAATTCCAAGGCCATTAATGTTTGGCCATTATTATCCTTATGAAATCTAAATAGCAGTCATGAAGCTAATGACTCTCAGATAAGGTATTAGGCGTCAAAATATGTTTCGTTCTGTTACTCAGAAAGCACCATTAGACACCAGTGCCTACACTGCAGTACAGGCTTGACATTATTATTGATTATATTGGAAATGTGTGGGGGCCCTTGCGATGGTTCTTTTTTAGGAAATTTGGGGATAACTTTAAAAGAAATACTTCTTTCATTATTCACGAAAACATGTGAATTCTGTCTGCACGTTACTTATACCACTCAAAACGATAACTTTCTTACTAATGAAGATATATTTACATGTCTTGGTCTTTCGTGTGACTTTCCCAATGTACACAGTGACAGGAAAGGCTAAAGGTACAATTCCGTGCACCGCGATTAATCGCGATGTCGTGAGCCACGCGCGGTCCTGTGATCCTGTCTGTTTGCCGCGGGCCTCGGAAGCGGTGCCATACATCTGACTACTGTCGCGAGCGGCCGACGAGTCGTAGGCCGCGCGCGGCCGCGATTGACCGCAATGCACGGAATTGTACCATAACACTTTTTTATCGTTTTATAAGTGTCAGAGCATATAATAATTAAAGGTTAATTCAGACCGTAACGCGACGCGTAGATGAATTTCTAAAGTATGGATTTGACAGATTTACAAGACGTCTCACGAAGTCTGTTTATCCGTCGATCACCAATTCCTGGAAATCTTTTGTTATCGCGGCCCATATGGGCCTTACGAGGCTTGATGGGTTAATTCAGTACAAATTTAGAAATGCATCTACGCGTCGCGTTTCGGTCTGAATTGAATCTAAGTACCGACTTTATCTACTTACCATTTGCACATTGGTGGTAGCAGCTACCACATTTTGTGTTCCGGACGGCATATTTGGGAAGACCACGTGTGCCGACGGCGGGTTGATGCCCTCTATCACCAGCTCTTTGGTCACAAGCGACTGACGCAGCAGTGGCAAACTTTTCTATTGAACAAGTACAGATCATAAACAAAACTTGCCGAGTGTTTCAAGACGAACTAAAAAGCATTCTAACTTCTGAGACTGAACTACGAAACCTTAAAAATTAATAACTTATTCATAATCAGAGTATTTTTATATTCCAACGTTACGCATTGATGGAATGGGATGTATTTTTAATCGAGCTTACTCGCAACGTGACTTGTGAGTCGTCATAATGTGAATTGACCTTTACACACAATACAGTCAGACATAGGTTTTCTAAAAACTCGATACGGATAGTCATTAAAACTAGTATCATTCTGCATGAGAAAGACAGAAAGGCTAGTAAGGAGTAAAAATTACCTTTAGAAATCCAATAAGGCAGGGTTGTGGGCTAGCATTCAGGAGTCTCTCGAGGCGGTCACAGAACTCTTCAGGCTCCACTTGAGCATCGATCAGCTCCTGGATGAGACTCCTCACACTTCTTTCTACGCTTTTTGGTTCTTTACTTGACAGGTCCAGAAGATTTGCGAGGAAGTTTCGACATTTCTCTTTCGTGTTGTCCAGTGGTTTCTGTGAAGTTAAAATAAATAAATAATACTAATTTTTGCAAAAAAATATATTTTATAGATCAATAGTTTAAAAAATATGGAATTATAATTATTTGATTACCAGAATTATCTGTAATATAAAACAATTATTAATAATACAAAAACAGTACCTGTGTAGATACAGTAGGCTGAATTGTCTGTGGCATGGCCGTTTGAACACTTTGTACGGAGGAAGGCACAACAGGCGTTGCAACAGGCGCTTGAGGCAGCCCGGGCATCTGGCCTTGCGGAGGCACACTTGTTGACACCGTTGGCACACCAGCATGCTGCATCAATACATCATATTTAAATGTACAGTCACTTACAAGCAGAAATAAACTTAGGCCTGTTTCACCACTTCCTGATAAGGACCGGATAGGCTATCCACCACTAAACTTGACAAATAGAGTATGGAGAATCGGTCAAATAAGTTGTGGATAGCCTATCCGGCACTTTATCAGGAAGTGGTGAAACAGGCCCTTAACGGCGAGACGGTCGGCGGCCCGGCCGCCGGCTAACCACACATGCCGCCAGCTTCGGTGGCAAGGCAGGCTGAAAGCCGGCGGCAAACCCGGCGGTATAAGCCGGCTGCATGTGTGGATGCGCCATAATAAAACTTAGTAAAAAGCAACTATGTTTTGTTAATTTTGCCACATTTTTGCATGCATATTCACAGTAGAAAGTCACATTTGTCACTATTTTCTCCACCTTTATGTTTGAAATAATCATTCACCTTTATGTTGGAAATAATCATAAGGGCCAGCAAATACGCGACGCGGCGCTGCTTTTAACGATAGCCATTCAAAATTGAACTTTATGTGTTATGCAAGACATTATGTATTGATATGTTGTGTACTGAATTCAGTTCAATTTTAAATCACTATCCTATCTGACGATAAAACAGTATCTACTCGTATTACATTAACAATAAAGCTATCATATACACTGTAAATTAATACTTTCTTACTACATATCAAACTACTATAATGGTTTACATGTTAAAAATACCATTTGTAATATAATCTCCTATGACTTGACATTAAATTTATAAAACTACTGGAAATAATATATATAAACAAGAAAAGTATGATTATTACTGAGCAGTGAGAAATAGTTTGAGATTTTGAGAGTAAATAAAGAAATATACACACTCAATAGTCATATTAGATACCAAACTATTAGCTATTAGTCATTTATTGTACAGTCCCCAGCCTGCTTTGTATGCTGATCTCTTGTTTGTTCCCTGAAGAGACATAGGAAATAACAGCTAAAGAGCAATGAAGAGGTGAATATTATCAAATTTTATGAGCTTTTAAAGATTCCTTTGTTTGTCACAACTTACAACTCTATGAGTCCACAACTCTTCAGAAGTTGCCTTTAAAAAAATTGTATTGATTGTAAAAACATTTATTAAACAATAAGACACATAAAAGTCCATTGTTCTCGGGCTGCTGTGTCCAACTCCTTGAGAAATAGACAAGAGATCCCTATACTAAGCCGGCAGCAAATACATACCTCGGTTAATTTACCTTCAACATGCACCATCACCAATTTACATGCATGATTTGTTGAATTCTAGATCTAGGTCAATCTATACCAGCATCCAGGAGGTTGGGAAATCCTACTTACTGCGGGCACAGTGGACAGCCTTAGCGTCTGAGCCTGCGGTGTGGTCATATTGCCAGTAGCTGGAGCGGGCCCCACCCGCAACAGCTGATATTGACCGTTCTCAGTCTTTAACAACAAATGACCCTGCTGCCCTTGCTGAAGACTTTGTAGTGTTTGCAGTGTTATCTAAAAATGAATGCCTTGTTTCAAATTTTGTCACAATTTGTGGTAAATTGACTTTCAAATGTGATTCTAAGCAGGTCATTTGTTAAGGACACAGTTGGGGACAGTTAACTGTATGAATGATGACAGATTTTAGTTATGTTATGCTGATGCAAGCATCTCATGAATGAGCTGAACAAGATATTTACTACCTAGGTACTGCAACATGGCATTAATCTCCCACCCATATGTTTTAAACTTTATAACAATGATATTATGGTTTTATTCAGCATATGAAGAGATTTGTGAAATTTTATTGCAATCTGCATATGTGTTAGTTATGTCAAACATGAATAATAATTATTTTTGATTTGCGAGTGATAAAAATTAACTGAATTGCATTTTATGATTACAAACTTCTTGGTCTTTTTGTCTTATAAAAATATTAATTAATAGAATTAAAGTAAGATGTGAAAAATATTTTAATTACATAATAAAACCACAAAAATAACATGAGTATTGTTATACTTTTCCCTTCACATTTTATTGTAATGTACACCACTAGCGTCATAATTTTACAAGTTAGTGATTTGAAAGCAGTAGCCCCATCGGATGATTGTTTATGAAACTTAATTGCACATCTTGACCAAATATGTTGAAAATGTAGTATGAATAATTTAAAACATATATAATCAAGACAATACATTTTAATATTATTGCAAACATTTGTGAGATTAGTCCCTCCTATTGTGCTTTAAAAGATGAAAAAGCCATTATACAATTAACTGTTCATGAATTGTTTTTGTGAACAATGATTTGTTAATACTATGAATTAACATTTTGAAGTTCAAATACAAAATGCAAAATTTCATTTATGTACAGCGGTATGCAGTTTAACTGATTTACACATTTTACTTAATAAGTCGGAAGGTCAGCTCCAAAGGTCCAAAATAAAGCACACTTTAGTATGGGCAACTCTTTGTGCACTGTTAATATCATAGTTGCCGGTTACATGGTAAAATTTTCATCAATCTGGTAAAGATTGACGGAAATTTGATTGTCTAACCCACAGATTGATGGATTGATCATATTTTTAATATGAACTTTTATAACCATCAATATTCCGTCAATCACATTGATGGATCAGATTGATGAAAATTTGACCGTGTAACCGGCGACATTGATTTGTTAAACACCTGAGACATTTACTAGTAAGTAAAGGGACTCACACCAGGTGTAGAAGCTCTAGTGCCGACGACTTGTGGTGTCCCGATGACCACTCGAGGTGACACCGCCGCTACGGACTTCTGAGCGGCGACTGCCCCAGGCGCTCCGGGTCGCATATTCAATATCTGAACATTTGGCATTATAGCAGGTGCCCCCGAGCCCAGATTTTGAGATGTGACCACGACGTTCTGCGCGCCGGGTTTGTTGATGGTCATCACGTTCGGTATTGGGCCCGACATGCTCGAGTTTACTGTCATAGGCACTGTGACCATGCCAGGTTGCATGCCAACCTGACTCACGTTCGACCCCTGCTTGATAACTAAAGGGGGTTGCATTGAAAACGTATTGTTCGTAGATTGTGAAGATGCCGTTTTCTTTAAGTAGGTAAGTATGTGAATCGGAAGACAAAATTACGCGCCCGCGTAATGATGGTCAATTATTAAAACTAGGATTTCCCACAGCATGGGATTATGCATTTATAGATTCACTATCGTAAGGAACACTTATGGATATGTTTGATTGAGTAACATGTGACGATTGTAAACTAAAAGAATCCAGAGAATTTGGAGCCTAAAAATTTACAATAAATAACACATTGGTCCTTATTTGATTTTTGTCCTTTATCAAGTGCTATTTGTAGCGTTATGTTGGCTATAAATTGCATTTACTGGTTGTTTTATGACGACACCGAGTGGATAAAATTCACTGATTGATTAGTGAGAGTGTCTACAAATGCGTTCTCGACAACGTCAGTAGACAAAACCAAAACTTGCCTAATTCTGCTGACGCCATTTTATTTATGTCTTTTTTTTTTAATTTATTGGGAGCTGGAAACAAGTCCTTTGCTCCAGAAAAAATACATTAATAAACCAGGGCTTCAAATAACGTTATTTTATCATAACGTTATTGCTTCAAGGGCATAGATATCGTTATGAAAATTTAACCGATACTAGAAATAACGTTATAAATGTATTTAATAACGGTAAATGTTATAACGTTATATAGGATTTATAACGGTAAATATATGTTCTTTGATAACGTTATAGTCCGTCAAGAAAGTCATGACAGGCGGGAAAATTTTCTAAACGTAATCATGCTTTTAAGGTGTATTTTTTTCTTTGTATTTTCACAGAGAACGCTTATTACATTTTAAATATGAATGAGATTTGGTGCACCGTGCACGATCGCATACCTGATACCAGAAAATAACGTTATATTTACCGTTATTATTATAACGTTATTTTTTTGTTATGCCATAACGAAAAAATAACGTTATAATAATAACGGTAAATATAACGTTATTTTACTAGATAACGTTATTTTAATAACGTTATCTGGCTACCATTATGAAAATAACGATACCTAACGATATTTTTTCTGTTATTCGATAACGTTATGAAGCCTTGTAATAAACGTCAAATTAAATTTAAAAAAAATTAATGTCCTTCTTCTTTCTTTTTTTTTTTTTTTTGATATGGCGACTAGCATAAAACTATTGCCAGTGTCGAGTAGGTAAAGGTAGGGAAACATATGACGCGGTAAAAGTAGGGATTACAAGGACGGAATTTGGATAGGATCAGATCAGGAAAGTTTTTGTAATATATATATTTTTTTTTTGATAATATACTAAAATATAAAATATCGGTAATTATATAGGTATATATTATAAACTTAAATTGTTGGTTACTATAAATTCACATAAAATACTTAAATATTTTATAGGGTCACTTAATATACACATCATATTAGTAGGAAGAGGAACATGAAGGGAGTACAAAGAGGATAAAAACGATGTATGATCAAGCAAAGGACACGAGAAAAATATGTGATCTAAAGTCCCCGTGTCCTCCCCACAATCACATATATCATTATCGAAAACGCCAATTCTATTTAGATGACTAGGAATACACGTATGTCCTAATCGCATTCTTATTATAGATGAAATCACTCGTTTAGAACTATTGATTCTATTAAACCAAGGCTTTTTAGGTACTAGAGGCTGCAGTTTGTACATACGGTTACCCTTTTGTTGTCCAGTAAATTCCCAATATTTATTCCATTCGCTATATAAATCGATTGCCGGTAAACTCAAAAGGTCACTGGGATAAATTTTAAATGGAAACATGTCACCACTCTGCACTGCATCTTTAGCTAATTCGTCTGCTTTTTCGTTGCCTAAAATTCCTGAGTGGCTAGGAACCCAAGAAAAAGCTACTGTGTATCCTTTCTCAATGCATTTATAAAGTTTATATCTAATATCAAAAATAATATGGTGATAGGGTTTACTACAAAACGGAAATTTTTCAATACCCTGCAATGCACTTTTTGAGTCTGAAAAGATAATAGTCTTTGTTAATTTAAACAATAATACATATTCCAAAGCTTTCAGAATGGCTAAACATTCTCCGGAATATACTGAGCTTTCTATAGGCATTTTAATTTTTTGATGTATGTTATATTGACTATGATAAACACCTACTCCAGACTCCTACATTTCCTGTTTCTTGCAACTTAGAAGAGTCAGTAAACATATGATGCCAATTACTGTACTGGGTATATATAAAATTATTAATGTTATCTTTAGTTAGTAAATCATATTTTACATCAGGTTCAATCAACAGACTCTCAAAATTATATGAGAACAAAGGTAGTACATCAGATTGATAAATAGGAGCAGATATAGAAAGAAGTTTACGATAACTTACTATAAGGCATGGCAAAGATCTTTTATAGAAGGGACGTGACTCTAAAACGCTATTCAGTTGAGCTAGTTTTTCTAGTAATGAATGGAATTTGTACTGTTTCAAACGAAAAACAAATCTATTACTTAAATATTGTCTCCTTAGGCTCAAAGGTGGCTCAGTGCATTCTACCTGTAAGGCATTAATGGGACTTGACTTCATAGCTCCACCAATTATTCGGAGAGCTTTAGACTGAATTTTATCTAATTTCTTCATGACACACAAATTATCACCTACTAATAAAAATATACCGTAGTCTAAGACACTTCTAATAACCGCATTATAAATAAGTTTTAAATAGAACGGGTGAGCTCCCCACCAAACTCCCGCAAGACATCGCAACATATTCAAGTTACATTCACATTTAGAAATCGCATATTCAATATGTGAGCTACCATTCAATTTGTTGTCCAGATGAACACCTAAAAATTTTGCACTTGTTTTAACTGGAATTGATTTATTATCATAAGATATGTTTACATTTGGAATAGAAACCTTTTTAGTAAATACTACTACACTACTTTTCTCCACTGTTAAATCTAGCCCATTGTCGAAAAGCCATTGTTTAAGGACAGTAAGACTTTGATTTAATAAATTACAAGCGACATTAATGTCTGTATTAATAGCATAAATTGTTAGGTCATCTGCGTATTGCAATTTTTTTACAAATTTCGCAATTACGGGGGCCAAATCGTATGTATAAATGTCATAAAACAATGGGCTTAAAATTGATCCTTGTGGCAATCCTTTAGATATGGCACGGAGAAAATATTCAATGTCATTAACAAATACATAAATTAATCTTTCTTTAATTAAATTAATAATGAACCTGATAAGAATGTGGGGAACATTTAATTTGTGCATTTTTTTCTCTAAAATTGATATTATAACATTATCATAGGCGGACTTAATATCTAAAAAAGCAGCCACAACGTACTGTTTATTTATGAAAGCTAAACGAATATCTGTAGTAAATATGCTTAAATTATCCATAGTGGATTTACCTTTTCTAAAACCGAACTGACTATTTGACAATAATTTATGATGCTCAAGGAATCATTCCAATCTATTTTTTATTAAATTTTCAGCCACTTTTATTAAAACTGATGATAGCGCTATTGGTCTATAAGAAGTAATTTCGTCGGCCGGTTTATTAGGTTTCAATATTGGTATTACTTCCTGTGATTTCCATGAGTCAGGAATGTTTCCAGAAATCATGACCGTGTTAATAAGATTAAGGTAGTAACCTAACGCTTTATCCCATAAGTCCGTTAAAAAAGAATACGGAATACTGTCCATACCTGGAGTAGAATCATTTACACTTGTTAAAATACCTTTGAGCTCAACCATTGTGAAAGGAGAATCTAGTGCGGAATACGAATGTTCTCTTATGTAACAGGTTGGAGAAGATACCGGAAAAAATTCTGCTACAGAAGATGGAGCTAACTGATCAACATAACTACATAAAAAATCTTTAGGAAGTACCATAGTCTGTTCTTTAAATACAGATCTGAATCTTTTTATACTTTTCCATACTTCAGATGGACATGTGGATGGAGATAGAGATGAACAGAAATTTTTCCAACCCTGTTGTTTCTTTTGTTTTAAAAAAATCCGAGTGGATTCATTAATTTCCGTTAATTTATCAAAATTTTCATTAGACATATTATCAGCATATTCCCTCTCAATAATTTTTCTTTTTCTAACTGCTTCCGAACATTCGGAGTCCCACCATGGAGGGAATGGGACTTTTGTTCCCATTGCTTTTTTTGTGGGGAATTGCTTCTCAGCAACATCGATAATTGTCTTAGCTAACAATTCAGAAGCAGTTATTTCGTTACCTAATCTAACTTCAGGAAGATAATTGATTTGAGATTCTATTTCATTTTTGAACTTACTCCAATCAACTTTATCTAATTTATATCTATTTCTTATTCTTTTGTTATTTATGTTGTTAGTTTTATAAGCCAAAGATAAACATATAGGATAGTGATCACTGCCGTATGAAGAAGACAAAGTTTGCCATGATATATTTGGTGCTAATGAAGGAGAGCAAATGGAAATATCCACTGCACTTTTGTTTCCATTAATATTTACGACCCGTGTAGGATCACCTGTATTAAGCACACATAAATTGAATTTGTCTATGATGTCCAATAAATCCTCTCCATCCCTGTTTGACACATCGCTTCCCCAACTCTGATGATGAGCATTAAAGTCACTTATTACTAATTTTGGGCCAGAAAATGAATTAAGCAAGTTATTTAAATCTAAAAATGTAGAAGAAGAATTTTGTGCTATATACAATGAGAAAATATACATGTTAGGATTTAACAACTGTACACCGACTCTATTGAAATTTGTACTATTTAAATGTGGCAATGTCAACACTTTAAATGGTATAGTATTTTTTATTAACATGGCAGCCCCACCATACCCGTGGTCTGTCATCTCGTACACAATAATAACCTGGAATACGAAACGAAAAATATGGTCGTAACCAAGTTTCAGAAAGGGCAATAACTATAGGGTTGTATTTATTTACTAAGTAAATCAAATCAGTTTTTTTAGTAAGTATACTTCTACAATTCCATTGTATTATGTTGGAATCCATTGTTGATGATATCGACAGAGTTAATTTGTGATAACAATATTAAATTGTGACGTTTTTACTAACAATTGTGTTTGTTTTATTTTAGGTGAATCAACTCCTGTAAATATGCAATTCTTTTTGTAACCGTACCCTTGTTACTTCACCAGACCTTCACTACAGTTTAGAGCAAAGTCTTCTCAAAAAACTCTGACACTGGCAATTCACCGAGTCAGCCATTAAAAAGAAGAAGAAGAAGAAGAGTTAATCAATTTATTTATAGAAGCAACGTTGGACGGTTTTAAGGTATTATTTTGTTGTAAAGCACTAACTAGAGCAGATAAAACATTTAAAATAGTGTTTGCATCTGTCTTATTGTTTGCTAATTCTTTTCTATTTTCAGAGTCAACATAATATGCACAACCATTATCAGAAGCTGAAATTTGATACTCTTTTAAAATGTTATTATGGAAATTTTTATCATATCCCTTACCAGGATTATGTGGGGAGCGTGGCTTTGAATAAAAGCTTTTTTTATATGACCGTGCATTATTATTCTGAGTTGTCATAATATAATCAGAACTCTGTGCATCAGATGTTAAAACCTTTCCATAAGACCTTCTTCCGACCAGAATTGGAGGCTGCAACTTACTAGCCTCACCATAAGATATGTTTTTTTCAGCCATGCAATTTTTGATTAATTTTTGTCTTGAAAACTCTGGACAAATTTTGTTTGTAGCGTAATGTTCACCTAAACAATTTATACAATGCTCTGCATCACTTGTGCATGACTCGGCTGTATGTTCCTGCCCACACTTAAAACATCGTGGTGTTGATCTACAAATTGTTTTTGTGTGGCCGTATCTACAACAATTGTAGCACTGAATTGTCGGATATATGTACAAATCTACAGGTAAAGAATTATAGCAAATGTAAACTTTAGGAGGCAAGATTTGCCCATCAAAAGTTACAACTACAGAACGAGAAGGTTTCCATTCGACAATGTTATCTATTTTTACCTTATAATTAATCCTCCTTATTTTTAATACTTTACCAAAACCTACTGGTGTTTCTAAGTTTTCTAAAATTTCAGTATCAGACCATTCTGTAGGGATATTTTTAACCACACCCATTCGGGTTACATTAAAGTTAGGAATAAATGCCTTTAACATAAAATATTATAAATTTCTATTATTAACAAAATTATTGGCATCTATGTGTGACTTAAAAGCTACTGTACATCGGTTCCTACCTATTTTCTTAATGCTACCTGGTACTATATTATTTACATTATTAGTTTTGAAGAATTTTCCTAAGATAAGAGGATGCAGAGTGGTACCATCCTGTAAAGATGATGTTATCCTTTGAACGTGAACTACATAAGGGTAACTGTCGGTAGTAGTATACATTCGAGGTTTAATATTCGGTGAATCAGTAGTTTCTGATGATTTAGGTGGCTTATTATACTATAATATTATTATTATCTGTTAGAAACTCAGGGTTGTACGTTGTTTTCGGCCGTTTGCGGCTCCCACTCATCTCATGTTCGTAGTCCATATCTGTTGTGATGGTTATATTCATGCCTACATCAGAACCGGACCCCGGGCCCGGCCCCGACGTAGGGTCGGGCGGCTCATTCATTGAACCACCCAAAATAGTTTAATATTTACAACTAGCTAATATATATACAAGAAAAAAACTTACCAATATATACAGCTAAATACACTATATTTATTTATACAAGTAATAAATAATAAATATACTTAATTATTTACAACTTTAACCCTCCTTATCCTATTTATAATAATTTTGCAAAAAAAATTCCGAGAAAACACTCCCGCCTACTCCGAAGTTTCCCGCGCTTTTTTCTTCTTCTTACTGAGCACTATTTACTTCTACGAAAGACAAGGCGGTATGGTCGAAAGACTATAGCCTGCGCCGTGGGCGGAAAAAAAAATGAGCACTATTTACAAAACACATAAAAAAAAAACACTATTTAAGTACAATAATTTTTACAGTTTTTCCATCGTTGAACATATGAATCGGTATAAACATTTGAAGAAATCGTAATTGGATAGTAAATCTTCTGGGCGGCGGGGTACACTTATGTCTCTATCTTTACATATGTTATCTATTTCAGAGCAGAGTAATATTCTGTCTAGACCTAGTTCTTTGCAATCAAAGATAATATGTTTGAGGTCAGCATCATTTTCTAGGCATTTGGGGCATTTCGCATCTTCTAATATTCTTAATTTATAAAGGTGGGAGGGGACCAAGCAGTGGCCAAATCTCATTCTTGTTATTACTGATGTGAATTTTCTTGATTCAAAATGTACAGTGTTATACCATGGTATTGAGAGATCTTTCTTTATGTCACTGTACCATTTGCCCTTATTAACCTTTACTATATTCCAAATTCTTTTCCATGGTTCAAAAGTTTCATCTTTGATCGTCAAAAAGAGGTCTGTAAATGGGACTTTTAAATTGTTCTTATGGTCTTCTAGAAGCTGTGTCTGCTCTTTCATTTCCAGCAATCCCTCTGTGGGAGGGAACCCATAGAAACTCTATATTAACGTTATTACTGACTAATTCATGTAATATGTTTTTGATCTTAAAAATAATACAATCGCATTTGAAACTTAAATTACTATTCCCTATAGCTACTAAGACACTTTTACTATCTGATATTATAAGAAACTTATTTACATAGGTCAGTTTTAATATGCTGTAATGCCATATAAATGGCATAGCGTTCGGCTGTATAAATAGAGCACATATTACTGATCATAAAACATTTAGTAACATCCAGAAATTCATCATAATAACCTGATTTAACCTCATCTATAGTTTTCGACCCATCTGTATAAATTTGATTTTCTTAGTTTTTTAGAAAAGAAAATGGATCTAAGAAGCGCTGTAGGAAGTGCATGAAAAAAATTAAAAGTGACCCAAGAAAAGCTAAAAAAGGTACAAATTGTATGTGTTTTAGCGATACTGAAAACAACATAGCTTGTAAACACAGACAATTGACAATACCGCGAAAAACCAAGGCTTAGGTGATTCTTGGGTTAGTAGGTTAATGTATAAGGACACTGACTCTACTCCGTATGTAGTTCACATTCAAAAAATAACAAAATCCCCTAATGAAAATGTAAATTTTCATCCGATTGTTTTTGGGCATTATTTGAAGAAAAATAACATACAAAATATAATTAATGGTGGCATAAAAAAGATAGCAAGAAATAGATTATCTATTTCCTTATCTGTTTATTCGGATGCAAACAAATTTATAAATAGTCAACAATTAAGTGCAGATCAATTTAAAGCTTTTATACCTTCCTTCCAAGTCAGCAGAATAGGCCTAGTCAGAGGGATTCTCAATAATATAACCGTTCCCGTTGGATGTGGAGAGATTTAAAAAATAAGAAGATTAAAGAAAAAGGCTGTTATCAGTGGAACAACTCAATTTAATAACACTGAGTCGGTTGTTATAACTTTTGATGGACAAGTATTACCCAAGAGGGTAATACTTGCCCATCAAAAGTTGCTCGTAGATTTGTATATATTCCCTACCATATAGGGTTTTTTGATCAACACAAAAATCTATCGCGAGTTTCACAGTTTTTACCATGTTTTTACCCATCCCACAAGTGCTCAATGCCGCTAAAGAAGTTTTCACTTCAAAAATTTAGTCAAGTAGAATAACATTTAGAAAGCTAGGATCCTAGCTAGGATAAGTGGAATAAGCGCTTTACAATGATATCTTTCGATGCATGGTTATTGGTGTTCATTGATTGTAGATCTATCGTAGATATACGTTTTCGCCATTTTTGTATTTTTATTGTGTAAATATTTGGTAATTACTAATTATTTATAATAGCTCTCAGCACAGAGAGCTACGACAGCTGCAAGAGAAGTGTTTTCGTCCATCTCATAGAGAAAAATAATGGTCCATCTTCTCTGAGTTCATAACTGCGATTGAACTAAGCGAGAATGTACATGATCGGACTCGGGCAAGGGGCTCTCGCACGAGACTCGCCCGAGAGCTCTCGGCGAGAGTGATGACAGATGACAAAAGATGTTGTGGAAATTCTTTATCGACTATCGTCACTGACCTCTATAATGGAGATCAGTGGTTATCGTGCACAAGTGTAGGAATTTAGGAAAGTGATGCAATATCCAGAAACGTGCTATTTTGTGTTCCCTTCAAAACTTCATCGAAAGATTCAGTATGAGTAAGGCGTCTACCACTTTACTGAATCAACCGACTTGAATTGACTTGACTGTATTGATTTTTACATAAGACTTTAACTAGACTTTGGACCTGACGATATAGAAAAACGATTCTGAAAATAGCACTGATCTCTATTAAACGGAGGTCAGTGGAAAATAGTAATTTAGTACAATTAGAGGTTTTCTTATTTTTTATCTCCACCAGACGGCGCGACGATAGACACTTCTAGATTTTCTATTGGTTCCCCACCGATCTGAAATTATCTGCAGGTTGGCATCACGGATACATATTGGTCGTGTTTCTAAAAAATATCAGTGTACTGTCAAGTGTGGCATAAATCAAAATATCTTAAACCTAAGCGATCATTGGCCTAAGCCATTAGGCCAGTATACTGGTAATAGTTTAGGAACACGCTGAGATGAAAAGCTTGTCAAACTGAAAACTGACAAGTGACAACAGTTTTGGCGGCCATGTTACTTTCAAACTTCTGCTTTTTATTGTTGGTGTGGTTTTTATTATTTTTCCCAAATTGTGTTATTTGGGTCTTTGATGTTCATTATTGGTAAAGTATTAGCCATGAAGTACCCGTTATCTTGCACAAGTGCAGGTAAGATGTTGTCAAAACCAAAATTTATAATTCCTATGACATTTGGTGTGAATATCGGTAAATAGGGCTATTTCTTCCGTGAGTTTTAGCTAAAACATCGTAGTAATAACTTTGTTATCCTAGTCGTTGGAATATTATGGCGTCTTCTTCAAATTGAAATGTATAATAATAATAATAAAAATAATAAACATTTATTCAGCACTAACACATTACACCACATTACAATAAACATTTCACAAAAAAGACAATAAGCATAAAATAAAACAAAAATAATATAAAAAAGGAACATTAACAAATAAGTGCCAGATGGACATAATATACTGTAGATAGGTGTATATTTGGGTAAAGATAGCAAACTACAATGCAGTGTAATGCGAATTTCACCGAAAAGGACCCCACTCAGGTGATGATCACAGTATAGTACCTACACCGCGATCCCTGGTGTTCTGTGGGGCCTTGCCAATCGCTCGACAGATGCACACTGGCGCCAACGCAAAGTGAACAATAAGATAGTAAAAAAAACTTTATAAATATTTACATTATAAAAAATAAATAAGTAGATAAGCCTAAAAATGATGTGAAAGAATATGTACATATTTAATAGGCATATTATGCATATATATATATAATATATATATATATATGTATATATATATATATATATATATATATATATATATATATATACATTTTATAGTGTAAAAATAAAATAGTGTATAATATAAGAATTCCCTTTCATCCCATCTGTAATATGACGTAACGTCATAGATCAAAACAGGTGGCGCCCGGCTGGCGATTGACCTACATAGCGACGAGATAAGGGACGCGCGCGCAGCATACCGTGAACGAAGCCTGACCGAGGCAGTCCGTACACCTGTTATTTGTTATTAAATTATTATTAATAATTGTTATTTTACCGTACACGTATCAAGTTTCACATTCTTTTGCCCAGTTTTGTAGCAAATAATGATGGTATTCCCTGGTATTACCGATAGTTGTCTACCCATACGGCATCTATAGTTTGTTCGTTCTAAGATGATATGGGTGACAGTTCTCATATTCCTTGCTACGGATTTTTTTTACAAGAAAACAAAAAAAACAGAATGTAATAAATTATATTCCATCTACAAAAATAAATGTTTCCTGTAATTGTAAATGAATAAAAATGAAAAGTTGCTAAATGCTAACTTATTGATATAAAATTATAAATATTAACTTTGAAATAGGAGTATAAAATTATTGTTACGAAAATATTTAAAAAATGTCAGATGCATGAAACGGAACTTATGCCAATAGAGATTGACACAGTTGAATCGAAATCAAATCGATAAAAAAGGGCGGCCATCTTAAATCGCCGGCGTCACTCTGAAACATCAGTACGAAATCGATAATTTCGATTGCAATTTCTTTACGAGGTGATTCGATATTTTTAAATTATTCGATTAATTTTTTTAGGTAACTTCCCTACTATTGTCAATTATAATGTGTCACGCATATCATCATAAAACGAACAAACTATAGTTACTAAATTTGAAACTGTTTGACAATCAAATTAAAAAGTTAAGAAAATTCCTCATTACTATACTCAACCAAGCCAACTAGACGACTGTCAAAAGTGTCAAATCATGCTCCATACCAGAATAATGAGGAATTTTCTTAAGTTCTTAACTTTTTAATTTTATTGTCAAACAGTTTCCATTTTAGTAACTAGATGGTGTATGTGTAGACAACTATCGGTAATACCAGGGAATATCATCAATAATTACTATAAAACTGGGCAAAAGAATGTAAAACTTGATACATTTCAATTTGAAAAAGACGCCATAATATTCCAATGACTAGGTTAACAAAGTTATTACAACGATGTTTTAGTTAAAACTCACGGAAGAAAAAGCCCTATTTACCGATATTCACACCAAATGTCACAGGAATTATAATACACCAAAAGTCACAGGAATTATAATATAAAATTACATTTTGGTTTTGACAACATCATACCTGCACTTGTGCAAGTTATCGGGTATTTCATGGCTAATATTTTACCAATAATGAACATCAAAGACCAAAGATCCAAATAACACAATTTGGGAAAAAAATTAATAATCAAAGATCTCTAACTTCTTTCTTAAGAATATATATTATAAGGTCAAATTCCGTAGTACATCCAATTAAATTATGAAAGTACTAAATGTGTAAAAAATTGGATACCCAGACACTTATTATTAATTATAATGATTATTTATAATAGATTCTTGAGAAATTATTCGATATTTAATTATTATTGAAAAAAAAGAGATATAATTTGACCACCGCTAATAAATAACAAACACAATGGTCGTCATGGCAATCTTCGTTTCGCATGCGCAAAGTTAAAAACCAGTGTCAGTGTTAGTGTCATGTGCCAAAATCTGACAGAAGTTGATTTAATTTATATTACTGCACATGCGCGAAAGCTGCACATACGCATTGAAAATGAAAGAAATATGTCTAATCTAACAGCTGTATCGCCAATACTTTTCGAAGGAAAGTTTTGATCAATTTCAATTTGAAATATTTAACCAGAATTACCGGTGAAACCTTTTTTGTGGGCTTAAAAAATCGCAAATCGTACAAAGAAACTGATAGCAGTTTTTCAGGTATTTCTCATTGTATTTTTCTTTGTTACAAAGTTCCCAATTCTGACGAATTCTCAAAAATTGTACCACTTCCGGCACGTTTACTTAAGATACATGGAAATTTTAAAATGAATTATTTCACATAACTTGTCGGTAAGGTATTAATTTTTTGGTATCAATCAATGCAGGATGTTTTATTCTACTACATATTTCGAATTTAGGTCAAAATCTATAAATGTTATATACATCCATAAGTCATTGCAAATAATAAAAACCACACCAACAATAAAAAGTAGAAGAAGTTTGAAAGTGACATGCCCATGACATGCCCGCCAAAACTCTTTCAGTTGTCAGTTTTCAGTTTGACAATTTGCGTGTTCCTAAACTGTTACCAGTATACTGGCCTAATCGCTTAGGCCAATGATCGCTTAGGTTTAAGATATTTTGATTTATGCCACACTTGACAGTACACTGATAATTTTTAAAACGCAACCAAAAGCCTTGTTCGTTTGTTTTTTCAACTGCGCATGCACGGCTTTTGTGTGTCAGTGTGATTGTCATATTCTAAAATACCGATGAATATGACAATCACACTGACACACAAAAGCCGCGCATGCGCAGTTGAAAAACCAAACGAACAAGGCTATTAAGTATCCGTGATGCCAACCTGCAGATAATTTCAGATCGGTGGGGAACCAATAGAAAAATCTAGAAGTTTCTATCGTCGTGCCGTCTGGTGGAGATTAACGGCCGTATGAATAAAAACTATGTTAAAACCTGTTATAAACCCTCGCTAAGTTTTTATTCATACGACCGTAAAAATAAGAAAACCTCCCATTGTATTCCCGCCATAATAATATTATACCTACTCAATACTGGCCATGGTTCAACCATGGTTATATAGCCGAAGTGCCATAATAAGAAAAAAAAAACTATTGTCAAATTATTTGACAGTAATGTCACGAAGTGGAAATTATACTAGTAATCTGTGGTGGAAATCTAAAATTCTAAATATTTTTCTAGTTTTTATATGTTTTAGAATCTATTTCATTTTAATATCTACGCCTTAAATTAATTACTTTATTGTTAATTTCAGTGCTCATAAATTACATATTTTATTTTACTGATACATTGTTCGTTAAACAATGTGCGAATTTTTTTAATTTTGTAAGTACGTTTTGTTTTGAGTTTTCGTAACACTAACGTAATCCAATACCTTTATTATTTCTAATACATAATACATAATAAATGATGTTGCCTCAACATTATACAGTTAATTGTATAGCAACATTACAGCCCACGCACGATTACATTTCACATTGTATTTCGTGAGGGGCGTAACAATTTATTGACTCGTGTATACTGTATCTCGATTTCCTGTCTATTTTCTATAATCCTTCAGGCCCCGCGCGAGCACCGGTGATCGCGACAACAATAGAATACAATAGCAATTCCTGGAAATTCCGACTGAAGTAATAAAACTACCTCCGTATTTTTACAATGCAACATTATGTTACTCTATTGACTCTTGCACATATGTTTTATCTAAAAAAGTGTTATAAAAACTCCACCTGTCTAAAATGTGAACAGGTGGGTGGTATTAAATTATTATCAGTAAGTTATTGTCAACAATATTAACTAATGGCATATTGGTTTTTTTATCACTTCATTGTTTCCATCCTTTGTATCTATGATTTGATACTTTCTATCACACTTATGTCTGTCTGCACATTACGGTGATATGAGTTAATGCCTTCTAGCAATACAATCATTTGATAACTTGAAGTTTATGACTCATGTTTGTTAACAATAGATTTCCAAGAATCCACGATTGGAGGACTAATACATAGTCTTGATTTTACCAACTTCTGTAATAATAGTATTAGCCATTTGTTAAAATATAATCTAGAATTTATTTTACTCATATAAAGAACAAGATATTTAATGGACCATTAACTTTAACAGGTTCTGATATACATGCCACTTAAAATTTATGTTGTAAATTAAAGTGTTTAATAATTTTTTAAAACACTATTTTGCTCAAAAGAGTTATGATTTTCAATACAGTTATATTTAGGGTTCCATATTAGTATATTACATTATATGACATCCAAAAAAAGAAAACTGTTTGTCAATCTGGCTTTAAAATTTACGCAGATAATGTATTTCTGTTGCAAAAATATAAAAAAAATTTCTAAAAACCAATTTAAGTATAATTGTCTTACACAATAATTAACAAAATAACATGTTTTAGCAATGTTCTATAATTACCTTACCTTAATAATACATTTTCCGAGACACACAAAATCAACAACAAAACCGGCCAAGTGCGAGTTGGACTCGCCCATGAAGGTTTCCGCAGCAGCAATAAGGTTTATTTCTATAAAATTAAAAGGTTTTTGATTTATTTTTATATTTTAGTTGATTTTTTAATTAAGTATAGCAAAATAAACTTACATCTATCTTTTTAAAAATGTGAATAGATACTTGCGGTACCCTTTTTAAAAAATCATGTCGTGCTAGTAGGTAGAAGCCATAATTTTCAAAACCCGTAAGTCAGTCTCGGAATCTTAGTCACTTTACAAAATTTTGGGGCCTAGAATGATAAAAATGTGCGTATGATTATGCCAACAAAGTGGTTAAATAAAATCACAAAAATAAAAATTTTTTGGGCACTTCTCTACCCTACACGTAAAGTAGACCTACCCATACCGAATTACTATCATCGGTTGGGTCTTTTCAAAACAAATATGAGATTGCTAAAACAAGTAATTTAATTACATGTTTTAAAAAAAAGGTTCCTTTTTCAGTTTAGAAGTTATGGAGGCATAACGTCAATCGTAAAATATAATTAAATGATATTAAATACTAACACCTGCATGTAACTCATATATTCGCTATCAAGTAGGTATTCACTACTCACTAGTCACTACTCACTACATAGTTTAAAACAAAGTCGCTTCTTCTGTCCATATGCCCCTTTGTTCTCTTTAATCTTTAAAACTACGCAACGGATTTTGATGCGGTTTTCTTTGATAGATAGAGTGATTGAAGAGGAAGGTTTATAGGTATAATAGCATTCATTAAATAGTGGAGAAATACTGATATTTTTGAGGTTTCTAATGTGATGTCGTAAATAATTATACTTTTTTCGCTTACATTGCAAACGCAGGCTGAACCCTACGAAATTTATCAAAATAAAATACTGAGTATGTACACAATGAAAAGGTCTACAGAAAACCTCGCGATGGTATATTATGTGTGTCTCTTATGGATATCCCGCAATAACATTTTTTTCATTTACTTTTTACTACTCTACATCGCCGGCCGCCGTAAAGCGGTGTTTTTCTTAAATTCTATGAAGGATGATGATTATCTGAGGATGTCACTAAAATCAAAGCATACAAAGACGTGCTGCAAACAACTGGCAATGTCAATCGCCGCATGCGGAGCGGCTGACTCTGGATAGTGAGGCTACGCTGGCTACTTGGCAACGTCGCCAGTCGGTCGCCAGGTGATTTAGGGCCATAATTCACCGGGACGCCACCGCGACGTAGCCAGTGACGTTATCATGTGATCTCTACGTAGCGGTGTTTTTAAACTTAACTTTAAGAAAAACAGCGTTTTGCGGCGACGCGACGTGGAGACGCCATATATTGCTTGGACCATGGCAACGTCCAAGCAACGTCTTGCGACTTTGCGTCGCCGCAAAGCGCTGTTTCTCTTGAAGTTAAGTTTAAAAACACCGCTTTGCGGCGACGTAGAGGTGACATAGTGACGTCACTGGCTACGTCGTGATGGCGTCCCGGTGAGTTATGGGCTATGGCTCTTACCCGTCATACATTTTAATAGAACTAGCCCTTACAATAGAGTCAATAGGTGTAACAAAACTAAGGCCCGTATAAACACATAGTCTGCTTTTGACACTTAGGGCTATAACTCAACGGGATGCCATCGCGACATAGCCAGTGACGTTACCATGTCACCTCTACGTCACAATAGACATAACTAGAGATCAACTACGAGAACATGGCGCGCCCCTCCAAATGACTGTTTCAATGTGTGTAGTCACATCCTTACGAAAAATTTTGTATGTAGTAAGTATTCAACCAATCACAGTATATGTAATATTTCAGTTAATGTCACTTATTACCAAGATTTGTTGGTCAACTAATCATAACTAGCCGACCGCGCAAGACAACGCACTTCAAACGTTTTGACAACGTACTTATCAATCGTTTTGAATTTTGGAGGGGCGCGCCATGTTATCGTAGTTGATCTCTACCAGTACTTCGACTGCTAAGAGACGGACGAGTATTAATACCTGTCATTTCTTTCGGGTTTTGCTAGGATCAGTTAAGGGCTGGCGCGCTGGCGGATATGATTTATTTTTAAAATGAAGATTTTGAAATTGATTTCTGACAGTTTTCTTTGCATGTGCCAAAATATAAACAACAACTTTTGTAGGTAACGACCCTAGCGACGACTTTTGTCATAATACGTCAAACTTAAAAATTTCAACCTCAATTCTAAGTCGGCATACTCTATATTTCTGTCTACTCTGTCTACGTCGCCGCAAAGCGGTGTTTTTAAACTTAATTTTAAGAAAAACAGCGCTTTGCGGCAAAGCAGAGACGCCAGACGTTGCATGGACGTTGCCATGGTAACGTCGCTGGCTACGTCGCGCTGGTGTCCCGGTGAGTTATAGCTCTTAGTGCCATAAGTCATGACTAACTGGGACTCCATCGCGACGTAGCCAGTGGCGTCACTACGTCACCTCTACGTCGCCGCAAAGCGGTGTTTTTAAACTTAACTTTAAGAGAAACAACGCTTTGCGGCGACGCAAAGTCGCAAGACGTTGCTTGGACGTTGCCATGGTAAGGTCGCTGGCTACGTCGCGGTGGTGTCCCGGTGAGTTATGGCTCTTAGGGTCATACCTCACCGGGACACCAAGGCGACGTGGCCAGTGGCGTCGCAAACTAGTTCTATTGAAATGTATGACGGGTAACTCACCTGGCGACCGACTGGCGACGTTGCCAAGTAGCCAGCGTAGCCACTAGCCAGAGTCGACCGCTCCGCATGCGGCGACTGTTAACGTTTGCACGTCTTTCTATGCTCCGTCGCTTAATCAATCGCTGATTTAAGTGATATTTTGCTTAAAAATTAGCCAATCACAGTCGATCATGCATCGAATCAAATCGAATTGTGTTTTTGTCTTTAACTCCCACTTCTTGTTATAGTGGAGAAGGTGAAGGTGCTATTTTTGTAGTCACTCGAGCGTCATGGACACCTAGTAGGTTTTTTACATTAGGTAAAACTGATAAAAAAATAATAAGAGCGTTTTTAGGGTTCCGTACCCAAAGGGTAAAAACGGGACCCTATTACTAAGACTTCGTTGTCTCTCCGTCTGTCCGTCCGTCTGTCTGTCTGTCTGTCTCCAGGCTGTAACTCAAGAACCGCTAGAGCAAGACTTCTGAAATTTTCACAGATTGTGTAAATCTGTTGTCGCTATAACAATAAATACTAAAAATGAAATAAAGTTAATATTTATGGCGGGCTCCCATACAAGAAACGTGATTTTTTTTTGGCCTTTTTTGCTCGTAATCAATAATGGTAACAGCTTGTCACTTGAAATTTTCACAAAATCCTTAATTATATTTGTACTTTAATAATTAATAATATAATTAAAATAAATTAAATAGGTATTTAAGGGGCTCTCATACAAAAACACAATTTTTGGCTACTTTCGCTCTATACCGGTATGGAACCCTTCGTGCGCGAGTTCGACTCGCACTTGGCTGATTATTTATTTGAGCTTAGAAGAGTTTAGAAACTGCAGCCATTTTCAAGTTTTGAAAAAGAAAATATATTCACAAAATTGCTTATTTAGGTAAATTATAAATATATTTAAGTCAACAAGGACTAAATCATTTAGTTTAGTGCAAAATAAAATATCTGCGAAGCTTAGTTCGGAAAATATGAAGCTTTATTTTTTTAATTTTAAAATGTCCCTACAGGCTTACGTGACCTTTGAATCGTCAGTGCTTTATATGGAAGCTTCTTTGGGGTATACTAAACATCCCCTATCTTAATCTAACAGATCCGATGACATTTCAATATAAAAAAAATAAATAAATAATAACCCACCACGTGAGAAATCTGATTTCTATACCATGATAACTAGACACATGTCGGAAGCCTATACAGGCTTAATCTGACACGCTCGTGCTAATCCCGAAATCCCCTCTTCCTCTCCCCAACTATTACGTAGTTTTAAATATTCTCTTTGTTCTTATGTCTTAAGGGGGCCGGGCTACCCTCGAAATTCTCATACATACGTAATACCAAAATCATTTTGTCATACGAAAATATTTAACATGTTTGAGTTATTTTTCAGCTTAAAATAGTAATTACCAAGGTTCCTGAACAAAATTAACTTAAAAATATTTAAACACTAAAAAATAGAGTAAAACACTAAAAAATATAGAAATAAATAGTAAAGTTACTACAAAATATTTAAATACTAAAAAATATTTTTTAGAGTTGAAATATTTTGTAGTAAATTTAATATTTATTTATATATTTTTTAGTGTTTGTGGAATAAAGTGTAGAGGCCAAAGGAAGATCTTCCGACCGAGCGAGGTATAGCAGCGAGGTCAGGCCGGAGCCCACGTAATACATTTCAGATATCATGCACCGAAAATTATGATTTTGGTCTCATTCAATTCGGAATAGCATCTAGAACATTCTATCAAAATTACAAGAGGGGCTGAAAAAAAATGCAAAAGTTATAAACAAGTAAACATAAAAAGAAGGGTTTGGTTTTTTTTTAATATTTCAAAAAGTATTTGGGATAATCGAAATTTGAAAATAGATCCTTAAAGAGCAGGAAATTTCCTAAAAAAATTCTTAGATCCTGGAACCTTATCAACAATCCCTATATCTTTAATTGAGCGGCGAAAGTAACGGTAAAAACGCGTAGTTCGGGTTTCGCGTGAATTGCCGCAATCTGCCACGTGAACTAAAAATATATTTTAACTGATTAAATATTAATATAGTAAAATAAAAAAAATTGGGTACTAAGTAGACATATCAATAAACAATAATCCGTCAGCAAAAATAAATTATCACAATTTGTTTAATTGTTATGCTTTTGTTAATTTGTAATTAGTCACCTTTTCAATGTTAACATAAAAACGAGGATTATTTCAAAACAAGAAATCTAGAAATTTTTATTATTCTTTTGAGCTAATCTTAAAAGGGCTTAGAAGAGATATACGTTGAAAAAATTCAACAATTTTGATTTTTCACTTTTTTATGAACAATCAATCAAAAAGAATAATAAAAAATCTGGATTTCTTGTTTTGAAATAATCAGCGTTTTATGTTAACATTAAAATGGTGACTATTAACAAATTAAGAAAAGCATAATAATTAAACAAATTGTGATAATTTATTTTTGTTAACGGATTATTGTTTATTGATATGTCTACTTAGTATCCATTTTTTTTTAATTCCTTAATATTAATATTTAACGACTTAAAATATTTTTTTACTTCACGTAGCAGATTGTGGCAAATCACGCGAAACCCGAACCACGCATTTTTACCGTTACTTTCGCCGCTCAATTAAAGCTATAAGGATTATTGATTAGGTTCCAGGATCTAGGATTTATTTTAGGAAATTTCCTGTTCTTTAAGGATCTATTTTCAAATTTTGACTATCTCAAATAGTTTTCGAAATATTAAAAAAAAAACCAAACCCTTCTTTTTACGTTTACTTATTTGCTTATAACTTTTGCATTTTTTTTTCAGCCCCTCTTGGAATTTTTATAGAATGTTCTAGATGGTATTCCGAATTGAATGAGACCAAAATCATAATTTTCGGTGCATGAGATCAGGTTTGATGAAAATGGCACTTGCTAACTAGAGTATGAGATCGTGTTTGACAAAATATACAGCGGATTGCGGAACACGTTCAAACACGTTTGTCAAACGCTACGCAAATCAAAATTTTCTTCAAACAGGGGCCTTACTCTCCAATCTGATATCGATTTCGATTTTCGATTTCAACGGCTTTTGACATTTTAGACATCTAAAACAGCGCACGATCATGCTGCGGATCGATTTGAAACTAATTCAACCTCAATGGATTTTGCTATTCCTGACAGCTATGCTAGCGCACGATCGAGCTGCGGCTCAATTTGGAGCTAATCAGCATCGAAACATTCGCCAAATCGAAATCTTAGGTGCTCACGACAAACAAAATTATCTGAGAATCGATTTACATATCGTTTAAAAACGTCAAATTTCACGGTAGCAACAGAGGTTAGAACATCGATAGTTGTCGAGTTAGGTATTGTAAACGTTTTTTAGGGTCACTAGGGTATCGATTGGTGTGGTGTTATTTCATTATTATTTTAACATAATAATATTATGGCTCGTCTGCAAGAATTTTTAATGTGATTGATGGCACCTCCAATGGAGTTAAGCTCTATAGCTATACGGTCCCATTTAAGTTTGGTATCGTGCTTAGCTTGGTTCGCCCGCATGTACCCTTTTGCGATTACTGGATTTTCTTCCAGGAATCTCAACAACATCTTGATTTGTAGGTGCGTCGGATGGAACATTATTTTCCAAATAAAAACTAATTTTTAATGTCGGCATGTAGGGATTTCCTTAAGGAAAATAACTATTTTAAACCCACTAAACTAGAAAATGGGCACATCCATCTAAAGTTTCTAAAGATATATTGTATTTTTGACCGACTTCCAAAAAGGAGGAGGTAATACGTTCGGCTGTATGAATTTTTTTTTATGTATGTTCAACTATTACTCAGCCGTTCGTGGTCCGATTTTCGAAATTCTTTTTGTGTTGTATAGGGTTTGATTCGAATTTAGTACCATGTTCATAAAAATGGTAATCTGATGATGGGATCCATGAGTAATCGTGGGGACTCCTTGAAATTTATATGGAAACATATAGTGATATTGATTTTTTCTGAAGCATTCGAGGTAAATGCTACCAAAAAGTAAGACTTCGCACCAGGTTATACCCTGGATCCGAAGGTACCGAACAGAACTTTTGAATGCTTATACCTATAACGCCGAAATCCCCGAACCTGTACCTACAGGTTCGGGGATTTCGGCGTTGTTTAAACAACTGAAAGCATAAGCCAACACATTAATTTGTAGATGATCATCACAACCATAATTATACCATGGGGTATCACACTATGATCCAATTATTGGTACTTTTCGCGATATTTTGCATCGAAGCAGTTGTTTTTGATTATGATTTTGCTGTTTGTGGACCGATTTTCAAAATTCTCGTGTTGTTGTATGGGATATAATCTTAATTTTGTATAACAATTACGAAAGTGGTGAGCTGATGATGGGATCTATGAGCAATCGAGGGAAATCCTTGAAATTGATCAAAACACTCATAGTGGTTAAAATGTTGTTTCTAGTAAGCTAAACATAATATGTTACGAATAAGAGAAATTTCATACGAAGGTGTCTCTTGGTCCAAAGTCACTGAATAGAACTCCTGAACCTTTAAAGATAAAAGTTTGGAAATTGCAGCATCGCTTAGATAACTGCAAGCAATGCATTTACTACAATATCGCTTACAGTAACATAATGTGAATAGTTAACATTCGTATTGGTTATTTACGCATAAATACTTATTTTGTAGATAACTAAAAAGAGTGAAATTATTATTTTTAACAAAAAATTAAAACCGACTTCCAAGGTAAAAACAACAGTAATTTGAACTAAAAAGTATTAAATAACTCTTACTCTTTAATAGTGGCTTTTTCAGAATTCGTCTAAATCTCAACTATTTCTGTACTACAGTCTTCATTACTTTGAAGTCGGTACCAATCCCAAAAGTTTCAGATATTCTAAGTTCTGACATTACTGAACTCACGAATAAATTAGCTGGTACCGACTTCAAAATAATGAAGAATGTAGTATGTACAGAAATAGTTGAGATTTAGACGAATTCTGAAAAAGCCACTATTAAAGAGTAAGAGTTATTTAATACTTTTTAGTTCATATTGCTATTGTTTTTGCCTTGGAAGTCGGTTTTAATTTTTTGTTAAAAATAATAATTTCACTCTTTTTAGTTAAGTATCTATAAAATTAGGCTTTATGCGTAAATAACTAATACGAATGTTAACTATTCACATTATATTACTGTAAGCGAAATTGTGGTAAATGCTTGCAGTTATCTAAGCGATGCTGCAATTTCCAAAATTTTATCTTTAAAGGTTCAGGAGTTCTGTTCAGTGCCTTTGCACCAAGAGACACCTTCGTACATTTTAATCACGATGAGTGTTTTGACAAATTTCAAGGATTTCCCTCGATTGCTCATAGATCCCATCATCAGCTCACCACTTTTGTAATTGTTATACAAAATTAAGATTATATCCTATACAACAACACGAGAATTTTGAAAATCGGTCCACATTTTGAAAATCGGTCCACAGGTATTATTAATTTATGATTTATGAAATGTTAAACTTGGTGCGACATGCCTCCGACTGCATTTTGTAGTCCACTTTCTTCTTCTACATTTTTATATGTAGTCTTCTATTCATCTTGGTATGAAACTCGTAAGCAAGAGTCGTATCAATTAAAACAGGTATTGTAACTTTTTTCGGTCTTTTTACTTAAAATTGTTTTGCAGTCGGGTTTTTGATTTTTGAATTAATTTATTTTTAGAATTTGCTGTTATAGCGCGAGCGGCGACAGAAATACTCAATCTGTGGAAATTACAGAAGTCTAGCTTTAGCGGTTCTTGATACTGCCTGGAGACAGACAGATAGATAGACAGACGGATATACATCGAAGTCTTAGTAATAGCGTCCCTTTTTTACTCTTTGGGTGCGGAACCCCAAAAAACGCACTTGTGCTCTTGTGAGTTGTGACCTGTGGATGACGACGGAACGATATGGAATCGTATTTCATATTATGTCATGCACGCACTTTGCTGGTTTTGTGGCTGCCATCGGCAAAAATAACAATACAGTTTCCTTTAAAAAATAGATGTTGGCAAAAACACAAACTCTATAATACACTGTTTATAGCCTAGAAGCCTAGTATAATCTAATTATGTTTAATATGAAGAGCTGAAGTCTCGTGAAGCGTAGCGTGCCTTGGTGGTGTCCAGTATAAAAATTTGTTTGTGGCCCCCCAGAAATAGTAAATATAGTCTGTCAAGAAAGTGAAGAAATTAAAAAGTGGCAACATCGTAGTGTCATCCCTTTTTTACGATGTTGCCACTTTTTAATTTCTTCACTTTCTTGACAGACTATACTTCCACATTTTTTCGGGGGAACCGTATATTTGATACAGCTAATACGTACGCACTACAATTATTATTATTTATCTTTATTTCAGATATGGATTTTCAAATGGAGCGCTTTCCATTAAAATCATCAGTTCCTAATATGGCTGCTACCTACCAATCGGTTTATAAAAAGGTAATAAATATAAATAATAATCGTTATAATTGACTTTTACTTAAAAATTCGGAGAGTCGTCGTGTCGTCGTCGTGGTTGGGTTAGAAGTATCTCAGCAGAAAAAAATGCGTAAAAAAACTGCGAAATGAAATCGAGGCCAACAGCCTTGTCCATTTTATACACCGTCTAACTCTGTTTTTATTTGGATCAGAAATTCACTAAGATCTCAATAAAAACAGAAATTTATTTAGAACACCGAAAATGAATTTTTGTAAAAGCTAAAGATAAACGAATATCTTATACGAGAAAAGGTAGGTAGTGCCCTTGCGCTGCGCTTAGCTCGTCTTGGCGGGGGCACTACCGTGCACCCAGGTTTAGCATTTCGTACGACGTGTAAAGTGTGAACGTGTCGTTCGTGTCGAGTTTAAAGGTATTAGAAACATAACAACAAATGTATGTTTATTTTTTGGTTACATTATGTTTTTAACTGACTATAAAAAAGGAGATTATAAATTCGACCCTCGATCGAATAATACATAATATTATATAATATTATGTAATATAAATCCAGAATTGCCCCATTGAGATATAAGGAATTGCCCAGTTTTCGTATGTTAGTCAATATTAATTATTAGCGTCTGAACAAATTTTGCCTTTAAATTGTATGTAGGTATGTAATTATTAATTTTATGTTTATTTTTGTATTATTTAGTTCCGAAGATATGCGAACATAAACATAAGTTTTTGTTCCCATATCTTCGGAACTACAACTCCGATTTAAGTGATTCTTTTTATGTTGTACTAGGTATTGTACTAGGTAATGTTCAACATAGGAAATACTGCAAGTTTCATCAAAATCGGTTCAGTAGTTTTTGAGATAGGGAATTTTAATTCTTGATTACGTACAATTATGAAGTCGGTTTTGTGTCTTTTTAAATACTATTTTGGTTGTGTAGTTTATTGATTGGTTACATAAATATAATTTATGAAAATAATTTTTGTCCAAAAATTAACTAAGAGTAGTTATAACTTCCCAATTTTTGAGAAGAAACTTACGCATGGCCACACTAATCAACAACAGATTGAGAGCCGTTGCTACCGGATGTGACGCGTTCATAGAGCTCGCATGCCTATTGCCGACTGCACTGTACGATGGTCGGCTCTGTGTAGTCTGCAGGAGGACGGGGTATTGATTTTTACGCAGCTATAGCGGTGTTTCATTCATAAGAACATTTCTGTGGCGTAATTCCACTAATACGTTCGTCTAATGTGTAGTGTGGGACAAACGTGTTAATTTGTTGACCCGGATGCTTAATAAAAATGCACCGTAAGAATACATACATTGGGGCATTAAAATAATTTTTTTTTTCGGACATTATTTATTTATTTATTTGTTTGTTTTGTTGATAATAATTTAGTACTGTTGTAATATTTTGTGTATCAAAATGTCTTGTCTATCTAGTAGAACACCTTTAAGATTTTTTAGAAGTTGTGTACTTTTTTTAGGTTCAACTTATAATATTATGTTTTACACGAATTGTTTTTAAATTATTTATGTTATGAATTGCATTTCACGCTAATTATGAAATTAAAATGCCATCATTACGTGATTTCGTATTTTCAAAAAAGGTGAGGTTGTAGATTATAATGCTATGTATGTAGTTTTGCTTAGATGTAGTTGTTGATATTTTTTTTACATAGATTTTATTTTCAAACTACGTATTTTTTCTCGTAACATAATATGTAATATATCTCAATTATAATATTTTTAAACGAACCTTAAGTATAATTCATATGACTTTTAATCATTTATTAATAAAATTTATTTGAGCAATATAATTAATTTTAAACATTTCCACTAGTCATTCTGTTTAGCGATTTTAGATAAAAATATAATAGAGATGAGATAATATTAAGTTATTTCTTGGTTCCTTTTAAACCTTACTTTGTAACATGTTTTTCAATTCTCCAGGGCACGAATTCAAAAAACGGCCGCGGAATTCTCACGTCTAATGAAGATGATATGGTAGACATAACGCCAGGGCCGCATAGAGCGGCCGAATCTACTCCTACCAATCACGGAACCTTTCAGCTGTACGAGCATAGCGGAAGAAACAGCAACGCCAGTGCCACTTGTAAGTTTTTTATGCGTTGCTATTAATAGTACGAATAATGTCGGTACAAAAACAAGTAGTATCTATCTTAAGAGCCCGGGTTACCCTCGAAATTCTCATATATATTTAACATGTTTGAGTTATTTCTCAGCTTAAAATAGTAATTACCTAGATTCCTGTACAAAAATTAACTTCAAAATATTTGAACACTAAAAAAAATTTTTTTGTGTAAACATTTTTTTTTACTAAATTTACTACTAAATATTTAAACACTAAAAATAGAGTAAAACACTATAAAATATATAAATAAATATTAAATTTACTACAAAATATTTCAACTCTAAAAAATATTTTTTAGTATTTAAATATTTTGTAGTAAATTTACTATTTATTTATATATTTTTTAGTGTTTTACTCTATTTTTTAGTGTTTAAATATTTAGTAGTAAATTTAGTATAAAAAATTATACACAAAAAATTTTTTTTAGTTTAAATATTTTGAAGTTAATTTTTGTTCAGGAACCTAGGTAATTACTATTTTAAGCTGAAAAATAACTCAAACATGTTTAATACTTTTGTATGACAAAATGATTTTGGTATTACGTATATATGAGAATTTCGAGGGTAGCCCGGCCCCTTAATGTGTTGTAATTTGTATATAGAAATGATTAGCATACACTGACCAAACTTTATTTTCAAAATAAAATTCATAATAATTATATCTTACCAATCTCTTCTAAAATTCAAACTAATTTAAATGTTAGTTATTGTACTTATTCTATTTTTTTTTTATTTCAAGCTTACATCGCCCAATACTTCAGTTCGTCAGCTGGTAAGAACGCTGCGAATGATAATATTACACTTAAATTATATAAACGTATTTATGATAACGGGATTCAAAGTTTTATGGGTTAAAGGCATTTTGTTGAAGCATATTCAGTAAAATATCATGTTCACTTAAACACCACTTTACAAAAAAAAAATTGGTGCTCCTAGAAACCCTTATATTTACTATTAAAACACCTCATAATGCTCTATGGGACCTAATTTACTTATTGAAAATACTTATCATTTACTGAACATGCGTGCACGTTAAATTAACATTACAATATTAATGATATGTACTTTAATATGCTATCTATTACAAATCACAATGCATTATGGCAAAAAATAATATAATCCAAACATTCGAATTAATTGATTAAAAAATAAATAAGACCAGGTATGTAATCTTATCTGATGATAGTACAATCTTTGTAGTCTTCTTGTAGTGTAAAGTCAGATACTTGAAATTCGTAAGTGGCAGTAATGGTTGATCTTTAGTAAAATTATGTAGAATATAATATTATAGTAGTGACCTACTTAAAAAAATGTCGTCAACTGTCGAAAATTCTAGTGAGACGGAACCCTTAGTTGGTGATGTAGGTAATTTTGTGGTCTATTTACTATGCCTATTTAGTTTCATAAAATATCATATCATAATTTAAATAGTGTAAACCAAAATTCTACTTATTAAACGTATATTCTACTTATATTAACGCGAAAAATATTTTCTTTATTTCTAATTATTCTAATTTAGAATGTAAGTAAACAAAAATATAAATAGACGTGGCACGGTGGCATTACGCAATAAAATAATTTGGGATGATAACGATTTCGTGACCAGAATATCTTTTTGTTATTTTGGATTAAATATTAACACTTGAAAGTAGTCAAAAATTATAAATATTCAATTTTGTATTTCCGCTAACTAAAAATAATTATAAGCTGCATGCTGTTTTTGTGGGTAATTTTTGTTTGAGCATGGCAACCCTAATCGATTTTGACATTTCGTTTATTAAGCTTTGTTGTAATGATAAAGAATATTATGTATTATTTTGTTTTAAAATGAGTGAATTATTGGTTTAATTAATGTAAATTGAGTATTTTGTGCTAATTAAACATCTAAAGCTCTATTTCAGGGGACGCAGTTATATTTTCCGGTATGCAAGGTACGTATTTGTATTACGTTTATTTGTAGTAAAACAGATTAATGTAGGTAAATACGTAAACAAGAAGTGAAAGCTCACGAATGAAACAAAATTTCGCACATAATTACAAAGTGGTGACTGCATTTTGTCGAAATGTTCGATTTTTGAAAATCTTTCGCAATGTCACAATTGCAAATTGTGCCATCATCACAGATTAAAGTATATTATATAGGCTACGAATAATAAAACCTAAGGAAACTTAACTCCCATACTAATACAGTTTTAAATTTGGTTCCATTTGAACTGTCATGTAACGTCAGCCTTTATACCGCTCAAGGTCACCTAAATATTGCAAATGTATGAAAACTGAACCTAAGGTACAATTTTTTGACAAGTATTTTGGAGCATGTTTTTTGACGGAGTTAGTCTTCCTTAGTTTTTATTCGTAGTATATAGGCCATCATCAATACTAATCACGTGATTTGGAGTTTGCCTACCGCTTACCTGTAACTAAAACTAATAATACATTTAAGTGCTAATAAATGGGTTCAAAAATGTAGAAATTATAACCTTAACTTTCATCCGAGAAACCAGGTCATAAAAATCTGTTTTTGAATACAACTTTGTTGTATGTTGTACAGTGATTAAAACATTGATAAGATGTGGATTAAAAACTATTACAAAAAAAATGAGTGTTATGATTTCAATTTTCATTAATTACTTTTAGGTGATGCGGATGATATTCCTGGAATTGGTCAATATGATGACTTTCACACAATTGATTGGCAAAGAGACATCGCTAGAGATCGCATGCGACATAGGTACATTGTGAAAAAGCGACAAGACTCAATATGGGATCTTATAAAGGTAGAGTCTCATTTTAAATCAGCTAATAACATGCATAAAAGGTTGATGGGCAGCCAAATTTAAAGAAGAAAAAAGTAATTATTTTTGTAATACATTAGTGTTTTATAAAGTCTTATTTTCCTTTTGTGGTGTTGTGGCAAATTAAAACTGCTTGTTGAGTAGGATTTGCTTCGACGATTTGCTATGATTTATTCGACGGAGAGCTGGTGACCAAATCGGTCATAAGTCATGATGTGGCTTCAGCTTTATTAAAACTCCGTTAGCTACTTCCCTGAACAACATTTTCTGATAATCTGCATTCTGGCAGGCCGTGGGCGGTGGGTGTGGGTGGGGAAAGAAGCGCTTTGAATTTTTATTCGAAACAGTTGCTCAATACTTCCTATGCACCCAAAACAATTTTTAATCGATCGGGTGGTGGGAAGAGGTTGGCAGCGTTAATTAAAAGTGGGAAAATTATTATTATTTTCATGTGAGTTCAGCTGTGTTGGCTTTTTTTCTGACGCGAGATTAGTTAGTACATTGTAATCCCAAAAAAAAATAAAAATAGCCAGACAAAAATATTGGTGGGAAGGTACCGGAAACAATAATTGTTAAAATCGGAGAATTTTCGTGCAAATCCTATTGACTAAAAATTTTTTTTGGGTGCACACTGCACAGGAAGTACAGAGCAACTGTTTGGAAAAAAACTAAAGTCACTGAACATACATTTTTTTTTTCCTTTTTTTCCCCACCCCACTACACCCACAGTCCCAAACCCACCGCCTACGGCCTGCCAGCACGCAGATTATCAGAAAAGGTTGTTCAGACAAGCTGTAGCTAACAGAGTTTTAATACAACTGAAGCCACATGATGGATTTGGTCATCAGCTCTTAGTTTATAGTTATAATATCTGTTTATGCAGGGAGCCCACGATGCCTGGTCGGGATGGGTTTGCGTCCTCCTGGTGGGAGTGTGTACGGGAGTGGTAGCTGGTGTCATTGACATAGGAGCATCATGGATGACTGATCTCAAGTTTGGAATATGTCCGCAAGCATTCTGGTTCAATCGGGAGCAGTGTTGTTGGTCAAATGATGAAATAACCTTTGATCATGGAAATTGTTCAGAGGTAACTTCACTGAAATAATATTACAAAACTATTAAATATAAATAAAAAATATTTATGGAACACCACGGAAGGTTTATATTATAAGGGAGGTGATATAAAGTGGTCATCTAGTCTTTTATAACAAATCTTTACTCTTCCAACAGTGGATGACATGGGCGCAAATATTCGGTGAGTCCCGTGATGGTGCAGGGGCATACATCATCAGCTATTTATTCTACATTGTGTGGGCACTGATATTCGCGGCGCTATCCGCTTCCCTCGTGAGGATGTTCGCTCCGTATGCATGCGGCTCAGGTACGTTCCGCTGTTGCCTAATTTTTAAGTTAGCATTTAGGTGTCATCTGAAGAGTAATGGATACTTTGCCTTCAGTCAAATTTTCAGTTGACTGTCAATTTTTGATAATAATAATACGCAACTATAACCTAGTAGTACTCATGTCACACCATAGAAGATGAGTTAAGAGTCCGTATACGAAATTTTGCCGATGATAATGAAATTGCAAAGGTTCGCTACAGAAATATTATTTGGTTTTTTCCCCTTATTAGATTTAAAAAAAACATATACTTATTAATAATTAGATTTAAAAATATATTTAAGCGCGGACTGCCGACTCGAGCCTTGCGGCGAGTAATATAATGTGAGATTTAGGTTGTTTTGAATCGTTTTTTTGGCACAATTTGTTTTTTTTTTCTTTTTTCTCGAATTGAATAGAATTTTATCTATAGATTATTTCTGTCGTTTTCTTTTTATGAATTACAGCTCCAAGTTGCCGAAATTAACAGCAATTCTTTGCCCATTTTGTCAAAAATTTTGTCTTCTGCCGAGTTACATATTTTATTTTTACTCAACTATTTCATATTAAAGTGGTAAAAAGTAATTCCAACATTGTATAGACGACTTTCTCAACAGTACATTGTATTTTTTTCATACCGTTAAGACGTCAATACAATCCATAAACAGGTGATATTCTAAACCTTTTACAGCAAAAATCACAAAACTGTCGCGGGTTTGAGTTGGATTATTTAAAAATACTTTAAAAAAAACTAGCTCCAACATTAGATTATAATTGAAATTATATTACATGTTGTGCATTAAAACCTATAGAAATACTGTATTTTAACTGTTAAATCACGTCTGTTAAATTAGCGAAATCGGCAAATTTCGTATACGGACTCTTAAGCAGACCACTGTGTTATAATTACATACTTCCTAATTTTATATATAGTTTAATATTGGTCCAGTCATCCTAAATTGGGTCAACGCTAAAAACGTAACATTGTAACAGATAGTCTATACTAATATTATAAAATATGCGAAAGTATCTCCGTCTGTCTGTCTCGCTTTCACGCCATAACTACTGAATCAATTGTAATGAAATTTTGTACACAGACAGTCTAAAGCCTGAGAAAGGACATAGGCTACATTTTAACTGGACAAAGGGGTTGTAAAAGGGTGAAAATGCGTAAATTTGTTCAAATTAAGTTAGTTCCAAAAGTTCATAATAGCTGACGCCGTGCGTCTCCTACATCTCGCTGACGCTTGCTCAAACGTCTTTCTGTAAGAGGTGGTATTATCTTGCATTAGACTTTCGATTTTTTCGATTGTTATTTCTTTTTTACGTTATTAAACAACTCAGTACTTTATCTATGCAGTGACGTAACCTTAAGCCTATCAATGATAAATAGTCTATGAGTAAAGTTGTGTAATTGGGGGGCTAAATATACTTTAAAATTTGGCATAAAATATAAAGTTTAATAAAAAAAATAATTAAATAAGTTATGTGCACACTGCACAGCTGTTTTACCAAAAAAAAAACAGCTGTGTTTTTGATTAAAGGGGTATATCAGGGTTTTTTTTATAAAAGCTTTTGACACCAATTTTGTTGACATCGCGCGCTATAATCTGAAGTCCACGCGGACGAAGTCGCGGGCAACAGGTAGTATGTAATATGTTAAAGATAATCTTGTCTTAATAAGAACCAGATTTCCAATGTGTCAACTTTTTAGGTATTCCTGAGATCAAAACCATACTGAGTGGTTTTATTATCCGTGGTTACTTGGGAAAATGGACTCTGATCATCAAGGTGGTTGGGCTGATTCTCTCTGTGTCATCTGGCTTGTCTCTTGGAAAAGAGGGTCCCATGGTGCACATTGCAAGTTGCTTGGGTAAGTGTACATTATTATTTTTTTCTTATTTTTTTTAATAAAAATACTTAAGAGGCCGAGTGCCATCGAAATTCTCATACATACGTAATACCAAAATCATTTTGTCATACGAAAATATTTAACATGTTTGAGTTATTTTTCAGCTTAAGATAGTAATTACCCAGGTTCCTGCACAAAAATTTACTACAAAATATTTAAACACTAAAAAGTATCTAAAAAAATATTTTTAGAGTTGAGTAGAATGTAGTAAATTTTTGTGCAGGAACCTAGGTACTTACTATATTAAGCTGAAAAGTAACTCAAACATTTTAAATGTTTTCGTATGAGAAAATGATTTTGGTATTACGTGTGTATGAGAATTTCGATGGCACCCTGCCCCTTAAGTTGAACAGTAGGACATAAAAGCGAGTATCGTTTTGTACTGATCTATCAAAAGTTTTCTTATTCCTTTGTGAAACTAACATCACACAGTAACTTTGCACCCAGTTATAACTTTATGCCAGTCTGTCTACCTCAGGCGTAAACAGCTGAACCGATTTTAATATAATTTGGTATGGAGACACTTCCTCCGAAAAAAGACATAAGACAGTTTATCCTGATTAAAGTGACGGTTCCTGCGTGATAAACGAATATATTCGCAATGAACGAACGAACCAGGCCTATAAAATGTACTACAACTAGCGATCCGCCCCGGCGTCGCACGGGTATAAAGTATATAGCCACTGAAAAAATTATTATAATCGATAGCCTATGATCCCTCACGTGGTCTACTTCTTATCTGTGCCAAATAAATTGCTCCAGTAGTTCGCGAGATAAGCCCTTTCAAATAATTTCCCCCGCTTTTTCCACATTCTCCTATTCATCCTAGCGTGATAAAGTATAGCCCATAGCCTTCCTCAATAAATGAGCTATCTAACACTGAAATAATTTTTCAAATCGGACCATTAGTTCCTGAGATTAGCGCGTTCAAGTTAAAGCCCTTTTAAATAATTCCCCGTTTTTTCCACATTTTCCTCTATTTCTTCGCTCCTATTAGTCATAGCGTGATAAAATATAGCCTATAGTCTTCCTCGATAAATGGGCTATTTAACACTGAAAGAATCATCAAAATCCGTTGCGTAGTTTTAAAGATTAAAGGGAACAAAGGTACATGAAGGAAAAAAAGCGACTTTGTTTTGCAAATAAAGTAATATGTACTAGCGACCCGCCCCGAGGTTGCACGTGTATAAAATATATAGCCACTGAAAAAAATATTAAAATCGATAGCCTATCACTATCCTTCATGTGGTCTACTGTCTACTTCTTATATCAGCCAAATAACATAAAAATTGCTCCAGTAGTTCGCGAGATAAACCCTTTCAAATAATTTCCCCCGTTTTTCCACATTCTCCTATTAGTCTTAGCGTGATAATTGATAAAATAAAGCCTAAAGCCTTCCTCAATAAATGGGCTATCTAACACTGAAAGAATTTTTCAAATCGGACGAGTAGTTCCTGAGATTAGCGCGTTCAAGTTAGCCATTTCAAATAATTTTCCCCGTTTTTTCCACATTTTCCTCTATTTCTTCACTTCTATTAATCTTAGCGTGATAAAATATAGCCTATAACCTTCCTCGATAAATGGGCTATCTAACACTGAAAGAATCATCAAAATCCGTTGCGTAGTTTTAAAGATTAAAGGGAACAAAGGGATATGAGGGAAAAAAAAACGACTTTGTTTTATAATAAGTATAGATAGATGATGGACATCTTTTTAGGTAACATTCTATCGTACCTATTCCCAAAGTACGGTCGTAACGAGGCAAAGAAACGTGAGATCCTATCGGCGGCGGCTGCAGCTGGAGTGTCAGTTGCTTTCGGTGCTCCCATTGGTGGTGTACTCTTCAGTCTTGAAGAGGTCAGTATACATGCTAAAACTACAAATGTTCTTAAAATATGATTAGGTTAGCAGAAACAATTATTAACAGATGGGTATTTTTAATTCGACCTATATGTATGTTAGAACTACACAGTATTCGTATATTATGTTAGTCTATATCAGCGTCTGAACAAATATGGTAAATTTTAAATTTTAAAAGTGTATGTATGAATGTGTGTATGTTTTTATGTTTGTGTTCGCATATCTCCGGAACTACAAGTTTATCCGCTTCTTGGTTGGCCCTTTGCGATTAATATTTTAATCCAATTGGTATGAACTGGTTTCTTGGAAAGCTAAAACAAGAAATTCTCATAAGAAACTACTTCATACATAAACAGTTCATTTAGTTCATATCATAACTAATACCATCCAATACGTAGTTGTCTAAAGACCAACAATCTGCTAAACATGTAGTTGAGGTATCTAACGTCATAGACACATCTCAAGAGTGATGCAGATTGCAGTTCAATCTAGCAAATTGGCAGGTGACCTCTCTCGGAGCTAACTGCATAAAGTGTAGGACTCTATTGTGATTTATAATGCACTTGAAACTGTTTCCGTGTCTATATTGGACGGATACATTGTATGAGCTATACGCTTTAAAGGTACAAGTTGGAACCCAGCCACACGGGACATATTCTGCAGACGACGTGTCATCGCGACACTGCTGGTTTCTATGTATTTCTATGAAATACCCTCCGCAGCTAGCGAAACTTATTCATAGAAATACATAGAAACCAGTAGTGTCGCGACGACACGTCTGCAGTTTTCGCGTGTCGCTCGGTTCCAACTTGTACCTTAAGAAGGCAGTGTATCATGCGTCCAGATGTTAATGGAGCTCCATATTTACAATTTTTTATCGAAATATTCTAAAATTGACATCATTGCTTGTCTCGCAAGTGCGACGAATTTAAAATATTCAACGTAGCAACATTATACATATTATGCACTCCTTATCTTTGTTAGAGTTTATATATTTTCTTTTTGTTATAATTTATATTTCATTGTATTGAATTAATTTCGTTGTATTCTTGTATAAGTTTATTGCACTATTATAATGTGTGCGTATGAGGAACTTTATCCATAGTCACGAATACTCCTTTATATGTACAAATGGTTTACTTTATTTGCAAAACCAAGATATACATGACTTATCATGCAATCCATGGACGTGCATACGCTTATCAGAACATGTATTTGTCCTTCATAGTTTAATATAATATCCACATACTAAAGTTACAAATGCGAAAGGGACTATCTGTCCTTAAACCGCTGAACCGATCTTGTTGTTTGGCACAGAGATACTTTGAATCTTGGGAACAGAAATAGTTTTTTATTCATGGGCGAGCCATCTACGCTATTGCCTAATAGATAATCGACCAATAACTACAATAGCTCACGCGGGATAACGCAAAGTAGCGTAGTTTGATGCATGTGTGTACACGTGTAAATTTATGTGTGTAAACAGGTGTAAATTTATGACTAGTTATTATAAAAGTCGTGCACTATCTTGGTATTTTTATTCATCAGAGCTAATGAAATACTTTCTTGCAATAACCATTGTTATTGACTTTATTTCTTCTCTCAGGTGTCATACTACTTCCCTCTGAAGACGCTATGGCGTTCTTTCTTCTGTGCTCTGATAGCGGCTTTCATACTGCGCTCCATCAACCCATTCGGCAATGAACATTCAGTGCTGTTCTTCGTGGAATACAACAAACCGTGGATATTCTTTGAGCTGATACCGTTTGTGGGCCTCGGTATTATTGGGGTGAGTTGAAAATAGATTTTTATCCTTAGATATTTGGGCCTTAACCCAGTTTCGTTAGTTTCCCAAAGTGGCCATGCAGCATACTAAGGAATAACTTAGTATGCTGCATGGCCACTTTGGGAAATTCTTTCTATGGAACAATAATATTATTGTAGGAGTTTAAATACTAAATACAAAGAGACTATGCCATACACATACTACGAGCGAGGCTAGCAGGCTTAGCATGATCACCATAGAAATGGTTTCTTTCTACGGAAGAATAGACAAAGTGACAGTTAGACAATGGAAATCCGCCATTTTGTCGATAAAATCTGTCAGTATGTCGATTCTGTCCCATGTCTACTGTTGGTATTCTAAGCCTGCTGGTGTTAAAATAAAGAGATTAAAGTAACAGAATAAAAGCATTGATTTCAACGCAGGCATTTTAAAATTATCAAAATACTCAGGATGAATTGATAAAAAAATGTTTCTTTTACAGGGTTGCATTGCGACTATATTCATAAAGGCGAATATCTACTGGTGTCGCTACAGAAAATACTCGAAGCTCGGCCAGTATCCCGTCACAGAGGTGCTAGTTGTCACCCTAGTGACAGCTATTATCGCTTACCCCAACCCGTACACTAGGATGAATACTAGTCAGCTCATATACTTGCTGTTCAATCAATGCGGAATCTCCAATTCCGATCCTCTATGGTAAGTTATGATTTATGTATAACAATTTCTGAAAGTTTCTGAAACTATGCTTAAAATTTATTGGTCTTTTTAACAAAAAAATAAGCTATTTCATGTTGCTATTTTTGGCTTATTCTTTGGTATAGACATTTGGATTAGTTTAAAGTTTTTTTTAATAAGGCCCTATGTGATTGACAGTTTTTTTTAAATACATTTTCTTGTGTTAAAAACTTTCAAAATATGCACACATAATATATTATAATCTTCAAATCGGAACAAGTGTTGGCATCTATAACAAATGTTATGTTTAACACATATCCTTTTCTGTTAATGTCAATTAAATCTCAAAAGATACGACCAATCACATATGCCGTATTTTGGATAGATACGACACATTGGGTCACTCTTGGAAAATATCCTTGTTAAACTTCTTACAGACGAAAGTCATTTGTCGACGGCACGCGTCGACAGCTGAAGCCATCGATAGTTGACGGCTCCGGTGACTGTCGTCGATGCGTGCCGTCAATAAGTGCCGTTCATCTGTAAGCGCTCTAACCGTCGTACTCATTAGACATTTAATTATGATTAAGGCTGCCTGAAGGCATGTGAACATTACGTCGCAAGCAGTGCGGCAGCATGACAGTGACAAATGACAGTCGCGCGGCAGCCGCACGACTCTCTTTTGTATAGAAGTCGCGCGGCTGCAGCGCTACTGCTTGCGACGTAGTGTGAAGGCGCTCTAACCTTCAATATAATGAAGAGTTTGACAGATAATGTGTGGGGCTTACCGCTTATGTCAAAACTTTGAATTAATTACAATCAAGTAATTATGCTTAGCACAAACCTACGCGGTGACCGAGCGTCGAGTTACGTCAAGTTGTCAGATGTGTTTTTTGTATACAAAAAACACATTTGACAACTTGACTTGCTAAGCATTAATGTTCGTCTCTGAGTACCGAGGTTAGACTGTAAACTATATGTTTTATCTAGCGACTACAATCGCAACTTCACGGGAGTGAACACGGCAATAGAGAAAGCCGCAGCCGGGCCGGGCGTGTACCGGGCGGTGTGGCTGCTGATGCTGGCACTGCTCCTCAAGTTGGTGATGACGGTGTTCACCTTCGGCATCAAAGTCCCGTGTGGACTGTTCATACCTAGTCTCGCGTTAGGCGCTATCGCTGGACGCATTGTTGGCATTGGTAAGTTTTGTCTGGGGCCGTACCACGAAACCGTTTTGAGACTCAAACAATCGACGAGACGAGAAAAATCAATAGAATGGGACGCGGTATTCTAATTCGATTGTTTGAGTCTCAAAACGGTTTCGTAGTAGGTCTGTGTTGAATAGTAGTAGTAGTGACAGATGTTTGAAACATGATAATAATAAAAGTACAGGGGGTGTGCCAAAAGGTTTTCGTTTTCGCTTCGTTATAGAAGCGCCGATGAAAATGTATGGAATTGACATAAGCGTTCGTTAATATGACGTTGACGTTCGACTCGTCTTATGTCAATTCCATACATTTTGTTCGGCGATTTTATAACGAAGCGAAAATGAAAAAGTTTCGGCTAAATGGCCAGGTCAGTTAACAAGAGAACATTGCGCTTGTGTAGTGTCTGAATAAGCGCGTGGCGTGACGTCGTTTTTCTTATGCTACTGTTTATAAATACAGTGTGATGTTACAAGTCGGTAACGTGTGATCGGCGCGCGGCCAGCGTTCAGAACCGTACGATATTTATTATCGTACACATACGATAATTTAGTTTTAGTTAACTGATCTATAACACTATATTGTATTAGGTTTTTAACATGTAATGATAGCTGTTGTAAGTTGTCATAAATAAATAATTGTATATAGCTTTGAAGAGCAATTATGGTGGTCGATGGACTATGTAGAGTTATTATATTGTCTCTATTAAAACTGTTTGTAGTGCCGCCTCTCCATATTGGCCTATGGTAGACTTATATGAGCGTTTACGGACATTTAGACTATTTAGAGTGTATTCGAGTATAATTGCCCATAATCGTCATCAATTTTGCATTTGATAGTTTTCCACTATGGCCGAAAGTATGGAGGGGCCTTAAAACTCTGACTGCTACTAATATTTGAAATACATAATATTATATCTTCATCAAAGTCCTTTTTCAGGACTTAAAAGAATCTACGTACTAAATTTAATCAAAATCGGTTAAACCTTTTAACTGTGTTACTGGCTGGCAAATAAACACATAGACAAACTATTCGTTTTTATAATATAAATCTAAATTAAATAAACCTTCAATATTTTCAGGTGTAGAACAGCTAGCGTACAACTATCCAAAGATATGGCTGTTTTCCGGAGAATGTTCTACGGGCGACGACTGTATAACGCCAGGGTTGTATGCTATGGTGGGAGCTGCTGCGGTGTTAGGAGGTGTCACTAGGATGACAGGTGAGAACAGTTCCTATATTAACCTACTCCTTTTATGGAAGTCGGTTAAAAATATGGTGGGTCAGTCTAGGGATTCCATAGAAAGTATGTTTGTCAATATTAAGTTTAGTGCTTTGATTTCTGTTTTGGAGTTTTTTTCCGGGATAAAAAGAATCCTTTGTCCTTTCCGGGACCCAAAGTATCAAATACCAAATTTCAGCAAAATCGGTTCAGCGGTTTGGGCGTGAAGAGGTAACAGACAAATAGACACACAGTTAAACAGACAGACATACACATTTACATTTATAATATTAGTATGGATCTCAATTTGTTTTAATCATTTTGAGTTTAAATTGTTTTTACTTGCTTATAATGATATTCCTAAAACTTCATATTTATGTGCAACAACACATTTTAAATTTCTTTCACTATTCGCAATGTTTTAATTCCAGTGTCCCTCGTGGTGATAATGTTTGAGCTAACGGGCGGTGTTCGGTACATCGTGCCCCTCATGGCCGCGGCTATGGCCTCCAAATGGGTCGGCGACGCCCTAGGGCGCCAGGGTATATACGACGCCCATATAGCCCTAAACGGGTACCCCTTCTTGGACAGCAAAGACGAATTCCAACATACATCCCTAGCGGCAGATGTTATGCAGCCCAAGTGAGTATAGCTCAGTTAACTAAAGCTGGCACGTTCATAGTGCTCACACTTATGCAATTTCACTATACAGTATGTTTAAAAATATAATATGTTTGCATCATGATAAAAATTATGGTATAATCTGCGTACGATAATAATATGCTATCGTACATCGATACGTACGCACAAAATTATCGTATGTGTACGATTCGCCACGCGCTTATTCACAGACACTACACAAGCGCAATGTTTAAATGTCAACATCGTGCCAGCTCTTGTTAACTGACCTGTATGGTTTAGATGTTTGGGTATTTTAGTGATGGTAACTCTATAAAAAAATTTCCTAAAACACGACTAAGGGACATATTATAGAATATGCTGATTTATCATATTAAACTTAGACTTGCCCCAATCATTTGGTGGTGTGACCTATTACAAATATTCAGTTACTTTGTCCAAATAAGTGTTTAGCGTTGCCTGTCTTCGATTATATTGATTTACGAGATTAAGAGCCTGTTTCACCAGATCCTGATAAGTGCCGAATAGGCTATCTACTACATAACTTGACAGATGAGGTATGGAGAATCTGTCAAAAAGTTGTGGATAGCCTATTCAGCACTTTATCTTCTATCTCTAATATTCTTTACAATAAAAAGTTAATGTTCAAAATGGAATTCAAAATATTTCAATAGCTTTGTGTAACATTGTTTGCTCTTTTACTGATGTTCCTTACCCGTAGGAAGGGTAAGGGGAAGGGTACATGTAGTAAAACATTACTAAACATTACAACACAACCCTATTACTGAGGCTCCATTGTCTGTCCGTCTGTCTGTCTTCAGGCTGTATATCAAGAAGCACTATAGCTAAACTTCTGAAATTTTCACAGATTGTGTATATCTGTTGCCGCTATAGTGTTGATAGCGCGCTATAACAATAAATACCAAAAACAAAATAAAATGAATATTTAAAGGGGGCTCCCATAAAACAAACGTGATTTTTTGGCCTTTTTTGCTCGATATCAATAATGGCAACAAGTAGGCGCTTAAAATTTTCAAAATGCCTAAATTATATGTGTACTTCAAAAATTAATTATAATATTAAAATGAAATAAAAATTTAAGGGGGCTCCCAATGCTCCCATACAAAAAAACACCATTTTTGGCCTATTTTTGCTCTGTAACGGTACGGAACCTTTTGTGCGCGAGTCCGACTCGCACTTGACCGATTATTTCTGTATTTGATGTATTGTTTATTATTTTGCTTATGCGATTGTTTCAGATGTTATAAAACTAAATTTTATGCACTAAGATGGTATCTATTTTAATTTATAACACTTTGTTTTGCTTACAATATTTTGAGGTTGCGATGCAATTTTAATGAAATCATCTTGATTTGTTTTACTTTAATATTCTTGTAACTGCTTAAATTCAAAATAAATGTATACTGCAAAGCGATTTAATATAAACTTTTATTTTGTGCCAATTTACTTTAGGCATGAAAGCATTTGCATTCATTTGGCTGATTTTTATATCATTTTTTTTGCCAATGCAGTTGTATTTAATTATATGTGGCTTATGTTTTATCATCCATGTCTGTCTGTCTGTCAGTCTGTCTGTTAACTTTTCACGACCAAACCACTGAACCGATTTTGCTGAAATTTGGTATTGCTGAAATATGATACTTTACGGTTCTAGCGCGATAAGAAATTATGGCACAACAGAGTTGCGGGCGTGATATTCTAGTTATTTATATGTAAATTAAAATAATTATGACAACACAGTCAATTTTATCGAACTATATGTTTGATAGCAGTGCCTATTAAATAAAGCAAGTTTGTTCATTAATAATGAAGATTAGGTTTCTTAAAAACAAATAATAAAACACATGCGAATTCTTGCTCTAATTCTTGTCAATATGCTAGTTCCTGAATCGATGTTAAAAAAATCACATGTATATAATGATTTAAAAATAAAAAGTGTGTCAGCTCCGACGCACGACTGGAGTTTACTCCTTAAGTACGAGTATCTAAGCATACGCAAAAAGAGTTTATTCAACTGAAAAAAGGTTAATATCATATGAAATCAGATGTTCCGGCAATATTATCTACACCCCTTTCTGCCATAGTTATTTCAAAATACTTGTAGTTCACCTTAGCCAGTATTATGATAAAAATTATAACTTCACAATAACAATATTAATTATTGATATTTATAACAAAAATAGCAATATAAATACATCGACACTGATAGAAACAAACAAGCCCAATAACATATAGTATATAGGTATAGTCGCCTATACAGCATACCATATGTACGTCTTAATCATAAAGTTAATATACCTATCGGAATATAATATTATATAATAATATAATTATATAATAATATAATATTCCGATAGGTATATTACCTTTATGGTCTTAATACACTCACAGCCAAATTAGAAAGTTGCGCACTAAAGGTGCGCACCAAAAACGTGACACATTTTTTCGTTACTTGTTAGTAGGTTTTACCCCTCGGATTTTTCTCATACCGGGCGCCTTATATATGAAAATCGATTCTTAAGGAGTAAACTCAAAAAAAAAAATGACTTCAGCTGTGAATCAAGCTGTGCTTAGCAGTTTTAAATAATAACAGAACCTAAAATGCCTGCAATAAACCTTGCAACGAACCTGCAATAAAATACTTTATATAAATATTATGTGTATTCGATTTGGCTCGCGTATTTTAACGTTTATAGTAAAATCGGAAAAAAAGAAGTTTTTCTGCAACATGAGAGTAAAATAAAATCCGTTCAGTAGTATTATATATTGTGCAAAAAGGTTTTTGTGATTATATTGTTCAGATATATAATGTATTCTTTTAGAAATATTTTGCTAATTTCTTATTATATGGCGAATTAATCTGATATTAAAAATGTTTTCTGAATCTACTTATGTAATTGATTAAAATACTCGACTAGATCGTGATTCGTGTCACTTAATTTTTAATACGAATGTTGCAATCATAGAAAAATGTTAATCTATGAAATGTTATGACTGAAATGAAAATTATAATTTGCGTTGATAATTTTAGTTTTAAAACATTCTAAGCATTAGCGACTTCATGTTTAGTAAAAAAATATTGCGAAATACTTTACACTGTGTAGTACTTTGTAATTTTAAATTAGTACTTGAAGTATGATTGTGTGTTATCTCTCCAGCTAAATAAATTAATCTCTATATATACAAACTAGCTGTCCCGGCAAACGTTTTTTTGCCATATTATATTAAGTATATCGCCCGTTTTATTTTATTGAATTAGTGACTAAAATATAAGTATGTCACCATGGCAACGTCCATCGCTATCCCGTGACCCGCGTCGCATAAACAATGGTCGCTCTTTACAGACAAATAATTAGCAATAAATTAAAATTGCGACTATAATTTGAGATTTAAACTATCCTATCTCTCAAGTTGGATCGAACTGCACATGGTGTGCGAATTTTATTATAACCGGTTAAGTGGTTTAGGAGTCTATTGAGGACAAACATTGTGACACGAGATTTATATATATTAAGATGAATCCATATTCGCGTGGTCACGACATCACGCCTGAACGGCTGGACCGATTTCGCTGAAAAGACAATGGGCAAAAATGTATGGACTATGGAACCTGGGACCATCCACCAATGGCGTTGAAATATGTGTCATCGGATAGGTCTCTTGAATTGGAACAACAATTGCTAAGACACATTTGTTATAACAGCTGTCCGTTCCAAGTTATGAGACTTGTAAGTTCAGACATAAAGGTTACATTTACCCACGGCTAGCCAAGCTACTTGATTACCCAAGCTATTTTATTAGCTTCTATTTTCTGAAATTCTGCCCTCTTGTTATTTAAGCACTTGCTTTTTACATAATTGTAGAGGATGTTTGTTGCATCCACTTTTTGGCGTATATGACCTTGTGCGTGTGTGAAAGTGATGTATAATAGCAGCAGCTATTTAAAAATTGACGAACATGTAAGGCAGCACTCTATTAAAATATTTTTGCCGCAGCAGCTTTAAATCTCGTTTAAGGCGGCCGTTTACCACTTCCACTACCTAGCGACATACTATTACAGCTCGAGTTTCGCTTGCCTGGCCCTGTTCTGTAGCAAGCTGTGTTTTCCACGGTCTTTATATGGTGTTATTTTATAAATAAGGGGGCAAACAAGCAAACGGGTCACCTGATGAAAAGCAACTTCCGTCGCCCATGGACACTTGCAACATCAGAAGGTGCTGCAGGTGCGTTGCCGGACTTTTAAAAGAGAATAGGGTAGGCCTCGGGTAAACTCACTTACTCGGCGAAACACAGCGCAAGCGCAGTTTCACGCCGGTTTTCTGAGTCCGTGGTATTTCTCCGGTCGAGCCGGCCCTTTCGTGCTGAAGTATGGCTCTCCCACGTAAAACGGAAACTTTGAACCACGTACGGTGGTACGAACCATTCATAACCGCAAGCTTCGGTAGACTCCATCTCCAACCCATCCCCAAACCCACGGTCCAAGAAAAACGCGTCATATTCTTGAATTAAAAGATGCAATGTGTTTTCATGGTCATTCATGATGTCTTGAATTATTTGCGTGTCAGTTTTCATGTTAGCAAGTGTGTTTCTTAAGAGCCCGTCCTCTCTTTTCTACTGCTCTCTTCACACTCACGCCCGTCTTTCATATGCCAGGTGAAAAAGGACGATCGCCAAGTTAGCGGGCAGATAGAGGTTTTCTGTTTTTAAAGGGTTTTTTATATTGAAGTGGTAAAAAGTAATTCCAACACTTTATAGACGACTTTTTCAACAGTACATTGTATTTTTTTCATACCGTTAAGACGTCAATACAATCCATAAAAAGGTGATATTCTAAACCTTTTACAGCAAAAATCACAAAACTGTTGCGGGTTTGAGTTGGATTATTTAAAGATACTTAAAAAAAATAAAAAATCTAGCTCCAACACTGTATTATAATTGAAATGATCTTACATGTTGTGCATTAAAACTTATAGAAATACTGTATTTTAACTGTTAAATCACGTCTGTTAAATGAGCGAAATCGGCAAAATTTCGTATACGGACTCTTAAGTTTAGAATATATTTTTCTTCAGCGATAAAAAGTCTCATTACTCCAAATGGACAGTTATTAAAGCAAGGTGGTCATAGCGATTGTTGTTCCTATTGAGGGGACCTGTCCAGTGATATGTACCTTTTTGCTATTGGAGGGTGGTCCCAATCTGCCCAATGTCCTTTTGCATAGAGATACTTTGAGTCCCGAAGACCAAAGTTGTCCCGGAAAATGTACGGTTCCCGCACAATAAACTTTTATGATTTTAGCTTATACTATTTAATATATTTTGATGAAATTTGGCATGGAGATAATAATTTTAATCTATTGTTACTAAATTATACCAATTCAAAATTAATAATCATCGTTAAGACAGGACAACGTCTGACGGGTCAGCTAGTAGTAAATAAAAAAAAAGCCTCAATATAATGATATACAATAGAACAAAAATGTATTTTATCATCACGACGTCAATGATTCTCACGATGCTATTCGAGTCAATTGTTGGGCTCTTAAGGTGAACGCACATTAATCAGCACCGTACGCGTCGAACGCACCGCACCGCATGCAGTACACGAAATGCGGACGAATGTGCGAAGTTTCACTGTTTCACATCATTTCGTACAACGAATTCTAAAATGCGGCGCGTTCGTGCTTATGAATGTGCGATCACCTTTAGTACGCAACACTAGAGGACTTATAAATGTTGTGAGATTAAACTTCACGTTTTTTAATGTATTTCATAAAAAATATGCCTCAAGTCCCAAATACGGAAGGCCGGTTGGCTCGCGGTTAACTTGAAAGAAAGTGGCGCTACACAGATCCATTTTTAACATGTGATCTACAAACTTAAATACAAGTGTACCTATAACTGGTAAAAATTTCACAAGTTAATTTTTAACTTGTGCACTTGTGTACTCGTGAACTGGAGATAGGGACAAAATGGCGCCATACAATAACCCTACAGTCGGGTCAAACTTAAAATTAACACGTCATCAATTTTCGACTTTATAAACTAAGACTGATATTTTATCAAATTATTTCGCGATGATTAGCAAAGACTTTTGGCTACCCGACTGCCAGGAGGGTTATGTGTTTAGCGCGTATCTTCTATGTATATAATATTCTTTATTACCTCGTATCTTCAGAACGGCTAAACGGATTTTCCCATTTGAGGTATCGTTAGATTTGTCTTAATAGCCCGAGTGTTCTTAGATAGGTGACATTAAGAAAAAACTAAAATGGCGGATATTTGACGTCATACTGTGAGGTAAAAAAAAAACTACCAAGCATATCGAGTGGGGTATCAAAATAAAGGATTTTAAACACTGATTCTAAATATGTAAATAACTTGCAGTTTTAATATTAAATAGAACAATAAATCTACACTAATATTAAAAAGAGGAAAGATTTGATTTTTTGTTTGTTTGGCTCCGAAACTACTGGACCGATTTGAAAAATTCTTTTACCTTTGGAATTCTACATTATTTTTGCTGAACATAGGCTGAATTTTATTTTGGAAAAAAATAGGGTATCGTAAGATATTTGGGTTCTTTGGACGCAAGGTGTAAAAAATCAACCAGAAAAGTTACTTATTTTACGTACGCTGCCTAAACTATAAAAGATAGAACCATAAAATTCTAAGTAATTGTAGAACATACAAACATCTACAAAAAAGTCCGCGACACACTATACCTATATATGTCGAGTGAGGAACAAAAACCATTTTTTTATTTAAAAATCTTGAAATTTTTTGGACTACATTTAAACGCGTTTATTTTACTCATTCTTTTAATCCTTATCAAAATAAATTATTCCATTACTAAGTACAGTTTATGTAGATAATATTTGGTCTTTGAATGAATAAAATCGGACATTTGGTTTTGAAATTATGGCGAAATTAAAATATTACGATAGTTAGCGTCACTAAGGCGGGTGCGCGTGCGGGAGGAAGACAATCTGTGCAGGGTGCGTATGACTGCGTCGTCGATGTTAGTGTCTAAACACACTAGGCTGAATTACGCCGGTGTAATTTACCGCCCGTGCGTGCCCGAAATTACGTTCAGCCGCTTACGTCTGCTCGACGGAAATTCGGCTCACGACGGAATTTCGGCATAGTGAGTCGTCTGTCGCGTTCCGCCCATATTTTGTATGGATTTGAAACGCAGCGTAAACGCGGCGGAATTTACGTCGGCGTAATTCAGCCTAGTGTGTTTAGACCCTTAGTGTCGGAGTCTGTGAATTGACCTGGGAATCATTTTGCTGACCGAGTCTTTCCTGGGTATGCTTTTTGCAGAGCTCACCGACATCCACGCGGGCGGAGCCGCGGCCGACCGCTAGTAATAAAATAAGAAAAAACCAAAATCCGCCTGCATAGATAAATCCAATATTAATTAAAAATTAACTGACATTACTGAAACAAGATGAAAATTCAATGACAAAGTATTAAAAAAAACAATGATTTGGTACTTAAAACTAGAAATATAACTATACAATATACATTGAAACAGTATATGTACCTATTATAACGTATTGTAGGCATACACTTTTCTAAGTGTACCTACGATATATGGTAATATCAGCACGGTAGTTTTTCAATTTTTTATTAGATTGATTATCGAAATGGTTAGACGACTACAACTAAAAAGTCGCAAATAAAATAAATTAATTAAAAATCAAAGTCGGAGGCATAATATTTTATGATTTATGAAATAATGTTAAACTTGGTGCGACGTCCCTCCGACTGCATTTTACTATCCACTTTCTTCTTCTACATTTTTCTATGTAACCTTCTATTTATCCTGGCATGAAACTCGTAAGCAAGAGTCGTATCAATTAAAACATGGATTCGATGCCTCCGGCAGAATTAGGTCTTGTTTCGTTCTTTTTAGTTAACACTTTTTGCAGTCGGGTGTTTTGATTTTTAAATAATTTGGCTACCGCATGAGCTGTTTTTGTTGACTTTTTTAAATGGCGGCCGGGGCTGAAGCCTAGGGTTATTGTATAACGCCATTTTGTCCCTATCTCCAGTTCAATAGTGCACTAGTCACAAGTTAAAAATTAACTTGTAAAAATTTACCAGCTATCGGTAGACTTGTATATAAAGTTCGTAGCACACATGTTAAAAATGGGTCTGTGTAGCGCCACTTTCTCATAAGTTAACCGTGAGCCAACCGGGCTTCCGTACTCAAATGACTTGTACTCAACAAAACAAGTAGGAATATACGTTTCAATTGCGCAGACGCAACGAGACGTTGGCTGTCATCACCCAAGACTCCATGACAGTTGATGACGTGGAGAACTTACTGAAGGAGACCGAACACAACGGATATCCGGTAGTCGTGTCCAAGGAGTCGCAGTATCTAGTCGGATTCGTACTGCGCAGGGACCTTAATTTGGCCATTGGTAAGTAATTTTGATTTTGGTTGTTATTGTTCAACAGAATAAATTAATTAATACTCGATCGTAAGAATCGCAGACACAATAGATATTTAATTGTTATGCGGCACGCAGGTGCCGCTTGGGAGTTGATGAGTTAATATTTAATAATAACTCCCACACCGATTTCGGTGACGGTGGCCAGTTTAATTGAAACCAGGCCAGTTACGAAGGAGTAATTTTATAGTGCCCAAGTTTGTGCGCAGTACACAAGAGCACTCTATTCCTTTTTACTCTCATAACCCAGTGGGACAAAGACCGACATGCTGGCGAGAGATCAGCATCTTTACTAATAATATTATAAATGCCAAAATGTGTCTATCTGATACCTCTATAGTCCTATACGCTTAAAATACTAAACTGATTAGACCAAAATTTGAGATACTGAGACAGAAAAGGACTGAGGATAGTTTTTATTGCAGAAATGTGTGTGGTTCGTGCACGATAAAAGAATTTCAGCGCATAGCTTCTTGGGTTCCAGTAAAATATATTGACAATAACCGTATACGGTCATTACATTACACATTACATATTAAATATAATAAATTACATATTAAATATAATAAATATTTAATATGTAATGTGATTCGCAGCGAACGCTCGTTTAGTATGGTATCTATACTAAAATTATGCAACTCTCTCCTGAAAAGTTGTCATTTGTTTGACTTACGCGATGTTAGAACGTAAAGGACGTTATGTAATGTGTTTCGCAGCGAACGCTCGCCGCACAATGGAAGGTGTTAGCGGTTCGTCGGTCGTGATGTTCGCGGGGCCGCAGCCCCCGACGCCCGGCGCTCCGCCCCTCCACCTCAACCGGATACTCGACATGGCGCCCATTACCGTCACAGACCAGACGCCCATGGAGACTGTGGTTGACATGTTCCGGAAACTCGGCTTGCGACAGACACTTGTTACGCATAACGGGTAAGTATTTTATTTATGAAATCAATCAGTACAAAATGACAAATAACAATAAAAAATTACGTCATGTTTTCTCATATATGTATAATATAAAGGGATTTTGAGAACACGAGATATACAAGAGTGAAAGAGACAAGTAGCGACAGACTAATAGCTTTTAATATTAAGGCGAGGATAAACCCCAATTTGTTATTCCGTGACTCCCGGTTTACCTAGTTCCAATATAATAACGAAATGTAAAAAATATGAGATATAAACCACAATATTTAAAATACTTTAAACCATAAACATTTTAATAAAACGTAATACTTTGGCTGTAATTAATTTACAAACTCACCTCCGACAAAAATCTATTTCATCGAAATATAAGTATTAACTAGGATAATTATTATACATTTTATTTGAATAAATTGTTAGTAAATCTATATTAAAATCTTTTGAACCGAACAATTTTGTTTCTTAATATTTATTTCCAAAGATATTTAAAAAAAAAACATGAAAAATAGAGAAGATCCGCCCCTAGTAACTACAGTTTTATGCTAATATTATTGCCATGCGTATACGTTTGGCCTTTGTGTGCAGGGTTATCGTTTTGAATTGAGACTAATCCCCGCCTTAAACAAATTATTCAATATTAATAGTATTTTTTAATATTAAACAATAGCGATACATTTTTTTTATTAAACCTCTATAAACATGATACTATACAATATTACAAGGTCGATGTAATAATAATTATTACATAGTACCATCTAGGAAATTGATTCCTATTTCCTAGGCAGTTGATGGACCTATGTCATGTGGTCGGCTTATGTCAATTCAATGCCTGTGGGCTGTGGCCTGTAATCGATCGGATGGGTTTAACTATATATGTTTATATTTCTCTATGGTATTACTTAGGTTCACTATCTGCCTAGGAATCAACTTCTCTGATAGTACACACATTGAACGACGTGATAATATAACTATACTTATATCGATAAGTAGTTATATTATCACATCGTCTAATCCCATACTATACTTGTTCTGTGGCTCTAACTTGAAAGTCTATTTATTTTTCGACAGTCGATAACGATTGCTAAGCTAATGCGATGGTCTAATAGCGATGGTAAAAATCTCGACTACTATTATTATCGGAGAAATATAAGCGATAATAATCACAACTAATAGCATAATAACTATCGGAGAATTGTATTTGGCTAGTAGAGAGTAAACAAATTGCCTGATACAATCTATGAGACCAAATATCAATTATACAGATTGTCAGGGAAAATTGTTTATGATTTAGCCAGATTCTACTAATTTGGTTATTTATTTCTAGGCGTCTGCTTGGTGTTATTACGAAAAAGGATGTCCTGAGACACGTCAAGCAAATGGACAATGAAGATCCGAATTCAGTACTATTCAACTAGGCGTAAGAGTTTAAATGTTCGTGTTATTACGAATCGCGTTTTAATGTCTTTTTTATTTAATGATGTATTAGCAAATCTATTTCAGTTCGTTAGAGTAAGCGATTGTATATTGAAGTTTTTATATTATGAATATATTGAAACATTTTTTTTGTTCACACCACACCATAATACCGATTGGTACTTTAGTACAATTACTGTATTCCACAACAACAAATATGTTTTGTAATATCTTTTTTTATGTAGCGCAATTTTTTTCTCCAATTCGAGTAATTTAACATTCCTAAAGAGATTAATGTTGAGGGATGGAGTCGAATTTAATGAAAATAGTTTAATCAAATAGTTTCATCAAATCGAAATCGAATGAAAAATCTGGTAAAGGAATTGAAAAATAGACCCGAAAATAATGAAGCACCATTTCAGTAATAAAATATGTGGATTAATTAATAATTATGTTTTACTAACACCGTTATCCTTGAAACCATCAAATGAGCCCGTCAAAATGAACAACTTTTTCTATGAGAACAATGCTGGGAAAATCCGTCTTCATACCCATACAAATTGCCGATCCGGGTATCCGTATGGGCATGAAGATGGCATTTTTTTTTGAGTTCCCAGAATTTTTCTCATAGAAAAAGTTGTTCATTTTGACGGGCTCATTTGATGGTTTCAAGGATAACGGTGTTTACACTAACACTGTATAACTAGGCGGCTAAATGCATACGAGCTTGTAAGTATAACATTATGTATTGTATATTTTGTAAAAGATATTTTGTAAATATTTGTATAAAATGTCTTTATGCAGTTTTGCTTTGCGATTTTTTTCAAATATTTTGTGCTCGCTTAATTTTAATTAATTAACTGTGTCAAATTTTACGATTTGAGTTTTCAAGGGTAAGTTTGATATCATCATTACTGCGATTTTTCGTCTAAGTTTCGACATTTGAAACATTAATATACTGGTGGTGGAAAAGATTACTTTCATTCAAATAATAATATTATACTAGATCGCGGATTCTTGGAAATCTTTTGTCCTCGCGGTCGCATGCGACCTCTTGGGAACGAAAGAGTTAACGAAACAAGATATCTAAAGCGGTAAAATTTAGCTATTTGTATCTTTTTACCGAAAATTAATAGTCGGAAACTAATTTGTATGAACTTGTGCGTGTGATATGACGTCACATTACATTGGAACACTCCGTTTATTTAACTACTTACGTTATATTGTCTTTGTTATTTTGAAAGACATATGGCTGGTTTACATTATCCCAATCCGGCGATCGAATGCGGCGCTGGATTGGATCACTGGATTGGAATAATGAAATCGGCCGGAGTACTACACGGTTACTCAAATCAAATCATAAGTGAAGCACTTTCAAGCATGCTTTCAACACCTTATACACGTGGCAGTGTGTTATAAAAACGTATTATGATTAGGCCATCAATAGTTTAAGCTTCAAAAGTATTAATTAGCTTAAAATGTGTTGCCATTTATTGTAATAACGTTTATTTTGTATTGTAACACTTTCTCACTGTCTGAAATGAATGCACCTGCCCCGGGGCAGGGTGGGCCGACAGGATAGCCGAAGTTTAAATTATGAACATAAACTACGTATTGCATTAGTACCAAGTGTACGTGCTTCGTGGATCATCGGTTACGTTCGGCTATTTCCGTATCCATTCGTCCCGCCCTGCCTGCCCTGCCCCTGGGCAATTCCAGGTGCCGAAAACGCTATTATTTGTTAAACAAGTAAGATGCATGGTGTGAAATTGCTATGAGGGTGAGGCCGCCAATTTTTGCTGATATGACGCAGAAAAATGTTGCGAGAGAAAGAAAATCTACGCTGCTTGTGACGTTGGAGCACCTAAATTGTAGGGAATTTATTTCTCTACGCTATCATAGCGTTGAGAAATATGCCGTTGGAGCACCAAAATGATAGCGTAGAGGCTATCATAGCGTAGAGAAAATCAAACTTATCTCTGTAAATAATACACAATGCGGTTTGTATTATAGCCCCAAACATGGCCCTTTTGACTACTCACATGATGCATTGATGGTTTTATGTGAAACAGTAATACTTACATTTGTGTCACAAAAAAACTTCCTTTGAAAAAACTGTGTACACAGCCCGACTGAGGTTCAAATGTAAACTATATAAAAATGGCGAATATCACGAAATTTTCCATAGAATACGTAAAAACTCAGCGTTGCCACTTCCCGATTTTACCTTCCCTAACACCCAACGACAACAATAAATCGGTATTATTGATGACGTTTAAAATGTGGGGTAGAATTGATGTTTCTAACGATTAATTTGATTTGAAAAAGTTTATAAAGAAAGTTATCTTAAAATACTATAAGAATTAGATGATGTAATAACCATTTATATAAGTATTCATAACATATCAGATTTATCTTCAAATCTGTCATACTTATTGCTACAGCGACAGTTAAAGTGCACCTCTTCCACGGCGGATTGTATATTTTAAGCTATTTTCTTACCTTTTTTATGTTTAATTGTAAATATATTTTTACACTATTATTGGAACTCAAATAATTCTAATGCATGCTTGAGTACTTTGTTTTTTTCGTTAGAATCAGTTTTTGAGCATAAGATAAACACAATACTTTTTAAAATACAAAGGGCGGAGAAAAATAATTGCAAAATCAGCAAAAATTGGCGGCCTCGCCCATGAATCTAATTACCTTACAATAATTTTACCTTTTACTAATTTTATAATGATTACTTATAAACTATGCTATAGTCCGCGCGGTACTAGTTGGCCGCGCTTTAGGTATGTGTGCGGTGGGACGGAGAGGCGGGGGCGCTTGATTTTGACAGTTCTGCTAGTTAAGACAAAAAGCACAAGAGATTGCAATAGCAAGATAAGTCCGCCGATAAAAAGACAATCTAAGGAAATAATATTTAAAGTGCATAGATTTTTGAAAAAAGGATAGCCGATGTCAATAATTTAGAATATAAAACTGATCAATTATCTTTAATTTATTATTTTCAATACTTGAATAATTAATATTCACGATATCTCGAGATTGGTGGTCACTGTCTAATCTCATGTGCGTTGCGAGCAGCTAGCAACCCGCCCCCTCACCCCTGTCCTTAACTAAGGCGCGGCCAACTAGTTCCGCACGGACTTTAATAATAAACGGAAGTCAGTCTAGTATAACAATTGATGAGGATATTGAGATTTTGTATGAGAATTTAGAGCTAAGAGTTTTGAAATATTTTGTTTTACATTATTAACGTTGTGACCTCATTTTTTATTTGCATAATTTTATTTTTGTACAGGTCATTTCTATAAGTTATAATTTATGCTATAAATTCCGTTTCTCAATTTTTTTTCAAGTATCGCAAATATGTCTATTTTTTCATTAATATCTAGTAGGTGTTTACAAATAATGCGTGTGCACATACAACAAGTTTCCGTTACAGAAATATTTTATACTTCCATTGAATATAAATTTAGGAGAATATGTTGTAGTTGTACGCAATTTCTTATAATATTATGTTAAATCAATATACATGTAGAGATCAACTACGATAACATGGCGCGCCCCTCCAAAATTCAAAACCTTGAAGTGCGTTGTCAAAACGTTTGAAGTGCGTTGTCTTGCGCGGAATTGATCAACAAATCTTGGTAATAAGTGACATTTACTGAAATATTACGTGTACTGTGATTGGTTGAATACTTACTACATACAAACTCTTTCATAAGGATATGACTACACACACATTGAAACATTTGGAGGGGGCGCCAAGTTATCGTAGTTGATCTCTAACATAGAGTACTGCTTGTATATTAGTGTAATAATTATGTGTTATTTTCATATCACAATGTATCTGATGTCCGTAATTATGTAATGATAATTAATAATTTAAATACATATCCTTTATAAATTATTAATTTATTTATAGAACTGTAACCGTGTTTTGAAACTTTATCTAGAAACTAAATGTTTAAAATAAAACTTACAATTATTATAAAAAATATCGCTTAAGATATTATATATGTGTCACTTGTTTTGTGCTTTGAGTTTGAAAACTACAATTTTAGGAAAAATTATTTTACATTTTTATAAAATGTCAGTTCACACCAAAATATTTTTTGTTTTGAGCTCCGTACAGAACTGAGTCCTTTAGATGTTAGTGTATATTGAAAAGATTTTACAAAGGCGATTTTACAAAGTAGATAGAAATTGTGTATTGTATGTACATAATATGAAGATACTTATAATATTATATAGAGCCATCGATATCGTGCTTCGCTATGGTGTAATATAGAATAGAAATTAGAAATAGATGGTGTGGAAATTTTTTTTTTGATTAAAACTCATAGTCCGGGTTTCGTAGAACAACATTTTTTTTATTACTATCAAGAATTTTTTTTGTGAGTAGCTTCATTTTGATAAGACGAACAACAATTATATTTGCGAAAAATCTTGAAAGTGGTAGCTAACAGAGATAGAAAGTATTTCATACTTTGACTTGATAGTTGTAAAATATTCCCAGGGCTCCCGTACTATAACGTTATCGAATGAAAATAGTAAAAAATTGGAAATCTTGTCAGTGCCACTTTTTCGGGATTTGCATAGTATTATTCCGCTATAAGTGTATCTCTTGTTTTGCTGTAGTAACGATATACGGGCATTTGTCTACATTGTATCTTGAAGTACAATAATGACGACGGGAACCGTACATTTTTCCGCATAAAAAGATCTTATGTCCTTTCCCGGGACTTAAATCCTTACCAAATTTCAGCAAAATCGATTCAGCGGTTTGGGCGTGAAGGGGTGACAGACAGACAGACGCACTTTCGCATGTATAATCTTTAAATTGGTAGCTAATAGAGATAGAAAGGATTTCATACTTTGATTCGATGGTCCTAAAATATGGATTTCGCTATTTGTAGGACAATCTTACTCATCATCTCGTTAGGGTTCCGTAGTCAACCAAGTTTTGTTCATTACAAAACCCTAAAACTAATCCTTTCTATCTCTGTTAGCTACCACTTTCAAGATTTTTCGCAAATAAAATTGTTGTTCGTCTTATCAAAACGAAGCTACTCACAAAAAATTAGCTTGATAGTAATAAAAAAAATGTTCTAGGGAACCCGGACTATCACACTCGTTTCTGCTGAACTGAAAACTTGGCAGACTCACCGACAGGAAAATCGAAAGTAGTAAAACTTATAAGTCTTACTCAAATAGTAGATATCCAATTAGTAATTAAAATCTTTGAGTTACATGTACACAATCATACAACTTTAGACTAAAAGTATCTACTAGATCCGTGGTCCCCAACCTTTTTTTTTCATTTGGACCACAAACATGTGGTCTTGGTGTCACGGGCCACAACAAAAATTTTTAGGGTTAAAAATAAGGTTATCCAAAATTAACGATTTAGAAGTGGAAAAAATTCCACGTCTTTCGCGACGACTATATTATTTTGCCGGTGGACGTGAATTTCAAAATGGTTTAATATCACGCGGGCCACAGATAAAGACCTGGCCCGCGGGCCGCGGGTTGGGGATAGCTATACTAGAGTCTTCTGAATAAAACTGTGCAAGATTGATTTTAAGCGTGTCTTCAGTTTGTAAAAATATTTGAAAAGATGTAGAAAAAAATGTTTATTGGAAATTTATTAATATCTACATTAATACCTAATTAGTAGCAAGTGTTTCATGGATGGATCATATTATTATGTTTTTTTTTGTCGTAGATATTACAGACTACATAATATATGGATATAAATTAGTAAAAAATAAACACAGTTTTATTTTAAACATCACGTGTTATCTTCCTTCTTGAATACTGAAGTACTTTATATGTTGTAGTTGTACGCAATTTCCTATAATATTATGTTAAATCAATATATTATGTACTGTATGTAACATAGAGTATACTTGTATGTTAATATAATAATTACTAGCTATTTGACCGAGCTTTGCTCGGTATTCGATAAGACACGAATAAAATGACATTTTATAAAAATGATTTCTAGCTAGATCGATTTATCGCCCCCGAAAACCCCTATATACTAAATTTCATGAAAATCGTTGGAGCCGATTCCGAGATTCCAATTATTACAAGAATTGCTCGTTTAAAGACATAACCAGCTATTTGGCCGAACTTTGCTCGGTATTCGATAAAACACGAATAAAATGACATTTTCTAAAAATGATTCCTAGCTAGATCGATTTATCGCCATCGAAACCCTCTATAAACTAAATTTCACGAGAATCGTTGGAGCCGTTTCCGAGATTCATATTCACACTGTATCTGATGTCCGTAATTATGTAATGAAAATTAATAATTTAAATACATATCATTTAATATAAATTATTAATTTATTTGTAGAACTGTAACCGTTTCTTTAAAGTTTATCTAGAAACTAAATGTTTAAAATAATACTTTAAATAATAATAAAAAATATATCGCATAAGATATTACAGGTCAGTTAACAAGAGCTGGCACGATCAACACATTTAAACATTGCGCTTGTGTAGTGTCTGTGAATAAGCGCGTGGCGTGACGTCGTACTGCATACGCATCATAAAAAGTCTGCCCGTCTCTCTCACGCAGGTCTATGTTATGAGCGTGAAGGGGGCAGTTATTGTTTTTCATATGCTACTGTTTATAAATACAGCGTGATGTTACAAGTCGGTAACGTGTGGTCGGCGAGCGGGCAGCGTTCGTAACCGTACGATAATAATTATCGTGCACATACGATAATTTTGTGCATACGTACGATGTAGGATAGCATATTATTATCATACGCAGATTATACGATAATTTTTATCATATGCAAACATATTATATTATTTTTAAACATTGTATAGTGAAATTGCATAAGTGACAGCACTGTGAACGTGCCAGCTTTAGTTAACTGATCTATATGTGCCACTTGTTTTGTGCTTTGAGTTTTGAAAAGTATACAATTTTAGGAAAAATTAATTTTACATTTTTATAAAATGTCGGTTTACACAAAAATATTTTTTGCTTTGAGCTCCGTACAGAACTGAGTCCTTTAGAATATGTTAGTGTATATTGAAAAGATTTTACAAAGGCCATTTTACAAAGTAGATTAATATGAAGATATAATATTATATAGAGCCATCGATATCGTGCTTCGCTATGGTGTAATGTAGAATAGAAATAGATGGTACAGAAATATTTGTGATAAAAATTCATACTCGTTTCTGTTGAACTGAAAACTTGTCAGAATAACCGATAGGAAATTCGAAAGTGGTAAAACTTATAAGTCTTACTCAAATAGTAGATATCCAATTAGTATTTAAAATCCTATTACTGTCCAAATACTTTTCAATTACATATTGTATACAATCATACGACTTTAAAGTAGTAGTATCCTGAATAAAATGTGCAAGATTGATTTTAAGCGTGTCTTCAGTTTGAAAAATATTTGAAAACATGTAGAAAATGTTTATTGGATTAATATCTACATTAATACCTAACCAGTAGAAAGTGTTTCATGGATGGATCATATTATTATGTATTTTTGTCGTAGATATTATAGACTACATAATATATGGATATAAATTAGTAAAAAATAAACAGTTTTATGTCAAACATTAAGTATTTTCTTCCTTTTTGAATACTGAATTACTTTTTTCTTTATGGAATGTTACCCAAATTATAAAACGTGTTTACACTTCATAATCTCATTCCGCAGTAAAGTGTTATAAGTTGATGTATTTGCGAGATATTATTTATGTTGAAAGATATTACACCATAATATTATGTATAGGTACAGTGCTGAGTTCGAGATTTTATAACTACTCGTTGTGGAGTTAACTACAGTATGTATGTGAATTTCTCCGCGAGTAGTGTCAAAAACTTCCACTACGCACTGCGATTTAAATTACAATTCGTATGTTCAATAAAATGAAAAATGTAAAATTGCAATTTTATTTGTGACACACTTTTTAATTAAGAAGGAATAGTTAATCACCTTTACTAACATTTTAACAGAGCCTAAAGTACTAAACCATGCTAGTCTGTTGCATTGTAAAAAACGCTTCATAGATAAACTTTATAGTTCAGTCAATAAAGTATTTGTAGAATGCGTGAGCGAGAACTTAAGCGATTTCTACTGGAACTTATTCAGGGTGGTTAGGGACAAAACATAAGTCCTGACGCCTAGGAGGTGAGCCGGAGGGACGGGAGAGTGACAAAGTTTTTTTGGTTTTTGGCTAATATCTAAAAGACGATGCGTAGCAAAAATTTTTCTACGAAGAAATAAAAGTTTATTAAATTTTCCATCTAAGTATACCCTCCTTTGAGTCATTCCTTAACTGGACTAGAGTTGGCGCGCACTACGACTTTTTGTCGCGGGATTATTTTACCGACCGATCAAAATTCAAATAAAATGTCACTTTATGAAATAGGCTATAGGTTTCATTTTCTACCGACATTTGTCTAGCGACCCATGCCGCCGCTGCTCGTCAATGGCGTAGAGCAAAATGAAATCTATAGCTTATGCATGGCTTATGATACGAATAATAAAAACTAAGGAAGAGTAACTCCGTCAAAAAACATGCTCCAAAATACTTGTCAAAAAAGAAGTGTACTTTAGGTTCACTTTTCATACATTTGCAATATTTAGGTGACCTTGGTGTACGTTTCCCCAGCCAGATGTTGTCGATTTCATAAACATTTTTTATACTCCTAATTATAGCGCAGGCTCCTGTAAATGCGCCCAAATTTTTATAATTAGTGCGCTTGTAGTTTTCTTGAAAAACTCGAAAAACAGATCTGGCTGGAGTAACGTTTGTAAACGTTACCCCAGCCAAAAGTTTTTCTTTCCAAGGCACATTTTGAGATAAAAAGTATGCAAATAATTTAAGCCATGGAGAGCGTTAATTTGAGCACTAAAATTTTGTTTGTAGCTTGATCCATTCTAAAGATATTCAAAATCCTGCTGGGGTAACGTTTGGCGATTTTTCAGATCTCGAAGACTAGTGGAAGTCTACAATTTTCGGCACACGAGTCCTCGCAACTTTACTTAAATTTGCGCTTCAATAAAAAATAAATAACCATGCACCATTTAGAAGTTATTTGATGTTTTATAAAAACCACTTAATACGTCCTAGCACTTTTGTTATACCGTCTGAAGACCTAATTCAAATTGCATAATAAAGCCTTCATCTGTCTTAAATTAGTGACGGAATTTTCACCAAGATCCAGTCAGTAGTTATGCAACAATAACCAAAACTTCTTCAGAAAATTGCACGACGCTAGCGAGGCTATTTTAAATCGTTATTTTGTATGTATGCTATTCCTTAGTGATACCTATAATTAAAGCGGTACTTTAACTTTATTTAGGTAAATTTTTACCTAAAAATACTCAATACTTTAGGAAAAAACGGGTATTATATGAAATTAACAAATAACGCTTGACAACCCGACCGAATTAAGATTGTCATCAAAAAGCGGCGTTTTCATACATTGAGGTGACATTCTGAAATATGTAGCACGTTTTTGTCAAAAGTACAGGTATGTAGGCAAGTGTAAAAAATATGTTATTATTAGGATTTATTAAGATAAATATCTGCGAGTTTCTTACGCCGTTTCTTCTTGCTGGGTCACTTTCGGAACCAGTGGTAGGGTATCACGTAGACCTTCTGAAAATATTTTATTCTAAACAGAAATAAAACGATTTGTATTTTATTTCCCTCAGGTCTTCTTACTGGATTGCAGATTATGGACGGTTATATTTATCAAGAGTATGCATGTATGTAGGTAAGCGGGCCCCAAGACGGTCAATTTTAATTTGCAATATCACGTGTTGTCTAATATTATTGACCGTCTAGGGTTAATATTGAACACGCCCGCCTTTCAAGCTTGTTGCGCAATAAAATTTATCGTCTAGGGGCCCGCTAAGAGTCGCTTATGCGGGCCAACCTAAACATATATTGCTAAAACTCCTTACTACCTTTATACTTATTAATAATAATTCAAAATAAGTCACTCTGTTTTTCTTCAATCTTTTGTCAGAAAATATAATTTGGCAAGATTTTAAATAGTAAAGCTAACAAAAAATTAGACTAAACAAGGTAAAACGTGATCGTAGCTTTCGTCACTTCGAATCAGCTAAACTGTATTGTGTATACTTACTAACAACGAATAATAAATAAAATCGGCCAAGTGCGAGTTGGACTCGCGCACGAAGGGTTCCGTACCATTTCGAAGATGGCGCGGAGGGCGCAGACATGAGCCATACATGAGCGCCAGCTCCCGCCGTAATCAGGGCTCGGGCGGCGGATTGGGGAATCTGCTGCCCATTGCACGAGCCCTGCCCGGTAGAAGAGCGCCCGGTGCCTCGGGCCGCTCTCCCGAAGGCTCAACAGCTTACAGCTGCTGCGATGGAGTCTGCACAGGCAGATGCCGCTAACTGGGCTGCCGCAGATATCGCCCTCGTCGGCGGGTCCGGTGGCCCAGCAGTGTAGCGGAGGAAGGAGGCACCGGTGGGTTTTAGTGGGTAACCCCGGGTGCTCCTCTTTACCGTAGCACCTGGGGAGTCCCACATATCCCGGCGACCTTTCCCCCGGGCCGCTGGGGATGCGTAACGCATTTCCCACCGAAAAAAAGGGTTCCGTACCATTATAGAGCAAAAAATATCAAACAATTTACGTTTGTTGTATGGGAGCCCCCCTTTAATATTTAATTTATTTTGTTTTTAGTATTTGTTGTTATAGCGGCAACAGAAATACATAATCTTTGAGAATTTCAACTCTCTAGCAGCTATTACCGTTCTTGAGTTACAGCCTGGAGACAGACGGACAGACGGACAAACATCGAAGTCTCAGTAATAGGGTCAGTCTTATAATTTCTTACTTTTTAACGAATAAAAACGTTAACGCTTGTTTACGTACATGTACCAATACTATCCTACACATTTTGGAATGTCACCTCGATGTATGAAAACGCCGCTTTTTGATGACTCTCTCGAACTCGGTCGGGTTATCAGGCATTATTTGTTAATTTCATATAATTCCCGTTTTTTCATAAAGTATTGAGTATTTTTAGGTAAAAATTTACCTAAATAAAGTTAAAGTACCGTTTTAATTATAGGTATCACTAAGGAATAGCATATACATACAAAATAACGATTTTAAATAGCCTCGCTAGCGTCGTGCACTTTTCTGTAGAAATGTTGGTCATTGTTACATAAATAATGACTGGATCTTGGTGAAAATTCCGTCACTAATTTAAGCCAGATGTAGGCTTTAATATGCAATTTGAATTAGGTCTTCAGACGGTATAATAAAAGTGCTAGGACGTATTAAGTGGTTTTTATAAAACATCAAATAACTTCTAAACGGTGCATGATTATTTATTTTTTATTGAAGCGCAAATTTAAGTAAGGTTGCGAGGACTCGTGTGCCGAAAATTGTAGAATTCCATCCAGTAGTCTTCGAGATCTGAAAAATCGCCAAACGTTACCCCAGCAGGATTTTGAATATCTTCACAATGGATCAAGCTACAGACAAAATTTTCGTGTCCTAATTAACGTTCTGCAATGCTTTAATTATTTGCATACTTTTTATCTTAAAAAATGCCTTAGAAAAAAAAACTTCTGGCTGAGGTAACGTTTACAAACGTTACTCCAGCCAGATCTGTTTTTCGAGTTTTTCAAGAAAACAACAAGGGCACTAATTATAAAAAATTGGGCACATTTATAGAAGCCTGCGCTTTAATTAGGGGTACGAAAAATGTTTAAGAAATCGACAACATCTGGCTGGGGTAACGCACAAGTGACCTTGAGCGGTATAAAGGCTGACGTTACATGACAATTCGAATGGAATCAAATTTAAAACTGTATATAGTATGGGAGTTACGTTTCCTTAGGTTTTATTATTCGTAGAGCTTATGTCATAAAATGGCGTTTTATTTGAATTTCAGGTCGGTAAAATATTCGCGCGACATAAAGTCGTAGTGCGCGCCAGCTCTTTAGGCGGACTTGCTCAGATCGTATGCGGCCACGCGGCCAAGCCATCCGACTGACCGCCACCGCCACCGCCACCGCCACCGCAGGCCGCGTCTGTTTGGGAGACGTTGTTAACTCTGAGTAAGGGCCGGGACGAGTATTGCCAAACTGTATACTGACCCAGACGCCCATAGTCTGTACTGAACTACGTCGCGCTCATTGAAAATTGGAGCAAAGTATATACGAGCTCAGACCAATCTGAGTAGGTATGCACTTTGCTCGCTTGTATGTAAAGCAAACTGTGACATGCGAATATCTGTAACTACCTATACAATGTGTTTAATAATTTCGCGTATTGCCAAACTGTATACTGACCCAGACGCCCATAGTCTGTACTGAACTACGTCGCGCTCATTGAAAATTGGAGCAAAGTATATACGAGCTCAGACCAATCTGAGTAGGTATGCACTTTGCTCGCTTGTATGTAAAGCAAACTGTGACATGCGAATATCTGTAACTACCTATACAATGTGTTTAATAATTTCCCGTATATTTTTGTTATGTTGTTGTGTGTGGTTGTTATACCTATCCATGAAACTGAACAACTTTCCCTAAAACATACCTATTGTGAATTATTTTGGGTTATAACGAAAGAAAACCCGTTGTACGAGTAAGTATTTTGAAAAATTTGACCTGTAAAAATTTGAACTGTAACAATTATAGGCTGTTAAAAAAAATGTAAGTGTTTCCAATGACAGTATTTATTAATTTTTCATAAGAAAGATGTACTGACTGACACAATAAATTGTACCTATTTGTAATCGATGTTCACTGAAAATAATAAAGGGTTCCTTCAATCAACAACAAACAAATAAATTAATGAATCAAGAACAGAAAAATGTCATAATTACTATTTTTGTTTTTTGCCTGTATTGTAACATCGAATTTTGGCTTTTACTACATTTCTTACTAAAGGGGTCACAGAAAGGGGTCGATATTGAAAAATAAAGTGTCTTTAATACATAAATTTGTGTAATCATGTATAATCATAATTAAAGTAAATGTAATCATTAATCAACTACAACTACCACATTAACCATCAATCTTTTTCAATGTTTCTTTGCATTCGGCTGATTTTTATTGACTGACAAAAAGGCGTCAAGGTCGCAAGCGGCGCAAGTTTTAGAAGACAAGGCAGGCATGATAGCGCGCCGCGCGGGAATAAAAGAGATAAGATATGTCTGCACTCGCATGCATTTTTAACCGACTTCCAAAAAACGAGGAGGTTATATGTTCGGCTGTGGATATTTTTTTTTTTGCTCTAAATTATCGATGCCATATTACATACTACACCAGACGCCGAAAAGTATGGACGTCTGGACTCGTATGTATTTTGCTCAAGTATTTTAATGCAAAATGTATTTCGATTCAGACACGCTCTGAATAGGTATACAGTTTGCTCTTCAACTATAAAGGCAAACTGCGATCCAACTCAGAGCAACCCCGGTCTGGGTCAGTATACAGTTTGGCAATACGCGGCCGGGACACAAAAACACAGTATATTATAAGTTTATGTTAAACATCATGTCATCACTCATCTCTATCACTCACTTGGTGAGTGACAGATATGACAGAGTCAGAGTTAACTTTAACTTAGATCTGCATAAGTGGGCCTCAGTGAAATATCTAAATTAAAAACCTCAAATAATCGTGATATCATTTATTAATTAAATAAAACACATATTGTACAATTAGAATGTTAACTAAATTCACTAATGTCATTGACATGTATATAACAATAATTTAAATAAATATTGTCATTAAGAGTTGAGACAAAATTAAACTATCACAATGTATAAATGAAGTGATTATTGCATAGACATGGAAATAAGAACTAAAATAAAAATAGTTACATTCGATCAAAACGAGAATAAAGATCACTGACATATTTTCTAAGCACTACAGTGCAAGTCAAAGTTATTTGTAAAAAAAAAAATAGCTAAGTTCCCAAAATCCCAAAATATATCCAGTATTATATTTATACAGTGTTTATGACGCCATATTGTTGATTCATTTCATGACGTCATGAGCACTCAGCAGCCTACTGGGTACAATTTCTGAACTCACGTCTTATATTCTCGATTTGACAAATGCATTACAGTGGCGTAACTAAATCACACCGAGGGGCAGACGTTAGTGGGTACATTAGGAATTCATAAATTTAAAAAAAACACGGATTTTTTTTTGATCGATCAATGACCTTTTAGATCAGTGGTCCCCAACCTTTTTTTTCATGCGGGCCACAAACATGTTTTGGTCTTGGTGTCGCAGGCCGCAACAAAAATTTTTAGGGTTAAAATATAACATTCTTCAAAATTAACGATTTCAAAATGGAAAAAATTTAACGACTATTACGTAGACTACGTTATTTTGCCGGTGGGCGTGAATTTCAAAATTGTTTAACATCACGCGGGCCACAAATAGGTGGGCCGTGGGTTGGGGATAGCGGTTTTAGATCAATTAAGTAAGTGATAACCCATCTCTTAATACAAACCAAAGAAAATCTTTTAACACAATCATATAATATGTAGTAAATTGATTTGCGCCCATTTTTTGTAGGTATTTTGAACCTATATCTATACAACAGCGTTGTTGGTCGGCTAGATCTTCAATATAATATTACAACGTTGTTAAATAGATAAATCCGGTTCAAAAACCTCAGAAACAGATGATCAGAAATTAAATATGTGACTTATTACCGAAACCACCTCTAAACGTAACCCTCGCTCAATAGAAATAAAAATTAAAGTTTATTTACCGATGAGTATTAGTAGATTGTATTAGGGACCATTAATAAGATACGTCACACGATTTTCATGATTTTTAGACCCCCCTCCACCCTTGTCACAGGTTGTCACATTTGTGAGACAAAACATAAAATATGACGTCACAAAACTTATGACCCCCCGTTACAACATGTCACACTTCGTCAACCCCCTCCCCCCTATAGATGGGACATACTTTATGGATGAACCCTTATATCAGAGCTTAAAAAAGTGCATAGAAATTTTATTATTCTACTCTCCTACTGGCTCCTTCCAATAAAAAGATTTACACTATGTATATAGAATACAGATAATATTATATTATAACAAATAACAATATTTTAAAATTGTCTGTCAAGAGACTTTGTTGCGTATCGGCCAATGACAAAACACTAAGTAAAACTGTATACAGCGTGAATAATTTTATAAATAGGAGCCTAGTCTATTTTAAGTTTTTTTTTCAATCCAGAGTAATTAATGAATCTTTATCACAATAATACAGATTACACAGTCATTATTTCACTTACTGAAAAATTAAAAGTAAATTATCACTTTTTTGGATGACAAAGATTGTAGTTAATCATAAAAGATATAACTTAATTATTTTATACTTACAGTTAGGGATCCCTAGAACATTTTTTTTATTACTATCAAGCAAAATTTTTGTGAGTAGCTTCATTTTGATAAAACGAACAACAATTTTATCTACGAAAATAGGTTAATAGGTTAATAGTTATAATCCAAGAGTCCTAACTCCTACAAATCGAACAATCCATATTTTGTGACCATCAAATCAAAGTATGAAATCCTTTCTATCTCTGTTAGCTACCACTTTCGAGATAAAATTGTTGTTCGTCTATTAAAATGAAATTTTAATAGACGAACGACTCATCAAAAAGTTGCTTGACAGTAAAAAAAATTGTTCTAGGGATCTCTGACCTTTGTTTTTGTCCAATTAATAAATCATTAAGATCTTTTTTATATTTTAATATAATCGAGATAAAAGTAGACACTATAATATATATTATCTTCAATCACATTTAAATACTCCAGTGTATGTAACATCGATAAAATGGAAAAATTACAAGTATTGAGCATTACTTGCTATAGATTACATTTTAAGCAAAAATGCTACTCACCTATGTTTAGGAACATATTAACGATGATCAACTCACAAATAACATTATGTTCTATTCAAATGAAATCTGGGTGCACGGTAGTGCACCCGCCGAGACGAGCCAAGCGAAGCGCAAGGGCACTACCTATCTTTTCTCGATTTAATATTTCTGTAAACAAAATCACTTTTAAGATTCAATTGTCACTATTGTCACTGTGTACATACATACATTTTGTACGAAAAGAAAAATGCCATTTTGTTTATAAAAATATTAAATTCGTTTTGGACAGGTCACAGGACATAAGTTAACAATAATGTCAAAATTTCGGTGAAAATAATTTAAATGGATCCAATACCTACGTGGTTTGGTTGATATTTTTGGTGAAAAGCGTGGAAAAATGCCGCTTACACTAATTCATTATTGTATATCGTATGTCATGTTGATATATCATCACTTAGTTGTCATAATATTACAAATGTAAAACGATATTATAAGCTGTATTACATTAAGAAGCGCTTATATTAAAAGAGCACTATAGTACAAATATAAAATATATTAACAAGTACACATATTTGGTTAAGTCGCGGTTGTCTTCAATATTTTTTGGTATTGTTTTCAAAAAAGTATGCAGTTTCATATCAGTGTAAAAATATTAACGCGTGCTGTAAATAACTAGTTTCACAATATTTTAGAGCATAAAAAGAGAAGCAACGTATCTGTCATATCCGAAAATAGGACGGACTCACAAATCCAAATCAATAGCAGCATTTCATCTTGTTTAAGCGTAAATAGGCATTAAAAATTAAGCCCTATATAATAATTTAAGGAGTAGTTTTTTATGCCCACGTAAACCATTAGCGACATAAATATAACCTTTTTTAAAAGCCATAACTATCCTGCGAAGAACATCTTGTAAATGGTAATAATTGCCAGTTACAAGCTGAGATCAGTTTCAATACGATTGTGTCGAATTATAAATTTATCTAATTATTCGCTATTTCGTCTAGCATTTCCAGACGTGATATGGAAACTTAGGGCCGGGACACAAAAACACGGCACGACGTCGTACGGCGTCGTACGACGTCGCGTCGTAGAAACTCATCTTGAATTTCTATGTGAGTTTCTACGGCACGACGTCGTACGACGCCGTACGGCGCCGTGCAGTAGTTTTTTACGACGCGCGCCGTGAATTCTCACGGCGCCGTCGTGCCGTGTTTTTGTGTCCCGGCCCTGAGCCTACTTTAATATAGAGATGATTAAGGCGAGCCAGTCAGTGTTATTCTTTAAACGCCTTGTGCACGAGCTCCAAAACGGCTCAACCGATTTGAATGAAATTTTGTGTACAATCGTTAGGCCAGAGAATAGGTTTTTATCTACTTTTTATATTGATGCTAGAAATAATTTATATGGCAAAACAGCTTTGCCGGGTCAACTAGTTATATTATTAATGTGAAAGTGTCTGTCAGTCTGTCTGTTACCACTTCACGCCCAAATACCTGAACCGATTTCGCTGAAATGTGGTAGGGAGATATTTTGAGTCCCGGGCAAAAAATGTATGGTTCCCGCGCGATAAACGAATTTTGGCGCAACGGAGTTGCGGGCGTCATCTAGTTATTAATACGTGATTTAGCGACGTAGTTAGACATATAAATGCCCCGATAACTCGTTACATTAAAACCGTCACCCCTTATGTTTCCATTGCTGAGAACTATGTAACTACGCCTCTGACGAAGGCCCCGCGTGATTGCTAAATATCTTTATACATTTTTATATTTCAGTCAGATTTTGTCATTGCTTTGTAGTGGCATTATTATGTATAATTTTACTAGTGGCGGATTCTTCGAAATCCATTGTTATCGCGGTCGAATTCGACCGCTTGGGGCTTGATAGGTTAATTTAAATTATTTAAACGAGATGCGACGCGACGGTGTAAAATATTGCTGCAAAATTTAGGTGTCTAAAACGGTCATGATATTTTTATTTCAATTTTGAATTGCTTTTACCCGTAGTCCCGTCGTATCTAGTTTTGTTTACGACCTTAATGTAAAAAAAATGAAATTAATTTTAATGCCTCTGATACTATTTTCAAAATAATGACAATATGATTTGTACTGGAAATCATTCTTTAATAGACACTTAAATTACTATGTATTTGTTCAAAATTTAATTTTTAGCTACAAATTCTACTATCCATCAAAGATAGATTTATCTTACGATCAGTTTTGTATATTGTTAGTTTGTATATATTCAGAATATTTTTGATATTTTGCTTAACAGATAAAACGTATAAGTAAACCGAAATAGTATAAAGCAATAATTTTATTGCATGTTAAAATCACTTTATTTTGCCGATTAAAACCCATTTATAAGTCTTTTTTATGTTGTTGCAGTTGCTAATATTATTGGTCTTGTTTTGAACATTGCACTATCATCGCATACTATCTAGTAATAAATACAATAAACAATAAAACCACAGTTCACAATAGACATCGAACTAGTAGGCCGACTTCAAATTAACTGACATATCGGGCGCGCGCGCCGACTGATATGACATACTACGTCAAACGTATAAATTTCGAAAACATTTCGGCCTACTGGTTCGTTCTGTTTTGTGATAAAACAATTCCTTTTAAAATTTCCTATCCATGTTGTCATATGACAAAGCAGTTGATATTATATTCTGCTAATTATACAGTTAGTTGGCATAATAAATCAACAAAATACATTCTCATTATGTCGGTACCACATAACCAACGGTCTATACGCTTTCAGACTGGACAAAGCTCAGTCGTTTTAAGTATCTAGGATTCTATTTTGTTGTTAGAATCCAGACAAGATATAAACTGTATTAATGGTAGATGATATAGCCGCATCGGCGTACAGGTAGTAAATTATACGCTCATTTTGCGATATATCATAAATAATAATTGTAAAAACAGTTGCATCAATATACTTTTTCGTCTAATGGTAACTGGTACTCAATATATCTTCTGTCTTTTACTTATAAGCCGACGTCAAGATCACAAAAACGTATACAAACCAAAGTCCTTTGACATGACACTAATTACTATTGATAAGTATAGTTTTGTATACTTGGCAATAGGATAAACATTGAACATGGAAAAAACTTTGTATGTAAGCGTTACCCTTAGTATAACTGCCTAAGACCGTGCCAAATATTAAGCCCGATTATGAAAGCGGTAGAATTTTGTATATATCTTAGCTCTCTTTCACTCGAGCCAATTCTTATCTTGTCAAATACACAAGTCAACTCTTGGCGCCGGAGAAAATGCTATTTAACGATGTTATGTTATGCGTATCTTGGGCAGTTTTGCTCAACATACTCAAAACTTGAACAAAAATATAAAACCTACACTGCAAACACACAAAAAAAAAATTACAACCTCCCAACAAATAAAAACATTTACGTGGTATAACTAATGAAGGTCTTGTGTCTTAGAGGACTTTTACTAGTTCTGTAATATGTAAATATTACTTATATTTGTTGGGAGGTTGTAATTTTATTTTTAATTGTCATATTCATTTACGGCAAAGGGTTTATGCTCTTGGTCAGAACCAAACAAATCTACATCGGCCACAATCGACAGAAGTTTGGTACCAGCGAGCACCGCGCGCGCTATTTGCGAGCGCGGGCGCGGGCGCGGCATCAGACGAACTCCTGATGCTGCAGAGCAACTGACACCTTGTAGAGGCTCTCCATCATGAACGACAGGTTCTGGGATAGCTCGTTCACGGGTCGAGTGATAGCCACCATGTCTGGAAAGGAAGGAAACGTTTTAAATTCATTGGCGTTTTAAAGAAGATTTAGAGACATATTTTAATAAATACGTAACTTAATTTTATGAAGATTTGATTTATATATAAACTCTTTTTCTGTCAAACTCTTCATTTAATTAAAGTACATACTGATTTCTGAGTGCGTCCATAAGAATCCGAATATTATAAAAAAAAAAAAAAACGTTTTATTTCTGAATAAATTTGAATCAAATGTTTTCAGAACGTTGAGCTACATGTTGCCTACCACCGGTTCGGGAACTAACCCGGCGAGAAGAACCGGCGTAAGAAACTCGCACGGGGCCACTTTTTACTAAAAAAGTGGAAAATTTGTCTTTTAAAAAAATAAAATTTACAATGTAAATAACTTAATCTAATACATTATAGAAAGTCAACATGAATACACAATTGTAAGTCACATATAATAAAATATGTAGAAGCAGCAGCAAGCAGCCATCCTACTCCCAAGATGTGCCATCGTTTAGGAAATCATTGACCGTATAGTAGGCTTTGGCACACAAACGTTCTTTAATTACTTTTTTAAATTTATTAATTGATAAATTTTGAACGTTTTCCGGGATTTTATTGTAAAGGCGTATGTATACATTGACCTTTAAAAGATTTGCTTATTTTGCTAAGTCTGATCACTGGTATTTCCAGCTTGTGCCTATTTCTAGTGTTTCTACCGTGACTATCACTTTTAGTTTTAAATTTAGTTAGATTCTTTCTAACATACAACACATTATCCAAAATGTATTGAGAAGCAACAGTTAGAATACCAATTTCTTTAAACTTTTCTCTCAGAGATTCAAAAGCTGACATTTTATAAATTGAGCGTATAGCTCGCTTCTGCAACACAAAAATTGTATTGATGTCGGCAGCGTTTCCCCATAAAAGGATACCGTAAGCCATTCTACTGTGAAAATAACTAAAATAAACTAGTCTTGCCGTGTCTTCATCAGAAATTTCCCTAATTTTTCTGACTGCATATGCTGCAGAACTGAGCTTACCTGAAAGGTTAGCAATATGAGGACCCCACTGTAATTTACTATCTAATGTAATGCCTAAGAATATAGTGGAGTCCACCAAATTCATTTTCTCATCATTTAATAGTAAATTGGTTTGAACTTGCCTAACATTGGGCAAAGTAAATTTTAAACATTTGGTTTTCTTAGAGTTTAAAAGTAAGTTATTAACATTAAACCAATGTACTATTTTTGAGAGAGCACTATTTACCTCGTCGTAATTTGACTGCCGTCGCTTCACTTTAAAAATAAGTGAAGTGTCATCAGCAAAAAGTACTATCTCATTATCCTTAACTAGATAAGGTAAGTCATTAATGTAGATGAGAAAAAGAAATGGTCCTAAAATGGATCCCTGTGGTACACCTAATTCTATTTTGATCCCATTGGATCTTTTACTATTAACTTCAACCCTTTGAGTCCTATTTTTGAGGTAAGAAGTCAAAAGGCTGAGTGCTGAGTCCCTTATGCCATAGTGGTGCAATTTTCTGACTAAAGTAGCATGCTCGACACAGTCAAATGCCTTAGAGAGGTCACAAAAAATACCTAAGGCATCCTGTGACTCCTCCCAAGCTTCAAATATGTTACAAAGAAGACCTATACCAGCATCCGTTGTGGAACGACCCTTAGTAAAACCGTATTGGTTATTGTGTAATAAATTATTTAAATTAAAATGTAACAGTAATTGTTGTAAAATTATTTTTTCAAATATTTTACTAAGAGTCGGTAAAATCGAAATAGGCCGGTAATTAGTCGGATCTGATTTAATTCCCGCTTTGAATAAAGGTACGACCTTACTGTGCTTCATTAAGTCAGGAAAAACACCACTCCTAATGCAGTCATTGAAAATTATTGCTAGATGAGGAGCTATGATGTCAATTATCGATTTAATAATTTTTGTAGACATGCCCCAGAGATCAGTAGTATTTTTAATATTCAACAATTTAAAGGTATCAATAATATCTCTAGGGCTAATTTCCCTAAACTTAAAATTGACATCACATTCCTTTACATTGTCTCTGAGTAGCTTTTCAGCAGCTTCTGGCGAGGAATTTAGATTTTTCGTAGTTGAGACCGGAATGTCAGCAAAAAACTTTTCAAAGACTGTCGCAACTTCAAGATTATTTGTAATCTTTTTATTTTCAAAGTATAATTCAAAATCAGTGTTACGACAGGTGACGTTTCCAGTCTCACCAGATATAACCTTCCATGTAGTTTTAATTTTATTTTTAGAATTTTTTATTTTATTTTTGATATATAGAGCCTTAGCAGCTTTACAAACTTTTCTGAAGGTTTTAGAGTAATTTTTAACATATGATTTAAATGATTCACTGCTGTTACTACACCTTTCATCATATAATTCATATAATCTTTGCCTACTTATTTTAATTCCTTTAGTTGCCCATTCAATAAATCTGGTTTTTTTATTATCGTTTCTAACTGTTTTAGAAGTAAATACAGTATTAAATTGTGTTCTTATTACCTTAAACAAATTATTAAAAGCTTCATCTGAGCTATTTGATCTACCCAATGACTGAATATTTGAATTTAATTTACCTCTAAATTGCTCAATACGTTTTGTAGTCACAGGAACAAACACAATATACTATAATATATACTTTAAGCAGTTATTAACAAAACATTAAATGGTTTACAGTTTACTGGTATACCCAACAAATACTACACTACACTAGTTGATATAAATGAAAAAAATTGTACTGTGAAATTGAATACGAGGCAGGAGCGCGTCATTTTAAGTTAAGACAAGCCCTACTATGCAGCGCGTACGGCGCGTGCGGTGTACGTACGTATCAGCTTTAGGAAATAGTTCCATGTATGTCAGGTGCTACAACTGACGTACATACAAGAGTTCTATATCAAACGGCTCAAAATCTTTATTCTATGTATTCAGAGTCCTTTTCTGTGAAATGAATTTTCTCACTCATTTGACAAAGATAGGATTATTGTTGAATATTTTGACATAAACTCTTTCTGTCCAAATCTTCATTTAAGTTAATCATTAAAGTGCGGCCATTAATCAGGTTTAAGCAACTAGCTTTACCTGGGTGTGCTTGAGCGAGGCCCTTGCAGTACACGTGCATTAGACTGGTCACGTCGTCTTCCGGCAACTCTCCTCTTTCCAGTATTCTCTCCGCGTTCCTGTCCCGTACCAGTGACAGTGCTGAGCCCCAACTAAACAGAAGAAATTACATTCACATGTTTTTCAAAACTTACTTAACAATAAGGGCCAACCCACACGTACCACAACAAACAGCGCCACTCGGTGAGAGAGATAGAGAGAGAGAGAGAGAGAGAGAGAGAGAGAGACTCACCGCTGGCGGTGCATCAGCTGCAGCAGCCTGGCGTCGTCGTGCGGCTGCGGCGAGTGCGGCGAGTGCTCCGACCACTCCGCCGCGTGCGCACACAGCGCCGCGCGCACGCTCATTACCGCAGAGCTCATCTCTACGCCCTGAGGGTGCGATAAAAATGTCAAAACATACTTGATTTAAAGCTTTTACATAGATTTTATTGCGGGCTTTGAGCGCGGCGACCGAATCAAGAAATACTGTAAGGAAAAAACCTAACACACGCCCACTTCCAGCACAGCGGTACGGCATTGACGGATTTCGGCACGGTGTTTGTGTGCGTGCGACTAGACGTATGCGAATTATGATTGCATAAGTTAATAAAATTGTTATGCAATAGGTATATAGGTAGGTATATATTTTTTATAGAACAATCGTGAAGGACATCGAAATGAGCGTTTCAAATACATAACGTAACGTTATTAGTGTCTAAACACAGTAAGCCGAAAAAACGAGGCATGATTACGCATATTTTAAATTGCTGATGACACACCATGCCGAAATTACGTCGCGTTATATTGTATGCGTAGCGCATTGCAAGCGTTATTATGCCGAACTTCGGCCGCGTATAGGTGCCAGGTGGGGGTCTTATGAATATACCTACCGATTTCTACTTGTCGCTTTTATCTGCGCAATAAATTATTGCTATTGCGACTGTGGCGGTACCCACAATTCGCCTAACATTCCTGCATCGCGCTATCGAAGTTTTCTGAGCGCGTCGGTATATATACGACAGCTGAAATGTATCACGTGGGCTTCGGCCTGACCGAGCATAACACCTCGCTCGGTCGGAAGATCTTCCTTTGGCCTCCAGACATTATTCCCACATTGGTGACCCTCGACAGAACACGCCTCCTTCATCATCATAACTCCCCGCCCCTCCGCACCGCGCCAGCCAGCATCGCCTCATCGGGTACCTCCTCCACTAACCGCAATGTACCGCGGCCTGGGCGAGTCCGCATCGGCATCATCAGGCTTTCTCACTACACGACCGGTCATCAAGCAGAGCACATCTCTCCTGGTCAGTACCGTAGCATCGGCCCTGCACGGCAGCTATCCGACTCACTGGAACTCACTGGCATTGGCGCGTCAAGCGACAAGACTTCAAGATTTGACCTCCGGTCTTCGGGGGGGAGTGATGTGGCGGTACCCACAATTCGCCTAACATTTCTGCTGCGCGCTATCGAAGTTTTCTGAGCGCGTCGGTATACTTATATATACGACAGCTGAAATGTATCACGCGGGCTTCGGCCTGACCGAGCATAACACCTCGCTCGGTCGGAAGATCTTCCTTTGGCCTCCAGACATTATTCGTCAAAACGTAAAAGCGAGGTATTTAGGCGCGAAAGAGACAAATATAATTTTTTAGTTAATTACTCGAAACAGTACGAAATTTTAGACGATCCTTACCCTATTGTCTAGTGCTGCATGGTACACGGCGACCACCATTTTGTTGTTCGTCTCCAACAGTAGGAGCAGTTGGAATATCAGCTTGTACAGACATCGTCCCGTTTCGTCTGCGCTGCGTGATAGTTCCAGCGTCTGTCGATGCGTAGATAAAACAAAAAATAAAAACGAGGAAAAGGTTTAACATATTGCAAAGTAACATTTATTTACCTTTAGGATTTACATTACACAATAAATCATTGAAACGCTCTGGTAACGGAGTATTTATACGCCCACCAACAACAACGGTGTGGCATACAAATGTAGTACGTCTAACACTAAATACTTACTAATAAAATAATTTACACAGACAGTTATTACCTGGCTCATTAATGATATTGTCTAGGTATCGTGAAATCATATAAACTGAATGATATTAACTAATCAAAAGTTTGGAAATTTAGTCAAACTAATCTCTAAAGATAAACTAAGATAACATGGCGCGCCCCTCCAAATTACTGTTTCAATGTGTGTAGTCACATCCTTATGTATTATGAGTTTGTATGTAGTAAGTATTCAACCAATCAACCAGTACCTACTCGTAATATTTCACTTAATGTCACTTATTAGTATTACTAAGATTTGTTGGTCAGCTAATGATAACTAGCCGACCGCGCAAGACAACGCACTTCAAACGTTCTGAATTTTGGGAGGGCGCGCCATGTTATCATAGTTTATCTCTACACGCGCATGCTCACATCTCGAAATGCGTCTAAAGTCTCAATTCGGCGGTCTAGTACAATTTAGTAAAGCTGATTCCAATTACCTCTAAAGCGTGCTCTCGTCTATCGAAATACGTCTCAAGATGTTCGTTGATCTCTAACGCGGCGTATTTGACCGCATCTCGTACTCTCGCGCAGTCCGCCGCGGCTGGCCCCGCCCACAACAACGGTGGCTCTTCCCCCGCTAGGCGCTCAAGTACGGCACCCAGCTCTCCGGCCCCGCCCCCCGCACCAGATAGCAACGCCCCCTCGCCGCATACGGATATAGTCTTCGATGTTACTTCCTGTTGAATAATAAGCGGTGGTGAGTGAAACATTTCGGTCATATTTAGAATTATCTAATAATTATTATTATTGGTATACGGTACGTATGCATCGATTGATCTGTTCCGACTGTTCCATTGCTGGGCAAAGAACTATCCCTAGGTCTTTTATAATAATTATTTATTCCACTAGTTTCTAAGCTATCGTAGGCCAGTCTGCATCGTACCAGTTGCTTATTCAATAAAAAATATACAATAATATACAATAGACAAAATACAAAGCTGTTTTAATCCTATTCCTCTCCGTAGGGCTGCTGGGGGAAATTTCTTAATAGAAACAAGCAGATTCTTTGTGTCGTCTTTCTGTGTAAATTGTAATATTGTAATTGTTTTCTATGCACAATAAATTATATATAAATAAAAAAAAAATAATCAGTTAACTCAATTTACCTTCAAAACCGTATGCAGTCTGTGCACTAACGCCAAGGGTGGTAAGTGGGCGGGGCGTAGTAGCGCCGCTACGGACGCGCGCCATGCGTCCCGCATACCGCCGCTTACGGCGCTCGGCACAGGTGTGACGTCGCCGCGATCCGCTGTCACAGATTTTACGTTAGAAAAGTTCATTCGAGCTTTAAAGTTGGTTGTTACGTGGTTAGGATTCCGTTTTAGGGTTCTGTAATCAACAAAACTTGTTTGACTACTGTACCATAAAACGGAACCCTAACAAGCTGATTTTTTAACCGACTTACAAAAAGGAGGATATATATATTTGTATGTTCTACAAGCTATAATATTATAGCCTTGTCGTCTCATATTATTTAACTAAAAAGGGTAAAATTATTATTTTTGAACAAAAAATTAAAACCGACTTCCAAGGTAAAAACAAAGTAATACTTATTCTTAATCTAAAAAGAATCAAATCTTCAGACTTCACCTAAACCTCAACTATTTCTGTACTCAATATTCATGCTTTTGAAGTCGGTACCAGCTATACGTAATTGCTATGTCAAGCTACCTTAGCGTAATTGCTATGTCAAGGATCTCAGAACTTTTCCGGGCTGGTACCGACTTCAAAAGTACGAAGATTGAGTACAGAAATAGTTGAGGTTTAGGCGAAGTCTGAAGACGCCACTGTAATAAGGAATAAGAATTATTTGATTCTTTTTAGATTAAGAATAAGTAGGTAAGTATTACTTTTGTTTTTACCTTGGAAGTCGGTTTTAATTTTTTGTTAAAAAATAATAATTGTATATTTGTAGGTTAATAGTTACCTTATGTAAGAGTAACCTTGTCCTACAAATAAAACAATCCATATTTTAGGACCATCAAGTCAAAGTATGAAATCCTTTCTATCTCTGTTAGCTACCACTTTCGAGATTTTTCGAAAATAAAAAAGTTGTTTGTTTTATCAAAATGAAGCTACTCACAAAAAATTAGCTTGTTACTAATCACAAAAAAATTGTTCTAGGGCTTCCGTACTAATAGCGACGATACAAATTAATAATCATTTGTGTCTAATATATTTTTTTTCTAAACAAATTACATTTGGTAACGTTCCGAAACGCTTACGTACGCTATACGTTTTATTCTTGATAAGACTAAAAGCATGCACCATCGAGGAAATTGATGCTAGGCAGTTGACGGACCAATGTCATTTGGTCGACTTATTAGATATTAGACTATAGTCGGGACATTTTAATAGGCCACATTTGACAGTTCATCAAAATTGTACCAGGTAACCTTATAGCGACGTACATAAAAAATAAATATTTTCGTTTTGTTATAACTGCACAATTGATTAACTTTTTTCAATTACGATTACATATTTATTGTAAATATGACCGATACGAATTATTTAATGATTTGATTTTACTGATAAACAATTCTAAACGTAATAAACAAATTCTGATCTCAATAATTGCACGTCGTTACAATGTTACGTCAGCTGACCTTTTTTCTTTTTAAACTCTAGGGAAGTTACCCTAAAAATCGAAAGCGAATAAATAGTATCGATGCATTGATTACTTGTAACGAAATATCCCCATAAATTAATAACCACGTTGTGAAAAGTAACACATATTTATGTGAAATGAATAATGATAATACTACATTTAACAGTTTTTATAATTCAAGCGAATAAATGCATTTTTTTTTGTAAATTATGTACTTGTCTTATTTGCTCCTTGAATTTGCAAAAGAAAAAGTAATAGTGGGACAGGAGTTTGTTTCAAACGTATAAAATTCAAATATTAATTTCAAGTCCGTATCGATTTATTCGTAGTTGGTCGATATTTTTACGCAGCTCACCTCACTATGGAGATTAATCTGACAGATGTCAAATGTGGCCTATTAAAATGCCCCGACTGTAATTCAATGTTAGCTGTGATCGGTCGGATGGGTTTGACTTAGGGTTGGACCTCATCTGGCAGCACGGAATCGCATTTGTTCCGCCTGTGCTACCATGTGCTGCAGTGTGCTGCCGCATGCGAACGCACGCTGTCGCATTCCGCAGACAAAAAAGGCGATCGCACGCCTCAGTATGCTGCAGCATGGGTGGCATGGTTCTTTCATGATCAGTTTAGTTTCAAGCGCGAGATGGATAGGACCACGGAAGAGAGAGCAGTGATTCTAGCGTGGATATACAAGGATATTTCTGCACTAAAACTATCAAATATTCGTCAGTCATTGTTATTTCCATCCATACGGCATGAATGAACAGGCTGCACTGAGCTGACGAGCGGCCGCGTGCGCCATTGTACGATAGAATGAGACAGCATGCGATAGCAAGTCATCGGCGGTGAAAGGATGCGTTAGCATGCTATCGCGCGCTTCAGAGCTAAAGCTTCTAAGAGCTTCTAAAGAGCCCAAATTACTTAGGTCCGCTATCTGCCTAGGAATTAACTTCTCTGATAGTATACATACACGATATTTAACCGACTTTTTACAGTGGCGAAAGGAAGGTTTATATTTTGTGTTCTTGGCAACTTTTGTTATTTATTATTTATAGTTTTCGACAATAGTAATTAGTAAGAATACCTTCGGGTTCCCCACTAGATGCGCTCGAAATGGAGTGCGCACGGATACGCAGCGCAAGTTCATGTGCGTTGTCACCGTCGCCGGTTTCCCGAGTGACCGGAGTGTCCTCCCAGCCCGCCTCCTCGTCCGATGAGTCTTCGTGCCCCACCTAAATAAAAAGTAGAATTGAAAAGAGAACAAACAAAAAAAATGTAAGAAATATAGGAATTGTAAGGGACAATCCAGACCGCAACGCGACTCGTTTACTATTAACCGATTACAGGTAGTCGAGGCTATTAATAAAAACGGGACGTCATCACGTTCAAGTCCTCGTAATGTTAACAGAGGTGTACCTCAGGGTTCAGTGATTGGTCCTTTATTGTTTTCATTATATTGCGCCGATATAGTCAGACAAATACGCTATTGTAAATTCCATATATACGCGGATGATATACAGTTGTATATTACCTTCAAGCCGAATAACCTTATGGAAGCTTTGCGAAGGTTAAATGAGGACTTGGCACGTATAGCTAAATGGTCAGTAAATAACGCCCTGATACTTAACCCATCTAAGACTAAGTACCTGATTTTGGGCACAAAAGTACAAATACACAAAGTTGTTGCTAATCAGCCTAAAATTTGTATTAATGACGTAAGCATCGAAAGGGTGACTGAAGTCCGTAATTTAGGAGTCCTGATGGACGAAGGACTGAGGTTTGAGAAGCACGTCACTAAGGTCGTCAGCCGGTGTTTTTATCGTTTAAAGCTCCTGTACAAGGTCAGAAATTTCATTCCAGAGAGATTACGAGTTTCGCTGTGTGAATCACTTGTCCTTTCCAACTTAAATTACGCTGACGCTGTTATCGGTCCTTGTCTTCTCTCTCGCTCCAAGCACCTCATTCAAAAAGTGCAAAATGCATGCGCAAGATATTGTTGCAATGTGCCTCCCCGCGCCCACGTAACGCCGTACATAAACAGTCTGAGATGGCTTAAGATGGACGGTCGCCGACAGTTACATTTTGCCACATTACTGTTCGGTGTGGTTAAATTAAAAACTCCATCCTACTTGTTTAGTAAGCTACAGTGGGCATGTGACAAGCAGCTGACCCTCACCACCAGGGGTTCGTCGTACCTATTAGTAACTCCTCTCCATCACTCGTCTGCATTTAAAGGTAGTTTTAGGTACTTGGCGAGTAAGATATGGAATAACCTTTTACCGCCCTTTCGTGCTCTGCATTCTATAAATAATTTTAAGAGTAAACTAAAGGAATTGCTACTGCAGGATCAGCTCTCAATTTAATCCTTCAATCGCGGATTCTTGGAAATCTATTGTTATTCTATTGTTGTCGCGGTCGCCGGTGTCCTTATGGGGGTTGATAGGTTAAATATTATTTTATTTATTTTTTTATATCGCTCTCTGTTATATATTTTTATCATATTATTGCTTTTACGTCACATAAGTTACCTCATTTTAATCTTTGCATACCATATTTAATTCAAGTTTTTATTTATTTTTAAGTATATACTTACATTTTATTTATTAAATTATTTATGTATGTTTTATTTTATAATTGTTTAAAATATTATAAATAACTTATTTTTTATATTGCAACACTGTAGCCTTGGGTGGTCTGTTTTGCGCCTGACATTTTGGATCCACAGAATATCAGGGACTGTGGTTTATCCATAGTCGTTTTACCTGAGTGGACTCCATTTCAGTGGCTTGAGCATTACACCTCCTGCCTTCCCATGATACTCTTGCTAACTTATCTTTGTTACCCGTTTGTTACATGTTACCTATTTTTATTTATTTTTTGTTTGTTTGTTGTTAATTCTTAGTTAGGCTAATTACATTTCATACTGCTTTTTCATGTCAACTTCATTTTAACTGTGTGTTAACGTTTTATTTTGTAAAGTAGCGTGGTGTAATGCCCAAAGTTCTTGAATAAATGTTTATTATTATTATTATTATTACTCGTAGATGCTTTTCTAAAATATTTATATGGATCTGACAAACTTAAATTGTGTGAGATGTCATGCAAGTCTGTTATTAGTGAATTCAAGCGTAAACCAAGCAAACTTTCAAGAAGAGAGCGTATTTCCTCGCAACGGCAACGCACCTGCAGTTCTTCTAATGTTGCGAGTATATATGGGCAACGGTAGTCGCCTTCCATGTTGACCCGTTTCACGTTTACTCGTTTGCCCCCCTTTTTTTATATAAAAAGACGTAATAAGGCTCTTCTAATAACTTACCGGCTTGAGATGATGATGATGATCGTGTTCGTGAGGCCGCGAGCGATGCGGGGGAGGGCTCCGTTCCGCAATTATCCCGTCTTCTTTGTCTTCGCTCAACAGTCGCCGTCGGACACCCCAGTTGAAATTGTCGGAGCTTTCACCCTGAAATATACATGTATTAGTGCTATGCTTTATTTTATATATTTTATTATGAGCCATCTCTTTTTAAGTGGCATACGTTTTTTAAAAAACGGAAAGCCGATGTCAATAGTTAAGAATATAAAACTGATCAATTGTCTTTAATTTATTCTTTTTAATAATTAAATAATATTATTGTTCACGATATCGCGAGATTGATCGTCACTGTCTAATCTCATGTGCGTTGCGAGCAGCAAGCAACCCGCCCCCTCACCCCTGTCCTTACCTAAGGCGCGGCCAAATAGTTCCGCGCGGACTATAATAGTTAGCTGTCTTTAACTTACACACGTCAATCACGGACAATTATAGCCAAATATTACGCGTTCTCGTTCTTGCTTCTTTATCAATAAACCAACATGGCTGCCACAGAAACAATTACTATCACTCACCTCAATACTCTCGCTCTCGTACTCCAAAAAGTCGAAGTCTTTGAATACACCGAAGTGGTCATTAGTAGGGGCACCTCCAGAAGGCTCGTTGCCCGGAGTACCAGACACCTCTTCCAAGGATGACGCCATAGAAGACTCCCGTTCTAGCAGCTCTGAACTTTGGCTGAATATCACCTGAAGAGAGCATTCAATATAAATCAACTTCTATATATTCGTCTTTGGTGTTCTATCTTTTAAACTCTGTGTGATTGTTTTAGGATATTTTTGTGTAGTGCTGGTTCAATGTATTCAAATCCGTGCGAATGTTGAACATCAATACTTTTTAAATTGCCTGTCGATCGTTTTGCTGTAATGTCACTGTGCCAATTTTGTGCTGAACATAGTGTGTATTGCTTTCTGTGATTTTGAAAAAGTTCATAATATAATATATAGTTGCTATTGTTAATTCTAAGACAATTTTTTTAACTTTGTGTCATTACTACTTTGCCTAATGCTAGGCTTACTTTGTATTTGGAGTTATCATACAATCGTTAATATTTGTCGTGACTAAGCATTCTGTCAACTTAGTGATGTTAGCTTTAATTACAAGCATTACTGTGCCTCAGTAGTCTAGCTTTTTCTTGCACCTGTGCGGTGAGCCATACCAACAACTTATAAGATACATATTACATATATACATAATATGATAGTGTTTGTCCTGGAGTGACAGCAATCATCTTAAAACATTGATAACAATTATTATATAAAAATTCAAGGTCAGCAATAGCGAGGTAAAGTTAGGTATTTGAAGTGACAAAGGAGTTTGAAAGACATTTAGAGACAGTTTCTATTTGACAAACAATAGCAGAGATTATAGACACATATTGTCAGTCATGGAGGGTAGGTTCAAGCACAAAAAATACACCTGTAACCATTCAAATACATCCAAACCATTTGACTTACATTTATCTGCAGAAGTTTTGCTTTAGTCTCGTTTATGTGCCGTCATTTAGCGCAATAACATTTTCAATCTGATAATACCTACTTCTATGTACTTTACTTCTCTTTCATTCTTTCTCAATTAGTAGAGACGGAGGTATTTTTTTTATTTACTAAAAGAGAATTGGAGAATATTTCTATGGCTAAATGACGACAAACATTAATACCTAATTCGAAGCCTATTACAATAGCACAACGAAACACCCAGTATGAATGACATAGCAACAACGAAGCGCAAAAGCGATGACGCTATGTCCTAAAACTAGTATTAGTGTTTCTAGCAACTAGGTTACCTAGACTTGGAATAACCTAAAGTCCTTTAAAACTTATAGAATTGATCATAATAAAGATATTTAGTTAGAATCACATTTTCATGTTAAATACTTGTTTCAAAGATCTTTTGATTATTCCTATAAACTATCATCTCGTAAAAAATACTTCCGATAAGAAATAATCTAGTCACACTAATACTAGTGACATGTGATATAATATGCCATATTATAACTTTGGTACAATCTGCAATGAATGTATTCTATGTAGAATACAGCGTGTTGAGTGCAGAAGCGTAATACATATTTTTTACCTTGGAACATAAAGTGGTAATTAAATCGTCCTATACGCAGCGATGGGTAGAAATTTGCTTATTATTTTCTGTTAACATCGGCGACTAACACATATCATGCTTTGTACAATATACCACTATGAAATCATCGATAATCAAAATTGAACTTAGCTACAATGATATTAAGGTTGCGTTGCTTACAGATGGGCTCTTGGGCAGGCCGACTCGCTGTCCGCACGTTGTAAGCAGGTTGACTAGACATTCACGAACGCGACTCTGTAAAATTAAAATTAAATTATATATTTCATTAACAGCGAACTAACCTTCTTTGGTTTCGCACAAAAATAGTGTGAAAAACGCTCACGCTGAGTTTCAAGGGTGAGGTTACTAAAGATCCTTTAGGGATTAGAGATTTTAAGAACCAGGAAGGAAAGTAGATATGCCACAGCAGAGGAGTTACAAGCGAAATTATCCTGTGGCGAAGTGTGTCGAATGGGGACCCTTCAAGTTTCATGTTTCTTTAGAAGGACAGATTTATGTTGATTACTAATCTGTACTCGGCGAAACATGGCAGTAACGGTCATTGACTCCCTGTCAAAAACTTGTCATTTTCTATACAAAACCGCGATTGACAACATCTGACACTTCATTGTCAATCGCGGTTTATACAAATTTTGACAGGGAGTCAATGACCGCTATCGCCATGTTTCGCCGAGTACGCTGTAGGCTATTTGCCATTATGTAAGACTGTCATAAGGATTCAATATCTTCATGGTAGGGTTTTAATAAAAACTGTCACTGATAACCATTACTCCTACCTGCAACATCTGAGTACTCGGCTCCGGATCCACCACTGTTGACGCTGAGCCGGATGTCGATGAACCTGGGGGTGATGATGATTATACAACATACTTGCGACATCCAGGGCCTCTTCCAGCCCGACGCGAGCGCATCAGCGGGCGACAAGGACAACGAGCGGCGCGGGGACGCCGCGTGCGCCGCGACGCTCGGCTCCGGACCCACCACTGTGGATGCTGAGCCGGATGTCGATGAACCTGGGGGTGATGATGATTATACAACATACCTGCGACATCCAGGGCCTCTTCCAGCCCGACGCGAGCGCATCAGCGGGCGACAAGGACAACGAGCGGCGCGGGGACGCCGCGTGCGCCGCGACGCTCGGCTCCGGACCCACCACTGTGGATGCTGAGCCGGATGTCGATGAACCTGGGGGTGATGATGATTATACAACATACCTGCGACATCCAGGGCCTCTTCCAGCCCGACGCGAGCGCATCAGCGGGCGACAAGGACAACGAGCGGCGCGGGGACGCCGCGTGCGCCGCGACGCTCGGCTCCGGACCCACCACTGTGGATGCTGAGCCGGATGTCGATGAACCTGGGGGTGATGATGATTATACAAGGTGTGAAAAAAATTAAGTGATAATACTTTAGGGTGTGCATGTGTTCCTTATATAGAATTGAAATTGAATGTGCTACATTCAATTTCAACTACTCGTTTAACTTTTTTTTCATCTTTGTATGGAAATATTCATGACGAAGGAGCGTTTGCCCATACAAATCACAAAAATAATTTGCTCCTTCAGCACTGCTACTTTCACAGTGAACTCCTATACAGATGAAGTATTATCATTTATCACTTATAGCCCGGTCTAATTAGATGCAAAAAATTGTAATCTCGGTATAATTCGCATAGAGCTGAAAATTTGTAGGGACGTTAAATACACCATTATAAATAAAACCTCTAAAGTCCCCGGCGATCCTCCTTGTGCTAAAAAATTTATTCAAGGTCAAAGGTATGAAAATGAGGTTTTCCCGTTTTTTTCCAAACTCTTCATTTTATCACAAAAATTGAAAGGACAATGTAGAAAAAATATTCAGATAATTTTTAATACGACTTACCAGGGCCTTATAAATGGCGGGCTTAAAGTTTGGGAAAATCATGTCTATACTTGTATTATAAAGCCAAAGAATTTGTGGAACTACTGCTTTAAATTGAACAATTCCTTTTTTGTTGTACAGTCTTATTTGTTGAAGAAGACTTGATCTATATAACATCACGTTGCCACCAATAGGAGCAAATAAACAGAGGAAAATGGAGAAAAACGGGGAAAATTATTTGAAAGAGCTTATCTCACAAACGGCTGAAATATTTTTATGTTCTTTAGCACAGATATAAAGTAGACCACGTGGAAGGACATAGACTATTTTATTTCTCGGGAAAATGTACGGTTTCCGTGAAATACATAGTTAACAGGGCAGAGCGGAACTTCTTGTACTACAGCATACGAGGGCTGTTCTCAGCCAAACATACTTCTGCGTGACTTACCAAATCTAAACTTTTTGAGTAGCGAAGAGCAACAGTACGCTTGCAAGTCACTCAGAAGTATATTAGGCCGAGAACATATCAAACAACCCTAGTATTTATTAATAGACGTTAAGCGTGGCTCCGCCTGCGTTTATTATAAATTTCACGGAAACCGTCAATTTTCCTGAAAAACAAAATAGCCTATGTCCCTCCCCGTGGTCTATTCTATATCTGTGCCAAATAATATAAAAATTGCTTCAGCAGTTCGTGAGATAAGTTCTTTCAAATAATTTCCCCGTTTTTCCCCATTTCCTGTGTTTCTTTGCTCCTATTGGTGGCAATGCGATGTTATATAGCTCAAGTCTTCCTCGATAAATAAGACTATCCAACAAAAAACGAATTGTTCAATTCAAAGCAGTAGTTCCACAAATTCTTTAGCCTTATAATATTAGTATAGATATGATTTTCCCAAACTTTAAGCCCGCCATTTATAAGGAGTGGTAGGTCGTATGAAAAAAAGTGTCTGAATGTTTTTTGTTGTTTGTAGTCTGAATTCTATGATCTACACTTTTGTCCTTCCTATTTTTGTGATAAAATGTACAGTTTGGAAAAAAACCGGGAAAAACCTCATTTTCATACCTTTGACCTTGAATAACATTTTTAGCACAAGGAGGATCGCCGGGCACTTTTGACGTTTTATTTATAATGGTGTATTTAACGTCTCTATCAATTTTCAGTTCTATGCGAATTATTCCGAGGTCGAATGTTTAATTTTCCTGGAGTATTAGATTTGTTACACCTTGTATAGCCGAAGGCATGTTAATGATGTTATGGGGGTTTTAAGGTAGTTAGGTATGATTAAGGAATTACTACGATTCTAATTCTAATTTCACGCCTCCGTGATTTGCAACAGCTGGGTCGCAGCTCTTGACCTAGCAGGACGTAAATTTGATTTCTGCGTTGGATCGAAAAAATATTATTATGTCTTCGCGTTTGGTTAAGCCAATGGATGCGTCTGTGCCGAACGGGGATGTAAAAAAACGGTTCTGCGCTTGCAATTTTGTCAGGCTTGCCTTTACCTGTCCCATTGGATTACAAGACTCAAATAAGAAATATAATATGAAACATAAAACTTTTCATTTACCTTTGTCTGGAGTAGCACAGGAAGCATTCGACAGAGAAGACGGGCCAGTAGTAGGCTGACTGCCGGCGCCTTTGGTCAAATACTTGCGTCCGATCACTGGGGTTTGGGATAAGTCGAAGGTGAAATCCATCGTCCGACCCGGCAGCTCCTATGGATATTAACGCATTTACTAATAAAAACATTTGTACTGTGTTTACTCAGAGGTGTAATTTAAAGCCGGAAGAAGAATAATTTGTCATATAAAAACTATTTTTTATTAAAGAATGCCTGAATCGACGTTGTTTTGTAGATCTTCTCCTTGTTTGTTGCTGTCGTGTTGCTGTATTAGTGTCTAAACACACTAGGCTGAATTACGCCGGCGTAGTTTACGTGGCCGAAATTATGTTCAGCCGCTTACGTCTGATGCGACACACTATAAATTAAGCGAAGAGCCGAAATTTCGCGGCGTAATTTCCGTTGCGGAACGCCCGCGTAAGTGAGTATTTAACATTCTCAGATGTAATGTATGCGTTAACGCTTTTCCTATGTTGGTTTTTGATAATTCCGTCGCGTATATTGTGTTGCTATACAAAACATTACCGCCGAATCGCTGCCGAACTTTACGCTCGACTCGGCTCGACGGAAATTCGGCTCACGACGGAATTTCGGCATAGTGTGTCATCTGTCGCGTTCCGCCCATATTTTGTATGGATTTGAAACGCGGCGTAAACGCGGCGGAATTTACGTCGGCGTAATTCAGCCTAGTGTGTTTAGACCCTTACAGCGTGACAGTCACATAACACACTATATAATTACCTTCTTCCCGTGCGTCTCGGCGTCTAGTACTGAGGAGGTGTGGTCCCAGTGGGGCGGCACCACCAGCGTGGAGCACCGCGTCACCACAAGCTTCAGTATCTTCATCGCCTCCTTGTAGTTGCTGCCGTCTTGCTGTATCACAGTGGGCTACAATTAATAAGGCATTGCATGATCTTTAATAATGTGAATTAAGTTTTTTACGCCTCAAAGAAATTGTGGCTTACGTATCTTTATATTTAAGATCTTTGCATTCCCAATATCTTGGACAGAGAGTTATATTTTAAGTTATAAAATGTTATAAAAGAAGAATCATGTTGTCATTTTTATTTGAACCACAATATGTCAATTTTTACATTCACACATAATTAATTTACATAGGTAGTTCTGAGAAAGACAAGGGGATGTTTTAATATGAAACATTCTGGTATTGTAAACTCAATTATGCCAAATATATACAACACTGTTGGCAGTTTTTTACCATATTTCGTCACATAATCTGTAAGTAATAAAAGTTGTTTGTTATCAAGGTCACTTACGTCAATGAATTTGGCGACGGCTCGCAACAGGTCAGCGTTGACGGGCTGCGCGGCGGGCGCGTTCAGTTCCACGTAGTACAACATACAGTGTAGTATAGATAGCACTGGCAGTTGGAGGTTTACGGAGCCCTATGAGAACACAATTGAATACGTGAGTTGAAGAACACGACAACTAATATTGTGTAACATACGGACATTAACTTATTTTTTCCCTTATAATTTAAACAAACCTTGTAACTTATCTACTTCATAACCTGGCTAATTTATCTGGCTACACATAAATGCACAGTTTTTTTTTATTTCAAATAATACTTCCGGCCTTAAAGCCTCCATTTATGCAAAAAAACGGCAATTTTTTACTCTTGCTTACCTGCTTCATCCACTAACGTCTTTAATTATTTTGAAACATATGAAACGGGAAACCATGTGATACATTTTTTCTCATATTCATTAAGTACACATATGTGTAGCTTGTAAGTGTGCGTGTGATGTCTTCAGCGTACCGTAAAACCGAATGTTTTTTGGTAAATGCTTGCATATAAAAAATACTGTCACTCATAACTACTGAACTTTTTTTGTAACAGCCACCATATTAAAAAAGTGACTGCACTATTTTTTTGGCTACAATATTTTTTTTGCTGTCGAGCTAAGTAGCATTTATCAAGTCGAATTAGAAAACTTTTCTCAGGCCTATTCGCGCCAATACTGGTCTGGTCTGGTAATATCCTATTAATTCAACATAATGTCATTCTCTCTCATTCTTCATCATAAACAGATCAAGTTATTTTGACCTTGAAAAGGAACTCACTAGGAAGTAAACACTAATTACCTTTTCCAATACTTCAACAAGGAAAGCGAGCATCTGCAGTGAGAGATGAGAGTACGTATCCCACAGGTATTTCACCACACACTTGGTCCACTGGAAGCTCTCCTTGCTGAAAGTCCTACGAGAGTACAGCGTCATCACGGTGCCCAAGTTCTCCAACTTCTTGCTCTTCTCTGACGTAAACTAGAAGTGATAACTATTTGTTAGAGAGCAACGAAATGTAAAAAAAGAACTTATAGTCCAGTCATTGTAGGGGTATGTATAATGTCGTCTAGCACCCAGTATGGGTATGTAAATTTTCCGACATACGCGCCTAATTTGGACTAAAATTACTGTAGTATTATAGCATACCTAACGACAGTGGTAAAAAGCAGTCCAGGGTATAATAGTTTGGAGTCCAATTTAGAATTAAACAATTTTTTTGGACTTCTAAACTTGGCCAACTTAATAAAAAGCGGAGTGACAAAGTTATGTCCTTCTGTTTGCTTTTTACCTTACTTTGTAAACATTTTTCAAACACATAAGCAGTACGTACCTGAGCAATATGACATGCAGCTTTCACGCACAGTTCATTAGCGTCTTCGTAATGTAACAGCATGTACGGCAAGAGTGCTACCACGGTCATGGGGAAAGCTAGCGACTGCGTTGGGTCAATCACTGGTAACTCTAACAACGGTATCATGTCTACAAGCACTCCCACTACGGGTTCGTAAGTATTCGGATGCGTGCAGCCCTGAAACAAAATTGAGTATTAAATTGATTTTAAAACAGGTAAGGTACAGTCAAAATGGCGAAGCATTTTCATGCAAATTTCGAAATGTTATATTGAGTTTTGTTTCTCGATTCGCCATTTGAACTTTAGGATTGACGAAATAAAACATAACTTGTAATAAAGTTTATAAAATCTTCCATAATATTCACGCGCGTGCGGTAATGCGTCCTTTTTGCAACGCCAATTTATTAGTTAAATCTTCGAACTAGAAATAAGAAAATGGGAAATAATAATACGACACTTTGGTTAGATACAAACATATGACATCACAAACTTTTTTAATAGAATAGAATAGAATAGAATACATTTTTGACAAGTGGCAAGTTTTGACAGATACAAACGTACCTTCAGCAGCAACGAATGTAGGGACGGTTGGCTATGCGTCCCATGCGCCTGAGTCCTGTCCAACCACTCTCTAATGTTACGCCGATCTAGCGGTAGTCTCGCCATGACTCGAGCGAGTGAGCAACTTCGATACAAACACGTGATGTCACAAACGTCATTTTGAGAGTCACAAATGTCAAACGTACCTTCAGCAGCAACGAATGTAGGGAAGGTGGGCTGTGCGCCCCATGCGCTTGAGTCCTGTCCAACCGCTCTCTGGCGTCGGGCCGGTCTAATGGTAGCCTCGCCATGACTCGAGCGAGCAAGCGAACGCCCAGTAGAAACTCGTGTTCATAGTCGGATTCCAGTAGAGACGCGCCCACCCAGAATAGCGTTGCCAGTATCGTTAGTTTGTCGTCCTGTGAGAATAAATAGTAAGTTAATTAACAAGAGGTACTTACAATATTTAATTAAAATTATTATTCCAATAGCAATAATAATATTCATTTTTAATATTCATTGTTCGTCTACGTTTTAAAAGGCAGCTGCCAATATAGCTAGGCAATAGGCAATAATACACTATTATTGACTAACATACATTTAAGCATTGCTTATTACAGGACTCACTTGATAGTTATTGAACGTATTTACCTGTGTAGCACTGTCTCCTAACAGTTTGAGGGACTGTGCTGACCTCGATCGACATAGATTAGAACACGCGCCTTTCTGCTCACTGCACGGCCTGGTCCGATCTGCTACAAAAATAGTTTTCAAATACAACCGGTCGAAAAACACGTAAAAGTTCATGTTGTTTTATCCTAGCTTTTCTTATTCACTTACTTACATATTTTCGCGTGTGACTACTGACTATACAAGATGTCACAAAACTAAGCGATAATATGGGAGTGTACGAGTCCCGTAAAGTTAATATACCTAGCGGAATAGAGAAAAAAAGGCCTAAAGCAAGCGAGATGTCACTATCAGTAACACTGCGTGGTAAAAAGAGACGTGTGATACATGACAGCAGAACCAAATTTTTTAATCTTTTTGACGTCCAGTCGGCACTAATCGGCACGTTGACAATTTAATCTCTTAGAAAGATGCTTGTGTAAGTGTATAAATCAATTTCGGTTTCGTTTGACAACTCGAGACTGCTGCTCTATTCCGCTAGGTATATTAACTTTAAGATGAGTCCCATGTATTGATTTCACTTTGAAAGTAAGAGCGTTGAAAGAGCAACTTTTTTTAAAGTTTGTGTAAGTATGGGAAAATTCCTGACACACGGGCGCTTGCCCATACAAATCATAGAAAAAATTTGCTCTTTCAACGCTGCAACTTTCACAGTGAACTCTATAATATAAGAAACACACACACTAAAGTAAATATTATCACTTATTTTTGATACACCCTGTAGATCACGTTATATAATAGAAATAATTTATGCGTACTCGACGACCGCAGGCCTAGCATAACAACAGTAGAAATAAGAAAGACGTTATACTGACTACTGATTTCCATTGTCTGTCACTTTGTCTATTCTTCCGTAGAAAGAAACCTTCTTTATGGTGACCATGCTATGCCTGCAGACCGTAGAAAGTCATAGTGAACCATGACTCTGACAACGTCCTTACCGTGCGCGCCGCCGTGTTGCTGTTTCTCGCCCGAGGAAGGCGGGGCATTGTTTTTGCGTACGCAGTATGACACCGAGTAGCTGGTACTGCGAGTATGGTTACTGACGCAACCGACACATACGCCAGGCGAACGTTTGCCTAAGGAGTGTGAAAGAGACACTGTTAATAAGGCATTTAAAACGTAAGGCACATGCATCTATAAAACCTTAATTGATTTTATGCTCGCGAGCGTTCCTTTAAGTATCATGGTGGACAGGTGTCAAATACATGCTGATTAGAGGTGAAAACTCCGGAATGTTTCCGGAATTTTGGAAGTTTTCGAGAAAATTTCAGGAAGCTTATTCGAAAACTTCTTCAAAACTTCCAAATTTGGAAGTTTTGAAAACTGTCATTTATCTTATAAAGACAGTTGTGACGTTTAGTTTTAAACACAAATGACACTAAAATTAGATACTTTTTATAGTTTTGATAAAATTTAACATTTATAGGTATGGATAATGGATATGAAAGCAGATTTGTCCAAGTTATTATTCAGTCGCAAGATTTAGATAGTTGTTATAGATATATTTTATCTTAGGTAACATTATTTTCAAACAGGTGATAAACGGTGTATAAAATAGTATTTTTTTTTATAATAATTTGAATAGTTTTCTAATATTAATTACAGAAACCTCATTAAAATATGGAATAATTTACTAGCTAATTTTTTTTAATGAGTTTACGTACCTATAGCCTGCTACATAGGAGCGAAGTCAATCAGCTGATAAAATTGAAATAATTTTTAAATTTCAGTGGGCTGCCATACAAAACACAAGTTTTATCCTCTTTTGTCTTTATAATGGTACGGAACCCTACGTGCGCGAGTTTGACTCGTACTTGGCCGATTTTTTATTATTATTAGTATTATTACTCGTGATTAGTCGAGAGTCGTTGTATAGACCAAATTTTTGGTGACACTAATTCAAAGGAGTGACGAGTAGGGGGTAAATCTTGTATGGAAAGAAACATTTTTTGGTTTTTCCTGAGGTAAATTGTTTAGATTTTAGGTAGATTCAATCATGCCTGGTAAGTTTTTATTTACAAATATTCGGCATGTCATATATTTTGAAAATATATTTTATTCGATAACGTAATATATTTTATACGTTTCAGAGAAAAATAATATAAAAAATCGAAAAGTGTAAAGCTAAGTCAATCTTGAACAATATATTATGTTTGAAAATAATGTTATTCATACTAATATTATGAATGCGAAAGTGCATGTAGCTGTCTGTCTGTCTGTTACCTCTTTAAACTCAAACTGCTGAACCGATTTTGCTGAAATTTGGCACATGGAGATACTTTGAGTCCCGGGAAAGGACACAGGATACTTTTTGTCCCAGAAAAATGTACGGTTCCCACGCGATAAACGAGTTTTGGCGCAACGGAGTTGCGGGCGTCATCTAGTTTAAGATAAATATTTATCACAACTATCTGAATCGTGCGACTGAATAATAACATGGACAAATCTGCTTCCACATCATACCTATAATTATACCTAAAGTATGTTCAATTTAATCAAAACCATAAAAAGTTCCTAATTTTAGTGTTATTTGCATTTAAAAATAAACGTCAGAACTGTCTTTATAAGATAAATGTCAGTTTTCAAAACTTCCAAATTTGGAAATTTTCAGGAAGTTTTCAGGAAATATTCGTTAGAAAAGGAAACTTTCCGGGGAATTTTCATCTCTAATGCTGATATTATAAACGTTAAGGCCTGTATTCACTTTGATTAGTGCAAGTGCAAGTGACTAGTAATTGAGGAATTAAGGCAGTGGAGTGCAGGTGTGTAGTGCAAGTAGTGTCCAATTCTTGTTTAGTGGGTCTTTAGTATTTAGTAGTAATTTAGTAAATTTAGTAGTAGCTGTCAACACGAGCGTCCAGGTTTCAAAAATAAAACTGCCATTTTGACATGTCCTTCATTTTTAATATTGGTTTTATTAAAAACTATTTGACCATGAAGTATTTTTATATGTCCTTTCCCAGGACTCAAATTATCTCCATGCCAAATTTCAGCAAAATCGGTTCTGACTTCTGAGGTATAAACGTGAAGAGGTAACAGACAGACAGACACACATTCGCATTTATAATATTATTGGTATATTAGTAAGTAATAACTATGGATTAGTATGGAAGTAATCGAAAGGGTGTCCTTTTGGACTTTTAATAGGTATATAATATAATATAATAATGATATACTATATCTATGGACGCTTCACACGGCACACCACGTCAGTCTGGCCCATAAAGTTAATATGCCTAGCGGAATAATAGTAACAATCTCGAGCTGTCAAACAAAACCAAAATTGGTTTTCATCTGGCACGCACTTGCACTTGCGCTCGCAAAAAATAGAACACGCTTTTAATCACGTTACTACGCAGCCGACTAGTCACTTGCACTAATCAGTCGCTGTCCACACTTACTTTCTACTAATCACTCATCACCTGTACTAGTCACCTGCACTTAATCACTAATCAAAGTGAATACAGAACTAATCACGTTACTACGCAGCCGGCTAATCACTTGCACTAAACAGTCGCTGTCCACACTTACTTTTTCCTAATAACTAATCACCTGCCCTAATCACTTGCACTTATTACTAATGAAAGTGAATACGGGCCTTTTCGTAGCGTTCGGAAAGTTTTAGTGTAGCTTATTTCTAAAGAAAAAGCTTCATATGAAGTTCTTTTTTTACCTGCAGCATACGCGTTGCCGTTCGGCTGGCCAGTCACACCCTCTTTGTTATTCAGATTGGGCGTCGACTTGAATATGTCCCTCATATAGTCGAGTGGTCGGAAGTTGGATTCCAGGGAAACAACTGCTGCTTCCAACGTCAGGAGTAACTCTGTAACGTAGCCCTGCATATCCTCCCCTTGTTCAGCTACTGTCTCGACCAGCCGCGACAAGATGTCAGACACCATGCGACCCGTCATCGCAACTCCGATGAAACGGAACACCTGTCAAAGATATTTCATTAATCAGGTGAACTTTGCTGAGCAGCTGTTAGATTTATGTTGTAATAAGTATTCAAACTTTAAACGAACTCTGCTACAACTCAAATTCTTCATCTGTAAGCTTGAAAATGCTGTATTAGTCGAAAGTGAATTTGTCAACTTATATAGCATTGACAAGTTGAAGACTTGCCACGCCTAGCCAAGTTGAGATATTCACTTTTACTACCAACATGAAGAGTCTTACTACTATAGTTTCTGCGTTTTAAGATGATATGGGTGACACATTATAATTGACAATTGTAGGGAAGTTACGTAAAAATTTTAATCGATAATTTAAAAATATCGAATCACTTCGTAAAGGAATTGCAATCGAAATTATCGATTTCAAACTGACGTTTCAGAGTGGCGCTAGCGATTTAAGATGGCCGCCCTTTTTATCGATTTGATTTCGATTCAACAGTGTCAATCTCTATTGGCATAAGTTCCGTTTCATGCATCTGACATTTTTCAAATATTTTCGTATCAATAATTTCATGCTCCTATTTCACTGTTAATATTTATAATTTTACTAGCTATTGCCCGCGACTTCGTCCGCGTTAACATAGTATAATAGCGGAAATTGATAATTACAAAATAATAGACAAAAAGACAAAAATTATCTTCCATATTGATTGTATTGTTCCATATTGTTGTAGGTACCAAGTATAATTTTTTAATATTCAATGTACAAAATTGACTTTCCTATGATTTTATTCTGTTTATAGATAATTACAATTGATTGTATAGTTTACGCGCAAACTTCGAGTCTTTTGAGTGGGAACCATATTATATATTTTTACCTATCTCAGGACTAAATGTATCTTCACACCAAATTTTATTAACATCGAATGAATAGTTTACGCGCAAATTATAAAAGTTTATTGTGTGGGAACCGTACATGTTTCCGGGCCAAAAAATATCCTTTGTCCTTTCTCAAGGTTCAAAGTATATCCTCACCAAATTTCATCAAAATTGATTGAATAGTTTACGCGCAAATCATAAAAATTCATTGTGCGGAAACCGTACATTTTTCCGGGACAAATAGTATCCTATGTCTTTTCTCTGGACTCAAAATATCTTCATATCAAAGGAGTATGGGCTAATTTGTATGGAGCCTGGGCTATCCGCGGCCAAGAACAGTTCTAACATATATTCATACTTAGCATAACATACAAATACAGTGTAGAAATATCATCGCCGAAATATACTTTAAAGTAGATAAAATTCATTTTTATTTTTCAGGATGATATTATGCATAATTTAATAAGTATAATATTAGCTTATGTTTAGAGCAAAAGCGGGAAGGTAAGGTTTTTATAAGGAGGGCCAGCTGTGTTTATTAGTACCGTACTTACTCGGGTTTAATAATAGCACCTAATTCCGCTGCTGGTAACCTAACCTAACTTAAGCCTTTTTTTTTTTGATGCGCAGGGGAAACCCATCACGGGTCCCCTGGGTTGGGAATGTGCCTCAGTTCTGAAGCACCCCGGGGGTATATGAGACTCCTACTCACTAAAACCACCTGCGGTTCGACTTCAGCCGTATAATGGAGGGATGTCCCGGATCTAGCAAACACGAACAAAAACCTAACCTAAACCTAACCTAGCCTAAACCTAACCTAACCTATACCTAACCTAACCCAACCGAGATACCAGACTACGGACCGAGACGTGTGCGCAGCAGCACAAACTGGTTTTATTGTTTTGATTGATTTGGAAGCTTAGACTTATGCATTGGTATTAGGTAAACAAAAAATATAATAAATAATTATTAAGCAATATTGTTCTATGTGATCACCGCGTTATTTCGCGTTAAGTTATTTTCTAAACTAAATGGAACACAATGATACGTCCAAAGCAAATGTTGTTTCTAAATATCAGTACTTTCATTTGACACTAATTCCATCAGTGGCCGCCGATAGCCCAAATGTGCCCATACTCCTTTCATCAAAATCGATTGAGTATGGTAACGCGCAAATCATAAAAGTTTATTGTGCGGGAACCGTACATTTTTCCGAGACAAAAAGCATTCTATGTCCTTTTTCGAGACTTAAAGTATCTCTGTACCAAATTTCATCAAAATCGATTGAATACTTTACGCACAAATCGTAAAAGTTTATTGTGCGGAAACCGTACATTTTTCTGAGACAAAAATATCCCTTGTCCTTTCTCAAGGTTCAAAGTATCTCCTTGCCAAATTTCATCAAAATCGATTTAACAGTTTACGCGCAAATCATAAAAGTTTATTGTGCGGAAACCGTACATTTTTCCGGGACAAAAAGTATCCTATATCCTTTCTCGGTACTTAAAGTATCTCCATACTAAATTTCATCAAAATCGATTGAATAGTTTACGCACAAATCATAAAAGTTTATTGTGCGGAAACCGTACATTTTTCCATTACCAAAAGTATTCTATGTCCTTTCCTGGTGCTTAAAGTATCTCCATACCAAATTTAATTAAAATCGATTGAATAGTTTACGCACAAATCACAAAAGTTTATTGTGCGGAAACCGTACATTTTTCCGGGACAAAAAGTATTATATATCCTTTCCCGGTACTTAAAGTATCTCTATACCAAATTTCATCAAAATCGATTGAATAGTTTACGCACAAATCATAAAAGTTTATTGTGCGGAAACCGTACATTTTTCCGGGACAAAAAATATTCTATGTCCTTTCTTGGTACTTATAGTATCTCCATACCAAATTTCATCAAAATCGATTGAATAGTTTACGCGCAAATCATAAAAGTTTATTGTGCGGAAACCGTAGATTTTTCCGGGACAAAAAGTATCCTATGTCTTTTCTCGGTACTTAAAGTATTTCCATACCAAATTTCATTAAAATCGATTGAATAGTTTACGCACAAATCATAAAAGTTTATTGTGTGGAAACCGTACATTTTTCCGGCACAAAAAGTATCCTATGTCCTTTCTCGGGACTCAAAGTATCTCCATACCAAATTTTAGCAAAATCGGTTCAGCGGTTTAGATGTGAAGAGGTAACAGACAGACAGACAGACAGACACACTTTCGCATTTATAATATGGATATTAATAAGTTAGCATTTAGCAACTTTTCATTTTTATTCATTTACAGTTATAGGAAACATTTGTTTTTGTAGATGGAATATAATTTATTACATTTTGTTATATTTTTGTTTTCTTGTAAAAAAATCCGTAGCAAGGAATATGAGAACTGTCACCCATATCATCTTATAACGCACAAACTATAGTTGAGTCAGTTTGAAGGCAATCTTTAGAAAGAATAGTAGACTATGAGAGAAAAAGATAACTCTAGAGCAATACCTGCAGCGAGCGGCCAGCATAATGCCGCGATGGACATGACAGGCCCAGCTGTAATGCGGTCTGCGCCCACCGCTCCGAAATTAGCGCGTGTGGTAAAGACTCGCGGAAGATGCGTAGCACGTGACGCACAAGTGTCGCCATCTGTTGGCAACTTCGCAGCGTCCAAACTGAAACAAAACGAATTTGTGTTGATATTTTATATGACACAAGGGGTTTTTTACCATGAGAACGGATTAGGGGGTAAAATAATTAGACGATCACCTGATTGAAAACGTATAACATTCGTAATTTCAATGTCGACCACTGAGGGTGGCCACTCATCAATGTGCACAATGGTGTCGCGTGGAACAGTGGCAAAACGTTGCAAATAGAAAAGCGAGTTCTCTTGCTTACCCACTTGAACACTAATAAAACTCCTGCAAAACTGGTATACTAGTATAGTGACTGTGACTCGTGTGTCTTCGGGAAAAATCTCTATGCTATAACATCGTGTTCTTTTTAAAATTGGTATAATAGCTGCCGTGGCCAAACGGGTGTGCATTATAACAACTACATTTAGCAGTAATGTCCTCGTACTGCCATAGCGGTATACGCGTTGGCCGGCTAGCCAGGAAGTGCACTAGGGATTTGTCTATAATATATTATGTCCTTGTAAAATAGTTATTAGTGGGTGCCTTGGTTAAAACTAGTGTGCGATATAACAATTACCTTTAGCAGTGATATCCTCGTACTGCCACAGCGGCATATGCGTTGGGCTACTCGCCAGGAAGTGTACCAGGGATTTGATGGCGTCTGCCACGGGCATTTCCGTCGGTGTCGTTTCCGGCTCCGCCTGTTCTTCACCCTCCGGTTCGTTGGTCACGATGACCGGTAGAGATGGGTAGTTCTCGGTTTCCGCTGCGAAAATTATGACAATGAAAGCATGGAAATTTTTAGAAGCTTAGACACGTATAATTAATCAGGGTAAGTTTGGATACAGGGTAAGTTCGGATAATTCAAGTTAACGCTAAATTTAAATACCTGGTACTACAAAGGGGTGACCCGTGACACACGTACGAACTTAAAGTACGCAGGTTTTAAGTTCGCGAACTTACTCGGCTCGCGTCGATGACACATGAGAATCGCTCACACGCGCCGCGAGCCTGGGGCATGGTAACCCCCAGGCTCGCGGCTCTTTGCTGACACACAGGCGATTAAGATCGTCGAGCCATAAGTACGCGTACTTACTCGCGTGTCTGTCACCCCCTTTAGTTTACGGTTGCAGTGCAGTATGGCGTATATGCACCAAAGCGCCAAGAAAAAAACACTGACTAATTTAGTGATAAGTTGAATTATCCGGATTTATCCTGTATCAGAACTTACCCTGATTAACTATATATTATAAGTTGAATTATGCGGATTTATCCTGTATCAGAACTTACCCTGATTAACTATATATTATGGCTATATCTAGCTAACCTGCAGACTGCAGTGTCTATCACGTTGGGGGTTAAAACTAAAAAACATTTTCATTTATGATGATATACTATGTGATGCAAAAAATTTAGCTTTCTAATGTTGAAAACATAGACATGTAGTTTTACAGTTTAAAACAAACACAATAATACAAACTTTTTTTCTTTGTAATATTAGTCAACAGTTTTAGAATTACTAGCCAATGAATTTCAATAAAACTTTACATAAATGAAACTCATACTAACAAATGACACATATAGCCTTTATTTAGTTAGGTTCCTAGCATCCTTAATATAGTTTGAAGCCTATAGTACATTGACTACCTTTTATTCTCCCAAAACGTACGGTTCCGGTGGTAAATATATACTTTCGTTCTATGCGAACAAAGGTGCGGGCTAAAGCTAGTAAAAATAATAATAAAATAAATATTTGAACTTGATACATCAACAAAATGGAAAACCTTTGAAATTTGTTAGGGTTTGGACTCTAATATCTAGAAAGCCTGGGGAAATTTACAGAATAAAGACAACAGAGCTTTTTGTACAGAGTTTTTCCTTCCAGCTTCACATCAGTTACATTTTATTTTTATTTTATGAAATTAATTTACCAAATCAATAAATTACCTTCAGGTGTAGTTTGAGTATTATCAGAGAAGAGGGACCGGACATGACTCCTGTTGTTGTTATTGTGTGGACAAGGCGGCGCAGGCTCCGCGGGTACATCTGGTTCTGTCAATCAATTAATCAAACAATTAATCGTATGACTCTGTGCCTGTACCTACCCTGTGTCCGAACTTACCCTGATTAACCTTATATTATGTAAACAGAAAATAATATAGAATTAAAAACTCCTTCTATAATATAATCTGAAGTAACGCGCAAAATTCTGCCGCGCACTGTAAAACGATGGGATTAATTACTGTCACCAGCAGTATTTCCGGACCAATATGACTTGCAAAGCTTCAAGAAGAGAGCGTATTACCTCATAAAAGGCCGGCATCGCACTTGCAGTTCTTCTAATGTTGCGTGTGCCCATGGGCGACGGTAGTTGCTTTCCATCAGGTGACCCGTTTGCTCGTTTGCCCCTTTACTTTATAAAAAAAGCGCGATGGCAGACCTAAGTTTTTAAATATTCTGACTACGCGACGTAGCAATATGGCTACTCTTCATCATGATAATATAACGTCAAAACAAACCCCAGGTGTGTTAGTTGACACTGGGATTATCAATCACCTGCACAACAAAATATAGGTTTGCAGGTTATCTAGACCATACATCGAGGTCGATCAAATGCAAACTTATATGTCAAGGAGTGCATTACTTATATTAGTTTCCGCAAAGCATAAATATTTACATCATTATAAATATGATAAATTCAAACAACATCACTTTTCAAATTGCATAGATACTGTAACATTAGCTTGTTACGACAAAATGAAATGATATCATCTGCGGTGCTAGTATAAATTATTATACAGGACATTTGCTTAAAAGTATGTAGTTTTGTTATTTTTTCGGTATCTATTTTGAGTTTGGAAGTAATGTTCGCTTGTATGTTAAGTTTGCAACCTAAAATTTGCTAAAGCTCGGCTAACAGATCGGTTTTCTCATACGTCAAACAACAATGCGTTGTCTTGCATCTCACTCTATAGCTTGTGCACTGATATCTGCAGCTTGCACTGTCATTGTGTCATGTGGTTTATGTCTCTTTCTCACACATACACCTGTCTGTCTCACCTTTGAAATTATGCGGTACTAGCGGTAGCGGCGGCCACTGTAACGCCAGGCCGAGTTTGGCGGATCTTGCAGCGAGTAACACTCGCGCTACTGTCAGATGGTAGTCTCACACGTATATATCTCTCTCTGTCTCACCTATATCTTACACTTAAACCTGTCTCTGTCTCCACTGTGAAGTTATGCGGTACTAGCGGCAGCGGCGGCGACTGTAACGCCAGGCCGAGTTTGGCGTATCTTGCAGTGAGTAACACCCGCGCTACTGTCAGATGGTAGTCTCATACGTATATATCTCTCTCTGTCTCACCTATATCTCACACATAAACCTGTCTCTGTCTCACCTATATCCGACACATAAACCTGTATCTGTCTCACCTGTGAAGTTGTGCGGTACTAGCGGAAGCGGCGGCGACTGTAACGCCAGGTCGAGTTTGGCGGATCTTGCAGCGAGTTACACCCGCGCTACTGTCAGATGGTAGTCTCACGCGTGTATATCTCTCTCTGTCTCACCTATATCTCACACATACACCTGTCTGTCTCACCTGTGAAGTTATGCGGTACTAGCGGTAGCGGCGGCGACTGTAACGCCAGGCCGAGTTTGGCGGATCTTGCAGCGAGTAGCACTCTCGCTACTGTTAAATGGTCGTGGTGAGCTGCCACCGCAACTAGCAGGTTCAGGAGTAACTGCCGACAGTGCTGGTGGACTATCCATCTGAAATAGTGGTGTTATATAGTCCGATTGAGTTTTATATAATATATAGATTGCCGAGTGGGTGGAAATTCGCATTTGTATTTATTATATTTTTTTACGGAAATACTGTTATAGCAAAAATTCAGACGCAATGGATTATGCACAGGCACTCTATTATATAAACTTTAGAGCGCAACTTTTCTTGCGATATCAAAAAACATCCATACTAATATTATAAATGCGAAAGTGTGTATGTCTGTCTGTTTGTTACCTCTTCACGTTTGAACCGCTGAACCAATTATGCTGAAATTTGGCACGGGGATACTTTAAGTCCCGAGAAAGGATATAGGATAGTTTTTATCCCGGAAAAATGTACGATTCCCGCGCGATAAACGAATTTTGGCACAACGGAGTTGCGGGCGTCATCTAGTTCTTTGTATATATACATCTTTATTGTCACGTGTAAAACACTGTGTAGTTTTAAATAAAAACACATTTCCTTGGACTGACTTCCTTTCTGACTGCCGACTAAAGTCTTCTGCTCAAGCTACCAATTTACCTGGTATGATCCATCCCCAGGAAGACGATGTGCAGCATCAGCGGCACATGGATGGACCAGTCCAGTTCCACTCCATCCAAAACCACATCACACAACAACATCACAGCCACGTTGCATCTGTGACAAACACACGAATATGAAAATATCGTAACAATTTTGAGAATCAGAGTAATTCTACAGCCTAAGAGTAATAATATCTTTCAAACTTAAATTCAAGAACCCACTTAGGTCCTAGAGAGTGCCAAATATACTGGCATACATTTAGGGAGATCGCAGATGGCAGACTTTTTGTGTAATGGAGTCTGCGATCTCCCTTAAGGGGCCGGGTTTTTAGTGTTTAAATATTTTGAAGTTAATTTTTGTACAGGAACCTAGGTAATTACTATTTTAAGCTGAAAAATAACTCAAACATGTTAAATATTTTCGTATGAGAAAATGATTTTGGTATAACGTATGTATGAGAATTTCGAGGGTAGCTCGGGCTCAACGAGGTCACCAAGGAATGACACTACGTACTTACAAGGCTTGCACGGTTTTAAATAATGTAAGTTGCTATGGGAATTTATAACAGACGGACCGCATTTCAACTGCAATCCAACCGCAAATTGCAGTTCAAGTGCAGTTTGAATGCAGTTGACACAACTGCAATAGAACTGCAAACCAAACAGTTCACACGACTACACGCCGACTGGAACTGAACTGCAATCCGACTGCGCGTTTGGTTTGCAGTTCTATTGCAGTCGTATTGCAGTTGTGTCAACTGCATTCAAACTGCACTTGAACTGCAATTTTCAGTTGGATTGCAGTTGAAATGCGGTCCGTCTGTGTAGACCCTTACTGCCGCACTCAGAGTAGAACACTAATTACTTAAATGTAATTAATTTAAAATTTTGACATGAGCCTCAAGTTAGAAACAAATTATCGGACGCATCCATAAGTCGCGGCTGACGGATGCGGCTTAACAATGTGCACGGTTCATCTGCGGACGTCAAAGACCTAACCTATATGTCAATGGCAGACGTCCGCGGATGCAAAAACATCCGGCCAGCCAGATTCTATTCGGACGTCCGAACGCTCAAGGTCGCATCCGCAACTTATGTCAGATAATATGCACAGTTTAGGGTTGTACCTCATCTGGCAGCACGGAATCGCCTTTTTCCGTCGCCCTTTCTCTTTCTGTCGCTTAGAACTGTCATTTACTAGACCGAGACAGAAAGCATAATGCGATAGCCTCGAGGATTCCGCCGCGCGGTGGAAAAAGGCGATTCCGTGATGCCAGATGAGGTCGAACCCTTAGTGTATTTTGTATTGACCAGATATAAACAAGCCGCATCTGATGAAAACGCCCGCGGACGTTCATCCGAAAATTTGTTCCCAGCTTCATAGATTATATATCTGTCAAACTCTTCATTAAATTGAAGGTTAATAATAATTAAATGTCTCTGAGTACGGCGGTCAGGGCCCGTTTCACCACTTCCTGATAAAGTGCCGGATAGGTTATCCACAACTTATTTGACAGATTCTCCATACTCTAACAGGAGTATTGAGATCGTTGCTAACAGGTACTTATAAGCTTTGCCGTGTGTTTTTAGTTTGATACCCAAATCTAGTATCTCCTCACATTTTCGCCAACTGACTTACTACAGGTTTCACTCACCTATGGAACCCAGACACCGGTTGATTGCTGTCCGGTAGGTACTCAGTAAGGAGGGCGAAGAAACCGCCATACTCGGGCATCGGCAGCGGTCTCGGTTGAGGCAAGTCCACTCTCGTCTCCAAAGGCGTCGAAGGTAGACTACTGCTTGGGCCGATTTCTGGGCACATTCCCGTCTATGAACAATATCCATCGATCAATCAATTAATATTATAAATGTGAAAGTATGTCTATCTGTTACCTTTTCACGCTTAAACCACTGAACCGATTTCGATGAAATTTGGTATGGAGATACTTTGAGTCTTGCGAAAGGACATAAGATACTTTATATCCCGGAGAAATGTACGGTTCATTCGCGATTAACGAATTATGGCGCAACGGAGTTACGGGCGTCATCTGACGTATAGATTTATATACTCACTCAGACTTACTTCCTACTTCTATTTTTTAACCGACTTAAAAAAAAGTAAGTAATCATCTGATTATTTTGTTGTGGGTCTCAAGACAGTTTAGACTTTAGAATGTCCCTCGGGCACCCTTAAATCATATCAAAGAGTTTTTCGTGGTTGTTTACCGGTGGACATGGGCCATTAAAAAAAAAATATCTATTATAAGACGTAATAATAATAATAATATCTATGGACGCTTCACACCACGTCAGTCTGGCCCCGTGGTAAGTACCTGAAGGACTTGTGTTACAGGTACCAGACAACTGAAATATATTTAGTGTCAATCAGCTTTTAATTGTCCTGTAAGCACTATGTTTTGTCCCAGGCCAATAATCGCAATTATAGAGAAAATTATGTGGTTTGTTGGCATATGTCGCATTTATCTTTTATTAAGCAAACATACGACTAAATTATTTTAAATAAATCACTATTATACTAGAATTTTAATGGTTGTCCGGATGACAAAAACTCTGATGAAGCATTGAATTTCTTGTCCCCTAGTACCTATGGTTAGTACAAGAAAACATTTATTTATTTATTTATTTATATATTATCACCTTTACAATAATTTAACTTCAATTTAGCATGTTACATAAAACAAAATATTTCATTAGGTACACTTTATAAGAACATTGGCAGCCGTACTAGTAATAACTGTGTCACAGCTGCCATGTACTAGCAATGGGTTGTTACAACAATAAGTTAATATAAAAAATAAGTACAATGTGATTAATTGATATTACAATATTGAAACAGTATGAAAAGTGATAAATAAAAATAAAATTGAATTAAATATTAAAAACGAAATCAAATTAGATTAAAATAAATTAGTTTACATTAAATCAATTTAAATAAAATAAAATAAAATTACATTACATTAAATCAAAATAAATATCAGTAAATTAAATTAAAATAAATTAGATTAAGTTAAATTAAATTAAGTTAAATTAAATTAAATCAAATCAAATTAAATTAAATCAAATTAAATTAAATCAAATCAAATTAAATAACATTCAATTAAATTAGAAATTAAATAATAACCATTCCATGCTATTGAAAACATTATGTATGTATATAATATGTGTGTATGTGCAGTGATAGAGTTTGTGGATGTGTGTTTATGTGTATGGATTTTGCATGTATTTCTCTGAACTATTGTAGTCTAATGTAATTAACCATTTTTTAAAACATTGCTTTTCGGGAAGTAAGTGGGAATATGTTGTTTTGTTTATTTGCCGTATTATACAGGTATGCTGAAATAACGTAAAATTGGCGTCTACCAAGTGAGGTTCGGTAGCGGGGCGTGGAGCAGATTTTCCAGGCTGTTCGTTTGTTACTCTGAACATAATATGGTATTTCTCTATGCTTACGTAGCATTGCATTCATTATGAATAATTGCCTTACAGTGAGCACGGAGGACTCGCGATAGAGTTGGTGGGTGTTATACCGCCGGGGATGTCCATAAATGACTTTAAGGATGGCGCGCTGGGCTCGTTCCAGTGGCAGCAAAGTATTAGCCGTGCATCCTCCCCACGTGACAATGCAGTATTGAATGAGGGATTGAGCTAGAGCGAAATACACACACCGCATTGTATTAACATCCGCGGAGCTCCTGAGTTTGCGAAAAACGGGAATCAGCTTTCTTAAGCGTGCTGTTAGAGTTATTATGTAAGGCAACCAAGAGAGATTATTGTCTAAGATAAGTCCCAAATACTTGATGGTAGTTGTTGGCGCTATCTTCGAACATTGACATAAGCTTCCGGAGCATGTATGAGCTATGATACAAAAATTTTTTGGTGGCTGAGAGTTGGAGCGCGGTGAGAACGGTATGTATTTAGATTTTTCTAAGTTAAGCGTCAAAAGATTAGCATCCAGCCACTGCATAATCTCTCTTATAGCTGCCTCTGTGTGCTATTTAACTTTGTCCCAGGTGCCCCCATGAACAATCACTGCTGTGTCGTCAGCGTAACTTAACAGTTTGCAATCCTTCAGGGCAAGTGTACACAATGAATTTACATATAGCAGAAATAGGGTGGGGCCCAAGACGCTGCCTTGCGGAACTCCATAAGTGAGCTGAGTTGTGTTGCTCAAATATTCTCCTATCTTTACACGCTGAGAGCGATTGGAAAGGTAACTCCGGAAAATATCAAGAGCAACACCGCGAACTCCGATAAACTCTAATTTACTTAGTAAAAGTGGCACAGATACTGTATCGAAGGCCTTAGATAGATCCAAAGACACTCCTAACACTTTGTCTCCATTATCTAAGTGTTTAAGTTTAAGTTGGCTGTCCAGTAGTAAGCACATGCGTGCTTCATGCTAAATTCTATTGCTAGGTAGTATAATCTCTTGGTATTTTGGGTCAGACATTCTGTCACAAAAATTGGTTTCAACTCTCCTTCAATTTTTAAGTGTGTTGTGCATAATTTATTGGCTCTATTTACTTTGTTATAATATTTGAATGGTAATAAAATTTTGTCTTTCTGGATAACGGTCGTAAAATCAACAATAATAGGGCTATTTTGTTCTTTTTTAGTTTTTAGACGGAAAACATCACGGATTTGTTGATCATCTATGCATACATTAATTTCATTACCTTCTTTTTTCTTCTTCTTTACATAGCTAAGCAGGTCCTGTTGAGTTTCCTTTTTTTGTATGGGAACATTTCTAACTTCTATAGAACTCTTCCTCTGACTTTTTTCCGTGTTTTCCTTATACAGTTGCACCTGCTGTTCAAGGCTCTTGATATATTTCATGTTGTTGATTCTCTCTGTCTCCGTTTTAGATAGTCTGTCCTTCATGTCCTCATATTGTTTTGAAATAAAATCCATAGATTGAATAATGTCAGAATTTTGTTTTTGGATGCCATTTACAGTTTCTTGATTTTCTCTCTGCTGTTTAGCCATTAAATCGATTGATTTCTTAATGTCTGACATGAAGACTGAGAATTCATCATCATGCCGGCGTTTTCTTCCGCGCAGCCTCATCTCATTAGTTACACTTTCTTTTTCAGAATTCATTGGCGATGCGTAATTGCTGCACGGGTCAGATTCCGTAACAGAGAATCCAGTAGATGATGGGGATCTGCTAAGCGGCATATTAATTATTATTGTAGAAAGAGTATGTGCGCGGATGGTATTCGAGCTCGTTAAAGATCCTTAGGTGGTCGATTTGGTACTGGGGGCGCCCTCTCTTGGATATAGAAGGCGTTCGCTGCACTTGGTATTTGTTATAAGATCGATCGATGGCCCACTACTCGTTGTTTTAGTTCTTACAGATTTACATATATGTCGCTAGGATCGCCATAAATTTTGCTTATTCATCGTATTTTTGTGATGATTTTATTGAAATAGTCACTAATAATGAGCACTTTGTCACTAAAACACTTCTTGTATTATGTTAGCACTGCCGCAGAAGGGTTTTCCCGTTGCCAGTCACAAATAATTTGAATTTAACTGATTTTTAGTTCACTATTTTAACACTTGTTTTTAGAGTAAATCCATTGGTTTGAGCTTAGTCCACAATTTCTGTTGTAGTAAACACTTAGTCCGTCACACTGCACTTACTTTTTATAATTAAAGCCACTATTTACTATTTTTACTTGTAAAATTTTCACTAGACTGTTTGCCGTGGCTCGGTGACGCCCTCACATTACTTTAAACAAAAAATAGTATAAGACAATTAATTACGCTTCTAAATAATTATTTATTACAATGTCTATAATTATGCTTACATATAGATTTATGTCAACTTTATAATTGTAACGAGTTTTTTGCATGTTAATTTTGGTCCCTATTATATTTTATTATACTGACGTCCACCGGACAACTAGCACAAACGTAAGTATTTTATTTAATCTTTGTTTTTCACTGCGCGTAAGACCTAATTCAAAATATAATTATTTATTACCAGCAAGCGCAAAAACTGATAAATGTCGCTCGGACAACCAGTCACTTGGACAACCAAAACCGTTGATATTTTGACCAACTTCATCTTTTTACTTACTTGTGTATTACCTTACTGAACATATTTTTATAGTCTAATAGTTCTCTATTCTAAATTATATTTGTTATTATTTTTACACTAGCTGTCCCGGCAAACATTGTTTCGCCATATAAAGTATTTCGCCCATATTATTTTATTGAAGTAACTAAATAAGTATGTCACTATGGCAACGTCCATATCCCGTCGCACAAACAATGGTCGCCGTCAGTCTCGAGTTGTAATAATTTACTATTATTTATTCAACAAATGCACTTATCAATATAAAAAGTAGATGTTGTCCGATTCTCAACCCTAGCCGTCGGTCGAGCCGTTTCAGAGGAGTTCAATTACGCACACCGTGACACGAGAATTTCATATATTAGATAACGGGTTTGACAGAAAAATGAAAATCAAGACGCTATAGACAAAAACTTAAAGGAGACCAGAAAAATTTTGCTGGGCGAAAGAGGAAATAATCGGCCAAGTGCGAGTTGGACTCGCGCACGAAGGGTTCCGTACGGTATAGAGCGAAAGTTGGAAAAAATGTGTATTTTTGTAAATTGTGTATTTTATTTAAATAAACATTCTGGTCTATGTGAATTCTTAAAATATATTTAATTATCTATAGAAAATATGTTAAATTATAAAAAAATGAGATAAAATTTATATAATAAAATTTGTCATTGATGTACACTTAAAAGTTGATCGACCCGATACTTTTATACTATACATATATTTAAGATTTTTATTATATGATACACATATTTAATACACATCCATGACCCAGGAACTTTATAAAGTTTTTGTTCCGTCGGCAAGACTCGAACCCGCGACCTCCGGCTTGAGCTACCAACGCGCTCACCACTGCGCCCGCGCCACGGAGGTCGTCAAATAATAATACGAAGTAATAGAAATATTGATTTTATAAAGCATATTAAAATGTACTACAATATGCCCGGTTAAGTGTGGCGTGGGTAGGACGTAATAATGGCTATTGATATTGCCCGGGATGTTACAGGTCAAGTGGAAAAGATTTATAAGGTGAGACATGCCATAATATTAGCTTGTTTGCTAATTGCTGGCTACTGCTAATAGAAAGTCACTTGCTATTTAGTTACAAACCAAAAAAAACTGTACCTACTTTAGAATGAATCTGCATACAATAGCGTTTTAAGCATCATGAAGATTTGCTCGCATACCTACGTATATTGCCATTATTTAATTGCCATTATTTATTGATAATGGATTTTATATGTTACTAGCAACCCGCCCCGGCGTCGCACGGGTATAAAATATATTATAGCCACTGAAAAAATGATTAAAATCGATAGCCTATGAATTATGATCCTTCACGTGGTCTACTTCGTATCTGTGCCAAATAACAGAGATTAGCGGGTTCAAGTTAGCCCTTTCAAATAATTTTCCCGTTTTTTTCCATATTTTCCTCTATTTCTTCGCTCCTATTAGTCTTAGCGTGATAAAATATAGCCTATAACCTTCCTCGATAAATGGGCTATCTAACATTGAAAGAATCACCAAAATCCGTTGCGTAGTTTTAAAGATTAAAGGGAACAAAGGGACATGAGGGAAAAAAAGCGACTTTGTTTTATAATATGTACTAGCGACCCGCCCCGGCGTCGCGCGGGTATAAAATATATAGCCACTGAAAAAATTATGCCTATAGCCTTCCTCAATAAATGGGCTATCTAACACTGAAAGAATTTTTCAAATCGGACCAGTAGTTCCTGAGATTAGCGCATTCAAGTTAGCCCTTTCAAATAATTTTCCCCGTTTTTTCCACATTTTCCTCTATTTCTTCGTTCCTATTAGTCTTAGCGTGATAAAATATAGCCTATATCCTTCCTGGATAAATGGGCTATCTAATACTGAAAAAATCATCAAAATCCGTTGCGTAGTTTTAAAGATTAAAGGGAACAAAGGGACATGAGGGAAAAAAAGCGACTTTGTTTTATAATAAGTATAGAGATAGATATAGATGGTTATTGGCTGGCAAACATTATTGTTAAAATTTCCCATATTTTCCTCTATTTCTTCGCTCCTATTAGTCTTAGCGTGATAAAATATAGCCTATAACCTTCCTCGATAAATGGGCTATCTAACATTGAAAGAATCACCAAAATCCGTTGCGTAGTTTTAAAGATTAAAGGGAACAAAGGGACATGAGGGAAAAAAAGCGACTTTGTTTTATAATATGTACTAGCGACCCGCCCCGGCGTCGCGCGGGTATAAAATATATAGCCACTGAAAAAATTATGCCTATAGCCTTCCTCAATAAATGGGCTATCTAACACTGAAAGAATTTTTCAAATCGGACCAGTAGTTCCTGAGATTAGCGCATTCAAGTTAGCCCTTTCAAATAATTTTCCCCGTTTTTTCCACATTTTCCTCTATTTCTTCGTTCCTATTAGTCTTAGCGTGATAAAATATAGCCTATATCCTTCCTGGATAAATGGGCTATCTAATACTGAAAAAATCATCAAAATCCGTTGCGTAGTTTTAAAGATTAAAGGGAACAAAGGGACATGAGGGAAAAAAAGCGACTTTGTTTTATAATAAGTATAGAGATAGATATAGATGGTTATTGGCTGGCAAACATTATTGTTAAAATTTCCCCACTACTAGCAGGATGTTTATACTGTAAAAACAACTATTATGCTCACAAACAAAATCTACAGTCAAAAGCATGGTACGGGTCACGGAACTTTAAATTTCTATTTGTAATATCAGAGAAGTTGATTCCTAGGCAGATGGCGGACCTAAGTAATTTGGTTACGTTAAGTCAAACCCATCTGACCGATCACAGCTAACATTGAGTTGACATAAACCGACCACATGACGTAGGTCCGTCAACTGCCTAGGAATCTATTTCCTCGATGGTACTTTAGTGGCCCGTTTCATGTTAACAGTAAACGTACCGGTGTGGCGTCACCATCAGATGGCGGAGTGGGGTCGTCTTCCACTGGGGGTGTTGTACAGGGCGGCGCTGAAGCACGCTTGTCCGACCGAGCTGGCGTTTCCGCTTTCGCCCCACTGTGAAAAAGCGATAGAATAATTTAATGTTCGTTGGTACAACCCATAACTTACATAAATTATACGTGGGAGAGCCATGCTTCGGCACGAATGGACCGGCTCGACTGGAGAAATACCACGTTGTCACAGAAAGCCGGCGTGAAACAGCGCTTGCGCTGTGTTTCGCCGAGTGAGTGAGTTTACCGGAGGCCCAATCCCCTACTCTATTCCCTTCCCTTCCCATTCCTACCCTACCCTATACCTATACCCTATTCCCTCTTAAAAGGCCGGCAACGAACCTGCAGGCTCTTCTGATGCTGTGAGTATCCATGGGCGACGGAAGTTGCTTTCCATCAGGTGACCCGTAGGCTAAATAGTTAGTAAATAGTCAGTACTCAAGATGCATCTCGGTCTCAAGACACGGTTCAGGCTCTGTGATTGGTTAGCTGTCAAAATTTGGACCAATCACAGAGCCGAATCGCGTCTTGAGACCGGGTCGCATCTTAAGTACTGACTATTTATACCGGCCTAAGAGAGGGTTAGGAATGAATAAGACCTCTAGTGTTGCGTGTGTCCTTAACTGCGGTTGTAATTTACCATCAGTTGATCTGACTGCTATTTAATTTATACAGAAAAACAAACGTTCAAGTTGTCTACGGATGTAGGCGTCTACTTAGCAAGGCTTACACTCGTCCGTACATCGCTCCTCCAACCTTGGCGTAGCAGGTACGAAGGGCTTACCATAGGCTACCCTTTCGCCCTCTATCTACGCAGATTATGCGAGCAAACATTTGTCAATTGCGTCAAAGGGATAGTCCTCGGAACAATTTTCGTGTTGAATCTGCGAGTACAAGGGCAATCACTTAGGACACGCCTTTGAATGATCAATCATAAGCCTTGTTTGATAACGCTTATACATGGTGTCGCTAAATACGCCTAAATTGATTAAGGTGCGTATGGTGGAATACTTTTTTAGGGTTCCGTAGTCAACAAGGAACCCTTATAGTTTCGGTCTGTCCGTCCGTCTGTCTGTCCGTCTGTCTGTCTGTCTGTCCGCGGTTTTACTCAGAGACTATAGGACCTATAAAGCTGTAATTTGGCATGAATACGCATATTAATTATGACGACAAAATGGTACATGCAATTTAAAAAAAAAAATTTTTTATGGTACCTTCCCTACACATCAAGCGGGGATGAATTATTTTTTTCGCGTTCACCACATCGTGTGGGGTGTCGTTGGATAGGTTTTTTAAAAATATTATGAGTATTCATAGATCATTTTCCTATATAGGCATCCGTTTGTGAAATATTAAGTTTTAAAGTGGAAAAAATCGTTAGAGTCCAGTGTCCCCACCCCCCTTCTACCAGCTAAACGGTTGCTTCTGGAAATGTGAAAAAATTAATGGGAGTAAGAAATATGCTGAATTTAAAAGTTATTGACTAATAGTCGATCAACTTAAAAAAATGTATTTGGCGAAGTATAAAGGAACTTTTCGTTCAAATTCGTTTGAAAGTAACTAAGATGATGTTGTTAGTAGTATAAAACACGTTATAAATGTACATTCATTGACCATACAAAAATATAAAAAAAAAACTAGCGGTACTACGGAACCCAATATTGCGCGTGACCCGACACGCACTTGGCCAGTTTATGTTTAAGCGTCCATCTTCTTATATATAAAATTCTCGTGTCACAATGTTAGTCCACGAACTCTTCCGAAACGGCTTTACTGATTTTTACCAAATTTTATATGCATATATAGTAGGTCCGAGAATCGGCTACTCGGTACTTTATATATTGATAAGTACATTTGTTGAATAAATAATAGTAAATTATTACAACCTGAGACTAACGGTGACCATTGTTTGTGCAACGGGATAGCGATCGATGTTGCCATGGCGACATACTTATTTAGTCACTTCAATAAAATAATATGGCAAATATATTATGACAAAGCAACTGTGTGTTTATATATATTTGAATATTAATAGCGTCTTAAAGCTGTCTCATACAGGAATATAGGTCTTAATTTGTCGAAACTAGGGAAAGCAATAAATACTACAAAAGCTTAGTTACCCTGCTCGAACACTGTATGAGAGAACATATTTTTCGAGATAACACGCGTTGAAAATTGTTCTAAGGGTAAAACAATACGTCCTTCTAATCAGGTTAATATGTCGAACAATTGGATATTCACACCGAAATCCTAGTAATTATAGATAATGAGATATCAGCGTTTAAAGTAACGTTTCGACCGCGCGGCCATGTATTTTTTTGTTTCGGACAGATTTGTCTGTTTAACTAAGCTTTTGTAGTATTTATTGCTTTCCCTAGTTTGGACAAATTAAGACCTATATTCCTGTAACAGGTTTTTGTACTAAGTCTTAAGTTATAAAGAAATAATCAACATTAAAAAATTACAAGTGAAGGATTGCGCGGCCATAACTTCTAAGGTAAATATTTCTTAAAATATTGAATTACAGTTCATCATAAGTTTTTCGACAAATTTGACAAATTCAGTCTTCATAAGACAAAAGGAATTAGATCTCTGACCCACGTAATTCCTGAGACCTTAATGGCCGCGCAATCCTCGCCCACGTAACGTTCGCGCGGCCAACTTAAAACCCTTGTAACTTTTTTGTTTATACCTTGACAAATTTTTGGTTTGTTCCCTTCGATTTTGACAAATTTCGACAAATTTTTTGGCGAAGTTTTTTCTGTTTAGATAACTCGGCGGAGCAATCGTAACGCACACCTTAATGTTAGACATTTAAATATTTGGAGAACGCAACTGTTTTTTCGCTTTTCAGTTGAAATTTGTCAAAAATCCCGTGTATGCCCCGCACAATCTGATGTTCGAATTCGTTTAGAGTTAACAAAGTCATTCAGTCTAAAGGTTCTTTTAATATTACAATATTTGAGAAGAGGTCTAACTAATGACAATAGAATCTTATTTAATCTCGTATTAGAAATTCTATGAATGTTATAAGAATATTGATATACGCTCTAATGCAGATTCAATTAATAAAGCTTTACCAAGAACGCAAAAGTTTTCTACTTTCAGTGTAGTCACGACTCACGACTCACAATTCATATAGGTCTAATATAATATAGCGCTTCAGTAAATTATTTATAACTTGGATATGTTAGGTAAAATGTACCTAAGTATATATTAGTTATATTTTTTATCTTTCTTATACAAATATATTCCTTATAGAAAATTAATTAGAATCCGATTTAAGCAATCTAAGAAAACATAAGAAAAGTTGCTAGCCTAGTATTAAAATTATGATTACTCGAAACCATAGTTATTAAAAAACTCAATTTAAACACTAGAAATTTTATATGAGTCAAACCAAAGTTGCCAAATTGAATGTAAGTCTGAATACCTCGCAGAATGAAAACATTTCACAAATAAACTTTCCAGGAAGCGACCAAGGAGCCAAATTGAGTTGCATTTAAAATCCTCTATCACATTTTCATAGCGGAGGTATTGCCTAACTGTATTCTTATATAAAATAAAATTGTCAAATAAGACAATTCAATTTATGGTAAGTGATTACGCCTTTAGTACACCGACGCGTTCGCCGGTGGCGGCGAATCGCCAACGATTTCTGTCAGCAGTATGGCAGAATTTCGCATACTCTTTTTCTCGCTCTAACATTAGCTTAAATGAATTAGTTGCGTCCTTGTCGGTATTGGTTCGCAAGGAACTGCGAATCGTCGTTTACACCGCAGGTATTCGCCGAGCGAGATGCAATATACGCACTGTCGTGTGGCAGATGAGACGGTAAATCGTTTGATTCGTTTGCGATCCGCTGCCGCCGGCGGACTGCCGGCGAACGCGTCGGTGTACTAGAGGCGTTAGTGATTACCAACGCTTAGTTGCCTCTTCTTTTGTCCGTCGAAGATAGAAGGGTGTTATGAGTGTGATGTGTCTATCTGTCTGTGAGTGTCTATCCATAGCTATAGTTTGTGCGTTATAAGATGATATGGGTGACAGTTCTCATATTCCTTGTTACGGATTTTTTTACAAGAAAACAAAAAAATCAAAAATATGTAATAAATTATATTCCATGTACAAAAACAAATGTTTCTTAGAACTGTAAATGAATAAAAATGAAAAGTTGCTAAATGCTAACTTATTAATATAAAATTATAAATATTAGCAGTGAAATAGGAGTATGCAATTATTGATACGAAAATATTTGAAAAAATGTCAGATGCATGAAACGGAACTTATGCCAATAGATATTGACACTGTTGAATCGAAATCAAATCGATAAAAAGGGCGGCCATCTTAAATCGCTAGCGCCACTCTGAAACGTCAGTACGAAATCGATAATTTCGATTGCAATTCCTTCACGAAGTGATTCGATATTTTTAAATTATCGATTAAAATTTTTAGGTAACTTCCCTACTGTTGTCAATTTTAATGTGTCACCCATATCATCTTAAAACGCACAAACTATAGCATCCTATTAAAAACTGACATGATCAAGATTTTTCATTGTCATAATTCATCGTCATCAGCTCGTTCACTGCTGAAAAATTGTGGAGGCTCATCAAGCCCCGTACGAGCACCGGTGATCGCGACAACAATAGAATACAATGGCATTTTCGAGAATTTCCGATCGAAGGATTAGTATAATGAGCATATCTCAATCCCGAATAAATAGACTTTTCGACTTGTCCAAGCGCAGGGCTCACGTTATTTGACAATTGACATCTATTTTGTGTAAGACTTCTAAGCTGGCCGATGTGCCGAGAACAACTTTCCATAAGTAAAGGATAAAGAAAGAAAACGTTTTACAAATAAATACAGACAACGCAAATAAAAACAGTCAAAGAAGCTAAAAAAAAAAACATCGCTCGATAGACTCAGCAGAGCATCGATAACTCCATTTATGAAAAACCGAACAGTCGAATAAAAGTAATAACATTGCAACGTTTGAAAGCATAAAAACGGTTGAACTTGTAGTATTTCAGTAAAATTTAAATTTCAATTCTGGTAAAATGTTGTTTGGAAATAATAGAAATTGTCTTGTATTGTGTTTATATCATATATGTTTTATAATATCTATGAGAGTGCAAAGACTTAAATGTGTATGTAAAATGCTTCAAACATCAGAATACATTTGTAACAAAGACAGCGAAATAATACAATAATTACATTAAACCTGCCGTTTGGGTCGGATTCGCGCATGAAAGGTTCCTTACAAAACGGCTAAAAACTTAAAAAGTATGTCGTATGAGAGCCACATAAAATGTTATTTTACTCTGTATTTAGTATTCGCCGCTACAGCTTTCATTCAATGTATAGGAAAATTAAGACTGCCTTGCTATTGTTAATAACAAGAACAAGGAAGTGTCGAGTCAAGTCAAGCAACGTGTCAAGTCGTTTACTTAGAGTTTTGTATTTCTTTGATCGTATCGCAAGAAAGGATGGCTATAACCTCGAACAGCTTGTGGTTACAGGCAAAGTCGCCGCCCAAGAGACCGCAGCCCTATTAGATGGTCTTACCAGGTACGCAATACGCTAAATACCGGCCTTCATGATGCTCACCATTCTGCCAAGGATCGCCACAGATGGCGTAATGTGGTCGCCACTAAACTCCAAAAGGGGAATTGCGACCCTTAGCAATAAGAGATGGGGATACAATGTGTCGATAAAAAATGCCATATTTCACAACATTAAAGGATCGGACACTAGTGTTGGGAGACATTGTAGATCTTATATATAAAATTCTCGTGTCACAATGTTAGTCCACGAACTCCTCCGAACTGGCTTTACTGATTTTTACCAAATTTTATATGCATATTCAGTAGGTCTGAGAATCGGCTACTGGGTACTTTATATATTGATATGTGCATTTGTTCAATAAATAATAGTAAATTATTACAACCTGAGACTGACGGCGACCATTGTTTGTGCGACGGGATAGCGATCGACGTTGCCATGGCGACATACTTATTTAGTCACTCCAATAAAATAATATGGGCGAAATATTTTATATTATGGCAAAGCAACGTTTGCCGGGACAGCTAGTTATATAATAAAAGACAGACATACCTACCGATAGACAATAAGATCTATGCAATACGGTCCCGTTTCACCCTCACTATACGTATAACGTAACTCTAAAAGCATCGAATGGCCCATCTGTTCGGAAACATTTCCGTTACTGTACGCGGGGGTTTGTAGCCAAATTCACGCTGATTGAGGCATTAAGTCCCGGTCGGAACCAGCGTCAACCTCCATCGGATTAAGTCCAGGAGCCCGATCCTCAAAGCTCGAATTTAATTTACTTTTTTTATTCTATCTCACTTTTTCGAACGTTGAGTTTTTTATAACAAGAAACAACCGATTCGAAAATAGACGAGAAGGCCCGACTTAAGAAACTCGTTCGGGCCCATGTTGCACTGTCAAATCTATTCGCACAAAACAAAGACGAACATGTCTCAATATGGCCACACCACAGAAGACTGAAATTGTATTCAATTTTGAACCAAGCTTTTGTCTCCCAAGTACAAATACAATCTGAAAATCTATAAGGGCCACTCGTATAACCCTGGGTTATATCAATCAATCTGGGATCAAATAAGTACTTCAAACATATAGTTTTTGATCGTTGCAAGTGGGTCGCTAAAACAATCAACAAGTGAAATTTCAGTATCACGCTGTACATATTGTGTCCACTGCTCACCTTTATCGAATATTACGACATCGATACATGAATGAACCTTCGGGGGACTTTGTTTGCTCTCGCGACACGCATCATCATCATCATCAACACCAATTGGCATCTGCCATCTGGATTGATTCATCTGATTACCAAGACTGTATTATCTGTGCTATTAAAAATTAAATCCTTGAAATCATATTTATTCCACACAGAGATTCACGAAGTATTTTTTATTAGGGTTCCGTACCCAAAGGGTAAAAACGGGAGCCTTTTACTGAGACTTCGATGTCTGTCCGTCTGTCTGTCTGCTTCCAGGCTGTATCACAAGAACGGCTATAGTTAGATTTCTGAAATTTTCATAGATCATGCGTTTCTGTTGCTGCTATAACGACATATACTAAAAACCAAATAAAATGAATATTTATTCCTAAATAAAAACACATTTTTTGCCTACTTTCGCTTAATAACGATACGGACGAACCCTTCGTGGGCGATTCCGACTCGCACATGGCCGATTTTTTATTTATTCAGCTATAATTCCACTTAGCAGTGCAGTTTAATATTCATGATAATATTTTTCTTGATGTTTTATTAGTTCCGCTGCTACGTGGTCTCATTCTGGGTAAAAACCTCCTCCATATTTTCTTCCCACAGTGTCTAGATATCTTTAGCAGTCTGCATCCAGCTTTTCGCTGCTACTTTTACGATTAAAATTATACGCCACGTATAAATACATATAATTACAGTTTACACGAGCATGTGCGCCGGGTTTGGGTAAATAAAATTAACATTGTGCCAAGACCATAGGTGTATAGTATAGTCTTGGCACATAAATAATTAACAATACTAAAATTAATCTTACCACTGTTTAGCGGGATCTTCGCCGCTGTGCCTCTTGGTGTGGATTGTGCCTTTTTCGACAGGAGCCAATTCGCCTGTTCTGCCAGTCGCATCCTACACAATAAAAAAGTTTAACGACTTTACATTTTTGGCACAAAAGATTTTTGAAAAATTTCCAGTTCTGTCCGTTAATAGTTCGCACAATAACCAGACAAAACTTGTATTATTTTAAATAACAATAGTTATGAGATCAAAACCAAAATCTTATACATAATATTATCAAAATATTACATACCCCTAGTATGTGATATTATAATGTCCATTTAAAGTTAGTTGTGAGTAGTCATCTATCGATGGGACTTGACATAACCCAACCGAATTACAGAGGTTATCATAATGTAGAGGTGATCGCACATTTGTCAGCACCGTACGCGCCGTACGCACTATACGCGCCGCATTTTAGAATTCGTTGTATGAAATGACGTCACGAAATGCGGCGTGTACGGTGCTGGCAAACGTGCGACCAGCGGGGTTAGTGCGAGTTTTATTCGATCATAGGGTCTAAACACACTAGGCTGAATTACGCCGACGTAAATTCTGCCGCGTTTACGCCGCGTTTCAAATCCTTACAAAATATGGCGGAACGCGACAGACACACTACGCCGAAATTTCGTCGTGAGCCGAATTTCCGTCGAGCCGAGTCGAGCGTAAAGTTCGGCAGCGATTCGGCGGAAATGTTTTGTATAGCAACACACTATACGCAACGGAATTATCAAAACCGAACATAGCAAATCCAACCTTATCTCCAAAGCGTTAACGCACACATCTTAGAATTTTTAATACTCACTTACGCGCGCGTTCAGCAACGGAAATTACGCCGCGAAAGTTCGGCTCTTCGCGTAATTTATAGTGTGTCGCATCAGACGTAAGCGGCTGAACGTAATTTCGGCCACGTAAATTACGCCGGCGTCATTCAGCCTAGTGTGCTTAGACCAGTGGTCCCCAACCTTTTTTTCATGGGGGCCACAAACATGTTTTGGTCTTGGTGTCGCGGGCCGCAACAAAAATTTTTTAGGATTAAAAAATAACATTCTTCAAAATTAACGATTTTAAAGTGGAAAGAATTTAACGACTATCACGTAGACTACGTTATTTTGCCGGTGGGCGTGAATTTCAAAATTGTTTAACATCACGCGGGCCACAAATAAAGTTGTGCCGCGGGTTGGGGATAGCGGGCTTAGACACATACGCATCGAGCGCGTAAACGCGAATTTATATGGGATCAAAGCAGTATCCACGTTAGTCAGTAGATGGCGCTGCTTGATCCCATATAAATTCTCGCTTACGCGCTCGATGCGTATGATCGAATAAAACTCGCACTAACCCCTTAAGTTTAATCTCTGTTTACACATTACAGAATATACATACCTGCGACCCAGTCCCTGGTCCATCGCTGTGTCCCGATGTAGCCTTCCTCATGGACGTGAGGCGATAGAAGGGCGGTGTCTCAGTTCTCTCTATGAGGCAGTTCAGTGTCTCCACAGTCTGCAGTTCTGTCATCATCTCGTCTAGAAGACGCTCGGGTCTCGATCGCGCTAGGTAGAGTACTACGCGCTTCGCCTGTATGGATATAGAAGATTAATGATCATGAAGAAGAAACGTTTGTTTGCAACAATAGGTTCCGGAATACTTGGCTGCTCTTGATTAAAATTAAAAAAAGACGATCGAACAAAGCCCTTTTACATATCACACTAGGTTTGTAGAAAATTATTACATTTTACAATTGCCTAATTCAGTCACATTTATCAATTAGACGGGGAAATACATCTTCTAATACAGGATGCAATTAAACCTTCCTGCCAAATTTTTTCCAGGGCTTAGGTATCATTAGGAGAGTTTATTTAACCAATAAAAATTGGGTGTTATTTTTTTTTTCAATGACATATTTTATCCTATTTAAAATCGTTGCAGAGCGGTCACTAGCGGCGCGGGGGAATGAGAGGTGGTGACGCGGGATGAGGCGCGCGGGGGCACATCACGCGTGGGCGACGCGTCGTGTCCATTGTAGTGTCTTTTAACTCCCCAAACTGATATCGATTTCGATTTTCGATTTCAACGGTTTTTGACACTTTAGACATCTAAAATAGCGCACGATCGTGCTGCGGATCGGTTTGAAACTAATTCAACTTCAATGGATTTTGCTATTTCTGACAGCTATGCTAGCGCACGATCGGGCTGCGGCTCAATTTGGAACTAATCAGCATCGAAATATTCGCCACATCGAAATCTTAGTTGCTCGCGACAAACAAAATTGTCTGAGAATCGACTTACAGATCGTTTACAAACGTCAAATTTCACGGTAGCAACAGAGGCATCGACATGGATTGAGATCGATAGTTAGGTATTGTAAACGTTTTTTAGGGTCACTAGGGTATCGATTGGTGTGGTGTCGTTTCATTTTTTGTTGATAATATTTATTAATTCATTATTATTTTAACATAATAATCTAACGTGGGAGAGCCATGGCTCTCCCACGTTAGATTATTATTCCGGCCCATTCGTGCCGAAGCATGCTTCGGCACGAATGGGCCGGCTCGACCGGAGAAATACCACGTTCTCACAGAAAACTGCCGTGAAACAGCGCTTGCGCTGTGTTTCGCCGAGTGAGTGAGTTTACCGGAGGCCCAATCCCCTACCCTATTCCCTTCCCTACCCTATTCCCCTCCCTTCCTGTCCCTAGCCTCTCCTATTACCCTATTCCCTCTTTAAAAAAATTAAAATAAATAAATAAATAAAAGGCCGGCAACACACCTGCAGCTCTTCTGATGCTGCGAGTGTCCATGGGCGACGGAAGTTGCTTTCCATCAGGTGACCCGTTTGCTCGTTTGCCCCCTTATTTCATAAAAAAAATGATTCGTCTGCAAGCATTTTTAATGTGATTGATGGCACCTCCAATGGAGTTAAGCTCTACAGCTATACGGTCCCATTTGAGTTTGGTATCGTGCTTAGCTTGGCTCGCCCGCATGTACCGTTTTGCGATTCCTGGATTTTCTTCCAGGAATCTCAACAACATCTCAATTTGTAGGTGCGCCGGACGGACCATTACTTTCCAAATAAAAACTAACTTTGAATGTCGGCATGCAGGGATACAAATTTTATAAATAAGTACTAGAATATACAGTATAAGACAATGTTAAGTGCTATGATATTCTATTTTGGTTAAGTGTAAAGTTATTGTGTAACTAGAAAAGAGAATTTACATATTTATTTAATGTCTTAACGAAAATAACCATTTTAAACCCACTAGTAGAAAATGGGCACAGCCATCTAAAGTTTCTAGAGAAATGTATTTTTTAGTATGACGAAGAAACACAAACATTATTTCATATTTTTCGGAACCTTCTATTACTTTATAACAAGGACGTTGCTATAACGACGTTGACAAGACGCCATGGCAACATCTCGATTTTGATACGATTTTGTTCCGGAAATCCTACGCATTACAATGACATCAAAAACGAAATCGAAATAAGACTCGTATCAAGTTGATATCAGTTTCAGGAAAGGCAGCTGTTTCTCAAAATTTTAGTAAGTACCTACTGAGTGATTATAAAAGAAAAAATACGTGTATTTTTATTTTTTAACAAGGATCAATATATCAAAATTTGGCAGGAAAGTTTAATTGCACCCTGTATAAAATTCTCATGTTACAGTGTTTGTGCGCGAACTCCTCCAAAACGGCTCTACATTCGTTTGGCCTGAGAATAGGTTTTTATCTACTTTTTATATTGATACTAGAAATAATTTATACAGAAAAACAACGTTTGCTGGGTCAACTAGTATTATTATACTTTTTATAGTTGGAAAATAAACGATTTTCGCGGGATACTACTTTCACACAGGTGAAGCGAAGCGCAACCTGTAGTAGTCAATTGAAACTGATAAACCCAATTTCATTAATCAATTAAGCTAAATTAAATACACTTTTATGCAAAATTAATAAACTAAAATACACAATTAAAGCCTAAAGACACATAATTACTTAACTAACAATATAATAATATATATTTCATACTTGCTTCACAAAATTTCTAGAATGTACTAAAGCGATATATTTTTTTAAGAATCTCAGTCGGCAAAATTGCCAGAAATACCAGGTATTGTATCTTCTGATGCTAATTAAGAAAACTATCACAGCGACTAAGTATTTCAGGTCAATACATCTCAGTAGCTTACGCCTACAAAGTAACGATTGTTTTGACAACAAGAAAACAACAAGAAACAATAATTTCTATACGAGAATTTACTTTTAGAAGGCAATTTTATATCACAAAAGCTAGTTTTTAACCGACTTACAAAAACTGAGTTTTTATGACTAAGTGTAAATAATTTTCTTCTAAGAAAAGCCTTGCCTGTATTCCATACTAATATTATAAATGCAAAAGTGTGTCTGTCTGTTACTTCTTCACGCCTAAACTGCAGAACCGATTTTGCTGAAATTTGGTATGGGGCTACTTTGAGTCCCGATAAAGGACCCGGAAAAATGTATGGTTCCCGCGCGATAATCGAATTTTGGCGCAACGGAGTTGCGGGCGTCATCTAGTAAGAGATAAAGTAGTAACTGGAAAAATGTACGGTTTCCGCGCGAAAAACGAATTTTGGCGCGTAATTTCTAATTTTAATTTACTGTAAAAATTAGCTGTATTGTCTAGGATCTTAATTGAATTGTTTTAGGTCGTAAATCAGTTGTTATATAAATAGGCATTCCAAGAATTTGTTCAAAATTATTCTAAAGATATTTAATTTCTCTCTATATTCTTCTATATTATTTTTAATCATTACAGTTAACAAAATTCTTCGATACTTTTTATGATTTGACTGGGTTATTTTTTAATTGCTTTTATTTTTATTTATTCCAGTCAATTTATTTCGACTTTATATATATTAGACTAAAGGAGCACTTGAAAAGTAACAAGAAAGGCCAATCAATTGAAATTAATATTTTTACGATCATAATGTGGTGTATGGAATTTTCGCTGATAGTACTTATAATTTATGACTAGCTTTTTGACCGAGCTTTAGTCGGTATTCGATAAAACACGAATAAAATGACATTTTCTAAAAATGATTCCTAGCTAGATCGATTTATCGCCCCCGAAACACCCTATATACTAAATTTCATGAAAATCATTGGAGCCGATTCCGAGATTCCAATTATATATAATGAGAATTATTTCAAAGATAAAATATAAAGGGTCTACGTATTTTGTTGGGGTTATTTATATAAAACCGAGTCGATATTACAAAATGTAAGGTTTCCATTGTATTACTTTAAGCGGTAGGTACCTAATTTAAACTACATGACGCCCGCAACTCCGACGCGCCAAAATTCGTTAATTGTGCGGCAACTGTACATTTTCCGCATAAAAAGTATCCTATGTTCTTTCCCGGGACTCAAAGGATCTCCAAGCCAATTTCAGCAAAATCGGTTTAGCGGCTTGGGCGTGAAGAGAAACAGACTGACACACTTTCGAATTTATAATATTAGTATTGTAGTATGGACATAAAATTAAAATCACAGTTATTCATAAACATACTAGTAACATAATGCTAATTATAGCCGAAGGCTACATGCATTCGAAATACATTTTAAATATTATATATCATCGGCCCTCGCTTAATAATTTTGGTACGATTTACAGAAAAATATATTATAAAAATTTCAGTGTTTACCACAATTCAAGGAAATTATACAACGAGAGGTCTTTCCCACGATTTTATCCGATTCCTATTGGTAAAAGATTTTAAAAATATGTTCAGTAGATCCACTTCTGCAACGTTAAGACTGGCATCGCACTTCCAATCCTTCTGATGTTGCGAGTGTCCATGTGCGACGATATTTACTTTCTATCAGGTAACCCGTTTGCTCGTTTGCACTCCTAATTTTATAAAAAAAATATCACAGAGTCACAAAATTTACCTCTTTATAACATGTATTAGTATAGATAAATTAGATAACTGCTTCAAGTGGCACGATTAAAGAATCTCCCTTTGATCAAAGGTTTGTCTGAAGTAGCTTCTATCGAATTTTTAGAACAAAGGCAAATGTTTTAAGGCCGATTGCTACCTCTAGACCTCACGTGCACTAAACCCTAGACCAGGGTTGTCAAAAACGAAAAACTGGACTGCCCGATAAGATAATTAATTGGGTGGATAATATAATTGGGCTTAAAAAATCAGGGCTAAAAAAATCAGGTGGGTATTGTTAATTTTGTCTGCGATTAAAATATGTGAAACTACTTGTGGTCTAGAGTTAGTAAGACTTTATCGAAATCGTTAAATTAGTTTTTTTTTAATGAAATAAGGGGGCAACCGAGCAAGCTAATGGAAAGCAACTTCCGTCGCCCATGGACACTCGCAGTATCAGAAGAGCTGCAGGTGCGTTGCCGGCCTTTTAAGAGGAAATAGGGTAATAGGGGAGGGTAGGGATGGGAAGGGAAGGGAATAGGGTAGGGGATTGGGCCTCCGGTAAACTCACTCACTCGGCGAAACACAGCGCAAGCGCTGTTTCACGCCGGCTTTCTGTGAGAACGTGGTATTTCTCCGGTCGAGCCGGCCCATTCGTGCCGAAGCATGGCTCTCCCACCTCATAGTTTATGAAAATTGCATCACCATCAAAGAAACAATTAAGCAGTCAAATATCCCTTGGGTAACTCAAAAAACAATTACTAAGCAGTCAAAATATATACCCTGGCTAACTCAAAACTAAGATAATTCAAATTATTATATATAATTCAAAGTTATCCATAATATACTTATTGGACAAAAACAAAGTGGAATATAATACAATAAAAAATGTAAAAATAAATAAAAACATACATAAAACTTTTGGCTTTTGACAGCCCTTACGTATTGTAAGGGAAAACCGGTAATTAGTTCCCTCGTAACCCTCCCAGGCAGAAGTGCATCGGAAGAGGGAAACATCAAAAACAACCACTAGGGTTAAACAAATTGGGAACATCACGAAACGTCGAACACACATTTTAAAGGCTCACTTTATAGAGAATGGTTTTGTTTATAATTTGCCATTGTCACGGTAACAGACTGGACGTTTGAGGTCTTTAGCTTTGTCCACACTGTGCCTTTTTCTGTTCGTCAAGGGCATGCGTTATAGCGCAGTCAACAGCGAACGTAAGGCATGCCCGCAACGCATGCTCTCTGACCGTCCCAAATTTTCACTTTGTTATTAAAATTGACAGTTGGCGTTGCGTACTTTGACACATTCAATTATTGAATGCGCCAAAACGAAAGTGCATCAGTTCAATCCATCAATCTGGCAAAATTGACGCGAAACTGAACGTCTAACCAGTTGATTGACGGACTGGTCGTTTCTTTATAAATAATTATAATGTACTTTTTAGCCATCAATCTGTCGTCAGTCTGAGATTGAAACTGAACGTGTAAGCTATGTCTTAGTCAATATGATAAGTTCTATGGCTCATCTCACTTATATAATTATCACTCACATAAGGCAGTAGCTCGTTGGGCGCCATCCCTGACACGATGATGAGGTATCGTATGATGACCTTGAGGTTGTTGGGCCAGCACGCGCACAATGTCGACCACAGCTCCTCGATCTCTTTGGGATGGTTGTCAGAGAACTGTGGGGAAAATTGAACTTAAGTTGTTTTTTATAAAATAAGGGGGCAAACGGGTTACCTGATGGAAAGCAACTAACGTCGCCCATGGACACTCGCAACATCAGAAGAGCTGCAGGTGCGTTGCCGGCCTTTTAAGAGGGAATACGCTCTCTTATTGAAGGTTTGTAGGTTAGTGTCGAAGCACTACATGTTGCTCAAAGGGATGAGAACGCCATGTCAAGGTTGAGCGGGGCTAAAATGGTCACATTTAGCAATTCCTCTCAATCAATTCAGCAAATGAATTATTCAGCAAAATACACGTGGGAGAGCCATGCTTCGGCACGAATGGGCCGGCTCGACCGGAGAAATACTACGTTCTCACAGAAAACCGGCGTGAAACAGTGATTGCGCCGTGTTTCGCCGAGTGAGTAAGTTTATCGGAGGCCCAATCCCCTACCCTATGCCCTTCCCTACCCTCCCCTATTCCCTTTCCTTCCCATCCCTACCCTATTACCCTATTCCCTCTTAAAAGGCCGGCAACGCACCTGCAGCTCTTCTGATGCTGCGGGTGTCCATGGGCGACGGACGTTGCTTTCCATCAGGCGACCCGTATGCTCGTTTGCCCTTAATTACATAAAAAAAAGGATTGTCAAAACTGTCAAAGTAACAAATGTCAAATTAGTACAAAAATACAGAAATGAATTGCAAGCAGAGTTGAATTTTGCGATTTTAGAAAAATGAATCATATTATGATTCATATCATGATTCTTCAAAGCGACCATTTTAGCCCCGCAGAACTTAAGTGACTTGGGAAATATCATTGAACAATATTATTTTACAATAAGATTGAAAGGCGGGCGCGTTCAATATCGACACTAGACGGTCAATAATATTGCACAATACGTGATACTGCGCAATAAAATTAATTGTCTAGGGGCCCGCTTCTTTTGCTTGACATTTCAATTTTGTATTACTCTTATACATCGCCGTTGAGGGCCACATCTTGCCGACGAACGTTTAGGCGAGTCGACCCTTAGGCAGTTGTTTCACCGGCAACGAGTAACGAGTAGAGCTAAAACTAGAAACGAGTTAGCGAGACACGGGAAGCGAGTGTCCTTGTGTAGCTCGGCTATAAGCGAGTGTGCGACTTGCGAGTGAAGCGAGCGATTACTCGCATTACTCGCTCGCGGCAGTCGACTTATACGTGTACTTTCAGATACGCACTGTAGAGAAATGACCACTGGTTGCTTTCTCGGCGTGAGTTCTAATCGCTTGGCGAGTATCGCTGAGCCAATGTTATCTTTCGTAGCTCGACTTGTCGCTCAGCGACAAACTAGTGAAGCGAGTGCTCGCCGGCAGTGTGAACAGTCAGCGACCAACTGTTTGTATATACATCTCTTTTGTTTTTACGGTATTTATAATCTACTAGATGACGCCCGCAACTCCGTCGCGCTAAAATTCGTTTATCGCGCGGGAGCCGTACATTTTTCCGGGATAAAAACTATTCTATGTCCTTTCCCGGGACTCAAAGTATCTGCATGCCAATTTTCAGCAAAATCGGTCAGCGGTTTGAGCGTGAAGAGGTAACAGACAGACAGACAGACAGACAGACAGACAGACAGACAGACAGACAGACAGACAGACAGACAGACAGACAGACAGACAGACAGACGGACAGACAGACAGACACACTTTCGCATTTATAATATTAGTATGGAAGTATGGATTGTACGTTTCTTGAGAGTGAAAATAGCCGATAGTTAGTCGTTTTTCTCGCCATTGGTGGGACAAGTGCCAAGCCTGGACAGTTTCATTCTGAATCGTTTTTTGAAGTGAAAACTTCTTTAGCGGCGTTAAGCACTTGTGGGATGGGTAAAAACTGTGAAACTCGCGATAGATTTTCGTGTTGATCGAAAAACCATACAAAACGCGTAAGACGGTTGGAGTGTAGTGTTTTGTGTCGAACTCGAACTCAATTTGAAACTTGATCGAAACTTTATCGAAACTTGATCGAAACTTGATCGAAACTTGATCGAAACCTTGATCGAAACTTGATCGAAACTTGATCGAAACTTGATCGAAACTAGATCGAAACTTGATCGAAACCTTGATCGAAACCTGATCGAAACTTGATCGAAACTTAATCGAAACCTTGATCGAAACCTTGATCGAAACTAGATCGAAACTAGATCGAAACTTGATCGAAACTTGATCGAAACTTGATCGAAATTTGATCGAAACCTTGATCGAAACTTGATCGAAACTTGATCGAAACCTTGATCGAAACCTTGATCGAAACTTGATCGAAACTTGATCGAAACCTGATCGAAACCTGATCGAAACTTGATCGAAACTTGATCGAAACCTTGATCGAAACCTTGATCGAAACTTGATCGAAACTTGATCGAAACTTGATCGAAATTTGATCGAAACCTTGATCGAAACTTGATCGAAACTTGTTCAAAACTTGATCGAAACTTGAACGAAACTTGATCGAAACCTTGATCGAAACCTTGATCGAAACCTTGATCGAAACTTGATCGAAACAACTTGATTGACGATTTTTTAAAAATCGATTTTCATAAAAAATGGGTTAAAAAAATGCACAACGTTAATAATCAAGTTTTCACTTCTGCCGGCACTCCCGGAGTGCAACCAGTCTTTTTTTTTTAAAGTTGAGTTTACAATGTTAAATCCAAAAAACCAACATTTCGCTTCCGAACTTTTCGGGGTTGGGCGTGTCGATATTCACCAAGTTCATCACCAGGTGCTGCTGATGAAATCTGGTGGTCACGAGGCGTACCGTTTGAGTGATCGGGTAAACAGTCCACCCCTTGCGATTAGGCGACCTTGCCGTGAACATTCGGTGAGGGCAAACCACTTTTTGTTATTACTCCAAAGAAGGATGGCTAAGTGATTACAATTTTTGTTACAATCTTGCAGAAATAGGTCATCCATACTAATGTTATACATGCGAAAGTGCGCTGTCTGTCTGTTCTGGGTCGCGACCCACCAGTGGGTCGCGACCCACACGTTGGGAAATACTGCCCTAAAATATTACCACTTAGTTTTGTTACTTGGCTACCATACCTTAACAGTGATGTAGAAGAGGTTGTTGAGGACCATCTCTGTTGCCTCGACCGAGCCCAGGCCTTCCCGTCGCCCGGTCCGCCCCGCCTCAGATGCGTAATACTGTGAAAACATCAAGTGTTAATAACATACACAGTATTATAGATTGTATAGTAGTTGATATAGTGCGTTTAAGGATATTTTACCTTAGACAGGACCTTTATTCAAAAGTCCTTTGTAAAAAGTTACCCTTAGGGCCGCGCTACACCGGAATGGCAGAGGCGAGGCGAGCACTTTCAGTGTCATATGATTTTAAACTTTATCTTTATTATTGTAATACATAGTATCGCTTGAGAAATCTACGGGCTCCCGTGGCCGCTCGTGGCCGCTCGTAGACGCTGGCGGCCGAAGGCGGCGGCGATTTCTCAAGCGATACTATGTATTACAATAATGAAGATAAAGTTTAAAATCATACGATGCTGAAAGTGCTCGCCTCGCCTCTGCCATTCCGGTGTGTCTCGGCCCTTATGGTCACTTCTGTTAAATTTCCGAAGCTATACAGGGTGTAACAAAACTAAGTGATAGTACTTTTAGGGGTGTATGTGTTCCTGAAATGGAGTTCACTGTGAATGTAGCAGTACTGAAAGAGCCAACATTTTTATTGTTTTGTATAGGCAAGCGCCCAGCGTCATGCATATTCCCATACAAAAGTAAAAAAAGTGACTCTTTCAGCGCTGTTACTTTGACAGTGAACTCTATGTCAGGAACATTTACACCCCTAAAGCAGAGTAGACAGAACAAAGGTATCTCGACTTCAAACAAACGGCTGGGTATCACGTAAAAATAGCGATCAACAATAATCGCGCGAGTGATTGCTGGGTGTCACGAATGTCACAAACAATATGTCACATGTATAGTGATCGATTGCTATCGTATTGTTTTGGCTGATACGTGATACGAAATTGTGATTTTTGAGCAATTATCGCGCAATAATAATTGCTATCGCATTGCTCTCGCAATATACGTGATACGGGGGCCGGCGAATAAGTTGAGCGCGACTGTCACTTTCAACATGTTTCACAATGCTCAGTAACCAATGATATTCTACTAAATATAGATGTGTTACGTTCATACTATTTTCCGGCTTAAATTGCTTCCGAACAATTTTCAAATTCAATTGTCAAATTTGACAGATAAGTGAAACAAAAGATACGAAATGCCATTTACATAAAAGAGACAGACTAAATAAAAGACGGGCCAATTGGCCCGTATTTATGGCTTCACAACGCGCGCGGTAGTAACATATCTGCTTTGAGTTTTTTTTTAATATAATATCATTGTCAGTAACGCATTAGTACGGCGCGCGTTGGCCGATATGACATACTATGTCAAACGTATAAACGAGATCTCTTCTGAGTCGGCCTACTATTTATTTGTTTACTTTGCCTAAGGTCTTATAACTTAGTTTTGTTACGCGTTGTATATTATTTTGATGATGACATTGGATTCATTTGAAATTTTTTGAAATTTTCATATCTATTTAGTATAACTGCCATAATATTACCTCATGTTGTAAATATACTGCCCGATAGTGAAATCCTGTGTAGTGCACAAACGCCCTAATCGTAGCAGATTTATTAAAGCGTAACTTCATTTATCATTTAAAAACCATATCGTAACTAGAAAAGCATATCATTTTAACAACTAAAATAGTGTCTTGAGGTAGCGATCAACTACGATAGCGCGCCCCTCCAAATAACTGTTTCAATGTGTGTAGTCACATCCTTATGAAAGTGTTTGTATGTAGCAAGTATTCAACCAATCACAATACACGTAATATTTCAGTTAATGTCACTTATTACCAAGATTTGTTGGTCAACTAATCATAACTAGCCGACCGCGCAAGACAACGCACTTCAAACGTTTTGACAACGCACTTCAAACGTTCTGAATTTAGTAGTAGTTGATCTCTAAATAACATTTTTTGGAGTTTACTCCTTAAGAATCGATTTTCATATATAAGGCGCCCGGTATGAGAAAAATCTGAGGGGTAAAACCTACTAACAAGTAACGAAAAAATGTGTCACGTTTTTGGTGCGCACCTTTAGTGCGCAACTTTCTAATGTGGCTGTGAGTGTATTAAGACCACAAAGGTAATATACCTATCGGAATATTATATTATTATATAATTACAATATTATATAATATTATATTCCGATAGGTATATTGACTTTATGATTAAGACGTACATATGGTATGCTGTATGCCTATACAGTCGCCTGACTGTACCTATATACTATATGTTATTGGGCTTGTTTGTTTCTATCAATGTCGATGTATTTATATTGCTATTTTTGTTATAAATATCAATAATTAATATTGTTATTGTGAAGTTATAATTTTTATCATTATACTGGCTAAAGTGAACTAAAAGTATTTTGAAATAACTATGGCAGAAAGGGGTGTAGATAATATTGCCGGAACATCTGATTTCATATGATATTAATCTTTTTTCAGTTGAATAAACTCTTTTTGCGTATGGTTAGATACTCGTACTTAAGGAGTAAACTCCAGTCGTGCGTCGGAGCTGACACACTTTTTTATTATAGAATAAGGCGGCAAACGAGTGAACGGGTCACCTGAAGGAAAGCAACTACCGTCGCCCATGGACACTCGCAACATCAGAAGAGCTGCAAGTGCGTTGCAGGCCTTACGCTCTCTTCTAGAAGGTTTGCAGGTCACATTGGTGACCCTCAAACCTCAAACGCCTTTTCCCCTCAAACGCCTAAAGTTACCTGGATATAAGAGAGAGGGTTCGCTGGCGGCACATTGGGATCGACGAGCTCAATATTGACCAACCACGGCAGCAAATACTGCAGCAGAAGTTGCCGGACCTCGATTCGCGCCGTCTGGAACCTCGCGGTGATTTCTGTATAAACAAGAGGCCTGTTAAGTTTAGTTGCCGATACAAAGTAACAACAACAGATCTCTATTAATCCTTCGGTCGCGGACTCTTGGAAATATATTGTTATTCTATTGTTGTCGCGATCACCGGGGCTTGATGGGTTAATTTAATATATTTCAAGCAATAGAACGTATATGACGATCGATTTTTAACGTTAGATCGAACATCACACTTGATAGACAAAACTTTGTGTAGCGCATTATGTTTATCGGTAAAAGTTTTTTTATACTACCATAGTAAATACAAAAATCTGTTTAGTAGCTTTTGAGTTAAGAGGCCGGGAACCATCGAAATTCTCATACATACGTAATACCAAAATCATTTTCTCATACCAAAATATTTAACATGTTTGAGTTATTTTTCAGCTTAAAATAGTAATTACCTAGGTTCCTGCACAAAAATTTACTAAGTACAAAATATTTAAACACAAAAAAATTTTTTTAGTGTTTAAATGTTTTACAGCAGAAATTTTATGAGCAGGAACCTAGGTAATTACTATTTTAAGCTGAAAAATAACTCAAACATGTTAAATATTTTCGTATGAGAAAATGATTTTGGTATTACGCATGTATGAGAATTTCGATGGCACCCGGCCCCTTAACAAGTAACGAGCATCCTCACAAACTTGCACCTACTAGATGACGCGGTGAACTTCGCATCACTTCCCTCCCGATATAAAACTTCCATGAACTTCCACGAATATTTCAAGACTAAAATTAGCCAAATCGGTTCAGCCATTCTCTAGTTTTAGCGAGACAAAATTTAAAATTAATTTTTAGGGTTTCGTACCCAAAGGGCAATAACGGGACCCTATTACTAATACTTCGTTGTCTGTCCGTCTATCTGTCTGTCTGTCTCCAGGCTGTATCTCAAGAACCGCTATAGGTAGACTTCTGAAATTTTCACAGATTGTGTATTATCTGTTGCTGATACAACAACAAATACTAAATATAAAATAAAGTTAATATTTAAGGGGGGCTCTTATACAAGAAACGCGATTTTTTTGGCCTTTTTTGCTCGTAATCAACAATGGTAACAGCTAGGCTCTTGAAATCAAAATCCTTAATTATATATTTTGTACTTTAATAATTATTATTAATAATATTAAAATAAAGTAAATATATAACCAATCAAACCCCGTAAGGCCCATATGGGCCACAAACACAACAAAAGATTTCCAGGGATTGGCGATCGACGGGGCTCCCATACAAAAAACACAATTTTTTGTCTACTTTCGCTCTATAACCGTACGGAACCAATCGTGCGCGAGTCCGACTCGCACTTGGCCGAATTTTAATTTATTATTTATATACATATAGTACGATTTTGAAAGTTGTATGAGACACATATATACAACTTCCTAACTCCTACTACATCGCTAATAAAGTAGTACTAAAAATCAAACATTCGAAAGCGTGTTTTTGACATTGACGTTTGACTCGACATTCCATTTGCAACTAGTTTTCAAATTTTTAATTTCAGTGCTGTGAATTTTTTCGCAACTCCGGAATACCAGCGAGATTGTTCCAACTCTCGTTATTGTGTTCAGGTATATTGTTGGTTGTATGTCGCGAAAATGCCGTATGCGCTTAATACGGTAGTTAAATGTCCGTATGGTTGCCCAACCATAAGGACATTTAACTACCGTATTTGAAAAGCGGTTACTTCGCTCTGAAAATACTGTCATTATCCACAATGGACGCAAATGCCTTGTTATTTTGTTGGTTATTCAAAACTCAAAAGCTACTCAACGGATTTTAATGGTTCACTCATTCATAATATGGATTCTATTAAAAAAACATAGGCTACATTACAAGAAAGGTGTATATTTACAAATATACACCTTTCTTGTAATGTACTCAGGCGTAGCTAATAGATAATCGTCATTCATAAGCCAACTCAAAAATGATATCGGTTTGAACTTTTATTTGTGCGCATGAAGGCACGGATGCAAAAAAAAAAACGGATGGAGCATTACACTATAAAGAGGTGAAGTACGCAAGGTACGACAATTTCGTCACAATTTCGTTTATTGTACACGTGACCGACACTCACACACGCAACTAGGTACTACAACCCGCTGTCATGTACAAGAGTGACGGCGCCAATGACACGCACACATCCTACACGGGCGGCCATTACTGTGCTTCACTCGGGATTAGACAAGGTTACGTCCGTATTTTTTTTAAGTCCGTGCATGAAGGTTAATTTTAATTATTGAGATTTGTAGCTGACGTTCTGAAGAGTTCTGGCAACTGAACCCACGCAGTTTTCGTGGAAAAGAGACGATTGAGCCATAGGCAATCTTTTTTCTAAATTAAAATTAGAATTGCTATATTAATCCTTCGATCACGGATTCTTGGAAATCTATTGTTATCGCAGCCCACTTGGGCCTTATGGGGGTTGATAGGTTAATGGTAAAACATCCTATAATAATATGTAATATACTAGATTATTTTCTTATATCTTTAAACGAGCAATTCTTGTATATATATATATATATATATATATATATATATATATATATATATATATGTTACCGGAAATGTATGTAATCCGTCATTGTATACAATTACTAAAATCGTACGGATATGTGTAAAATTAATGATATTAGACACATTTCCTAGGAAATCTATACATTTCCTAAATAGTAATAGGAATGTAATTTACAAGAAGTTTACATTTGAAATTTTCGTAATCTTGAGATAAGGTCATCTGTTTTCTGGTGTTTATGTATATATATATATATATATATATATATATATATATATATATATATATATATATATATATATATATATATATATATATATAATAATTGGGATCTCGGAATTGACTCCAACGATTTTCATGAAATTTAGTATGTAGGGGGTTTCGGGGGCGATAAATCGATCTAGCTAGGAATCATTTTTAGAAAATGTCATTTTATTCGTGTTTTATCGAATACCGAGCAAAGCTCGGTCAAATAGCTAGTTTATTATTATTATTAGATAACTAATAGCAATATAAACACTAATAAATTGATTATTTCCCCAAGTCGTCCCCATCTGACAGATTACACAGTAAATTGACAGCATTGCCAGTTGCCACGTTGGATGGCAATTGCCATCCGTTGTGCCAGATAGCTCCCCGCTCTAGGGCTTCGGGTAGCTCCAATAAGCTTCTTAGATATTTCTCTAAAACGCTTATGTGCTTCCGGACCCCATGCGCCTAGAGTTTCCACCCCAAACGGTTCAAATATGAGAACTCCGCTGCGCCGCTAATTAGAATCCATTAAGACAAATTGGCTTATATGACGGCAACAAGTCAAAGCCCAAAAGATCCAAAGACATTAAAGCAATATAAAGACTGTAGGTATAAATGAAATTTGTTATGTAAAATATACAGTAAAACGTTGCAAGAACCAAAATAAATGATTATTGCGTAGACCAATACTTCGGATTACATAAACTACTGTGTACTTCAATATTCTCTGAACCACATATTACACAATATCAATCTAAAATATTATGTAAACAACAAATAACTACCAAAATCTGCACGTGCCTACTTTATTTGCACGGTTGATAAAGATAAAGAATAATAAATTTTTCAAATTTATTAAAATTATTTAAAAGCAGCTTTACATTGCACAATAAGTTTTGTTTACTCTCAGCTCACAATGTACCAAAACCCATACATGTATGCCCACATTACTGTCTTACTTTTTAAGTATTTTAAGTCTGTCTGTATACCTGCCATTGTCTGCCATTTATATGTGAGCAATAAAGTGTTTATCTATCTATCTATCAATCTTATCTATGTTTGCTCAATCACAAGAATTAATTTTGATCTAAATGTACATACCCTATATGGCTAGGCTGAGAGTCCATCTGTACCAAATTATTGACGTTGGCTTCCCCTGACTTTCCTTGTAATTCGATTCGGTGACCACAGCCATAGTACAATTAAAATATAGTAGAGTTACTCAGTCCTTGAAATTACCCTTGCTATACATATTATGTACAATTTTACGCGCATACGAGTAGATACTGCATTGTTTATACTTCAAGTTATTTGAAATCTCGCTTATGTGTGCTCGCCTCCGATTTAGCAGTGTAGTAAGAATATAGTCTACTGTATATTTTTATATTATACCATAGTCGTTTCCCTTGGAGTGAGACGAATAGCGAATTCGAAATCTGATTATTGACTGTTAACCATAGACGTATGTAACATGTCACGTCAAAGCATATTATAGATCAGTTATAGTGCAGTCGCCAGAGGTTTGTTGCAGTTTGAGGTGTCATTTTCTTTTTTACACTATAACTTGCAAAGTTTACCAAATTTTTTTTTGTGCTTTTAATTTTTAGTTACTTAATTAAAAATTAATATTTCACCATATAAAACCGGTCCAGAATTTTTTTCTTGTTCCTGTTATTTAATGACTCTTATCCGATTGTTTACGTTGAAAATTAACCAAATACACAATTTTTAAAAAAGAAAGTTTGCTTTGCTAAGCTAAATACAACTATAAGGTTTTTGCAAAGTTTTTAGAGATTAACGCTCGTCGTAACCAAGATAAAAGGGTTTGGGTGGATTAAGGGTTGTAACGAAAAGTGTGTTAAAGTTACTTGTTGTGCGTATTTAATTTTTAGAGAAATGATAACTTTTAAGTACTTAAAAACGATTAAATATCTCCAATAATATGTAAAATAGACCGAAAACATTTTTCTATATTTGTTGAGAATTTATTTAAGTGAGAGCTAAAACATTAAATGCATCGACAAATGAAATACTTTTTCTAGTCTTTGAAATATATTTAAACTTCCTACTTAAAGCCAGAAAAAAAAATTGGTGCTACAAATCTCACGTACATACTAAAGACGCATGCTGCGACCTATGTTTGGAAAATGCTTACCTGAATACAAAAAATATCAGTTCTTAACCTAATTTGTATTTTTTCCCTTTAAGTATGTTTTAGCAAATATAATTAATGAAAAAAAAAATTCTGTAAAACCTAAACAAAAGAAATAAAGTACAGATTTTCTTCGAAATATATGTGAAAAGTTTGTGCTACATTTTCATAAAATTTAATAAAGTAAGAGCTAAAAAGTTATACACATTTAGAAATAAAAGGCTTTGTTAAGCCTAAAAAATAATTTTAAACTTCCTATTTAACACCAAAGAAAAATAGGAACGCCATTTACCTGGCGAGGCACACAACAAGCACATTTGGAGGTATGCTCATCTACATACAAAAATATTAATTTTAAATCTAAATTATATATTTTTTCAACTTATTTTCTTTCTTTGGAATATAAGCAACGATACAAATCAAAAAAATAATAATATATTTTATTATTGTGCTATACATTTAAAAGAAAGAAATATGCACATTTTCTTAAAAATTTTACAGTTTATGAGTTTACTTGAAGTGGAAGAGAATAATTTAAAAATCAAAAGCACAACTTTTCAATAGGTAAACTTTATTATTTATGTTATCAGCTACACATTCCTTTTTTTTCTTTTCAATTTTCATCCACTATTGCAAAAATCGGAGGTTTGCACGATTTTTACGCTCTGGGAACTCCACTATTAACTAAAGCTGGCACGTTACAGTGCTCACACGCTCACACTTATGCAATTTCACTATACAGTATGTTTAAAAATATAATATGTTTGCATCATGATAAAAATTATCGTATAATCTGAGTACGATAATAATATGCTATCGTACTATCAGGGAAGTTGATTCCTATGCAGATGGCGGACCTAAGTCACGTGGTCGGCTTATGTCAATTCAATGTTAGCCGTGATCGGTCGGCTGGGTTTGACGTAACGCGACCAAATTACTTAAGTCCGCCATCTGCATAGGAATCAACTTCTCTGATATTACAAATAGAAATTTAAAGTTCCGTGACCCACGCATAAAATTATTGTATGTGTACGATAATTATCGTACGGTTCCGAACACACTGTATTTATAAACAGTAGCATAAGAAAAACAATAACTGTCCCCTTCACGCTCATAAGATAGACCGCGCGTGAGAGAGACGGGCAGACTTTTTATGGTGCGTATGCAGTACGACGTCACGCCACGCGCTTATTCACAGACACTACACAAGCGCAATGTTTAAATGTGTTGATCGTGCCAGCTCTTGTTAACTGACTCAATATAAGTACATGGATGTATGTTTTGGATATTTTTGTTTTATTAGTTGGTTTTTTATAAGTAGATGGTGCAATTTTTTCCTATTCGAAGATTTTTATAACTTTTTGTTCGTAATTAATAATGGTAGCAAATAGGCACTAGATATACTCACAAAAAATTTATTTATATTTAATTATTAGAGAACAAATTTGTTCTTTAATAATTAATTTAAAAAAAATATTTAAGGGGGGCATCCCATACAAAAAACCACCTATTTTGCCAACTTTCGCTCAACGACGGTACGGAAATCTTCATGCGCGAGCCCGAATCGCTCTTGGCCGATTTTTTAATTTGACCACAGACTTTAACCATAAATAAAATTGTATAATTCGTGTGTAAAGGCTTGTCATTCAAAATATCGTAGTGTGCACATTGTAGTGTGTGTAATGTTTTATTTATTAAAACAAGGTATGTTAAAAGCATAATTTTAAAACAATAATTGGCTTGACGCTCTCCTTCTCCATATAAACTATAACTGTGCGAAATTTCATGCACGTCTATGTTTCCGTATTTTTACGTCAAAAAGGGGTCCAAAGTTTTTTGCTCACGTATTAATATATAGATAAGCCCATACATTATCTGTCAAAATCTTCATTAATTTAATCGTCATTAAATGTCTCTGAGTGCGGCTGTAGGTGTGATACCTTCTGTTAACAAAATCTATATTATATTAATGTTACGGGTAATGCTAGAAGGTGAAGTAAACCTAGGTTTACCCGGGTTGACTTAGTATTACCCAAGTATTTTGGGTAAAGTCCGAATAATAAGAAAAATAAATTTTAACTCGCGGTTTACCCATGCTCACCTAGGTCTAGTACCCAACTCTGGTTGGGTAATGTTAAAAATTTGTCCAATTAATTACTAAAATGAATATCCAAGGGTATTTTAAATATTGATTATTTAAAATACCACATACAAGGGCAAACTAAGTCAACCCGGGTAAACCTAGGTTTACTCCACCTTCTAGCATTACCCGTAACATCTATAACATATAAAAGAAAATCGTATTAGTTACACTATTTATAACTCAAGAACGGCTTTACCGATATGGCTGAAAATTGGTGAGGAGGTAGCTTAGAGCCAGGAGACGGACACAGGATACATTTTGTCCCGGAAAAATGTACGGTTACTGCACAATATACTTTTATGATTTACGCGTAAACTATTCAATCGATTTTGATGAATTTTGGTATGGAGATACTTTGAGTCTCGGGAAAGGACAAGGGATACTTTTTGTCCCGGAAAATGTACTGTTCCCGCACAATAAACTTTTATGATTTTCGCCTAAGCTTTTCAATCTATTTTCATGAAATTTGGTATGGAGATACTTTTTGTCCCGGAAAATGTAAGGTACCTGCACAATAAACATATGATTTTCGCTTAAACTATTTAATCTATTTTGATGAAAGGCATGGAGATACTAATTTAAAAATATTATGAGTATTCATAGATCATTTTCCTATTTAGGGATCCGTTTGTGAAAAATTAAGTTTTAAAATGGAAAAAAGCGTTAGAGTACAGTGGCCCAGTGTTCTACCAGCTAAACGGTTGCTTCTGGAAATTTGAAAAAATGAACGGGAGTAGGAAATATGCTAAGCTTAAAAGGAAAACTATCACGGCTAAGAAGACTTCATAAGTTATTTAGTAATAGTCGATCAACTAAAAAAAAATTATTCGGCGAAGTATAAGGAAACTTTTCGTTCAAATTCTTTTGAAAGTAACTAAGATGATGTTAGTATAAAACACGTTATAAATGTACATTCATTGACCATACAATTTGAATCTATTGTTTTCTTAATTATACCAATTCGAATTAAATAATTATCGTTAAGACAGGACAACATCTGACGGGTCAGCTAGTATACTATAACCATAGGTATAATCTTAATACCTGACAAACAGCCATTGATTGATTGGTCATTTGCAATCTGTACTACTGAATAGCCCTTTGAGTTAGCTAAAGCATTGATTAAGGGATATATATTATTTCCTATAATGGACGGTCAGTATCAAAGTAATTTAATATTTGTTGATAAATTGAATGTTAAGGGCTGGTTTACACGTATTAAGTAGATAAGTAGTTAACTAAATTTTAACTTAATTTTAAGTTGTTAATTGCATGTAAGTTACACAAAATTTAGTAGCAAGTAGTAAGTTAAAATTTTAAAAGTGCTAAACTAGATGACTCTAAAATTTAGTTACTACTTATCTACTTAATACGTGTAAACCGACCATAATTCAATTTTTGATCAAACATCAAAACTGTGTTAAAACAGGCAGACTTTTTATCAAATTTTAGATAAGTATTAATTAATTATAAAATACCACATTGATCTATACTATACAACTTTTCCCAACAGATAAGTATGAGAGCCAGATATTTTTTTTGATTGATTGATGATTTGATTGATATTAAAGAATCGGACACCGGTGTCAGGACACAATGTACATAATATAAAAAATTGACCAAGTGCGAGTCAGACTCGCGCACAAAGGGTTCCATACCGTTATTGAGCAAAAGTAGGAAAAATTTTTTTGTATGAGAGCCCGCCTAAAATGTTTTTTTTTTTTATTAATTATTAAAGAACAAATATAATTAATAATTTTGTGAGTATTTCAAGTGCCTACGTGCTACCATTATTGATTATAAGCAAAAGAGGCCAAAAGATTACGTTTGTTGTATGGGAGCCCCCTTAAATATTTATTTTATTTCATCTATCTTGTTTTAACAGGCGTCACGTGATATACATCCTAAACACACTCGTACATCGTATTATGCTCTTTCCTGCGCATATTAACAAGTGTCAAATACACTGAAACAGCGTCAATAAGCGTCATACACACTGAAAACAGTGTCAATAGGCCTAATACACACAATATACTGACAGCAGCAAAATCTTCCACCGAACTAAGGGACACGTCAGACAGAGAGCGGTCACGCGTTCTGCGTTCGCATTCTACTTTCGAGTGGTCAGTCACGCAGGAGCAATTCTGACGCGGTCAGAATGCCCCCTGTGGTGAGTATATCTATGTAACCTAATACATTAACACAAAGAACGCAAAACTGAACTCTTAACAATTGACCGCGTGACCGCTCTCCGTCTGATTGTAATGTATGTAAGAAATTAAGAAATAAATAATATATACTACCTAAGCAACCGTCTGTACAAGGTGCTGAGTTCATGTGTATACTACTTGGATGCTAATAAAGTCTTTGATTCTTTGAATTTATTCTCAAATCGTGGAATTCTGTCCGTAGCGCACAGTGTGATTTTTTATCACACTGTGCGCTGTGTAAGTAAAACTCCGAGATCGATATTCTTTGTAGTAATTTTTTTAAAGAGTGTCAAAGTTGGCGTTTTCCGGGTCAAAAATTTGCATAAAAATTAATTAAAAAAAAAACTCATCAAGTAATATTAATTTTGTCTATACCAATTGAACACGCACTTAATACTTTACTTTTTCTCCGAATTTGGTTAACCTGCTGTGATCAAGTAGAGAGATATTTATTTATTTAATAATTTTAGTTTTTCATTTTTAATTTCGCGATTAGATCGAGTTAGAAAAAGTTTTAAGCATGAAACGATAGTGTGAGTAATCTTTTATCAATGTAATTAAAAATCACACTACCTAGGGTTGTCACTAAAGTTGATATTTTATTTTCCCCGACTACATCAGAAGGTGATTACTGATTAGATACTGTTTGGGCATATAAAATCATTAGTTTACGTTATTTTTTTATTATTAGACCTACCTAAACGTGATCTTGATGTTTTTCGTATAGGATATCGATTGCGAATTTGCGTATCAACCGGATAAATCGAACAACAGACCTTTAGTGACAACCCTAGGTACAAAAAATCCGAATTTTTATTTAAAAAAATTAAATTGGATATAACTTCTGACACAGAGGTTATTAGAGTGTGATTTTTAATAACATTGATAAAGGATTACTCACACTATCGTTTCATGCTTAAAACTTTTTCTAACTCGATCTAATCGCGAAATTAAAAATGAAAAACTAAAATTATTAAATAAATAAATATCTCCCTACTTGATCACAGTAGGTTAACCAAATTTGGAGAAAAAGTAAAGTGCTTGTTCAATTGGTATAAACAAAATTAATGTTACTTGATTAGTTTTTTTTAAATTAATTTTTATGCAAATTTTTGACCCGGAAAAAAGCCAACTTTGACACTCTTTAAAAAAATAACTACAAAGAATATCGATCTCGGAGTTTTACTCTAATGTTTATATAGCTATCAACTATAGTATTTTGAAAGAAAAACGCGGTGAAACAAAATCGAGGTTTAAATCACACTGTGTAGCGGTCGCTGACTCCCTGTCAAAAAACTTGTAATTTTTCGTCGTTTTCTATAATACAAACCACAATTGACAATGGAGTGACAGATGTTTCTAGGGTGATATCGTATTTTGCATGCACGATGTGAACGGGGTATGAATAATTATGTCACTTCAAACTCATAAAATTATAATCCACGCGCGATCAGAAAGGGATCAGAGTGTCAGTTTTGTTTGCTCATGTGTGTGTAAATGAAGTAGCGATAGCAAAAATGTTCTGATCAATAATTTATAGGTTTACTTTTAATAATTTAATAATAATAATACTAATAAAATATGTAATCGATCGATTCTGTACATTAAATATATTACGGTGTTTTTGGTCAACCCTGTGGCAGCTTCAACTATTTCAGTTATTATTTTTTTATTTTTGAGCATACCCAAAATTTTCATGGAAAAGAATTCATACTTAAAGCGGGCTCCACATTCGCGGCGCGAAGGCCGCGAACCGCCAGTGTGGAGGGTTTCGCGGCTTCGTATTTGTTCGCATCGTGTTCACGGCGCGTAGCATCCGCGGCCGCAATTCGCGCCGCGAGTGTAAAGCCCGCATAATGGGGCTCTACACTCGCGGCGCGAAAGCCCGCGAAGGCCGCGAACCGCGAGTGTGGAGGGTTTCGCAGCTTTGTTTTTCCGCTTCGCGGCTTCGTATTTGTACGCGTCGTGTTCACGGCGTAGCATCGGTGAATCGCGGCCGCAATTCGCGCCGCGAGTGTAGAGCCCGCAGAAAAGATATGTCCGCGAACAAAAACGTCATTTTGTTTGTCGCCCATACGGCTGGCAAAATGTCAGCGCGCGTCATTTAAACTGTCATTCCGATTCTAATCTGATCGCGCGCGAATTATAGTTGGAAATTATCATATAATATGAAGAGTTACCAAGACGTTTTCCGATGAAAATCAAAAGTTAGTCTATTTTTAACCGACTTCCAAAAAACGAGGAGGTTATATGTTCGGCTGTGGATATATATATTTTTATTTTTTTATTATTTTTCTATGTTCAACGATTACTCCGCCGTTTGTGGACCGATTTTCGAAATTTTTGTTTTGTTGTATTAGGTTTCACTCCAATTTGGTACCATGTTCACAAAAATGGTGACCTGATGATGGGATCCATGAGTAATCGAGGGAACTCCTCGAAATTTATATGGAAACATATGGTGATTTAGGTTTTATGAGAAGCATCCTAAGCATATGCTACCAAAACGCAAGATTTTGCACCGAGGTATACTATGGTTCCGAAGCTACTAAGAGAACTCCGGATTCCTTATAGATACAAGTTTGGGAGTTTAGGCGCTGTTTTAAGAACTGAAAGCATATGCTACTATGCAAATTACATTCATCATCATCATCATTACCACGTCAGGGTCACCAATGTTACAAATTCAACCTTATCTCCCGAGCATAAGGCACACATTTGACATTACTCCTGAGAAGTTAAAGTTCCTTCGATAATGTAACATTCTGTTTCACTTAGCCGAGATATTTTGGAAAACAACCTAATTTCAACCTTTTGCATTGCGTTTAGCGTTAATAGTATAATAACGCATCGCATCGCATCGCATATCTGCCAGGGCTGTCAAGCAAGCGGCGCGGCGGCGCGGGCGCGGGCCGGGTACTATGCACACAATACAAATTACTCACGGGGGTACTATGTGCGCTGCGTGTGCGACAAGTCGAGCGAGTGCCAGCCTATTGAAACTAGTCCGGTGACCGGCTAATTAGCACGTCACACGTGTTCACTTCGATTTTTTTAAATGTATTGTTTAAAATTATCTACAGGCTGCAGCTGATATTATAATATTTTGTAAGTGTGACTGTAATAAGATACGCAGAATAATATTATATAGGTGTATTATTCTACTTATAGTACGCGATGGTTTACTCTGGTAACTAAAAAGAGTGAAATTATTATTTTTAACAAAAAATTAAAACCGACTTCCAAGGTAAAACAATAATAACATCCTTATAATATGAACTAAAAAGTATTAAATAATTATTCCTATCTAATAGTGCCTTTTTCCGAATTCGGCTAAAACTCAACTATTTCTGTACTCAATCTTCATAATTTTGAAGTCGGTGCCAGTTCCAAAAGTTTCAAATATTCTGTCAGAGAACAGAAGATTCATCTGGTACCGACTTCAAAATGATGAAGATTGAGTACAGAAATAGTTAAGTTTTAGCCGAATTCGGAAAAAGGCACTATTAGATAGGAATAATTATTTAATACTTTTAAGTTCATATTATAAGGATGTTATTATTGTTTTACCTTGGAAGTCGGTTTAAATTTACTTTTACTGGTTTACGTTTACCTTGGAATTCAATTTTATTCTTAAGTTAAACAAAATGCAGCGCGAGCATTTTTTACATAGCTCCTAGAGTCTAGACTCTAGACTATAAAGGTCAATGACCGCTGGTGCCACCTTAGATTGTCCTGACTATAATAGGTCTCTTACCTGAGAACATGGGCATGGTAAGTTCCGGGTGAAGCTGCGACAGTTGCCGCGACAGGTAAAGTTGCGAGCGACAGTAAGTTGTGCACAGCAACACGTCCAAAGTGCCGCGACCTTTCTCCGAACCTGCAACAGATACGACTTATGCTATTTGCTTTGTTATACTTTAACCAAGGCTAATAATAATATCTCCCACGCCAGTTTCGGTGACGGTGGTCGGTTTCATTGGAAACAAGGCTAGTTACGCAGGAGTACTTTTATAGTGACCAAGTGTATCCGCAGTACACAAGAGTCTCTATCTCTTCCTTTAAATAAACCAGTAGGACGGACGACCGACACGACCGGCGAGAGATCAGGCGCAGGATGTACTTTTTTCATGCCCATCCGACGCATGGATCATCTTACTTGTCAGACAATCAGGTGATCAGCCTGCATAGTCCTAATCAAACTTGGAAATAACACGTTTCTACGCGGGAATCGAACCCACGACCTCCGAGGCAAGAGCCACGCTCTAAACCACTGGACCATGGAGGATAATAAATAAGTTTGTCATAATCTCTGTCACAACTAACGAAATATTTGCAGCCATTTCGTTATGTATGAGACTGACGGGCTGAATAAAAATACAAAAGGTGAAATTGTGGAAAATCCTAGACATCTTACATATAATATATAATATATCACTATAGTATAGTATATACAAACTATAAAACTAAGCACTACATCGGGATGGTTTTAAATGGAGGTCTGTAGCTGACTTGTGAAATAAAAAACCCAGAAAGAATAACTCTTCTTCGCCATAGATAAACAAGTTACATATTTAAAATAAACTATAACCTGATAAAAAACAAAATAAACTATAGTCAAAATACATCTACGCAAACCAAACGGTCAAAAGTTGTCTGCCGGTTCATGAGTTGCTTTCAATCACAAAGCTGTATCATGATTCATGAGTTGCTAGTTTAGCTAATTGTATGCTTTGGCCTTTGAGCTTGCAAACTATTCTATAACATAGTAAAGGTCGTTGAACCTCAATAATCATCATCAGATATCCCTGACATCCTCTGCAATAATAATTTAATTGAATGCAGAATAAAAACTTTTCTTTCCATTCGTTTATTGTTCGGACGCACTTGTACATTTCAATATTCACCACAAAATACAAGTAATAAGCTTACAATGCAATCGTAATCGCCTTTTTCGATATTTTTATAAGAAGCTTTTAATTAATTAACAAATAAAATGGCCGATACAAAGAAATCTTTGTCAAAATATTGTGTTCAAAGAAAAAATGTTTTAATAAATTAATGTTTTAATAAGTTCGGCCAAATGCGAGTTGAGTTGAGACTTGAGAGACTCGCGCAAGAAGGGTTCCGTACCACAATAGAGCAATAGTTTTTTTGTATGGGAGCCCCCTTAATTATTTTATTTATTTAATTTTTATTCTTAATTTATTAAAATTTCAGAAGTCTAGCTATAGCGATTCTTGAGTTACAGCCTGGAGACACACAGACAGACAGACGGACAGACATCGAAGTCTTATTAATAGGGACCCTATATACCCTTTGAGTACGGAACTCTAAAAACTGAAGTTAAAATATTATAAAACATATTAACGACAAATGATTTAATTTAATGAAGCCAGCCCCATACGCATCAATTTATGGTGAAACGAAGTGGATGATGTAATAATCATCACTCGTAATCGTGTGTTGTTTCATATCTCGGCTGCCGGCAGTATACTTACCGCCGGTCCTCATTACTGATATTTTTGGAAGCCGGCGCCGGCAGCGGAGGCACTCCCTAAATAATAAGAAGTGAATCTGTAGATTAGGTACTGTCCTAAAAAAATATTTTTACCTACCTCTACAAGGTGTAACAAAACTAAATGATAACACTTTAGGGTGTGAATGAATCCCCTGTACTGAGTTTACTGTGAAAGTAGCAGTGCTGAAAGATTTTTTTTTACTTTTGTATGGAAAAATTCCCGTCGCTGGAGCGCTTGCCCATAAAATCACAAAAAATTTGCTCTTTTAGCGGTGCTACTTTCACAGTGAACACTATAAAAGGGATACTACACACCGTAAACTATCATCACTTACTTTTGTTACACCCTGTAATTATGTATATCATAAAAATTCGACAAAAATTAACAATACATAAAAACCTGTACTGTAGGATTCTTAAAACTATATTTAAATACAATGCTATTTGACATAAGTTACATAAAATATAAACAGACGAACTTATTATAACCTCCTATATTTTGGAAGTCGATTAAAAATACCGGTTACGCTATAAAAAGTTATCTAGTACTACGTAGAGGTACTACGCGACTACGGCGTACTCTTACAAGCTACGGCGTAGACTGCTACGAGCTGCGTACGGTCTACGACATATTATTGACTATTATTAGTTTTGTCCACACTGTGCCTTTTTCTGTTCATCAAGGGCATGCGTTATAGCGCAGTCAACAGCGAACGTGAGGCATGCCCGCGACGCATGCCTACTGACCGTATCCAAAACTTTCGCTTTGTTCTTTAATGACAATGTTGGCGTTGCGTTCGTTGACGAATTCAATTATTGAATGCGCCAATACGAAAGTTGAATGACAGAAGATGGCGAAAATTGAAGACGAAAGTCCAGTGTGGGCATACCTATTAACAATCATCGTTTCCCTTTATCCCTCGATCGCGGATTCTTGGAAATCTATTGTTGTCGCGGTCGAATTCGACCGTTTGCGAGTTGATACGTTAATGATATTGTTCTGAGAATAATAAAATTATATTATTTATAGTTAAATACTTCATACGATATACTATTGTACATTTATTTAAAATTGATTTAGTCGTGAAAGTTGGTATGTAGATTTTGTGACAAAAAATAACATCTAAGGTACATGGTTTTTTCCTCTTGAGCTTGAGAATCTAAGTTCTATTGAGTAATTGTTTTTTCGTGAAAAAACTTTGCCTTTCTGTTGTAAACAACCACTGTATTTATGTATTTATGTATGACATGGTCGTGCTTTATCTTTTTCAAGCGGGATTTACAAAATTTTAATATGATGATTATTATTACCGAACAAAGTATTTAATTAATTTGCTCATACCAGTTTTAGCATTCCATAGCATAGATCAATTAACGCGAATACCACAGCACTAACGTGCATTTTAGGATTAACTTTGAGCTTTTGAAGCTATATGAAATATTTATATCATAACATTTTTATAATCGTGCTCAATACAATATAACATTTTTGTAATAAATTAAAATTAATGCCGAAATAATTGATACAGTAGCGCAGTGTTTTACAACCTGTGAGTCGTGACACCCAGGGGGTGTTGTAGAGGTTGAGAGAACTATGTCAGTATAAAAACAATAAAGATTAAAAAGATTATTATATGAAGTAGGAGAATTTTAACAAGAGGGTATAACAATTTACACGAAGGCATAAACTTTATAAAAAACAATTTCGAGAAATACTTTTTTCATACTAAGGGGGTCGCACCATTAAAAAGGTTGAAAAACACTGCAGTACCATCACTTAATTACGGTGCTGGAATGAGTGCTTATCCAACATGATTTATCTCTTCTTTATTGAGTAGCCGATCAAAAATGTATGGAATTGAAATAAGCGTGCGATAATTTGTACTCAAATCCCAACATTAGATTCATATCATGTCAATTCTAGTCATCGTAGATTCCGTAAAGAAGAGATAAAGAAAACGTGTTGGTTAAGCATCCAGCATTGTGTCAATGTAAGCAAGTAGAGTAGTTGCAAACAGTTTTACAATCCAGCATTCAGTGGCACATGGTACTGTATCAATGTAAATCGACACTCAATAAATGTACAGCGTAATTTTTCGAAAGATTAAGGGATTTAATAAATACAATTTATACAAATATTTCCCATCAAAAGCATATCGAGTAACAGACGTACATTTCTATATCATACCGCTATAGACTGGGAATGCTTTGAGCTAAGGCAGGGTTTGTCAAAGTTTTAGCTTCAAGAACCTCTGTTACTTTTTCCAGTTTAGAACTAACTTGACTAAGTATCAATACCACCTTAATAATCCAACGAGGGCCAAGCGGTCGCGACCGCGAAAACAATAGAATGGCTATTGTGTCTCGTTTTTCCACGATCGAAGGAATATTATAATATGTACATCCCTCGCATTAGGTACCTTTGAGATCATATTATCAAAGGGCTTTTCATGGTTGGTTACCGCTGTGGGTCCTGGCTTAGAGTAGTAGCAGTGATGGAAATGTGTGGTGAGCCAATGCCGGTCTATCCTTAATAATATTGACTTAACTTCAGTGGCACTGTTTGCCACAGGTGGCCATGAAGTACCACCTAAATCTTACCGACGAAAGGTGAACCCCTAGAGGTTCGCGTATCCCACTTTCAGAAACCCTGAGCTTAAGTATTACCTTTCCTTGAAAAGTATTTCTAATAATCTTTTCCTTATTTGTCTAATTAAACTGGATGTTATTGATATAATATTGAAAAACACTTTTAAGACCAATAAAGATATACATTTTTATTTATTTTATTTCTTGTTACCAAGATAAATAAAACAAATTCAAAACAGCCTGTAATAAATATTTTTAATATCTAATTGTATAGGAATTGTGATAGGAGACAGTTTATTTAACAAAATCATAATTTTTTGGATATTGACGGACAGACACAAAGAGTCATAAAGAAAATAATACAAACAATATCAATGGTTATCTATATCACCTCTACAATTTAAGTACAGATAAAGCTCGGTGAAAAATTAACTTTCATACTCAGTATGAGTAGTCACTTCCAATAGAATTAGGTTGAAGTGCTTTGTAAACAATGTTTTTTAAATGTGTTTTTAATGTAAACATATGTGCTGCTATTCTGTAAGTTTTAAAATTTGGGAATGTTTAAAAAAATATCATAACGATTTTCTCCAAGAGTTGTTTTATATATCACAAAATCGAGAACGGGGGGACAATGTAGGCAGTTATTAATAATAGGCATGATGACTTTTTTTTTCTTATTGCTAATTGAAAGATCCTTAAAAATAGTAAAATCGCTGAAAGAATGACTCTGATGGCTTAAAAATTCACCAAGATATGACAATTCAAACATCTCATAAAATAAATCTGCCCGAAACGCTCCATACAAAGTGCTACGAAAGAATGACGTCACTCTTTCGTAGTTTTTACGCATCGGGAGAGAACTTTGTTCGATAGGTATATTAAATATTGCGTTTATGAAAGTGGTTTCATAACAAAAGTTGCTTTAAGTTGCAAAAGTTATCGAATGGTATACAAATATTAAGAAACTTAATTGAAAAAAAAATCGACTTGATTATCCAACTTTGAAGGCGCATAACAAAAAAAAAATACAAATGCTATCGAGCTGAAATTTTGGGAACACTTATTTTTTACCGTGATTTCTTTATTTTATTAACAAAATTCGCTAATCTTTGACCTTGTATCTCCCTATTATTATCAGTACTCGTAGCAATTAAACGTTTAGCTCGTGATAAAGGTTCGAGTGCATAGTAGAGTGTAGACAGTAGGGTGGCAGTGTAGGGCTCGGTGGTATAAGTAGGCCCGCGGCGGCGGCGGCCGGCAGTCACACGCGGCAGTCGCGGCGCGGCGCACACACGCCGCGCCATGGAACTCCACGCGCGACTCGACGACAACACCACGCTCGAACCGACCAACACGACCAATTTAACAGAGTTCGATGTCTGGGCCATGCAGACCGTCCGCACCGTACATCTCTACTACTCCCCTTTACTGATCACACTCGGCTCCATCGGCAACTTCGTGTCCATGTTCGTCTTCTACGTGAGCAAGTTGAGGCTACAGTCAACTAGCCAATATCTCACGGCTCTCGCGTTATCGGACACGCTGTTCCTGCTGCAGCTCCTCCCGCCGTGGCTCGGGGACATTTACCTCACGGGGATATTCCACCGGCGCGGCTTCTGTCAGATCATCACGTATATAACGTACGTGACCTGTTGCACGAGTGCGTGGCTGGTCGTCGCGTTTACGGTGGAGCGTTTCGTTGCCGTGTTGTATCCGCTGCGTCGAAACGCGGTGTGCACGGTCGCGCGGGCTCGGTATATCATATTCGGTATAGCGGTGAGCGCGTTGCTAGCGAACTTGCCGGTGCTGCGTTTCGCGAACTTGACGAACGGGACGTGCGATATAGACAGAGACTACATGGAGGACGCGTTTCGTTTTAATATCGTGGACACTGTGGTATCGTTTACGCTGCCCCTGCTGATCATCATCGTGCTGAACCTGTCGATCATGGCCGGAGTTTGCCGGTTGGAGCGGGCTCGGCAGCAGCTGCTGCGGACGTCTCGGCCGACGCCACCCATGCGGGCGAGGCCGGCGCGGCTAGTCGGCTGCCCGCGCTCGCAGCACAAGGTCACGCGGATGCTGCTCATCGTCTCCACCGTCTTCGTCGTCTTCAATCTCCCCGCCTACACAATGAGAATGCTGGGGTACGCTTACGATATTGTAAGTATGCTTCTCCTTTTTTTCTTACATTAATCTAAATTGTTGCTACTGTTATTCTTACTAAATCCTGCGATAACTTTCAGCTACGCGAATTAATTATCTTACATGTCGTATTTTTAGTATAAAGCACCGCTTATTAAGCGATTGTATAACATTATAAATACTAGGAACATAATTTTATTGCACCTTGTAGGGCAGTTGGCATAATATTTAAACATTCTTAACGTACTTCTCAAATCTGATGTAGAGAATAAAGAGGCACATTCCTCCTTAGCTCTACTATTTGCTTTGCATAATTTAATATTTTATGTGGAAATTACGTATTTACGTTGCAGAATAATGACTAGTATGCGAGCTTTCTTTTCTGATTTTAACCGACTTTGAAAAAAGCAGGAGAATCTAATAATTTACCTTGCCAGTATATATATCTTATATATAAAATTCTCGTGTCACAATGTTAGTCCACGAACTCCTCCGAAACGGCTTTACTGATTTTTACCAAATTTTATATGCATATTCAGTAGGTCTGAGAATCGGCTACTGGGTACTTATACCAGTAGTTCCTGAGATTAGCGCGTTCAAGTTAGCCCTTTGAAATAATTTTCCCTGATTTTGTCACATTTTCCTCTATTTCTTCGCTCCTATTAGTCTTAGCGTGATAAAATATAGCCTATAGCCATCCTCGATAAATGGTCTATCTAACACTGAAAGAATCATCAAAATCCGTTGCGTAGTTTTAAAGATTAAAGGGAACAAAGGGACATGAGGGAAAAAAGTGACTTTGTTTTATAATATGTATAGATGTAGCAATATTTAAAAAAAGTAAAATTCATAAGTACTCACCTAATAAATTATTTCAAAAGTAGTAATTATTATTTTAATTTCATATGTATTTGCAGCTTTTCTGCGAAGTTCATATTACATGATAATTAAAATGGCTTGTTAAATTTAATTAATATAAACCAGACTAAAGCGAATGTAACTTGCTAAAATCATTGTACTGTAAACTTGGAATTATTTGTCTCGTAAATTTGCAAACAAATGAGTTAAAATATCAGCCAATTGAGAGTCGAACTCATGCACTAAAGGCTCCGTACCATATTTTATTGATATCGGGCAAAAATGGAAGACACCTTAAATATTTAATACAGTATTTTTTAACATTCAATAATTATCTTGCTAGCGCGGCTCTTAACCCTAGAGTGGGCGCGCTATGAGCATTTTGCCGCCCGCGCTGAAAAAAACGTTAATAATTCGTAAAAAAATTCTCGTTAGTCTTGCGCTTTATAGTTGCCCCAACTCTCGTTAGCAACGAGTCCTGAAAAGCTGGACGCCCGCGCCATCAGAGCCCGGGGGGCAGCTTAAAGTAAAGCTTCTTACTATCAGGTGTCGCCGGGCGGCAAATTGCTCACTGCGCGCCCACTGACGTACGTAAAAATTGTGCCATTATTTTTTTTCAAAGTTGCAATACTGACTTTATTTTATATTGTAAAAATTGTTTTAAACTATTTGATTTAAAAGTATCAAGGGATACTAACGTAGTTGCTATGGTGCTCTATGCTATTATATTATTAAAAAATGATGCTAGTGAAGCCATAATATATTATATAATATATGAACACAAGGTCTTCTATAGACACACTTAATATTTCTTTAAAATTTAAAATTGCTCATTTTTTATAAGCAGTATCATCTTCCAAGAAGGATTGATCTGCCATCGCCTATTTTTCTTTGATAAAATTTTTTTTCTTTAAAAATATGCGCACTAAAAAGGGTGTTGCAGATACCTAAAGTTGCTTTGCAATAAGCATTGGTCATACCTTTCTAAAGATTATTTATTCGGATAAAACATAATATCCTGTAGATTAGGAAAACATATGATTTGTTTCTTTTTCATCAAATTTTCAGTATTATATATATTTGTTACATAGTCTAGTAACAAACGGACAGATGGACGTAATTTTTTTGGGCTTTGTCAGCTTCAGCCAAAAGGTCGCGCACAAAATTTACTTGATATTTCCATACTTCCATACTAATATTATAAATGCGAAAGTGTGTCTGTCTGTCTGTCCGTCCGTCTGTCTGTCTGTCTGTCTGTCTGTCTGTCTGCCTGTCTGTCTGTCTGTCCATCCGTCCGTCCGTCCGTCTGTCTGTCTGTCTGTCTGTTACCTCTTCACGCCCGAACCGCTGAACCGATTTTGCTGAAATTTGGTTTGGAGATACTTTGAGTCCCGGGAAAGGACATAGGATACTTTTTATCCCATAAATATGTACGGTTCGCGCGTAATAAGCGATTTTAGGCGCAACGGAGTTGCGGGCATCATGTATTATTTAATAGCTATGTAATATGACATAACCTTACTAAATAACGTGGGTCAGACATTTTCCTTAGGAATCAATATCTCTGGTGGGACAAAAGAAATTTGTATAAAAAAAAAATAGTTTAAGTGAGTTCTATACAACTATGCCACATTAAAACATTTTAGTAAGTAAAAGTTCATTTGAAAGCTACTCCAAGCTTTCAAGTTCTAGATAATGTATTCACCAAAGATTACAAATTACAAACTGTGAAGTCCAAAAGTTATAAAATCCCATGCAAGAACGTAAAACGTCTTCGTACGTCTTCATAAAAATTTCAAAGCATTACGTCTCGAATGTCTGAAACGACAGTGCCGCGATTCAGACAAACCGCTAACCTGCTGCCTTACTCCCGAAACATTGCCCGAAACTGATATCAACTTGATACGAGTCTGATTTCTATTTCGTTTTTGATGTCATTGTAATGCGTTGGAATCACTGATCTCTATTATACAACTACGCTGGATCGATGATACCCACTTTTTTTGTGCCTATTTGAAGCGGAATCAGCGCCCCCATTATTCGGGAAGAGAACTAAATTTGACGTAACCATTGGTAACCATGTATGTATTTTGATGTATTTTAATTCTCTATGGCTTAATCGTTTGAATTGTTTTCGTGTTTTTAAAGTGTTTTAAAAGGTTTTACGCGATTAATTAATATATAAGTAAGTGGTGGAAGTTCATAGTTAAACTATGAAAGAGTGTATGTTATGTAAAACGCGGTACAATGCGGGATGTGGGGTTACATTTCACAAGTAAGTGATATTAACAGTTAATTTCTACGATATTAAACATTTATTAATAATATAGGCACTTAAAATGTGGCACTAATCTTATTATACCGTATTCACCACATATTTACCTTTGTTTTACCGATTTTTGATAAACAATAAAATTCAATAGTGCTGGAGTTTTCTGTCGATAAAACTTATCGATATAATATATAATAATTGTATTGAAATCTCCGATTACCTACCGATTTTTATTATCAAATACATATTATGCCCTTATAATAATTGACAGGTTTCCGTCTAAAGAAGGAAGACTGGAATTATGGTTGAAAAAAATTGAAAAGCCTGGTTGGCGTCCGAAAATTGCTACTACCGCTTGCCGTTACTATTTGAAGTGTACAAACGTTCTCTGTGAAAATACAAGGCGCAAAAACTACCATTTGATCGTGATTATGTTTGGAAAATTTATTTCAGCGTCTACTGTTTCTTGACAGACTGTAACTGTGTAACGGTAACTAATAAAATATAATGTTAAAGTATCGCACATATATTTTTATTATTTATAAATACCTTTCCTACTCCACCCCAATAAAAAATGTATTCAAACGTTCTATATTTATTTATGGACCGCATTATCCAATTAGTTAATTTCCCTCGCACTTCTGCAATCAGCGCCAAAATGGCGAAAATCAAATGAGATAAAGTAAATAGATAAAAATTGGCTTGCTAGATCCATAAATAAATAGGGAACTTTTATATTATTGCTAGACGCTCTGCGCGGCTTCTCCCACGTAAATATATAATTTCACAGACAAATTGGTCCACAAAAAATAGCCTATATTATAATCCTTCACGTTATACATTCCCTCATTTATTCCACATTTTCCTCTATTTCTTAGCTCCTATTAGTCTCAGCGTGATAAAATATGTAAAATGGGCTATCTAACACTGAAATAATTGTTCAAGTCGGACCAGCAGTTCCTGAGATTAGCGCGTTCAAACAAACAAACTCTTCCGCTTTATAATATTATATGGTATATATTAGTTAGGGTCTAATCACACAGAACATTTATTCAGCTCTGTTCAGCTTTTATGCGATACACTTTAGCACTACTTTGATAATAGTAGAAATGAAATTAGAAAATACAATACAACAAAGTTTTTGTTAGAAGCTTATCTTCAGTTTTGTTTTCAGTTTTTCGTAGTGCAAACTGGTAAAAATAAATGGATTATAGATAGGTACTGCTACTTAACGTTATTTACGTATGAAATCATTGTTATTTTATTACGCCTATCTAAATTACGGAGAGGAAGTCTGTTATCTTTAATACAAATATTAAGTAGCGTTTGTATTATTCAATTTAAAATGTTTGTCCTATGGTTGACATTATCTGAATCTGGAAACATTTCATCGATAATAGAAAAGACAGTTGTACATCACTAGTATTAGTTCCGAATACTCCCACAACTGCTATCAGCGCAAATATGGCGACTTTCAAACGTCATTTTTACGTCAAATTTAGTTCCTATCCCTGATAATGGGGGAGCTGATTCCGCTTCAAATAGGCACAAAAAACAGCTGTCATTTCAAAGGGTATCATTAGTCCAGCGTACTTGTATAATGGAGGTCAGTGGTTGGAATTCCGGAACAAAATCGTATCAAAATCGAGATGTTGCCATGGCGTCTTGTTAACGTCGTTATAGCAACGTCGATTGTTATAAAGTAGCAGAAGATTATATCGAAAAATAACGAAAAATATGAAATAATGTTTGTGTTTTTTCGTCATACCATAAAAATTGTTATAAAGTAGCAGAAGATTATATCGGAAAAATAACTAAAATATGAAATAATGTTTGCGTTTTTTCGTAAAACCATAAAAATACATATTATCTTTAGAAACTTTAGATGGATGTGCCCATTTTCTACTTCAGTGGCTCAGACCAATAAAAAAAAGATAGACAGAGCCATCCATGCTACGCGGTGAGGCAGGCAATAGGAAGCCGATACGGCCATAGGAAGCCGGCCGCCCGCCATTCCGGTTTCAACGAGTGACGGCGCATGTCGTTTTCATCTGTGTCAAGAAATATCAAAATATGCCGTTCTGCATCGTTAAATGGTGCAAAAACAATTCTTGTGCTCAAAAGAAACCTTGTGGGATTACGTTTCACAAGTAATAAGTTGAATATTTATGTATTACCACCGAAATAACGAATTTAATTTATTAGTTTTAAAAATTGTCTCGGGAGTCTCGGAACACAGAACCTCAACCAGTGCTGCATGCTGGTCGCAAGATATTTTTCCCCATAATAGGGGAAAAATATTATTACGTGCTGTATTATCCTGACAAATGTTTATTTTTAACCTAAAATTCGTTATTCATTTAAAATCTATTAATATAAATAAAATTGGAGTGTCTGTTTGTAGTATTGAAAGATTTTTTTACTATTTGCATATTAATCTGTATACGATACATACTGCATACACCAAACAACATTCTTTACAATTTTTGTCTGTATGTATTTCTGTCTGTCTGTCTGTTCTTAGTTGAAACACATAATTTATTAGATATAGATATTTAAGTATTTACTTTTTTCAGCAATTACTAATGAATGATGATTAACAATCTAGTTTGATAGCAACTTTTGTAGTCATTACTTAGTAGTTTAATAAGACTGCAACAGGATGGGAGTTTGACAATCTGAAACCCTGAGTTGGCAACATTATTTTTTTGCACACAAGCGCACGCCTAGCGTATTTATGCTAGGCCTGACGCACACATTGATCGACAGCGACTTCACCCCATTACCTGTAAATACTCCGTCTTTCTTTTTTTATTGGTCTGAGTTCAGTGGGTTTAAAATGGTTATTTTCGTTAAGGAACATCTTGACATTAAACAAATATGTAAATTCTCTTTTGTAGTTACACTTAACGTTGTCATACATATTCTAATATTTGTAAAATTTGTATCCCTGCATGCCGACATTAAAAATTAGATTTTTTTTTGGAAAATAATGGTCCGTCCGAGGCACCTACAAATGGAGATGTTGTTGAGATTCCTGGAAGAAAATCCAGAAATCGCAAAAGGGTACATACGGGCGAGCCAAGCTAAGCACGATACCAAACTCAAATGGGACCGTATAGCTGTAGAGCTTAACTCCATTGGAGGTGCCATCAATCACATTAAAAATGCTTGCAGACGAGCCATATTATTATGTTAAAATAATAATGAATTAATAATTATTATCAACAAAAAATGAAACGACACCACACCAATCGTACCCTAGTGACCCTAAAAAAATCGGCCAAGTGTGAGTCGGACTCGCGCACGAAGGGTTCCGTACCGTTCGCGTTATAGAGCAAACATAGACTAAAAATTGTGTTTTTTGTATGGGAGCCCCCCTTAATTTTTTATTATGTTTAAATATTATTATGAATTATTAAATAACACATATATTTAAGGCCTTCGTGAAAGTTTCAAGTGTCTACCTCTTATCATTGTTGATTACGAGCAAAAAAGGCCAAAAAAATCATGTTTGTTGTATGGGAACCCCCCTTAAATATTAATTTTATTTTAGTATTTGTTGTTATAGCGGCACCGGAAATACACAATCTGAGAAAATTTCAGAACTCTCGCTAAAGCGGTTCTTGAGATACAGCCTGGAGACAGACAGACAGACGGACAGACATCGAAGTCTCATGAATAGGGTCCCGTTTTTACCCTTTGGGTACGGAACCCTAAGAACGTTTACAATACCTAACTCGGCAACTATCGATCTCAATCGGTGTCGATGCCTCTGTTGCTACCGTGAAATTTGACGTTTGTAAACGATCTGTAAGTCGATTCTCAGACAATTTTGTTTGTCGCGAGCACCTAAGATTTTGATTTGGCGAATGTTTCGATGCTGATTAGTTCCAAATTGAGCCGCAGCTCGATCGTGCGCTAGCATAGCTGTCAGAAATAGCAAAATCCATTGAGGTTGAATTAGTTTCAAACCGATCCGCAGCACGATCGTGCGCTATTTTAAGGTGAACGCAGATTTGGCCGAACCGCACGCACCGCAGTCGTCGCATTTCGAATTCTTTATATGAAGTTATAGGCAAGCTCGCATAGCTACCCGCGCCGCAGTCTTCGCAACTTCTACATTCTTTATATGAAGAATTCGAAATGCGGTGACTGCGGTGCTTGCAGTGCGGCCAAATCTGCGTTCACCTTTAGGTGTCTAAAACATGTCTAAAGTGTCAAAAACCATTGAAATCGAAAATCGAAATCGATATCAGTTTTGGGAGTAAGGCCTCTGTGCAGTTTAAATATTTTACACCCGATCAGTCAATTGACTGATCGGGCGCTTAGCGTTGATATATTGACAAAGGATTATTGTTATTGGAACACATGAGTCGGAGTCTAGTCTAAGGAATACATTGTTACATAAACCTCTGTGGTTTTTGACAACTTCAGAATGAGCGCGTTGCTCAAGCCGGGGGTCGCGGGTTCTAATCCCGCCGACGGAACAAAAAGTTTTCAAAGTTCCTGAGTCATTGATGTCACGTATTAAATACTAGATGAAGCCCGCAACTTCGTTGCGCCAAAACTTGTTTATCGCGTGGGAACCGTATATTTTTCCGGGATAAAAAGTATCCTATGTCCTTTCCTGGGACTCAAAGTATCTCCATACCAAATTTCAGCAAAATCGGTTCAGCGGTTTGGACGTGTAGAAGTAACAGACAGACAGATACACTTTCGCATTTATAATATTAGTATGGATGTGTATCATATAATAAAAATCTTAATATTATATGTATAATATAAAAGTATGAAATATATTTCCGTTGTCTGCTAACTAACACAAGTACTTCAGGTATTTAGGCCCCGATGAGACGTGGTGTGAAGCGTCCATTGATCTAGACACGCGGTAGCGTGTCAAGCCAAGTTCCAGCATAACAGAATGGCGAGCAGCACCGTGTGTAATATTACACGAACCATTTGCAGGTACTTTTGACCCTCTCATAATTCCGAAACTATTTGATATAAACGTTTCAAATTTGGCTCTTATAATGAGACTTGCGAGATAACTACATGCTTAAATTTCATAAGCACAGCTCAAACGGCTATTAAGATATTAACGTCCGAAAATCTACATTTTTATCACTGACTGACTGACAGTCAGTCAGTCAGTCAGTGATAAAAATGTAGATTATAGAATGTAGACCTATAGATCAAAATTCTAACCCACTTCCAGATGACCTAGAAGGCTGAAATTTGGAATCCAGCTCGGCAATTGTGTGAAAGCGTGAGGAAAAATCAGAAAACAAAAAAAATCGGTCAAGTGCGAGTCGGACAGAGCCAAACTAGGCAAAAATTGTGTTTTTTGTATGGAGACCACCCTTAAATATTTATTTTATTTTACTTTTATTATAAATTATGAAAATAAAAATATAATTAAAGATTTTTTGAAATTTTCAAGTATCTACCGGCTGCAATTATTGATTTTGAGCAAAAAAGGCCAAAAAAATCACATTTATTGTATGGGAGCTCTCCGTAAATATTTATTTGTGAAGTGAAAAAAGTTTAGAAAATTAATAGAAGGTGACTTTATGAAGTATGTCTGTCTGTCTGTTACCTCTTCAAGCCCAAATTGCTTGTACCGATTGTTCTTAAATTTGGTATGGAGATATAGTTTGAGTCCCGGGAATAGACATAGAATTCTTTTAACACGTCTGTCCGTCTGTCCGTCCGTCCGTCCGTCTGTCTGTCTGTTAGACAGCTATAATAATAGCTTCTTTACTTCCGCACAATAAGCTGTACCCTATAGTTAATGGTTGGAAATACACTTGTGTTATACCGTATTATTCCAATGTCACCTGATGGTAGCTGCTTTTTCCATTCGCTTGAATTTTCTTTGTTTTATTCGTCTGATACTCAAAAAGGCTTGGGGCTATTTCCCCACTTCCTGATTAGTTTCAGATAGGCTATTCACAATAATTGTGGATACTTCATCTATCAGATAAATTATTTATCTGATAGATGAAGTATCTGCCAGATAAGTTGCGGATAGCATATCCGATACTCGTCGGGAAGTGGTGAAATAACACCTTAAGGTTGCGATTGAATATAGTCGAACATTATGTATGTTTGAACTGGGAAGATTAAGATGTCTACTGTCTACCCTTGCTCGGAAATATGTATGTATAGGAACAAAATAACATTATGAATAAATAATAGAGTCTATTTCTTTGCTTTATTGAATATCTATAACAATTAATGTTATTTAAATAATGTGAGATCTTAAACTAGATTAGATTCTACTTGGCTAGTTTTCATCAGAATTAAAATGTTAAATAACTTTATGAAATGACTGATGTAATGAAAACTGGCCAAGTTAGATCTAATCTAGTTTATGATCTCACATTATTTAAATAACATTAATTGTTATAGATATTCAATAAAGCAAAGAAATAGACTCTATTATTTATTCATAATGTTATTTGGTTCCTATACATACATATTTCGATTTTCCATGGAACTTGGCACTCATTTAGATCTCCATCCTTTTTACGGCTAAGTCCATAGACAATAATAATATTTGTATGGAACTTGGCTTTCAATTTTTACATATTTTATGTTTTGGGTGGGATAATATTATTAATGTTATACAATTTTCTGGAAATAAAATATTCATTTTAAGCAATTCTGTTACAGTTAAGCCAATTGATGCGTCAAGCTATTCATCGTGTTTTATCCTAAAAATAAGTTTCTTTTCACGCGTATCGGAAACTGGGAAACCAACCGTGAAATACATAATAGAATAAATATAAAATGTAAGCCGGTATTTATGACTAAGTATTTGGTATATTATAATATTATATTTTTGCCTTCGGGTATCACTAAGTGCCATCGAGGAAATTGATTCCCAGGCAGTAGACCAACGTCGTTTGGTAGGATCATGTCAATTCAATGTTAATTGTGATTGGGCTATCCCCCTGTCCCCCGTCCCCATCCCATCTGCCTAGGAATCAACTTCTCTGATAGTACAATCACTAAGGGTAACGGAAGCCGCCATTTTTTGTCCAAAAATCGATAATTTGGTAAGATTTGATTGGAAAATCAAACCAGTGAATTGTCTAAATAAAATGTTGTAAAAAGGATTACGTAATAACTACACAGTACGTGGCAGAAGTAAAACTTCGTAAAGTTTAAATTAAATTTATATAACGTTCGAAATTCAGTAACCTTTTTTAGCTCTCAACATCCCTGAAGAAGTTTGAATAAAAAAATCATAAAGTATAACAAGCTTTAAGAGCCCGGGTAACCCTCGAAATTCTCATACATACGTAATACCAAAATCATTTTGTCATACGAAAATATTTAACATGTTTGAGTTATTTTTCAGCATAAAATAGTAATTACCTAGGTTCCTGAACAAAAATGAACTTCAAAATATTTAAACACTAAAAAAATTTTTTTTGTGTATAAATTTTTTTTACTAAATTTACTACTAAATATTTAAACACTAAAAAATAGAGTAAAACACTAAAAAATTTATATATAATTTGTAAATTTACTACAAAATATTTTAATACTAAAAAATATTTTTTAGAGTTGAAATATGTTGTAGTAAATTTACTATTTTTTTATATATTTTTTAGTGTTTTACTCTATTTCTTAGTGTTTAAATATTTAGTAGTAAATTTAGTAAAAAAAAATTTTACACAAAAAAAATTTTTTTAGTGTTTAAATATTTTGAAGTTAATTTTTGTTCAGGAACCTAGGTAATTACTATTTTATGCTGAAAAATAACTCAAACATGTTAAATATTTTCGTATGACAAAATGATTTTGGTATTACGTATGTATGAGAATTTCGAGGGTAACCCGGCCCCTTAAGAAATATTTCTAAAACACAATTTTAAAGTAAATATTTTTTCATGTTATTGAGTTTCAGGCTTGTAACCTTGATCTTCACCGTCTTATATTTGCCATAAACTAGGATGCCCAGGGATGCACTTTACGAGCGCATAAAGCAGCCGCACCTAGAATATAATATTATGAAACATAAGGCTGCTTGCATAATGCATACGCTACTACGCAAGCAGTTTGGCAAACAAGCAAAACCTGATGTCTCTTTATAGTGTAAGAAGCAACGCCTGCTGAGGAATATGACGCAGCGAATGCTGGTGCTTGTAGTTTTTAAACAACGTTTAACTTGTGTATGTATTCGGAAAATCCACGTGGCCTAACAACGATTTAGCACGTGTCAGTGCAGGGTGGAGAAACATAAAGTCAGTGAAGAAACCTTGCATCAATTAGTTGATTGTATTCGTGCAACGACTGCTTGAAACTTGTCTTTTCTCCTTTATTTCATTTATGCATTAAATTTTTTGTCGAATTACAAGTAACAGAGGTCCTCTTTTTACACGTTTAGAGAAGTACCATTATTACACCAAAAATTATTATATACAATGTGTCCCGACACCGGTGTCCGATCCTTTAATGTCATGATCTATGGCATATTTTATCGACAAATTGTCTCTCAAATTTTTTCTCTCTCTCACGGTTGTAAAATGGCAGCCATTTTAGTTTTTTTCGTGCTTTCACACTAATCCGACCAGTACTTCTCATGTAAATATCCTATGAAGATAAAAAAGGTCTCATTTGATAGATAAACTTATGGACTACGCTTACACAGGCAATATGTTATAAATTTCGTGGAATTAAATACAGAAAAACCGAAGTTTAAGAAAAAAAATGTGTATTTTTTAATTAATGGCTTTTTGTGAAAAATCTAGCACGTTAAACTGGTTCTTTTTTGTTTTAAAAAGATAGAGGAAGTTTTCATCTTAAATAAATTCTTTACATTAATGCTCTAAGTCAGATAGTTTAGAAGTTATAACGATTTTCTTATGAATCAAAACCTAAAATTAGGTCAGATTAGTATGAAGTCAGAGAAAAATTTTTTTTTCAAAAGTTGGAGAAAAAAATGTATTTGAAAACCAATTTGTCACCAAAGTATGCCATAAATCATGAGTTCAAATTTTTTTTCTCCAACTTTAGAAAAAAAACATTTTCTCTGACTTCATACTAATCTGACCTATTCTTCAATAAGAAAATCGTTATAACTTCTAAACTATCTGACTTAGAGCATTGAAATAAAGAATTTATTTAAGCTCTTCCTCTATCTTTTTAAAACAAAAACGAACCAGTTTAATGTGCTAGATTTTTCACAAAAAGCCATTAATTAAAAAACACACTATTTTTTTCTTAATCTTTGGTTTTTCTATGTTTAATTCCACAAAATTTATAACATATTGCCTGTGTAAGCGTAGTTCACAAGTTTAGCTATCAAATGAGACCTTTTTTATTATCATAGGATATTTACATGAGAAGTACTGGTCAGATTAGTGTGAAAACACGAAAAAAAAAACTAAAATGGCTGTCATTTTACAACCGTGAGAGAGATAAAAAATTTGAGAGACAATTTGTCGATAAAATATGCCATAGATCATGACATTAAAGGATCGGACACCGGTGTCGGGACACATTGTATATTTAAAATCGAATTTCTATAATATGTCCAATCTCCAGGGTACACAATTTAGGGTAGAAATTTTGACATGTGATCGCACATTTATCAACACGCACGCACCGTACGCGCCGCATTTTAGAACAGGCATGATGACTATTTTTTTTTTCTTATTGGTAATTGAAAGACTCTTAAAAATAGAAACATCGCTGAAAGAATGACTCTGATAGCTTAAAAATTCACCAAGATATGTGTCGTTCATTGTAATAGTGAATTATCTCCATGCAATGAAGTTTTGAGAAATTAAGAGTTTTGTCAATTATTGCGTGGAAAAAAAACTATTTTTTTTTATTCAATGCTTCATATTTTTTATCGTAGATATCAAATGAAATATTATTATAGTATATTATAGTTACTTAAAAATAAGACGAAGTTATTGTAACTTCACTTTTATAGTGAATAACAATACAAATCTCAAATCAAATCATTTAATTGCAGAATAAGTAGGTAAAAAGATGTTACAGATTATAATACCGGTACAACTTATTCTAACCTATCTGAGGCATGCAAATTATTAAATCTGTTTCTAGACTAAACAAAATAGCGGCAATTACGTCGTTTTAGTGGTATCAGTGGAGTTGTTTCATTTTTATATTGAAAGATATGATACATTATGAGCCCACTATGGGAAAATAAAAACTTTTTTATATTATGGAGTTACACCACTATTACAATGACCGACACATATGACAATTCAAACATCTCATAAAACAGACCTGCCTGAAACGCTCCATAAAAAGTGCTACGAACTTTGTTCGATAGGTATATTAAATATTGCGTTTATGAAAGTGATTTCATAACAAAAGTTGCTTTTAATTGCATAAGTTATCGAATGGCATACAGATATTGAGAAATTTAATAGAAAAAAAAAGACGGGTTGCACTCCGGAAGGGCCGGCAGAAGTGAAAACTTGATTATTAACGTTGTGCATTTTTTAAACCCATTTTTTATGAAAATCGATTATAAAAAAACGATTTTTTTAATTAATTATTAAATTAAATTCGAAACCAGTTCGAGTTCGAGTTCAAGTTCGAGAATTCGAGTTCGAGTTCGACACAAAACACTACTTCCGTCTACGGCTTTTCCAAGGTTTTTAAATCAGCACGAGAATCTGACGCGAGTTTCACAGTTTTTACCCATCCCACAAAAGTGCTCAACGCCGCTAAAGAAGTTTTCACTTCAAAAATACGACTTGAATATCCAACTTTGAAGGCGCATAACAAAAAAAAAAAAAAAATACAAATGCTATGAAGCTGAAATTTTGGGAACACTTATTTTTTACCGTGATTTCTTTATTTTATTAATAAAATTCGCTAATCTTTGACCTAGTCATCATCCCTATTGAGTGTATGAAATGATGTGAAACCTCGCACATCGTGTACGGTGCTGATAAATGTGCGATTAGGGTACATATAAATTAGTTTGTTTGAACTTATTTTAATTGTCAGCAGACGCTGGAAGAGTTCGGGGGGCGATGGTTAGCGCTACAGCAGATCACCACCATGCTGTTCCACACCAACTTTGGCATCAACTTCCTGTTATATTGCCTGAGCGGACAGAACTTCAGGCAGGCTCTAATGAACACCACGCCATGGGTGCGAGCACGTGCCAGACGAAGCATCGCCGTGAGGCATGCTATGATACAGCAGTGCAGAGCTGGGAGTCTCTCGAGTGAGTATTACTTGACATGCTACGATACAACAGGTTAAAGGACAGAGTCCGAGTCTCGACTAACATAAATACAATTATACTAAAACTAACATTAAACACGCATTATCTGCGACATGGGGCGCGACGTGTTCGGAAGTCATCCTCGGAACCTCCTGTAGACGACCCCAATCAGCCAGAACTCCTCCTCCTCGACGGTCGGTAGATGATGCGTCGGGACTCTCACCACAAAGGAGCTAAAATTCACTGTGGCGGGACTGCAAACGCTCGACCCTCAAGACGAAGTGGTCTTGCTCCTGATGTAGTCCACGACCAGCTCGGCCGTCGTGGACCACTGCAGCCGGGGCACGTAAAGCGACGTCGCGGGAGTCTCACGCCGCAACAGCTGCTCGGGTCCTTCGGGTGCGGTGCCGCGATGGTTGCGGACGACGGGTTTCTTCTTCTTCCTCTCGACTTTTATAAACCCGTCATCATCGCACTTTCGGTCCCTTTCGGAGAGAGGACACTCTTTTGCAGAGGCCTCCTTTTCCCCTTTGCTTTTGGAACGCGGGGGAGGAGGCGGGGGGCAAGCGGCGACACTTGCGTAGTTCGGCCGCGGCTCCGTTGCAGGCGGGGCGCGGGCGGCAGGAGCAGCGGCGGTGGCGGCGATGACGTGCTCGTGCGTTGACCCATCTGAAAGTGCTGACGGGCTGAACGTGATCGCCTGCGCACCACGACGGCGGGTTTCGTTGGCGGCATCAGGTGACTTACATATTGAATTACCACTCTTTAATTGTGATAATTCATTACGTAGATCGCTGATCGTATACTCTGATGCCTGCAGTCTACCTCAAACTTCGGCCAACTCTTCGACGTCGACGTGGTCCAGCGTCACGGGCGGCAGCTTGTGCAGGTTTTTCACCACTAAAGCCGGCACCTCATCCGATCCGTCTGCTTCAGCAAGGATATTATGTCCTGCACGCTTCTTTCTGTTCCATTCCTCCCCCGCGATGGCATATTCGCGCTCTGGCCGAGCGTCTCGTAGAGCAACCGCTTCCCCTAGCACCTAGTGAAGGAGGACTTGCAGATCTGCAGTATGCTCGTCCATTGTGTCAATGGCGTGCTGGATAAACGCCAGCAACTCATTCACCACGAGCGCTATGGTGACGTCTTAGTGACGTACAGCGGCAATCAGCCGCGCGATACGCGAAAATATTATAATTAATATTTACTGCGTGTGCATAATGTGGAGCGCGACCGTCCGCTGGCTCGACACGTTACACACTATGATATGATGATGTATTGCTTGACATGCTACGATACAGCAGGGTAGAGCTGGGAGTCTTTTGAGTGAGTATTGCCTAAACAGGCGGAAGTTTAGACAGGCATCAGTGAATATACCATGCATGTTAGAAGTAACTGAGTCTTAGAAACTCAAGTACTATTAGGAATTATTGAGGTGGTGGCTTTAAAGTTTCACTTCTTTTATTTAGAGCCGCGGTGGTCTGAAAAAAAAACTACTACCTACTGATTGACATAGAAACGTGGGTTAGTCATGTTGTATTTGTTGACGTTTGGCCCAGCTTAGGTCAGTTTATAGTGTCGAATGGAATTTTCACTACAGAATAGAACAGACGAACATCTTACAAACGCGCCGCCTCGTTGATAGTTATTGTAACTTAATTTCTTGGTGGAAATTTATGTTTTACAATTAATGAAATACAATCTTGTAGTATTTCCGCTAAGTATATTTACTACTAAGACTATAAGTACTAGCTACTGTTCTCCCTCTATTCGATTATCTTCCGTCGTTTAACAGTACATTCTGTACCAGGTACATCAGCGTTCTACGTGAGCAACGGGACCGACGGGATGCTCGTCGCGGAGTCGTTACGTCGTCGTCGCCGCGAGGAACACTACATATTCCGTTGGATATTCGACAACAGCCGTCAACGGGCTGACCTGCCGAGTGTAGCTTTAGGAACGGAAGCGTTAGAGTTGAGAGTATGTAATCCGACGAAAGACAGGCGTACGAATAAGCCCTACTTCTGTACCACACAGATTTAAAGAACTGCCATTTTCAGTAGTATCGCCACCGTAATCACTCGTTTTGAAGATGTATGGACAAAATGATATATTATGCATAAAGATAAATCGAGTACTTAATCAAAATGCAATCGCCAGTTTCGATAGCGGACCCCTAGACGATCAATTTTATTGCGCAATATCACGTATTGTACAATTTTATTGACCGTCTAAGGTAAATATTGAACGCGTACGCCTTTCTATCTTATCCATACTAATATTATAAATGCGAAAGTGTGTCTGTCTGTCTGTCTGTCTATCTGTCTGTCTGTTACCTCTTCACGCCCAAACCGCTGAACCGATTTTGCTGAAATTTGGCATGGAGATACTTTGAGTCCCGGGAAAGGACATATGATGCTTTTTGTTCCGAAAAAATGTACGGTCCCCGCGCGATAAACGAGTTTTGGCGCAACGGAGTTGCGGGCATCTTCTAGTTGTCTAATAAATTGTTCAGTATAATTGTAGGTCTAGGGGCCCGCATAGAGAAGTTAGATGACAAAAATTTATTAGATTTGACATAAGGCATCATAAGTGTCATGAGTCATGACTCATGGCGCCTGCGATGCGCTATGTCAAATCCCTACACATTTAACTTCGTTACCGAAACTGGTCAATGCATATTTTGACTAAACACTCAGATAATATACCTTTTCCTGCATTGATTAAACTCAATTTCTACTATGGTCATACTACGCTTTATACAATTTTACACAAAATCACTAGTCAAGATGTAGAAAAGTATATTTTTACATTTTATTACTTTTTTACGGAAGCTCTAGATTTTAGTAAAGTAGAAATGTAAATATTTTTAAAACATTGATCTCGAGTACTGCCATATCTTTGAATTTTTTTTAATTGCAGAATATTTATTGATAAAAATTGTCTAGTCCAAAAAGTGATATTAGAATAAGACGATTTATACATAAGGTGTAAAAAAACTAAGTGATAATACTTTAGGGTATGTATAATTATATAGAGTTATAATTTTATAGAGTTCACAGTGAAAGTAGCGGCGTTGAAGGAGCAAATTTTTTTTGTGATTTGTATGGGCAAGCGCCTCAGCGTCAAAAAGTTGCCCATACAAAAGTAAAAAAAAGTTACTCTTTCAATGAACTCTATGCAAGGGACACATACACACCATTAAGTACTTTTTACACGTTAATTGTTACACGTTTTGTTACACGTTGAATTGTATAGCAACAGCATCGATTCAAATTACATATTCGAAGGCCATTTGTCTTTAACATAAAAATGTCACCTTTCGAAAGAAAATGTATGTCAAGTCAATTTCTTAGAACGATTGCATTTCTAATACTGTAAGTGCATATCATGTCGCAAAATAAATTGATAGGCATTACTTAGATTACCTATTTTAGTATGATACATCGTTTCTATTTATCGGCCTCGGCTAGGCACTTTGTACATAAGTATAAGTTAGTATAAGTTATATTAGCGATTTTACATAATATTTTTTGTATTATGGTAAAAGACAAGCTTATTATTTTTAATAGAAGTTGTAAGTCGAATATTCATCTGTAAGAACAATTTTTTGTAATGTAAATTTCTCACTTCGTATTTATGAGAAAAAAAAAACTTTTCGTAGCATTACGCTAAAAGTAAAGCGTAGGATGGTGTAGTAAGTAGAGTTTTCCGTAGCAAAGCTTGTCTTACTACACTATGCTAGTTTTTCATTCGTAGAGGTCTACGAATAATAAAACCTAAGGAAACGTAACTCCCATACTAATACAGTTTTAAATTTGGTTCCATTCGAGCTGTCATGTAACGTCAGCCTTTATACCGCTCAAGGTCACCTAAATATTGCAAATGTATGACAAGTATTTTGGAGCATGTTTTTTGACGCAGTTACTCTTCCTTAGTTTTTATTATTCGTAGGTAGAGGTGCTACGCGTTGTCGTCGTGCACCTCTACGAATTTTCGTAGCAGTTGTCTACGTTGTTCAAACGTATCTTTTATTAGTCTTTGATCAAGAATCGATTGCTAAAAACCCTCAATGTATTCAAAGTATCGGAGGAGAGTGTAAAAAGACTGAATCGTATAAGACTTATTAGTTATTACAGGTCTCTAGATGATCGGCTATAAGCTAAACCAGAATATAATTAAGTAAATCTAAGAGTATTTTATGAATTTGGTACGTGTTTATTTAAAAAAAAAAAAGAATTACTTAGGTATAATTGTATATTTTTTATGTTTAAAATATGTAGGTCTGTAGGGCTACGAATTAAAATATCGGTGTCTATATAAAATAATGCCTATGAGGCTTATTAGAAATAATTAAATATAAGAGATACATTTTGATACTTCAAAAAAGCAAAAGAATATTTTTCTACATTAGAATAAAGGAAGAGTCCAGAGCCGCGTACACTTATGACACTTAAAATATGAATGTAATGTGTAAATAATATCATAAAAGTAAATTAGGTATGTTTAGGTTAGGTTAGGATACTAAGCAAAAGGTTTATGAGCTCACAAAAAACGTCAAACACTGACGTAGCTTCAATAATCTATAGCTTGAAGCTTAACCCGGCGTCAGCATGGTAGAAAATAGGTCCAACAATAATTACTGCACGGTGGATCATAATTACCCGGATTTAAATCCGTTGCTGATTTTTACCATTTCATCTTTGCCCAGAAGGACACCGTCTGAGTTAACAAAAAAACAAGAGCGCGAGGGCACTAAGTTACTGAGAAGCGTGGTAAGTGGTAACGTTACACTATTATTTTCTGAAATATCCGCATTAGAAACATCACGGGTTATTATGACCCAACCTAGCAGACACCGGTAACGCGAAATATCTTTTATATCGTTTAAATATTCCAAAACTAATAACTACATTTACATTACATTAATAGTAAGCACGAACTCCCGAATCAAAAGCATATCTTGGAAGATTTGTAAGAATCCTAAAAAGATCGTAAAGATAATAATTGTAAACCTTGACGGGTTATGATCGTTTCATCCGCTCAATTTATTATGAACTAGGTAACGCCCGCAACTCCGTTGCGTCAATATTCGTTTGTCGCGTACCGTACATTTTACCGGTATGAAAAGTATCATATGTCCTTTCCCGGGACTCTAAGTATCTCCATATCAAATTTCAGCAAAATCAGTTGAGCGGTCTGGGAGTGAAGAGGTAACAGACAGAGAGACGCAACTTTCGCATTTATAATATTAGTTTAGAATAGTATGGATTCTATTGCTTACATCGACTGAGCACTGAAGCAAACTGTTAAGGCAAAGCCACATCGTTCTAAGGGGTGACAGACGTACGAACTTAAAGTACGCGGTTTTTAAGTTCGCGAACTTACTCGACTCGCGTCGGTGACACACGAGAATCGCTCACACTGGATTACCATGCCCCCAGGCTCGCCGCTCGCGGCTCTTTGCTGACACACAGGCGATTAAGATCGTCGAGCCATAAGTACGGGTACTTACTCGCGTGTCTGTCACCCCCTTTAGTTGTTGTATGTCGCCGCAGCGTTAAAAGCTTTGACATTTTATATACATATTCCATGCATAGATTTTCTGTGCGGCACCACCCGAGTAAATAAGGAATATCGCAGGAACCGTACATTTTTTCGCAAGTAAGAGGAGCCTATGTCCTTCTTCGTGGGTACTAAAGTCGGTCCGATAGTTCGTGCGATAAGTGCGTTCTCAAACTCTCGGGCTTTAGAATAATATTAGTATAAACTATAGCTTATAATATTATTAGCACAAAATATAATAATCATTACTATGCACTCAGAACAGGAAAATAAGGAGAATTGTTATGTAGCGCCGTTTATATGGAAACCTATGTCGCCAACTTCAATGACACTACATTGTCAGCATAGTGTCAACGGTACACGGTCTAGTGATGTCCGGTCTATCTTCGGTGTCAATTAATTATTACCATAATATTACGACGATATCGAAGCATTTTGTGGTAGGTATTTAAATACTATTAAAAGAATGAAAGTGATAATTAATAATATTACAGAGACTAACAAAAATACTTAAAGGCCGAAAGGGGTTGAAATCATCCATGATTACGAATAACTTTTTCTATGGGAATCGTAACTAGGAAATAATTGCCTAGTTACGCTTTTGCCAAACAGCTGATTATTTTGGCGAATTGATTTGGTCCCATAGTAAAAGTTTTTCGTAATCATGGATGATTTCAACCCCTTTCGGTCTTTAACTTACTTTATTTTGCCAAACAGCTGATTATTTTGCCGAATTGAGTTGGTCTCATAGTAAAAGTTTTTCGTAATCATGGATGATTTCAACCTCTTTCGGCCTTTGAGTTATTAGTTTTATATCGAAGTCTTTAGATAAACATGCATACCTATTATATAATTTTTAAGATTCCGTACCCAAAAGGTAAAAAAGGGACCCTATTTCTAAGATTTCGATGTCTTATTGTCTGTCTCAAGTAGGCCTACTACCAAACCGTTTTGAGACTCAAACAATCGGACGAGAATGCCACGTCCTTCTCTAACAACGTCATTTCACATTTGTTAGAGTATTGGATGCGGCATTCTCGATTGATTGTTTGAGTCTCAAAACGGTTTCGTGGTACAAGCCCAGGCAGCAGGCTGTATCTCAATAACCGCTAGACTTCCAAAATTTTCACAGATTGTGTACGGTACAGATATTTAAACAAAATAAATTAAATACATAAGGGGGGCTCCCATACAACAAACGTGATTTTTTGCTATTTTTGCTCGATATCAATTACGGCAACAGGTACCAGGTAGGCACTTGAAATGTTTGGTAGTAGGCCTACTTGAGACAGACAATAAGACATCGAAGTCTTAGAAATAGGGTCCCTTTTTTACCTTTTGGGTACGGAATCTTAAAAATTATATAATAGGTATGCATGTTGATCTAAAGACTTTGATATAAAACTAATAACTCAAAGGCCGAAAGAGGTTGAAATCATCCATGATTACGAAAAACTTTTACTATGAGACCAACTCAATTCGGCAAAATAATCAGCTGTTTGGCAAAATAAAGTAAGTTAAAGACCGAAAGGGGTTGAAATCATCCATGATTACGAAAAACTTTTACTATGGGACCAAATAAATTCGGCAAAATAATCAGCTGTTTGGCAAAAGCGTAACTAGGCAATTATTTCCTAGTTACGATTCTCATAGTAAAAGTTTTTCGAAATCACGGATGATTTCAACCCCTTTCGACCTTTAAGTATTTTTGTTAGTCTCTGTAATATTATTAATTATCACTTTCATTCTTTTAATAGTATTTAAATACCTACCAAAATACATCGATATCGTCGTAATATTATGGTAATAATTAATCGACACCGAAGATAGACCGGACATCACTAGACCGTGTACCGTTGACACTATGCTGACAATGTAGTGTCATTGAAGTTGGCGAAATAGGTTTCCATATAAACGGCGCTACATAACACTTCTCCTTATTTTCCTGTTCTGAGGGAATAATAATGATTATTATATTTTGTGCTAATAATACTATAAGCTATAGTTTATACTAATATTATTCTAAAGCTCGAGAGTTTGAGAACGCACTTATCGCACGAACTATCGGACCGACTTTAGTACCCACGAAGGACATAGGCTCCTCTTAGTTGCGAAAAAATGTACGGTTCCCGCGATATTCCTTATTTATCCGCGCTTTCACATCACTACATAATATTAAAAAAACAAAGTTCCTTATTTTTTTCTCATGTCCCTTTGTTCGCTTTAATCTTTGAAACTACGCAACGGATTTTGATGCGTTTTTCTTTAATAGATAGAGTAATTCAAGAGGAAGGTTTATAAGTATAATAATATTCATTAAATAGTGAAAAAATACTGTTATTTTTGGGGTTTCTAATGCGATATCGTAAATAATTACATTTTTTTCGCTTACATTGCAAACGCAGACTGAACCCTACGAGATTTATCAAAATAATGTACACAATCAAAGTATTGTACACAATGAAAAGGTCTACAGAAAACTCCGCGATGTTATAATATACTTATTGTCTATCTCTTGTGGATATCCCACAATAACAGTTTTTTGTCATTTACTTATAACGACAAAATATAATTTTTTAATTATATTTTGCTAATTTTCGAAGCGATTTTAACCAATACGACATTAATCCTTATTCAATTAAGCACTTTAAATACATTGTTGATTTAATATAGATCTATATGGCTCTTTACAGCAATATGATTTAAATGAATATTTTCGAAGATAAATACATATTTAAAAATTGCGAGACGTAGCTTTTGCGGTACCGATCAATGTGGGCCACGGGTAGTGATCTATACTAATATTATAAAGAGGTAAACTTTGCTTGTTTGTTTGTTTGTTTAATTGTAATGAATAGGCTTAACAACTACTGGGCCGATTTAAAAAATTCTTTCACCATTCGAAAGCTACATTATTTACGAGTAACATAGGCTACATTTTATTTCGGAAAATGTAGGGTTCCGTAAGATATTTGGATTTTTCTGACACAAAGTGAAAAAATCAACCAGAAAATTTACTTATTTTGCGTACGCTGCCTAAACTATAAAAGATAGAACCATACAATGTTCTAAGTAAATGTAGATCTTTTAAATATATACAAAAAAGTCCGCGACACACTATACCTATCTATGTCAAGTGAAGTACAACAACCATTATTTTATTTAAAATCTTGATTTTTTTTTGGACTACATATAAACGCATTTATTTTACTCATGCTATTAATCGTTATCAAAATGAATTATTTAATCACTAAGTACAGTTTATGTAGATAATATTTGGTCTTTGAATAATTAAAATTGGACGTTAGGTTTAGAAGTTAAGGCGAAATTAAAAATTGCGATTTACGCCCGTTTCGAAGTGGTCGCTACCAAGGCGGGGGTGCACAGTAGCGAAGATTATGACCGGCCCTGCAGCTGGTGAATTGGCTCATATACCAAGAATACCAATGATTTACTGATTTGCCTATACCCTTTAAAAGGCTCCAATTTCCCGTAAAAATTATTTTGCACTAACGATAAATATTATGTAAATCCCAGGGCCAAACATTCAAATTAGTAGGAATAGATTTATGAAAAGAATGTTTTGCTCTATCACGAGTCGGGGATCCCGACCATCAGTATATTTTGTTACCTGAAAATAACTTAACGTCAATTAATGTTGTTTATAGAAAAGCTCTACAATAATCGCTTTAGTTATTTATCCTAAAACAACGAGTTGCACTCCGGGACTACCGTCAGAGGTGAAAACTTATTATGTAATGCAATTACATTTAAATATTATCATCATTAACAACTAAGACAATCTGTGCAGCCTGCGGAAAATGACTGCGTCGTCGATGTTTCTGTGAATTGACCTGGGAATCATTTCGCTGACCGTGTCTTTCCTGGGTAGGTTTTTTGCAGCGGTAACCGACATCCACGCGGGCGGAGCCGCGGGCGACCGCTATCTATACATTATAATAAAAATGTAGAAATGAAAATTCTGTACATTAAATATATTCAAAAAATAATAAGCGGGGGGTGTCACTACATCGCTATAGAAGCCAAAAATGTAGTTAGTTTTTTGTGTCTGTCTGTCTGTATGTTTGTTCCACTATCACACGAAAACTACTGATCCGATTTGAATGCGGTTTTCGCAGATATATTTGTCTTCTCCCAACTTAACATCCGGTGTATAAAAAAATTTCCCCCCACACCTCTAAAGGGACGAAAGAGGGGGTCAGATTTTGTATAAGACTTTTGCTTTAACACGAAAACTACTGATCCAATTTGCATACGGTTTTCACAGATATATTTGTCTTCTTCCGACTCAACATTTGGTGACTAAAAGTCCCCCCACCCCACCCCTCTAAGGGAACCAAAGAGGGGGTCAGATTTTTGTCAAACTTTTTTCTTTAATGGACTTACTTTGACATATTATTACCTGTTTTTTCCAACTTAACATCTGGTGTATGCAATTTTTCGCCCCACCCCTCTTAGGGGACAAAAGAGGGGGTAAGAATTTGTATCAACTGATGAAGTAGAAATATTTTAAATGGCAAAACAACGTTTACCGGGACAGATAGTATTGAATATGATCAAACAGAACTGAATCGATTTTATATTTTTTTCACTGGCTATATATTTTATTTTTCATAAAACAGGACCCTACTTAAGCAAACGGCAAACGTCAATAAGCTTTCATGTTTCTAACTTAAGAGCCCGGGTTACCCTCGAAATTCTCATACATACGTAATACCAAAATCATTTTGTCATACGAAAATATTTAACATGTTTGAGTTATTTTTCAGCTTAAAATAGTAATTATCTAGGTTCCTGAACAAAAATTAACTTCAAAATATTGAAACACAAAAAAAAAAATTTTGTGTATAAATTTTTTTTACTAAATTTACTACTAAATGTTAAAACACTAAAAAATAGAGTGAAACACTAAAAAATATATAAATAAATATTAAATTTACTACAAAATATTTCAACTCTAAAAAATATTTTTTAGTATTTAAATATTTTGTAGTAAATTTACTATTTATTTATATATTTTTTAGTGTTTCACTCTATTTTTTAGTGTTTAAACATTTAGTAGTAAATTTAGTAAAAAAAATTTATACACAAAAAAAATTTTTTTAGTGTTTAAATATTTTGAAGTTCATTTTTGTTCAGGAACCTAGATAATTACTATTTTAAGCTGAAAAATAACTCAAACATGTTAAATATTTTCGTATGACAAAATGATTTTGGTATTACGTATGTATGAGAATTTCGAGGGTTACCCGGGCTCTTAAGAAATGACGAATTTTCATTCAAACTTTCAACCCCAATTTCACACCCTTGGGGGTAGATTTACCAGAAACGCTTAAACACGTATCCATTCATTTTTAACCAATAGCCCAAAAATAAATATTTCATGTTTCTAACTCAAGAAATGACGGACTTTCATTCAAACTTTTTTTAAAGATAATTTAAAGAGGAATAATTCTTTCATACATATTTTTTGGGTATCTTGGACCGTTTATGCAGCGCACGCCACGAAATATCTCAAAGATGAATAAATTTCCCCGCTATTTTCCACATTTTCTTCTGTTTCTTCGCTCCTAAAAGTCACAGTGTGATGTTTTATAGTCTTTCTCGATAAATGGACTATCTAACACTGAAATAATTTTTCAAATCGGACCAGTAGTTACTGAGAGTAGCGCGTTCAAACAAACAAACTCTTCAGAATCATAATATTAGTATAGAAGTAAGGATTTAGTACAGGTAATAGTTTTATTGCGGGTTATTTAGCTCCTTAAAGTTAAAATGGTTTCTCAATTTTGTAACTCCTATGAATCGAGAACAGCTTAAACGATTGGGCTAATTTTGCTCTTAAAATAAAAGTTTAAAGTAGAGGGGAAGGTGCTATTTTTGTAGTCACTCGAGCATCATGGAGACTTAGTAGGTTATTTACATTAGGTAAAACTGATTAAAAAAAAATAAGAGCGTTTTTTATTTTAGCTGATTTCTATACCATGATAACTAGACACTTGTTGGAAGCCTATACAATCTTAATCTGACACGCTCGAGCTTATCCCGAAATCCCCTCTTCTCCTCCCCAACTATTAGGTAACGTTTGTAAGATAATAAAATATGGCAAATTTGCAACATGTTACAAACGACAATTTTGTTTTTCCATACAAACTGTTTTTAAGAGGGCAACTAACCCAAAAAAATCAAACATCGTCCTTCTCTCTTCACACGCCCGTCTTTCATATTATGCCAGGTGAAAAAGGACGACGCAGATTCATCGCCAAATTAGTTTTTTCCTAATAACTCGATAAATATACATTTTAAAAATCCGCCAGGTCATCTCAATGATAGAATTTTTAAGCGACTTCCAAAAAAACTAGGAGGTTATATGTTCGGCTGTGGATATATTTATTTTTTATTTTTGTATGTTCAACGATTACTCCGCCGTTTGTGAACCGATTTTCGAAATTTTTGTTTTGTTGTATTAGGTTTTACTCCAATTTGGTACCATGTTCACAAAAGTGGTAACCTGATGATGGGATCCAGGAGTAATCGAGGGAACTCCTCGAAATTTATATGGAAACATATGGTGATTTTGGTTTTATGTGAAGTGTACTAAGAATATGCTACCAAAAAGTCAAGGTATACCATGGTTTCGAAGATGCTGAGAGAACTCCTGACTCTTATAGATACACGTTTGGGAGTTTCGGCGTTATTTTAAGAACAGAAAGCATATGCTACCATGCAATTCAAATTCATCATCATCATCATTATTACCACGTCGTGTTAAGGCCACCAATGTCTCATGACACAAAATAGATAATAGTACAAGGCATAGGTATGGATACAATAATAATTAATAATAATAATTATGTACATAACAACACCAATTATTATAGGCTGTTTAATATACACGGCGGTCGGTGCCGCAGAAGCAACGGCGTCGCCGCGCGCCGCGCGCGCGTACGTAAACATCGTATTCAAGTTCTAACCGGAATGTCAGGGCATGCGGGATGCCGCGCTGCAAGCATTTGGCAGTACGTGTTCACTTAGATTTTTTTTTAAATGTATTGTTTAAATTTATCTATCTACCTGATATTTGGGCATGGGGTATGGGCTTGGGGTATGCCGTATGACTCTTAACAGTCTTAACAAATTGTAATAAGATACGTAGAATATACGCAGTACCACCGACGACCACTTATAAATTCGCGGACTATGACGGAGGTCAACTTAATAACAATTATACGAGACCAATTACCACTCAATATTATGATTTATGTTGTCAATTCAATGCTCACATGCATGCAGTTGTCAGTTGCTTACAAACTTTCAACAACAACCCAACAGAAATCTGTTATAAGTTACAACTACCTATATAAAACTTCTACGTACAAGCGATAGCGCGACACAGGAGCGCCCCAGTGACATCTAGTGAAGACAATATGAAACAATTTTTTTATACAATTTGAATTGGCACTAACAATTTACCCTAGTAGGTAACTAAAAAGAGTGAAATTATTATTTATAACAAAAAATTAAAACCGACTTCCAAGGTAAAAACAATATTAATAGCATCCTTATAATATGAACTAAAAAGTATTAAATAATTTTTCCTAGCTAATATGTAGTGCCTTTTCCCGAATTCGGCTAAACCTCAACTATTTCTGTACTCAATCTTCATAATTTTGAAGTCGGTGCCAGTTCCAAAAGTTTCAAATTTTCTGTCAAAGAAATAAAGATTCAGCTATATCTGGGTTTCAGAGATTGAGCCTCAAAAGGGGGAGTTCCCCTCATTGTGGAAACACTGACTATAGCAGCTGTCCATGCAGACACATCGCTCACTCAAGTAGGACTTAGGAGAGAGACGACGGATGTCGAACGCTGCCGAAGCCTGCCGAACGCAAAGGCCGATTGTGCTTCCTTGTCGCTCGTTCCGCGCTCTCGCTTGTACTTCAAGCCTTAAATGGAACGCCTCATAACGCCGCATGAACTGTCATGTTTTTCGTGCGCGCAGCCCATATCGAATTATAAGACGTTGTCATGTCAAAAAATAATGCACAACGTTAGTAATCAAGTTTTCACTTCTGCCGGCACTCCCGGAGTGCAACCCGTCTTTTTTTTCTATCGTCGTTTTAGTTCGCCAGGCAGCTTGACGTGGCAATAATAAAAATGATATAAATTATTAGTAAAATTAGTGGAAATTATGTCTTCATAAAGCTGCTACTGGCTTTGAAATACAGAATATTATAGTGGTACAAATCACACCGGTTCATCTAACATTGAAATATAAATTTTCAGGCATATTAACTACCAAACTATCTAACATGAGTTGAAACAACGCGAAAATCCATTCCACTATAGTAAACGTATAGAACAAAATGATATCGCAAAGTATTTCTATGAATTCCACGTATTGAGTACGGGTAGTTCCACTGAAGATACCCATGAGAGACACGATAAATTTCATAATACGGTTAACAGTGCACTGTCCCGTAAATAAGGTGCGCCGCAAACCGGCGACCAACTGAATCGACAAAAAATTATTGTTGAATGTCCACTGCTAAGTACCCACGTACAGTTTTGCTCGATAGTTTTACTCCAAATCGAAGGAAATGATATATTTGACATATTTAATTCTATCGAGCCCGGCTTGAAGCGAGCCTTCGAGCTGTCGGTTTTGCGGTCCACACGGTGGTTATTGCTCGATTTGGAGTAAAACTATCGAGCAAAACCGTACGTCAGTACTTAGCATACTATAGGTTTTTATTTTTATTAAGGAAGCTTAGTTATAAATTATAATGACTACGCCGAACCATTAGTGATTAGACCAACAATAACTCAAAGCTGATAATATTTTTTTACCTATTTGAAATGAAAATATGCTTTCTACCTTCTTGCAGAAAAATTTATAAATTTTTCTACAATATAGTCCATTGAAATGTTACATTTGCTTTGCATTTATTAGAGGACGCAATTTTATTTTTGGAATATGTTGGGAGGCTCAATAGAAGCTTAACCTTAAGTTTGTGGGGTTGCCACTCTTGTCCCCCGGCCGCCATCTTGAAAAAAGGGGTGACAACACTATTTTCGTGATATCCCAGAATCTATAGGTCTTACAAAAAATTTGTAAGAACATAATTTGTTGAAAATTATTTTGCCTACAAATATGTTTATATAACTTTTTACCCTGAATTAAAAATTTAAACAGTTATAAGAATGAAGTGATTCTTTTTAGAAGGTTTATTATCACTTTTTAACTTTGTTTAACACATTTTACAAAAAAAAAATACCTTAGACCAACCTTATAGATGATATTTTGAGAAAAAGATCCCCCGGTCCCATGAAATTAATTTTCTGCAGAAACAAAGGAAACTGTGGAACCATGTGTGGCTGAAAAGCAGGCCTGAAATGCTTTATAGTATAGTAGGCATGTGCAGACTAGTATAGTAGGCATACTATGATATAATTTGCAATTTGCATATATTTATGTAGTGTAGTAGGCATACTGCAGACTGTGGCTGCAGAAAAGCAGGTCTGAAAAGCTTTACAGAATAGTAGACATACTGTAGAGCATTATAGGTCTGCTTTTCTGCAGGCACGCATGCCTTCACAGTTTCCTTTGCATCTGCAGAAAATTAATTTCATGAGATCGGGAGGATTGGGGGATCTTTTTCTCAAAAGATCATTAACAAGGTTGTCATAAGGTAATTTCTTTGTAAAATGTATTAAACAAAGTTAAAGAGCGATAATAAACCTTTAAAAAAATTATCACCTTTTTGCTTATTACTTTTAAACTTTTAATTTAGGGTAAAAAATTATATAAACATATTTGTAGGCAAAATAATTTGCAACAAATTATGTTCTTAAATTTTTTCTGTAAGACTTATAGTTTCCGAAATATCACGAAAATAGTGTTGTCACCCCTTTTTTCAAGATGGCGGCCGGGGGACAAAGGCGGCGACCCCACAAACTTGAGGTTAAGCTTCTATTGAGCCCCCCAACATATTCCGAAAATAAAATTGCGTCCTCTAATAAATGCAATATTCAGTCCTAAAATTGTAACATTTCAATGAACTAATAAGGTATGCCGCTTTTTCATTTCTTCACTTTTTGACAGCTTATAATAGAGTCACCACTGGTTCTGGTGTGGCCTCTCATGGCCACAAAGTATCCCGTAACTATAAAAGGTTTTGATACTTTATTTTAAATACAGTTTTAAAAACACGTTTTAAATATTATGGTTCACGAATATTATTACGTAATTTGTAAAATTTTAAATAATTATGATGTAGTAATCGTGTGTTTAATGCACGATATTACTAAATTATTAAATCTAGTCTTCTAAACATTTATTCACATTAATATTGTACGAATCTCTACATAGCTCTTCACATTATTTTCTCAATAGACAACTACTTCAAATATAACAAATACTACGTTCGACAAATAATAATGTATAAATAACGTATTTGTAAACACTCAGACAAACTAATCACCCCGCTCCTCATCTGCTTCTTCCACCTCTATGCAGACAACCTTCAAATCTATACCCACGCACGATTTACGCACGATTTAAGTCTGCAATTACGATTATCAATACGAATCTTGCAACCATACTTCGTTGGAATCCCAAACAGATTCAAATTATTATTGTTATAGGTAATTTGAAACAAATAAACCGACCTATCGTTTTCGGGTCCTGTAATCAACAAAACTTAGTTGACTACGGTACCCTAAAACGGAACCCTAACCAGCTGTTTTTTGTATATTGGTAGGTTAATAGTTATATAATTAAAGAGTAACATTGTCCTACAAATAGAACAATCCATATTTTAGGACCATCAAATCAAAGTATGAAATCCTTTCTATCTCTGTTAGCTACCACTTTCAAGAATTTTCGCAGATAAAAAAGTTGTTTGTCTTATCAAAATGAAGCTACTCACAAAAATTAGTTTGTTAGTAAGCAAAATATATATATATATATATATATATATATATATATATATATATATATATAAACTATTAGTACATTTTACTAAGTCGGGATACTTTGCAGATTCTTTCGCCGTGAAGGCAACTTGTGGAATGAACTACCACTCGAGATTCGCGAGTCGCAGTCACTAGCTTCTTTCAAATCGAAGCTACATATCCATCTGAGGAGCAGTCTCTTGCTAGTTACTAATATTAACTGCGTGTCTAACTTAATCATATTTATCTTTATTTATATGTAATATGTTATATTACATTACAAATAGGTCTCCCTGAGATCATATCAAAGGGTTTTCGTGGTTGGATACCGCTGTCGATCCTGGCGACACAGGAGATACAGTAGTGGGAATGTGTGGTGGGCCAAAGCCCGTTTAAAGAATTACAAATAGGTCTATTAAATATAATTATTTTTCACTCACTTTAGTATCCAATTGTGAACTATACTAGTCTCATTTAATATTTATTATCATTTTTATTATAATTTTATTTTTATTTTAGTCATCAAGCTGTTATTCTTTACCCCGCATACTGTTTTTAGATTCAATTTTTCTCTTCCACAGGGTTGCCTGAAAGAGATCGCTCATAGCAATAAGGGCCGCCCTTGCCCACATTTATGTTTTGTTAAGTTTATAGTTTAAGTAACATGATTCTATTTAAATGTAATGTGAGCAATAAAGTATCGATCTATCTATCTAATAATAAACTGATAACACTCCCTATTCTTCCATGTCACCGCGTTGCACCGGTAAAGACAATGACAACACACGAAATGTGTCGATTAAGTTCGCTCGTTTGCGCGTACCATAAATAGGTATGAATCGAGGTTTCCCTACATTTATTTCAAATCCATATATCTGTTGTAAACGAACTGCTGAATGTAATCAACGTATTCAAAGCAACTGTGTCGCACCAGTATTCCTCAATTTAACTTTGCCTAGCATCTCATTAAATAGTTTCATAATTTCACTCACTTTCTTCAAACGTACGGTTTGCAATGTGTTTTATAATTTACCTTATCTGGTTGAAAATAAGGTTCAAAAGGGCTACTTATCAGCATCTGAATAATAAATACTATGGACGAGTAATTGAGTCAAAAAAATTTGTTCCACCATAATATACAGGGTGTAACAAAAACAAGTGACAATACTTTAGGGTGTGTACGTGTTTCCTGTAGAGAGTTCACTGTGAAAGTAGCAGCGCTGAAAGACCAAAAATTTTTTTCACTTTTGTATGGGCAAGGGCCCGAGTAGGGAATGCAATCCCGAAAGATAATTTCAATCCCGGTATTTGCCCGATTGAATCATCACAATCCCGCTGGATCCCGGTATTTGCGGGATCCCGCAGGGTGGACTTAAAATTTAAAAACAAATCGTTATAATGACTTTACTTGATAGACCCCGTTTTATTATTAGAAACTCAAATAAAACAAACTTCGTAGGACATTTTTTTACAAGGGTTTATTAATACTTCAGCGTTCTTTAGATATAAAAATAAAAGAAAAACTGAACATTTTTTTTGGAAATGGCTACATAATAATAATAGTCACAAAAAAAACTAAAAAACACGCCTATAATTATTTTCATCTTTTATTAGTATTCATTTAATTGTGTCTGCCAAACGGCTCCTGATATTCGACACAAGGTAGCTGAAAAAGTTCGCTCAGCTGCCACGCTGGTTGGTACAATTGTCATTTAAAGTGAATTATAGGTGAATTGAAGGTAAATTGTTTAGCGGGCTGCATGTAGTCAGTTCACGCACCCCCGCGTGCAGAGTTACCAGTATGAATCACGATTCTTTGTAATCCCGCCAGACCCGCGGGGTCCCGCTAATTTTTCGATCGGGATTAGTCCCGCAAAATGCATGCGGGATCCCGGTATCCCGGTATTGCATTCCCTAGGCCCGGGCATCAGAGTTTCCCCATACAAAAGTGAAAAAATTTTTGGTCTTTCAGCGCCGCTACTTTCAGTGAACTCTCTACAGGGAATACGTACACATCCTAAAGTATTATCACTTGTTTTTGTTACACCCTGTATATGTCGCAGCCAACTGGTAAATATAGCCGTTCAATCAAACAGCTAGCCCTTTGACTGAACAACGCCATTCAATTGAACAAAGTCGTTTAGCCGACTTGTTGACTGCAACGTTCAACACTACAGCTAGACGACGCTTAGCCAACTAGTTAAATGGTAAACTAACTAAGGTGACCATTAGTTTAGTGCTATTATTACACAAGCGTAATGATAACAAGCAGATTAATAATTGTATTCTAACTCATTTTGAACACAATTGCAATAAATACCTTGGTGATGCATTTCATAATCCCGTAATTTCTCATCGAATATTAGTTTAAATTTTGATTGACTTGTATGTGCCCCCATAATTTCTGTCTCTTTAATAACACTCGTAACGTATATTTACCGTTTACGAAAAATATCTTAATAAAACCACAAAACACCGGTTAGTTGACGCCATGTTGTAAACAAAACGCACCTTTTTTGCATGAGGAAATGTTTTACGCATCCCCGGCAAATTGGGGATATCGGCCGGGGTACAAAACGCACCTAGCGCCGCGGTGGTGAGCGCTGAACTAATTCAATCAAACGGCGGCTTTTGAATTAGCTGTAGTGTAGTGCCTTGACGTTTTAAGCGACTTAAATATTTAATTAACAAGCTAGACGTGTGATTGAATGGCGTTGTTCAGTCAAAGGGCTAGCTGTTTGATTGAACGGCTATTTAAGCCAGTTGGCTGCGACATATATACACCTTTTTTCAAGGTTTACTTTTCGTGGAACTTTCGAACTTCCGATCGACCCGAGTTTAGCAACTGTTAGTTTTTAAACTCGCCCGGTCATATATTTTTGTTGCCCTAGTAATTATGACAGTAACTGGAGCCATACTTGATCGGTCAAATGTAGGTCGGTTTTTTAGTAGGTTCTGTAGTATATTAGGGGCCGTCCATTAATCACGTGAATATTATCATTCAATACAGGTATAAACTATAATGTGATTTTATTTTGAAATATAATACCATGATACACAATATGTCTAGACTATGTTGCAAGTTCTGTTTGATTGCCATATTTGACGAAAAAAATTTACACGTGATATCTTACTACAACCCCCCCCCCCCCTCCCTCCTTGTGCATATTTCGTGATTTTATCAAACCAAGTCTTCAAGCCTTATGTGATTAATGGACATCCCATTATATAACAATGGTCTGCCTTCAAAGTTAAATGTCAAAAAGTCACTTATCGAATAGTAAGGCGAAGCACAAATTGTGCATCGAATACGTCTTGTTTACGATATAAAGGTCACGGAAATTACAGGAAAATGAAGGCGTGTTTTAAATAATGAATCTAGAACAGCACGCGATAAGAAATACACTACAGGCCCATGTCAAAAATGGATGGGTCATATGAACCACCTGGTGACGTATATGTGGATATAAGAGCATAAAATAATAAGATTCAGCACTATGCCGTCACTTGTAAGCTGTCCAACTGGGGGCTGGTTAGAATTCAAAAGTGCAGGTAGAGTGAGTACATTTTCGTCATATATTTTTGTACGGCATTTTTACCATCGATAGATACATGAATAGCCTCCTTTTTTGAAGTCGGTTAAAAATGATAAGAAAGCGCGCAGTGCCGTACAAAAATAGTGTGCCACAAAGTCGGTTTTTTTATTTGATTTTCTGAAAATTTCCTGGGCAAATTTGGTCATTTGATTCTGTACGGCATTATTTTCGTACTGTTTGAATACAGCTTCGAATCAATTATTCCGCAACGCCGTACAAAAATCATGCGACAAGGGAAAAAATCGAAGGTTAACAAACCCCTCTCTTTCCGTGGTCCGGGGGGTGATTTCAAAAAGTACGGCTTCGGATCCAAACAGTATTTTAGCACACTAAAGTACTATTAAAAATATAATGCCGTAAAAAAATATTGTTCATTTGAATAATTATTTTAATGATTTATGATAATTTTCGACATAGGTTACAGACCTATGTCGAAATCGCTCAATCTAGAACTGCTTAAAATTATTCGTTGGGTGAAAGAGAATAGAAGTACACAGACAGAAAAAATAAGACCTTACACAGCTTCCACAGGTTGCACTCCCGTTTCCCCGAATATTGGCCAGCATAGCAACGATTTATTTTATAGGCTTGAAGTATGTGCGCCATGCTTTTACTTTGCTTTCATAAGCAAGAGGAACGGATAACCGACTGGCCATTAGCAATCAGATGCAGGACCAATTTGACCTATCCGATGAGTGCTTCATCTTTTTTACGACTTCAAAATAGTAGTGTTTTAATATTGATCTTTTAAAAATACTATTTCAATGATCGGCTAACATTCTTAGCTTATTTTGTTCCGTTAAGTGAACATCCCGTGTGGAGTTGCTGGTCTCCCATCGGGCGCGTCCCCGGGTTGCGGATAGGGGGTCCCGTCGAAGCCATGATCTACTGATGATGATGATGATGGGTGATGGATGCGTGATTGGTGGTGTAATGGCGATTAACTTTAAACTGTCGAACAGCGCAATGGTGATGAAAGCTACGATTTCGTTTGCTGTGGTTGATGATGATGATTATGATGGGCTGTGTTGGCTGGGATTATTGATAGTGTAACGATGATTAATAACAAACAGCACGATGGTGATGAAAGCTGAGAGGTTGATGATGATGATGATGATGGGTGATGGATGGGATTAGTGTTGGTGTAAGTAATGATGATTAATATCAAGCTGTCGAACAACATGGTGGTGATGAAAACGTCGATGTTGATTATGATGATGACGATGATGATGATGATTGGTGATGTATGGGATCATAGTGGTGGCGAATGATGATTAAAATTAAACTGTTAACAGCACGATGGTGATAAAATGAATGAAATCATTGATTATGGACGAGTTGTTGATGAGTAGTCATAGCAGCGACGGCGTGGACTAAAACCAGCACATTAGAGAAGAGAGCGTCCATAAATAACGAGAGGCATTGTAGTGGGGGTTTATTTTTAGATAAATATCGTATTAAATACTACTTAACTGTTAACATAATTTTGTTAATGTCCATAACATAATTTTGTTAATGTCCATAATTTTAATTCTACGAGAAAGTAGTTAACAATTTTATTTTAATCTCAATTATAATGGGAAGAAAAGTGGGTTCGAGACAAATCTTACAATATCTCACTGCTGAAATTTGAACCCTCTTCGGGTTCAAAATGCTTTAAAAATGGCTCACGTAATTTATGGACTCCCCCTTATAGAATCACATGAATTTCTTTCTTCAAAGAAATCGTAACCCCACTGCGTATCACATAGACAGTAAAGGGACAATAAGAATCAATTTTAGAAATATTGACAACTTAAATGTTTATAATATAATGTAAAGTTTCTACAAATTCCAATACGCTCCGAAATTAGGACCGATTTTGACGAAATTTGGATTTGAGATAGAGTAGACCACGGGGAAGGATATAGCTGGATACTTTTATTATTAGGATCTACGAATAATAAAAACTAAGGAAAAGTAACTCCGTTAAAACATGTTCTACAATACTTGTCAAAAATGTGTACCTAAAGGTACACATTTCAATACATTTGCAATATTTAGGGCATGTTTCACAACTTCCTGATAAGGTGCCGGATAGGCTTATTTGACAGATTCTCCATACTCCATCTGTCAAGTTAAGTGGTGGATAGCCTTATCAGGAAGTGGTGAAACAGGCCCTGAGCCTACGTGAGTTTCTACGGCACGACGTCGTACGACGCCGTACGGCGCCGTGCCGTGGTTTTTTTACGACGCGCGTCCGCACGGCGCCGTACGACGTCGTGCCGTGTTTTTGTGTCCCGGCTCTAAGGTGGCCTTGAGCGGTATCAGGCTGACGTTACATGACAGTTCGAAAGGAACCTTTAAAACGGTAATAGTATGGGAGTTACGTTTCCTTAGTTTTTATTATTCGTAGATTAGGATATATGGTAATGTTTTAACGATAATGAGAGCCGCGCGAAATATTTTAGACACTTGTTACGTTATAACTTTTTCGCGTTTTTCTAAATGTTTTATTATAACCTACTTTATTATTCGTAGGTTAAAACTTATTCGTAGACGTGACTAATGTCGTTAAGTATTTAAATATATAGCATAAACATTGTCATTACTTAAATCTCAAACGAGTAATAAGTAACATTCTAGTCATCTTATTGTAATTTGTAACGCGTTTTATATTCAGTAAGAACTCGATTAACCAGCCTAATTTTTGTCGTTAAGCATTCGGATAATCGAATGTATGATAGAAACGCGGGTTCGCTGCTTATGTATTGATATGAATTTTTAATTTTTATACATTTTAACACGCTTTTATGAGCTTGGACTGTATGTATATTATGTAACGGAATCTTTGAGAACGATTTTTACTAATCTCCAGTAGTTTAATTAAGATGACGCCGCGTTAAAGTAAAATACCGTGTTGGATACGTTTTAGATTGCTTGTTTTTTATACATAACAAATAATATAGAAAACAAGCAATGGAACGGCAACGGCAAGCGACAAAATGGTTTTTGTCCCGTAATTTAAAAACCATAAATACATTTCATATAAGCTATGGGCAAATTAAAGTGTATGCTTGAACCAATGGAAGCTTAAATCACTCTCCTCTGTTGGCAAAATAGTCCTATTTATAATATATATCTTGTTTTTCAGAGGTCTTTTTGATTGATTATTCTGTGTTATAAAAGTTGACCAATCGTGTCATGCTATGGGTAATTCAAAGTACAGCCAACTTTGCATACGTCAAGGCAATAATTTGTTAAAATTTTTGGAAAAGATAAGCGTGTTTCTTTAAAAAAAATTAAATTATTATTTACTCCGATGATAGTCCAGACTCCGGATAATCGCGAATCCTTGTGAGGGCCGTATAATCGAGTTTCCATTGCACAGTCTTCGCGTCGCGGTTTAAAATATACAGGTTGCAATTAAACCTTCCTGCGAAATTTTGAGGTATTGATCCTTGTTAAAAATAAAAATACACGTATTTTTTCTTTTATAGTCACTCAGTACTAAAATGTTGAGAAATAGCTACCGAAAGTTATCCTATAAAACACTACAATTAATGGACACGATGCGTCGGCCGCGCGTCACATGCCCCCGTGGGCGCGCCTCATCCCGCGCACCCCCTCTCATTCCCCCGCGCCGCGAGTGACTGTTCTGCAACGATTTTAAACGGGATAAAATATGTAATTGAAAAAAATATAACACCCAATTTTTTTTTGGTTAAATGGACGCTCGTAATGATACTTAAGCCCTGAAAAAAAATTGGCAGGAAGGTTTAATTGCACCCTGTATAGTAACAACGGCGGCAAATTTTAGTATCGATCAGGTTTACAATATCCGGAGGCATAATAGCTTCATCGGAGTAGCCTTTAGCAAATTGCATTGCTTTGATATCGTTAATATCACAGCTACAAGAATATAATGGATATTATAACTTATACGCTGCTACTAAGAGGGAGTCCATTAATTGCGTGAGGGATTTTTGACCCCCTCCACCTCCTTGGTGACATTTCGTAAGATCCCCCCACCCCTCCAGATTTTAAAAACTTATGTTTTGGCTGTAAAATCATTGATTATATTGCTTGACCCCTTCCCCCCTAGAACACCTCACGTAATTCATGGACGCCCACTAAGGCTCGATTTAAATGCGTCCGCGCGACGAAGGGCGGATTAAGGTCACAGCACACATATCAACTCGGAGAGGGATCGGCACCGTATCGCCTTGAGCTTCAATTGTTTGTATGAAACTCCCTACTGCAACGCACACTAAGCGGAACCGTAACGTACGCGTAATCGCCTCGCCTTGGAACGCTCCGAACCGGGATGCGACGATGATGCGATGTCGTCCTTACATCTCTCCGTACTCAAGCTTACGTTTCTTCTTTCACCCTTGCCCCTTTCCCCTTCCCCGAGCCGTAAGCGAGGCGTCGCCTAGCCGTAGCCGAGTTGACGTGCAGGCGCTACTGATACGCTTTGGTTACGTGCATACGTTAGGTTGACGCCTGGTTGACGGCGAGAGGCGAAAGGCGATACGATGATGATCCCTTTCCGAGTTGATATGTGTGCTGTGACCTTTACTATACCGCGATATCACAAGAAATTGCATGTAACAATTTGTTTAAATAGCGCGAATGGCCAAAACGCATGTTCACGCGGACAAAATCGAGATTGAGCTTTACCTCAACTCTTAAATCTTAATACAAAATATCTCAAATCTCTCGCCGATCGTGCGACAGTTTCACTGTATTAGGATATTAAAAAGTATTAAGTAACCTTGTGCATTGACTATTGCGCAGACACGTGGGCACTATAAAAATTATCTTACGTAGATGCTATAATATGTGTGTAGCTGCGATCGGTGTGTACTACCAATTAGACAATAATATTATAATTGAAAATATTAGAAATTCGAAAGTATCATAATTTATAGGTCTATCTCTGTCAATTAGCTCTTCACATAACTTAGGGCCTGTTTCACTACTTCCTGATAAGTGACGAATAGGCTATCCACCAATTAACTTGACAGATCGAGTATGGAGAATCTGTCAAAAAAGTTGTCAATAGCCTATTCGGAACTTTATCAGAAAGTGGTGAAACAGGCCCTTAATGTGCTGAACTTAATTAGATTTTATTTCTTATAGATTAGTGTGATAATATTAAAGAAAAATGTGCGATACGCACAATTAGTTAATACATGTTAATACTAAGCTGCGCAACGAAGTCGGAAGTAACATTCCAGTGGGTTTATATTCTTTAATATCACTTAAGGTGGCTCTCCGATCCTCGCGGCACGCGACCGCGACCGACAAAGTCTAGATAAAATGCCACTTTATGACCTAGGTCCTAGGTTATCTTGCGGGCAGGACCCTCATCCCCCACAAGATGCTTAAAAGCATTTTCTCGGCGAAAAAATAAATAAAATTAAATAATCGGCCAAGTGCGAGTCGGACTCGCGCACGAAGGGACTCCGTACCGTTATAGAGCGAAAATAAGGAAAATTTGTGTTTTTTGTATTATTTATTTCATTTTAATTTTATAATTAAGGGTAAGGCCGCCAGAATTGTCAAATAGTAACACAAAAGATTTTCTGTTACCGTTACACAAAAGTGACACAATTTTTGGATAAAGGTGGTTTCATAATGGTGAAATAAATAACCTACAATTTTAATTTTTTTATTTCTATACGACGCTTTAATACAAGATAAAATGTGTGTCTGGGTTGGTTGGTTGACACAGGTGTACAACATGTAAGTAACTCACAACTTGAAAACCATTACTAGGGCTCATCATTACGAATAATTTTTTGTATGGAAGTAACAATGAAAAAGCGAAAAAATAAATCAGCTGTTCCATACTTTTCAAGTGAAGTCAATTGAAATAAAATAAAATACCTATTTTTTTCACATTTTCAGTGTTGCTTCCATACAAAAGTAATTTGTGATGATGAGCCCGAGTAGTAGGTAGTTTTCAAGCTATGCGTTAATTTAGTTACACGTTGTATGGCCGTCCAAATACCACTATGCATTCGGCTTTATAGCTCGATTGTGTTACGATAACACAAATGTAACACTAATGTAATATAATCGTAACACAAATGCAACACAAAAGAATAAGAATTTATAACAATTTTAGATTATATATCGGTTATTTATTGCAACTAGACATTAATGGGCGGTTTATAATATACCTTTGACCTCATTGCTAACAAATATAATACAATAACATTAAAATATCTGTTTATTACCTTAGAATTCACATTTACTTTTCCACATAATCAAAAACGTAACGACCAGTTTAGACTTATTTACTCCTGAAACAATAAACCTAGCATTTTTTTCTTAATTTTGTTGATGACAGTGCTGCCGTATTAACACTGCATTTGCACGTTGACTCTTTAAATTGTAGCTTTGGGATAAAAATTTGTGACACAAATAATACGTAACACAAAATAAAAAGCAATATTTTATTTTAAACTATCGATAAAACAAGTCAGTTGAAGGGTTTTCGCAACAATATTAATATTAGAGCAAGGGACTATCATCTAATTCTTCGACGGTATACTTATTATTCAGATATTCTCTACAATTTAATGGATATTCCAACCATAAGATACTGCAGAAAAAAACGACAAAATGTCACACAAATAATTGACAATTTTGGCGGCTTACCCTTAAACATTAAAGTACACATATAATTGAGGATTTTGTGAAAATTTCAATTGCCTATATGTTGCCATTATGGATTACGAGCCAAAAAGACAAAAAAAAAATAACGTTTGTTATATGAGAGCCCCCCTTAAATATTAACTTTATTTTGTTTTTAGTATTTGTTGTTATAGCGGCACCAGAAATATATAATCTGTGTAAACTTCAGAAGTATAGCGGTTCTGGAGTTAGAGCCTGGAAACAGACAGACAGACAGACATTGAAGTTATAGGGTCCCGTTTTTACCCTTTGGGTACGGAACCCTAAAAAAAAGGTTATAGGTTTCATTTTCAGTCAACATTGGTCGAGCGACCGATGCCGCTGATGCTTTGTAGTGGTGTCGCAGAATACATAATTAATAATTATTAGTACACAGGTGGTGGCGTAGAGAAAAATGAATCATTTAGAGATCAACTACGATGACATGGCGCGCCCCTCCAAATGACTGTTTAAATGTGTGTAGTCACATCCTTATGAAGGAGTTTGCATGTAGTAAGTATTCAACCAATCAACCAGTACTCATAATATTCACTTAATGTCACTTATTATTACCAAGATTTGTTGGTCAACTATGATTAGTAACTAGCCTACCGCGCAAGACAACGCACTTCTAACGTTTTGACAACGCACTTCAAACGTTTTGAATTTTGGAGGGGCGCGCCATGTTATCGTAGTTGATCTCTACCTATTGATTACTTTTAGTTGATAATATAATCTTAGGGTGGGTTGCACCAACTTACTTTAACTATAACAAAATGTCATATGTACTGTCAAATCTCTAGTAAAAGTCAACAACGGACGCTATATTTGACAATAACCCTTAAGGCGATATATCGAAAATAAATTATACCGCAAGGGCAATTTTATACTTAATTTGTATGACTATAAAGTCGTGAATACGCTGCAGCCAGAAGCTATCGGCTCGCTAGGAAAACATGCGACAAAACGTAATTATAATTATTTGAAAAATAACTAGGAGCATTTAAGCAAAATGCTTCTACACGATTTTGAGTTGCAAAGGTGTCTATTAATTACACTAATTTCCTACAATACATCTATTTTCGTTTAAAAATAATCTTCAAATTTCGTATTTTTAAGGGGCCGGGCTACCCTCGAAATTCTCATACATACGTAATACCAAAATCATTTTCTCATACGAAAATATTTATCATGTTTGAGTTATTTTTCAGCTTAAAATAGTAATTACTTAGGTTCCTGAACAAAAATTAACTTCAAAATATTTAAACACAAAAAAAAAATTTTTGTGTATAATTTTTTTTTACTAAATTTACTACTAAATATTTAAACACCAAAAAATAGAGTAAAACACTAAAAAATATATAAATAAATAGTAAATTTACTACAAAATATTTTAATACTAAAAAATATTTTTTGGAGTTGAAATATTTTGTAGCAAATTTAATATTTATTTATATATTTTTTAGTGTTTTACTCTATTTTTTAGTGTTTAAATATTTAGTAGTAAATTTAGTAAAAAAAAATTTTACACAAAAAAAATTTTTTTAGTGTTCAACTTCAACGAGTTAATTTTTGTTCAGGAACCTAGGTAATTACTATTTTAAGCTGAAAAATAACTCAAACATGTTAAATATTTTCGTATGACAAATATGATTTTGGTATTACGTATGTATGAGAATTTCGAGGGTAACACGGGCTCTTAAGAGGTCATTTCGAAAATTAAATGTATCAAGGCAAAATACATTAATCGTGTTTTTAGTTCTTCTCAAACCTAGATAAGGCTATGAAGATAAATGTAGATATATCTCATTACCAGATTTGTAACATTTCTGAGGGTCCTATAGTATTACGTCAAAAAGGACAGTTTTTTCAATATAGCGCCTTAAGTATAAACATTTTGTTTGCCAGAATATGGTACAAAAAGATGTTTAAAAATATATAATAGTTCAGACACATTCTGCTAATACGGCGTGCAAATATTTAAATATAGATAATAACATTACAATAAAATTACAATATAAACAGATTAAAATATGAAATACGCTAAATTTTACATATTATAAATATGTAAACATTAATTACATTTTATTCAAGTCTTTATCATTAATCCTTCGATCGGGGATTCTTGGATATGCTATTGTATTCTATTGTTGTCGCGATCACCGGTGCTCTTGTGGGGCTTGAAGGATTAATAATAGTCATTTCATATTTTTCAATCATAAGATTATAGCACCTATATACCATTTCATGAATACTTCATAAATTTATTATCAACATTTCGATATTTTTGTATTCCGATTTCCGACGCTTTACTTGGATAATTCTGAATGAGAGGGGAAAATGAAAATAAACAAGTCAGAACGATACTTTAAAACCGACAAATCCTACTGTATTTATATACTGTTATTGTAATGTAAAAGTGGAAGTTAAAACAATATTAATATTCCCCAAAATGAACCAAAAATAATAAGTTAAGTTATTTCGCAGTTCCTTTTTTTTACGATTGGCGGCATTGACGTAAACCTGTATTGACATCGTTGTAAACCTCGACAATATCTGTATTTTACCTCCATTATTTTGAAGTCAGTACCAGACCAGCCAACTAAATTCTATGTCAAGAGACTTAGCGGAGCTGATCGGAAAGCCACTTTATTAGACACTTGTTAGTAGTCAAGTAAGTATTAATTTAGTAATGGAATAAATAAATATACTGTAAAGTAAGAGCACCTGACAATTTACAAAATCATAGATATTTAAGTGGAATATAATAGCGTTGTTATAAAAACAACGTATTATCTTCTTTACGGTATAAAAACTTAATAATTAAGTCATTTTATGAATTAAAAGAAATAATTTAAATTGTACTAAATACTAATAAGTATATTCTGTAGGTACATACTATATTATAATATTAGAACTAGATTAATAAAGTAATATAATTATATGTTGAGAACGATTACAATAAGATAAAAGATTGGTGAGTGTTAAAAGAGTCCGTATACGAAATTTTGCCGATGAATATAAAATTGCAAAGGTTCGCTACAGAAATATTATTTGGATTTTTCCCCTTATCAGATTTTAAAAGATATACAGGGTGTAACAAAAATAAGTGATAATACTTTAGGGTGTGTATGTGTCCCTTACATAGTTCACTGCAAAAGTAGCAGCGCTGAAAGACTTCAGCCTGATACACGGTCGCAAACTCCCCCAAACAGGCGTATTTGCCCCTTGGTAGCCTGCCTCCGTAGATTCCGGCTCCCGCACGGTTGTCTTTCCTTGATCCATCCGTGAACCAAACTATGTCGCTAGGGCAGACATCGATTGGGATTTTCCCTGGAAGGTATAAAAACCTGATATTGCTTTGAAAAGCTATGCACCTTCATCATGGCATCTGATGGCATGGCCATGACAGTTGATTCACTGAGAGACTGTTCCAGCTGTCGAAAAAGGGGCCGAGACCCAGTTCGTCCTACCCGCCGTCCTGGCCCTGAGAGCCACCTTTTTGGCCTCTATCTGAACAACCAGAGGAAGCGGAGTTAAGTTGATCAGGGCCTCGAGGGAAGCGGTGGGTGTTGACGAGAGTGCACCCGTGATTATTAGACATGCCAGTCTCTGTACGCTGTTTAGATTTTTATTACAGTTTACTTGTTCAGCCTTTTTATGCCACACTACGCAGCCATATGTGGTAATCGGTCTCACTACGGCTGTATATAGCCATAGCATTGCCTTCGGCCGAATACCCCATTTAGAGCTGACAAGCTTCCAACAGGAACCCAGGGCACATCTAGCCTTTTTCGTAATATACTCGATGTGCTTATTCCAAGTGAGTCCCTTGTCTAGGATTACTCCTAGATATATTTTGACATCACCCGCAAACTTAATAGTTTTCCTGAAGTGTTGGGGGTCTTAAGTTCCTCCAACTTCCTCTTTTTGGTGAAAGGTATCAAGACCGTCTTATCAGCGTTTACTGTTAGCTTGACCCTTTGGCACCAATCCTCGACGACTCTTAGTGCTGACTGCATCAACCCAGCGACCACAGATGCGTATTTTCCCACCACCATAATCGCCAGGTCGTCAGCGTACCCTTGAGCGTAGTAACCTATGAGGTTCAGTTCCCTTAGTAGCTCATCCACTACCAGGGATCATTCCAGGGGTAGGGCATCGAAACCCGGACCCAATTTACAAAACCCGGGTTTTCGGGTTTTTGTTAAATGAAAACCCGGGTACCCGGGTTTTTCGGGTTTTTTCGGGTTTTCTTAAAATTCAAAGATTAACGATGCAAAAATACTTTAAATATCATTTTCAGCGATTGCCAGCACCTTTCCAGTAAAATACTATTTAAATACTATATTACTTATAGTGTGCGGTCACGGCAGTGCCCAACCAAGTCTCGAGTGAACGGGCACGGCCGTAACATACTTTTATAGAATCGACTATTTACCTCCTATATTTTGGATCCTATTAAAGCTAGGGATTAAATTTTTCAAGATTAAGTATTACAACAAGCTTCACCTCCAAATTACAAATATTATTAAATGTATTTGTATTATATGAAATATATAAAAATCTATCAAGAATTTTTGAACACAGTAAATGGAAGAATAACCTCAAATATAAAACGTATGCCAACAGATCTTTATTTAATCTTTTAAATTTTTATTGCTGATTGTCAAGTTATTAGTAATTATTTAGTCCTAATTGATGTTGGCATACTTTATACCTTTAATTAAATTTTTGTGCCTAGTTTTTACCTGAAATTGCCTTTTGTTTGCCTTGCTACGGTATGAAGCCGAATGTTCTTTGCAATTTAGGGTAACTTTTCTATCATCTAACTCAATGGAAAATCTTACATTACACTACACCTCAAAGTCATTAGTTCGTCGCAATAGACAGAATCCATGTCAGATTACCATGTACATAATTGATCAGACCAGACATATTTATAGCAAATGCGGAAGGTAGCTTTTAGTGAATTTGGAAGATTAACCATGGTAGCATGGTATTACACACAAGAAATTGTCTCTGGCGCTGGCGCTGATAAAAACTCGGCTTGTGTTTCATCTGGATTCAGTAAAATCACGTGTTTTAATAGCTCCGCAGTGAGTATGACATCCACGGCCGGCTAAAAAAAGCCACCATTCGTCCTATTATGTGTAACCAACATCAGTCTCTCAAGCAATGAAAATTAATCTGCCACATTTGCCAGACTGCAGTACTGGAATACAAAAATATGGATTCAGATTATACTTGATAGAAACTCCTCTGCATGGTTTTGTCAGTGTCAGTATAATATTAGCAGGGTTTTTGCGTGAATATAACGTCAACTTAAGTTATATTACAATGTAACAAAAAATGTTTGTAGGGATAAGGCATGTAATGAAAATCGATTGTAATGTATGTTGTTTATCATTGTCGAAAATGTCTGTCTTGTTAAATGTCTTGCAGCTAGCACGACGAAAGCAAATGAGATTCTATTTTAGCACCGAGTGGGCAGAATTACGCTTGGATCGCCATTGGTACTACTGCGAGTTGGACCGCCGCGGAATGGAACGGAATGAAAGCGTCAATTTCGCCTTATGCGAGGAAATTGGCACCGACAAATTCTCGAGAATTACGCGGAAGACGCGCGTCCAATTTTTTGCTTGTATTCAATTTGTGTCTTACTGTTGATATAAAGTTCATTGTGCTATGAAAAGGGCCTGTACCACGAAACGGTTTTGAGACTCAAACAATCGTGCGAGAATGCCGCGTCCTACTCTAACAAACGTGAAATGACGTTGTTAGAGCAGGACGCGGCATTCTTGTCCGATTGTTTTAGTCTCAAAACGGTTTCGTAGTAGGCCTACTGTTTTGTTGCGAAAATTCGCTTCCGTACCACTCCGCAGCGGTACAAAGTGAGCCTAAGAGTAGGTTCACACGGCACAATCCTGCACTTTTTTGCAGTATGTGTCTTAACATTCATACGCCGATTGTACTGCAACAAATAGTGCAGTACAATCGACGTGTGAGTGGTTCTATATTCTACCTCTGTATACATTGTATGCGCCACTATTTACTGCAGGAAACGTGCAGGATTGTGCCTATAGCATGCATATGCATAATAATTATGTCAACGACATGTCACATGGACAATCATAGATAATATTTCTTCTGGCCTTTACACGTTACTAATAGCTTGTGTTGGACGTCGAAGGTCGTATTAGATTGCCCATGATCGTGCATGCATTCTGCGATTGTGCAAGCTATAGATTGTAATATTTACAGAGACTGCATATTCGAAGGAAAACAACAAGTCCAGCTGAAATGCTGAAAGTAAGTATGTTAGCGATGCGCCTATGTTCTTCGTTCTTTAAAATCATTTAGTTAAAAGAACGTCGTCTTCGAATCATATTAAGTAGTATCTGATAAAAACAGTACACCGTCCTGTTTAAGGCCGTCCCCCGAGCAAACGACCTTGGCCATACATTTGCCGCGTTGCCGAGATCGCACCAAAACCCTATTTTTTTACTTATCTTAGCTCAAAATTGTCCTAAAAAAAAGTTAAAACGGGAAATATGTAGTTTATGATATTCTCGTTCTATTGGCGTGTGTTTCAAATGAAAGTAATTTGTAAATCCTAAGGGGATGCTGAATGTATGCTTGAATTTTAATAAATTGGTTTTACTTTGGAAGCTGATATCATAACTCATAAGTATAATAAACAAAAATAGAAAATTTAAAACGTGGAAAGGAATGTTGATATACTGAAGATTATTGCTGTATTTTTATTATAACTTTGTAGCTTTCAAATTATGAGTTTATAAGGCTTGAAATACGGTAAATTACGGAATCTCCGTAGGGAACGCCCTTAAAGCAAGAAAGTAGCCCACTGGACGAGATTAGCTATCTAAGTACAAAATCCTAATCAGGGCCAGAATGAAAAATATTAAACCGATCAAGTCACTAGAAGTTGCCTTTCATGAAATAGATAGTGCCAAATTTTCGAGCAATGAGCAGGCTGATGATGATGAACTATTGCTAAGAAAACTTTAGATTGTGTTAGCTTTCAAACAAAAACTAGATTCGTTGCACCCTTTTGGGCGCCACGATGCCCTGGAGACACGCGTAAAACTTTTGAGTTATGCAAGAATCGACACTCGAGACGTAAGAAACAATTTCACCAGAAATTAACTCTCAAAATAGTTTATATAATACGAGTAGATGCAAGGATTATATTATAGTGTGGTATCAACTATGCACCTACGTTTCCTATGATATTGTGACCAAATTTCATGTCGGATGGGCTTACAGAATGGACTGCAAGGGGTAGTTTATAGCTATATGCTAGCAATTACTAGACCCATTATCCGTCAGCATCTATTGATAGTCAAAGCTTTGCGAACACCACGTAATATAGCCATAATGACATGGGAGGGTTGGACCAGAGATTGTATTGAATATACAGACTATACCTATATTATAAAGCTGTAGAGTTTGTTACATTTAACGCTTTAATCCGACGAATAATATAATAATATAATGGTATGTCGGCGGTTTCTGCCCCCCGTCATCCAGGGTCGAGTTTGACGCAAATAGCTTTCCCAGATCGGCTTTGTCCTGGGCCAACGACCCATTTCCAACGTGTAGGGATGGTAGGGTTGGCTTGCAGAAATTTCCTTCAATAGCTTTGGCCAGAGACCAGAATGCACGGGTTCCCGAGGGGAGGGGTTCAAGTCTCTTGCCAATTCTATTGCTTATTAGCTTAGCTTAGTAGCTTTTGAATTGCTCAGGACTACTCAGAAGCTTAGTAAAACTTTGCAAATCATAAGAATAAGTATCGTATAACGTAAAGTTATTATTATAGCTATTGTTAATACATATTGGTTTAAATTAAGGTTCAAATATAATAAAACACTTTGTACAAAAAGTTTTATTTATTGAATACCTTTTCGAATATCTTTTGAGATGTTGTTACATATAAAAACATTTTCTAATCAAACATACAGTAATCCTCACATACGGTTTATCATAAGTCATAACTAAACATTTTTTTAACAAAGGCTCGATTTAGGGTTCCCACACATAACTGCGAATTCGTGCGAATTCGCATCGCATTAGCATGAGTTTTGTCGCAGCTGCGAATTCGCATCGCATCGCAGTTTTGTGTGGGAGCCTTTATATGCGTCCACGCGAACCAGTGATTTGGCCGGTACACAACGAGATCCCTAGCAATATATGTCTGTAAGCGGCCAAACCATAGTAAAAGGAGGGGAAGTAGGGTAACTCTGGCCCAATCCGCGATTTAATTACCTACTGTTGTACGCGGCGGCGTTGTGACTTGTGATGTGGGAGCGGCAAGCGGCTGTCCGCGCTTCGTTCTCAACCGCATGGACAGCGACGACGTCGGAGTCTTCCGACTTTTAATAATATTAAGTGACTCTTGACTGTCCATATTTCGGCCAATTTTCGTGCATATTTGCATGCATATTTCGGCACTTGGATAGTCCATATAATCCGATGTCTAAATAAAATTATAAATACATATACCCTTTAAAACGACATTAAAAACTAACGCTTGTCACTTATAGGTACCTACTATAAACAAATCTGTTGTTATGATTCGAACTTTGCTTTAAGTGTATAGCCCGGTCACGTTAACTTGACGCATCGCTGAAATACAAAATGCGTTCCAGCGATGCATCAGGTTGATGTGGCTGTGTTATAATATCTTATTACAATCAACCTTAAGAGTCCGTACAACCATAGTCCGTAATAATAATCAGATATGCCACCGTTCACAGTTATTTTACGCCTACATTTCTACAATTCAATTCAATTCGTTTATTTGCTAAAAAGTGGTGAATACAATAGCTGGTGGTAATGATCATTTTCTTAAGGACTAACACTTTTAGCTATATATAATAATAGCATGCAAATATAGGGTATTATAAATTATAATTATTTTTGTTCCCGATGTCAGTTTTTTGTTCCAAACACTTGTATGGTATTTCAAGGTTATATTGTACTTCTTGTTGCACTTTATATCCCAATTAAGTAATTATTTTAATTTTATTTTAATTTATCTTAGAGTCGATGTTTACAGTGTTTTTGACAGCTGTCAACAATACATACCTTATACCGTTAACATTATGGTCTCGGGTAAAATAACTGAACAGTATACCACGCCACGGTACCCCTCACTCAATTATTACAGATGTACTACTACTGCAGCGAGTAAATTTAATATTCCGAAATGTTTTCGTAATAATGCATTGGCTAAGCCGATATATAAGCCGATTCTAGTGGCCATTACATTAGGGTCAGGTCACATTGCAACGTGACATGTCGACGCAATGTGATGTAGAGATCAACTACGATAACATGGCGCGCTCCTCCAAATGACTGTTTCAATGTGTGTAGTCACATCCTTATGAAAGAGTTTGTATGTAGTAAGTATTCAACCAATCACAGCACACGTAATATTTCAGTTAATGACACTTATTACCAAGATTTGTTGGTCAACTAATTATAACTAGCCTACCGCGCAAGACAACGCACTTCAAAAGTTTTGACAACGCACTTTAAACGTTTTGAATTCTGGAGGGGCGCGCCATGTTGTCGTAGTTGATCTCTATTTTGTGAATTGACCCTAAAGGTACCGTTCCAATCAATGCAGCAAGCGACCGCGACCGACTAAAATTAAAATAAAATGATACTTTATGACTAGGCTATTCATTTTATATATTATATTCATTTTATTTCCTACGACACTACAAAGCATGGGTCGCTAGGCCAATGTCGGTAGAAAATGAAACCCAGGTCATAAAGTGGCATTTTATTTGGATTTTTGTTGGTCGTGGTCGCTTGTGGCAAAGATCAAAATCACCTTTAGATGCAAAACATTTCATTGCACACGTACCATTGGATCGATTTGCTAATATTTTTATTAATACTTTCTTACCTGGTTTGATAATAATAGTACTGCTGTTGATCTTCTTCTGGAGGAGTATTAAATTATTATAGATCTCAGACATTATAATCAAGCATCATACTTACAACGTAATCCATCATACCAGGACAACTAAAAATTGTTATAGAAAAAGGAAATCTATATTTACTTTACAAGCGACAATAGACAGTAGACACCTAATTTATAATCAATATTTCGCATCAAAAATATTTTTATGAAGTATGTGAAGATCTTCCATGAATTTATGTAACTTTGAGCTTATTATTAATTCTAATGAGCAACCATTTTACGTGTTTTGTATAATAACAAAACTTTAGACGCTGTTGCTGCCGTCCAGCTGTTGGCCACTACTTCGTCAAATGCCAGATCTTTCATCGAATTTATCGGTAATAACTAATAAGCAACTGGTCATTTTCGAAGTACTTTATTATTACTAATGATATTTTACAGTTATATTCCGCTAGAACCAGCATCATTGTAAAATGCATTTATAAAACTATCCATTCTCAACAGACCTCCATTTATAGAACTTTAGGAATCTAATATTACGTCACAAAAATTGTAAAAAATTTAACCCTTTTGAAATCATTTAACATGTATTGTAATATTTGGTATGATCCTTTTAGCTACGACCGGAAAGTTAGTAAGAGACTCACCCTCCTCCTCCGCCGGCAGCGGTCCAACAGTGCCAAAGAATCTTTTGTCCAACAACTGCAACAACTGCAGAGCGCTTTCATGTACCGGTGCTCGAGGACAGCCCGTACACATGAGGGTCACGTTGATGATCGCCGTGTAATGATCGCATGGATACTCCCTGGGGGGTTAAATGAGTTGTTGATGAAAATTTATTACTTAATAACAAAGGATATGACTTTGGTTAGTGTCTATTTGGGAGACTTTGTTATGTTTATTTGTCTTCGTGGTCCAGTGGTTTAGAGCGTGGCTTTGAGTCGAAGGTCGTGGGTACTATTACCGTATTGAAAAAATGTTGTGCCAAGTTTGGATAGGACAGTCATTGGAAAAAATACAAAAACACAATAATTATTAAGGTTGCTTTAAAAACTGCCCGTTTTCAAAGTAATAGAACGCCTGATTTAAAAAAAAAGAAGAGGCAGTTTTAAGCAACCTTAATAAGGGAAAAGGGAAGTGAAAGTCCTTCAATATTTAATTAATCGGTCAAGTGCGAGTCGGACTCGCGCACGAAGGGTTCCGTACCATTATAGAGCAAAATTAGACGATAAATTGTGTTTTTTGTATGGGAGCCCCCCTTAATTTTTTATTTTATATAAATATTATTATTAAATATTAAAGTAAACATATGATTAAGGATTTTGTGGAAAATTCAAGTACCTACCTGTTGTCATTATTAGTATAGAGCAAAAAAGGCCAAAAAAATCACATTTGTGGTAAGGGAGCCCCCATTAAACATTATTTTTATTTGTTTTTCTTACTTGTTGTTATAGCGGCAACAGATGTACATAATCTGTGAAAATTTCAAATCTCTAGCTATTACCGTTCTTGAGTTACAGCCTGGAGACACACAGGCGGACAGACGGACATACAACGAAGTCTTAGTAATAGGGTTCCGTTTTTACCCTTTGCGTACGGAATCCTAAAAAATGCCAAAATTCGAGAGGCTTTCAAACCAACACCATAACCACAGTTTTCAAAGTTATTGAAGAGCTCGTCTATAGAATGTACTCGTTCAAAACCAAAGACGACGTCAACAAAAAGTTAGAAAAATCATATAAATCCTGCAACGATTCGGAAAAAAGTTTTAAAAAAGATAATTTAGTCCTGCGATACTTCAACCCATTAAGCAAGAAATTTTGCAGCATATTAAAGCTTAAAACAAACCTAAGCGTCAGTGACAGGGGACGCGGTACGCGATACGGGAGCGTCTGCAACGCGAAACTGGCCGTGCACACCTGCGCGACTACGGTGCGAACCGTCAAACGTTAATATCATGACACAATCTATCAAAACTTATACAAATCAAAAAATCATAAACTAAAGAGTTGTAGAAAATAATATAAAAAAAGGTTTTAAAAAAGAATTCTAGTTATGTACACTTCAAAACACGCGTCTGACAACTTGACGCGCACGTTCCGTGCCGACGCGAACATCCCGCGTCGCGGTCGTGCAGGTGTGCACAGCGCACCTGCACGACCGCGAAGTTTACATGGGCAGCGTCCGCCGCGCGGTAGACGCTACCGCTTCGCAGTCGCTTTGGTCGCGTAGGTTTGTGCAATCCTTAAGAGGATACAATTATACCTACTTAAGCAGCATAATACGGTGCAATTCACATATTATTCGCAATCCGTCGGAAGTAACGCCTGACGATTATGGCTGGATTTTAATCGAATATGAATTTGTCGTGACCGGTCATGAATACGGACACGAAACGAAGCGCAAGTGCGCCACCACGCGGCGAATTGGTGCAACTTAGTTATGGCGCGCTTCGACAGAGTAGTAGAGCTCTGGTGGGGCGGAGCGTCTCTCACTTTCGCTCCAGCCGTCGACCAGTCAACTAGTGCTTACGAAACTGTCCTACGTTTCGCTTTGTGTCATTGTTTAGTGTAATGTACAGTGGAGTGTTGAGTGAATAGTAATAAATGTGTACAGTGTTATAACTGAGTAATCTGATTTCAAGACGATTAATAAACAACTTGATTTTACAAGTTTTGTTCTTTTGCACGATACCCACCTAAGCCCACAATGTCTGAAGGTTCTGATCTAAATTCTGACCCACCGACAAATTTATAATCTGAAATTTCATCAGAAATATTAGGCAGTCTATTAATATTTCATATCAATTTAATACTTATTCAATAACCTTCTAATAAATTTCCTAACTTTATGTAGTATTGTCAATAGCAGCGACGATAGTGGTGAAGAATGAAGATGACAATGACAATGATGATGAAAACTTTGATGATTATAACAATTATTATGATAATGATGTAGATAGTACTCTGACGTAGAATTTTTTGTAATCCATACTTCCATATTAATATTATATATTATTTAATATCGAAGGTGTCCGATTTGGAAGTCTCCCCATATTCTTGGATGCGATATCTAAATAAAACCGACTTCCAAGGTAAAAACAATAATAATATCCTTATAATATGAACTAAAAAGTATTAAATAATTTTTCCTATCTCATGGTGCCTTTTTCCGAATTCGGCTAAAACTCAACTATTTCTGTACTCAATCTTCATAATTTTGAAGTCGGTACCAGATATAGCTGAATCCAGATGCCAGAATATTTGAAACATTTGTAACTGGCATCGACTTCAAAATTATGAATATTGAGTACAGAAATAGTTGAGTTTTAGCCGAATTCGGAAAAAGGCACCATGAGATAGGAAAAATTATTTAATACTTTTTAGTTCATATTATAAGGATATTATTATTGTTTTTACCTTGGAAGTCGGTTTTAATTTTTTGTTAAAAATAATAATTTCACTCTTTTTAGTTACCTAGTAAAATCATCGCGTACTATACGTAGATTAGGGCCGATTCACACCGCAATGGCAGAGGCGAGGCGAGCAGTTTCAGTGTCATGTGATTTTAAACTTTATCTTCATTAATGTAATACATAGTATCGCTTGAGAAATCGACGCCGCCGGCGGCCGCAAGAGGCCACGAGCGTCCACGGGCGGCCGTAGATTTCTCAAGCGATACTATGTATTATTAACAACAATGAAGATAAAGTTTAAAATCATATGACACTGAAACTGCTCGCCTCGCGTCGCCTCCGCCATTCCGGTGTGAATCGGCCCTAATACACCTGTATATTATTCTACGTATCTTATTACAATTTGTTAACAGTCACACTTACAAAATATAACATCAGCTGCAGATAATTTTAAACAATACATTAAAAAAAATCGAAGTGGACACGTGCTAGGGCTGCGCCAAACCGGAATTTTAGCAGCGGCGAGGTTTTCAGTGTCATAATATGATTTTAAACTTTATCTTTATTATTGTAATACATAATATCGCTTGAGAAGTCTACGGCCGCCCGTGGCCGCGATTGGTAAGTGTGACAGTGCACTAGCATGTTACTTGTATTATCGAAGCAACTTACTTCTCAGAAGTAATGTCAAATGTGTGCCTTACACTCTGGAGATAAGGTTGAATATTTTGTTACGTTCAATTTTGGTGACATTGGTGACCCTGACGTGGTAATGATGATGATGATGATGATGATGAATGTAATTTGTATAGTGGCACATGCTTTCAGTTCTTAAAACAGCGCCTAAACCCCCAAACTTGTATCTATAAGGAATCCGGAGTTCTCTTAGTATCTTCGGAACCATAGTATATCTTGGTGCAAAATCTTGCATTTTGGTAGCATATGCTTAGGATGCTTCTCATGAAACCAAAATCACCATATATTTCCATATAAATTTCGAGGAGTTCCCTCGATTACTCATGGATCCCATCATCAGATAACCACTTTTGTGAACATGGTACCAAATTGGAGTGAAACCTAATACAACAAAACTTCGAAAAATTTCGAAAATCGGTTCACAAACGGCGGAGTAATCGTTGAACATACAAAAATAAAAATAAAAAATATATCCACAGCCGAACATAATATAACCTCCTCGTTTTTTGGAAGTCGGTTAGATACTTACGGAAATGCAAGTGGACCAGTTAGAATATAATTATTGATTGTTGGTCACTGCTAAAAGAATCCATATATCCATACATACAAATACTGTATGTAAAATGGTAATAAGGTTATTTTTTAATGAAATTTTTAATAATGTTGACTACGCAACCCGAAAAATGGCGTTTAAATAGTATGATATAGTAACGTTAATGGAGCTAGCCCGCTTGATATGTAGGGTGGGCATCATATACATCTATACATATTCTATACTCTATACAAATAATTAAATTGGAGTGTCTGTGTGTAATATTAAAAGAAAGTCTGTCTGTCTGTATGTTCCAGCTAATCTCGGCTGGAGCTATTTTGCCGGGACTTTTTATGGTAGATAGCTGATGTAGTAAGGTGTAACTTAGGCTACTTTTTAACCGACTTTCAGAAAGGAGGAGATTATATTTTACTTTTTCCATATTTGTTTGCGGACAATCCATCTTTGTTATTATACTACGGACGAAGTTGACGCGGACAACAGCTAGTATTATAGGGTGTAACAAAACTAAGTGATAATACTTTAGAGTGTGTGTGTTCCTTGTAGAGAGTTCACTGCGAAAGTAGCAGTGCTGAAAGACCAATTTTTTTTTTTCACTTTTGTATGGGCAAGTGCTCGAGAGCGTCACGAGTTTTCCCATACAAAATGAAAAAAAATAAAAATACAAGGAATACACACCCTGAATTATCACTTATTTTTGTTACGGCCTGTATATTTTTAAGATTATTATAAGTATGAATTCATGCCGAATTACGGCTTTGTAGGCCCTATAGTCTCTGAGCAAAACCACGGACAGACAGCTACGCATTACGCAACCCTAAACAAGACGTTATCGTCGACGGCAATTTAACCCTTGATCAGGCATAGTACGATTTATTGACCACCTAGGTAATTGGAGTTTTATAGTGATCTTCTTTTATAGTCTGTCACCAGTGCAAATGGGTGATAGAGCCTGATTAAGGGTTAAAAGCGTCTTCATAATATATTATATCTCCATACATTTTACTTCCCAGGGAATTCTTCTTCTAAATTGTTACGACCCAAATAGTAAATTGAGAACAAAAAAGCCCTTTAAAAGTTATTTGTTTGAGCATAAAATAGTTTTTATTGATTCCTGTAAAATTTAATTTGAGTGACTGAAGAGGTTTTTGAAATGACCAATTCAATGATTGTAGTAGGGGAGACCAGGGTGCTATTCGTGTGGCCACTCGAGCGTCATGGAGACCTATAAGTAGGTTTTTTACATTAGATAATACTGATACAAAAATAGTAAGAGCGTTTTTTATTTTAGCGGTATGTTCAGAAACTACAGCCATTATAAAGTTATGAAAAAGAAAATATATTCAGAAAATTGCATATTTAGGTAAGTAATTAACAAGATTTTAAACAAAATGACTAAATCGTTTAGTTTAGTGCAACATAAAATATCTGCGAAGCTTAGTTAGGAAAATATGGAGCTTTATTTTTTAGGGTTCTGTAGCCAAATGGCAAAAAACGGAACCATTATAGATTCGTCATTTCTGTTTATCTATCTGTCTGTCTGTCTGTCTGTCCCTCTGTATGTCACAGCCACTTTTCTCCGAAACTATAAGAGCTTATACTATTCAAACTTAGTAAGTAGATGTAGTCTGTGAACCGCATTAAGATTCTGATTATCTAAATTCTAACCTTTGAGTGTGGGGTATCTATTGATAGGTCTGTAAAAATCATATTGAGGTTTTTAATATTATTTTTTCTAACCTGAAAAGTTTGCGAGAGAGACTCTTCCAAAGTGCCAAGTGGTAAAATGTCCCCCCCCCCCCTCTAACTTCTAAATTAGGAGCATGATAATTCTAAAAAAATATATGATGTACATTACTATAAAAACTACAAACGAAAATTGGTTTGAACGAGATCTAGCAAGTAGTTTTATTATGATTCCTATACCATAATAACTAGACACATGTCGGAAGCCTATAAATTATACAAGCTTAATCTGACACGCTCGAGCCTGTCGCGAAATCTGCTCAATTGCAGCCAATTCTCGTCAACTATGACGTCACGACTACATCAAGCAATATGCGGCAACAAGCATCAATATTGTGCAATACAATTGAGTGATCAGATCAGAATATCTCAGATCAATCTCAGATCAATACAATTGAGTGATCAGATCAGAATAGATCCGCCATATTCTGTTCGGACGTCGGAACGGACAAAGTTGCGTCCGCGAAAAAAGGGAATAAAGGAGGTTATCAATTTGACGCGTATGTATGTAATATTTCCAGAACTGCCCAATTTTCGTATATGTTAGTCTATATCAGCGTCTGAACAAATGTGCAAAATTTCAAAAGTGTATGTATGTTTTTATGTCTGTGTTCGCATATCTCTGGAACTACCATTCCGATTTCAGTTATTCTTTTTTTTTTGTTGTTGTACTAGGCATTGTTCAACTTAGGGAATAGTGCAAGTTTCATCAAAATCTGTTTAGTAGTTTTGGAGATAGAGAGTTCTAATTTTCAATTACATACAATTTTGAAGTCGGTTTTTTATCTTTTAAAAATACAGTTATGTATTAATTAGATAGAAACAAGCCGCATACGATGAAAACATCTGATAATTTGTTTCCAGCTTAAACATCATCTATATTTATATTCGAAAATAGCTTTTTTTAACTCACCACGTGAGAAATCTGATTTATATACCATGATAACTAGAGACATGTCGGAAGCCTATACAAGCTTAATCTAACACGCTCGAACTTGTCGGGAAATCCCCTCTTCGCCTCCCTAACTATAATATAATATTTAAATAATACAAGTGAATACCTATTATTTAAAGTTTATTCAGTCAGAAATTGACAAAAAGAAGTTCACCATTAGTCATGATTTTTTTTCATTTTCTTGTCGGACTGACTATTAAACTCAATATATTTGTCGGACAAGTTGATATTAGCATTTAGAATAACATTATCTATCATTGCTATTTTTGTCCGACATGTATGTACGAAGAGCCATAGTGACGGAATAGCTACATGTTTGGGGTGTCGGACACTCTAAACGCTGCGTGATTCTTGTCGGACAAGTTGACCACAGTTTTTAAATTAACTTTATTAAACAAATTCCAAAAAATAAAAGTTGTATGTACGAAGAGCCATGGTGACGAAATATCGACAATTCCAGGAGTCAAGCATTCGAAAACGCAGCAGCGCCGAAATTTTTCGCATAGAAAAGTTTGTCGGACTCATTGTAAACAAGGCACTCACAAAGTGGTAAATTTGTATGTATCAGAAAAAAGTTAGTTCCTTGTACTGGGGACTATTTGTAGTGCGTTGTCTTGCGCGGTAGGCTAGTTATGAATAGTTGACCAACAAATCTTGGTAATAAGTGACATTAATTGAAATATTACGAGTACTGGTTGATTGGTTGAATACTTACTACATGCAAACTCCTTCATAAGGATGCGACTACACACATTGAAACAGTAATTTGGAGGGACGTGCCATGTTATCGTAGTTTATCTCTACATTAATTACATAAATAAAATTAGACTATGTTACAATATCAGGACGTTAAGGGAGACTGGTGCCTAAACTGGGCGTAAGCCTGTATTTCAGGACACCGAGCCTCAATCCCAAACATAGTCACGGTTTCAATAAGGTTACTCCACTAATTGTATACTACGCCCACAATTGGACACTATAAAATTGCTAGCCTGGTATGGGAGGCATAAAACATGGAAACGTCAATATGTCAGTCTAACAAGGGTGTAAAATTAGAAATAGACATGCCCGTTTAAAAACCCTCAAAGAAATGCCATGTAAAATGTCTAACGTAAAAGTGGGGCGACATATTGTTTCAAATGACAGGTTACATGCGGACGTCGTTAAAAATAATAGCATCGTTTAGATTTGAAATGCCTTGATAAAATAACGATTGTTGTATGAAAGTATATCGATGTTTTAAAACTTTCCGGTCAATCGCGAGTTCGATTCGTTTCAAGCCAAAAGAAAGGGTTATGATTTTAGTTGTCCATGAGGGTGTGTTAATACCTTTTAGTCGTAACTTTGTTTATCACGTCATTTGTGCGGCTTCTTAGCTTGTTTACACTAAGAAAAGAACTTTTGAAATAAATGTAAGGTGCTTCTGAGATTACTTAGCAATTTTATACGAGGGCGGCACTGAAAATTTCGGGAATCAAGGAGGTGACACAACAGTACTATTTAAAAATGTGTTTATTGCTTTTCGAAGTATTCTCCGCGAAATTTGACACATTTTTCCATACGATGGAACCAATAATTGAAGCAACCATTCCATTCGGAAGTTGGGGTCTTCAAAATTGCCGTTTTGTAGGCGTCCACAGCTTCTTCAAGTGACGAAAATCTCTGACCACGCAATTTATTCTTTATTTTAGGGAAAGTATAGAAATCATTAGGGCTTAATTCGGGGCTGTACGGCGGATGGTCTAATAATTCTATGTTTTCTTGCTCTAAAAACTATTTTGTTCTGTGCGCGGTGTGAGAACTCGCATTGTCGTGATCATGCGGCGGTTGCAGTTCTCTTTACGGAGTTCAGATACGACCTGTGGCAAACAAACGCTAATTGTTCATGCAATATTATTTGTATTTGACTCATGCCAATGTCTAAAGTTGCCTGAATTTCGCGGTATGTCACATGTCGATCTTCCTCAATCAGCTTACGCACATCATCAACGTTTTCTTGAGTGACTGCAGTTTTTGGACGACCTTGACGGGGATCATCACTGAGCCTGACACGTCCACGTTGAAATTCAGCAAACCAGCGATAAATTGTGGTTTTGGATGGGGCTTCATCACCAAATGCAGAAATCATCCGATCAACACACTGTTTTTGTGTTAAACCACTTCGAAAGTCATAATAAATCATCGCTCTAGAATTTTCTCGAGTCAATTCCATTTTCTCAACGACTAAACAAGTTTGACAAGACCTTGTAACAAGACCGATAATCTTTTTTTAAATAAATAAATGGTATTCGATTTTTAAGACCAAGGAATTTTCAATTAAAAAGATTTTAATATGACAGGAATAGTGGAAGTATTCCATTCCCGATATTTTTAGTGCAGCCTATGTAATTGTTATGCAAGCAAAGTTTATTGTGAATGTTGTTCATTATTCTCTATCATCATCATCATCAGCCTATTGCCGTCCGCTGTTGAACAGCGAACGTAGGCGTCGTCCCCCAATGAGCGCTTATTTATTATAGTTGATTTTAATTTATAATGAGCATAACGTGGGCGTTGGGCGTAGAAGAAAATAATAATATTATGTATTTATTATTTTGTATTTGTGAAGAAAGTAAAAGGAATTTTTAGTTATGAGTTTCTATGTGAAAACTGAGATCTTAATATATAAAAATAAGTGGCAATTTTCGTTGTCACTTTATAACTCAAGAACGGGCTCATCTATCAAAGCCAAATTTTCAGGGTTGGTTCGGACTATTTAGTAGATGGTTTATGTGAAGTTTGTACAAAATCGGTCGAGTGGTTCTTCATTTATCACATTTTTTGTGACAAATGAATTCAATAAATGGTTGAATTTTTTAGACGGGGAAATATTTTTTGTTTTGTTATATAGGGTGTGATCGTGGATTGGTACCATGTTCATAAAAGTGGTGATCTGATGATGGGACCCAGGAGTAATCGAGGGAACTCCTCAAAATTTAAATGGAATCATATGCCGATTTTGCTTTTGTAAGAAGTATTCCAGGCATATGTTACCAAAAGTAAGATTTTGCACCATGATATACCATGGTTCGAAGGTACTGAACAGAACTCCGAACCCCTTATACATACAAGTTTGGGGGTTGGGGCGCTGCTTTAACCATTAACGTCACGGGCGGGGTCTACGCTGACCCCACGCGCTGTTTTTTGACGATATTTTTATAAATTGGCAAGTTACGATCGCATGTTTTCGGCTAATCTCAATGCAACGCGAGGTTTTTCTATGTGTAAAAGTCCGTCGCTCCTCTGATAAGAGAAGTTACATTTTTGCTTATGTGGGGATATCTGCAGACCCCACCCGTGATTTAACGTATGTACTTTTTTCACATTGGTTAAGTGTTTATTTGTTTGTTTTTTTTAATTGTCTATGTATAAATAGAAAATTTGTTGCCGACTAACAGAAAATCAAATTGCTCAAATCATATTATGCAATTTAATGTCTCTGAAAGTTTTTGGAAACATTTTGAAAGAGTTAGAGGTAGCTAGACCTAGTGCACTAAAAATGAGGCGAAGATGCTATTATTGTCCCAGAACTAATTATTATTGCCCATAAGCCTTATTATAAAATTATTTGCAAGTCTCATTCAGTAAAATTATTTATTACTTACCTAGCTTACTCAAGGAATAATTTTAGTTTAGGGTCGTACTTTTCAAGGATTGTCAATTATTTTTCTGTAAATTTTAGTGTTAATTTTTATTTTGATTATTTATTTCTAAGTCTTATTTTATGAGAAAAAAACAAGGAGTTAGTCAGAAGTAGACATTTTTGTTGAATTTTAGTACATTAAACATGTGCCCTACAAATTCTATGCACGAGATTGGTTAGTTCATAAAAATGTTCTTTACTGTCCAAATAATGGTTAGTTTATTATTAATAAATGCTTTTCATAAATAAAATAATATCTATTCTTATAATATAAAACGGGTTTTAAAAATTATTAAACCATTCTGAATTTATACGTATATTTATATTGGGGTACCTCTAGACCCCACGCGTGACGGAACGTTACCCAAAACAACGCGTGTACTTAAAGGTTAAGAACTGAAAGCATATGCTACTGTGCAAATTACATTCATCATCATCATCATCACCATCATCATCACTAACACATCTGGGTCACCAATGTCATGTGACTGTGTGCGTTACGTTCTAGAGTTAACGTTGAATTAATTGTTATGTTCAAAATTAGTGAGTCGCTTCGATGCGCTTCGACTTACGAGTACCGTATAAATTATTAACCCTTAGTGTTGCGGTTACTAAGTGGTGGTAGTGAAGTCGCCTGAAATAATTATGAGTTTTCGTATGATGAAGGTGTATCCTGGATCCAAAGTCACTAAGGAGATCACAATATAAGTCTTAACAGAAAGCCTTATATAACTATCTTAAAAGAATGAAATTATTATTTTTTTCAACTGTATTGTCCCATGTTTAAAAATAACAATCTTAATCATAAAGTATTCGATAGTTTTAAAAATTTTTATCCAACATCCAAAAATTGCATACCTACATGTTACAGATTCGGGGCCAGATTTATCATCAATTGGTTCGTTATTCCCGACGCTGATCATCAATTTTTGGAAATTTATTTTATTGATGATGAAAATCATGAATTGGATCAACGTTGTGCAATTATTTCTAATACAAGACGAGAAATTATTCGTGAGCTACAATGGTTTTTCCATCAGCATAAGTGCCATGCCACATGATGCGGTGCGGCGGCGGCGCGGCGCTTGACCAGTGCCGCTCCGGTTTCCTACATATAAAAATGTATGGTATGGTATACGGCGCTGTCCGGTGCGCTCCGACGACGCCCCGACACCGGAATAGAGACGAGGCGGGTATGTATTGGTGGAGCTCGAGTCCTTCGCTGCTACAGTACTGCAAAACGTTGTGGCGCCGCATTCACCGTGTGGCCGGTAGTCCGGCGAGATGGCCTCCGGTGCGGCGCCGCACCGCGTCGTGTGGCATGGCTGTCACGCAGTTTGTGGTGTGAATTTGGAAGAATCATGTTTTTCACATGGCCAACTTTATGTTGCCTGTTCCAGAGTGGGTACCCCCAGCCGTTTGGGGGTACCCACTCTGGAACGTAAGTGGAAGTGGAAAGTAATTCGCACTCAAAATAGAGAAACAAAAAATGTTATTGTTAATATCCAAATGTTTTGGATTAAGTTTTTAAATAGCTAGCAATTAAATAATATATTTTTTTAAGAAATGAATCGATGTTCTAACTGATTTTTGTATTATTTCCTTCGATCACTAATATACATTATTTCACTTTATACGTAGCGAAGCACGTACCGGGCCGCTAGTTTTATTATAGAAATGAAGTCACATATTTTTTTGTTTGTCCTATTTATTAAATCTTTTTATTATAGAAACAAAAATATGTAATAAATAGAACAAAAATAAGGATTACTATTAAATGAAATCGCCTATTAATGAGACTTACGATAGTAAACATAGAACAAGCATTAGAAGTTAGAACCGGCGAAACAATGGTATTGTAACTTAGATGCAAATCACTCAAACTTGTTAGGAATTGAAAATAAATAAAAAGTTAATAGTTGGGGAGGGGAAGAGGGGATTTCTGGAGTAGCTTGAGCGTGTCAGATTAAGCTTGTATGGGCTTCCGACATGTGTCTAGTTATCATGGTATAGAAATCAGATTTCTCACGTGGTGGGTTAATTTTTTTTTATATTGAAATGTCATCTAATCTGTCAGATTAAGATAGGGGATGTTTAGCATACCCCAAAGAAGCTTCCATATAAAGCACTGACGATTCAAAGGTTAGGTAAGCCTGTAGGGACATTTTAAAATATAAAAAATAAAGCTTCATATTTTCCTAATTAAGCTTCACAGATATTTTATTTTGCACTAAACTAAATGTTTTAGTCCTTGTTGTCCAAAATATATTCATTATTTACCTAAATAAGCGATTTTCTGGATATATTTTCTTCTTCAAAACTTTAAAATGGCTGCAGTTTCTGAACCCACCGCTAAAATAAAAAAAAACGCTCTTAATATTTTTTTATCGGTGTTACCTAATGTAAAAAACCTAGTAGGTCTCCATAACGCTCGAGTGACTACAAAAATAGCACCCTCCCCTCCTCTACTATAAGATAGAATAATTTTTTATTTCGAGGAAATAGGAATATACTTTTGATGAGTTTGAGAAATGTACTCTTTTCTCGTAATGTTAAAGGAAGACCTATTCAAAAAAATTATAATATAAAGACGCATTTATCTATTAGTTACGGAAGGGAGAATGAACGAAACAGACATAGGGTTGTCACAAATAAATCTCCCGAAATTTTCCGGTTGTTTACAATGAGTGGCAACAATTCTTGTTTTTCGTATCGTTGATCCCTAATAACAAGTCATTAAGTGCAGTACAGAAATTGCACTATTTAAAGCAGTCTTTCCCAAAGTGGGCAATAACGCCCCCTTGTAGGCCCTGAATTTATAAAGTGATGTGGGACCCAGAATAAAAATGGGGGCGTTGTGTACAGGCTTGGGGGGTGATTTATTTCATCTGAATGCATTTTAAATTAAAACAATAGGGGCGCTAAAGCATAATTTGTTATTTTGTTTTCAAAGGGGGCAGTAGACAAAATAAGTTTGGGAGCCCCTGATTTAAAGGGATGCGTACAGGGAGCAGAACGATTATTGAGGAACTTAACGACAGAGGATAATTATGAAGAAGGGTGGAAAATACTTACGAAAAGATTTACTAATAAAAACAGAATATAGAAATAGTGAAAGGGTTATTTGAGCAGAAGAGTTTATTTACAGAAACGTCAAACGGAATAAAGACTTTGTTAGATACAACAAGCGCCTGTTTAAAGTCACTGCAAAAGTATCTATGTCCTTTTCCGGTACTCAAAGTATGTCCATACCCAGCAAAATCGTTTCAGCAGTTTGGGCGTGAGGAGGTAACATACAGGCACACTTTCGCATTTATAATATTAGTATAGAAATATACGGTTAAAGACTTTATTTATCAAAAATAATTACAATAGAATTATTGTAATTATTTTTGATAAGTGAATACTTACATGAGAACATGGTCAATATTATAATAAGCAAATATTATTCTAGTGCAAGCACTGACCTCCATTATACAAGTCCGTTGGACTAATCCCTTTGATATGACAGCTATTTTTTGTGCCTATTTGAAGCGGAATCAGCTCCCCCAATGCGAGGGATAGGAACTAAATTTGATGTAAAAATGACGTTTGAAAGTCGTCATATTGGCGCTGATAGCCGTAGTGGGAATACTTGGAACTAATACTAGTTTCTGCCATACTAATCTGTGGTTTCTACAACCAATAACGATTGAGCGGCCATTTGCAAGTTATGTCAGATTTAGTTCTCATCCTTCGCATTGGGGGAGCTGATTCCGCTTCAAATAGGCACAAAATACAGCTGGGTATCATCAGTCCAGCGTACTTGTGTAATGGAGGTCAGTGAGTGCAAGACACAGCTTATCTATATAACAATATAAATGTGAAAGTATCTCTGTCTGTCTGTCTGTCTCGCTTTCTCGTCAAAACTACTGAACCGATTGTAATGAAATTTTGTACACAGAGGTCGCGCTCAGTTTAAAAAGTCATTTCATACCGAGCGAAAATCGTTACAATAATAGTATTCCATTATGTATGCCGGTATGCCCGGTCAGGCCGAAGCCCACGTGATACATTTCAGCTGTCGTATATATACCGACGCGCTTAGAAAACTTCGATAGCGCGATGCAGGAAAGTTAGGCGAATTGTGGGTCCGCCACAATACATAACAGCTTTGATCATCAGCCACTTCATAATGGGTGGAATAAAAATTGAGAGCATCTCAAAGTTTTTGTTGGGAATCGTATTGAATTGACATTAAAAAGATCCCAATTCGCACCTATTAAAGGTTTATATCTAGATTATACACGTTTAGGTTCGGTAGGTGTTATTTTAGTTTTAGTATATAACAACTTTTAAAGTAAAATGTATATAATTCTTCTTCACAAATATCATAACTTACATCGCTGGCTGACGGTTTTTCCACTATCGTATTAGCGACTGACAGATTTCTTTATTATTTACAAAGTAGAAACATTCACCTGTATACATTTTGTACGGTATAAAATGACTTCTTTACATGTTCAGTAACGCGACTGACGTTGAATCCCCCGTCTGCAATACGGCTGACGGTGATTTTTTGGTTACACATGACCTTTAATAATCATCCATTAAAGTTTCATTCGGTATAAAATCACTTTTCGCAACTATTTTTTTTACAACTTTGAAATACTCTCAGTTAACATTCCACCACGGGTGCGGCGACTGACGCTGATTATATTGATTGATAAATATTGAGCTACCGCTGGACAAAAATTTGGTCGGTATGAAATGACTTAGCGAACGCTAGCACTACCTCCCCTACTAATAGTCTAAAGCCTGAAGAAGGACATAGGCTACTTTTTAACTGGAAAAGGGGTTGTGAGGAGGTGAAAATGCGTAAATTTGTTAAAAATAAGTTAGTTCCAAAAAATCATAACAGATGGCGCTAAGAGTCGCCTACATCGCGCTATCGCTTGCTCCTTAGTCTTTCTATAAGATGTGGTACCATGTTGAGTCGGGTTTTTCGATTCTTTCGATTGTTATACACGTTATTAAATAACTCACTACTCAGTACTTTATCTATGCAGTGACGTAACCTTAAACCTACCAATGATAAATAGTTTATGGGTAAAGCTAAAGTTGTGTAATGGGGGGCTAAATAAGCTTTAAATTTGGTATAAATATATGTAGTTTAATTTATTATGTGCACACTGCACAGCTGTTTTTGGGTATTTTGATTTAAGGGGAACCAGGGTTTTAAAAAGCTTTTAAATTTGACACCAATTTTGTTCACACCGCGCGCTATAAACTGATGTCCACGCAGACGAAATCGCGGGCAACAGCTAGTATAACATAAATAAACAATAAATTATGGAAAAAAGGGAGTAAGTATAGATTGAACTAACCTGGCACTGAATATAGTGGCTAGCGCCATGAAGCAGCCGTCTGCGACTCGTGGAGGGCCGGTGAAGCACTTGTCCACCGTCCAGTCTAGAAGTGGACCGATGTCGGGGTTGCAGTCCAACAAGTGGACAATAGTCTCGCGAGCTAGCTCGTAAATCTAGATATTGGACAAAAAAAGTTGTTTTATTTCTGAATGAAACAAATATTTTCAGAAAGTCTACATGGTGCCTACTGCCTACCACCGGTTCGGGACTTCCAAAGCTAGAATCGAATAATCAACAACTTCTGTTAAATCTTATATATAAAATTCTCGTGTCACAATGTTAGTCCACGAACTCCTCCGAGACGGCTTTACTGATTTTTACCAAAGTTTATATGCATATTCAGTAGATCTGAGAATCGGCTACTGGGTACTTTATATATTGAAAAGTGCATTTGTTGAATAAATAATAGTAAATTATTACAACTCGAGACTGAGGGCGACCATTGTTTGTGCGACGGGATAGCGATAGACGTTGCTATGGTAACATACTTATTTAGTCACTTCAATAAAATAATATGGCAAATATGTTATGGCAAAGCAACGTTTGCCGGGACAGCTAGTATTATATAAATCACGATTATCTTCACTCACCTTATCATTAGTAGAGGACAGCATTTCGCTTAGCCAAGGGTACAAGGCACCATCTTCGGCCAATCCGTTCGGCGCGAAGCACGGACCGCAGCAAGCCAATGCGCTCATAGCCTGTAATGTTTTATTGCTATACTCATACTTTAGGGTGTGTTCCTTATAGAGAGTTCACTGTGAAAGTAGCAACGCTGAAAACCATTTTTTTTTTTCATTTTTGTATGGGGAAACTAGTGACGCTGGGGCGCTAACCCATGCAAAATTAAAAAAAAATTGATCTCTCAGCGCTGCTATTTTTACAGTGAACTCTTTACAAGGAACACATACACACCCTAAACTGCCCTAAATTATTATCACTTACTTTTGTTACACCATGTATACAGAGCTCAAATAATCTTGTTGTGTTTTCTTTGAGTTTATATTATGCTGAGCTGAATCTTTGTCAATCTTGTTCCATCATTTATATAATATGTACTTATACATTACATACACTTACATACTTATACATACACTTCTTATAAACAAACTAGCGACCCAATAACCAATAACCAATATAGCCACTGAATAAATGATTAAAATCGATAGCCTATGATCCTTCACGTGGTCTACTTCTTATATTCTGTGCCAAATAACATAAAAATTGCTCCAGTAGTTCGCGAGATAAGCCCTTACAAATAATTTACCCCGTTTTTTCCACATTCTCCTATTAGTCTTAGCGTGATAAAATATAGCCTATAGCCTTCCTCAATAAATAGGCTATCTAACACTCCAAAATTTTTGAAATCGGACCAGTAGTTCCTGAGATTAGCGCGTTCAAGTTAGCCCTTTCAAATAATTTTCCCCGTTTTTTCCACATTTTCCTCTATTTCTTGGCTCCTATTAGTCTTAGCGTGATAAAATATAGCCTATAGCCTTCCTCGATAAATGGGCTATCTAACACAGAAAGAATCATCAAATACCGTTGCGTAGTTTTAAAGATTAAAGGGAGCAAAGGGACATGAGGGAAAAAAGCGACTTTGTTTTATAATATATAATATGTATAGAAGGACTCATTTTTAGGGTTCCGTACCCAAAGGGTAAAAACAGGACCCTATTACTAAAACTTCGATGTCTGTCTGTCCGCCTGTCTGTCTTCAGGCTGTAACTCAAGAACGGTAATAGCTAGAGAGATGAAATTTTCACAGATTCTGTATTTCTGTTGCCGCTATAACGACAAATACTAAAAACAAAATAAATTAAATGTTTAAGCTCCCATACAACTTGATTTTTTTGCCATCTTTTGCTCGATATAAATGATGGCAATAGATAGGCACCTGAAATATTCACAAAATACTCAATTGTGTTTATACTTTAATATTTAAAAATAAAATTTAAATGAAATACTTACTTAAATAATTAAGGGGGGCTCACATACAAAAAAAAAACACATTTTTTCCTATTTTTGTTCTATAATGGTACGGAACCCTACGTGCGCCAGTCGAACTCGCACTTGGCTGATTATTTAACTAGATTTTTTTTTTCAAGCAACATGTAATGACCCTTGCTTTAAAAGTAAGCAAGTGGATTTAATATGCATAAAGAAGCACACATTCGGACTAAGTAATGAATACTTGCAGTACCACATTTACCATTCAAATAGATAGCTAACTATCTACAGTACTCCCAATTTAATAATGCGCATGGAAATCTTCGCTAATTGTCGAAATCACGAAAACGTAAGAGCCCCAAACATTGCACTTGTTCAAAGGAAATAGAAATAAATATCATATGGCCGGTGACTGTCCGCTGTCGCCGGTCCGTTAATAAGCGCTATAACTCACTGGGAAGCCTTCGCGGCGTTACCATGGTAACGTCCAAGCAACGTCAGGCGCCTCTACGTCGCTACAAAGTGCTGTTTTCTTAAAGTTGAGTTTAAAACAGCACTTGCAGCGACGTCTTTCGACGCTCGGGAAATACGACCGTTGCCGAAAAATTACGAAAATGTCTATGCGCATTATCACTTTGGGAGCACTGTATTTTTATCATCTTTTTTTTTCCATTGAAATAGCTAACTATTAATCCATTTAACCGATTACATTCTACCTTAATTCTCTACTCACCCTCAACGCAGCCAGGTTAAGTCTATCGTCGATCTCCGGCGGGGGCTGCGGCTGCGGCACTAGCGAACCGAGATGCGCCACCAGCGGGCCGCACCAGCCAGCGAACAGTGAGAACAGACCCTTGCATAGCTCCCGCTTGATGAGGCCGTTGTACATTTCCGCTGTGCAGGAAGGAAGATTTATAAGCCGATAGCAATATTAATCCATCAAGCCCCAAGCGGCCGCGAAACAATTGAATATGTATTGTGTCTCGTTTCCTGCGATCGAGGGATTAAATACTAGCTGTTAACCGCGACTGCACTGAACATCAGTATACAGCGCGCGGTGGTTCCTGTTTCCGTGGAAAATGCCGGGAAAAAATGTAGCCTACATTACTACAAAGTTTCCCCAAAATCCATGTAATAAACAAAATTTGTGTCCAAAGCTTCGTAAAACTTTTGACCTCCACTCCATTACCCCCTCCCCCCCCCTAAATCGAAATACCTAACAACCGCTGTGCATATATTTCAGTATTAAAAAATATTTAAGCCCCATAGTTCTATAATTATAATTGTTCTTTGGTTCGGTCTATAAGGTAATGTCTTGAACCTACGACTTGCGAGTTAAGAGCTAAGCTCTAGACCAGTGGTACTCAACCTTTTTTTTATACGGACCACAAATGCGTTTTGGTCTTGGTCCTTAGGGCAAGGGCCCTAAGGACAAAGGGCAGACCTAAGGGCAAAAAAATTACGACTTTCACGATGACTCCTTGCCTCGGAGGTCGTGGGTTCAATCTCCGCATTGGAAACATGTTATTTCCAAGTTTGGTTAGGACAATGCAGGCTGATCACCTGATTGCCTGACAAGTAAGATGATTCATGCGTCGGAACTCGGATGGACATGTAAAAAGTCAGTCCTGCGCCTGATCTCTCGCCAGGAGAGTGCTCTTGTGTACTGCGCACACACTTGGGCACTATAAAATTACTCCTGCGTAACTGGGCTTGGTTTCAATGAAATCGGCCACCGTCACCGAAACCGGTGTGGGAGTTATTATTTTGCCAGTGGGCGTGGATTTCAAAATGCTTTAACTTCCTCGCGGGCCACTGAAAAGGTCCTGGCGGGCCACAGGTTGGGTATAGCTGCTCGACACCATTCATTACCACAGAGGTAATATTATCCAACGATATCAAAATACTCTACATTATAATACGTTCTACTTCTATGATATCATCATCATACTCACGTGGAAAACTCTTAATCAACTCCGTGACAAACTCCGCGAAAGTCAGTCTCTGTTCTCTCGCGGCTGGGGCGTCCTTTTCCGCCTCCACTTCAAGTGACTGTCGTACGCCGTCCAGATATTCCGTCAAGTTGGAATGAAGACTGCCGTTCTCTAATGTGAATGAGCTGTAACAAATATACACATTTAAGTCTGAAAAATATTTAGGGCGAGTTTTTTTTTTATCTCTCCATAGGCAGTAAGTTAACGACGTATAGCATAGGAAGTAATAATAATATTCATTTTGGAAGTGAAAACTTCTTTAGCGGCGTTGAGCACTTTTGTGGGATGGGTAAAAACTGTGAAACTCGCGCCAGATTTTCGTGTTCATCGAAAAACCATACAAAACGCGTAAGACGGTTGGAGAGTAGTGTTTTGTGTCGAACTCGAACTCGAACGAAATGTACAGTCGGGGAAATGAGTTGTTTAGCAGAAATGTACAGTCGGGGAAATGAGTTGTTTAGCAGAAATGTACAGTCGGGGTAATTAGTTGTTTAGCAGAAATGTACAGTCGGGGAAATCAGTTGTTTAGCAGAAATGTACAGTCAGGGAAATGAGTTGTTAGCAGAAATGTACAGTCGGGGAAATGAGTTGTTTAGCAGAAATGTACAGTCGGGGAAATGAGTTGTTTAGCAGAAATGTACAGTCGGGGAAATGAGTTGTTTATCAGAAATGTACAGTCGGGGAAATGAGTTCTTTAGCAGATGCGCTGATTAAGGCCGCGTTTCCACCTGCAAGACAACTGTCGCGAGAAGTGTCTGACAGTCTGTCTGACAGGAGCTTTTTTTCGATTGTCGATATTTTTTAATCGATTGTAAGGGTTTAGATTAATTAATTAAAACGATCGTTTTTTTTATTATTTTTTTTAAATCGATTTCCATAAAAAATGGGTTGAAAAAATAATCCACAAAGTTAATAATCAAGTTTTCACTTCTGCCGGCACTCCCGGAGTGGAACCCATCTTTTTTTTCCACTTGGGACGGTATGTTGGTCCATATAAATTATAGTTTATGATCTTACTAGGAAAAACTTACAAAAGTAGTTTGTACTTTATATTTTCTTTCGTTAAAAACTTTCGTTTCAGTTACGGTTTGTAATAGTTCAGAAAATAATTTTGAAATTAATTTTCATGTAAGATAAGCGCGTTCTAACAAGCTAAAGGCTGAATTTCAACTCCAACTGCGCCGAGCCAATTGGCGCGGCGCACATACGCAGGCAGCGCGCACGTGAATGTAGAAAACCAACGATCCGGTCGGTGTGAGCCGTCGTGCCATACGCTCGTTCTCGAATGGTGTTACTCGCGAACCAAAGACGCTATTTTGATTTTAGTTTGCGTATAGCCGTTCATTATGAACACGTCTAGTGCTGTCGACGCCTACACTCAAAATTACTACTAACTGCTCGCTGGCGACTTCGTGAATGCCATGAATTTGGCTCGGTGCGACAGAGTATCGAGATCGCTCGCAGAATGCCTACCTTTACAAACGAACTCTTCATCTTATAATATTAGTAAGATACATACCTCGTAGCGAAAGTTTTCCTCTGCGCTATAACAAGCAGCATCTTGTTTAGATGTAGTCTGAGAGCGTCGCGTCGCCGGCGCCGCCTCATATTCTCCTGTTTGCGATCCACCGCCTCACGTAATAGCGGCACTAGCTCTTCAAATAGATCCCTGAAACAATGTGATATTGGTAATGAAAGTCTTCTATTCGAATTATTACTCGTAAAAACAACTTAGTTGCAAAATAATAAAGCAAGGAGAGAGATTAATGAACCCTAACTAAATATAATCACTCTCTGAAATTCAGCTTCATACTTTTTTAATTTAAGCTTTATGTTGCACTACTCACGAACGAATTTTCTATTCGATAATTTAAGTTTAAAGTCAAACAAAACAAATCTCATATTATATTAATTTAAAACGCCTTACGGCGAGACAACACTGAGTTGAATCAATATAATGGACGGCGACTAGGCCGCTATCTTGATTCGTCAGAATATGACCACTAAAACAAACTTAAAAGTCATCTTTTGCCAGAAATGAGAAAAGGATGAAGCAAATTCACTCAGTAGTGTGCGTTTACGTACTTCAATGCGTCCGGGTTGATATGCCCGCACGCGGACACCGCCGCATCCCTCACTTCGGGTACTTCACACCTCGCCAGCGGAACCGCAAGCTTGTGTAGCGAGCCCGGTGCCGCCTGAGGCGACCGCGATTCGCCGCCGCTGCGTTCGCTCAGCGAATCCGGTGATGAGCTGTAATCGATTATATTATTAATCGATATATTACTTCTACATTCTCAAACTACTGTTTTGTATGACTAACATAGTTTGGCCATGGTTATATTGGTCAAGGCGGTAGCAAAAAATGGAACTAGCAAGTATACTGTTTAGAAACACAGCTTTTAATTAGCCTTCTTTATTATGTTTAATTATGTTTAATCAGTAAAACTGACGAATACTTTCTGAGCAAAGCTTCTCAAATTATAGATATTAGCTGATGATCATTTCCAAAGTAAATTTTAAAAGTATTGTATATCTGTAACCTACCAATAATAAAAACTAAGGAAACGTAACTGACATACTTCATTCGTTTTGAATTTGGTTCTCAAGGTTCTTTTCGCACAATAAAATAATATGGCAATAGCTACGAAACCATTGAGATATTATAGACTATGAGAGAGCCTTATATCGGTGTATAAGCGTCAAAAGCGTGTAATGTTATGTCCTACTTACTAGGACACAACAAAGGAGTCGGTCTGTATATTTCATGTATTATAAGAGTTAATAAAGGTTTTTAGTGAACATTTTATGCTAGATATTGTTGAGTTTTGTGGTTCCGCTAAATAATGAACCATAAGAATGGCCAAAGAGTGACTCAAATACGTGGATTTAACATTAAATACGTAAGTTTTGAACAATGTTTTTGGGCTTTTCAATCGGTATTTTTGTAAGCTAAAAAGAGTATTTATAAGTTTAATAATCCCTTATTCGTGCTATATACGGCATTAGTGCTAAAAATGCCACATCAAATAATAATTTCTCTACAAAATTGCATAGCTTTTTACGTGTGTTTACGGATTCTCATTACTTGAACTATAGTTTATCGATATCATGAACTAAATGATTTTCTTTTCTGTATTATAATGTGCCTCGAAATGATCGACAAAAAGAAATATTCACGAAAATAAACACAGACTACTTGTATGAAAATAAGCACAAAATGGCCACGCGATGGCGGGCTAAGATTACATCTATACTTTATTACTTTATCTATGTACGAAACACTACATTCAAATTGACAAGATAAAGCCGTTGCCATAATTGTCACTTCTATAATTATTTTTACTACACAAAATTCTTGCATGTATTCGGGCCTCTTTTTGCATAAAGTTACATTTTGTAGAATCAGAACAAATTTTTTGACACAGTTACTCTTCCTTAGTTTTAATTATTCGTAGTCTGTAATAAAGGTTTGTAAACATAGTATAAATAAATGACATCCCAAACATAAAACAAAAACAAAGCAGTTGTAATTAATGATCAGTGGTTTACATTTTACAATCACAACACACAAACAAAAATGTACTGCGTAATAATATTATGTAATTTGTAAAAAAAAAAACGAAAATACGCATTCTAACTTTGCCTAGCTGGATAAAATATGTTGTGCAAATTTATTTTTTCTTTATATTAAGTAGAAAAAGTCATTTTATCCTTGTTATAATAACTTTCTTAATAGTCTATTATATCTGAAGGCATGTTTGAAAAGCATGAATCATAAATCATAATGTATTTAACTTTCTATTAAATACTTATTTATTTCTATAAAGTGCATATTATAACAATATAATTTCATTCCAGCAGAGTTCTTGTCGATAATATGTGAAAGGTAAATCATGCTAATAAACTCACATCATTTAATGGTTGTAATGATGGAAGTTGAACTAAATCCAAATAACAGATGAAACAAGACCTAAGACTACAGAAGATGAAAGATCAATTTTGAAAAAAAAAATCCAAGAACTTGGTGATAATCGGTTTGATGTTCATGTCGTCTGCTATAATCTTATTATACAATGTGTCCCGACACCGGTGTCCGATCCCTTAATGTCATGATCTATGGCATATTTTATCGACAAATTGGTTCTAAAATTTTTTCTCTCTCTCACGGTTGTAAAATGGCAGCCATTTTAATTTTTCTCGGGCTTTTACACTAATCTGACCAGTACTTCTCATGTAAATATCCTATGAAGATAAAAAAGGTCTCATTTGATAGCTGAATTTGTGGACTACGCTTACATAGGCAATATGTTATAAATTTCGTGGAATTAAACATAGAAAAACCCAAGTTAAGAAAAAAAAACTGTATTTTTTATTAATGGCTTTTTGTGAAAAATCTAGCAGATTAAACTGGTTCTTTTTTATTTTAAAAAGATAAAGGAAGTTTTCATCTTCTTAAATTCTTTTATTTCAATGCTCTAAGTCAGATAGTTTAGAAGTTATAACGACTTTCTTATGATGAGGTGGCCAGAATAGTATGAAGCCAGAGAATTTTTTTTTTTTTTGAAAAGTTGGAGAATTAAATTATATTGGTGACAAATTGGCTTTCAAATTATTTTTTTCTCTAACTTTTGAAAAAAAAAATTCTCTGGCTTCATACTAATCTGACCACCTCATCATAAGAAAATCGTTATAACTTCTAAGCTATCTGACTTAGAGCATTGAAGTAAAAGAATTTTAGAAGATGAAAACTTCCTATATCTTTTAAAAATAAAAAAGGACCAGTTTAATGTGCTAGATTTTTCACAAAAAGCCATTAATAAGAAATACACATTTTTTTTCTTAAAATTGCGTTTTTCTATGTTTAATTCCACGAAATTTATAACATATTGCCTGTGTAAGTGTAGTCCACAAATTTAGCTATCAAATGAGACCTTTTTTATCTTCATAGGATATTTACAAGAGCAGTTCTGGTCAGATTAGTGTGAAAGCCTGAGAAAAACTAAAATGGCTGCCATTTTACAACCTTGAGAGAGAAAAAAAAAAATGAGGGCCAATTTGTCGATAAAATATGCCATAGATCATGACATTAAATGATCGGACACCGGTGTCGGGACATATTGTATATTCAATCGCAGAAATATATTCATAGGTAGATGGCGGACCTACGTACGGTAATTTTCTCGGATCATGTCAAGTCAATGTCAGTCGCTTGGTTTGACGTATCACAACCAAATTAATTATGAAGGTCCGCCACCTGCTTATGTATAAATCTCTGATAGTGCCTCAATGGATCATTCCACACAGCTAAAACACAAATTAGCAAAAAACAAAAATGTGTTACGACCATACACTAACGAGTGTTCACACTAAGACACGAGTGTAGTTAGCGTTATACAGAACGTACTTCACAGCGGATATGTACATTGACGAGGCCCCATGATAGCTTACATCTGGCGTATGAATAAACGGGAGTAACAGTTTTCTTTATTACGTAAAAATCATCGATATTATTGAACTTTATCCGTAATATTTTCGAATCATTAAACAAGAGTCGCATTATACGTAGTTTATTTAAATGCTTTTCTTTCATTGAAAAAGACAAAACATCTAAATAAGCTATCTCGCTCTGTCACTTGTCCAAACATTGTCAAATAAAGATCACTGTTACCAAACTATGAATGTGTCGATTCCATTTCTAATTCTGTTTAGGTCACATTGAAACATTCTTGGATGCCCTTTAAGTCGAATTGAAGAGTAGAGTGAAATAGTTTATGATTTCATGAGCAACATTCGGATAGGGCGAGACATATAGGAGAAGCACAATATGAGAACAGTAGAACACCTTTATACAAACGCGTAACGATTGGTTTGATTGAGTGCGCACACGTCACGTATTCGCATACACGCACGCAAACTGCGTGCACGCACGTTCGAGATAGGGGTATAGGGGTATCTAAAGTACTAAATTGACAGATTTCAATTGCGTGAGATGTCTAGCAAATCTGTCAAATCTATACAAATTTAGGAATGCATCTACGCGTCGCGTTACGGTCTGAATTGGCCATAGGCGGAGCGCACGCACACATTCAAACCGACGTAGCGTGCTCGTATGAAGATATTTTTTTCCTATTGTGTGGTACAAGTTAGAGACGTATGGAAGCGACAGACACTATGATGATATAACCTCGTCCGCTTATGTTGCCTGTGTGAACGGGCATAGCTCAGAGGCAATGTGAAGAATCCACTGGAAGCGCTGAGGTTCTCGGTCGAAGTACTCAGATTTGGCAGCCCCATCCATCCCTCGGACTCCGTACTGAAGAAATAGCAAAAACAGGGCTACTACCCACACAGAAAAACCTAGGGTTGACCATGAAAAGTATTATAAGACCTTAGGGCAACCTAGTTAGGGCACCATCCTACTATTCTATTTATTTCTATGTAAGTACAGCTCTTTTTATGTGAAGAAAACAATAACTTATACTGCGTGACTGGTGAGACATGTTCAATACTCGAGGACGTGACATTTGGCTATTATATTAGATGAAAAAAAAAAAACAATTGATCACTGAGTAAATGTAGCTTAAAGTTAAATAATTATTTACCCAACGCAAGGACACCGTGTAGAAGCCGCAAACCGCACGCCGCCGCGCCGGCCGCATATTATGCCTACTTGCCTAGCCGCGTATTTTACTTAGTGTCCAAGATTCATTTATTTTTGGGAAATTCGGAAAAAAATTAAGTACCTAATTTTGTTACATAATTATAATGAGAATCGAGTACATAGTATTTTCCTTAAGTATTGAACATGTCTCACCAGTCATGTTGTATTTTTAAACACACCAATTCATATCACCAACGTAGAAGATTTAGTTTTGCTCCCTTAGTACCAGACCTTACTTGTTAATAAAAAGTTTTATAAACACCTTACATGCGGTATCGTAATACTTTTGTTTTCATCATAATATCATTTAATCTTTATTTAAAAATTAATTTGTCTCTATCACAATAACATTAACACACCAAAGAGAAGACCCAATCAATGCTCAAACCAGAAACAAGATGATCATTAACATACATACAGAACATACTATTAAATATTAAGAGCCCGTCCTCTCTTTTCTACTGCTTTCTTCATACTCACGCCCGTCTTTCATATGCCAGGTGAAAAAGGACGATCGCCAAGTTAGCGGGCAGATAGAGGTTTTCTGTTTTTAAAGGTTTTTTTTTTTATATTGAAGTGGTAAAAAGTAATTCCAACACTTTATCACTTTATAGACGACTTTCTCAACAGTACATTGTATTTTTTTCATACCGTTAAGACGTCAATACAATCCATAAAAAGGTGATATTCTAAACCTTTTACAGCAAAAATCACAACTGTCGCGGGTTTGAGTTGGATTATTTAAAGATACTTAAAAAAAAAAAAATCTAGCTCCAACACTATATTATAATTGAAATGATCTTACATGTTGTGCATCAAAACTTATAGAAATACTGTATTTTAACTGTTAAATCACGTCTGTTAAATGAGCGAAATCGGCAAAATTTCGTATACGGACTCTTAAGACTGGTACTACATTTATTAAGAAATCACATTTTACAGAATTAATACTCCAAAGAAGTGTGTTTTGAAATCGATTTACAGAGAGCAATATTCGCTTAGTTGAAGAGGTCAGTGCTATAATATTATTATTGTTATCATAAGCCATAAGATTTAAAATTAAGTGCAATAATCTGTGGGTTACATTCTTTTAATAAATCATGCTCAATGCTCATATTATGTATTTTAATAAAAATATTACAGGCAGTAATAACACTAATAGAAAACCATGACATAAATTAAAGTATATTATGTAACGCGCAAATTAGTGCAAATATTGTAACAGCAAAAAAGAGTTATCATATTAAAAAATACTGCCAATCAAATGAAAATTCTAACACATACATGGATAATTATGTGTTACATTCATAAAAGGAAAGAATTCAACATATAAAAAGTTTAAAAGAAAGAAAATTATACCATTTATACGTACCTTAGGCTAAGATCGGGACTTGCACATCTTATGACTGGGCTGGGTATAGCCGGGACGACTAGATATGCCATCGTCATGTAGTATTTCCAGACTTGCATATATCCGTCTCTCTCCTTCTCAGGTTTTCGCGGTAAGGCGGGCCCGCGAGAGAGGAGTGAGGCGCGATTGTCGTTGACAGGCCTGTAATAAAATATACCTTTGTAAAATAAGCACTGCGATTATACAGCGTGTTCCAAAATATACTTCTCGATAAAGCTGATTATACATTAATTGTCAGCACCGTACGCACCGAACGCACCGCATAGTACACGAAATGCGGCGCGTACGGCTCGGACGAATGTGCAAAGTTGCACATCATTAATTCATAGTTTCATACAACGAATTCTAAAATGAGGCGCGTTCGACGCGTGCGTGCTGATGAATGTGCGAAATCACCTTGTGCACCTGTGCACCTTTAATAGCTAAGCTGTAGTGGTGTAGATCCACTACAGAATTGATATCTTTGTTTCACAGAAAATTAGTTTAAAAGCGTATACAGCGCACAATGCACATGTCATTTTGTAGTGATGCCAATGTCCACCAAATCGGAGAACTATAATGATTCATTATCATAATATAATTTATGCATAATCATAATCAAGATAATATTATCTTCGCCCAAATCACTGTACCGATTTTGCTGGGCATAGAGATACTATGAGACCCAGGAAAGGACATTAGATACTTTTTAGCCCGGAAAAATGTACGGTTCCCGCGCGATAAACTAATTTTGATGCAACGAAATTGTAGGCGTCATCTAGTATTTAATAACTTACGCAGGTTCAATGATGGTGTATAGAGCGTGTATCCTCGCGTGTAATATCGGCCAGGCTTGTAGCACGGTGGCCGGACACTTGGCAGGGACGCGACTCTTCTCCAACAGACCGAATAGAACGATCTGTAATACAACACAACTTTAAACTATAAAGATATAGAATAGGTGTGTCATAGAAGCCTGTCAGTTGCAATGGAAAATATTGTTTAGTGGTTAAAAAAAAATGCATACTGCATAATACACACGGTTAAAAAGAACATTGCGAGTAACGCTATTCGTTATGATTTCCGTGGTGTCGATAAACATTATTGTAAATTTATATTTACAGCGACATTATTGTGCACATATTATAGCAGAGCTGAAAATAGCACATACGAATTTAGTCATCAAATTGTGTAAAAAATATGAAAATCTTACCTCCCACGGATCGGCACCATTCGTTGAGCTTCCACTCCAACTGTTCTTGGTCGATGTTTCGTCATGTTGCAATCCTATAAAGCAAAAAGTCCCTGTTTAATTCACGTATCCTGGAAAGCAGCGGGAAATATCTGGACTTATTTTCAGTCATCTTACAACAGAGTGGTGTCACTTGAAAGTGTAAAGAGTGTTTCCTTTCGAATTTGCGCATGTATAATTTTTGCAGTATAATACAAAAACCTGCCTTTGTTGAACTAATCCTTCTATGTATTTGCTGGTATAATATTTATGTTTACCTGCAGTCCAAACAGCATGGCTTCTTTCAGCCACCCACACTAGATCTGGCTGACCAGCCGCTAATACAGCCTGTTTCTCCACGGGAGGCAGTATTGGGAGGCACTTCTCAGTAAAATGCGGTACATGGGCGTCCGCCGCATCTATCAGAGCTGGCTCGTCACGGGTCAGTTGCAGTTTTTCGAGCAGACATTTTGTTTCCCTGAAATAATTTTGGTGATTTTTTTTTTTAAGTTTTGTCAAGAATCGCCAACACAATATTCAGACGACGCTTTGCCTTGGCTCGTTAGTTGTTTCGTATAAGAACAATCCAAAATAATTAATGAAACGAAATTAGCATCAATACTAGAGGTGAAAACTCTGGAATGTTTCCGGAATTTTGGAAGTTTTCGAGAAAATTTCAGGAAGTTTACTCGAAAACTTCCTCAAAGCTTCCAAATTTGGAAGTTTTGAAAACTGTCATTTATCTTATAAAGACAGTTGTGACGTTTAGTTTTAAACACAAATGACACTAAAATTAGCTACTTTTTATAGTTTTGATAAAATTTAACATACTTTAGGCAACTTATAGGTATGGATAATGGATATGAAAGCAGATTTGTCCAAGTTATTATTCAGTCGCAAGATTTAGATAGTTGTTCTATAACAATAGATATATTTTATCTTAGATAACATTATTTTCAAACAGGTGATAAACGGTGTATAAAATAGTATTTTTTTACAATAATTTGAATAGTTTTCTAATATTAATTACAGAAACCTCATTAAAATATGGAATAATTTACGAGCTAATTTATTTTAATGAGTTTACGTACCTATAGCCCGCTACATAGGAGCGAAGTCAATCAGCTGATAAAATTAAAATAATTTTTAAATTTGAGTGGGCTGCCATACAAAAACACAAGTTTTATCCTCTTTTGTCTTTATAATGGTACGGAACCCTACGTGCGCGAGTTTGACTCGTAATTGGCCGATTTTTTATTATTATTAGTATTATTACTCGTGAATAGTCGAAAGTCGTTGTATAGACCAAATTTTTGGTGACACTAATTTTTGAATTGGAGTGACGAGTAGGGGGTAAATCTTGTATGGAAAGAAACATTTTTTGGTTTTTCCTGAGGTAAATTGTTTAGATTTTAGGTAGATTCAATCATGCCTGGTAAGTTTTTATTTACAAATATTCGGCATGTCATATATTTTGAAAATATATTTTATTCGTTATCGTAATATATTTTATACGTTTCAGAGAAAAGTAATATAAAAAATCGAAAAGTGTAAAGCTAAGTCAATCTTGAACAATATATTATGTTTGAAAAGAATGTTATACATACTAATATTATAAATGCGAAAGGGCATGTAGCTGTCTGTCTGTCTGTTACCTCTTTACACTCAAACTGCTGAACCGATTTTGCTGAAATTTGGCACATGGAGGTACTTTGAGTCCCGGGAAAGGACACAGGATACTTTTTGTCCCAGAAAAATGTACGGTTCCCACGCGATAAACGAGTTTTGGCGCAACGGAGTTGCGGGCGTCATCTAGTTTAAGATAAATATTTATCACAACTATCTGAATCGTGCGACTGAATAATAACATGGACAAATCTGCTTCCACATCATACCTATAATTATACCTAAAGTATGTTCAATTTAATCAAAATTATAAAAAGTACCTAATTTTAGTGTTATTTGCATTTAAAAATAAACGTCACAACTGTCTTTATAAGATAAATGTCAGTTTTCAAAACTTCCAAATTTGGCAGTTTTCAGGAAGTATTCGTTAGAAAAGGAAATTTTCCGGGGAATTTTCATCTCTAAATTCAATACCTTCAAATCCCACAACCAAAGAAGCGAACAAGTCAATTATCTGACAAGTTGTCAATTCTTTTGAAAAGTCAATAAAATTGTATCTAATAATTTTAACTGCCACATAATCACTGTAAGCATCACTATTCACTATATCTATACTTATTATAAAACAAAGTCGCTTTTTTTCCCTCATGTCCCTTTGTTCCCTTTAATCTTTTAAACTACGCAACGGATTTTGATGATTCTTTCAGTGTTAGATAGCCCATTTATCGAGGAAGGTTATAGGCTATATTTTATCACGCTAAGACTAATAGGAGCGAAGAAATAGAGGAAAATGTGGAAAAAACGGGGAAAATTATTTGAAAGGGCTAACTTGAATGCGCTAATCTCAGGAACTTAATTTTTTCAGTGGCTATATATTTTATACCCGCGCGACGCCGGGGCGGGTCGCTAGTCATCAATATAAATAACATTAACTAACCTTAAAATGTGAACAGCAAGTCTTCGCGGGTACGCTTTACTTTGGCATAGCATTACAAGTCCCAACGCTTCCGCGCCTCGAATCACCGAAGCTAGAGGCTCAGGCTTAGGCGGTACATTCGTAGTCGGCTCGCCATTCTTCCAACTGGTCAACAATTGTAGCAACATTCTGAGGCCATTTTCGACCAACTGGGGCGACGTGTCTTGTACCTCTTTGGCCAGAAACTGAGTGAAACCAGCGAGTACATCTTGTCGCCATTCCGGGAAGTCCACTATCAGTGTTTGCAGACTTTGGAAGGATAGACCTCGGAGTTCCTCATCCATATGTACCGTGAGGCGACAGAGTAAGTCCACTAGTTCACTGGAGCTCATACCTTCTGGAATTATCCTGCAATAAAATAAGTAATCAGTGTGAAATTCGTATGAAGGATCTGCTAATAACGGCTTCTGGAAATATATCATACAGCACAGTCACTGAACGCATAGAAAATCGACTATTGATTTACCTGCTCATCGCATTCACTCACGAACAGATATTTAGCTATCTCGTTTCCACAGGGCTGGACTTCGCTAGGATCCTACGTTTCCAGTGACCGGGATATAGAAAGCATACTAATTTATAAAGCCCTTTTTGGTATAAAACACCATCAAAATCTAATATCATGCTGGCATTCGATTTAATAGCAGTAACATGTATTTACCTAGGTATAGCCGCAACGCACGTCCTGAACAGATCAATTCTAGGCTTCCTCTCGCCCGTATTGATTTCTTGCTCCTTCGTAACATTCTGCGTATTGGTCAGCATCATTGGTCGTCCATAATGCGCATCTAAAGCCCTAAGGATCTCCACTAGGACCCGTCTCACGTATGTAAAATAAGCACTCATTCCAATAGACCTAGCCGTTTCATCCGTTAACATTTTGTTGAGAAACGTTTTCTTCACACGAAGAGTGTTACCACTGGGCAAAGTACCGGAAGTTCTAGGCATCGGTGGCTCTCCCTCTTTCTGCTGTAAACTGTCGGCGACTACGAGAAAAGCGCGGAGGCCTATTGACATTCTTTCTGGGGTTAAAATGATTTTGATCGGACGACCGACCATCAGGAGATCGAAGACGATTTCTCGCATGGCGAAATCGAGTCGCTCTTGAGCTATGAATTGGATGATTTTGACGAATATGTTAAGTGGGGTGTCCCTTGGTACTACGCCTTTCGATCCCTTAGGGAAGAGGGAATTGACGATGCTCTGTAGGCGCGATTGAGTCGCGGAGTTGCTCTCGCATTTGATCCTTATCATGTACACCCACAGCAAACGGTATAGTGATTCTGAAATTAGGCAAAAACATTATTTTGATGAAACTAAAACAGAGCTATAAATCGAGGATTTACTATTGGCTAGAAAAAAGTAAATAGTACGTAAGTGTCGTCATATTTTTAACGAATTAAAAAACATCAGTATTCTTTCAAAGTAAGTCTACAAATGGCTGAGGCCAAGAAAATGTGACGAGTTACAACTCGATATTAATGACAATGTTAATAATAAATTTTTGTTAGTAGTCATTAAAATACGAATGTGCCAGAAGTACGGGTTTTAAGACATAATCTATTAGGGCCAAGCCACAAGTACCACGATCACACGACAACCGCAACCACACCACGTGGTCGGGCGTATATTTCGTATTGTAAATGAACTGAACCATTCACACGTACCACATTTTGCAGTCGTTGTCAACCACTTGTGTGATACCGACCGCATCGCAACCACGAGCGAACTAGTGGCCGACCACATCGCAACCACGACGTTGCGTCGATGCAAAGACAGTGCGCGCACACCGCCCGCGCTCTTCCCCCCTCCGTTTCATTGACTTTTGTTCGTAACCACATCGCAACCACTGGTGACAACGCAACCATGTCGGCATTTTGTCGGTATCACAACGCAACTACAAAAACCTGTAGCGACACCATTCACACGTAACCGCTGCTCGACGACATTTTATCGTTGCGATGTCGTGTGGTTGTGGTACGTGTGAGTTGGCCCTTAGAATCATCAACAAATTGTTTTTACTGTATGTGGCTTGTAACTTACCAAGAGCGACACGACACATCTTCGGGTCTCTGTTTTTCAGATGCGACAGGCACATGGCAAGAAAGCAATGCCAATTGGCTAGGAAAAACTGTTTCTGCGAGACACAGAGTAGGCAAGTGACCAGAGGAAACAGGGCGAGACGATGTTTGGACTTAGTACTGGCGTCCAAGGTGTGACTGTATAGCATTTCGACGAAATTCTTCAAACACGGCACGTTTACTTCGTTCTTCACCGTCTGTAAAGAAATTGTTAGTTATTCGATCGATTTTATTGTTTGGATAAATTGTTGTGTAAATTAATACGACGCTGAAAATTATGACTTCAATAAAAATATAATAATAATATGGAAGGAACACAGAAGCGTAAATAAATAATAATATATTTAATTAATAATATTTAATATTATTATTTTTTCTTAGCTACATGTTGAATTCAAATCTCGAAACTAATAAGTCACAGGTTACACGGTCAATTTTTCATCAATCTCATCCATCAATCTGATTAACGGAATATTGACGGTTATAAAAAGTTCATAAAAATACGATCAAACCATCAATCCGTGGCGTACACGATCAATTTCTCGTCAATCCATACCAGATTGATGGATCAGATTGATGAAAATTTGACCGTGTAACCAGTGACAAAAATACGATCAATGTCAGCGGCTACACGGTCAATTTTTCATCAATCTGATCTATCAATCTGGTACTGATTGACGAAAATTTGATCGTGTACGACTCGGATTGATGGATTGATCGTATTTTTAATATGAACTTTTTATAACCATAAATATTCCGTCAATCAGATTGATGGATCAGATTGATGAGAATTTTACCGTGTAGCCTGTTACTATCCATCAATCCTTGGCGTACACGATCAAATTTTCGTCAATCTGTACCGGATTGATAGATCAGAATTCAGATTGATGAAAATTTGATCGTGTAACCGGCGACTAAAAAATACGATCAATCCATCAATCCGTGGCGTACACGATCAAATTTTCGTCAATCCGTACCGGATTGATGGATCAGATTTATGAAAATTTGACCGTGTAACCGGCGACTATGGTGTTTCTAAGTTTAACCAGTCAATTCTCTTATCTCAGTCAAAGACCAAAACACTACTGGCCTTCGGCTTTTAAATAAAGGGTTTTAGTCGAACTTAATTCGGTCAACCCCAAGTTTTACTCATTGAGAATAATTCATTTAATATTAACCCATCAAGCCCCCGAGCAGCGGTGATTGCGACAATAGAATACAATAGCATTTCCGAGAATCCCCGATCGAAGGATTAATTTTCACATATAAATCGAAAATAATTAAATGATTACTTACCGCTGCAACAGGCACTAATATCTCCACAAACAATCCAGCGAGGGCATGTCTGATGTCCTTGTCCTTCACTTCAACGAAATACTGAGCGCACTCCTGTAGGAACTGAAACGACGCTTCAAACTCCTCTATCGGAACCATCTTCACTCGGAAAAACTTCATGCCCATTAGCAGAGAGATGATACTTTGTGTTGTGTGAGGCGAAGGTTCCCGACTCTTCAGCTCCTGTAATATAATGAGTAAAGTGTTCAACTGAACAAACTAAAAACTGACTACTTTGACTATATTTCTCAAATACGGCACATTTGAGCACTTAAACATGCCAAAGATATATAAACAATTTCTACTTTTTTAAACAATAAAATATTTCACAAACTCAATAATGGATACAGATTACAGACCAGGCAGATCAGTATCTTCTACACATATTATAAAACAAAGTCGCTTTTCTTCCCTCATGTCCCTTTGTTTTAATAAAGTTTTAAAGATTAAAGGGATTTAATCTTTAAAACTACGCAACGGATTTTGATGATTCTTTCAGTGTTAGATAGCCCATTTATCGAGGAAGGCTATAGGCTATATTTTATCACGCTAAGACTAATAGGAGCGAAGAAATAGAGGAAAATGTGGAAAAACGTGAAAATTATTTGAAATGGCTAACTTGAACGCGCTAATCTCAGGAACTACTGGTCCGATTTGAAAAATTATTTCAGTTTTAGATAGCCCATTTATTGAGGAAGGCTATAGGCTATATTTTATCACGCTAAGACTAAAAGGAGAATGTGGAAAAAACGGGGGAAATTATTTGAAAGGGCTTATTTCGCGAACTACTAGAGCAATTTTTACTCGTATGTTATTTGGCACAGATAAGAATTTTCATTTTTTCAGTGACTATACATATATTTTATACCCGTGCGACGCCGGGGCTAGTATTACATATAATTTAAAATAATTAATTTATCATAAATTCTTTTGAGAAATTTTGCAACGAACAAGACATTTTTGCAAGAGACATCGGCACAGATTTTTGTGACCTTAAAAAACATTATGTTTTTTTTTTTTTGGAAAATTACAATTAATTCATAATGTAAACGTTGATAAGTACTCACTTTTAGTTCAGCTGTAAACCGCTTCTTGACTGAGGCGAATCTGGACTGCGCTAGGACGCCGATAACTTCCGCATACAAGTCTGCTATAATATGCACATTCGCCGCATTCGGATTTGATTGTAAGCTAAAAATAAAGCAATGTTATATCCAAATGTCGGTTTGGTTGAGATTAAAGTAAATTCTACACTACATTACCAACAAAAGTAAATTCTTTACGTGGGAGAGCCATGCTTCGGTACGAATGGGCCGACTCGACCGGAGAAATACCACGGGCTCACAGAAAACTGGCGTGAAACAGCGCTTGCGCTGTGTTTCGCCGAGTTAAGTAGTGAGTTTACCGGAGGCCCAATCCCCTACACTTTTAACTTCCCTACCCTCCCTTATTTCCTTCCCTACCCTCCCCTATTCCCTTCCCTACCCTCCCCTATTACCCTATTCCCTCTTAAAAGACCGGCAACGCACCTGCAGCTCTTCTGATGCTGCGAGTGTCCATGGACGACGGAAGTTGCTTTCCATCAGGTGACCCGTTTGCTCGTTTGCCCCCTTATTTCATAAAAAAATAATCTACACTAAACATAAGTTAAGTACGCCATTCAAAGTCACTAAGCTAAATTACATGTTTTGAGTCTATGAATGGCAAAATCTTATATCAAATAAAACTTACACGCACTAACCCATACTCTCTCAAAGACCCTTACCCCTTCACTTTGTAGAAATAGAGCCAAATAACAACAATAAACTTATTTACGAAATCAAAAGTCTTCTACACTGTAAAGTCATCGTCGAACCAGTCAGATCAAAAAGAGAAATCCTCCAGTGCGGCAATTGTTAACAATATGGACATACAAAGAGATACTGCTATAGACAACCAAAATGCATAAAATGTGCTGGTGACCATGAATCATACAAATGCGAGCGTAAAAACAGAACAGACGAATTAAAATGTGTGCTCTGTAATGGGAACCATCCCGCAAACTAGAAAGGTTGCTCAGTATACAGAGAATTACAAAAAATAAAATACCCTACACAATCAGCTAGGCAACGCCAGTCAAAAAGTAGTGAAAACAAATATGAAAAGAAAGATAACACCAAACAACAAAACCAAATAACATACAAAGACGCTCTTACTCAAAACAAGACCTCTGATACACAAGCTAAACAAATTTATGACAATTTCACAACTGAACAAAATAATCAAAATGATAATGTAAAAGAAATGATAAATACAATGACACAACTTGTTCAACAATTACCTTCCGTAACTAACACCCTTATGGAAATAATGACTAAAATAACCAATTCTATTCATATAAAATAGCCTTTTGGAATGCTAATGGGCTGCTACACCACCTCCTCGAAGTGGAGGCTTTCTGTAAAACTCATAAAATAGATATTCTACTTATTTCGGAAACACATTTTACTAAAATACTTTAAAATCCCAAACTAAAAATTCAACCACACGATGCATCCAGACGGCACGGCACACGGTGGATCTGCTATTCTAATCAAAAATAATATACAACACCACGAGCTCGAACCATTTATATCACCTGAGATCGAAGGCACTGCATTGAAGACTGGAGAGGACATCTGAATGTCACTGTAATTTACTCTCCTCCTAAACACAATATAAAAAAGAAGATTACGTTAAATTCTTTAAAACCCTTGGTCCAAGATTTGTAGCAGGTGGCGATTACAATTCTAAAAACACAAGATGGGGTTCACGTTTAACTACTCCTAAAGGAAGACAACTAGAAGCAGCCTTAATCCTTCAGGCCCCGCGCGAGCACCGGTGATCGCGACAACAATAGAATACAATAGCAATTCCTGGAAATTCCGACTGAAGTATTAAATCACTTACACCTTGATACGGTTTCACATGGAGAACCAACCTATTGGCGGAGTGACCCTAAAAAGATTCCAGACTTGGAAGATTTTTGTGTAATTAAAGGAATTCCTCGAAAACATTTCCTCTGTACATCACTTCAAGACCTCTCATCTGATCACAGTGTAGTATTACTAGAGGTGACCCAAGAAGTAAAAATTATCCAACCGGCGCCAAAGCTTCACAACCGCAGAACAAATTGGGATAGGTTTAGATGTTTGGTGGAATCCTCTATTGACCTAAACCTGCCACTGAAAATGCAAGAAGACGTTACGAAAGCCGTAGAGCATTTTAACACTTGTATTCAAAATGCAGCCTTGGAATGCACCCCACCTGATAAAAAGCAAACGGAACCGAGTTTCTCTAAACCGGTCCGAGAACTAGTAGCTGAAAAAAAGAGAAGCACGTAAGCAATGACAAGCCACCAAATTTCCAGGTGACAAAACTAGCCTAAACTATTTAACTGCAAAACTCAAACTATTGCTGCGTTCTGAAAAAAATTGTCACATTGAAAACCAGCTACGTAATCTAGATGCGACTGCCAACAGTGACTACTCACTCTGGAAAGCTACGAAACGACTCAAAATGCCTACCGCTTCCAATCCACCTATAAGGAAAAATGATGGCACCTGGGCTAAGAGTGACTCAGAGAAGGGCGAAGCTTTCGCATACTATCTTGCTAATGTCTTCACACTAAATGACTGCGAATCGAAGAACAATCACCAAGAAATAAGCAATTTTCTAGCTGAACCTTACCAACTTGACTTACCAATTACAAAATTTAGTAAATCTGAGGTCATAGAAACCATTTCTAAATTAAACCTAAACAAATCCCCTGGATACGATTTGATAACTGCCAAAATACTCCGAGAGCTACCCGAAAAAGCAATCTGTTTTATGACACACTTATTCAATTGCATCTTGAAGCGAGCAATTTTCCCGGAACAATGGAAGGTAGCTCAGATCAAAATGATCCTTAAACCAGGCAAACCTCCAGAAGAGGCGTCCTCATACAGGCCAATAAGCTTACTACCTTTAATGTCAAAGGTAATGGAAATACTCTTCCTGAAGAGGCTGAACACAGTTCTCACAAAAAATAAAATTATACCTGATCACCAATTTGGGTTAAGGAAAAAACACGGCACAATAGAACAGATACATAGATTAGTAGAAGAGATACACAAAGCCTTCGAAAATAGAATACTGCTGCGCTGCATTTCTTGATATTTCCCAAGCATTCGACAGAGTCTGGCACGAAGGTCTGCTCTATAAATTAAAAAAACTACTTCCACTAAACTATTACCTCTTCATTAAATCATATTTAGCTGACAGATATTTCTACGTCAAGCAAGGAGAATCATCAACTAAACTATTTAAAGTTTACGCAGGAGTACCCCAGGGAATTGTGCTCGGTCCGAGTCTATACCTAATATTTACTTCCGACTTACCTCTATCAGATGGTGTATTGATCGACACCTTTGCAGACGACACAGCTGCATTGGCTATCGACGATGATCCGACTCAAGCAAGTCGCATACTGCAAAAATCGCTGGATAAGATTACAGAATGTTTAAAGAAATGGCGAATAAAAGCTAACGAATCCAAATCGGCACAGGTAACCTTCGCTTTGAGGCGTGAAAACTGCCCACCTAAATGGTGTCCAGATACCACAAGTGAATGGAGCTAAGTATCTGGGACTATGGCTGGATCGACGCCTGACCTGGAAAAAACATATTACAATGAAAAGAAAAGCTCTTGGTATCCAACTACCAAAAATGTACTCACTGCTTGGCAACAAATCACAGCTTTCATTAGAGAACAAGCTACTAATTTATAAATGTATACTTAAACCAATCCATCCAACCATGACCTCAAAATAAGAACTGTCCAGGAGGAGACAAAACATATAATTGAAAAAGCAAAGGCTAAACAAGCATCCAAACATACTTACAACACAGTTAATGAACATTGATACATGTTCGCGCCAAACTCTAGCGCGACGTTGCCAACACTGCAGCGCGTGTGTCTGCACTATGCGCTGTCAACTGTCATACGCGACACTGTGAGTGACACAACACATTCCGCCCTGAACCGTTGCCGGCGCGCGTTCGGTACATACGAAAATCTCCTCTCGGTTAGCCGATCGGCCTAACCTTCGCGATTAATTAAATAATTATCTGTGATTTATCCTCATGAACTAAGCTCAGTGATAGTGATTATAGACCAAGGTGACAGTGTGACTATCAGCTCGTCTCATCTCAGCGCAGCCGCCAGCATCTCAGCTCATCAGGTACCTCCTACCTCATCCTTTCCTCTCCAATCAGCTCAAACACATGTCGTAGGGCTATCGCCCCTACAATACAAAATTTCAAAGGCTCAAGAGAAAAACCCCTAGAGACTTATAGGGAAAGCAACGATTAGAGGGAGCAGCCACTGGGTTAGCCGACCCTACAAGATTAAATCCATATTTAAACTTTTGCTGAATGTTCGATGAAACAGATTGCAGAAACACATATTGAAAAAAAAAAAAACCCATACTCAAGGTATCAAATTACGCTTCGACATATTTCGTGCATGATTAATCCACTTGGCTATGCATAAGCTTTTATTAATACGAATCAGAAACCAGCCTCTGTTTATAACATTGTCTATACTACTTACTAACTCTGGATAGAATACATACCCTTCCTTATAATTGAACCGCTTGAACGCCACATTCTCGATATACTGCACCAGGTCTTCATGACCTGGGTGGAAGGGTAGCTGCTTCAGCACCTCTATGAGAGCGAGACAGAATAGGAACTCGACAGCCAGGTCTCGCCTCTCCGCCTGGAGTTCCTCGCAGCTCCGCTCAACTGTCTCCGTGCCGGCACCGCTGCCCGATACTATGTAGATTATGCTGAAAATGATATTAAGGTTAGATTTTAATCGTTTTTAAAATGCTGAAAAGGCAATTATATTAAATTTTTGATCATTAATAATATGGCAAGAAATTGCCATTCAATCTTTCTTTTAGCGGGCATCAACCTTTCTCTATGTCAGTCTGCAGGATCTTTGATTTTCTATTTTTTTTTTTTTTTGGTTTTTGGATAATATTGTCCTAGCTATCCCTAGCCCCTAGGACTTTTCTTAATCAGTGTGACTATTATTGTAAAGGCACAACTTAAAGATCGGCCAAACTGGATGGGGCAATAAACGTATCTGTAATCTGTATAATATTTACTAACGTGCGTGACGTGCGTGTTTCCATACGAACGGTTCTACTCTACGCACTTCTCGTCCGACCGACAGGCTTCGAAATCAATATTCGACTGCGCACGATTTTATATTGTATGTCTATTCTAATATAATTCTAATCACCTCTTATTCCTCAAATCCTGGTGCGGCTTCTTGGCTTGTTCGTTAAGCTGCTGAGAGTCAGCCATCTGTCGCTCCAACCAGCCGAACAATGCTCTCAGCAGCGACGGCAGACAATGTTCAGCCACCGTCCCAAACGCTGACAGTATCTGATCAAGCTGCGGATCCTCACCCCTTTGTAGGGTCTTGTTGAGGGGTTTCTCCTGAAAATAATAAATGAGAATAGAAAAAACAGTCCTGCATTCACCAATAGCCCCCTCAGCCCCCTAACTACGAGTATAACAATCTTTTCGCTGCATGTTTCTTTAAGCCAAAAGTTCACAGACTCGTGTGACCTTAGACCTGCCATAGGCGGACCGCATCTTGCAGTCGAGACCGACTGTAAGATGCGGTTGCCGCACGGCGATCTGCAGTTTTCATACTAAATTCATATCCGCAATACGCAATACCCCTCGAGCAGTTCTTGAGCGGTCGGAGCAGTCGTTCAACGCGACCGCTCTAGAGCAGTCGGTCTCGACTGCAACTTGCGGTCCGACTATGGCTAGATACGAAAAAGTGTTATGTCAGAAGAAATCTCCCCGGGGATATTACCTTTATATATTTGATATAAGAGTAAATCAAAATCTTTCAGTCATTGTTGCTACAATTTACTTCCATACTGTATGCCATACTACCAAAAATAACCAATAGTCCATACAGGGATCTTGGTGCACTTGGATGTCAACTCACCAACGGCTCAGCCATAACAGCCTCCATCTTCCTCTCAGCCTGCACCGTAAACTCGGTGAACAGAAGCCTCATAACGAACTCCCCAGGTCTCTCTGTGTCCGTTGTCAGCACTGGGCCCTTGTGAGTGCCCCATGGCAGCATTGAACCTGAGGAGGAAATGATAATTTAAAATGAGGGACAAATGGCACTGTGTTGCCGTAGAGTCTATCGTGTCAATTGTCGTGTCAAACAGCTGTCATATGTCACGAAATAGCTTACAAATGTCACGATATAGTTGTCGTAATATGTCTGTCTGACACGACATTCGACACGAAAGACACTACCGTCTACTAAGAAATACATAGAAATGACGTGTCGCGACGACATGTAGTCGGCTTCGAACGCCTCAATATTTGAACGTAAAGTGATCATAATGCAAAAGTAGTTTAACAACATCTAAGGTAATTAACGACACGTGAGAGTATGTGGGCTTTGTAAAAGATTTAACGGCGCTGCTATGATTTGATTTCTAGATAATGTATACTAAACAGTAGATAAATTATACACTAAGCTAAAATCTAACAAACCATGTATCCCACTGAACAACTGAAGTATACGATTAATCATCATGACATTATACTAAAACTGTAATTTATGCCTATAACACAACCGGCTACATAGGCGACGCGAGGATTACTGAACAAAAATACATTATTGTTATACCGAATGAAGCCACATAAGTTAGTAAGCTTAGAAGTCTAATACGCTAGAATTCTAAATTATATCAGACTTGATCATCGTGCGTATTTATTTATACGCATGATACGGTATTTATTTATTAAATGAAGGATATTTTAATTTCCGAATCATAAGCCAATTTTCGTAAACCACCCCTAAACTTTTTTGTAAATATGTTATATTTTGTATATGTCCAGAAATTTAAGGAACCTGAGATTTAGTGTCTAAACACACTAGGCTGAATTACGCCGGCGTAATTTCCGCCGCAAATGTCAAACGCATACAAAACGCGACGTAATAGTGTGTCACCCCTAGTATTCGGACCGTATTTTATATGCAATTTAAACGCGGCGTAAACGCGGCGGAATTTACGCCGGCGTAATTCAGCCTAGTGTGTTTAGACCCTTAGACCGCGCGACAATTGCTTAAGAGGCCGGGCTACCCTCGAAATTCTCATACATACGTAATACCAAAATCATTTTGTCATACGAAAATATTTAACATGTTTGAGTTATTTTTCGGCATAAAATAGTAATTACCTAGGTTCCTGAACAAAAATTAACTTCAAAATATTGAAACACAAAAAAAAAAATTGTGTAAATTTTTTTTTTTACTAAATTTACTACTAAATATTTAAACACTAAAAAATAGAGTAAAATACTAAAAAATATATAAATAAATATTAAATTTACTACAAAATATTTAAACTCTAAAAATATTTTTTAGTATTTAAATATTTTGTAGTAAATTGCATACGGCAAAGTTTCGAATTAATAGACTATTGGGGATGGGTAAAAATCGTACTCAAAGATTTCGTTACAAACATAATATACCCCAAGCTTATAAACGCGTATTAAAAAAACTTCACCTCTAGTAGAGACCAGAGACGCTAACGTGCTGCCGACCGCACGTATATCAGGAGGTCCTATACTCTTGTCCAGGGTTGACTGGTACCCATCACCACCTTCGCCCATATGAGTGAAGTCAGTAGCGTCGTGGCGATGGGGCTCCGACAGCACACTGCCCTCGGACTCCGCCTCGCTGGACACCATCGATGATGGGGCTTCTTCGGCCCCTGATGCTGAAAAGAGAATAACTCGTATAAAAATATAATAAAAAACCTATTCAAAATGAGTTCATAATACAATGTATCCCAAGCCCAACACCAGTGTCCGAGCCTTTATTGTTATGATGGATGGCATATTATTTTATATCGACAAATTGGCTATCAATTTTTTTTCTCTGAACGTCGAATCTACAATGAAGCCTACCACCGATTCGGGAACTAGCCCAGCGATAAGAGTTGTAAATTTATCCATAACTCATAATCATAACTTAGGTATATTATAAATGCAAAAATGTCTGTCTGTTAACTATTCCACGTCTGTCTCTGTTTTTGTTAACTCCTCACATTTAAGCCTCTGAATAGATTTTGATGAAACATATTTCATCAAAATCTATTCAGAGGTATATTTAGGATACCATAGTATGAAAATACTCTGAATCCCGGTAAAAGACATAAAAGTTATCATCCAGGAAAATGTACAAATCCCGCACGATAAGCAAATTTCGGCGCCAAGAAATAAGTAATATTATGCTAAAACACTCTTCTGGCACACAAATACTATTAACACACAATTATTAATCAATTTGTTACAAACATTCCAAATCGAGACTGTTTCTCTTAGATCCAAAAGGACTTAAGGACTTCAATAGTTTTTTTACACTCATTTTATATCACTTCTCACGGCTTCAACACATTGGCTCAATATCATGGTTATTTTAGTAATGTTTAAAGTTGTGCGGTGTGCGCTTATCACTAGGAAAACGCTGTATTATTTACTACCAACCAAGGAATAACTATAAGTACAACATGTTAGTGCGACCAGGGTGATCAATGATCATGTCCCTGGTAAGTGGCAACTATACATTAGACCAGTCTTTCCCAAAGTGGGCGATAACGCCCCCTTTGGGAAGGACTGGTCTAATGTGTCAGCTGGGCGCTGGAGGTCTAAATGGGGGCGTTGTAGAGGCGTGTAGAGGCTTGGGGGGTTATTTATTTCTTCTGGATGCATTTTAAATTGAAACAAGGGGGGCGCTAATACATAATTTGTTCTCAAAGTGAGCAGTAGACAAAATAAGTTTGGGAACCTCTGCATTAGACCCTCGCTAATCCGGCCCCTGGCAAGTCCGGCATCCCTTGTAATCCGGCATGCCTATCACTGGTTAATTTTGGTACATAAACATTATTTTGGCGTATCTTTATATTTTAGGTACGTAATTTTTTTATCATAATACACGCAATGCAACGGTTACGGTTACAGCTCGTTAATAAACTGTACCTAGCTTTAGGAAAATGATTTGTAGTTCAGATAAAACCTTATCATTATGATTTTAAGGTATTGTAGTGTGTAAAAATCTAAGCATTACTCTATAATCCGACAAATTTGCTAATCCGACACGGCCATGCAAAATGTTTGTTGGATTAACGGGGTCTTTTAACTGTAGACTTTTTTATTGCAATAAGTGTATGGCGAAAATTACAATTCCGGAAAGTTATTTAAATGGCTTCTCATGCTATTTGTTATAGTATCTTATACTTTCATACGACATATATAAAAATATTGTTCATATACTATGCTTGTAAGTCATTGAGATTCTGCAAGTGTGGCTAACGGCCACACAGACAGAACTGGATAAGAGAAGGTTTTGAAGTCCTTTTGTTTTCTGTCAGTATTCAATAAATAGTTACAAAAGTAATTGACATAAAATATATCAGAACAATTCCTATTTTTTTCCTCAAAAACGATGTCGTTGTACCCAGTTTGTATACAGATGTAATTTTTTTTAATTGAATAAGTAGGTACTCAACACGAAAATGATATGCTTCAGTCTGTAAGGATAATGAATCGGCATGAATTTATCAACTTTAGCGGAAACATTATTTTGATTATTTCAGTTTGGTCAATGTTATCTTAACAAAAGCTGCAATCAGCTGGTGACCTTTATTTTTAGTGTAGTGGTAAAATATTGTTAATCACATATTTGGCATAATCAGTCAATCAATTTTATTTTTTTTTTTGTATTCAGAATAATTTGTAGTATTTAAAAACTTACTTTGATGACTGAAAATACCCTGTCCAGGGATAAAAAATAGATTTTTTTATTGAAAATCTTTCCAAAATCTCCAAATTAGTAAATCTCTAAGTTGTGAAATCCAAATATATATTTAAAAAATTAATGATTATTAACAAGTAAAAGATATAAGATTTCAAAATAGGAACATAACACTGCTAAGTTTTTTAAGAGGCTGATGGCCCTAAGAATGTTTTGAATAATTAAGAACATTGTGACGTTCCATACGTAATAAAATGCTACATACCCAAAACTTCATCTGGGTGGCCATCGGATGGTATGGTACTCATCGAGTCTGACTCCTCTGAAGTCATCATTTTGAAACTCGGTGTATGTTACTATAATATGCTCATAGAGTTAGCAAACTGAAAAAGAAAATCCGATAAATTAAAAAGAACAAAAACCCATTACAATTCTTAAAAAATATCATTAATATAACACAAGGGAAATAAAAAGAAAACAAAATGCTTGAACACCAAGTGTATTAAAACAATGTTTTGTTTTTCCCATTTAAAAAAGTTGTAGAGCTATTAAATTTTTACTCTTAACTAATAAAACAATATTTACAGCAGCTAACTATTATTCATGTCCGCTGTCTTTGTCTATCAAGCCAGTTTTTCAATGTGCCAGAAAAAGACTAGCAGACATTTCTTTGTACAGTTATATTATTATTATTAGGCTTTATCCAGAACAAGAATACATTTATTTTATATATACATATTTCTAATTCAAATTCATTTTTTTTTCAGTAGTACGGTCTCTGTATCTATACGGTCAAAGGCCTCTCTTTGTACAGTTAGCGCTGTAGATATTTTTATTAGTAAGGGGATAAGTAAATAACATAATCAGTAACATCCAAAACCTTACCTTCTAAGTTGGTAGTATTGTAGTATTCATCATTATTCCTACAATTAAATGAAAAATGTTACAGTTTTTATATTTTTTAACAACATTAAATAGGGTCGCACAGTGACAGGTGAGACATTATGAACACAATAGCAGTTTGATAAAAATAACATTTTATTGATTAGAAATAAAAATAAAGTCAGTACTTAAAAAATTATACTAAAAGTTTAAATGGCAATAAAAATGAACACATGCTTATAAAATCCTTTGCTTTGCAGTCCTGAGTAGATGGTTAGAAATTTATTAGTTATTAGTAAGGCTTTAAATTTGAATCAATTACTTAATTGATTTAAAAAAAAGTAATAAGTATCCAATGGATGATGTAACACAAAATAAATAAATTTCGCTTAAATGCCTTCTTTGGTGTCTATTTGTTAAATTATACGAATCGCTGAGCAATTCTTTTTTGGTACAAACAGCAATCAAGAGGAATACTTGTTGATCCTTATATTATGTAATAAAAAATATTGATAGACACTGTTTTAAGGCTGCCGTTTTGTATAATTTGTAATATAATTAATAGACTGTACTATTTTAATGTGCAATTTTTAAAGGACTAGCTGTCCCAGTGAACTTCGTGTCACTTAAAAACCTTCCCTGGACTTCAAGGATTATTTTAAGACTAAAATTAGCAGAATCGGTTTAGCCGTTTTCGAGTTTAAGCGCGACTAACACATCCGAAAGTCCATTTTTATATATAAGATATATATAGATTTAAAGGAACACAAGCCACTAGAAAATTGAATGCATTGCCCGTAAAAGGGTCTATGTGCAAAAATCTATTACTGAGATATTTGTGTTTATAAAGACTTTGGTCACTTAATTTGTCTTTATTGTTATGTAACTAAGTAAATTAAACCACCTTATTAGCAAAGATATGATTTTTTTTTTTCTCTTTCAGTAATAATTAGACATATAAAATTATTATAAACGTAAAATGATCTATATGCAACTACTTAGACCCTTATTAGTTATTAGTAGGGCTTTAAATTTGAATCAATTACTTAATTGATTTAAAAAAAAGTAATAAGTATCCAATGGATGATGTAACACAAAATAAATAAATTTCGCTTAAATGCCTTCTTTGGTGTCTATTTGTTAAATTATACGAATCGCTGAGCAATTCTTTTTTGGTACAAACAGCAATCAAGAGGAATACTTTTTGATCCTTATATTATGTATTAAAAAATATTGATAGACACTGTTTTAAGGCTGCCGTTTTGTATAATTTGTAATATAATTAATAGACTGTACTATTTTAATGTGCAATTTTTAAAGGACTAGCTGTCCCAGTGAACTTTGTGTCACTTAAAAACCTTCCCTGGACTTCAAGCATTATTTTAAGACTAAAATTAGCAGAATCGGTTCAGCCATTTCGAGTTTAAGCGCGACTAACAAATTCGAAAGTCCATTTTTATATATAAGATATATATAGATTTAAAGGAACACAAGCCACTAGAAAATTGAATGCATTGCCCGTAAAAGGGTCTATGTGCAAAAATCTATTACTGAGATATTTGTGTTTATAAAGACTTTGGTCACTTAATTTGTCTTTATTGTTATGTAACTAAGTAAATTAAACCACCTTATTAGCAAAGATATGATTTTTTTTTTCTCTTTCAGTAATAATTAGACATATAAAATTATTATAAACGTAAAATGATCTATATGCAACTACTTAGACCCTTTTACTTTCAGTTTCTACAAATTATTTTTATTTAAATATATACTCCATAGGAGAGTACATTCCTTACGACATACTAATACGTATGTAGTAAATTTATGTCAAAAGATCTGTATTCTTCTCTTAAATACTCAACCATATCCATTAGGTATAGAAAAAATAAGCATATTGGAGTTGCGGGTTGCCATTTCTGTAATAGTTTTTACCATGCTGCTTGGGAATGCGACATAAACCTTTAGTCCACAAAAAATTCATTTTGAGCATAATGTATTAAATAAACCCTTTGCGGCAACACATTCAATTATTACTTTAACACTTTAACTCCCAAGCGGCCACGAGAACAATAGATTTCCAAGAATCCACAATCAAAGGATTAAAGTTATAGAAAATATTACAAGCAATATCTAGGTACTAGTAAATTTGCAAAGCAATAAGCCCAGCTCAGGAAGTGGCTTATAACTGAATCATATCAAAAATGCAGGTTGAGCATTTGTTAGGTAACAAGGTCCCTTCCATGGAAATGAGATAAAAATGTAAAAAATGATCAGTACAACAAGAAATAAACTTGGCAATGGTGTCCCGATTGTGGTTAGATTGAGGTGCCTACAGCACATTAAATGCTCAGCTTATACTATGCAAGTAAATAATAATATTATAGGCACTGCAACAAATAAAATCAACTAACAGTGAAATATTGTCAATAAACACATACACAATGAATTGTACAGATAAAGATAATGACCATAATATGAATCATTGCATTCGGTTTGTTTATAATTTCACATTATATTTCATAGAGAAATATAATATATTTATTGCATTAAAATATAATGACCTATTGTATAGCAGTGTAGTTTTTAAATCAATAAAAAATATGAAATGGATGAACAAATCATAATGCAAACCAAAAGTGTGAGGAGAATGAGCACAGAATTATTGTGGGGCTGAAATAATATCAAAACGACTACAATTTTATTATAAAGTAAAAGAAACAAACCAAAATCACAAAAGGGTTCATATTTTCACAGGTCACAAAACGGTCAAGTCACTACGGCCCTAGATTTTTTCTAGTACAAATTATATTCTCAAAATCAACATACTTGCAACAAATAAGAAATCGGCTATATTGAAATACAAATTCGCTAGTTATTCTAGCAATTACGAATCACAATCACGAATTTTAACCAATTTCAGAATTCAGATTTATTTTATGCATTACATTTGACAATTGACATTTGTAAAACCGTCTCGTCTAATTCGAAAAGTTGCAAAGTGCCACTATATCCAATGGTATTGCACATGGGTATTGCGACTCACAACGTGTCTCTTCAATTTAGTCGTGCTTTTGTAGTCTATGACCATTTTACGCTCCAATAAATGCAGGTCGCAGAGTAGGAAAATAAAACAAAAACCTCAGAATCTTTTTGATATTTTTTTACTCCTACAACACACAATATTTAGTTTTAAGTTCCAATTACAGATGGCGGCAGAGAGCAAGCTGCTGGTTGGAAATCTATGTTGATAGGTTAAATTACACAAAAGATGGCACTGTTAGTATTTTTAGAGCAATATTAATTAAAATTGAGATAAGATTAATTTTGATAGCCATTCTATAAAATACAATAATTATTTAAGTAAAATAAGTAAGAACTTTGTTAGGTGGTTTTTAACTCCCAACAAAAAAGAATAGAATAGATTATAGGTGACATGCACACAAATTAAACGACTCCGATAATAATAGATTTGGTTTATTTAGTTTCCACATATATTTGTTGTTGTTGCACCAGTCCAATACTTAAGTTACTAAGTTTCACAAAGTTTAATACTTAACAACACGACCGGAACGAGTGGAACGCGGAGGAATTGGTTGGTCCGATCCCTGGGGAGGCTGAATGTCTGGAATTTTTGTGTCTGGAACTGGAAGAGTTCGTTGTGGTGGACCATTTGTAATTAATATGTCGCTCTCAACGAAGGCAGGCTTCACTCGATCGACGCTAACAACTACTTTTTTACCTTTGGCGTCGAGAGTCAGGGTCTTGCCGTCGTTGGAGCGTTCTTAAATTAAAAATGGTCCAGTGTAGGGAGGTTGGAGGGGACGCCGCACGGTGTCGTCCCTCAGAAATACGTGAGTAGCTGAAGACAAATTTTTAAAAATAAAAGAACTGGGTTTGCTGTGGCGAGAGGCAGGTATAGGTCGCATATTACACATTTTGCGTCGGAGCTGGACTACGTAGTCAGAAGCGTCCTCTAGCTGGTCATTTCGTGGGCGGGAGCTAGCATTTTGCCAGGTAGACGAAGGGACTCGCCATACAGCATTTCGGCAACCGTGGCATTCAGGTCTTCTTTAAAAGAAGTGCGCATACCCAGCAACACAAATGGGAGGGACTTGTACTACGATTCACCATGGCACATGAGTGCCGCCTTCAGTGTTCGGTGAACTCGCTCTACCATCCCATTTGCGCACGGGTGATACGCCGTCGTTCTGATGCGCTTTGTAGCGAAAGATTCAGTGAGACGGCGAAACAAGTCGGACTCGAATTGGGCTCCTTGGTCGGTAGTAATAATCGACGGGACATCAAAGCGAGCAATCCAGCCCCTAGTGAACGTGTCAGCCGTCTCTTCTGCCGTGATGGAGCGCATGGGCCATACCTCCGGCCACCGAGATGCTCTATCTATGGCGGTAAGACAATAACGAAAATCGTTACAGACTGGGAGAGGGCCCACAATGTCAATGTGGACATGCATGAATCGTCCAGATGGCTGCTCGAACTGTCCGAGTGAAGCGGTGATATGTCGAGTGACCTTGCTGCGCTGGCATGCCTGGCACAATCGGGTCCATGTTCGATAATCTTTTCTTATCGAAGGCCAAACATATCGTTCAAGTAAAAGACGGGTTGTAGCTTTAACGCCAGGGTGGCTCAAGTTATGCAACTTGTCGAACACCACACGACGAAATGGAGGGGTCAAAAATGGACGAGGTTTGCCAGTAGACACGTCGCAGGTGATGGAAATGTTAGAACCTGGAACATTGGTTTGCGTCAGACTAAGGCCAGTGACGCCTGTTCGTAGGGTAGCTAACTCTGGATCGTTTTCCTGAGATTTGGCAAGAGCCTTAAAGTCCTCACATAATGTTATCGCTTCCACACGCGACATGGCATCTGCAACAACATTATCTTCACCCCTGATGTATTGAATGTCAGTTGTAAATTGTCCGATGAAAGACAGCTGGTTAAGTTGCGCAGGTTGCAACTTTTCCCGCCGTTGTGCGAAAGCGTACAGCAGCGGCTTGTGGTCAGTAAAGATGGTGACATGTTGGACATCTAGAATATGCCGAAAGTGCTGTACACTTTCGTACACGGCCAACAATTCTCGGTAATAAGCTGGCCACTGCGTCTGCTGTGGTCTGAGCTTCTTACTGAAGAACACCAAGGGGCGCCACTCTCCGTCCACCTGTTGCTGTAAGCATGCGCCTATGCATGTGCTCAATGCGTCTGTGAATAATCCAAGGGGTGCGTCCTTAACCGGGTGTTGTAAAGATGTAGCGCTGGACAAACTCTCTTTGCAAGCCTTGAAATGCTCCAGAAGCTCAGGTGTCCTTTTAAATGGCTTCGCATCTTTGCCGTTAATGGCTACTAAGGCATCAATCAAGGGAAGCCCCCTGGTACTGCGCAGCATGAGGTACGAACCGGCGGTAATAATTGAACATACCGAGGAAACGGCGCACTCCTTGGACAGTCTGTGGTGGGGGAAAATCAAGTAGGGCTCGGATACGGTCTTCAGGTGGGTGAGTACCATCAGAGTTAATCGTATATCCGAGGAAAACAACCTCTCTGGCGCCAAAAATGCACTTTGACGGGTTAATAACAACGGCGTAATCTTGAAGGCGTTTAAACAAGATTTTAAGGTGCTCCTTGTGAAGACTTTCATCAGCAGAATACACTAATCAGTCATCTACGTACGGAAACACGAAATCGAGACCCCGTGTGACCTCATCGATAAACCTCTGAAATGTCTGGCCTGCATTTAGTAACCTAAAAGTCATGAAAGGGAATTCGAAGAGGCCAAACGGGGTAACGATAGTGGTCTTAGGGATATCGTCCTCAAAGACTGGTATCTGATGATAGGCCTTCCCAAGGTCAATTGTGCTGAATATCTTGGCTCCAGAGAGATTGTGGACAAAATCATTTATATGCCGGACAGGGTAACGATCCGGTACCGTTCTAGCGTTTAGGGCGCGATAGTCACCACAGGGACGCCATGACTGGTCTTTCTTGGCTCGTTGTTCTTCCGAGGCTGAAAATCTTGAAATTAAATCCTTTTTTAATTTTTCATACTTCTGATCAACGGGAGGGTTGGTAATATTATCCTCTATTTCTCATATAGTGTGTTGATCAAGTGCAGCAATGACATAACTGTATTTAGTTGTGTCACAAACTATGCCTGCAAGGTGAAATTCAGCTTCCACTTGGCTAAACCAGAGAATGGGCTTTTCAGGCCAAAATTGTGGAATTTTAGCTGACACTTTATTTACAGATTTATGGACCTGTGCATAATTTGTAGGGTCGGGTAAAGTGTTAGTGTTAGTGTCAGTCATGATTACTAAAAAACGCAAGCAAACAACAAACTGACCAATCCAAAATTGATGAATGAAAAATAATGTAAAACAAGAAAAAAATTGTGTGTTAACGGGTTAAGAGGAAAACCGTATCTTTCACCGGGGGTTAGGTCATGCGAATTTTCTTATCCTCTCAAGCGTCGGGCTGTCAAAATGTGAAACGCCGTAAAGTGTCGTATTATATGGGAAATTCGCGGAAAGCTGTTCTCGCGGTTTTTCCGTGCTTGGGTTTCTCAAGATTATAATAATAAATTGTTATTTTATCCCCTGTATTTATTATATATGTTTACAATCTAGAATAAATTTCCTAAAAATGACGTAACTGTAATTTAAATAATTACTAATAATCTTGTAATAATCTTGGTGCAAACACAAAACATGAGTTTTTTCACACTGCCGACCGTCGGCAGGCGACGCTTTGACTATTTATGGAAAAAACTTAATACATACGCAAGAAACTTACTGTTTATTTAGTTAAATATATGATTTACTTACGTTATTATCTTTTTCCCGATTAATTTACACTCACAATAACTTTACACAACAATAACAACAAACTGCAGTCACAATGACATAAAAGTGGCACCTCAGATTATATTTTTCAATAAATTCACTTGCCATAGATACAGTATGAAACAGCCATAGACCGACTAGACCGGCCTTTGACCGTGTACAGAACACCTAACACTTGTGCACAAGCATATCTTTTTAAATGAGAAAAAAAAAATCTCCTATCCGCAGCGGGCACGGGTGGCACATGACGCATGGTTAGTTTTTAATACCACCTCGTGGTAAGCGACACCCGAGAGGTTATAAAAATAATTAATGTTGTTTACATACACAATATTAAACACAGTTAACATGCAAACATGGATAACTATTTGATAGTTTCAAAATTAAGATTGAAATTGTCAAATGATATTCCTTATTTCTTTAAATTTAAGTATTCAAAGTGTAAAATTAATTAAGTAGTACAAAACATAGGTTAATTACTTACACAAAATGCAAGTTAAATTACACAAAATGCAGGCTAAATTAACAAAACTTAAATGTTAATAATATCTTTTAAAGTTACCAAAAAATCTTAAACCACATGCATGTTGCAACGGGTTAGCAACAAAAAAGTTATGTGAAAATTGAAATGGACAGTCTTTTGAACAAAAACATGATGCAATGTCACCTCATGCGATGTTAATAAGCTTAACCCTGGGCTTCTCCGTAGTTTTCATGCTCAGCATGTGGATCATGCAATGCGAAGCAGGATGAAGCCTCGCGCGCCGAATTCATGGAGCCCCGTGCGTCGAAGGACGAATCTTCGTGCGTTGAAGGGTGAAGCCTGGTGCACTGAAGGATGAAGCCTCGTGCACAGAAGGACCTCATGCGCTGGAACTCGAAGAATGGAAGCCCCGTGCGTTGATGCGCAGCCGCAGACCTCTCGGAGCGGTTTTGACTGAAGCTCGAGGAGTCTCCACCTTGCATAGGACTTTTTCACCATGAAATGAAATGAAATGAAAACACTTTATTGCACCAAAACAAACATGACATACAAAACTTAGTAACTAAGAGTAAAAGTACAAAAGGCGGCCTTATCGCTACAAGCGATTTCTTCCAGACAACCTTTATTGTAAAATTATAGAGTAACAGTAGTATTAGATGGTAGGTGACTGCATAGGAAGCTAAGAGTAAACTTTTAATCCATTAATGGGTTAAAATATATAAGTATAATATTATAAATACTATACAATATACTGCATACAATATAATATTATATATACATACATACTAAAGAATACGTAGAAATAAATATATGTACATACAAACATAAATAAATATAAAAAGCACAAATACTAATAGTTATCAGTTATTATGGATTAATAATTGTGACAAAAAATGTTCCTTAACCCCATTTTTAAAACCGCACGAGGACTTAGCACATCTTAAAGATGTGGGTAATTTGTTCCACAGGCTGACAGCACGAGCTGTGAACGAAGAGTCATAAAATTTTGTTTTACGAGTAGGCGGTATTAGTGATAAATTAATATTTCAAAATATTTTAACGTTGCCATCTAAAAATGTGAACCTTTCCTTTAGGTAGGGTGGTGTCTTAGGGTCGTATAAAATATTGTATAAGCACGACAGTATATGAGCATTCCGCCGAAGTCGGACTGGCAGCCACTTGAGTTTAACACGAAATTGGGAAACGTGATCATACTTTCGCAAACCGAAAATAAATCTTATGCAGAGGTTTTGGAGGCGCTCAAGTTTATTTAGCTGCTCCTCTGTAATATTTGTGAAACATATGTCAGCTTAATCGAGTATGGGCAATATGAGCGATTCTGCAAGCAGGATTTTAGTCGGTATCGGCAGAAAATTTTGGAAGCGCCTCAACGCACTCCACGCACCAAATACTCTTTTACTGGTCTCACTAATGTGCTTGTTCCAAGACAACGTTGAGTCGAGATGAATACCAAGGTTTTCGACAGTTTGCGAGAAAGGAATAATTTTACCATCAACCATTACAGGACAAAAGTTTTGAACTTGGGCTCTTTTCAGAAGCTTTGAACTGCCAATTACAATTGTTTGGGATTTAGCAGGATTTATAACCAACCCACGAGACTTACACCAAGCACAGATACTTTCAAGGTCTTCATTAGTTCTTGCAATAGCTAATGGCAGGTCATTAACAGGTGTGTGTAAGTAAATTTGCAGGTCGTCGACATACATATGTGTGCAGGAAAAGGTAATTATTTTGATTATGCTGTTAATAAAGATGCTAAACAATAAAGGTGATAAGACGCCGCCCTGAGGGACTCCATCCATGACTGTTGACCATTTTGAGGCGTCATCCTCGACCACTGCACGCTGTTTGCGATTACACAAATAACTGCGGAACCACGCCACTACGGTAGGAGAAAAATTCATAGATATCAGGAGTTGCAGGAGAATATCATGATCAACGGTGTTAAAAGCATTAGTAAAATCCAAAAGTGTTAAAATTGTTAATTCGCCGTTGTCCATGGCACGTCGAATATCGTCGGTTACCTTTATTAACGCTGTTGAGGTGCTATGACCAGGACGGAATCCAGACTGAAGGGGGTTAAAAAATTCTAACCTGTTCAAAAAGTTTACAACCTGCTGATGGACAAGACGCTCCAGTACTTTTGATAAAAATGGTAAAATAGAAATAGGTCGATAGTCTTTACAGGATTGTGGGTTAGATTTTTTGGGTAATGGGATAATTTTAGCTCTTTTCCATGATTCTGGAAAGGTACCTGTTAATAATGAGTAATTGAGTATGTCTAATATAATGGGACAAATAATGTCTATTATTGGTACAATCATGTTTCGACCAAGTTCATCGCTACCAACCGCACTAGATGAAATGGACATTATATTTTTCTTAACCTCACTGAGAGTAACTGGACTGAAACAAAAAGGAGAACAACTTTCAGGAGGCTGCAACGATAGATGGTGTAGCGTTTTGGTTTTGTCAGTCGCATTCAATGCTGTTGATGACGATGAGAAAAATTTATTGAGCTCCTCAAGTCCCGTATTGATTTTAACCTGCCCACTCCGATTAGCTATACCAAGCGACTTTAGAAATTTCCACGTTTTAGCTGTCCCACCACTTTCTACCGAAGAATGTATGTATCGCCTCTGTGCATCTCGAGTATTACAGCGGTTGCGAATTTTTATGTATTTTTCGTGATGTTCATCGGTTTTGTGTCGTCTGTAAGCAGCCTTGGCACGGTGTTTGCTGATAATTAATTCTTTAATTTCGTTAGATAACCAAGGTGCAGGTAAATGTTTTAGTCTAACTGGCTTAAGGTGTGCATGGGTGTCATAAAGTTTTGTAATAATGGATGTAAAAGTTTCTATTTTATCATCGATGTTATCAGCTACAGTTACCGGAGACCAATCCAGACTACGCGCATCAGCACACAACTTGTCCAAGTCAATTCCGACAAAACTGCGAACCATACGTGTCTTATGTTTAAGTTTGGGCGGTTTTATCTTACATGATGCAAAAATCAGATCATGGCACGAGAACATGTCAGCATTGTACTGACCATGTTTTGAAATCACTGTCGAGGGTGCTACAATTATTACATCTAGAAGAGATGGTTTACTGTTGGGAGCACAATGGGTTGCATTTAAAGGTAGTAATTGCATATTACATGAGTTTACGACGGAAACCAACTTATTGCACCTAGAATCATTTTTGAGTAAGCACGTGTTCAGATCTCCCATGATTACAGTATGCTTATATGCCGGTGTTAGTTCTTCCAGCAAACTTTCAAAGGCTGAGAAGTAATTTATCTGAGAAGAAGGACAGTACAGGACACCAAGTAGAACCTTTGTGTGACACAGTGTTATTTCTATAAACAAATGTTCAGGAGCGTTTACTGGAGGTGGTTGATTGGATGAGCTTATGTGAGAAAAGGAAATATCAGAGCGTAAATAAATTGCAACACCGCCACCAGTTCGACCTGTTCTGTCATTACGAATGAGCTGATACCCGGGTAAGTCATAACCTTGGGAAGGGAGACATGGTTTAAGCCATGACTCGGATATTAGTATTGCATGAATATTTAATTTTGGTGTAAATAACGCCAACATATCGGAATAGTGGGCTGGAATGCTCTGTGCGTTATAGTCGAGGCATTTTAATAGGCCACATTTGACAGTTCATCAAAATTGCACAACGTAACCTTGTAGCGACGTGCATAAAAAATAAATATTTTCGTTTTGTTATAATTGCACAATTGATTAACTTTTTTCAATTACGATTCCATATTTATTGTAAATATGACCGATACTAATTATTTAAAGATTTGCTTTTACTGATAGACAATTCTAAACGTAAAAAACAAATTCTGATCTTAATAATTGCACGTCGTTACAATGTTACGTCAACTGAGCTTTTTTCTTTTTAAACTCTAGGGATGTTACTCTAAAAATCGAAAGCGAATAAATAGTATCGATGCATTGATTAATTATAACGAAATATCCCCATAAATTAATAACCACGTTGTGAAAAGTAACACATATTTATGTGAAATGAATAATGATAATACTAAATTTAACAGTTTTTATAATTCAAGCAAATAAATGCATTTTTTTGTAATCTATGTACTTTTCTTATTTTGCTCCTTGAATTTGCAAAAGAGAAAGTAATAATGGGACAGGAATTTGTTTTTGGTTTTACAAATAACGTATAAAGTTCAAATATTTTATTTCAAGTCCGTATCGATTTAATTCGTTTTGGTCGATGTTTTTACGCAGCTCACCTCACTATGGAGATTAATCTGACAGATGTCAAATGTGGCCTATTAAAATGCCCCGACTGTAATGTGGACAACATTTAAATTTTTATATTCTTGTTGAAACTCTAAGGCCAAAGATTCATTAAGAGCGATTAAAGATTTTGTGCTGTAAAATGAGCAATTTGATGAGGAACATGATGTAAAATCAATACTTTCACTACTTGAATTTAAATCCATACTTAAATAATATTAAAAATAAATATAATACAATACTAAATATTAAATAATAAAAAATTAAAAAATAATAATAATAATAACAAAAATAAAAAATAATAGTATACTATAACACTAAAATAAACTCTAAATACGTTTCTAGTTAGGTGCAAAGCTACCAGAGCCCACCCCATTAATGAAGCTAAAGTTGTTTACATTTTACACTTTTTGCATTAAAGATAATTCTTATCTTAACTACATGTTTTATTTGTAAATTAGTCTGCGTAATAAATCTTCAAATGTCTTTCTAAAACAATTTATACTAAACAATGACTAAACGTAATAATAATGATTAATCTTTAAACATGCAAAATTGAAATCTTCTTCTTTCATAAGTCATAACACATCACTAATAATTGTTAGTTAATCATTTGCCACAACTTGACAGTTTTATGTTTATGTGACAGATAAAAATCTGTGGTCACTGATCTGTCAACGGAGCTGTCAACTGTCAAGCTAACAACCTTCAATTTTGTCTAACCTAAAAATAATGTCTACACCAAACAAAGATATTTTACAACTAGATGGTGTGATAGCGTGGCCACTACAGTGTTTCTCGCTTCAACCCTACTGTGTTGCTACCTTAAAAATCTTTCCCTAAGTCTCGGGTAAATTCTGCCGATAAATATTCATGAAATTGTAGATAATAATAATTCAATTTAAAATATTTAAAGATTTGAAATATTGCATGTCTTGTGATGGTCGAGACTCGACACGCTTTTAGTTAGAGTAGACTGAGTAAAAATTATATGTGATATTGAATGTACTTACTGTAACTTCTTGGTGGAAATTCATGTTTCACAGTAATAATATTATAATACACTTTTTGAATGCACTTATTCCATATAGATGATGATGATTTTACCGAAATTGGTTGTGTGAAACATAATAATTATAATTGTAATAAAATAAATAAATTAAAGTAGAATAAGTGCATGAAAAGTGTATAATATTATTACTGTGAAGTATAGGTATGGTGTTGATAGTTAACATAACCTCGTCGTGTTGTAATCAGGCAAAGCTTAAGCGGACCCTAGACGGTAATGCAGAATGATACGTATTTCCGTGACAGTATTAACTGGTGCATGACATGTCGATCGCGAAACGAACATGCGCGCATGTCATGCGTGTTTTGTGGTCGAAAAATTAAGCAAATCGTCAATCAATGTGCAACACGTAGATTGCATTGCACGTCATTCGCATCAATCAATACAGTAATTAATGATCATGTATATGACAGCACGTAACGCATGTCATTGAACGTCTAAAAGGGGCCCTAGACGATCATGCATCGTCTAGGGTCCCTTTTAGATGTTCAAAAGATCTAGCCCCTTACTAATAAACGTTGTATAAGCTTTGAATAGTTATACAGTGTTTTGTTCCTGTCACACAAGTGACATTTTTAATTGGATTGAAGAAGACAAAACATTGTTTAACTATTCAAAGCTTATACAGCGTTTATTAGTAAGGGGGATAATGACCCATATCATAAATAATAATCACGTAACGAGAAGATTTATCGTTACGCGATTACTAAATACCCTGGACCTCCAGTCCAGTGACCCTAACGTGAAACAATAGACATTTAAATTAAAACTCATTATTCAAATACACACACTTTATTTTCTATAAACAACATTGGTCTTACCACAAAAGATTTAAACATCTGCTGAACAGTTGTTTTGAAACCATTTTGTACTGATTAACCGACTTCCAAAAACGAGGAGGTTATATGTTCGTCTGTATATATTTTATTTTCTCTAATTAACTGTTCAACAGGTGCTTAAATCTTTTGTGGTAAGACCGCATATATTTTTAACAAATTACTATTGTCCCTTGAACAAAATCAACTTTGTATATTTATGTCGTACTTTTTGCACTTCATTTGAGTCACTTTTTAATACGTAATGTATTCTAACTTCTAGGTATCTTAGTGCTACCATTTTTATTAGTAGAGTTAAATTATTGTTTAAATAATCTTGCTCCTTTATATGGTCATACAAACTTGCAAAAACATTTGTCTTAGAAAAATATTTGAAAATTTGCAATACAATTTTTGGAATTTGACTATTTGCAAAAAACTGAGGCCCATGTGTTTTTAATAACAAGCGGAATTGTCGTTCAGTATATTCGCATACTTTTATAACATCTTGTGAAGGATAATTCAGTCCTCCCACATCTCTAAAAGCAATAAAACTTTTCAAATTTGGTTCTAAATTTAAAATTGCGCACAAACAGTCCCCACACTTAATTACCTTTTTAAGTTTTTTCACAATAAAACCTGCGATGTATGCTGTTATTTCTTTAGAAAATTCACTGAGCTGATTATTATTTAAATAATCGTGAGATTCTGGAACATCAATTACACCCAAATTTTCTTCCAGAACATCGTCTTCATTTGAAAGCGTAGTTGATGCAATAAGATTAGAATTAATTTTTCTGACGTTATTGTTTTTATTTATTGTTAAAATATTTACGTCTTCTAACGTCAAACAGTTGCCTGTTTCAATATTTTTTAACTCGCCATGTATCAGCAGTCGCCTGTAGGCTGACATAAATTGTAACACATTTGGGTTGTTATTATATCCGCCCTTAGATCTAATGTATCCAAAAAAAATTTCAAGGTGATCTTGTGACATCTTGTAAGTGCACAAGTATTTTAAAGGAGCATTTGGAGGACAAATAAATTTTTTATACAAGTTTTTAATTGCATCTACGCAACATATTAACCCTAGGAATCCCGTTTTTCTCCCCGATCTTAAGATGGAACTGTCATTGACTTTCAAATCTTTAATATATTTTACAAATTTGTAAAAAAAAGAATTGATTTGCGCAAAATTGTCATTGGTAATAGGTTTCTTAAATTTGTAAGCAAATAATTTGCGGCTATTCAAAATATCAAAGACATTATTAAACATTTCAATAAATTCAGCCGTAGGTCCGGCATTGGAGAATTCTTCCAATTTTAACTGCTTACAGAAAAGCAGTGCTTTGGCGACTGAAGTGCTAAGAGTCTGCACTGCGAGGCGCACTTTCATTATTTGTTTTTTGAATTCAAGGTGACTTTTCTTAAGCTTATTGCCTAAGTGTAGGCCCTCTGACACTTGGTAATGGTGAAGTTTAAGGATATATTCCCAGGAAATAACTTCGTTTGAAGCATTAGTAATTTTAAATTTCTCTGCAAAGGTATTTCTTACCAATTTGAGCATGTGGCAAGGATCTGGGAAAATTACTATTTCCTGGCCCGCCACATTAATAAGACTATTTAAATTCTCGATGTTATCAAACGATGCCCCCAATATTTTGGCCATGGCAAAATTGGATGGGCACCCATCAAACGTTAGTGAGGCGACGACAATACCGCATTCAGTAAGCAAACTGACACAAGACTTTACTAATTCACTTCTTTGCTCTCCATTTACCCCATTCGTTAAAAAATACCCGACTGGCAATTTCCATACTCCATTTATTGCCGTCTCCATAAATACTAACGCATCTTTAGCTATTTTTTGACAATCTGTGTCTAAGTGGTCCCCCACATTTACATAGCCGACTGTTTTTTTACCATTCCATAACAATTGTTGCCTTATGGACATTTCATCGAGGCACAAATTACAAATAATTGGCGCAGATGATTTATTAGTCAGAATTTTAATAGCATTTAAAGATTCTTGCGTAAACCCTGGTTCGCAGTCAATAGAAGTATACCAATTATAAAGTGTTTTCGGGTGAGGCAAGCACGTATTAAACTTCTTTCTAACGAAAAGGTACGCTTTCGGACTTATAAAGTGGAGGCAAAGAGCAAACTATTTTTAAGAATATTTTTTAGGACAATTTTCTTTCTGAAGGTACCTTTTTAGAAAGTCTTTGTTTTCGACATCAATGTTGAGTAACTTGTCTGACTCTTCAGTGTTAATCAACATTTTGGCTTTTAACTCAGCCAGAATATTTTCTAAAACTGCAACCTTCTTCTGCAGTCTTCTCCGCGACTCTCGACTTGCACGTAATTTCTTCAACCGTGTCGCCGAAATCTTTGTTTGCCTTTCCAGCTGAAAATAAATGGCAATTATTACGACTTGTATATTATGATTTTTTTCCATGTATTGACGGCATATATTCTTATCACCTTAAGTTGAACATCTCTCAACTGGCGATTAACATCACACTTTTTCGTCTCGAGACAACTTTGTGGTTTTGTTGATACCGGCTTCTAAAACATACAAAAACATGGAGTTAAAAAAGAGCAAAACAAAAAAAAACTGATCTCTAATACGCTCCCTAGAGGGTAATTGCAGCATGACATAAATCGTGCGTGCACGTCATGCACATAATATTGCAGGACGAAAAATTAAACAACTTGTTAATCAATGAACATCACGTAGTTGGCATGTCATTAGCATATAATCATGTCAAATAATCAGCAAATAATACAACAAACAATCATCATCATGCGGTTCGTGAAATCGTGACATCACGTAACGCATGTCATGCTAAATTACGGTTTAAGGAGCATAAGCATTCTCTACAATAATAAAAATAGTACCATGTTTGGGTTGACGTTTTCTTTACATTGGCTCTTCATTATTTTCTTCTCTATGGTATAAGCATGTTGACTTGTTGACGGTTTAGAAGAAAAATCATTTGGTTCCTAAAATAATCATAATTTTTTTTATTAATCATTTTACACTATTGCTGTAAGTAACTAGATACCAATTATTATGTTAATACTTTAAACTATGAAGGAATATACTTAAAACATTTTTATTACTACTACCATGTTTTGATGACATTTTCTTTGCATTCTAGTCGTATTACATCAAATTTGCATGAATTCTTACCAAACATGCATTTTTTTGGCTGTCTTCTCTCTTGCAAAACGTAATCAGCCTTTCTTTTTACTGTAGTTTGCACCGAAGCAGTAGAAGAATCAGTTGGAATTTCTTTCATCTGCAAAAATATTTAGTTATTATTTATTAATAACACAAAAAAAACTTACACAAAACCAATTACCTATTTCATTGCAAAATTTTGAAACGTTACAAAGTTTAATAAAAAATAATAAAGTTAGTAAACTAAATGTTAATAAAAACAAACAAAATTATTTATTTTTTATAAGAAGAGTTAAAATATTTCACTCATCACTTATAAATCAAATTGAGCGCTTACATGAATTTGTTTTTCAGGGTTAGTTCCTGGTTTTAAATATTTTCTCCTTTTTGAGGTAATCACTAATCCATCTTCAAAATGTATTGAACACACTTTTGAAGTTCCTTTTGGCTGCCAGTTTGAACGTCCAGTCGCTGCCACCCATACACTCCGTACATTGGGTTCGGTGGGAAAACTAATAAACCAAAAAATAATTATAGTATGATGAAACCTATTAGAAAATGAGGAGAATATTATAAAAAATATGGGAAAAATAATTTACGGGCGATCTGAGGTCGGGAAGGGTGTGGGGGGAGGTTTTAAGGGGGACAAACGGTTTATCTCGATTTCCGGCATAACTAGTATTCCTATGAAAAAATTTGTTCAAATTCGAGTTTTTTTAGATTTTTGCATTTCTCAATGGGAAAAATAATTTTTTTTCACCATCGGAAAGTAGAGGTTTCAACGAACACAAAGCATACCTTTTGAAAAAATCTGATATTTTGAGGGCTGAATTTTCGATTGAAAATTAGGGGACTTTTTCGATATAAATTCAAAATAAGGTAAAAAATAAGATCAAATTTCTAATTTATTTCTAATCAAATAAATAACAGCGTATTTGGGACAAAAAAGGGAAGTTTTCAACAAATTTCGTAAAAAAAATTGTAAAAGATATTCAATAAATAAAAACCAAAAACTTGCGTTTTTTTAATTTTTAACATAAATTTTGAGGTTATGTGAAAAAATCGTGAATGCACTATAACCTACAACTTTGCCGTTTAACTTTTTTCCATAGGACTTTTAGTTTTGCCGGAAATCGAGATAAACCGTTTTTAACCGTTTTTTAATATGTTTTCTACATGGCGCTACACGGATTGTTTGGTTTGATCCATCCACGATGTAAGGTATATAATACCTCAATAATAACAAAGACAACACAATATTTATAATTTCTTCGGGAGATAATTTTTGTCGACATGGCAACACAGCTTTCAATAATAATACAAGGTTTGAGGTTATGATAAATTCCCTATCTCCGAAAATAAAGCAGACCTGTGTGAATTTTTTTAAGGAGTTGTCAGAAAGTAAATAAATAATTACTTTCATTCTAATTACTACGTTAAACTCTAAAGAAAAACAACATTTATAGCGGTACTTACGCATGAAATGTTAATCCAGGTATTTGTTGTTCGCTACGGCTTTTACAGCCAACAATGGAACACCCCACCATCACAATCGATAGAGTTTTCCTGGCCACTTAATTTAATAACTCTTTTAATGCTCCTTTTTTACTTTTAACACAAAAAACTATTGAAAATCACAGCGCGTGTATTTGTTTGGCAACTAATTGTCAACTGTGATAGTTGCCAAACATATAAAGGTGGCCATACCGAAAGGGACAAAAAAAATCTTGCGTCTCTTTCATACATTAGTTGATTTGTATTGAGCTATCACTTTCTAACAATTCGTGACGTCATTGCTATCGATCTAGTTGTAAAATATCTTTGACACCAAACAAATATTTAGCAAATAGGTACCTACCTTAATAAAATTTGTGTACAGATTAAATAAATTAAAGCACAGTGAAATACTCTATACTACCTGCATTAAAAAGCATAGATGAGAAGCAGGAGAGGAAATGAACAAGTATGCAACTTAGCATGCTCTAATATAACAAAGTAGGTATTAACAATGCCAAATATAAAAACAATCATGAAATCTGCGAAAAAGCAAGTATATTTCATTACAAAATATAGCAACGATCTTATTGTATTATAAGTTTTATAACATTTAAAACTTGTATGAAATATACCTGCCAAAAGCTATAAGTATTAATGAAAGCTTTGATGATTGAAAGCAAATATTTTAAGCAGTTTAGTATGAATCAGTAATCAGCAATTATAGCAAATTAACACTAATGAAATATTAAAGCAAATACTATAAGCAGAGTAGTATGAATACTTATTAAATAAGGTAGTACTAACTTATTTCCCTTTATTATTCTTCTTTGCCCTTGTTGCAGGTGGTTGCTTAAACTTTGGCACACTTCCTGATGGGGCAACTTCACTGGACACATCTGATGCATTACCAGTCATACCTGGCAGCTTATCAAGCTCAGACAAATTATGTATGCAGTGCCGTGACCCATCCGGACCGATTACAAAAATACTGCCATCCCGTGTCCATGACTTGGTCAAACCACAACGCTGCCGAGCTGCCATGAATAAGTTGTGCCTTTTCTTGGTTAGGTATTCGGTTAAAGTAATGCCAGTCTGTTTGAGCTTGGTTTTTGAGTCCATGCATAGGAGTCTGATGCGTGTGATGCATGCGATGCGGGAGCCGGCGTCGGGCGTCGTGTTCGGTCGTTGGTCACCAATTTGGGTGACATGCACACAAATCAAACGACTCCGATAATAATAGATTTGGTTTATTTAGTTTCCACATATTATATTTGTTGTTGTCAATAGTCCAATACTTTAGTTAGTAAGTTTCACAAATTTTAGTGGTTTTACTACAGGAAAAGTTTAACGAAAAACATGGCGTTGAAACAGTTTTGCGGAAATGTTGACAAAATTGTTGCCAGTATTAGCTTTACAATTTACTTTTCAGCTACATGTTGCCATGTAGCAAAATAGTATGATGAGCATAGAATTAGTTACCTATTTTAATTGTGGCGTACCAAAAAATAAAGGCATTCATCTTCAGCCGCTACCTTTTCAACTCTACGCCGCCAACAACACCGTAATACCGACGTACGGCGAAAAAACACTAGAGCTCAATATCGGACTTCGCCGACCGTACAAATGGAAGTTTATCGTCGCTGCAGTATCAAAACTAATCCTCGGTGCCGACTTCCTGCAACACCACGAACTCATTGTTGACTTGAAAAATCGAAGACTCGTCGACGGAAGAACAAGTCTACATATCAACGCTCCTGGACGCTACACGGACGTACCTACTGACCGTAGTATCGACAGCACGCAGTCGTATCACGATATACTGGCTGACTTCCCCGGCATCACAAGATTGACAGCGATGAATATCACACTGAAACACAGTGTCGAACACTTCATCGAGACGTCTGGGCCACCACTACATTGTCGCACCCGACCACTACAACCACATCGCTACAACCAAGTGAAAAAAGAATTTGAAAATATGATGCAACAAGGTCTCTGTCGTCCCAGCAAGAGCGCCTGGTCTTCTCCGCTTCACGTCGTACCAATGAAGAACGGCGACATAAGGGTGTGCGGCGACTACCGACGACTCAACGCAGTAACAAATCCCGACCGCTACCCTATACCCCGACTTCGAGATTTCACTTTCCAACTCGCCGGAAAAACTATCTTCTCGACAATCGACTTAAACCGAGCCTACCTACAATTACCAGTACATAAAGAAGATAGAGAGAAGACAGCAATCATCACACCATTCGGATTATTCGAGTTTCCGAGAATATGTCTCGTCCTAAGAAACGCAGGCCAGACATTTCAACGTTTTATACACGAAATACTGCAAGGATACGATTTCGTATTTTCCTTCATCGACGACTTGTTAATAGCATCTAGCAGCGAAGAAGAACGTCGCCAACATCTACGGTGTGTTCTTCAACGCCTAGAAGAAAACGGAATCACGATAAATCCAGCCAAATGTGTACTAGGAAAAAACGAAGAGATTACGTATGCACGCACGAACTTATTACCTAACCCTAATTTTCTATCACTGAGTGGGCTGATAATATGATTAATGATCGGCTTTGAAACAAAAAAATACTAGATCAAAATGGGTTCACTTATTTGGACGCTACCGCTATAATGGACTCACACACTGACAGACAAGTAAAGAGACTCATCCAAGACTCATCAAACTTATTGGACCCCTCTTTTTAGGGTTCCGTATTCAACAAGGAAGCCTTATAGTTTCGGTCTGTCCGTTCGTCTGTCCGTCTGTCTGTCTGTCTATCTGTCTGTCCGCGGTTTTGCTCAGAGACTATAGGACAGGGGTCACCAATTAGTTTCGCTCGGGGTCCGTTTTAAGACATGAAATGACCTTCGCGGTCCAAACATTTTATAAAAAATGTAGTAAACAAAGGTAATTACTGAAATTAAAAAGGTATTAGATATCAATGAGAAAAGTAACCATTTTTGTAGATAATTATCTGAAGTTTGGTGTGAAAGCGGTGCAAGCTATAGATATTGACATTAAATCCTGGAGATGTTGAAGTCATGAGATGAACGAAGATCATCTTCGAACATGTTTGCCGCTTGGTCCGCACACAATGGGTCGGCGGTCCGGATGCGGACCGTGGTCCGCCATTTGGTGACCCCTGCTATAGGACCTACAAAGCTGTAATTTGGCATGAATGCACATATTAATGATGCCAACAAAATGGTACTTACATGAAATCTTAAAAAAAGTTTTTTTATGGTACCTTCCCTACACATCAAGCGGGATGATTTTTTTTTCGCGTCCACCCCATATTGTAGGGTTTCGTTGGATAGGTTTTTTTAAAAATATTATGAGTACCTATTCATAGCGTTTGTGAAATATTAAGTTTTAAAGTGGAAAAAATCGTTAAGAGTCCAGTGCCCCCCCCCCCCCCCCACCCTCTTTCTACCAGCTAAACGGTTGCTTCTGGAAATGTGAAAAAATTCACGGGAGTAGCAAATAATTATGCTGAATTTAAAAGGAGAACTATCACGGCTAAGAAGACTTTGAGTAATAGTCGATCAACTAAAAACATGTATTCGGCGAAGTATAAAGGAACTTTTCGTACAAATTCCTTTGAAAGCAACTGAGATGATGTTGTTAGTAGTGTAAAACACGTTATAAATGTACATTCATTAACCATACACAAATTTTAAAAAACTAGCGGTAAGTAGGTACTATACGGAACCCTATATTGCGCATGGCTCGGCATGCACTTGGCCAGTTTTTATTTGGTGACGTCAGAACCGTCAAAGTAGTGAATACAAGTCTCCGTGTTTTTAATTGATTTTATTTGATAAGTAGGAACTTAAGAGGCCGGGGTACCCTCGAAATTCTCATACATACGTAATACCAAAATCATTTTCTCATACGAAAATATTTAACATGTTTGAGTTATTTTTCAGTTTAAAATAGTAATTGCCTAGGTTCCTGCACAAAATTTTTCTACAAAATATTTAAACATTAAAAAATAGAGTAAAACACAAAAAATATATAAATAAATATTAAATAGTAAATTTACTACAAAATATTTAAACTCTAAAAAATATTTTTTTGTATTAGATAGGTTTAAAGATATAAGATTTGGACAAGCTATTTTATACAAGTTGATAATACTTTAGGGTGTGTATGAGTCCCCTGTGTGGAGTTCACTGTAAAAGTAGCAGCGCTGAAAGAGTAACTTTTTTAAACTTTTCTATGAGAAAATTCATCGCACTCGGGCGCTAGCCCATACCTACAAAAAAAAATCGCCTTGCAGCGCTGCTACTTTCATAGCGAACTTTATGTAAGGGATACACATCCTAAACTTTTATTACTTAGTTTTGTTGCACCCTGTTTACAGGGTGGTGTTTCGTGTTGCTATATTATGTTTTGTTTTGCTCGATCTCTATGCGTCTCTATTTAGCTATATATACAGGGTGGTCCCCCTAGCTCGGTGCTCGTTAGTTATGCAAATATCCACGACCGGCAGCCAGCAATTGGATCAAACCACGCCCCTCCGATAGACAAATGTATAAGATGTATTTTTTTTTAATAAACACGAAAATTGTTAGTAAAATCATTTTGAGATCTAACTCTCCCATAAAGATATAATATTTACGCTGTTCTTAACTATGCAATGACATTGCAGCAATGTTATGTCTGCTGGTTTTGTCTGTCATCCATACTTCCATATATATAAATGCGAAAGTGTGTCTGTCGGTCTATCCGTCTGTCTGTCTGTCTGTTACCTCTTCACGCCCAAACCGCTGAACCAATTTTCCTGAAATTTGGTATGGAGATACTTTGAGTCCCGGGAAAGGACAAATGATACTTTTTATCCCGGAAAAATGTACGGTTCCGGCGCGATAAACGATTATTTGCGCAACGGAATTGCGGGCATCATCTAGTAATATTATAATTTTTACAACAAAGGAGCGAAGACTATATATATCTAAGTACCATATTTTATCACCTTTTCTGTGAAAATTTAAAAGCTTACCATTTGAATTCAGGCCCGTATTTTTGGTCAGTACCCAAGATGCATCTCGGTCTCAAGACACGGTTCAGGCTCTGTGATTGGTTGGCTGTCAAAATTTGGACCAATCACAGAGCCGAACCGCGTCTTGACACCGGGTCGCATCTTAAGTACTGACCAAAAATACGGCCCTTAAACTTTCCTCAAAGCTGCCTATTTATTTCAAAGCTACGTTACCTGAAATGGAGATTTGTAAGTTTATAGACGGAATGCCACGAACTGAAGCACAGTAAAATTTCTATTAGGTATTTTATCACGATCAAGTTGTAGTAAAACGGAGAACGGTAAACTGGGCGCGTCTTCAATCTTCATTCATGAATAAAGACAACCAAAGTCATTGACGTAGATAATAATGGCAAATTATACTAGTATAGCCAAATACAGCCATAACGTTGTAGGTTTGGCTTTTTCTTGAATGGAAATATTTATAATATTATGTTTTTATACAAATCTTAAGTGTTTCTGTATTCAATTTTAGCTTGTAGCTTTTAATATCACGGTAGGATTGAGAACAGAAGCGTACCGTACCTTGGCGGGGCCCCGTATAAAATTCGTTAGGGGGCCCTTAGAAAGGATTAAGATTTCCCACAAAAGGAAAAAATCGTAAGATCAGAGACCTGCAGGTAGTATAGCCTCTACTAGCCTCTGATAAAATTTACGTTGGGCCCCCTCGTGGTACGTGGGCCCCATATAATTGATACGGCAGATACGGCCGTAGCTACGCCCCTGCTTGAGAATGAATAAAAATACTGTTTGGTTTTATCTACCACGGAACCAATTTTGCTATTATTATGCTTGTTGCGAATACCAAACTCTTTAATTTTTTCTTTTCTCTGAAATTAGGTGAAAGCGAGGATCAATTTTCCAAAATTCTATTTATGGACTTGTATATCGCCTTTTCTTTATCATCTGTTCTGTATAATGTATCTTAGAATTAAATTAATTATTGCCAGCTGTAAGCCACCCAAAAAAAAATCAAAGTAAATCAGTTTCACAATTTTAGATGAGTAATCTAGTGGTAGAGAATCGCAGAGAATTGTATGATGAAAGCAATTTTCAACTGAGACACTCTTGCAAGTGGTTTTTCGCAATTTTCCGACGTCTGTGCGACAGATAGGTATAACAAGGCTCCGCCGGGGCTTTCAACCTTTAATTTTTTTGTAGGTCGATATGAAGATTTATGGCTGTGTGGTAAAAATTCAAAGGAAAAAATATGTACATTACAATAAAGTGCTAACTTTACATTTTTGTTAGAAACAGATTTTTTGCGAAATGCCTATATTTTCATACCAGTGGTAGAATCATAAAGAATGTTGAAAAGCACTGATGTAGTCTGTAGAATACATAGTATCATTGTAATTTTAAATATTATTATATATATTAGCATTTTGATAGGCGACAGCCATTGATATTCAGGGATATCATACAAGCGCTGTCTAAATCTATATCTTTATTCACTGTTTGTTTTGTATGAAATTTAGAATCAATGATTAGAAATCAAATCCACAGATACCGATATAGCGTTGTTGTTTTGAATAAATGGTCTGTGCTCGTACATTTACAGTTCTAAATTGAACTTTATGTGGTTAAAATAGGGTTTAATTTTAAAGGAAACTAGCCCTAAAATGACTTGCACACACGCGGTGGTCCTCAACAATTACCGATCAATACTTTGTATCTTAGAACACAGAGTAGGCAACACGAGAGATTTATTTAAAAAATTTAATTTATAATTGTTTCGAATATTTGAAAAGTTGTAATGCATATTTTCCTCTGAAATTAAAAGAATTGGAATTAGTTTGGAACGTTTACAAAGCACAATATCTAAGTTTAAAACAATTTAAAGTAATTTCTAAATTTCAAAACTCAAGAAATGCTCAGACAGCTCTAGTAAATTATTTTGAGGTTTACGAAAAACGTTCTTGATTGTTACATTTAAATATGTTGTATAATGTGCGTGAAATATTAGTTAAAAAATAACTAATTGTACGGTGTACCTATGCCATAGCATATGCCATAGCCATAGCATTTTATAGGCTTTTAGTTTCTGTGAGGTTAAAATATTCAGGCATGATTTTTCACAATTTTTGAAGTGAAAACTTCTTTAGCAGCGTTGAGCACTTTTGTGGGATGGGTAAAAACCGTGAAACTCGCGCCAGATTCTCATGCTGATCGAAAAACCATAGAAAAAGCGTAAGACGGTTGGAGAGTAGTGTTAAACTCGAAAACTCGAAAACTCGGAAACTCAAAAACTCGAAAACTCGAAAACTCGAAAACTCGAAAACACGAAAACTCGAAAACTCGAAAACTCGAACTCGAATTGTAAGGGTCTTAAAAATCGATTTTTTAAAAATTGATTTTCATAAAAAATGGGTTAAAAAAATGCACAACGTAATCAAGTTTTCACTTCTGCCGGCACTCCCGGAGTGCAACCTGTTTTTTTTAAGATTTTATGGATTGAATATTAAAGAAAATGTTTCAAGATACCAATTGTTTTGCACTAGAAATAATAGAAAATTTAATATAGCTACAAAATTGTTGAAAATCCAAAACACTTAGCTAAAAGCTTAACAACCATAGCATTATGGAGCTGTCAGCAGGGCGCCCGCTGCCATATGTGCAATGTTTGCAATGCACACGGGTTGCCATCCTCTAGGGGTGCCAAATCGCCATCTTTAGGGGCGCCAAAAGCAAGGACCCAAAAAAAATTCGTAAAGGGGCGCCAAAATCCTTCTTTTTTGCACACAGGCGCCAGTAGCCCTTACGGGGGCCCCTGGCTGTTAGAGGTAAAATAACCCTGAACGAGATGTACACTCAAGCCTATGTTCTCTCTCGCAGCTACTCTGTGTCGTGGAGACATGAAAAGCCGGTGCGAGCGTATGAGAATGATATATGGAGAGGCTATGACGCGCCGCTTTGATGCCACGTCAATATCTGTTAGTGGTCAATATCACACGGACTCATGATACTTGGATATGTTATGGATTAAAATTTGGGTTTCAGGTGACCAAATATCTTGTTTCTTACGCCGGTTCTTCTCGCCGGGTTAGTTCCCCAACCGGTGGTAAGTCATCACGTAGACTTTCTGAAAATATATTTTTTTAATTTACTCGGATATAAACTACGAATAATAAAAACTAAGGATGAGTAACTCCGTCAAAAAATATGCTCCAAAATACTTCAAAAAAGTGTACCTTAGGTTCACTTTTCATACATTTGCAATATGTATAAAGGCTGACGTTACATGACAGTTAGAATGGAACCAAATTTAAAAATGTATTAGTATGGGAGTTAGTTTCCTTAGGTTTTATTATTCGTAGGATATAAAACGAATTTTATTTATTTATCTTGCTTGCATCGTAGAGTTGTTTGCAGGGTACACTGTAAAGTGAGAATCTTCTTGGTTTAATTGAGAAATGTTTTATATTTAAACTATTCGTCTTATTTCTTTGGTGTCAGTTCAAAGTATGTCAGGAGTCAGGACATAATATATTTATCAGCATTAAGTACAATATTATATACCTAGTAGTGACATATATAGAGACTGCTGCAGAGTGCTGCAATGCTATGTATCTTTAAATTGTCTTTTATATGCCTAACTAGGTACCGCTAAAGTAGTGTTAAAACTTAAAAAGCATATTATTTTACCAAAACCGATCTTATTAGCAGCTATGCATAATATTAACATTAGTCCAAATATTGAAATAACTGCAGTTATATAAGTCTCACTCTGATTTTTTTAGTTCTATAATTCATCACGAAATTCTGTACTTTTTATTGAACCATGGCTTGATGTAACATTAATATGAAGGTAAGGTTAAATATTATAATATTTAACTTACCTTCTCCAATATTTTATGATCTGTTCTAATATCATTTCGAGATCAGAGGTTGGAATTTCAAATAAGAAGGGTTAGCGATAACCGCGTAGTATTCCATTAATTTATCCGACTGTACACTTTACAGTTTTCCTGTAACGTACAATAAAAAATATAATATACTCATAATTTTCTATCGAAGTAAAAACGAGTGGACGAATCGCCTGATTACCACAACCCAAGGATCACCGATACATATTGTACTTAGTTTAATCCGTCGATCGCCAATTCCTGGAAATCTTTTGCTATCGCGGCCTATAATATGGGCTTTACGGGGCTTGATGGGTAAGTTTCATTTACTTCCCAGCAAATTTTACCTACCTACCTGCTCAGCGTCATCAAATCGTGCTACATTTCTGCGGTGCCTCTGTAGAAAAATCAGTAGTGAGTAGTGACATTAATAATTATTATCACAAAAGTATTTTCTATTTCCTATCTTCACGATGCAGTGAAGTGCAGTTCTCTTGTTACAATTCTAGTACTTACAAATTAACGTAGGCATAATCTAAATATATAAAACTCAAAGATGACATGGTGATCTATCAACGCACAGCTCAAACCACTGGACGGATCGGGCTGAAATTTGGCATGCAGGTAGATGTTATGACGTAGGTATCCGCTAAGAAAGCATTTTGATTAATTCCTACCCCGAAGGGTTAAAATAGGGGATGAAAGTTTGTATATAATAATACTTCTTAACGCGAGCAAAGCCGAGGGCAAAAGCTCGTATATCATAATAATAATACATAAAACTCTTGTACATTTAAACCTTGATCTTATATTGATTGAAATATAAATCAATAATTTAGACATCACAACAAAAAAAAAACAATTTGATAATCCCAATAAAAGCGTAAAAAGTGCCCACACGTCATAAATTAAGCTATTTACGAATGGAAATATTGCCTAACTGTTGTACAATGGACACGTGGCATACAATCGCTTCCTTCCGACACCGCCTACCTTTTTAACAGGATTATACACGGCCCGATAGTTTTTCAAGGGGAGAGATTCGGTTAGATTTTTGCTGACGAAACCCGATCCAATTTGTATGCGAAATGCTAGACTCGGATTATCATTTTATTTCGATGTTGCCAAAATCGAGCCATAAATGTTAAACTTCTAATGAGTAATGACATAAAAATTATGTAGTGCCACGTCTTGCGCCATATTGCACAATAGAATTGTTAATCTAGGGGCTCACTAACACAAATTAATCCCAAAATGCCAAATTAAAAAATCACAAATTATGTTTTGCCAAATAAACGCCTAACTTAAGGACTGATGACGCCCGCAGCTCTGTTGGGCTAAAATTCGTTAATCGCGCTGATTTCTTGGAGGACTGAAATGCAGGACATAGGTCTATGTTAATACATCCATACTTCCATACTAATATTATAAATGCGAAAGTATGTCTGTCTGTCTGTCTGTTACCTCTTCACGCCCAAACCGCTGAACCGATTTTGCTGAAATTTGGCATGGAGATACTTTGAGTTCCGGGAAAGGACATAGGAAGTATCCTATTTCCGGGATAAAAAGTATTTTATCCCGGAAAAATGTACGGTTCCCGCGCGATAGACGAATTTTGGCGCGACGAGGTTGCGGGCGTCATCGAGTATTATATAAGGCAGCTAAATAAGTAAATGGTGTCCTACAAAAATAATTTAAGTAATTTTAGAATAACATGAAAAGCTTTTACAAATAGCTGAAAAAAGGTACGTTTTTAAATTACCTACTGTCTCATAATAAAAATACTCACTAACAGTGTTACATATTTATTTATTTGAAAATATAACTATTTATAAACTAGAAACAACAACTTAGTTCTGATTTTTTCAAAAGTAAGAAGTATTTATAATACAGAATACTTCTACTAATCTACTTTAAAATATATTGAATTAGGTTATAATTTATTGAAATTTGAAATGTGTGAAAAAACCCAAACTAAGCCCATCAATCTTAAGATTTACGGTAGAACTTCGAGCTTTTACAGCAACATATACTGTATAATACCTACATGGACATTTTTTATTAACTTAATCAAATACTCGTATCTCTAGTACGGACGTGAGGCAGAGAGCATTCCTCGCCCGATATCATGCGTTGACACAGTTGAGCTGTAGATTATATAATATAACTAGCTGTCCCGGCAAACGTTGCTTTGCCATAATATAAAGTATTTCGCCATTATTTCGCCCATATTATTTTATTGAAGTGACTAAATAAGTATGTCGCCATGGCAACGTCGATCGCTATCCCGTCGCACAAACAATGGTCGCCGTCAGTCTCAACTCTCAGGTTGTATTAATTTACTATTATTTATTCAACAAATGCACTTATCAATATACAAAGTACCCAGTAGCCGATTCTCAGACCTACTGAATATGCATATAAAATTTGGTAAAAATCAGTAAAGCCGTTTCGGAGGAGTTCGTGGACTAACATTGTGACACGAGAATTTTATATATAAGATGAGATATTGCGGCTCATATTATATTCGCACAATCGACAGCTACCTCAAATCTGTGTTGAGACCACGGATTCATAGGAGGTCCTCAATTGCTATATAATTATATATGTTGCACGCGTCACCGACTTACCCCTCTCTAGTTTGACCGAACAGTCTTAGTATTTTCAACTATTTTTTATTTTTATTTATACCGAGTGTAAGCGAAATGGAATTTAGAATAATTTATTCCAGTTCTTCTCTAGACTAGACTTAATTTTGGCACAAGCTTAGCGTATTTCAATTCTTTTTAATTGTTATATTGTAATAAAAATAAAACAGAAACAAAATATATCGCAGCTACATAATGCTATATATTATGAAAAAAATATGGATCATTTTTATACCTTTCAAGCCCCATAAGACCACCGGTGATCGCGACAAAAATAGAATAACAATAGATAATTGCCAAGAATCCGCGATCGAAGGATTAAACTATTATGTAAGTCAGTGCGGGGAAATGTAGCTGGGGGGCAAGTGTGACTGCTTTAATTTTTCGAAAAACTGTTTGAGCTTATGATGGCAGCGAAATCTGTTGCTGTGCGTAAAACTAATTTTAATGTACACAATCTCAATCCAGATGGAGCTGTCAAGCACTTTTGAAGTTCTCGCCATTTTAGAATCTCTCTTAAAATCTGTCACATTTTTTAAGATGAACTGTAATTCACCTGGGTTTTTTCAATCAATAAAAATCTTGGTGATTTTGAATAACCTGATTAAATTGTATAGGTATCGGTAAGTTGCTTTTTTTACTAACTAAACTTATTATTTCTTTTATAATTTTAACGTTCAAAGTAAACTTGAAAATAAGTTTGACGCACTTACCCGTATCGACCTTATTTCCTTTGAAATATTGCCTAAAATTCACAAAAAAACATTAAAATTAATGTCGATAAATGATAAATTGTAAGAATTGCCTAGTTACTTTGCATTTTGTTTTCATGGTATAAACTTTAAATCAATGGTTTATGTGATGTCATAAACAAAAACATGCATTTATATAGAGCCGTACAAAATTGTTACTTAAAAATACTTTTATAGAGGTTTTTTTAAACACCAAGTATCAAACATGATCTGTCGTGGTATAGTACAAATGACAGCGAGCGGTGATTACACAGGCCTAATTCGATAAATAGGGCAGCCCTCGCAGTGATGTTTAACTGAATTTATTACTTGATTGCGTCGCTTGTGCTGCAGATATGTTGCGTGTTGTGACAGGGACAATACGCAATCATTGCACCCGGAAAATTACATGGAAAACTCTACAATTATGTAACTAGAACTCATCTGGATTTTGTTAATTGTAGAGCCCATTGGTTCGTATTGTGATATTTGTATTCTATACTAGATGATGCCCGCATCTGTGTGGCGCCAAAATTCGTTTACGTTCCGTACGATAACGTTTTTCGGGACTCAAAATATCACTATACCAAATTTCTGCTAAATTGGCTCCGCGGTTTGGGCGTGTAGGGGTAACAGACAGACGCACTTTCGCATATTTACAATATTAGGTATGGATGCACCCCTGAAAAGATATTGTGTATGGTTTTTCCACGATCGAGGTAATAATGTATGGATAGGAGAAACATTTCATGAAAAATTATGTGCACTACATTAAATAATATGTTTTCCTACGAAAAGTTGAATTTTAGTTACCTACTGTAAAATAAGAGTTGACTCTACATAATATTTGTATTATAGTACTTTGCACTTTGTTGCTTGAATGAAATATAAATTTCAATAAAGCACATTCATACCAAGTACGTACTTTCAATCACAATAATTGTAACATTATGGCACTATACCGACTGTCAGTCTATTTCATAGTAATAGCGGAGTCAATAATAATATATCAGATTCTTTAATAGTCTACTGTGGACGGTAAAAGCTTGGTTATAGCCTATAGCTTACTTATATTAGCTCGGTTGTAGCCTGTAGCTTACATAGTTTGTATCTCGCAGTGGCTAACTACAATGTATTACTCCAATTTAAATAGTACTTGCGGTGGAAATCGTAGTCTTGTAGAGCTACCCAATAAGTAATATTTAGAACTTACCTAGATAATAATAGATAATAGATATTTATATTGTATTGAATTCTTAAAAATTTGGTTATTATTGTTCCAAAGCACTATGAAGCTTTTAAAGAAAAATAATGATTGTGTGAAAAGAAGTGTTTTGGGAAAAAATAAAAATATTTGACTTGTCACTTGGGAGCCCAATTTCGGGAAAAATACTTTTATAATATTTCTATAATATAGATCATAATAGATGATGCCCGCAAATCCGTTGCGCCAAAATTCGTTTATAGTGCGGCCGCGGGGACCAATATAATAAGGCCCCGCGCGGGGGTAAGAGGTATTTATGACCTTTCCCGGGACTCATGGTATCTCTATACCTACCAAATTTCAGCAAAATCGGTTCAGCGGCTTGGGCGTGAAGAGAAAACAGACAAACTTTCATATTTATAATATTAGTATGGTGGTAGTAGTAAGATAAAATAAAAACCGGCCAAGTGCGAGTTGGACTCGCCCATGAAGGGTTCCGCAGCAGCAATAAGAATTGTTTCTATGAAATTATAGGGTTTTTGATTTATTTTAATATTTAATTTTTGATATAATTAAAGCTAAATTAAGGTTTATCTACTGGCTAGATCTCGTTCAAACTAATTTTCGTTGGTAGTTTTTATAGTAATGTACATCATATATTTTTTTAGAATTATCATGCCCCTACTTTAGAAGTTAGAGGGGGGGGGGGTAGGGTTGCCAGCTCCAAGTTTAATTTTTAGAGGATTGGGTAGGACGAAATAAAGGATATGAGCTGTAGATAAAGGACATTTTTTTTGCAATGAAATTCTATTATATATGCGGCTTTAAGAGCTTCTTCGTTTTCTATAATGAAATGATAACATCGTTTACATGGCATTTATTTGAAGTTCTGCTTTTACAGACTTTATCTAATTTATTTCGGTTCTTGGTCCACGTATTCATACACAAAGAAAAAATCCTTTCAGCTTGAGCTTTGGAAACTGAGATAGAAAACACGAATTGTACAATTTTTAGTAGATTACTAGATATAAAGGACAAAGTATTGTCCTCTATTGAATATTGTAAATTATAGGACAAGATCAAATATTAGGTCTGAAAAAGAGAACGTCCTTTAAAATAAAGGACGTCTGGCAACCCTTGGCACACATTTTGCCACTTTGGAAGAGTCTCTCTCGCAAACTATTCAGGTTAGAAAAAAATGATATTAGAAACCTCAATATGATTTTTGAAGACCTATCCATAGATACCCCACACGCATAAGCCAGATGAAAAAAAAAATTGGTTTCAGTTGTACCTATGGGGACCCCTAAAATTTTTAATAATTTTTCCATTTTTGTATCAAAATCTTAATGCGGTTCACAGACTACATCTACTTACCAAGTTTCGGAGAAAAGTGGCTGTGACATACGGACGGACAGACAGACAGACAGACATGACGAATCTATAAGGGTTCCGTTTTTTGTCATTTTGGCTACGGAACCCTAAAAAAGATATGATGTGGTGGTCTGTGCATCGCACGCGCACGATGACGTCACGCTTTGTTACTCATAGACCAGCTTGTACCCGCTCGGACCTATTGTTAACTTTTTTCATGTTAACGTTAAAATATGACGCTATAAAGCATTTAAATGCAGCCTTTTAATGTCTCGGCCATCGATTTAAAATTCCTCTTATGAATTTTGCTAATAAAAATATTTACAGACCAAATAACTTTGAATTTATACTTTTTAGGGTTCCGTAGCCAAAATGGCAAAAAACGGAACCCTTATAGATTTGTCATGTCTGTGTGTCTGTCTGTCTGTCTGTCTGTCTGTCTGTCTGTCTGTCTGTCTGTCCGTCCGTATGTCACAGCCACTTTTCTCCGAAACTATAGGAGCTATACTATTGAAACTTGATAAGTAGATGTAGTCTGTAAACCGCATTAAGATTTTGATACAAAAATGGAAAAATTATTAAAAATTTTAGGGGCCCCCATAGGTACAACTGAAACAAAAAAAAAATTTTTTTCGTCTAATCTATGCGTATAGGGTATCTGTGGATAGTTCTTCAAAAATCATATTGAGGTTTCTAATATCATTTTTTTCTAATTTGAATAGTTTGCGAGAGAGACTCTTCCAAAGTGATAAAATGTGTGTAACCCTCTAACTTCGAAAGTAGGGGTATGATAATTGTAAAAAAAATATATGATGTACATTATTATAAAAACTACCAACGAAAATTGGTTTGAACGAAATCTAACACGTAGTTTTTTTTTATACCTCATAAATGGTAAACCTTAATTTAACTTTCATGTTTAAATCAACTAAAATATAAAAATAAATCAAAAACTTTTCAATTTTATAGAAATAAGCCTTACTGCGGAACCCTTAATGGGCGAGTTCAACTCGCACTTGGCCGGTTTTTTAAATTATTCGTTAACGTAAGAAGGTTATGTAATATTATGTAGTTATTTACTTAGTACTTACTAAAGTACTATAAAAACTGTACCTATAATACATATGTATAATATTATACTGTAAATTCTGGCACCAATAGGAATACGCCCGCAACTCCGTTGTGCCAAAATTCGTTGATCGCGCGGGAACCATAGCTCCATCTCCATCTCAAATTTGCGGTTTGAGCATGAAGAGACAGACAGACACACTTTCGCATTCATAACAATGTATTAATTTATAAAAGCCACTGAATAAATCGGTAACGCTAATTAACTAAGTCAGAGATTCTGCCCAATACAATTTATAATAACAAAACTGACGTCACAAAAGTCTGCGGGCAGTAAATCAAATTTTGATTATGAGAGGTCTAATAGGCGCAAGACCATAACTTATACGGCGGGCGTGGATGGATGGAACTCCCTTTCATTACAATATAATTTATTTGCTGGATGTGCACTAAATATCTAAACATTACAATGAAGAGGTTGATGGGTTGCGAGGCTGCCGCGCGAAAAAATACCCAAAAAGATCGTGTCCGTGGATGGACAGCATAATATTATTTCGAGTTGAAATATTATTTAGTCGTATTCACTTTTTTGGTGGGTTAATCTAAAGCCCGCGTCAGGACACGCTGATCTAATGGAAAAGAAAAAAATTCATACGTGGGAGAGCCCATCTTCGGCACGAATGAGCCGGCTCGACCGGAGAAATACCACGTTCTTACAGAAAACCGGCGTGAAACAGCGCTTGCGCTGTTTCGCCAAGCGAGTGTGTTTACCGGAGGCCCAATCCCCTACCCTATTCCCTTCCCTACCCTCCCCTATTCCCTTCCCTTCCCATCCCTACCCTCTCCTATTACCCTATTCCCTCTTAAAAGGCCGGCAATGCACCTGCAGCTCTTCTGATGCTGCGAGTGTTCATGGGCGACGGAAGTTGCTTTCCATCGGTGACCCGTTTGCTCGTTTGCCTCCTTATTTCATTAAAAAAAAACGTAAGACGGAGATAAAATAGGCCGATGGCGAATGGCCTGTGTGTTTTGTTTTCAGTTTTCACTTGTGCTGGCTTTTCCGGAGTGTAACATATTCTTTTTTTCTTTATTATTAGCAATCAACTCAATTATGGGTATAATCTAGTGAGACCTCTTTTAGAGGAATATTTCCCTTGAAAAATCCGTTTCTGATATCTGCTCCCATTTCAGGCGAATAGTGCCTCCTGTAGTGCTGGAGAGACTACTATATTATTAACTAGCGACCCGTCTCGGCGTCGCACGGGTATAAAATTGATGAAGCCACTGAAAAGATGATTAAAATCGATAGCCTATGATCTACTTCTTTTCTGTGCCAAATAACATAAAAATTGCTCCAGTAGTTCGCGAGATAAAGCCTTTCAAATAATTTCCCCTGTTTTTTCCACATTCTTCTATTAGTCTTAGCGTGATAAAATATAGCCTTCCTCAATAACTGGGCTATCTAACACTGAAATAATTTTTCAAATCGGACCAGTAGTTCCTGAGATTAGCCCGTTCAAGTTAGCCCTTTCAAATAATTTTCCCCAGATTTTCCGTGTTTTTTCCACATTTTCCTCTATTTCTTCGCTCCTATTAGTCTTAGCGTGATAAAATATAGCCTTCCTCGATAAATGGGCTATCTAACACTGAAAGAATCATCAAAATCCGTTGCGTAGTTTTAAAGATTAAAGGGATCAAAGGGACATGAGGGAAAAAAGCGACTTTGTTTTATAATAAGTATAGATATAAATATAGATTTCGTTCTGTTGCCAAAAATTAGCAGTTAGCAATGAATAACTTTACCAAATCCATACTAATATTATAAATGCGAAAGTGTGTAAGTAACAGACAGACAGACACATTTTCGCGTTTATAATATTACATTAGTATGGATGTAATTATGAAGAGAGATGAGAGTTCAGTCAGAACGAATTCAACCATAACAAGTAAAGATCAACTGCGATAACATGGCGCGCCCCTCCAAAATTCAAAACGTTTGAAGTGCATTGTCAAAACGTTTGAAGTGCGTTGTCTTGCGCGGTCGGCTAGTTACGATTAGTTGACCAAGAAATCTTGGTAATAAGTGACATTAACTGAAATATTACGTGTACTGTGATTGGTTGAATACTTACTACATACAAACTCTTTCATAATGATGTGACTACACACATTGAAACAGTTATTTGGAGGGGCGCGCCATGTTATCATAGTTGATCTCTAACAGATTACAGAATGCACATCGTAGGTGGAATATTCCTTGACTTATGCTGCTATCGGTACTCCAAACGTCATAAATATAAGACTCCATATATCTGTCTGCACCCGCCTTATTTATAGCGAGCAGAATAAATCGCAGCGCGTGTAAACAGCCTTATCTGCCCTCTCGCTCACACCTTCTGCAATTATTTCGGACAAGCTTCCTGCGTTGTAAATATCGAACGAGAGTTATGTGTTTGCTTTAGGTGATATATTAAAATAGTTCTCGAAGGACGTAGGCGGGTTTTCATTGTTGCCTATTCTGTGGTATGCAATATGTTCTGGATTTGGAAGAGAGAAAACATGAACGAATTCCTACGTTGAACGCAGCATCAGGCACAGGCCACAGCACAAATTTAAGTTACTATTATATAAGTAAGCCGCGGATATGAAATACACTTTTGAGTACCATGAGAGAATTTGTTTTATTTTTATTCAAATCTTTATTGTGTATAAGAAAGACGAAATATACAATTAACATGGAAATACGACACAAAGGAACTGCTTAATTCTAAAAAAATCTAATCATTTTGTATAGTTTTTATAGTATGTGTACCTATGTATATAGATACCGTACATCCTATGTGCTCCGCCCATTTTTCATCAGCAATTTTGGTTGAATCGACAATGCGTCCAAACCGCACTCATTATGCTGGGCCGATGAGCGCTCATTACGATGCTTGTTATTCAAATTTATTCAGCTAGCCTCACCCCATACCCTATCCAATTGATTCATATTTTTGTGCCATAAATATTGCGAAATATTTACGTTTGCACCTGAAAAATTGTTGAAATATTACAATAATCCTACACAGCTATCTGGATTAATTTAATTAATTTACTATTTCATTAAACTTAATGGGAATGCGCAAAGCACAGCAATAATTTATGCTGAGTTAGGAATCAGGATAGTTCTAAGGGTACAGTAATTTCAAGAAAGGTCAAGAAAGGTTTTCGGTATAGCTATGTTAAGTATTCTGTAGCAGCGCTGCTGAGGAAACTGAAATATTTTTTAAATTACACTTTTTGAATCTCTTCTTTTTCCTTGGATCTTTCCAGATCTGAAACTTTTAAACAAAAGTACTACAAAGGTCTAGGTTCATAAGCAAATGCGTCACTTTATTTGGTCGGGTGATCAAGTCCATTTTGTTCATTTCGCTAAGCTTGACGTAACACGACCAAAATACGTAGGCCTATGAATCTATTTGTCAGTACATAATATTTATTAAAATAAATCTAAGGAGATGTTAAAATCAGAGTGTATACCGTGTGTACAGTCAGGTGTTAAAATCAGAGTGTATACCGTGCAAATATTGGTGGAAGCGTCGTACCTCCTCAAGTTGGGAGACTTCGTTACACGTCTTCGTAACGAACTGTTTACAGCCCGAGGGGGCGACCCCCCAGGGGGACAGGTAATCCAATAACCCCCAGCTTCCCCCCTAAAACGTTTTTCTCACTGTTTATTTCAGTATCAGAACGAACGACGACGTGAGGCGAATGCGAACGCGGAATCAATGTTTGGCTTGTATCCGATATTTCAGTTAAACGTAATGACATAAGGAAACTTTATGAATAATACAATAATAATCTCTACATCTCTCTATAATAATCTCTATAAATCTCTACATAGCCTCTCTATATACCTCTATAATAATTTGTTTTCTGCTGTCTGCCGTTATGATTCTTAAATCGTTAAAGCGCGATGGATTTTGATGTGTGTTATCAGTATGAATGTGTCCAGAATATTTACTATAGGACGAATCGACTGGATCAACACAGAATCAATGTGGCACGAATGGGTCGGCTTGATCGTGGCAATACTACGGCCTCACAGAAAACCGGTTTGAAATAACATTTATTTCGTGCAAGTGAGGTAACAGATGAGATTTTATAAACCAGAAACGCAACACTATCTCCTCCTGAGTTATGGAAAATTTCCCTAACCCCAAACATCTTTGTACTTGTGTTGACTCAAAGTACAAAGTGAATTCGGCTAACAAACTCAAAGGCCGCAATTTCTGATGATCAAAGCAGTGAACAATTATCGGGCTCGAGCGACTCGTAATTTTCGCATTATATCATTATTCTTCACCCATTCATTCGGTCACTCTTGAACGATGAGTGAACGAATTGCGTGAGAACGATTTATTGACACGCGTCTTTTCGCCTCACCGCTCACTAATAGTGGGCCCCAATTTCGATATTTGATTTCGAGCTCTATTGTCGAGGGGTAAAGCTGGATTTTGCAGCGTCATTGATACAGTGGTAACAACAACATTATCACAATCGAATAGTTTGAATATATTACTCTATTTAGCTTTGGATCCCAATAAAAATCACATATTATTATTATTTATTATGTATGAAATTCTCTTGTAAGTTGTGAGTTGTGAGTCGCAGAATTTCGGTGGCGTACCTAAATATCTTTTCATACAAACCATGACTCACAAAATTACGCTCGTGTGAATCAAACAGGACTTTTGTATGAAACTGAATGCAGCAGAATTTCTGCCAGCCGAAATTATGCGACTCACAACTCACAAATTACGCTCATTTGGCTTCACCCGCTATAAAGTAGGTAGATGTTAGCCGATTCTCAAACTAATGCCAAATTTGAGAATCAGCTAACAAAATATAACAATATATATTTTTCACAAGCAAAATAATATAATATTCCGAATCAGCTGGTGCTATTTTTAAACTTGTAAAGAGTAAGTACATACAATTAATTTAAAGCATTTCTTATCGTTAAAATTAATTTACTTGATGGTCATTACGAAATAGTATTTAAGCCTACTGTGAAAAAAGCAATTAAAATCTAATATTAATGATATCAATGTAACATACAACAATGTTCTCATTATAATAATTTAGTCTAAGCTATTTTGAGAAACTTATTCATGATTACACGGATCTCTGTGCGATTAAAATGATAATGCTACTTTTGGGGAAAAAATTGAATAGACAATAATTGTAGTAAAAGAAAAACATTCTTATAAATTATTCTTTCTTAAGTAATACAAAACGTAAGTAAAAGTTCAAACTGCGATCAAAGCGCAAAAGTTTATTACATAAAGCCAAAATTTGTATACAATTCTTTGCCTTTAATAAATCAGACCACCAAAAGTAACTGCAGGATTGGGTAAAAACAGAGGTGGCAAATATCTATAATGGCACTACGAAGCGGAAGCTTTAACTACAAAACTACCCTTCTTTAACAAAACTACAATACAAAAGAACAAAACTATTGGCACAACGAAGACGAAGTTTTAAAATATTCTTCTCACCACAATTAATAAAGTACAGTACAAAACTATCGGCACCACGAAACATCAATAAACTATAAATATTTGTTCGGTACCAGCCCTCTTCCCTCGGGAGAGAGTATTAAACATTAACAGCGACAATAGAACGTCGCTAACAAGTCCCCAGAGGGCGGTGTTTGACACTTAATTATATTATCATTACGCCCTCTGTATCAGTCCCATGGCAGCATTTTGCTACATCATCCATATTATTGTAACTGCGATACGTATAGAAGAACAGAGTGTTTAAATTCACATTATTCCTGAAATCTCCAAAAATGAGGTAGAATTTATAAAATACTTGATTCGTACTTAAAAACGGGAAAACAAAAAGCTCTCGAGAAAAATTATTATATACGCGTCAACTTGAAAATTCTCACCGTCTTTTTTACGTTGCTTAAAACTGAAAGAAAGAAAATAACATTTCTTTTATATGTTTCAAAATCTGTCCTTCAGTCACAACAGTCCATTGTTTTACACGGACCATATTTACGCTCAAAAGGGGTGATATTTAAATAGGGGGATGCGTGCCCCTATGCGGGCCCCAACCGTCAGCCTAATCGCATATAACGGTCGGCTGCGCGCGCGGCGTCCGTGTAATCTCGTTGTCCTAATAGTCTTAAGGAGCACAAAGGACTGATCAAACGCTGCAATTTGAAGCGCCAAATGTCGAATAAAATATAGTAATCTTGTAAAACAATTGTTACAATTGTAACTATGAATCGGTGGCTGTAGAGATAAAGCTTCCAAAAAAGTTCCAAAAAAGCAGCCTATACCCTGCAAAAGGCTCCAATTTCCTGTGAGACGTAGCTTTGGCGGCGGTACAGACCAATGCGGGCCACGAGTAGTAATAATGAATATAAATCAAAACTGCTGAATCGATTATAATAATTTTTTCAGTGGCTATATATTTTATACCCGTGCGAAGCCGGGGCGGGTCGCTAGTAAGAAATAAATCATTATTTACGACTAAGCGAGACGAGACGAGACAACTGGTAACGAGACGAGACCGAGACTGGAACGAGACTCAATTTTTTGAGGATTGACGAGACCGAGACGAGATTTTTGTTACTCTCGCTTACTCTCGTCTCGTGTGAAGCCCTAATCTATCTATTTTAAATCTTTTGTAAAAGCTTAATAAAATATGTAGATACTTCATTAATACTTAGCAGCTTTTAAGAACGAACAAATTGAGCAAAATTTCTAAATCCTAGATATATATAAAATACCAAAACGTTTATTTAATTGAGATGCGAGAATGGATGTTGCGAATACGGGAAGTCATAAAAAGTCATGACCCCTCATTTGAAATGCGCAGCGCATCCCCAAAATCAATGGGCGCGGACAAACCGGGACTGATTGTTAATACCCTGAGGATACCGCGATACCCCGCTCCCCGGGACACCCCGCGCTCTGGGGAATCCCGCGGTTTTTGGTTATATCCAGGGTTACCGCGATAACCCGCTCCCTGGGATACTTCGTGCTCCGGGAAATCCCGGGATATCGCGATAACCCGCTCCCAGGATAACTCTACACTCCGAAGAATCCCGGGTTACGAACTACCGAGGTTGTTAACGAGGTTGCGGCTGCGTTGCGTTGTTATCGAAATGCTATATAGCTTTCAAGTTTCAACGCTACAAATGTTGGACCGTGGTCCATGCCGCATGCGTCAAGAAGAATGTTTTCTACCGCCTACGTCTCCTTAGTGTTCTTATTATAATGCACTACTAATATTACAATAATTATGCGAAAGTGTGTCTGTCTGTATTTTTGTCTTTTTTGTTACCCCTTCACGCCCAAACCACTGAATTAATTTGGCTGATAATTCGTATGGAGATACTTTGAGTCCCCGGGATATAGGATAATCCTGGAAAAAATACGGTACCCGTGCGATAAACGAATTTTGGCGCAACGGAGTAGCGAGTGTCATTTAGTGTAATCCATACTAAAATTATAAATGCGAAAGTGTGTCTGTCTGTCTGTCTGTCTATTACCTCTTCACGCTCGAACCGCTGAACCAATTTTGCTGAAAATTAGCATTGAGATACTTTAAGTCCCGAGAAAGGACATAGGATAGTTTTTATCCCGAAAAAATGTACGGTTCCCTGCGGTAAACTAATTTTGGCACAACGGAGTTGCGGGCGTCATCTAGTATTTAAATAAATGATAAATAACAACGGAAACGCACAGTTGACGCAGCTGTACTCGTTTGGTACATCCCTATCCCGGGATTCCTCGCTACTCTCGAATCCCGGAATCCCGGACCCCAAAACTTTCCGAACACGGAAAAGGACAAGGTAATTCGATTTCGTTTTGATACTTCGTCTCCGAGTAACTTCTAATTAGAAGAACCACTGTGCAGGTTTTCATTACGAATTCTGAGTTTTATTTACATTTGACAGAAGTTCGGTATTAAATTAATACATTGGGAGTAGGGATTGCAAAAAACGGATAATCCGGATTTTTTTTTAATTTTTTAAAGCTTAAAATGTGCGTTATTTTCTTATTATTCCTTTATTTAACATTTATTTTAAAAGTGCAAAATAAAACGTCTTAAAAATTAACATTTTTCATACATACGAAATTTGCCGATTTCGCTGATTTAACAGACGTGATTTAGCAGTTAAAATACAGTTATTTATATAAGTTTTAATGCACAACATGTAAGATCATTTCAATTATAATCTAATGTTGGAGCTAGTTTTTTTTTTAAGTATTTTTAAATAATCCAACTCAAACCCGCAACAGCTTTGTGATTTTTGCTATAAAAGGTATATCACCTGTTTATGGATTGTATTGACGTCTTAATGGTATATAAAAAATACAATGTACTGTTGAGAAAGTCGTCTATACAATGTTGGAATTACTTTTTACCACTTTAATATGAAATAGTTGAGTAAAAAATATGTAACTCGGCAAAATTTTAGAGAAAATGGGCAAAGAATTGCTGTTAATTTCGGCAACTTGGAGCTGTAATTCATATAAAGAAAACGACAGAAATAATCTATAGATAAAATTCTATTCAATTCGAGAAAAAAGAAAAAAAATTGTGCCAAAAAACACGATTCAAAACAACCTAAATCTCACATTATATTACTCGCCGCAAGGCTCGAGTCGGCAGTCCGCGCTTAAAAATATTTTTAAATCTAATAATTAATATATATATTTTTTAATCAAACAAGGGGAAAAAATCAAATATTATTTCTGTAGCGAACCTTTGCAATTTTATTATCATCGGCAAAATTTCGTATATATAATTTGCAATTTTCGCATGGGTCTAAAAAGGAAGAGATTAAAATAACAGTATCTGGTAATTTAAATATTATTAACATCTTAAAAGTACCTTGATTTTTTAACCGACTTCCAAAAAACGAGGAGGTTATATGTTCGGCTGTGGATTTTTTTTTTTTTTTTTTTTTTTTTTTTTTTTTTTTTTTTTAATTTTTGTATGTTCAACGATTACTCCGCCGTTTGTGAACCGATTTTCGAAATTTTTGTTTTGTTGTATTAGGTTTCACTCCAATTTGGTACCATGTTCACAAAAGTGGTGACCTGATGATGGGATCCATGAGTAATCGAGGGAACTCCTCGAAATTTATATGGAAACATATGGTGATTTTGGTTTTATGTGAAGTGTACTAAGAATATGCTACCAAAAAGTCAAATATTGGGTCAAAGTATACCATGGTTTCGAAGATGCTGAGAGAACTCCTGACTCCTTATAGATACACGTTCGGGAGTTTCGGCGTTGTTTTAAGAACAGAAAGCATATGCTACTATGCAATTCATATTCATCATCATAATCATCATCATCATCATCATCAATCATCACCAATGTCTCATGGCACAGAATTAATAATAGTACAAGGCATAGGTATGGGTATACTAATAATAATAATTATGTACTGTATAACAACACCTGTTTGTTTAATACATGGCGGTCGGCGCCGCAGAGGCGACGGCGTCGCCGCGCCGCCGCGCCGCCGCGCCGCGTGGCGCGTGGCGGCAGACAACAGATCGAATACTTTACTAATTACTTTATAAAATTTAAATACACAAATAGAATTAAAATAAAGTTATTTTAAAAAGAGCATTTACACAAAACAAAGTCATTAAGTGTCTTTTTAATCAGTTATACTTATTAATCGATAGATGGCGCACTAAGTATCGATTTGAATTCTTGATTAAGCGCTTATTCCACTTATCCTAGCTAGGAAGTCCTAGCTAGGGTCCTAAAAAATTTAGTCAAGTGGAATAACATTTAGAAGCTAGGATCCTAGCTAGGATCCTAAATCGGAAAAAATTTAGTCAAGTGGAATGACATTTAGAAAGCTAGGATCCTAGCTAGGACTTCCTAGCTAGGATAAGTGGAATAAGCGCTTTACAAGAACAGAGCTGTCAATAATTATGATAATATTAAATATTATGAGTAGCTACGCTACATCCTATGCAAGTTTATACAATTTTTTATCTGATAGATCCTTCGATCGTGGAAAAACGAGACACAATAGCCTTTCTATTGTTATCTTAATCGCCGGTGACCGCTTGGGGCTTGAAGCATTAAAATTGTTAAATTACTTAGCACAATCTGTTCACTTCACTGATAATATATGATTTTGTGAGTGTGAGTTGTGACTCTTGACAAATTGTAATAAGATACGTAAAATATACGCGAAGGTTTACCTACTAGTGTAACTAAAAAGAGTGAAATTATTATTATTTTTAACAAAAAATTAAAACCGACTTCCAAGGTAAAAACAATAATAACATTAATATGAACTAAAAAGTATTAAATAATTTTTACTATCTAATGGTGCCTTTTTCCGAATTCGGCTAAACCTCAACTATTTCTGTATTCAATCTTCATAATTTTGAAGTCGGTGCCAGTTCCAAAAGTTTCAAATATTCTGTCAGAGGACTGAAGATTCAGCTATCTGGTACCGACTTCAAAATAATGAAGATTGAATACAGAAATAGTTGAGGTTTAGCCGAATTCGGAAAAAGGCACCATTAGATAGTAAAAATTATTTAATACTTTTTAGTTCATATTAATGTTATTATTGTTTTTACCTTGGAAGTCGGTTTTAATTTTTTGTTAAAAATAATAATAATTTCACTCTTTTTAGTTACACTAGTAGGTAATTACTATTTAAAAATGTGAAATTTCAGTTAACAAGAAAATCCTAAACAATCTCCGCTTTATCGACGACTTCGTAATTTTTGCATCTACAGCCGTCAGCCGCGCATCATCAAATTATGTTCCAAGACCTGCACCTAGAGGTGGAACTTACTAAAATAGGTCAAAGACACAAACAATGATCAACAGTATGAGATGTAGGGTCGAGGTAGACGAGCAAGGAATTCACTATGTCAACGAGTACCTGCACTTGGGCCAATTAGTTTCTTATGATAACAGAATGACAGAAAAACTGGTCCATGAAGAATGGTGACTTACCAATCTCACTGAAGCGCAGACTCGTTGATATGACGTGTATTTCGCTCGTCATAACCAACGATGCGCAAACTCGATTATTGACCAATTTACGATTTACAAAAGTTCTAACTCACGGTCTGCCTAAGAGCAATAGAGTTTAAATCTCAACAATACAAAAAAAAAAAAACATAATGTGCTCCCAAACTAGAATCACAGGCGTAGGAATCATCAGACGGCCAAGCTAATGTGGCATTGGGCTGGTGACGTTATCCGCAAACATGTAGGCTTGATAACAACTGAGTGGATATCTAGGCCTAAGAAAATATCACTATGCTCTGAAGGTATTTTTTTTTCCTCTGAAGGCAGATCACTGTAATCCTGACATTACGACGATCCTTGAGGATCTATTGTGACTCCTTCGTATTAGAGTACCGTCTCCAACCCAGTGCTGCTCTTAAATTTAGCGATATGATTGAGATTGGTGCCACGAATTTCCTCTTTAGTAAATTATAGAAGAGTTTTTGCTCTGTAGTAAAGCAGTAGAGTCAAGTAGAAGGCGAATAGATGTGTCAGAGAATCTGCAGGTCGTATTAACACTATTAATGCTATTAACACCTATAATTATTAATTATGTAAAGGTGCTTGTTGAGCTTGCATTGTCCAGCTAGGCTTCTGGCTAGGATTCAATTGTTTTCTTACTAGCTAACTCGTCAGCAGTTTGTACGTTACCAATGAGGAACCAGCGAAAGGCAATCGCTGGTTGTTAGCTTAGAACACTGTTATGAACTCCCCACTGGGGGCATGTCAGCTGTGCCGGCAAACGGTGACGCTGAAGCAAGATAAGTGAAAGATTCCGGCGGCTCCTTTGCCCAGCAGTTGGACAGTATATTTATATTTAGGCTATTGCACAGAATAATGACTTGAAATAATCATATAAACTTTAAATCAACATTTCGTTACATTATAAACTTACTACATAATATATTCCTTTATTTGGTTAGACATAATCACAAATCAGCTTTGGTTACGTAAACAATTATAATTTATAATTATAATATCAATGTAAACAAAAACAAAATATTATTTTAACATAATAATGCAGTAAAATAAGAGCTGGGTTATAAAAAATTAAAATTTATCGTTATTTTTTAAATAAAACGAAAAAATGTGAAGAAATGTTATTACAACCACCAAATAACTATAACTACTACTACACAACTACTACTATACCACAATGGAATGTTAGACATACGAAATTCTGACTTTGGTACGTGTAGACCACGTAAAGTTATGATAGCGCCTTTAAACAAATGTGAAAACGCCTTTAAATATATGTCATATATTACATGATACATTTAAATAAATTGTATATTACGTAAAAGCTTCTTTTTCATAATTTTATCTACTATTCGAAAAAACCGAAAATCCGGATTTTGAAACATAAAAATCCGGATTTTTCATAGGCCCAAAAAATCCGGGTTATCCGGATTTTTCGGATTTTGAAGTATCCGGATTGCAATCCCAAATTGGGAGACATTGGGCTTTAAATTCTCTGAAATATTATTTACAAAGAGCAACTTTAAAAATGTTCCATGCTAAAATACTTCACTTTCATTTATATTTATATTTTACACCGGCCATTTATATTTTTGGTGAAAAAAAATAGCATTTGAGTAAATAGTAGTAAGCCTTGTTACTGTACACTACACTGTAACACTAGTTTTTTTTAGAAAACGTAAGACATTCTTAAGCTCAAACGTTTTAATTTATATCCGAATTGGTTCGTTGCTAACTTACTTCCGTTATGAATTCCATTTGCTGACCTAAACTGACCAAAGCTCAGATATGGAAATTAAATTATCGGCCTAGTTAGTTCGATTAAAACTTATCGATAGAGCTAGGCAAATATTCCCAGTAAATTCGAGCAGTCTACGTTCTAAACGTGGCATTTGAGGCAATAATCGTTATGCGGTAATTTGAAGCATAAGTTAGGTGGTGTAACTTTTTCTTGTATGAAATCTTTGAACCGAAAACTGCTTTAGGGGCGTTATGCATTTTTGGGATAAAAAATAGTTTGAAATTCGCATCACGACTCACGACATGTGACCTGGTCAATAATTTGTAAGACGGAGATAGAGTGCCGGCGCAGCGTAGAAGAGGAAGCATGGTAAGTAGGTAGTGTATGTAGGAAAATGTGAAACCCGTTTGTCAAATAAAGGTGGTACCTCTACATCTTTGGTAGGTATAGTGCCTTTACTTTTAAAACCTTAAATTAATAAAATATTTGGAGAAAATTGACGACCTCCGTGGCGCAGTGGTGAGCGCGTTGGTAGCTCAAGCCGGAGGTCGCGGGTTCGAGTCCCGCCGACGGAACAAAAAGTTTATAAAGTTCCTGGGTCATGGATGTGTATTAAATATGTGTATCATATAATAAAAATCTTAAATATATGTATAGTATAAAAGTATTAAATATATTTCCGTTGTCTGGTACCCGTAACACAAGTCCTTCAGGTACTTAGCACGGGGCCAGACTGACGTGGTGTGAAGCGTCCATAGATATTATTATTATTATTAATTACATAAAATTTAAATATGAGATATCTACTAATAATAACAATAAATTTTACTATAACTAGTTATAATTTTTATTATATTTCTGCTTCCTCGCATATTCATATTATGATTAGCAATCTAAATCATTGTACAGGTGGTTACATGACAAAGAGACAATTTGACCACAATGGCCAAAGTAATTGGCGTAAAAAACTCTTATCGATATATCTGTTTGTGTTGTAACTTAAACTTGTATCGGGTACGCCACAGTGAGTCCACCTGTTCCGTTATGTATTCAACCAGCTAAATTATGATCGATTTAGAATTTAGGGAGCCAAATCTAGGCATATTATGTACTTTACTGATATAATATGAGTACCATAATTCAAGACGTGAGTGGAAGAATACAATAAGTAACATGAAAAAACTTTCTGTTTTTTGATTAAATGGAGGCTTTCGGGCCGGTAAAAATATTTGAAATAGAAAAACTATGGATTATATGTGTATCCATTTACATTAGCTAGGTTATGAAGTAGATAAGTTACAAGTTTCATTAAAATAATAAGGGAAAAAATTAGTTATTGTCCGAATGTTACGAAATGTTACTTGTTCGATTCTTCCACACAAGTCTTCTTGATATGGTATATTGCTGTTATAAAAGGGGAGTAAGATATAGGAATAACGGAGATAATTTTGGTGTCATTTGGGCTTGGAGGAAATTATAGAGCAATAGGGTTGACAAAAACGGTAGAGCAGGTGTTTAAAACCTTGTCTAGATTCTTCTCCCATGGACCTGTCAACCTAGCTTGTAGAAATCGTTGCTTAAACTCCTAAAAATAAAATAAGAGTTAAAATAATACTATTATGTCGAAAACATTGATATAAAACATCAAGGTACCATCGAGGAAATTTATTCCTAGGCAGTTGACAGACCTACGTCATTTGGTCGGCTTATGTCAATTCAATGTTAGTTGTGATGTTCTGGTGGGTTTGACTTAACGCGACCAAATTACTTAGGCCCGCCATCTGCTTAGGAATCAAATTCTCTGATAGTACTTATCAATTAAATCGTAATTCTTATCAATTAAATTCGCAGCTTCTTTATGGTGTACTAAGAAAAGTAAAAGACCGTACCATAAACCTTACCTACCTCTTAAGTCTTAACTGCTCTTATAGCTTTTCATCACATCGCTCTACCTACTCAATGATATCCACGAAGATTGATCAATATAAAAAATGTTTTATTATTTTTCCGCTAACATTTAAAACAATAATTCCCGCCAATGTAAACAATCGCTCTCATTAATTTTTATTCGAGCCATTGATTCCCTCCCTGCCCCCTAGGGTGGTATAATTACGGGCCTTTCAATAGTCAGCTATTTCCGAGAGCTTTCCGTTTCAACTTTTTTTTTCTTTTCGCGTTCACGGATTGGCCGGAAGGATCAATTTTGAATTTCGAATTTGAAATTCCAAACGCCTCTCACGGACGAATTCGTTTAAAAATGAATATTGTACAAATGCTTTTTTAAATTGTTCGCAGTTGAACTGATATTTTATTTTTAAAACTTAAAATTAGTTTGTTGTGGCTATAGGTACAGGTATCTATAAATATAAATGAGAAGTAGAAACAGAAGATATTATATAAAAAAAAAATTAAAATCAACGTAATATAGACGTTGATTTTGATTTTTGTGTTATAATTTAAAATAATTATTATAAAAGTCAAAATAATTATTGACTTTTAAGTAACAATTGACTAGATTGTCATTCTAACAGAAGACTTACATACCGCCGTACTCAAAGACGAACATTAAATTTTACTTAAAAATGAAAAATTATGATTCTACAATACCTGGCAATAAATATTGCACATCGACCTTTGGAAAGAGACATTCGGCTAATTTCGGTTTCATAGAGCGTTATCTTTGTAGCACACACCTATTTGACATTATGTCAGTCGTTGTTCAAATTCAATAGAGTGCAGTCGCGTCCAGTTCAAAATATATATCTAGAGTTGTTAACACCCCTAAATTTGCTACAGCTGTAATTTTCCAAAAGAATTTTAAATACGTAAACATAATTTGAACACCCTTTTTTATTTTATTTTACCCGAATATAAAGCCATAACTTATAGAAAATTTGGTGTATTTTATACAAAGAATAATAAAATTGTCAAAAGAAGCAAACCTTAATTGTTTTAACAGCTCCTAATATATACCGGACTTTTTGTATTTCGTGCGTAAGAGATAACGCTCTACAAAACCGAAATTAGCCGACTGTCACTTTCCAAAGGTCGATGTGCAATATTTATTGCCGGGTACTGTAGCCCCATACATTATCTGTCAAACTCTTCATTAAATTGAAGGTTAATCTATACTAATATTATAATTGCGAAAGTATCTCTGTCTGTCTGTCTGTCTCGCTTTCACGCCAAAACTACTGAACCGATTGTAATGAAATTTTGTACACAGATAGTCTAAAGCCCGAGAAAGGACATAGGCTACATTTTAACTGGAAAAAGGGGTTGCAAGGGGTTAAAAATGCGTGAATTTCTTAAAAATAAGTTAATTCCAAAAATTCATAACAGATGGCGCTAAGAGTCGCTTACATCGCGCTATCGCTTGCTCATAAGTCTTTCTATAAGAGGTGGTACCATTTAGGTACATTTTTCGATTCTTTCGATTGTTATACACGTTATTAAATAATTTACTATTCAGTGCTTTATCTATGCAGATTGCAGTGACGTAACTACGCGCTACAAACTGAAGTCGCGGACGAAGTCGCGGGCAACAGCTAGTCATAATTAAATTTCTCTAAGTGCGGCAGTTAAACAGTTTATTTTTCAAAATAATTAAAGGCTTCTATGATAGTCGCAAGAAATATTTTTTATGGTTTTTAACATCATTAGTACCTACGAAATATAAACAAACTAAATTGTTGAAAAAACAAATCATAAACTTTTTGAGCGCAACGACATCCTACATACATAAAATATCTACCTATAGCTTGTGTCACACTAGTACTCTACAAAACGAGAGCGTCATTACAGGATTTGCAGTCCCATTTCGACCCAAATACCTTTGACCCCAAAACTGTAAAATCCCAAATTATCATCTCCACTGGAGGACTAAGGACAAGCGGCTTGATTGCAACTGTCACGGGTTCTAATCTCACTCCACGTACTCGACATACCCTTTTATAGCAGTGCGGTGCATGTTTTTACTCAGTTCATTTTCTGTTTTTTTTTTTATCTTCATGTGTGACTTTAATTTAAAAAAATAAAAATAAAAGTAATTTTATGTAATGTGAACCTGTAACAATACTGAAAATTACCATAACACTTTAGACTACATAATAATAATTTAAAATTATAAAGCAGCAAACTTATTATAACTAATAATTATTGTTTTTATTTTAGTTTCGATGAGCAGAAATTATAAACATTTTATAAAATTTTATTCAAATTTTAAAATGTTATATATTTTATAGACCGGTATATTTACAGCGCGGACTTTGTCCTGTCCCAAAATACTAGTTGTAAACTTTTATAATTGAAACTGAACTGCTTAAGTTGGTACTTTTTTTTAATATACTTTATACCTCTACTGAGGTTTGTTTATTGTTTAAGCTCTCTAAAAGTTATAGCACGTCATCTTGATACGCTCTAGATATTGCCGTATAATCAGACCGGAATAAAACTGAAACTTTAATAAAATCAATATGGTAAGTTGCTACTATTTTCTTGAAATACATATACGTGTTAGACTGAAAATTATTGCGACCACCCATTAACATAGTATCACATTACCCGCACTTCTATAAAATATTCTTATCTGCGAAGATGAAGTTTATTTTCAATTATAGCTATCGATTTAATACTTAGCAGTGATACCAATCAAGTGATACACAAAACAGCGATCGTTTTAAAATGTACACGTAGTAATAATTCAGGAAATGGACTTTTTATCCTTCTATGTAGAGCGGTTTCGTGTGGACACGCCCTAATGCATAGCCGACCAATCACGCGCTGGTTCTAACGAGGGGCCTCGGTTTGGGCCCGCCTCGCCGAATGTAAAAACTTAGTTTACTCTTCACTACCACCGCGAGAGGTCGTGTTTGCAGTGGCACATGTTATTTTGTGTGTTTTTCCCCGAAATGTTTTGACAATTGCACATCGTGTCCGTATGTTTTGTTTTATGTGTGAACTAACGCTGTGAGTGCTCCACGCAAAATGAAGGTAAGCATTTTAAATTTAAGTTAAAGGTCAAAATTGTGCCTAAACCTAACATCGTTTGAATACTAATTAACCTTAGCTCTAAAACCTTATTAACTGTATGTTAATTGAACATGCGAATAAAATACACACGATAATAATGCGAAGCTTTGAAAGCTCTAGGTAGTACTTGAGATTATATTATGGGCCTACCTTTTCGCACAAGGTGTATTTTTGATGGTTTTTTTTTTCATAATTAAAAAAGTAGGGCTGAAAGCTGTATCTACGAAAGGTAGACTGCAAAAGTCGTGGGCAAAGGAAAGTTACATACTATGTTCTGCAAATACCTTGGCTAAACAGCTACAGTTTTTAAGTACTTTGTTGGTTAAAAGTAAACACAATAAATACCTTTTCGAACTTTACAATACTATTTTATTTTTTCAAAACATTACTACAAAGTTTAAATTTAATAACTTTTAGCAGCAGGGAAATGTCATACCTACATATATTTAATATGTAACCAATAATGATATTTTTATAATAATTTTAACTTATTTCGCCTTCTCTTAGTATGTAGACAATAAAATAAAAATTAACTCTACTACATTGTACGAGACATAAGTAATAAACACTTACCAATGCTACAAAAAATTAATTTCTTTTTTACTACTGTACTAACTACTAGTTAAAATTTCCTTTTTCCCTAACAGGCATAACAGTTTTCTATAAATAAAAACATTTATTCCCTAATCGGTTGGAGTAGTTTTAACAGATCAAAATAATGTAGGTACCTAGGTAGAGAGCGAACTGCGAATATCTAGAATCTACTTGCGTAGGCCAAAGTGAAAATCATATTGCGCTACGTAAAGTTATTCTCATTTTTTACAGATTTATAAAGAAAGGTGGTTTTATTTAAATTTGCCCAATTTTAATTGACTCTTAACTTATAATGGTCAGAGGTTTCTAGGTGTCTGCAAAATATTGTTTTTTCTAAAAAATATAAATTACGATGGAAGCCCACAATAATAACCTAAAGTTACTTACTTGCTATGAAAAATATATATTTACTAACATAGATGACGCCCGCAACTCCTTTGCGCCAAAATTCTTTTATCACGCGGGAGCCGTACATTTTTCCGGGATAAAAAGCATCCTTTGTATTTTTCCGTGACTCAAAGTATCTCCATACAAAATTTGATCAAAATTGGTTAAGTGGCTTGGACTTAAAGAGGTAAGAGACAGACAGACCGAGAGATAGACGGAAAGACCGACAGACAGCCTGACACATTTTCGCATTTATAAAATTCGTATGAATGTAGAGCCTTATATTTAGGTCTCTATTTAATAAAAAGTCAAGGTATTAAAAATGAAACACCTGGATTTTTGTCAGTGATTTCACCAAATTACCATACAGTTTTGTAACATCCTAATATGATTCACATTAGGAATAGTTTATTTTTGTATTTTGCTCATTTAAACAGCGGGGAGCAATTAGGGCGTTTTCGTCAAAATTAGGTCCCATTATAGTTATAAAAACATAAATTGTAGACAGCTGGCAATAATGCTAATAATATTATGTTTGTTTGTCATTTTTGTGTAAATACTCGCATTTAAAGATTGAAAAATTAATACACATTTTTGCCTTTAATTTTTTTATTTAGTTAATAGCAAACCTTTGGAGGAGGCATTGCCCGACATCGACAGTCAAATAGTAGGTGTAGGCTAACAAAATAAAAAAATAAACCTTATTTAAACGTTGTTTTATTTCGTTGTTTTATTCGATACAAATCCATGCTAATGCATATTATAAATGCGAAAGTGTGTCTGTCTGTCTGTTACCTCTTCAAGCCCAAACTGAGGAAGCAATTTTGCTGAAATTTCGTATGGAGATACTTTGAGTCCCGGGAAAGGCCATATTACTAGGATTAATATAATATAAGTTTCAACAATAGTTTATTTAAGTCTTATTTTAGAGTTTATTGTAATAGTAGTATTATGAAATTACTACATTAAACATAGTCCTTTAAAGTATATTCCAAATAATCTTTTCCTATTATGCCAGCTTTACATTTAAATTTCTTACTAGGTAACCTATTTTGATCCAAGCTTTGTGACTCCTCAAGACTCTCTAGAGTCTAGAGCGTCCGTGGCCAAGTAGATAGACCTCTGGTTTGGTTCGCACTCGAGATCCCGGTTTGGAGGCGTGTAGAGATCAACTACGATAATATGGCGCGCCCCTCCAAATGACTGTTTCAATGTGTGTAGTCACATCCTTATGAAAGAGTTTGTATGTAGTAAGTATTCAACCAATCACAGTACACGTAATATTTCAGTTAATGTCACTTATTACCAAGATTTGTTGGTCAACTAATCATAACTAGCCTTCCGCGCAAGACAACGCACTTCAAACGTTTTGACAACGCACTTCATACGTTTTGAATTTTGGAGGGGCGCGCCATGTTATCGTAGTTGATCTCTACCACAATGAGTCATTTTCTGATCTCAAGTACATAATACGGACGCTCATACGGTGCAGGAAAAGATCGTGAGGAAACCCGCACTGGTTGTTTATAGACGTATTGACCCGTTCGTTCCTCTGGACTAGGCCGTATGCGGGAATGGCGTATGGGCTTGGGCAACCATACGGACATTTAAAAATCTTGTCCTAGGCTCTACAGTATTTGAAGAGTGGTGACTTTGTTCTGAAAAGGCCTAGTTTTTAACTCCTTTGGTTACTTGGACTATGAGTCTGCTGGACTGCAGCTCGTTGGAACGACGATTTAAGAGAAGTAGCGGTAGTAGATGACTGAAAACTACTCAAAATGGAGATGATTGGCTCGTTGATGGAGGCCTACTTTCAGCAGATCGCTGATAAGCTGATGATGATGACCAATAAAGGAATTAAACCAATGGTACTCAACTACTCAACCTTTTTTTTATATACGGGTCATAAGCACGTCTTCGTAGTTCGTCTTGACTCTTGGTGTCGCGGGCCGCAACCAACATTTTAGGTATAAAAAATAATGTTATCAGTTTCACGACGTTTTTGGTCTAATTTGCCGGTGAGCGTGAATTTCAAAATGGTTACGAGGGCCATTGATAAAGTACCGAGTCCCGACTCCCGGCAGCATGCGGTCCGCGGGCCGCAGGTTGAGTGTAGCTGAATTGAACTAATATGAAAAAAATATACTAATCAATATATTTTTTATAGTACTATCAGAGAAGTTGATTCCTAGGCAGATGGCGGACCTAAGTAATATTCAAGCAGACCGATCACCGCCATTTAAATAAAAGCCGACCAAATGACGTAGGTCAACTGCATAGGAATCAATTTCCTCGATAGTACCTACCTACTGTAACTACGGCTGCTCTCAAAGACATCAAATTAATTCAAACTTTAATTTAATGAATATTTACTAGACGGAAAATTAGACGGTTTAACCCAGCCTGATAATAAGCCATTAATATAAAGTATTAATTAATAAAAATCTTACAAATCCTAAGCTAAGCCTAATTGTACGACAAAACTAAATTAAACGGGTAACCTAGAACAAAAACATTGTATTCAAAAAACATTGTATTCAATAATATGTAGGTTTTAAGGTCTCGAGTATATTTAGATCTAATCTTTTCAATTTATTCATTACTTTACAGTCATTGCAATAAACAATTAAGTGTACAATAATATAACATTTAAATGGCTATGTTGATACGGTTTTTGTGGCTAAAACAATTTTCTTAGCCGCGGGTGGTGTATATTTTGTCTTTAAAAAGCTTCACATACAAGTAAGTGAGCACTAACTGTTATAAAATAATTAAACTCAACTATTATGTGAACTATAAAGCGGTACCAAAATTTTTGTCAATGTGACTAAAAAGTTTGTAGGAACTAACAGAGTTAGTTTTATTTTCAGAATTTTATTTTGCGTATAAAGGCGAAACCACACTAGCGACATGTCACACGACACGTTAGTGTCTGAACACACTAGGCTGAATTACGCCGGCGTAATTTCCGTAGTCGAAATTACGTTCCGCCGCATCCGTCTGATACGTCCTCAGATACGTCATACGACACACTATAAATTACGCGAAGAGCCGAAATTACGCGGCGGAATTTCTCAGATTCAGAAATTCTCAGATGTAATGTGTGCGTTAACGCTTTGGAGTTAAGGTTGGATTTGCTATGTTCGGTTTTGATACTTCGCTTCTGCGCTAATATAAATTGACCCGTAATCGTTGAACATAAAAAAACGAACATAACACCTCCCCCATTTCAAAAGTCGGTTAAAATTGTAGCTTTAGTGTCTAAACACACTAGGCTGAATTACGCCGGCGTAATTTACGTGGCCGAAATTACGTTCGGCCGCTTACGTCTGATGCGGCACACTATAAATTACGCGAAGAGCCGAAATTTCGCGGCGTGATTTCCGTTGCCGAACACGCGCGTAAGTATTTAAAATTCTCAGATGTAATGTGTGCGTTAACGCTTTGGAGATAAGGTTGGATTTGCTATGTTCAGTTTTAATAATTCCGTCGCGTATAGTGTGTTGCTATACAAAACATTACCGCCGAATCGCTGCCGAACTTTACGCTCGACTCGGCTCGACGGAAGTTCGGCTCGCGACGGAATTTCGGCATAGTGTGTCGTCCATCGCGTTCCGTCCGTATTTTGTATGCGTTTGATACGCGGCGTAAACGCGGCGGAATTTACGCCGGCGTAATTCAGCCTAGTGTGTTTAGACACTTACACGAAGCAACTTTTCAAGTTCCATAGAACTGACGTTTGTAAAACAGCAGGACATTTAGCCGAAACTTTTTCCTTTTCGCTTCGTTATAGAATCGCCGATAAAAATGTACTTATCGAGTCAAACGTCAACGTCATTTTAACGAACGCTTATGTCAATTCCATACATTTTCATCCGCGATTCTGTAACGAAGCGAAAACGAAAACATTTTGGCACACCCCCCAGATTAACGTCGTGCAGTGCGGTGTCACCTTAAAATTATAAAACCGAACAGCATTATTACAATACCTAGGCTATTAAGATTAAAGTTTATATTTAATTCTGGTTTTAAGGATAATCACTACTAATTAATTCACCTATGTGCATCTTACAAATGTTATTAATTTAAACAGTCTATTTTTTTTGTTATGGGTATACCTAATTTGGTATAGTTATCAAAATATTCTTATAAAAATATTTGATAATCATATTTATTTAAACCTTGTACAAATTGTACCTATATAGTATAATTCTTATCAATATTTTATAATTCTTATCAATATTCTACAGAATTTACATCTAACACAAAATCTTTATCAAATAAAACATTACTAGATAACTCGTTTTGTGACTTTAACACCTTCACTGCGGGTCAGGCCTAAATCGGCCTGCCGCGGAATTTCAGCTGGTGCGGAACGGAAGAAAACTATGTTTTCTCACTCGGTGCGGAACGATTATCTCAGGTGTTTGTAAAAGTATGACAGAGACAAATATATATTTGAGATTGTGTTCAAAATTATAGGTCTTTCCTATAAAAAATCACGGTAGGTCTTTATCGGCCTACCACGCACTGACGGTGTCAAAAACCAACTCGGTGCGGCAGTGGGCCTATTGCGGCCCGCCGTCCAAGCAGGCCGTTGGCGACCCGATACCGCACCGAGCGCCCGCCTCGCTATTTAGTGTTGTGCAAACTGCAATCTATCGTAACTGACGTCGCGTTTTTTAACCGACTTCAAAAAAAGGAAGTTATCAATTCGACCTGTATGTATGTATTATTTTAATCTATATCAGCATCTGAACAAATGTATCAAATTTCTAAAATGTATGTATGTAGTTATGTTTATATCTTCAGAACTACTAGTCCAATTAAAGTATATAATTCTGTTTTTGTTGTACTGGGTATTGTTTAACTTTTAACTTAGGGAATACAACAAGTTTCATCAAAATCGGTTCAGTAGTGTTTAAGATAGGGAATTCTGATTCTCAATAACGCACAATTTTGAAGTCTGTTTTATCTTTTTAACATACAATTATTCATTTCATAAAATTTACAACGCACGATAGCAGAAAACAAAAGATCGTGTCCTTGAGATGAGCAAAATTGTGCAAGATGCCATGAAAAACTGTGGAAAACCATGAGGAGTGTGCAAAAAAGAAATTAAAAACAAAATTAAAACATACTGCAGAATGAGCAAACAAAATATTTGTGCTTTGTGTTTTAAAGATAGGCATTTAAATATATAAATTAAAAATACACTTTCGATAACCCCTTATTTTTGTCTTTCCCATCACTGCTAAAAATACTTTCTAGTGCGGTTCAGGTCGATATCGACCCGCCACTTTCCCTGGTTTATTTCTTATTTCCTGTTTCTAAAGAAGTTGGGTTCAAGGTTATTCCAACAGTCCAAAAACCGTACACCTACATTATGTTTTCGCAAAGTTATAGTAATTTAATCTAGCCTTGTGCGGGTGGATCGAGAAAGGCCTACCACGCACTGGCGAAAAAATCATTGGGGGCACACTTTGGCCCATCATTTGACTACTGAAGATAGGTAAAAATCGTGCTCAAATATTCCGTTACATACTGCTGTATAGCCCAAGTTTATAAAAACGTGTTAAAAACATACATTTAAAAAACATAACCCTGTTACTGCAGTCGGGGGACGTCTGAGCGGGCGGAGTCCAAAAAGCCAATTTAACGACGACGCCGCGGGCACAAGCTAGTAAATATAAAACAAAACCAATATTAACACACGTTCGAGGCTTCTATTTAATAATGATTTACGATTCCATTAGCCTAAAACAATTTAAAATGTAATAAAGCTCTCTCACAGCGTCGAGATGTATGGCCGATTTAATTTCGCCATTTTTCATTCAACTCAATGATTAACCCGTTGACTGCCCGTGATTTTTTCTGTAACTTAATTTAGTTGCATCCGTCTTCGTCTAACGTCTGGTCAGAGATACAGGAATATGAAAGCAGTAATATGTTTCCATGACGTGATGATGGAGTTACAAAAAAGAAATTAAATTGTAAATAAAGTGTTTGATGTTGTCCGCAAATTCGTTTGTACCTCGGTAACCGTACATTTGCTCTATAAAAACTCTATAACTACTCTAAAGAATGTCCTTTTAGAAAAATATATCTTAAGTTAGGTAAATAAAAAAGGTCCTTTGGCCACAAATAAGCCTATACTAAATCTATATATTAATACGCGAGCGAAAAACTTTAGATCCCTTTTGACGAAAAATGCGAGCACGTAGGTGAATGAAATTATGCACAGTTATAGTTTATATGGTGAAGGACCGTAGGACCGAGGTACCGTAATCAACCAAGTTTTGTTGATTACAGAACCCTAAACCGAAACCCTAACCAGCTAATTTTTTGTTTATTTGTAGGTTAATAATTATATAATTTAAGAGTTACATTGTCCTACAAATAGAACAATCCATATTTTATGACCATCAAATCAAAGTATGAAATCCTTTCTATCTCTGTTAGCTGCCACTGTCCACTTCCAAGATTTTTCGCAGATAAAAAATTTGTTTGTCTTATCAAAATGAAGCTACTCACAAAAATTAGCTTGTTAGTAATCACAAAAACAATTGTTCTAGGGCTTCCGTATGTAATAATATGGATATTTGGTACCCTATTATTTTGTCTATACTTTCGAATGCTTAATCGAATTAGATGTCCTTGCAGATACAATTATTGCATTTCGTGACCACGACCTTTGTGATATTAAAAGTCAATATTATATTCAAAAGTCAACATTTACGAAAACATATATACTAAATACATAAATAAGCCTAAGGGAAAACAGAGACGGGTGGTACACATATTAATAAAATTCTCTATTTACGAAATGCACATGTTTAATTAATATGGTAATGGACCAAGATGGCGCTTAATTAATTGTGTTTAAATGATATAATATTATAATAATTATAAAGGTCGCTTGAGGGTTAGCCGTGAGTTACTCAATTAGTAACTTACTCTTGGTTACCGTAACTCAATCTTTTGGCTTCAATTACCAACCTTTTTGAGGTGTAAATGTCAACGTTGCCTTAAATTGGCTTTTGTATTTATGGAAAAGTGAAAATTTTGAAAATATAACTCTCAAACAAAGATAAACTCCACACGACACTTACAGTGTGGACCTTTTTGTTAGTAAAGGTGTTACAGTGCCACCTTTATCAAATTAAAAAAAATACCATTTTCGGCTTAGTTCAATAAAGTCGTAATCCGCAGTTTGAAATAGTGTTTTTCTGTTTTTAAATTTAATCTCACTTAGGTCTTATGTGAACATTAACTGACTCTGAGACGGAACAATTTTTTAACTCTGCGATAAACCGTTATCGCCACCTTTGAGCCACAGGGATCATAATATATACATCCACGATTCGAAAATTTAACTGCTTTGCGCTACTCGAAACAAACTAAAGCTTTGGATACGTAAAAATGTATAGTTCAGTAGCATTAGCCAGCGACGTTAAAACGATTATTGTAAGCACATCCCTAAATCACGGGACACCGATTTAAGTCAAATCCGATTAAAAATCGGGTGCAATGAATAAATCGTGTTGTCATCGATTCGACTTAGCCGAATATGCGGCGTCTTTGGGCTAATGCAGTGTTTAGTGCGGTCGAACCGACCTGACACCCCGTGGCGAGCGTTCAATGCCGATATTAATGATACGTATGTATCACCGGCTGGCGAATGTCTTCTTCGTAACGGGTTAAAAAGGATAAAGGGTTAAAGTTTAACCCTGTAACCGTTAAAAGAATTCTTAGATGGTGTTACCTACCGAGGTTTGGAGTTAGGGTCGAGGATTTTAACGGTATTTGGGAAACATCTGAGTTAGGTATGTATGACGTATAAGAATGTTCTAACAAGCTTAGAGCAAGAACAGTCTTTTGTCTCAAACATTATTACAGTGAGGTCTACCTTATTAAATAAATTCAATTCAAGACCAATGCCTCCAAAATCAAAGTTCCCAAAGCTAAGCGCGGCCGAAAAAACTCTTTGTTATTCATATAATAGCTACTGTAAGACATTAAAAAAGTTGGAAAGAGTTGACAGGGGACTTACGGGACGAGGATTGGTCTGTTTATTTAATAAACAAGAAGGAGGGCCGTCGGCGACCGCATTGTGGTGCATGACAAGACTTTTTCTAAGGGTTTTGGGGATCCCTGAGAAATGTTCGATTTTTTTACTTTCGAGATTTTGAATCGTTTTTTTTTTGAGGCTACAAAGTAAAAAGTGTTAAATGAATGTAATAAAGTTGGTGAAATTTTATTTTGCAATAAAAAATAAAATTTAGGATCCAAGAATAACTGACGGATTCTGAATCCAAAAATTTATGGACACGTTTGCATTTTAACTTACAGTAACTTGCTATTTATTCTCTTGCTTTGTTTCTAGCTTTTTTCGTTAACACTACATCTATCTATCTATATATATATATATATATATATATATATATATAAAATTACAAGTCCTGATTGACTGACTGACTGACTGATTCATCATCGCGAAACGAAATTTGGTGAGTAGGGTTGTTTTATTAAGTAGACACCCACTAAGGAAGGAATTCTGGAAATTTTAACCCGAAGGGGGTGAAATAGGGGTTGAAAGTTTGAATGAAAATCCGTCATTACTTAAGTTACAAACATGAAAGTTTATTGACGTTTGCGTTTGACGTTTGCTTAAATGAGGTCCCGTTTTTACCCGTTGTATAAGGATTTACAAAAAGGGGGAAAACTATCCATCTTTGTTATTATACTATGTTAACGCGGACAAAGTCGCGGGCAACAGCTAGTTATAATTATAAAATATGTACTTAATATTAATTATACGTGAAAAAGCAATAACGAGCTTTTTTGGATATTGTATTATACATATTATACATTATACAGTCAGAGTCAACGAATACCTTCTAAATCTAGCATTTTTCTAGTTCGTTTAAAGAACTTTGCGAATTGTTTTTATCATGTAAGTAGCACTTTCTTTATGATTATCCACTTTAGGAGTTATAATTGTGGTTACATATTCATATTTATAGTTACTAAAAATGTTAATATTCATTTCGTTAGATCTCTACAATTGTACCAAAGTTCCAAGCGTTTTGCTTCAGTATTGATCTGACATGCAAAGTTATTATAGAAATGTACTATACAATATAATTATAGTTATATCCGGGACTCAAATTTTATTTATCTCTCGAACCTCAAGCTCCACAGTGATAAATTTCGTTTCGATCGCTTCGCGAAATTGCTAATATTAAATAACATTCCGATGAAGACCTTAAAATTTGATTATTCATAGCACACGTTTCGGATACGCCTTAGTATGCGCTGAAGTGATGGTTTTTTTCTAGAAAATTGACCCCATCTGTTCTTTGATCATACCGACATAAATAATCATAACCAGACACAGAAAAAACCATTAATAATTTGCCTTAAACTTGTTTATTGCCCAAATAAAATACACATGTTATATGTCAATTAATATGCTAATAACATAATATCGGTATCGGAAGAATTCTTTAATTGGAACTTAATGTACTTACATTAATAATTACAATAATTCATATTTTATTCCAAAGAAAATGAATAGACCATCTATTCATTTTCTTTGGAATAAAATATGAAACGAATCCATTAAAAAAAGGCCGCGTTTGATTTATTATTATTTTCCAATAAGAATGTTTTCAATGCAATAATATTATGCTTTCTTGTGCTGATTCACAAAATATTTACGGCTATAATATTTTATAGGACATATTGAATGCTGTTTCAGTCTTGCTAAATATAATTATTCCTAAAATCTAACAATGTTAACATTATCCCTGTTACTCTAATTATTATGTTAGTTATTTAATTAATTTACATTATTGATTGGTAACTTATGTAAATTAACATTAAGGATGTACATACCAGATACCTGTAACTTTAATCCAGGAACATAGGCTTCGGACGATATTAGGATCTAGACAGACTGACTGACAGACTGACAGACTGCATTTCAACTGCAATTCAACTGCAAATTCAACTGCAGTTTGAATGTAGCTGACACGACTACAATACGACTGCAATAGAACTGCAAACCAAACGCGCAGTCGGATTGCAGTTCAGTTGCAGTCGGCGTGCAGTCGTGTGAACTGTTTGGTTTGCAGTTCTATTGCAGTCGTGTCAACTGCATTCAAACTGCACTTGAACTGCAATTTGCAGTTGGATTGCAGTTGAAATGCAGTCCGTCTGTGTAGACCCTTAGGTACAAACAGACAAATCACATATTGCACTATCAATTTAATCGCGATAAAACATTCTTTAAACTATACACCCTTTTCTCATTAAGTACGTTACGGAACCAAATGTATTATTTCTCAGTTTATTAATAAGCCATCCTTCTGACACGTTGATATTTGGACGAGCATAATCAATTGTGGACGAGCTCGATAAAGGCACAATAAAAAGAAAAAGATTCGTAAAGATCGAGGTACAACCATGAGTCTCACTTTTTGATCAATATAAAATATTCGGGATATTTCTACCTCCTTGACTTAGCCGCTCGGTGCGTAATAGTTAAAAATATTTTTGTTTTCTTATTATATAATACGCAAGCGCATCTGAGGTTGCTTTCAATAGTGAAACGTGATTTAAAGGTGGAGCTTAATTATACTTCATCTAGTGATAATTCTTGGTCTCTAAGTATAAACTGTCAAAAACTACATTTTAGGTACTATTCTTCTACTTTTTACCTAATTAATTGTGAGGTGTGTTACAATCAACTACATAGATAGGTACGTATTTTGGGCACATCCCTAATATTTTGCTTGAAGTATTGACGTTAAGACAGACAAATTTTTGTCATACCCTAAAAAATGTTGTTAAGTAAGTATGCGATGTAAGTAAGTAGGTATGCGATGAGCAGAGACTGCAGAGAGTCATCCATACAAGATTTTCTTTACCACCTTTTAATAATAAGCTGTTGAAGATATTCCCAAAAAATATGCTGCAATTTCCCCACGCCTTATAAATCTGGATACAAATCATACAAATGATAATAAAACTTCAATTTTATTGAGTCGGACGTAGATAGATGACACCACCAGATTTAACACTTTAACAGCGAATGATTGATACGGTCACTCCGATCGGTCAGGAATCTACAGCCATTAATATATCGTCAAACATACGTCCGATTTTTTAAATATTAATAGTCCTGGAGCACCCAGACAATGTAAGCTTCACAAAAACCGTGTTTGTTGAGAGTTACGAAGTGAAAACAACATAATATTTTACGCCTCTGGATGAGTGACGGTGGTTTTAAATTAGAATATCGTTGAGTTATTGAGAGGTTATGGGTGGTTCACTCGTTAATAGACGAGCTTCAAAGCTATATTGTAATATAATATGTTAGGCTTTCACAAACATATAATTAAAATATTATGTTAGACTACTCTAAAATAGAATTTAGATTAGAATACCTACCTGTAATCTCAGCGCCTATCGGTGGTCGTAGATTCGAATCCCGTAGATTTTAGACATTTTTTTGGACAAGACTTATAAAATCGATTTGTTCAGTAAAGTATGTAAGTAGTTTTTTTAACTATAATTTCAAAGATTAATATTTCGCATTCAAAAACCCTATAGCGCTGACAAGATATTTAAATGGTATTATTATCATACATTATCCATTACTTATATCGACTTTTCATTATGAACTATTAAAGTTGTAAGCGGTGTTCGTGCTTACAAATGCCTTTCAATAGTGGCACAATATATGCCGTATATCAGAGCGGCTCTTCGACAGGAATATCGGTCGAGCCTCGGCGCAAACGCGCCACAGACGACCGCGACTCGGAGCTACAGAATTTTGAGACCACAAATATTTATGATAATATGAACAAATGAAGCTATGCCTAGTCCTCAGGATTCAAAGTGCATAAAGGATATGATTAATAAATACTACATTCATGGATGTCTACACAATGGCTATAGTCAGGACAATTTAAGGTGGTACCAGAGGTCATTGACCTTTCTAGTCTAGGAGCTATGTGAAAAATACTTGCTATATATTCTCTTAAATTAGGAATAAAATTGAATTCTTGTAAAGAAACAGACTATTATTATTTTTATCGGAAAACGTCTTGATAACTTTTCGTATGATAAACTACAACTTTTTATGAGTTTGAAGTAATAACACTTCATACTCTGTCCACATCGTGGGTGCAAAGTACAATATTGCCCCTAGAAACATCTGTCACTTCACTGTCGATCGCGGTTTGTATAGAAAACGATGAAATATGACAAGTTTTTGACAGGGTGTCAATGACCGTTATAGACTACGTTATGTGAGTCTGCTTATATATGTAGTTCTCAGTAGCCCTATAGTATAGTATAGTAGGAAATTCAAATTGTTATGAACCCAATCGATCTCAATATTCGGTCGCCCGTCTGCACTGACCCTTATCGGTCTCTCGCTGTGTAATCCTTCCGTAACACTCATTTCTGTTGGATTTAACTCGTGCTACAAGTAATTTATCAATTTGCTTCTTAAGCACCTTTTTGTGTGACGCCCCGATGCGACTATAAAAAAACCATTAAATCCTTCGACTTCGGTTTTTGGGACACTGTATGAGATCTCTCGTTTGAAAAAACTTCGATACTAACAATAGTATAATAAACATTTCACAATTTCTGTATATTTTTATAGAACAACATAAACAGTGCCATTTTCACCGACACATCATCTCATGTCATCCAAAAAAATTTTGAAATACTTAACGGCTCGCAATATTTAAAGGCTGCCAGAAATTTTACAATCATACAGGTACTTAGCATGGGGCCAGACTGACGTGGTGTGAAGCGTCCATAGATATTATCATTATTATTATACACGAAAAATACATACTTAATATACAGGGTGTAGTAAAAAAGTGATAATACTCTAGTTTAGTTCCATATATTAAATAGAGCTAACTGTGAAAGTAACAACGCTAGAAGAGCAAACATTTTTTGCCAAGTGCCCTAGCGTCATGAATTTTCCCATACCAAACTAAAAAAAATGCGTTTTAGCGCTGCTACTTTAACAGTGAACTCTAAAAAGGGGAATCCATACACACCCTAAAGTATTATTACTTAGTTTTGTTACACCCTGCAGATTTTGCGATAATAATATAAACTATAAAGATTAATGTAACAAGATGTTAAAGTACCTATCTCAATATCTTGTCTGATTTAACAAGGGATCTAAGCACCATATTTTGTGCTAACTAGTTTTTCTAAAACATTTTTGGTTATTTTCTAAGACCAAGATAATATAATAAAACAAGAGGAAAATTTCGCGATACAACAACCCACGTGGTAAAACGTAGTTCCTAAACACCGAAGCGAATCGTTAATAATCACTTAATGGATGAATGAAAATATCATACATGGCATAGAAGTATGTAGGTCGACTCTACCCACGCTCGTGTGAAAAGTAAACTTCAGTCCCAGTGTTCTGACATCTATATTATAAACTCGGTAATGTCTACGAACGCCTTAAATCAATAAATTACAGCCTTAACACCATGGTATAGAACCCAAAATAAAAATATCTAAAGCTTTGTATACACAGTTTGTCGTGTGTTTTGTTTAAGTTTCGAAAAAAGTCGATGATGAATTTAAGGAAGTATAGCGCGTAATTCAGAATTAATAAGGATGAAACTTTCTCAACATGATATTGTTTTAATTTGCTTTGTTAAAAACTAAATAAACGTTAGTTTGAACTTTGAATACTATGTTTAGGAACTTCGTTCGGAAAACATCTTTCATATTTTGTTGTTACCTGAAACAGTTCCTGTGGCAAATCTTATTATGAATTATATTCAAAGTGTTGAAAATTGGAATAAAATTGGCAATAAGGGAGGTGCTTACCTTAAAGACATATTAAAAGCAAAAGTCAAATCATGCAAAGACTTATGGCGTTATGTGATAGGTTCCACAATTAATGTGTTTGTGATAATAGTGATGATAAACGTTTCAATGATGTTATCGATAGTGTCACTACAGTATGCTGAACATGCGAGCGCCGTTGAAGCACCACCTTTGTTCCACATACATTTTAATAAATTAATAAAATATTTTCATCTTAAATGTCAGAGTACGTTAAACATGTTTTTATGCAAAGACTGTTGAAACATAAATAACCAAAGTTTACGGTTTAGATCTCGTTATCAGCATTTTACTGTTGCAAAAACCGAAAGCATAAACTATCACGGGCCTCAACAAAGCATTGCATAAATCCGTCATACTCTACATAATACATTGCAAGCGAAGTGGCTTTAAAATATTAAACAATATCGTACGAGAATATTAAAAGTCAAACATAATCGGTGTTATCGCCCGTCCGGGCGTATTAAAAGGATCATCAATTTTATAACGCTTAGCCGACCACCGGGGCCGGGATTCCCTTATTCTGAGAAGAATCAAACAGCGGGACGTTCGGCTCATTCTCAGACAATGTGTAGGTATATTTGTGTAGACAATGGGAGGTATTTATGTACAAATAGCCGATCACCGAGGCAGGTGGAGGCGGGCACGAGCGGCGCCCCGCAGAGATTGACACCGACATGACACATGACACTGCGCCGGTATCGATATCGATAATTGCCGATGAAAATTAAACATCTCTCATTTTCAAAGGTCAGCGAAGCACCTGCACACGAATGCAATAAAATATGATTGGTCTCAGATGAATATTATTGGCCTGAAAATAATAATTGTATTTAATGATAGTGATGAACTGAGAGGTGACAAGGAATAACATCTCGTTTGTTATGTTTAAATCTGTTTTGTTGTTAGTTTTGAGACGCTTGTTTTTGAAGCGGTAATTAAAAATTGTTATCTGATAAATTACACAGAAATTGGATTACAAAGATTAGTATAATATGAGATTTATAGATACTTCTGCATAAATCATTATAGTATTTAAAGTACGTATACTAACAATTATAATATAATGATCACGGTTTATAACATTAAACTGGAATTAATCCACATTCACAGTGCATTTACTAGGTAAATGTCAATCTTATGGACATCTTTTTATATTCATTATCGACATTATTGATCGTTTATAAGCACAACACTAGGAATCTGAACGTTAAGAACATTTCACACCTGCCTTTAAGGTTCTGCGTCGAAAATAATTTTTTACAACAAAATCACTGATTGGTATTAGTATAATTCCAAACGGGTAAATAATGATAATTCATTGTATTATGTGGGTTCCAAAAATATTTTTTAGTTATTTTAAGAAGTTTTAAGACTTTTTTTTCAGACATAATAAACATTATTCATTTTATACCAGCAGTATTATTTCTCTTTACTATAATATATTATATACTTTAATACAATTATTATTAATGTATGTATTACGTAAAATACTTTTTTGACCATTGAAAATGTCTAGGATTAAAAATACCTTAGATCATAATAATAGGTGCATTTTTATCATAAAAAGTCTTGCTATTCGCTACTGTAGAGTTATAATAAAATTAAAATCGCTAGTCGTAGAGATCAAGTACGATAACATGGCGCGCCCCTCCAAATGACTGTTTCAATGTGTGTAGTCACATCCTTATGAAGGAGTTTGTATGTAGTAAGTATTCAACCAATCACAGTACACGTAATATTTCAGTTAATGTCACTTATTACCAAGATTTGTTGGTCAACCAATCATAACTAGCCTACCGCGCAAGACAACGCACTTCAAACGTTTTGACAACGCACTTCAAACGTTTTGAATTTTGGAGGGGCGCGCCATGTTATCGTAGTTGATCTCTACCTTATAGCATGCTACACTATAACTCATTATAACATGACTTGCACTATCTTTTGTCTTGCTCTTATGAGCCAACAAAAACCATTGTTTTGTTGGCTTGTATCAAAAAACAATTAATATACACAGTACATTGTCTGTATGATGCATTATAAAGAGTGGAACATCTAGGACTTGTATAGTATACCCATACAAGAAATTTAGCATAGCAGATATTATATTAGGTGCATCAGAATTTTTTAACACTACTTTATAAGAATTGTGGCATTTTGGTGTTTTTGATTGAAGAGATATCGGTTTGTTTAGATTGTAGCCAAATAATATAGATATTTGTTACAATATAGAGATATAATAATTATTTTGTTGCGGTAATATATTTTGGAAACCAAAAAAAATATATAACAGGATAACTTTTGCGAATACAAATATAGAAAAGGCTGTAAGTGACTTGAAAACCTCAAATATTAAGTTGCAACTGCGCAAAGGTACGAAAAATTTTCGAATGATAAATAAAAGCTCTACCAAATGAATTAAAAATAGACAATTAATATTAGGAAAAATAAAGAAGTAATTTGGAATTGAAGGTATAAAATAATTAAGGTCATTTTTACAACTTTTAATTAGTACGTAGTAATTATGTTTTCTTGTAGACCGTTAAATAAATCGTTTTACAACGAACTTAAGACCAATAAAACTAACAGTTCAACTTTAACTCGGAAACAGACCTCTTCATTAAATTTATACCTACCTACTTGTACTCCTATAAAATTTTATCTCTGGTTAGAAGATATAACATTATGATTATTAATAATTTAGATGTTACCTTCAACTTTGGTTTGTGTATTGCTGCGAGTTTTATCCAATTACTTATGTGTTTGAGACTAAAAGTACCTCAAAGTACGATTACCTCGAGAGGACGTGTTAGGATTGTGAAAAGGAAGCAAATAGACATACACACTTTCGCATTTATCAGAGTAGGGTTGCTACCCAAATAGTGAAAAATTCAATCAGATATGTTTGTAAGTATGTACAATACTATTAGAGAAGTTGATTCCTAGGCAGATGGGCGACCTATGTAGTTTGGTCGCGTTACGTCAAACCTAGCCGACAGGTCACAATTATCTGGGGACACGTCGGTGTCCCCGCCGAGACGAGCCAAGCGAAGCGCAAGTGCACTACCTACCTTTTCTCTAAGTGTTTCGCCGTTTTTTTTAATCTTCATAAAATTGGTTTCAATTGTAGCAAAAAGATCATATTTTCAGGATATGATGTCATCGATAGACTTATTAAGCATACAAAATCTTAACTGAACAGCTCTAATACTTTAGATTTGATAGATATCTAAAATACGCCGATTTCGTCACTGACACACTGATGATCATCAAAATGTTTGGCTATTTCCTGAAGTGCTACAAAGCTGAAATTTTGATATGTAATCTAAGTTTAGTATACAACCAACAAAAAAATTCATAAACTTGTAATTCCTTTTATATGTCATCTGGTTATATTCAGTATGAGTCTGTAATGCAAACAATATAGTCGGAACGAAACAAGTTTTAATTAGTTTAGAATTTGAAAGCTATGAATATTTAAAGCTCACGGGCCATTTAATTTACAACAGGCCGGGGCCGACGCAATTATAGCGTTTATTAATATTGGGCAAACCGGCGCCTTCGGAAAAAATGGAATTTATACGTCAATAAGAGTTCGGATATGAGTTTAATAGTTGGCACAAGGCGAGCCGCGCCTATTACGTGCTGAGTTATTGGACGTGTTGCCCGCCGCGCCTCGTCTAAACACTGCTTCAAATAATTAAACACGGCGCTATCCATCTGAATGGATTTTCTTAAAAGTGAGCGACTCTTGACTGTTTTGAGCCATAGCTTTGAATTCTTTGAGAAGGAGTTTAAAGAGAAAATTGCTTGATAACGAAACCGTTTTGGTAATTTTGCTCGAGAACTTTGAATTGAAAATGACGTAAGAAAACGCATCAATGACCACACCATACCATACCACCCATACCATAATTAAAATACTTAAAAGTAGCCAATATTAATTATTTATTATTTTTTTCTGTATAGAACAACACACAGGCAATGAGAGCTATATAAACTAAAAATATCCCACACAATATGTTCCTCTCGTGATGAAGGCGGTCACTACAAGAAAGGATTTGTTAAATTCTACCCCTTGAGATGTTTAAATAGGGGATAAAGGATATATTATAATAATGCCTAAGTACAATTTCACGCGACTGAATTAGAGCCAAGGGTATAAGCGGACCGTTGAAAATAATCGCTTTTTGATCTTGTCATATAAATGCACATATATAAATAAAAAAATATTAATCTAAAAAGTTTATTTATAGAGATGGGAAGAAGAAAGTGAATTTTTAACTTCTATGACGTGAGAGTACTCTCATGTTATATACAATGTGGTCAATTACGCTGGTTACTGCGTGAACCGGACTATGGCGTGCGCAGTAAACTTATTGTGATAACATCAGTTATGGAACACGGTTATAATAGTCGGAAAAACTGGAGGTTTAGCTTTTTTTAACCCTACTTCTATTATAATAAGATGATGCCTTTCTTTGTAAAATAGTTACATAAGGAGGGTTAATAAGCTTGCAGTTCCTACCGCTCTCTCTCTCTCCGTCTAGCGAATTTTGAATTTAGACACCTCCAAAAAATTTACTACGCCGATATAGAGAATTTTGAAAGGTAAATTAAAAAATACTTACTCGGTTTCCAAGGGAAATTTATACAATTTCACCAATTTGAATTTACAAATGTTTTCTTTCTTTGTAAGCCCATTTAATTAAAGAATATTTTCTATTATCCTTTAAATGTATCACTTGGCCTACAAAAATAATGTTTATCAATTGTGCCTTATTATTTCAGGACTAGTAATTAATTGTTGTTATAAATTATTTAAACATAATAGTTCAAGTGACACCATTATAACGACACTCTTTTTCAATATAAACTTACCACTTTAATCATTTTCGCTTAGTATATTTTTAGTTTTACAACGTAATATTACCCGTAATAGTTTTATTAGCATATTTTAATTTAGTAATTAGTACAAGTATTAGCTGCTTAATTTTACGGAAAATGATTTTTTCACTGTTTTAATTTTGTTTCTATTAATTTCACTTTGAAATTAATAGAAACGACTTTATGAATACTAACAGTATTTTATTAGATAGTCTATTATAAGTTATAACTTTCAATTTGAATGAGGGAATAAGTTACTACTTACTAAGCTAGTAGCTTAGTAAGTAGTAGGATATTAGTAGGAGCGTGAATTTTTTCGTTATAATAGGAGCCTAGGGTACGATTTTTTTTCCTTTTGGAATTATCGCAGCCTCCTCTATATCGATTGTACCAGACTTTATCAAATCCGGACAGTTTTCTAATATGTTTTTTAAATACTCACAACTTACGGCCGCACTCAGAGACATTTAATTATGATTAAACTTCAAATTAATGAAGAGTTTGACAGTGTATGGGCTTTATGTCAAAATCTTCATTTAATTACATTTATGTCATTAATATTCCACTCTGAGTACGGCACTCGGCAGTACGAGTGCGACATTTAAGTTTTTCCTCTTTATATTACAGATGACTACTTTTATAATTACTAAGCCCCATATAATTATGCAGTCTGGAGAAATAAATTAGTTTATAATGATTTAAGCACACAGAAAAACAATAATTATTTTTAGCCAATATATCAGGGGTCACCAATTAGTTTCGCTCGGGGTCCGTTTTAAGACATGAAATGACCTTCGCGGTCCAAACATTTTATAAAAAATGTAGTAAACAAAGGTAATTACTGAAATTAAAAAGGTATTAGATATCAATGAGAAAAGTAACCATTTTTGTAGATAATTATCTGAAGTTTGGTGTGAAAGCGGTGCAAGCTATAGATATTGACATTAAATCCTGGAGATGTTGAAGTCATGAGATGAACGAAGATCATCTTCGAACATGTTTGCCGCTTGGTCCGCACACAATGGGTCGGCGGTCCGGATGCGGACCGCGGTCCGCCATTTGGTGACCCCTGCAATATATTATTATGACTAACAGTCAACCTTTTCTTTGTATTAGACATCAACGAGTGTCAAAATATATGAAGCGAAATAAAATATTATGTTTTGTGAAAAAAAAAACCAGCATTTTACTAACTTAGACTAATATATTTAGGTTGTCACATTATTATTCTAATAGATATTTATCGAGTGACTATTTTAAATATTGTAGAAACAAAATCTTTTTAAATTACAAAGACTCACAATATTGACACTTAAAAATATTATGTTGTTTTAATTATTTTATTTAACTTTTTTGTTACTGTTATGGGCTTTTTTGATTAAAATATATAAATTATAATTTAATTATACAAATTCGAAGCTAGTAATTTAGACGCTGCACCGATACCCTTCTAGTCCCGGTAAAGGACATTGAATAATGTATACCTATTCAGGGAGCAATAGAACAATATATTTTTTTTGATTAAGTATCAAGCAAATTTTTTGTGAGTAGCTTTCTTTTGATAAGACAAACAACATTTTTATTTTCGAAAAATCTCGAAAGTGGTAGCTAACAGAGATAGAAAGGATTCCATACTTTGACTTGATGGTCCTTAAATATGGATCGTTTTATTTGTAGGACAAGGTTACTCTTAAATTTTATAACTATTAGCCTACAAATATATAAAAAATCAGCTGGTTAGGGTTCCGTTTTAGGGTTTTGTAATCAACAAAACTTGGTTGGCTACTGTGTTTGAATCTGTAAAACTCTTCATGTAAGCGCTGCGATATTGATAAATAAACTTAATACCCTTCGAGTCCCAGTAAAGGACATTGAATAAAGTAGTTGTGGCTATAATATATTATACACAAATGCCTGGAAAAATGTATATAGATGGCAAAATGCCCGGGCGCTCTTCTACAGTCTACCTCTTCGGTTTCACGCCTAAACCGATATACCGATTTTGCTAATTGAGTCCCGGGAAAGGACACCTAAGGATACTTTTTATCCCGGAAAAATGTAGGGTTTTCGCGCAATAAACGTATTTCATCGCAACGGAGTAGCGGGCGTCATCTAGTTTACTAGATAATAAAAATAAGTTGCACTCGCAAATAACTGGAGTCATTTATTTGGTATGGACTTGCTCACGCGATCCACATATTCATCACAACATAAATACCTAAATTAAGCAGCTGCGAGGATATCGTTTAAAATATATTAATAGACCTCCAGAACGTTCTAGATTATTTTATTTGAGACCTAACAAATCTAATAATGGCCACACACGATTAACGAAGTAACTGGTACATAATTGCGATAGTTAAATATATATATATATATATATATATATATATATATATATATATATATATATATATATATATATTACCTAATATTCTTTCAGTACTAACATTGTCGCTTGCGCCTGATTTAAAACGAATGTACGATAATATTTTTTTTTTGATAAAAGCGGTTAAATTTCAATTAAAGCCACACGATGATCGTATCTATTAATATCTAATATGACAACTATTATTTATTGCATTATACTCTTGTGTCAATGACTTATATTTACCGATAAGTTAACACGTCGGACTTATGGCGTCGTAAAATTGGACAAATTAACATAAAATATGGCCGCAATCGGTCATATGTGTTATAAATCTTTTGCCAAACGCATTGCCATAAAAACGAACTATAAAAAAGCTCAACTCTTGCATTAAAAAGGAAATATTTAGAACTAGGTATTGTCCGCAACTTCGCTCGCACGGACACTCGCTAATCGCGTAGGACCTTACATTTTGCCATGATAAAAGGATCCTATGTCCTTTTTCAGGACTCGGAGTGCCTCCGTACAAAATTTCTTAAAAATCGTAATTAACTGTTTTAATGTAAAACGTATCAGACAGACACTTTCATATTCGTAATATTAATATGGATTTAAGACCTTTTTAAGGTCAATGTCACATACTCAATTAAGTTTAAAGGTGTTAAATAGTGGCAATATATTTTACTTTGCAGTTAATTTATAGATTATGGCACTTTGTGAAAAAGTGCAGTTAGTGCAGACCAGGCTCGTGATTATTATATTTTATTATTTCAGTAGTTTGAGTAAAAATGATCTATTTTTCCGTGACAACATTAGTATCGATGAGACGTGAAGTGAAGTGTTCAGACTTCAGTCGCTTTGCTGCATTTACGGCTAGTGGTCTTAGTTCACATTTAAAAAACACACATTCCTTCAAACTAAAAAACGATCGATTTGATATGCAATAAATAGAGTAGGAATAAGCGGGGGGTATTGGTATGGGCTTTAATTGTTCGTAATTACTAGTGACTGACGAAGATTCGGCTTCGGCTTCGGCTACCTTCGGCCAAAAACAACATGTTAGGCTATAGCTTAGCTAGGGCTATAATCACGGCTGATACCGAATGCTCGCTGAAGGTTATGTAGACTAGACTCTAGAGAACAAACATCTTGAGCGAATTGTTACTCAAAAAGTTGGTATGCATTATATTATTGGTTGGTATATCATTAGAACATTAATTGCACTTACCAGAAAGTTAGAAACCTTTAATATATTTTAATGATTTATCAACCTAAATATCTGGGAAAATTAAAGTACTTACGGAGTATGGACACACTCAACGAGATTTAATTAGAAATTCAAAGAAAAAATACAATAGTGTGGAGGTATATAATAAAATCTTCAATAAGCTTAAGTTAAATAATGATTATAATATATCTCTGAGAGCGGCCGTTAGATATTTGAAACATTCAGTTTCGGACTATTTTTCGGCCGAATGCAACTGGTCAATCGGCTTCGGCTTTAGCCGAAAATCAACATTCTGTCAAGCACTAGTAATTACGAACCAATCTCTCTTCTCCGTCTATCGGCTGTTTATTACTTAATACCGCGGCTTCGCCTGTGTTGTGCCGACAGATTACATTATGACACGCTTCGAATATTGGTGTCGTCTTTTGTTTAATAGTTATTTATTCGTTTAACTGTTCTTTATTGATCTTTGAAACACACCCAACGGATGGGCTTAAATTGAAGATAGTACTAGCCGTATTAAGACTGACCACATAGTGTTGTTAAAGGATACCGAAAATAAATAAATAATAATCATTACAATATTATCAACGAATTGATTTGTTTTTGTAGGCAGATAAATGACCTACGTAATTGTCTAATAATGTCAAGACAAAATTCTCAACCGTCTGATAACTGATAAGGTCTCAACCTCGTCTCAACTCTCAATTTGCCTGTAAATCAATAAATTTCTCTGATTCTTTCTTCTCTTCTGACTCTGACTAAACTACTCTGAAATAGAAATAGTTGAGCACCGAACGCCTCGTGTTTGAACTGCGATGGGTTATAAAGTTAGGAGGTTTCAAGTTCCAGCTCTGATTTCAACCGAAACCGCAGGTTGAAGATTTTATTTTTGCAAATGAAGACGTTAGTGGATAAAACAGGTAAGTAACAGTTAAAAAATTGCCATTATTTTCATAGATAAAGGCTTTAAGGTGAAATCATAAAAAATTTACATTTTATGAATAGCCAGATTTAAAAGTAGGCAAGTTACAAGGTTTGTTTAAATTATGAGGGAAAAATGAGTAACTGTTCCTATTTTATAAAACGTTCGTTATCTGGATCTTCCGCATTCCGCTCACGTCTTTAAAATATTCTAGTTAAGTAAGAGAGTTACATATTGCTTCGATCTCTTGAAGGCTCAATAATTTTCTTAGGTCACGAAGAGTAGGTTCTAAATAGCAATACAGAAGTTAAAGTTAAAATATGTTTTTCCTTCTCTGTCGAGCCACTTTCCTAACGTACCTACTACCTACCTACAAAGACAAAACACTGTCATAACATTATAATATTATGTATCCACATTGAAGATCTTGTTAGCAATTTGCAAAATATTTTAAGTAACACCCTTGCTCTCAACAAGATTGACAATCAATATATCTGCTGAAATGTTCAGGTAACCCGCAGCTTCTTGAACCATATGCCGTCACCATAAAGGTTATGTCGGAGGTAAAATAACTGTGAAAATAGTGCAAGCTGGGTACCGCATGACGTCACAGCACGCACACTAACATGACGTCACTAGCCACGCCCATTCCCGCCCGTCGTCGACGTGAGACCCCCCAGACAACAAACTACAATCTGAAATGCACTCTACGTATATAAACATAGAGTCAATATTCCAAGGGCGTGCTCACTCGCAGTATTTCGTAGCAGATCCTTATCGATGGTTCCGTGAATGTACTTCTATTTCATGTTTCAAATAGGCCTGGTTAAAGTAACTATATCCTATGAAATATGGTTTCGTGATATTATACAAGCTGTGTGTACCTACTATATAGTAGCCATTTAGTGATTTTGTATAAAACTACGCAAATGATTTTGGTAGATTTTTCGTTAAAAGATTAGTCTTGGGAAAAAAATTATGTTTTTTCACGGGGCTCATTGTATTTTCATACTCATGTCTATTCGCACGGTAGACCGAATTAGGGTGAAGAGGTAAACAGACAGCACTTTCGCATTCCTAAAATAAGTAACAATAATTTAAATTGTTTAAGTTATAAAATTACTTACTCATTTTTATAACACTATAAATCTACAAGAGGAAAATAAAAAAAGGAAAATAAAGAAATATCATTTTTTTTGTACCTACGTCTAATGCTTTCTGATCTAAGGCTCATACACACTATCCAAAATGAAACAAAAAATAAAAATATTTTGGCTACCTGATAATATTTGCATATTGTCACCAGTGTTGGAATTATTGTCTCTCTTTTACAGGATTTTAAAATAGTATGACCACATTCACGTATTTTCAAGGACATGACCTTAAAATACCTTTAATAAACTATTAATAGACTAAACTACTCAATCTTTAACGTGATTACAATGAGAATATTGCAAAGAAATGGACTCCATTTTAAGTATACATCAATATAGTCGAATTAAACCGAGTGAACAAAATACCAAATTACAAGCGAAAATATAAACCTGTTTTACATTTTTCGTTGAGTTGGCTGTCTTTGATCCTCTCATTCAATGTACTTACCTAGGTTTTAATAAAACTATAATTTGAAATATGTAAGAAACCAATATAATTAGATATCCTACGTTCTAGCTCTAATCAGGTACGATATAAACAGTCCACATAATATCTAAGAACCAAGGTAAATTATTGTAACAATATATTTTTAATACGGACCCAAGCGTAGGTAATCGTCAAAGAGTTAATTAGGGAAAAGGGTATTTATTATAAAGGCTCTATTTGAAATAAACAAACGAATGTTTTATTCGTCTATTTTAAAAACAAAACAACTCATTAACCTTTTAAAAAGCAGGAAAAATGTTTAACTTCCAAAATAAATTTGATGCCTTAGGCCTTATCCTAAATTTTACGCTACATCACGAAAGCCCACGCAGATAAAAAATGGCGTAAGAAACTAGCACGAGCCATCTTTTTTCACAGCTCCAAAAGCTGCAAGCCCAAATCCTTATCCTGGAAGTTGAAGCGACATACCCACCTACGGGAATAAACCACAGTAAGTATGGTGTGAAACTCTTCCTATTATACGCGGTCGCCCCCCGCTGTCCCTTGACCCTTTGTCCCTCAATGTCCCTCGCTGACACACACATAATTTATTTCCGATCCGCCTTTGTTGCCCGGTTGGTTTTTATATCGTCAATCATACAGCCGCGAAAACAAACACTCGGAGTGTAGCGGATACATTTTTACAGATTCAGATTCCTTTTCCACGTAAAATCTGAAGGAGCTTCCAATTTCCGAGATTGTGTACTGTTATGGAAATGCGAGGAGGTAACTGCGCCTCGTTTGGCCGCCATTGTATACGAAATATTTCTTATATTTTTATTTGCGAGGAATGTTTTGGAAACGTTAAGAAAGTGGGAATATTAGATACCGAACTTTTGATTTACGCGCGGTTGGTGTTGTTTTTGCATGAATTGAAATTTGTATATATATATATATATATACAAGTTACACAATATTATGTCATACTATTCACACGATTAGAGATAAAGTACATACTTTTACAAACTCAATTATTTGCAGTCAGGTATTCAGAAAATATTAAGTATATGTAATTATAGGTAAGGTTAGGTAAGTTTAGCCAATAACATTGTTTGCATAATAGGTTTATATTTTCACACACGCCACAAGATCGCACTATTGAAATTAGAACAGCTCGCAAACTCCCAAGCATAACAAAAAATCCAAATCCCGATCCACAAAACGAACAAAACTGAATCGAAAGCGGCAGGATAAAATATAACTCAAAATACATTGTCACATATTGATATAACTTATAATATCAAAAGTAATATAGGGAAAGCTGTTGAAATTAAAGTTGAATTCCGTCGTAAGTTATAACTGGTCGGGCTCGCACCCACAATCCTTAATCTCCGAAAGACATTTATCATGTTCAGACGATAAAAATGCCTTTGAGATCGGGCACACTGGGCGCACACAATGAGATACAACCTCTCCTTACCTGATACGAGGCCGAAAGTCAATTATATTCAAATATAAATCGGATTTGCGAACGTAAGCCCGTGACAATGGGATAGGCGCCGAGGTGATGGAGGACAAAGGCCGTTTGCCACACAACTGCGGGTGTGCCTCACGCCCAAACCTACCATTTGCCTAACTCAGACCATTTCGCCGCCCGCGCCAGCTGAATTGCCAATACCCACTTTTACGGACTTTAGAACTGTATATTTGCCTAGGAAAGAGTCCCTATTGCGTTCAAAAGAAGAAAAATAATTATAATTTACATCATTGATACCTACCCATAAATAATAATGTGACGTTTTTTCCGAAAACAAACAATTGAAGGATTTTTATTTGTTCTCCCGTTTGACCGAAAGAAGCCAAAGAAAAAATAAAATTAAAACAATTGAAACAGAGACTTCATAGGGTATAGGCAGTTCTTGAGTAGGTACTTATATCTTGACCAACTTCTGAAAAGGAGAAGGCTCTATATTGCTATGATTATATTTCTTTTGCAATATTTGAGTAGCTGTAGGTAAATCATTAAATCATTGCAGATCTGTAATAAATAATAGAGTTTCGATAACACATGTTTGTCGCTTATAAATAAACATACAGGTTAATGAATAAATTATAATATTAACATATTAATTGCTATGAATGCGTCGGTTATTGATTTTATATAATTATTACTACGAAATCATATTTAGGTCGATCGACGAAAAGGGGAATATTTTTGTGTTTATCACATCAATCAAAAATTTCGAAATTCTTAGTATTAAAATAATTGGATGATAGAATGAGAGAAACATAGTTTTAGGGATTAAAAAAGACCATCACCTATGCTGTATTTATTCATCAAGCCCTAAGCGGCCATATCCGGCCGCGATAACAATAGATAAGCTATTGTGTCTCGTTTTCCACGATCGAACGGTTCCCGCAAATGATTTGGAATAACGGGATTGCTAATGCTTGTTTTCACTTTTCATTAAAATACTGTATAACGTTGTCGCTAACATAACATCAAATGCTTGACATAAATACAAATTAAATCTCTTCCTTCACTTCCAGGTACTCAAACTGATAAAACATAATAAGATAAAAGTTCAGTATCCCAAAAATTGGAGTAGGTACGTATATCAAATAGTATTTAACACACTATTAAGATCAATTTGAACCCAGCTCGAGTCACGCCCGCCAAATCGTCTGACAATGCGCCCCATTCACCGCCGGCCGTTGCGGACTGTCAACCGACATTAGATATCAATAACGACACAAAAAGGGAATCCACCATAAATCATTTCGGTTCCACATCTGTGACGTGTTAAACTATTTGTAAAAACGCACAGATTTCAAAGGTGGGTCGGAAAAAAAGTATTAATGGTGAAGATCATTTGACTATGCTTTTATGGGTATATTTTTGATTTTTATCGACAGCTGGTTTTGGAGTTAGGAGTTTTATATTTTGAGCCTTGAACCTTAAAATTATATATGCAAAACGCGTGAAATATAATAAATTGTTGATCTTTGTATAGGTCTAAGGTTAGGTAATTAAAGAAGTAGCACGTTGGTTTTATAATATCTCAGTTAAGTTTTAATTACATAGTAGCATGTGACATTTAATCCATCAATCCCCAAGAGGCAGCCGGCTGCCGTATAACAATTGAAAATCTATTATGTCTGCGATACCCACGAATCACGATGGAGGCGCTAGTTACACTTCAATACTGGTACAGGTTCCCTAGAACATTTTTTTGACTTGATTACTATCAAGCAAAATTTTCGTAAGTAGCTTCATTTTGATAAGACGAACAACAATTTCCTCTGCGAAAATTCTCGAAAGTGGTGGTAGCTAACAGAGATAGAAAGGATTTAATATTTCGATTTGATGGTCCTAAAATATGGATTGTTCTGACAATGTTATATGACAATGTTACTCTTAAATTATATACTTACCTAACTTTAACCTATCAATATACAAAAAATCAGCTGGTTGGGGTTCCGTAGTCAACGAGGACTTGTTGATTAGTAATCAATTCAAAAAACTGTACTAGGTATTACACTTAAGTACTTAGAATTTTTTAAAACAGAAAACATTTTCATTTAATTAATAAAACACCGTGCAACACGGATAAAGGAAAGAGGTCATCTTAAACACCCATAAATCTCGTATCAAGCGCAGATTGACGTAAAAAGGCTTTCATTTGCATAATTTAGGCCAACGTATAAATGACGCGTTAAACACTCATAACGTCATTATGCGGCCGCGTCAGAAAAACTGTCACAAAAAGCGGATCATGTCAGCTGGTGTCACAAAGCCGGCGCCATACTACCACTCAGTGGGGCCCTTAAGAAATTTGTTACGAAGACAGTGACAAGTATTGTGGCGAGGGTACGGTGGCTACATTGTAACATTTATTGCTGAATTTGTTTTGGGGTGATAGACCGTGGATGTTCCATTGTTTGTTGTGATGTGTATTGTACAGGCCGGCTGCGTAAGTCAGAATTGAGTGGAAATTTATTAAGTCGAGGGCTTATTGTGTACCATAAACCGTTTTAGTGGTTTTTAAGATTTTGTAACGCCATGATGTGGATTTAGGGTGTGTTAAAATGTTTATTTTGGATACATTACATTTGGTTTAAAATATATCGATGAAAATGTGTTCCGCCCACTATGATTTTGGTATTTATGAGGATAACATGTGAATACTAAACTCATTGACGTAGTTAAAAATAGAGATTTTCTTCGTAACCCTTTGATAACCCAGTATTAAGGGAAAATACCTAATGCTAGACACTGAACTAATAGATGACACTTATGATAAAATAGCATAAAAATAATAATTACTCTAATTATTTCTCACCACTGTAAATTTTATAAGCTTCTCAAGCTATCTGTTGAATTGAAAAAATATATTAGAGACGCCTTCGGGAACAAAATTTTAAAATGGGATCAGTTTTCGTAAATAATATGACCGCGTCAACACGCGCTCGGCAATTTCTTAGCAAATAGGTTAAGGAAGGCGAAATATTGCGCGTAAGTTTTGAATACATTCATTTGATTTTTTGTAATTTCTATTGATTTCATTGGATTAATGGTCATGTTGTATACTCTAATTAATGTTTATTTAAGATTTTTTATCCATTTTCCCTAACAATATAAAGGGTGTCTACTATTAGTTCTTGAAAATATAAAAAACCTAATAGATGACATGGATCTCATCTTTGAGTTTTGCAATACATACTAAAGTTATTTTGTACTTTATTCTACTGCAAAAATAATCACTATTCTCTAAAAATATATTTCTATTAACAATCTAAGAACTTAGAACTACTACACCTAAAAAATGGACATGGTGTCTAATATTAGACCTTGTACTGATCTAAAAATCGATTGCTTTGGTTTTTTGGCAGTAAAAAGAAGAAAAAGGAGAGCTGAGAAAAGAAAGAAGAAAAATAAGAGGCGAAAGAAGCGTGCAGATTAAAGACTGAAAATAAATTTGCTAGGAACAAGCTACGAAAAAATATGAAAAATAAAAATAAAAGGAAAGATAGTTTCAGCATGGAAGAAGAATGAATAGAATCTGGAGACAACGTGGACAATACTTCTGATGCATGTAGTTACTATGATGAAGTAAATGAAATCTTTTGAAAAATGGCAAATAAAGACCTAATAATAGGAATAAAATGCACTCCGGGAGTGCCGGCAGAAGTGAAAACTTGATTATTAACGTTGTGCATTTTTTTAACCCATTTTTGATGAAAATCGATTTTTAAATAATCGTAACCCTTACAATCGATTAAATTTTTAACCCATTTTTTATGAAAATAGATTAAAAAAACGATTTTTTATGAAAATCGATTTTAAAATATCGTATTTTTTAATTAATCGAAACCCTTACAGTCGATTAAAAATATCGACAATCGAAAAAAACAATGGATTGTTCGATTAATCGATTTCGATGTCAAAACACTACTCTCCAACCGTCTTACGGTTTTTCGATCAGCACGAGAATCTGACGCGAGTTTCACAGTACCCATCCCACAAAAGTGCTCAACGCCGTTAAAGAAGTTTCCATTTCAAAAATGTGAAATGTAATGTTATGTTCTATGCCAACTATTAGTTCATATTGGTGTCTACTATTAGTGATGTTCGTTTTTTGTGATGTCATCTATTAGTACTTATGACTATGTTTACAAAAAGACCAATAAAAAAAAATTTATTGGTTTGTCAGAGAATAATTATAATAGTTTTATTTTGTAAGAATTACTGAAGACATTGAAGAAGTAATCAATCCTTTATTTTCATAAATATATATTATAAAACATTCAATTGAATCATGTTTCTTTAAAGTGTCTGCCATTAGGTCTTTTCCCTTATATAAGATTGACAATTTCCTAGAAGCCAGCTTTCCTACGTTAGGAAAACAAGTTCATGGTCACATTTCTTTCCTTGTTTACCTTCCGTGAGCAATAATAACAAACAGAATCAAAACAAATTTAGATCCATTATGAAAGCCTCTATTTGCGAGGTAGTTCGTTTAATTTTGCGATGTCGGATTTAAATGGCAGGTTTTGTAGGAAATATCGAGAAACATAATATCATGCAAATTAATTTAAACTCATATAATTCATGTTAATAGTATGAAATTAAAAAGGTATCAATATTACTTTTTGTAATGAACTAATGACTAAAGAATTTAAAGTTTATGTCACGCTTGATTTATTTATGCAAAGCAAAAATAGCATAAAATATGCCAAATATTGCTTTGTATGATAAAACTTAGAAGTTACAATTAAAACTTAATGCATCTTAATTTTAAAAAATAACATAATAAATCTTTCTATTTTGTAATGTAAATAAATATTATATAAATATTTATAAGTTTTTGAATCCCTATAAGTATCCGTAATATTATTACGTACAACATCTTGGGAATTTTTGTCAAAGAACTTGGATTAAATTCATTAACAATTTTTGAGAAATCACTAGGTATATCATAGAAAAAACCGGCCAAGTGCGAGTTGGACTCGCCCATGAAGGGTTCCGCAGCAGCAATAAGGTTTATTTCTATAAAATTAAAAGGCTTTTGATTTATTTTTATACTAGCGAGTTAGCGACCCGCCCCTGCGTCGCACGGGTATAAAATATGTAGCCACTGAAAACATGATTAAAATGGATAGCCTATGATCCTTCATGTGTATCTTCTATATCTATGATTCTACTTCTTATCTGTGCCAAATAACATAAAAATTGCTCCAGTAGTTCGCGAGATAAGCTCTTTCAAATAATTTCCCCCGTTTTTTTTACATTCTCCTATTAGTCTTAGCGTGATAAAATATTGCCTATAGACTTCCTCAATAAATGGGCTATCTAGCACTGAAAGAATTTTTCAAATCGGACCAGTCGTACATGAGATTTGCGCGTTCAAGTTAGCCCTTTCAAATAATTTTCCTCTATTTCTTCGCTCCTATTAGTCTTAGCGTGATAAAATATAGCCTATAACCTTCCTCGATAAATGGGCTATCTAACACAGAAAGAATCATCAAAATCTGTTGCGTAGTTTTAAAGATTAAAGGGAACAAAGGGACATGAGGGAAAAAAAGCGACTTTGTTTTATAATAAGTATAGATATAGATTTTAGTTGATTTAATGAAAGTTAAATTAAGGTTTACCATTTATGACGTATAAAAAAAACTACTTGTTAGATCTCGTTCAAACCAATTTTCGTTGGTAGTTTTTATAATAATGTACATCATATATTTTTTTTTAGAATTATTATGCCCCTACTTTAGAAGTTAGGGGGGGGGGGGGGGACATTTTATCACTTTGGAAGAGTCTCTCTCGCAAACTATTTAGATTAGAAAAAAATGATATTAGAAACCTTAATATGATTTTTGAAGACCTATCCATAGATACCCTATACGCATAGGTTAGACGAAATTTTTTTTTTGTTTCAGTTGTACCTATGGGGACCCCTAAAATTTTAAATATTTTTTCCATTTTTGTATCAAAATCTTAATGCGGTTCATAGACTACATCTACTTACCAAGTTTCAATAGTATAGCTCTATTAGTTTCGTAGAAAAGTGGCTGTGACATACGGACGGACAGACAGACAGACAGACAGACATGACGAATCTATAAGGGTTCCGTTTTTTGCTATTTTGGCTACGGAACCCTAAAAACGCTTTCGGCTGTATATCCCTATCTTTAAAACTATTCTCTCATCTCATTACTTTTCGGACTTCGCACCTTTAAATTACTACAAATATAATACATAATACAACATTTCAATAAGCGTTACTTAACTTTTACAATTTTAAACACAGCAATCAAAATATATATGTACTACAACTTAGCATTGCACAAAATGTAACATAACTTTGACAATTTAAATACAACAACATGTGCGCGTATTGCACGCGGTGTCGCGACTCGCGGGCATAATCTAATATGTTGTCCCGGGGAGAGCACAGGATAATCAAACAGTGTCCAAATTGATTTAACCAAATATTTGCGACGTGACTTAAATAAAATTACGAGGGCGTTGTGTTTTGGTGTTCATTGATTAGGGGATGTGTGCAGTTCCTTAAATTGTAACAAAGGAAGGGGTTGCCGTAAGTTGATTATGGATGCGAAATGGTGTTATTGTTTAGAATTTTTTAATTCGGTGATATCATTTAGGTGATATGTAATTTGTCTATAAGATTTGTATAGCGATATACAAATGTTATACACTTCTTGGTCCACACTTCTTCGTCTCTTGCTTGTCCTTGGAAATTGTTCGTGTCAGGTTTTTTCTAAACGCTATATTTTGTGTAATGGGATGATTAAAAAGGCCCACTCACTATCCTGCATTGCAGTCCGCCGTGCAGGCCTGCAATGCAGGATAGTGAATGGGCCGTTTAAGGCGACAGTCTCCTATTGATTAATTATTATAGAAAGTAGCCAAAACATCGGTTACTTTATACTAGGTACACATTTCACTCAGGTACCCGCGGTCAACGCGGGTACCTAAGACAGTCAATCATATTTTGACTTGTATTCATAGGAATACAAGTCAAAATACGGTTGTCAGTCTGCATAATACATATTATAATTTTACTCATAGGTCTACTCATACGAATATTCTTACTAACTAGAGCCATCAACTCGTACTAAGTTTCTAACAACACTAGGCCGAAAATACACGGCCGGAGTTCGGCATGATTACGTCAGCAATGTCAAACGCATACAATATAACGCGACGTAATTTCGCCATGGTGTGACATCGGTAATTTAAAATACATTGCAGGCGTACCTAATCATGCCGAACTTCGACCGCGTTTTTTCGGTCTAGTGTACACGGCTCAATTTATACTGCCGCGGAATGCAATGGAAGCGACTTTTTGCAACGAAACTGTACAGAGCACAATTATGTCAACAGTATAACTTACGTACTACTTTTTAATAATTTAATAATCTGTGGTATTATAACGCACAAATTAAATACGAGCCAAAAAATTGGACGCGTGTCTTCCGCGAAATGCTCGAGAATTCTCTGGTGTCAATTTTCTCGCATGAGGCGAAATTGACGCTTCCATTACCTTCCATTCAGCGCAAGTGTAAAGTGAGTCTAAGACGGCACTGTATTTAAAGATAACTTCGGATAATCAGTAGGTTACCTACAATCTATTGTTTTATTCTAGAGTTCTTCACTCTAGAAAAAAACTGAGTATAACATTAGTTCCGCTTGAATAAAACTGACTCTACCATCTAGAGTTCTTCGGTCTAGAAGAAAACTGAGTATAATATTATATTAGTTCCGCTTGGACAAAACTGACTCTACCATCTAGAGTTCTTCGGTCTAGAAGAAAACTGAGTATAATATTATATTAGTTCCGCTTGGACAAAACTGACTCTACCATTTCGAGTTCTTCGATCTAGACTCTAGAAGAAAACTGAGTATAATATTATATTAGTTCCGCTTGGACAAAACTGACTCTACCATTTCGAGTTCTTCGATCTAGACTCTAGAAGAAAACTGAGTATAAAATTAGTTCCGCTTGGACAAAACTGACTCTACCATCTTTCAGACGGAGCATCGAACATGCTGCGCCTGCGGGGAACCCATAGCTGACCGCTTCCTTCTCGAAGTGGGTGGGGGAGCCTGGCATACAGCTTGTCTCCGATGCTGCGTCTGCGCCGTGCAGCTCGACCGTCACCCGTCATGCTTCCTCCGTGACCGACAGGTCTACTGCAAGCAGGATTATGCCAAGTGAGTATGATTGAAAGGAGGTAAGGTTAGAATTTGTTTCGAAGTCTCTCCAAAGATGTGACCATTGACTTAAGAAAAAAGGATGCGACAATGTATTTTTGATCATAAGGTACTAAGTATTAAGATACTTATTATTACTATAGCTAGCTATAATATGCTTGTATTGGCCGCGCTCAGAGATATTTACGGATACTTAACTTTAATTTAACGTAGAGGACTCCATTATAATTAACAAAATAACTTATTAACATCTTCATTACATTAAAATTAAGTAATCTCTCTAAGTGCGGTCGTAATGTTTTTGAAACTTCAGCACAAATTGTTGGCTGCTTTGGTTCCTCAGGTTACTTTTTTAAATTGGCAAAGTTACATTATTTTATGCTTTTGCGAATTTGCTTGCTTCTTACAACGACTATGTTTGCCTTTTAAGATATCTCTTAACGTTGGGCCATATTGTCGATATGAAGGGTACTTAGTCAAAATGCATACACTAGGGCAAAGTTAGAAATCAAAAATGTATAGGACTTTACGAAAATCGTCACTAAATCTCATCGAGTATCTAAGTTTGCTGTTGAAACTAGCGAATGCAAATTGCAATAATTCGACTAAGCACCCTGGATCGTAATTCGTACATCGGGCAACGTGGGGAAGCTTCATCCATACTAATATTATAAATGCGAAAGAGTGTCTGTCTGTTACCTCTTTATGCCCAAAACGCTGAACCGATTTTGCTGAAATTTGACATGAAGATACTTTGAGTCTCGGGAAAGGACATAGGCACAGTTTACTAAATAGTTACTACGTAAACAGGGTACTTTTATCCCGGAAAAGTGTACGGTTCCCACACGATTAACGAATCGTGGTGCAACGTAGTTACGGGCATCATCTATACTGTACTCGGCGAAACATAGCGGTAGCGGTCATTGACTCCCTGTCAAAAACTTGTCATTTTCTATATAAATTGCGATTGACAATGAACTGCCAGATGTTGTCAATCGTGGTTTTAGAAAATGAGTAATGACAAGTTTTTAACCGACTTCCAAAAAACGAGGAGGTTATATGTTCGGCTGTGGATATTTTCTTTTTTTTATTTTTTATTTTTATTTTTTATTTTTGTATGTTCAACGATTACTCCGCCGTTTGTGAACCGATTTTCGAAATTTTTGTTGTGTTGTATTTGGTTTCACTCCAATTTGGTACCATGTTCACAAAAGTGGTGACCTGATGATGGGATCCATGAGTAATCGAGGGAACTCCTCGAAATTTATATGGAAACATATGGTGATTTTGATTTTATGAGAAGTATCCTAAGCATATGCTACCAAAACGCAAGATTTTGCACCGAGGTATACTATGGTTCCGAAGCTACTAAGAGAACTCTGGATTCCTTATAGATACAAGTTTGGGAGTTTAGGCGCTGTTTTAAGAACTGAAAGCATATGCTACTATGCAAATTACATTCATCATCATCATCATCATCATTACCATGTCAGGGTCACCAATGTCACCAAATTCAACCTTATCTCCAGAGCATAAGGCACACATTTGACATTACTTCTAAGAAGTTAAAGCTGCTTCGATAATGTAACATTCTGTCTCACTTCGCCGAGATATTCTGGAAAACAACCTAATTTCAACCTTTTGCATTGCGTTTAGCGTTCATAATACAATAACACTCTCTGCAGTCTCACTTCAATCTGCCAGGGCCGCAGGGCTGTCAAGCGGGCGCGGGCGGCGCGGCGGCGCGGGCCGGGTAGGGACTATGTGCGCTGCGTCCGCGTCACGTGCGACAAGTCGAGCGAGTGCCAGTACTATTGAAAGTTGAAACTAGTCCGGTGACCGGCTACTTAGCACGTCACGTCACGTGTTCACTTCGATTTTTTTTAAATGTATTGTTTAAAATTATCTGCAGGCTGCAGCTGATATTATATTTTGTAAGTGTGACTGTAATAAGATACGCAGAATAATATTATATAGGTGTATTATTCTACTTATAGTACGCGATGTTTTACTCTGGTAACTAAAAAGAGTGAAATTATTATTTTTAACAAAAAATTAAAACCGACTTCCAAGGTAAAACAATAATAACATCCTTATAATATGAACTAAAAAGTATTAAATAATTATTCCTATCTAATAGTGCCTTTTTCCGAATTCGGCTAAAACTCAACTATTTCTGTACTCAATCTTCATAATTTTGAAGTTGGTGCCAGTTCCAAAAGTTTCAAATATTCTGTCAGAGAACAGAAGATTCATCTGGTACCGACTTCAAAATGATGAAGATTGAGTACAGAAATAGTTGAGTTTTAGCCGAATTCGGAAATAGGCACTATTAGATAGGAATAATTATTTAATACTTTTTAGTTCATATTATAAGGATGTTATTATTGTTTTACCTTGGAAGTCGGTTTTAATTTTTTGTTAAAAATAATAATTGACAGGGAGTCAATGACCGCTACCGCCATGTTTCGCCGAGTACAGTATAGTACCTAACTATGTATTTATAAATGTTCGCGTGAAGGCCGATTGTGCATTTGTGCACGTCCAAAATAATTTAAGATTTGAGCATCGAGCATTAATTTCTATACAATACTGCGCCTGCGTCCAATTAACCTTCCAAGTATTCATAGTTCGTACCAATTTCCCGAGTCATCCATACCGCATCGTAGTGATGAGTATTAGTCGATAACTGCGAATAATAAAAACTAATAGTGAGAGAGCCCTAGAACAATTTTTTTTGTGATTATTAACAAGCTAATTTTTTGTGAGTAGCTTCATTTTGATAAGACGAACAACTTTGTTCTAGGGCTCCCCAATACTTGTCAAAAATGTGTACCTTAGGTACACATTTCAATACATTTGTAATATTTAGGTGGCCTTGGGCGGTATCAGGCTGACGTTACATGACAGTTCGAAAGGAACCAAAAAAACGGTAATAGTATGGGAGTTAGCTTCCTTAGATTTATTATTGGTAGGTTGATACTTGATAGTAATGTGCAATAATAATGTTATTCGATAGTTTTTTAAGAATGATACCCGCAATTCCTTTGTGGTGCAGGAACCGTACATTTTCCGGGATAAAAAATATCCTCAGTCCTTTCCTAGGACTCAAAGTATCGCCATAAAAATTTTCAGCTAAATCGGGTCAGCGGTTTGGGCGTGAAAAGGTAACAAACAAACTGACTTTCGCATTTACTTCTTACAATATCAGTGGGATAATTTAAAAGTAAGTTATAGGACTACTAGCAAATCCGGCAAAAATTATAAAATAAAAATTAAAAATTGGATTTGTAATTTGCATTATTGGAGTTTACTCCTTAAGAATCGATTTTCATATATAAGGCGCCCGGTATATGATATTTTGCATCGAAGTATATGTTTTTGATGATGATTTCGCTGTTTGTGGACCGATTTTCAAAAATCTCGTGTTGTTGTATAGGATATAATTTTAATTTTGTATAACAATTACGAAAGTGGTGAGCTGATGATGGAATCTATGAGAAATCGAGGGAAATCCTTGAAATATATAAAAACACTCACAGTGGTTAAAATGTTGTTTCTAGTAAGTTAAACATATGTTACGAATAAGAGAAATTTCATACAAAGGAGTCTCTTGGTCCAAAGGCACTGAACAGAACTCCTGAACCTTTAAAGATAAAAGTTTGGAAATTGCAGCATCGCTTAGATAACTGCAAGCATTTACCACAATTTCGCTTATAACATAATGTGAATAGTTAACATTCGTATTGGTTATTTACGCATAAAGCCTTATTTTGTAGATAAATAAAAAGAGTGAAATTATTATTTTTAACAAAAAAATTAAAACCGACTTCCAAGGTAAAAACAATAGTAATATGAACTAAAAACTATTAAATAACTCTTACTCTTTAATAGTGCCTTTTTCAGAATTCGTCTAAATCTCAACTATTTCTGTATATACTTACATTACTTTAAAGTCCGTACCAGTCCCAAAAGTATCAGATATACTGACAAGTGACATTACTGAACTCACGATTAAATTAGCTGGTACCGACTTCAAAATAATGAAGACTGTAGTAAGTACCTATGTACAGAAATAGTTGAGATTTAGACGAATTCTGAAAAAGGCACTTTTAAAGAGTAAGAGTTATTTAATACATTTAGTTCATATTACTGTTGTTTTTACCTTGGAAGTCGGTTTTAATTTTTTTGTTAAAAATAATAATAATTCCTTAACTCTACATTCATTCCTAATCAATCGATATATCTTGACCATTTCGAGTATGAATATCGATATTTCTATACCCATCCTACGAGTATAAATATCGATATTTCTATGCCCATCACTACAGAATCGATATGCTTTGATGTAGTGTCGGTCGGGTTTGTTGTGTGGTATGCGGCCGGTGTGCAGACCTCTGACCCTCGCTGTGTGGGCATGATGATGATCACATTTCAGCCATACAGTCTTGAAGAATAAAAAAAAGAAAAATATCACAGCCGAACATATAACCTCCTCTTTTTGGAAATCGGCTAAAAATCCATATCCGAACGTAGAACCTCCTCTTTGGAAGTCAGTACAAAATCGATAACAGATATTTTGAGCCATACCGTAGGTACTGAAGTTAAGATAAAAATAAAGCTTAAAAAACTATAACCCAGTAGTCACTGAAACACGATCTACAAAGTACGAAACAAGAAAATAACCTCCTCTGAAGTTATTATAAGTATAAAAAAACTATATAATTAAGTAATAAATTTCCGACCATTAAATAAATAAGTTACTTATATTATATAACACGTCTTTTATGAAAAACTTATTTTTATAATATACCTACTTAGTCTATAGTGATATGGAAATGTTTACTTAAAGGATAGCCATTAGCCATGACTTAGAAGTAGTTTTGAAGTTACGAGGATAAGATTAACATGCATACCCACATACGTACATGATATAGGTCAAATCATAACCCTCCTTTTTGCCTCGCCGTAGTCAGGTAATAATACAGATCAAAGTTTGGATCAAAAGATTTATTTTGCAAGCATTAATCTTTCTTAAAACAGATAAAATTGTTAAGAAATCTCAGAAGCCCCTTACATTTTTTTCAAAAGGTTATTTTCCTAGGTGTAAAAAGGTTATTTTTACACTTAGGAAATTACTAATTACTAATTACTAATTGTTATTAGTTTTGTAAAATGTTATAACAAATCAATTTATTTTCTTTTTCCCTTCTAATAGGGTCCCGTGTTTACCCTTTGGGTACGGAAATCAAATTATTTAAGTAAGAATTCGTAAAGCCTTCTGATTAACGGAAAATATTTTAAGTATTGTGTTTATCTGCTAATCAGGCATCAAGGTAAGAAAGTAGGAAAAGATCCATAGCCGAGGAAGTCGGTCAAAATCACAGTAAGTATAGCAACACGTAGTGATTATATTCTCTTTGTATAGCAATATGACATTGTCAAAATCGATGACGGATTTTTGGGCATACAATCCAAAGCTACTATTTTCCCTAAACGTCTTACAAAATAACCGTTTTTAATTGTTCAATACCTTAAATTATATTGAAGAATTTTTCAGCGACATCCTTGCACACAAAATCGAAATTATTTTTGGGGATAGGATTTTTATCTATCTTTTTTGCCCTTTTAGGATTTTTAAACAATATACTTCTTGGCGGAAGTAGTTATGTACTTAAAAACTTAACATTTCTTATACACATATTACTCGAAACTTCAAGTTTTCCTTTGAAATTTCCTAAGCCTTTCGGTAAAATACCTAAGAAAGCTCAGAATAAGAATAAATTGTATGTACACGCCTACACGGTACTACATAATAAAATATAAAGTAAAAGAATTTTAAATAAGCTGTGGATAAAGAAAGAATCGAATTATTAGATATTATTATCTATATGGCACCAAAAATAATGCAGCCTCATAAAAACAACGCCGAAATCAGTTTTACCTTTTACGTTTAATAATAATAAAAGTTAAACCATAAATAATAACAAAGGATCACCGCTACAGAAATTACATTTATAAACGGCGTATAAAACCACAGAAACACAGAAACGAATCGAAATTAGAATGTTCTGTAATGGCCCAAGGGTTATAACGGTTCATGAGTTATAGACGCGCTGCCAATACGAACTAATTGATTCATTAATCCGAACATAATTAACTAAAACAATCCCCCATCACAGCCCTCATAAACAAGGCGAGTAACAGGTGCGTGAGAAAGAGGCCCAATGTACTATTAGAGTTTATTCATAAGCAGATGACGTACGTAATTTGGTCGCGTTCTGTCAAACCCGGCCTAAAGATCGCGCCTAATATTGACAGAGTAGACAGAATTATAGAGTATGCCGACTTAGAACTGATGTTGAAATTTTTAAATTTGACGTATTAAGACGAAAATCGTCGCTAGGGTTGTTGACTTGTTACCTACGAATTTAAAACTTTGACATATTCGCTGGACGTATCGTTGTTTGTGTTTTGGCACATGCGATTAAAATTGTCAGAATCCAATTTTGAAATCTTTATTTTAAATATTTAAAAATAAATTATATCAGCCAGCGCGAGGCACATTCCGTTCATAATCCTGGCCCCCTAGCATGCGCCAACGAGATATCTCGTGGATATCTCACTCTCGTGTGTAGTTATATTGTCGATAACGTCATAATGTCAAAATCATTTTTTGACATTATGTCGATAGATTTTGACGACAGATCTACACGAGAAAACATGTATGTCATATTAGGGTTAATAGAGATGAAGAGATAAACCAGTTAACATCGAGAAAACGTGTAGACAAAATTTTCTCGTTGGCGTATGCTAGCACGGCTAGTAAAACCCGACGAATTTGACAGATATTGAAACCGGTCCGTTTCTTTGCAGTCGAACTACTGGTAGTTATGTCTATTGTGATATTGATTTGGAAGAACCCGACCAAATGACGTAGGTTCGCCATCTGCCTATGAATCAATTTCTTCGATGGTACCATTTAATAAAATCCCGCCTCGAGTGTGGCAACAAAGCGGTGACGGGAATGTTGCCAGCGTAAAAAATACCGCCCGATGACTTGCACCACTGGCGTTTTCATTTGTCATTTATTTTGATTGTGATAAGTCGACGCGGGATATGTTTCAATCGGGTGACGCGACCACCTGGCTGAAATTTCCGTTGTTGTTTTGCCTCTAACGTAACCTTTATGTTAGTTACATAAGAGTCACTCGCATAGATTCAAAAGTAAGATAACTCAGGACAACAGAGGAATGAACTACTGGTAGTACATAAGATGCGTATCTGTTCCAGCAATTGATTTAAATTATTTTAACTAGGCTAGTTAGACAACAACATATACTCAATGTTTGAGAAAAAAGGTGAAGCTGAAACTTTTTTTTTCTGTTTGATGAGCAGAACGTAAAGATGCTTGTGTTAGTTTAAAGCGAGGCCAGTTCGCGGATTCTGGGAAAACTGATTTTTAAGCTTCCAGTCTGAAGAAATTAGGTAGAATTCTTTTACATCAAAATTGATGTAGACTCAAAAAGGAACAAAGTAATGAAATAACCAAACAGAATATTGAAAAATGCCATGGTAATTCTGTAAAAAAATCTTGAATATCACCATAAAATACTTCAATTTCAAAATTTCTCGTAATTTTCAATGACGCAATGAATTGATTTTTTTTACAAAAAGGATAACTTTTTTATAGTTCTAACAAAATAACTGAATACTTTTTTCATAAATGATTCGGTCATTAAAAAATAAAATAAACTGTATAATTTTCTCCTATTTCGTCCTATCAAAGACGCGGCGAGCGTCGTAACCGCTCCGCCACTGTAGAAGGCGCGCTGATATGAATGTTATTTTAATGTCCTTTACGTCGATATTCGTACTGACAGACATCGACCTCCTAATTTGAGGGACTCTTTGGCTTTAATTGAGACATCAATGAAATTATTATTTTTAACAAAAAATTAAAACCGACTTCCAGAGTAAAAACAATAATAATTATTATAATGAACAAAAAAGTATAACGTGAAAGTCTTTTTTCACTTGTAAATCGCTAATTTTAAATTACGTTATTTTTTAAACCTAAAAATGTTTGTTGCGGCCCGGGACACCAAGACCAAAAATGTTTGCGGCTCGCATGAAAAAGAAAAAAAAATTAGGGAACTTCGTTCCAAAAACCAAAACAGGTTGGGGACCACTGGCTTAATTTAATATACATCATGACATCAATAAACTATTAGAATTTAAAACTATATCTTCGTGTACCCTTATCGAAGGTTACCTTATTTCAAAGATTTTCTTTTCCCCAAACAAAGCGGCGGAAAATATTGTATTATATTTTAAATACAATTATTGAATTATTTTAAATTTGAAACCACTTCGTAAGTTTATTTCAAAATTACATGTTAATTTGGAAAATTAACTTTTAAGGCTTTCAAGCCAATACCCAAAAGTGGATATCTAGCAAAAATAGATTTAAGAGCCTACTTCTTGTTTTCTATTAACTCACTAGTCGATCGAAAGATTTTAATTAACGGATTAAGGGGCTTGGCTACCCTCGAAATTCTCATACATACGTAATACCAAAATCATTTTGTCATACGAAAATATTTAACATGTTTGAGTTATTTTTCAACTTAAAATAGTAATTACCTAGGTTCCTGAACAAAAATTAACTTCAAAATATTTCAACACTAAAAAATAGAGTAAAACAGTAAAAAATAGAGTAAAAAAGTCTTGACGTTTATAATATATATTATTATAACATAACTAGCTGTCCCGGCAAACGTTGTTTTGCCATATAAAGTATTTCGCCCATAATATTATTATTTTATTGAAGTGACTATACCTACTAAAGAGTATGTCACCATGGCAAAGTTCATGATTGCTATCCCGTCGCACAAATAATAGTCGCCGTCAGTCTCGAGTTCGCAAAGATTCACGAAAGTCGGTCGAGCTGTTTCGGAGGAGTTCAACCACGCACACCGTGACATGAGAATTTTATTTATAAGTTAAATTATATAATAATATATGCCTATTAAAAAAAACGAAATAATATAGAACAGTTAAATCAATGTACTCGTGAGCTATCTCAACTGATAGATATTTTGACACCTTCATATCCTGATTCCTGACCCCTGCCGCGGAATGCAACTAGTTTAAGCGATTAAAATATTTAATACTAAATAAAATATGCAATGATAAATACGATAACAGAATCACGACGACCACAGAGCTGGACCCAGTTAAAGCAGTAGACTCCTTAAAATTTATTCTAAAATACTTTACTTCGACTTAGATTTTAGATGAATACTCTGTTTAATCTTATTAACTAAATAGATTTATTACAGAGATCTTCGTCCGCTCCATCGGAACCTTAGCCAAACAATTTGACAAAGGCTGTAATACGAATCACGATATTATCTTCTACAGCCATCACTGTGCACTGTCATTGTTTATGAACAATGTTGACCTTATTGGTTGATGACATTGGCTCAGATGAATGTGTGAAGACTGAAGCGTCTTTCGAAAGAAGCTTTCCGGTAAAAATACCCGTATAATAAATACATACCTGAGTAGTATAGTACCCGGGATCCACTTATAAATTATTTGTTTTTTCTTGCACTCTGTACCAACTGAATACTGGTCATTGACTTAAAACTTTCTGCCTAATAAAACTCGGCAAAATAAAAAATTACGGTTTTAAATAGCGGCATCGAAATTAATATTACAAAGACATTAACTCCCGGGCAGATTGGATCGGTGATGTTATTAATTTATGTAATTCTTTTTTATTAAAAAAGAAGTTTCAAGTTATATTTAAGTTATTACGCCGTGCGATGGTTATTCAAGATTATATTAAATAGGATAAAGCAGGTGCTGTGCGAGATCGGCGCAGCGTCAACACGAGCGTCGACACGAGCATCGACACCAGCGTCGACACGAGCGTAGACACGGGGACTGAAACTGGACACGATTAATGACGATTAGTAAGACGACAGTCGAAAGGCTAGTGACTCCTATACTTTCGATATTTTCCTTAGCCATAATTTTATCGACGAACAAAGTTTCGCTGAATTAGTTATAATATTATGTATAATCACCATGGTCCCAGTATGTTATCATTTAAATCACAAACCATAGAGGTCTCTTACGTTTCGTTTCTGACTATTATTATTATTTATTGTCAAATTCTTTCTCCAATATAATAATGATTACTATTCATAATGAATATGGTATTTCGAAAAAAAAAATCTTTCTTTTGTTACTCTGAAAATCTACTGGTTAACAATTATATATCGAAGAATGAAGCGAAGAAATATAATAAATGATCAAACGAACTTACCAAGTGAAGTTCGATCATTATTATATGAGTTGCTTCATTCGAAGATATAATCTCCCTCCCACCCAGTCTGCACGAAACTATGTTTGCTGCAGTACCCAAAGAAAGAAAGAAAGATTTTTTGCATTACTTCTCTCTTAACATAATGAGACATGCCGGAACGTCTAGTAACCGAGCGTGCGGTAGTTTTTCCACTACCCACACACGTCTTTGAAAAAACGCGATTGCCTAGCAGATACAGAGGTACTACTGGTTAATAATTATATATCTTCGAATGAAGCGACTCATATAATAATGATCGAACTTCACTTGGTAAGTTCGTTTGATTAATTATTATTGTTTTTACTCTGGAAGTCGGTTTTAATTTTTTGTTAAAAATAATAATTTCACTCTTTTTAGTAATTTAAGTAATTTATAAGGTTTTCTGTAAATACTAATTATGTGTTCTACTAAGTGACTTTGGAGCCAGGATACACATTTATGATATGAGAACCATAAAGTTAATATACCTAGCGCCCTCTCGGAATAGAAAATTGC